>OY728151.1:2129995239-2132395239 GCA_963277665.1 Viscum album | reverse complement strand
AAAGGAAAGTTATAATTAAGACATTACTAGTGATGATTTGGGTTATAAAGTAGGTGAGAGGATGGGATTTTAGGCTCATCATGCACTTTAGGTTAAAATTATTTTATACTCCAATACTCTATTATGAATTTAATATATATTCATGAATCATTAATAAAACCTAGTGCATGACAAGTCACCACCATACCCACTATCCGCCAGGACCATGTGTTAATATGAAAATAAGTATGTATCATTGGTTATCCATTATTATATTATCAGATGGTTATAATATAGTTTAAATATACATGGTTGGGAACTATATGATTTATTACTATTTAGGGCCACTACAGGTGTTTTGGAGTTAGTATCAATCCCATAATTGAGGCTTAGTACTTCACAAAATCAATTTAATTAGAACCCAAATAGTTTAGTTTTATCTAATATGACCCATCATACAATTAATATTATGTGAAAATATCCCATGTTGTTAATTTTATTGTCATGAAACCATGACCTTTGGTAGTTAATTTTATATTATTCATTTTGGAACAATGAGGTGTTGGTATTGAACCTAATAGAGGTGTGATTAGTATCCTAGATAACCAAAAAATATTCCCAAATAGGTTTTTTATATGGATAATAATGTCATGTGGTAGGACTGGTCCTTACAGTTTAATGTTATACAACAAGGATATATGATATATAGTTTAATTTCATGTCTTTATGAATACTATGAAAATGTTGACAAAGAATAGTTGGTGTGGGAATTATATAAGGATGATTATATCTATTAATTCTATATGTTACTATTGAAATATGAGAGGTTATGTTTAATTAATAGGGAAAATCATCCAATGAGTACATGTATTCATAGGGAATATGAACTTGTGAGGATAGAGATTAATGGGTTATATGGTCCAAAATGGTTATTTTATTATAGGGAATATATCCCATTGCGGTAGATTTCATAGGGGATGGGGATTAGTATGGATGATTAGATCACAAGAATTATGCCCCAATTAGTTAGAATGGAATATAGAGAATATGACCGTTTGAGATATATTTCACAAGGGACATGGACCTATGGGGATTTTAGGGGGCTTACAACTTGGTTTCGCATACATATATATGGATCACTGATAGATCATAGGTATAAGATCATTAATTATGGAATAATTTTACATTACAAATTGCATGAGGTCCATATCTAGTTAATGTATCAGTCAGTGGATTACTCAACAATTCCCTGGGATGAAGAGTTATGAGACATCAAGTGCACTTGTTCATATGTAAGAGGCTTTTTCCTAGTTACGATGTCTTAATATATTTAGTAGGGAAATTATAACCTCATAACATAATAATAAATACTAATAATAACCATAATAATAACCATGGTATATAACAATATATACATAATCAAATAAACACAATTCTATAACAAATGAAATGTTATCATATATTCTAATGGTCAAAAAATGTATAACCATTAACCCCCCATCGGGAAAATAAAATATAAAATAAATTAATAATAAAATATATATGAGAGACCTACTACAACCTCATGTGTCAATAAAACATTCTCTAAATACCCATCATTATTCCTCATACCAATATAGTCTACATAATTATCCTGGCCCAAAATATATATATAATGTCTACACACACACCGAGTTACCCATGATAGGTGTTAGAAATACATCTTAGTAGGGTATCCTCAAATCCCCCTAGTATATTCTATTATATACATGCATTCATGATGGAAAAATAAATTTTGACACATAATCATGGATGTGATGTGCTATTTAGGCCCTCTCCACTTCTACACATCAGGTCACCATGTGCTAACTAGGACACCATGAAACCTAACCATACCTAATTTGGTGCCATACTATAATCCACGACATCACATTATCTCATTCCCATAAACCCATACCTCAATCCATTCACAATGAAATATATTAGGGAATCTTCGAAAACCATTAAACCTAATGAATCGAAATGAACCATATCATATGAAAAAATCCTTCCCACCACCATATCACCCAATGTAGGGGTCGTCATACAAACCTAACATCACATAATAAACCAAACCACTCAGTCTAGATGGTCCACCATCACGACCCAATTTTATTCAAGGATGACTACACTATAAATAACCAATACTCTTAAGGTAAGGTTCACAACATGATCATGAGGACTCCTTATCTCCCATGGCATTCCATCTATAATCATCTCACTCACTATAGTGACAGTCTTTTGGATTACAATCCTCCACCCATTTTTTAACCTATTACAAGAACATATCCTAACACATTAATTTGATAATAATTAAAGGATATATCTCATTATAAAATATCCACATATTTAAACATTGGTGATATTAACTTTGAGATAGCCACACATTTACGAAAATCATATCTCTTCCATTGGTGAGTCCAATGGGCTCCAAGAATCACCACAATCACTTCTCAATGATACCATATCACATCCATCACCCCTGGTTAGCCTTTTATCCCATAAGCTCCCAATAACCAATACCTTAGCAGGTCAGTCCCCATCATCATGTAATTATTACTTCATAATACATATCTAGGCACTACTCCACATCACTCTCAGAGGATGGATTAAGATCATCACTTAGATGAAAACCCTCTTAGTTACATCACATCATATCTCAGTGTACTTACCATTGAGAGTTCATTTTAATCCTCAATCCCCTCTCATAAGGGTTTAACAAAATTATCCTCAAACCTATGAAAATCTTAGTCATACCATTAGACATAAGAATCTCAGGATTTATCAAATAGGAATAGAAACCCCACATTGGATGTTTACATCTCACTCATTCCACATGACATAACAAATGTGTCTCATCAACGAATCATAAAATCTCTCTCCTTATATATATAATCATATTGAGATTCAAAACCACCTAATTTTGGTAAGATACATCATTCCACATCTTGGAAACAGTTAAACACCCTCTCCCTTGTGTACCATGGGACTCTTGGTCCCTAATTCCCATGTCCTAATATAAAAAACGTGCATGCATTAGTAAATCAGTACTAAAATTGAATATTATGTTTTAATAAAGGAAAACAAAATAACCCCATAAGAGATTTTCAATGCAAGACAAGAACTGTAGAGCATCAAATAATAATAATCACACCCCAATCAATTATATTAATCCATGCGACAAAAATAATTAATTATAAAAATAATAATTAATTATTATATTAAATTTACATATATGAGTTTACTTAAAAAATAAATATTCATAACTGATTATCTATGAATCAACCCACAACTATGATATTTAACTCCTAGAACCACCTCTTTCCATGTTAGAAAAAATCTACTGCATCTTCAACCAATTACACCATGATCTGGTAGAATCACAAAAAAAACTATTCCAATTATTTTCCAAAATTATTGATATTTTATGGAAACCAAAACTTAAGGGGAGAATGAAGGAATTCACATTGAACTTATATTTAATTGGATAAGAAAGGATCATTTATCAAGGGGGTTAATAGGAAAAGGTATTTTATAGGTTTCTCCAAATGGTCTCCCCCTATCACCATCCAAGCTAAAAAATAATGGGGTCCAACTAGTAAATTACTAGTTTACCTAGAAGGGGCCCTCTTGTGGCATAACCCAATGGGTTACATTGAGAGGGGAATCACTGTGTTCCATTTGTGAAAAGTTTCATTTATTCCTATTATATCTCACCTTGTTGAATCCCCCCATGAGGCCCCACCATCTATGGTGTAACCACTACTGGTTTTTGTGTATTCCACCCCACTATGTCATGTTATCGAGTGGACTCATTGAATTCTAGATAGCCAACCCCAATAAATAAGGGTTGTCTCCATAACCTGTTTCCCACTATGTGGTGTAACCCTTTAGGGAATATAAATATCATTACTTGACTAGGATAAGGACACACTACAATATTCCCTTCGGTTTCAGTGAAACCACTTGTATGGGGGAATGGTTTACACCATTGAGGGGATCCTCCTTCTATAGCAGGGCTCATATGTGATACTCTATAGGGGACCCATTGTGGGATCCACGCACATACCACCCGATTTGGTTTTTTATGTGGTACCCTAACATGAAACACCATCCTAGCACAACATTCAATATTTAATTGTGGATTCATAGCCTTCAGATGTACAAAAACACATATAAAGACATATTCACCCACACATAGATAGACACATATAATGAAACATATAAAAAAAATATATGAATCTTAGACATGATTTATCCCCAAGGGTTATAAAAAGGCCCCTCATGTAATGAAATCCATTATATTATTACCCCATGTCTATGGAACGATATCATATTATAACTAATATTTGAGCTAAGGGACACTCCAAACCTCCTTCGTCCACCACTAGAGTTCCTAAACCACCTACCATGCCACATTAAATGTCATAAAAAATATACATGATATTCCCAAAATCATATAATCTAGATAAAAATCCTTATTCATGTAATGAATATTCACCTAGATTTAATAATTCATATTTCCTCAAATATGCAATGACTTGAAAATATATTGAATATATAAACTCCACACAATAATTTTTCTCATCCCCTAGAAGTAAGTGTAGTACTCATGCCATTTTTTGAAATCTACTATGATCTCTAATTCAATAGTTCGAAAACACATTTGTTAAAAACACAAAATTTTATTTTGATACAAAACTATAAACATAATGTAAAACTATTAAACAAGGTTTGATCCACATATTCACTAATAATTCAGAAATCAAATGGTTCTCTACCCACACAAATCTCTAATGACACCATTATTCTCCTACAGATTTAGTTCAATGATTATGGATCTCCCCATCACATGTATCTTCCTACAATGTCTATTTATAATCCACAATGTTCCCCACAGTGTTACATTTTTAATAAGACACCATTTCAATGATCCAAAGATACGATTGATGTAGTTTCCATCTCACTTAGCATAAACATGAAAAAAACACTTGTATGACCTCCTATATCTATTCATTCCTATAAATAGTTAGTTGACCCCATTGATGTGTCATCACACATCCTCACTAAATCATGATTATGTAACACCACATTTTCTGATTTGACCATCCACACAACCAAACTAATGTCAAATCCTAACTCACAATGTGATTCCATAGTTGGATCACCAACACCCAACTCTAGTAGTCATACTGTCACTTAGGGAACAGACAAACAACTGATCTAAATCATTCATGGATCACCTCAACTCCACCTTAAAATATATTCTAATGAACTAACTTAATATAATAAAATGTTTGAATTTTAAATATAATATTTAGCAAGGAATCAAATTTCATAATCACTTACTACAAAATATCATCCCACTAAATCCTCAACTATACAAATATTGTTTTCACTATAACCATGAACAATCAATCATGAAGGTCTTACAGCCATAACTAGTAAAATGGTCGCATTCATAGAAGTTTAATTATTTTCACAATTAATATCCCAAAATCATGATCTCTATGACCCACACTCAATCCATTTACAAGCATAATGGATAGATGTGCTAATTTATCTTGTACATGAGTTTCAATATTAAACAATAGATCCATTAATTCCAAGTACACTTGGAACATCACCCTTGATAGTGATTGGTTCTCCCCACACCATATTTATTTCCTTAAAATACTCCATATGCATTGACCAAATGATTAAGAACACCAAACCCCCATTTCGTAATCCTATAAAAATGATCAATACCCCCATGAAATAATTCCCAAGAGAATATTTCCATCATAGTACCATTGTAGAAAAACTATAGTCCATCCACATCTAAAATAAATTTCAATAGACCCACATATACAAATCGATTCTCAATATGAACTATCTTTATATATATCCCTTGTGTATATACCCTCATTCACTGAGAATTTCCTTAGAATATTATCAACTACTCACTCTTCTTCTTACGTAGAGTGATCCTTTGATAACCATTAATAGCTTATCACCTATCTCCTATTTTATATCTAAAATAAACCAGATTTATTCAAACTCTCAGAAGACCTGATTTCACATCCACCCTCATGATCCTATGAGTCATCTCTCCCCAAACATAAGATCATATGATTAACCCAAAGACTATGCAATTCATTCATTCCATGATCATCCAAATACCTAAGGAATCAAACTCATAGAAAGGTTAATGGAATGATCACCCACCACCCAAACAATATTACAAAACCAAAAGATTTTACCCACTCTCTACTCATCAAAGGCCTAACAACCACATTCTATACCACTAAAAACTGATCCCAAAAAAAATCTATGCATAAAACTATTCATTCCTGCTCGGCCCACCTTGATACCTAGAACAGTGGATTCTAAATTACATTCTTATACTCTTATATGTTTACCCGTATGAACACGTGGTCTGATTATGTATAATTCAACCACGAAAATATATATAAAAATAAAATATATATTGTTTTTTACATGTTAAGTCAGAAAACCATGTATCATCCAAGAATACCATGCTCATACATGGATCATCCATTTGGAATCCTACACACATTATTTCCCACCATGGTTCCCTACACAAAACATTCACTTGGTAATTTGTAGCCTCCACCTAATTTTTTTCACTATGATCAAAATATCCTTCGAAAAGAGAATATACTAGTGTTTAGCTACGTAGCTTTCCACCAACATGTTATATGGGTATAATAAAGTTAATTTATTTTTAATACAATAAAAATAATAATTCCAAAATTAAAAAATTTAAATTAACATGTATGTGTACATGATTTGAATCCCTCATACCAAATATTATTCATATACAAGGGATTTTTTCCAATGGTCTAAGAGGGAGAAACCATAAAATCAAATTTCTGGTAAAAATTTTATATATTTAATAATCATCTCCTCCAGAATAGTAAAAAGAAAGAAAAAAAATCATATACCCCCTATTCAAAAGGACCACCCACAAAAAAGGGGATTATAATGAATTAGTTTGAGGCCTATCAAAATATCAGAAACATTCCATGACCACCATTATTTTTTATCACATAATAATAATAATAATAAATCATTGATACCAATTTTTAACTACCCATCCAAATAACCCCTAAATAGTTCACTGAGCTAAGTATCTATAAGACCCTATGTGAACCTCCTCATAAACTAGAGGTAGTCAACTAGAACCAGTGGATTAATCAATGCAATGAGGAGATTATAAAAAATTACATTAAAAAATGAAAAATATCAAAAATAAAATCTATATATGATAAATAGAATACACATAATCAAATAAAAAATTAGGCCATAACAAATGAAATTCTACTATACAGACTCATGATCATTCCATTATTCCAAAAATAAATACCCACTAGGTTGATCACGAATACAATATAAAAAAAGTGAAAAAGACCCACTGTCATCCTTGAGCCTCAACAACCCTTCCTCTAAATTCCCATTATTATTACTCATCCAAATCCACTTCTCATCTAATTCTCAGACTGAAAATAGACATAATTTATTCAAGTACACTAGTTTTCAATTGAAGGGTGTGAAAAACTAAATATAAATAGGGTATAGCCAAGTCCCCTAGTATAAACTATCATAAAAATATATTTATGAGGTTAACGTAAACATGTCAGATAAGCTTGTGGATGTTGTGTTCTTACCAGGTTGTCATGAGTCCATTATATCAAGTCACTATGTACTAACCTAAAAACCATGGTACATGAAAATACATTATTTGGTATAATGATATAATTGGTCTAATTTAATTTTCTCATGCCATAGAACCCATACCCCATCCTAAACGTAAAGACTCCATATAGGTCGTCATTAAAGTCCTCAACCTACTTCCGAAATGAATATTTTATTCTTATAAAACAAATCATTACCCACTAGCTTATCAATCAAGGTTGGTTCATTCATCTATACCTCACATAATGTCATGAAATAACACTATAACATGGGATGGTCCACCTCAATAAAATAAACCTGTTTAAGTGAAGTTCCACTATCAGTACCCATGAATATCAAGGTAGGGTCTACATAATGCACAAGAGTACTTGACATCTCCCATGAAATTCTTTCCAGTATTGTCTAATTCAGTGGGATGCCATTCCTCAAGATCCATCTCCTTCACTGGGTTTATATCCTATCATATGTACACATTGAGGATTACATATGTGATAACAGAAAGGGAATGAAACCTATACAGAATCTCACAATCATACACTATAAGAACTAGTCACTCAGATATAGCTCTATGAATTGGAACATATCAACTTCCCTATTAGAGAATCCAATAATTTCGACATACATATCAAAATCTCTAATCATTGATACCATATCGTGTCCATCCCCCTTGGTGGCCGTAAAATCTAAAGGATCACACTAACCTAGGCCTAAATAAATCAGTGCAAATCCTTGTATAATTCTTGGTTCATAAACCTTTCTCACATCCTATATCACATCATTCTTGGAATAGTCTTTAATCACACTAATAATATGACAAATATATTTTTCACGCTCTATCTAGTTCTGAGAGACTCATGTTGATCATATCTCTATCTAAGCCTCAAACCATTTTAAAATGGTGTTAGTCACTGGTAATTATATATATGACTGTATCATCAATCCATTTTGGCTAATGCTTCTCAAGCCCACCCATCTAGTCTATCTATGACTTACCCACTCCATCAGATCTACCTAAGATTAGACATCAACCCATTTCTCACTCACTACCATTGGAGATACAGTCATTGGGTGATCACAAGACACTTAATGTACATAAGATCAATCATTCAATATCAAGGAGGACTATAGCCACCCCAACTCTTTTACTAAACACTATTTTTATTCAATTATATAATATGAACCCATGGAACTTGTATGATGTAACAAACAATGAACTTACATTCATATGAGATTATTTTAAATGGATCAAATACCACGAAAATGGAGTTACCATATAAGCAATACTAAACCAAAAATTAACAAAGACATTCCATGTCATGAAAACATATCTTATGAAAAGTGGAATAAATTATTAATTATAAAAAATTATAATTATTTATTAAATTTATGTTAAATAGGAACATTCACCTAAAAACACACAATACATTACTACTATAGAAACCACTTTAAATAACATGTGATCAATCTAATAAAACCACCTCCAACTATGTTAGAAAAAACCCCATTCCATGTTTCCAATTCGACTATCCTTTGGGGGAATGACATCAAAACGCTAGAATTATTCCGGAAAAATCATATAGAAATGATGAAAACCAAAATAAATGGTTCAAAATAGAAGAATACATCTTGAACCGCTATTGTATCATATCAAAAACCAACACAGAGTAAAAAACTATCAATGGGGAATATAAGGGTAGAAATTTGGACAAATAGAATAACCCTTTCCCATGATTCCCTATAATAAAGGGGAATATATAGTAAATTACAATTATATGCCCGTTTTTAAAAAAATGGGGGCATATGATCTCTTGGGGTGAATACAATTGGATACATTATAAGAGGACTCCATGGAGACCATATATAACATGGAACATGGAAATAATTTATTATACACCTAGGGGAAGTCTGATTGAGGGACCCCTCCTTTGGAAAAATCCATCTTGGTTGTGGAACCCACCAAAAAATTTGTTCTACGAAATGGCCTCATTGGAAATATCTTAGATGATTGACAAATGATGTGGTTGACCTCAATGCACCCTTTTAACTCTATGGTGTTTCCCCCATGGGCTACACTATAATATTTCTTGAAAAAGATAGGTTCATGAATCAATATACCCTATACATTGTTGTATATCATCAAATGATGGGAAATAGTGCCCAATGCTGAGGTACTCTTCCACTTGTGCAGTCCCCTCCCACAGAACAACCTCTGGGAATGTGATGTGGTGCTATTCTACACACTAACACGATAGTGTATCTCTTGATACTGCATTATAACCTCTAATTGCAAACATTTAAAAATACAAAGGTACAAATTTATCTTGAAATATCCCCTAGGGTTCCGACACAATCCCTCCTAAGGAGATATCCACCACAATGTTACACTCCAAGGTTATAGTGTGGTCGTCTACTACATCTAACATTTATACTAGGGGATTCCTTTTCCCTTCTCTAATGGTCACCTAAGAATCCAAACCACCAAAAAATCCTCATTTTAGATTAAAAAATTCACCTCCTAGATGTTCCCAAATGAATCCTTACTCTAGGATAAATAATTAACACATTCTTCAAAATGCAATGAAATTAAATTATATAGGACATTACAGTCTACCTATGAATCGAAATGACATGTATGGGGAATAAAAATATACATACATCAATTTTCGTAAATGTACTAGGAATATATATGGTCTCAAGAAACCAAAACTAGTAGGAAAGTATATAAATGGTGGATTTCATGTACCACACCAAGTATGTGACCTTTGATATATAAATATATCATTGAGTGGAACTAATAAATCAACATAGTACCGATGTAGGTAGGATTTCATATATGGCCCTTCCAAGAAGATTATATTGATCCATGGGATGTTTTATCGTAATCCTAATTGTTTGAAGCCTCTTTAACAACAACATAATTTTTTTTCCAAAAGTTCCCCATTATTATGGGAGATAAACTCAAGGAGAGAAATTTTTTAATGGAATACATAATTATTTGTGTGTATGATGATTTAAAAAGCACTGTTTTCTATCTTATGAAGTCAAGTGACAGGTCTTAATATTTTTGGATTTTATTAAATTTGACCATGTTAAAAATAGGTTGATGAAGCCATTTGGATCAAATCAACCCAATTGAATAAATTGGAATAATTGTTAATAGAGATAGCAATTTCCCTATAATTGGGATACTTCATGAAGTGTACATCGATGAGAGAAGTACTTTTTGGACCATGTACCTTAAGAAAGGATATGATATGACCATATAAAGCCTCCACTTAACATAGAATGAAGGTGATAAAAATATGAGGGAATGGTTAAACTAAGCCCTAATTTTTTGTTAGATCATTAATGGATTGATGAAAACACACAACAATTTTTTAATGGTTACCAATTATAATGTAATTATTCATAAATTTCCCTAATGATGGGGGTTTTATGGAAGTTCCTATAATTGTTTTTGGAAGTCAGATGTGAAGGGGACCACTGAGTAATTCCCTCTCAAAGTGTATGTTGTGGATGTACATCGTAATGGATCCTTAATGGACATAATTATTAAGGGAACACATGGATATATCCAGTGTATTACTCTAATTTTTGTCCCATGGTGTATAACCTATGTTTTGTTCCATTTATTTTTTCTGGAAGAAATGATTTTTGAAAAATGAGTTCTTTCTCTCCCAATACATGATTCAAAATGAGGCTCCAAGATGAATAAAAGTATTACTTTCCCTTTATTGATGGGTTTGAAAATATTATTAAATTACCTCTTCTAAATCACAAAGGAAAGATGCAACCATAATCTATTTCCATCAAGAGACCCCAATGAATTGGGTTAGTGAAATAAGGAATTATCATATAAGGAACATGTATACTTGAAAAAAATCATTTAAATCTACTAAGGGGTACATGGAAATATATTAGTCCCATTATAATAAGAAACATCTTGGTACATATGGGGTATGTGACTGTGAATTACTGCCAGGGGAATTCCACAAAAGAATTACATCCACAAAAGAACTATTTAGTTGTTTAGAATTCATGATAGAACAATTAAATTGAATGATTATAATAAAGGTAATGTGCTAAAAATAATAATCTACATAGAAAAAATATAATCCCTATAAAATTTCAACAAATTTATTAATATTTGATATATTATAATTTCCCTAGAAAAATTTTATCCTAACATTTTATCAAGACATAATGAGGAACAATAAATCATCCCATTAAAATTAAATTTAATCAAAATGAAGATGTAATAATTAGAAGGAACATAGTTATCCAACATAATTTTCATGAACATCACATAATATTACCTATATAAGTTGGTAATGGAGGGAAACATTCCAGTGATTTATGACTGATAACCTCCCAAGAACATGTTTTTTCAAATGATCTACCACTAACTAATCATCCACTATGAATGAAATTTTAAAATAATAGAATATAAACCAATTTCAAGAAAAATATTATATATTTTGTTACTAAAAATTAGAAATACCTATTTTACAGATGCATACATATACATACCATTGATCATGTATCCCTTATGCACAATTCAATTCATATAGTTTCAATGAAAAAATTTATACTTAATCATTTTATTCATCTGATTTCTCTATGACTTCATTCAAAAATTAATGCTTTGTTAAAGTTTATACTCATTGTAAAATTGATTCTAGATCAACTCATATTTTATATTTGATGAAATAAATAGAGAGGATGGATGTTATTATCAAAAACATTGGGGCTCACACCTGATTTCATATTATGTGTCAGAATAAATATCTTTACGATATCCTGACACACGAGTTCTATATCCAACCACAATGTGACATGATACATATATATCGATTTTGGGTTTTATAAAACATTTCAATTCCTAGGGTTCTTCATATCTTCCAATTTATGTGATCATATATTTCATGGAATAATTCCAATAGAACATATCTATCAAAGGATAAACTATTCTATAGGAGCACAAAGGAAGGGAATCGAACTTGAATAACTCACAAATAACTAAAAATGACCTATAATACAAAGAATTTAACATATGTCAAAAAAATTCATCTATTTGAATATCACACTTAAAAATCAATGTGGGGTATTTATTAAAAAGTGGAATCCATTCCATGGTGGGAATTTCTATGATTAATCATCAGGGGCCTTTTGGGTTTACAATAGTTGTTTGGAATTATCCAAAAAACAACAATAAATTCATCTAGATAAAGAAGTACATATATTTAAATTGAAAATGTACCAGAAATAGATTATTATACTACAGTTGGTTAGCTATTTCTATTCTGGAACCACCAAATTTCGCATTCCACACAATAACGTTGGGATTAGTTTATGATAATGTAAACAACATGACAAAATAACAATACTCATGGAGATGAATGACAAGTTCCTTCCCATAGATTTCAATATAGTGGATTTAGAATATCCCCTTCCATTGTGAATGTATTTATTGAGTGAGGTAGAGAGGTCACTAGGAATATATCTACATCACTACTCGATTATCCTATTTTAGAATAGGTGTATATTCTTCTTTAACATAATGGGCATTCTTTTGGCATCAATAACAATATGAGATATTCATATAAAGTAGCGAGGAATACTTAAATTTTGTATTGTGACATACTATAATAAGTACATTACACATAATGGTGTATGATGTACAGCCAAATGTGGACCCAATAATTTGACAAGTGGGAAGTGCCTCCTTTATACTGAGGATTACCATGTTTTTTCATGGTTGGAACCTTATTTACGAATAAATTCCAAGAAAAAGGATAAATAATAAATTTGGAGATACCTATCCTCGATAATTTTTTTTATATAATAAGTTCTATTCATTAGGGTAAGAACTCATATTAGATTAGTGAAAAATTCCAATTTATGCATTTGTTGATAATAGAAAACTTTTTGTGTTTCAAGTTTCAAAATACTACAATAGATTCCCATTATATTTTTTACCTGAAACTACCAACATTTCCATCTTTGAACCATCATCTCTGAATACAAAAAATGTGTTCATCATTTTAAATAACCCTTACTTATTTTTATTTTCTTTTAACTACTATCCCTAAATATTAGTTATAAATATTGTGATGGCACTTGAATAGAGTGTTCTTTTTTACAATTTATATATTTTATGAGATTATAGTATTTCAGAAGGTTAAAATATTTATCATTGAGACTTATAACCTACAAAAATTTCAAATCCATTTCAGTTGTCTATAGATTTTGTCAATGTGTCCCTTTACTGGAGTATGGAGTGAAGTTTACCATCCCATTACTAACCAAAAATTATTAATTATAGAACATGAAAAAGAAAATAATGAGATTAAAATTCCTTCTATTTTCACATTGAACAACCTATCAATGGATTATAATAGTGAATGGGTATAGAGCGATCTATATAGATTTCTCAAATAGATTTTATGATTGGTAAATAGACTACTAGAATCAAATATTCAATTATATGAAATCACCATAGAATATATCTACAAACTAAAGGGTCCTGTAACCGAGAACCCCAAACAACATGTGGAATTCTCACCCATATATCCAAATTATATTATAGAGGGTATAAAAACAGTTCCAAAAGATGAAATTTATTGTTGATTCTTGGATATTTAGTTTACTACACAATACGTGAAATGGATATACATATGGTACTCACTCTAGTTTGATTAGATTCAGAGATAAAATAGGGAGATTCAATTTGTGATTCTTCACTACATATCCCAAAAATAATATTCACCCCATACATAGTAGATCTAATCCATAAATACATAACCATATCATCAAGTGTCCTATATTAAAATAATAAGGTTACTAATTATGAATGTGAACTAATGAAATAAGATTGGAACCACATTCAGGCCGTCACCACAAAGACCCAGATGGACCACATCCCTGACAAGGCAAGTTCACTTCATCAACACGTTCATGGTTTTGGTGCATATAGTTTTTATTACAATAAATTTCATGTTTTTATATATAAATCAACACTAATTTGATAGAAATTAATGATTCTAGAGATATTCGTACACTTATTCTATAATTAAAACTATTAAATATATTCTATGGAGTGAGATAATAAGAGCTAAACCAGCTGACCATCGAGGGATTATAGTTTCATGGTTAGGTGGATAATAAAATTATGGATCTTCATATATGTGTGGAACATGATAGAAATTCAAATGAAAAATTAATAGAAATGACCATTAGAATCATGAATTTTAGTTGGAGGAACCTTTAATAGGATACACGCATCAATGAAATGTCCCATTTGGCTAAGGACGAGGATATTAAGTGAGTGGTTATGTAGTAGTACATTAATTCATCCCATGAATTTTTATCTCACATTTTGAATTCAGAACTAAAATCATGGTGTATCTATATATATTTTTGTTTTAATATTCAATTAAATAAGGAGAATCAATAATATAATTTTTATGTTTCTTTTAATTTAATTATAAATAGAAATTATTTTAATTTTCATCTCTATTGTGTTCATGGACTTCCTTTAATCATGATTATTGATTGAAAAAACTTATGACACTCATGAAGACTAGTATCATGATAATTTCATCACCTTAAAATTTTAATAATAGTTGATCAAGTCAATCATAATTTTCAGTATCATGAGTCAATTTTTAAATGAAAATCAATCCAATGTCCTTGAAAATATGTACCCTCAGATGAATAATTACCTAATAAAAAGGTTGTGTATGTACTATCAATATATGATGGGGTGAGTATTGTGAGATAAATCATTTTGGGATTTTTTTTATCACATTCTATGTGTGTAAACAGTAATGTATTTAGGTAGGCTTGGTATAGAATAATATGCACCATCACCATAAATAGAGGTTATCTAACATGGGAATGAGATATCGTTTCTTGTATGATGTGTGATACTAGATGGGTATAGTCATGATTAACATTGTGGTATATATACTATCAATTTATAATAAGGTAATTTCATTTATTTATGTGAGATTGGTGACTCAATATTATAGAAATCTGAAAGGTGGAATTTTGAGAATGGGATTAAATTGTTTGAAAGGGCTTGTAACACCCTAAGATTCTGTGAAATATATCCTTTCGAATAAATTTAATATTTTTTAAAAAATTAACCATGCCAAGTTATGATTCCATTTTATTAAACCCTAAGTTTATCTTCAGTTACATGAGGCACTGAGTAGCTGATGTTACACGCAACACCGAGTTTATGTAAATAATGACCTATTATTAAAATATTAATTTTTAATATGATAGTTAAATCCTAGATTTTGGAATTTTATCAACGAATAGGATTAAATAAATTACGAAACTTTATGGTCTACACATTTATATATAAAGTATTATTTTGTCTCTAATTAATTAAAAATGAAAATAGAAACTCATTCAAATTAAATGAAATGTTTTTTTAAAAATCGATTTCTATGTAAACAAAGGTGTTTTACCATAATAAATTAATGAAATAATTTTTAGTGAATGGATTTAATGAAATGAATAAATTTTATTTTGAATAAAATTTATAAAATTTATTTTTTGTGTTTTATAGAAAATATATATGAATAAATCCAATTTTACACTTCAAAACTGTATTATTTATAATAAATTGGTTTTCCTCCTTTCCACAGTTACATTGAATTTTTTTTAAATATATACGAAATATAAATTTACATTCTTAAATAATAATGTAAAAGTTATATTTGGGTGAATTTTTAATATTTTTTCAAGAGGATACATTTTACTATGAATAGTGAAATATAATGGTTTTTAATTTGAATTTTAATTTATTTTAATGATTTTAAAAATATTAAAAATATTTTAGAGAGGTATTTAAAGGTAATATTAGTCTAAATATAAATCTATGAATCAAATATTTTTCATTTAAATTATTTTCAATCTGAATTTTGATATAAACTTTGTATAAAATTACGAACATTTGGTCCTTTAAAAATAGCTTTCTTGTCGCGTCTATGAGATTTATTTTAAATTAACAATTGAAACTTTTTTAAATTGAATTTCAGAAATTGGATTACATATTTGAAATAATAACAATTTATATTATCTAATAAGGTAAACACAATTTTTTAGGAATATTATTTGTGAATATAATTAAAATTAACTATTGTTGTGAAGGTTAAAATGGGTTTATTAGGGGGGTCAAATAAAAAGATAAGAATTAAAAATGACTGATAACCTTCTAAACACTCAATTTAGGGATTTATTTCACTATAAAAACAATAATTTAGTGTTGGTTTATATAGGGGTTATGCACAACCCACTCTAAATCTTTTAGAAATATTTTGTTAATATTTGGTTGGATTTTAGAGGAGGTTATGTAAAAACCATAACTAATTTAATAATTAGTGGAACTACATGATCTACTAGATTCTTGAGGATATATATATATATATATATATATATATATATATTTGTTTGGATATTATATGGGGTTTTGAATCCTCTCTATTGTATGATATTAGGGGTGTTTTGAACCACCTCTAGAACAATAAATTAGAGGGGTTCTGGAACAACTGTTAATCCCTTAGATTAGAAGGGTTTTTAATACCCTAAAAATTAATAAAGTAGATGAGGTTTTGAACCTCCTATAATTATGAAATTTGGGTGGGGGGGGGGTGGAGTTTCGAACCCTATCTAATTGTACAGATTAGAAGGGGATCTAGAACGAATGCTAATCCATTTCATTAGAGGGGGTTTTAACCTGACCTAATTTTTATTTATTTGTTAAAATAAATCTCATACCAATTAAAATTTGATAATATATATGTGTTTGTGTGATATACTATGTGTATATATATATATATATTACATAATCACATTACAAAAATGAATTTAAATTCATTATACACACACATTTTTAAAGACATTATAAAAATACTTTTCATTAATATGTATATATATAATAAAAAATGTATACATATATAAATTTTCGTTTTCATAATATAAATTTAATTATAAATATATTTATTCGATTATATAAAATTTACATATGTTTTTATTACTACAATACATTTATATTATGATTTATATTATACATATATTATATTAAATACATTTTAACTGTATATTTATGCATAAATACATTTATATTATATTATGTATAAAAATATATACAATATAGAAAAAAATAATAAGAAATATAAATATAAATATAATTATAATTATTATATATTTAATCTTATAAAAATTTTATTATATATAAATTTATAAATATTATATAATTATATATATATGAATATTAATAAACAATAGTAACTATATATTAATTTAGTGTATATATATATCATTTAATTATATTATATATTTCTAATTATATTAATGTACTGAATTTTGTGTGTATATATATGTGTACATATTATATAACAAAAATGTATATAATTACATACATAAATATATATTATAAATGTATTTAACATAATATATGTATTATACAACCTAAATATAATTGTTATAGTTTAAAAAATATATGTAATAATAATAATAATTAATAATATAATTGTTACAAACACAATAATATTTATAAATTTGTAAAAAAAATTATATAAATATATTTTAATTATATTATATTTATAAATACTAAATAAATAAATAAATACACAGACAAATAAAAATTTATTACTATATATTTATATATAAAAATATAATCATTCATATATATTCTATATAAATATTATGCACAAAAATATTATATATACCCAAATATATTGTATTATTTATCTTTATATAAAACTATATATACAAATATATATATCTATGTATATAGTAATTTTAATATGAGATAATATAACATAATATATGGAAGTAAATATATTATATGGTATATAATATTTCAAAATTGAAATAGGTTTTTGGTAAAGATTATCTACATCCATGAAGACGGTACATGGTTTAATTCCACGCATCGACTGTTTCTTCGGAATTTTCTAGGATATAGGTTACAAGAATGTGAGCAAGCATGTGGGTGTCAAAGGGGAATTTCAATGGGGTTTGAGGGGGGGTGTCAGGTTTTTTGGGGCTTGGGGTGTTGGGCGTTCTAGAGGTGTGCCATTTGGGGGTGTCAGAATTTTTGGGCTTGGGTTGTCAATGGTTCCATGGGCGCGTCACAGTGTCTATCGGGGTGGTTAAGGTGTGTTAGTTTGGGGTGTTAGGGGGTTTTCCATGGATTGTCTTGTGGGTCATGGGGCATAATGAGGGGGCCTAGGGTTGTCCGATTTTATAGAAAATAGGTAAAATGGACTATATTAGGGGTTTTTATGACTACCTAGAATGTAATATTATGAGATTCAATAGGAGGTGGTTATAACTGCTCCTAATTGAATATTTGAATTATTGGCTGTTAGAACCACCCCTAAATGGCCTATTATGATGATTTTTGGGCTAGATTAGTGGGGGTAACCCCCCCTAGTCCAACTGATTAAAAACATAGAACCTTTTTACCAACGCTTACCCAGTATCACCTTTAATCAGAGGAGGAACACATTAGCCGTAGTTGTGGGATACCTCTGCTAAATTGTTTAAGAGGGGTCATAACCCATTCTAAATGAAAAAAATGCTTATAATGACCTAGTTTTTTTTAATTTTATGGGGATGTCCTTTTCTTTTAAACAATTACATGTCTGCCACTCACCTCACTTATAAATTTTCACCCCTCTCCTATCATATTCAGAGACTCAAAAATTATTATTTTGAAATATCATAGACGTAATAAGTTACTTAATTCCCTAATATCATCCTAGAATACTAATTTTTTTCTTAAATATAACATGGTACAATTTTTGGTTCAAACCTACGGAGGTTACTTAGAGAAAATGTAATTTTCTTCAACGGGAATTTTTATTGACTTATACCTCACCCACCATAAATTATTATTCAACAATTATGATCTAATGAATTCATTATATTACATATAATTATATGTTTTTATGTTAATATAATTTTGTAAAAACATATCCTCTTCCATCAAATGGTTTACAAAATCATCACTCATGTGTATGGTGGACTACCGCCTCGAGAACCAATGACATTCATTTTCAATTTTCACCATTCATGTCATGATATAATGGTGGATTTATAATATATATATATATATGATATATATGATATTTTTATAATTCTATTATAATTATATCACATATTCTTAGTTAGTTTCCATTTTATGGGAATACAATGTCATCCCTCGTGTGTACGATAGAGTACCATCTCGCGATGCGATGTGATTAATTCATACATTAAATGGATGAAACTGAGGCTGGGTTAAATTAAAATATTATATATATATATATATTACATATAAATTATTAATTTTTTGTAATATATTATTTACCCATCTTTATTTATTTTTGTTTGGAAAATGGAATCAATGTTTATGCATACATAAGACCTACCATCTTCATGATCAGTATATTTATTTTTCAGTATTTACCATTTATGGATGAAAGTAAATACATTTATGCTGAAAAAATATATAATATTTATATCATGGTAAAAAAATTATTTATGACTTACCCAAGATCAATTTAATTTGAAGGAAAATAGTAAGTCAAAACCTACACGAAAAATAGTGGGTTTTTACAAAACATGACTTTAATATGTAATTATAAATAAAAGAGTAATAAAATAATATAAGTAAATAATATATGGTTATATAAATAAGGACCCAACCTTGAACATTACATAATATTGAATTATGTTACTAATTCTCATTGAGGATCTTTTCAGTTTGAGAGCTTTAGAAAATTAGGTCATAACTTATACATAAAAACATGGATATTATATGTAGACACTTTTTCTCAGTATCCATTTTTTCATAAAATAAAAATTCATTAAAAAATAATCATGTCTTGTTCTATGTTTAAGACAACATGATTTTCCATGATCCCATCCTAGACCCTATTATTCTTTATGTCCTATGGAAAACATTTTGAAACCTTGTGATGAGCATAACATGCTCCGTAAGGGATATAAAATAAGGAAAGAAAACATTAGACCATGAATACATACAAATAAAAATAATCATACTTTTCAATATTGAAACATAATATCTTTAACATACCTCACAAAATCAATAGATTTATGAATAACACATATAAATCGTAAATAATAAAGGTAATGTGTGGAATCCATATCATACGTACATTGTAGCTATGAAAGCTACATAGTGATTTATATTTGGAAGTACCATCAAAGTATATTACCTAAATTTATTAGGATAATAATTAAATTTTACTTCTGTCATGTTACCCAATGCATTAGTAGGCTATTTCGGGCTCACCCGCCCAAGGTTTATCACGGAACAACCCATATACATAAACAATGCCCAATAACAATATCAAATTCATAAGACATAAAATAAGAATAAAGGATAGATGAAATTTCAACCTTGCAATCAAAATATATCATATCAAGATATTGACATAATAAATGCTTTATTAAACCATTTCGAAACCATTTAAAACAATTAATAAATAGATTTTTGAATCAAAGTGTCACATACCACTTTGATGCTTTTGAAAGAAATTTTAAATTAAAAACATTCTTGTCTATATAAATAAATCCTTAAAACCATTTTTAAAACATTTTCCTTAATGAGAATGATTTAGAATAATAAATCCTTAAAAAATTATAATGATATTTTAGTTGAAGTATTATTAACCAAATTAGAGACGCTTGAATACAAATTATTGACGAATAACAATCAATCAAAGATTAAAATATAATCATCATAAGGATATTCATGGTATAATATGTCAAAGGGTAGTATATACAATAGATAAAAGTTAATATTTGTATAAAAACAAATAAGTATCAATGGAATGTAAATTGTGACAATGTCCCTTGCAAAGATCATATCCTTAGATTAAGGACTAATAGATGACATAATTATGTGTGAAAAATAATAATACAGCCAATATAAGTGGATAATAATTTTAAAAAATCATAGGCAATTCAAATATATTCATATAATGACATAATCATGAAGTAAAAGTTTATCCCAAAGAATTGAAATTAGGTTAAGAACTTATCTTACAGAAATTCAACAGCCTAAAGACATCGCTTTAAAATTCAAAAAATGAATTGATGTGAGAGAAAAGGGTCTCCCAACACATAGACATAAAATTTATATCAATAAGTATATATAAGAACATATCCCAACATAAGAAAACTGAAATTTAAAAAGACAAAACATAAAATAAGTATTTGAGAAAAATAAGACGGTGAAAGTTTCCCTTACCGATTTGGTAACATACGAAACATACACCACATGAAGGAAGGATCATAAAATTAGGATTTAAATACCCATAAATTAAATTATATTACACATATAATAAAGTAATGGAAATTACATACACCACACAATGAAAATACTGTCAAATATAACATGAATCTCACAAGAATAACAAGTGAGATGAAAACCCCTTACCTTGTGTCTGACATGTCTTGATCGTTCTTTATCTCCCTGAATAATAAAGATAAATTAATTATAATTACATAGGATCATTTGTAAATTTCATTATTCCTTTTATATAACTTATTACCTTTCTCTAATAATAATATAATTATTCATGTTCATATCGGTTTTTTGTCGATGTTCGGTACTTGAGTCAAAAATTAACTTGTTATAGTTAGAAATTTTTCAAGTGGTCAAAATTCCATTATCTCCAGAATTATATTCAGGATTTAGATATTATATATATATATATATCATATATATATATAGTATATATGTATTTATAATAGTACATATTCTCTGTATATAAGAAATGAAATGCACCGTTCATCGAGACGGTAAGCCGTACGTACGCATGAATGCTATTTTCATTTCATTTTTTACGTTTTTAAAGGAATTAAAACCAAATGATTCATAATTTTATTATTATTACAGTATAATATAATATTTTATATACGTTACATAAGTTCATTAATTCCACCTTTTATACATTCCATGTGTAGTATTAACGAGTTATATCACCTTGAGGGGATGGTAGTCCACACTTCCTCAAACAAAATTTTCTAATTTACCCATTATGGAAATCATAAATGTATGATATAAATGGGAAATACATAAGTATAGAGACAATACAAATATAATATATATCACATATAAATACAGTTCCATCTTAATGTCCAACATTGGAGGTGGTAGGGGAAGATTGAACAATCATCATTTCATAAGGCAGTAGTTCGCTGTCCACAAAAATAGTATGTTCGTATCCATTCTATGGAGGTGTGTGGAATTGTAGTTAGAATAATTCTCATAAAAAGATATCATATTTTTTATACTGGTTTTGTTATGTTAATAGAGAATAATAAGAGAATAGGATGTGAAGAAGTAAAATAATAGAAGAGAATTTGAGGGATTATGTTACCTTTAGATCGGGTAACTCCCTTTGGATTGAACCAAAAGGATTTCTTGATGTTATTTATGCTTAAGTTAAGGATTATAGGAGGAATAAAGGGATTTTTGAGGCTTATTTGGGAATGGGTTGGATGAGCCAAGGATCTTGAGAGGTGTGTTTAATGGGTTAGAGGTGGTGTCCTGTTATTAGAGGGAGGATGGGCTCTTTAGGAATGTTTGAATGTATTATTTTGTTACAAAATGATTATCAGTTTCAAAAGGTCCAAAAATTATATAATTCTAAGATAGGGTGCATATAAGATGAAATAAAATCATCCAATAATAATTGGACTTTTTTTGATTATTTTTTAGTCCTTAACTTTTTTATTTAACACTTTGTTAACTTATTTAATCTTTTACCATGTCCTATTATATTTTCATACTATATGGTTAAAATATTTACTATAAAATCACAAGAGACCAAAAATGTATAATTAATAATATTTTTAAATAATATATTTCATTTTTACAAATCATAGATTTTAGGAGTATTTTATCATTTAATAAAATATTAATAGTTTTAAAAAATAATTTATGTTAATTAATAAATTATTCATATCAATAATTTTATAAAAATAAATTAAAACTTGATTCTCTCTAACAACCATCAATAATTAAAATATAACAAGACATTATTACACATAAAATTCAAATATGGCATAAAAAGATTAAAAATAAATTTATTGTACTATTTATAATATAATTTATTTGAATCATTTATTAATGAAGCAATTAATTTTTCAACATTGTGGCAGAATTAATTTTATTTAAATAATATCCAGAAATTACCAATAAACTAACATGATCTAGGAAATCATTTTACCTTTCAAAAGAATAATTATAGTCAAAGATATCACTTATATTACTTAATAGGTAATTGTTTTACTAAAAGATATATGTTTATGTTATTTTTTTCCTTACTATAAAATAATTAATATAAAATATCCTTATAACATCCAATTAGCTCCATGGGGTCCCAAAATTGACCCAAGGATTACCATGGTTAGAATTTTATCCACCAATAGGGTTATGAAAATTTTAATGGTAATTTAATATTATTATAACATTATATTTCACCCTTATTTACATGATTTACCATTTATCCATGGTAAACAAAATATATACTAATGTTAATATTAATAATGTCTAAAAATAAATGATAACTATTCAAACAATTTGGAATTACTGATTCATATATGGTATCCTTTTTTCCAAATTCAAAACATAGAAATGGCATAAATTAATTTAAAATTAATTCATGTTGTCAAAATAAAAAGTGTGTTTTAATGAATTAATAATGAACAAAATATTGACACTTTTTTATGTTCAATTTGAAAGTTAAATTACTTACAATGACCATAATTGGATTAAATTATAAAAATATAATCCAATTAAACTTTAAAACCAATTAAAAATATAATCTAACCATATAAATAAATTATATTAAAAGGCATTTTAAAATTAAATAGCAGTATTTTGTACTATTCATTAAAAATGAACTTTATCAGAAAAATTTCAAAATTTCATCCAAAGTAAATTTTGACATCCCAATTATAAAGAAGAATTTTATTTCGTCAAATAAAACATATAAAAGTGACAAAAACTATATTTAAAAAGGGTTCTCCATCAAAAGGTGTTAAATGAAAATTTTAAATAACATTATAGTATTTGTGCTTAAAATTGGATTCATTCACATTTTAGGCCTCTAAATTTTATTGTATAAGTTTAAAAACATTTAAAAAACATTTCAAATCATTTTTTTTAGATTTTTTCATTCCCCTAATATAACAACTATGCGTTAACTACCATTCAAAATAATAATAATAATATATTATTTTTCGGTGTATCATAGCATTGTGCGGAACGTAAGATTTCAAAGAATATCGTTGTTCTGTGTTGAGTACTCTATCAGACATAACATTCCATTTAATTAAAACATTATATTCAATTCAAACATTTTAATAAATATAAAATTTTCATATTTTTTATTTACCATGGATGTTACAATATATATATATATATATTTATATGGTTATTTAATAGTGTTATAAATAAAATATAGTTATTATATTGGAGGTTCAAACATGAATGAAGCAAGTGGAGACACACTATAAGGGATTTCCATGTCACTTTTTCCTTTTGTAAGACACATGTCATATTCCTCACCTATTTATTTTATTTTGTATATATACTACCCATGAAAAAAATATTATTATTATATTTAAAATTATGTTGATTTGCATATCCATCTTAGGATCACTATTTTAATGGGATTATATATGAAATGTGACCAAATTAGTAAGGGATTTTTACTCAAATTACATTGTTGGAGACTGATGTTATGTTATGCACCTATCTTATTCAATTCGGTGTGTATACTTCACCATTAACCTAAAATTTCATTAATATACAAATTTTCATGATATTATATGTTTTATTTAATGTTATTCTTTCATTGGGATTGTGATTCAATGTTACCAATGTGGTGGATGTTTTATGTTACAATCTCATTGATTATTGGGAATGTTTATTATTATGTTTCGAATGATAAAATATTATAATATATCTATCAATAAACTCACGAATTTTTTTCAATATTTTGGTTATTTATTTAAATACATTTTACCCTGATTTTCCTCTATTTATAATGTCAAGATTTATAAATGATGTTTTTAAGAAAATCTGACATTATTTATCTCTTCAAAAGAAAATCCATTTTATTTCAAAACTATGTTTTCTAAAAATATTTTAATAAATGTTATTAAAATACTTATGAATTTTTATTAAAGGAATATCTACCCATGTTTTTATTTTTACATTTTTTGAATGAAATATTCATGTTGTTCTTTAAATAGTTCTAGTTTGTCATTCAGAAAATCTGTGAAAAGAATATCTATTTTAATGTGTATGAGAAGAATTAAATTTCAAACCATCATAATAATTACTTTATTTTAATTTTACTTTATAAATATTCAAGGTTATTTTAAATAAATTAATTTTTTATTGGGTTTATGTTTTAAATTTTTTTCAAATTGGAAATGATATTTTCCACAAAAAATATTTTAAATGATTTTTGTAGATAAATTTATATGTTTTTATGGTTAATTTAAACGAAATGGATTTCCAAAATATTTTATGGATTTTATTAAAAAATATTTCTAATGTATTTTTCTCTTAATAAATATTCCATGTGATTTTTATATCAAAATCATTTTCCAACATAGATGACATCCTTTGATGTTACAAATTATTTATTGTGGATATGAACCAATGATAATATTGTCAATGTATCATGGGTTGGTTTATATTTTAGATTATATGATGTTTATGTAACAGAACTCTTTTCCACAAATTATACATTGATAAAATTCTTATGAAGCCCAATTATTTTTCCATGCATTATTCATTATGGAAAGGTTGAAATTATTTGGAAACCCATTTCTGTTCATTGGTTCGTATATGTAGAATGTTTTATGATCTTGTACCAAAAATACATATAAACTATATGATGGGAGGTCCCAATATATCCCTCCAATATTTTGGGTAATGATTATGTTATATGAGATCAATTGGAATATGGGAGGTTATCACAAGCCTGAAAGATGGTAAATGGGAGGTTATCCCAAGGCCAAAAGGTGATTCATGAGAGGTTATCCCCATTACGAAGTTGGAACATGGGTGATTATCTCATTCCTAACATGTTATGAATCCATTTTTGGGTGTCCTTGACATAATATTATCTGTAATTATGCATATTCCAGAAATCTATGTCTAATGAAAATATTATTCTCTTATTTCTAACATTAATTGATTCCATTAGAATTCATATCTTATGAACATTAATGATTTATACCATGAATAATTTTTATAATCTATGATATTATGGGTATGGTTTTCATATTTTATTCTATTTTTCTCATATCTATATGATAATTTTATAATGATATATCCCTTGTTTACCCATAACAATCATCTAATCTCATCCTTTATTATGTTTACTTTCCGCAAATTATGAATACATGTATTATATATTATATGCATAATAAGGGTTCTCGTTATGAAGAACATAGTGGGAGATAACATAACTCACTTTTGGACTAGTTATTTATGTGTCTATGTTTCAAATGGAACAACACCCTTATAATCTTAAAAATTGTGCTCGTGTAATGTTATTAATATTCATCTAAATTATGCAATCTCAATGTATGAGATCTCTAGGTCGCTATAGTTGGTATCAAAGGATGTGTTTATTTATCCTTCATAATGTATGATGATAAAAAATTATTGATATTCATATGGATTTTTTAAAGGATATTTCTTGGGACACAAATATGGATAAGTCTAAGGAGGAGTAAATGTATCAAAAAATGTAATGTAATTTTGGTATGTGATAGAGTTATTGGCTTCAATGAAATTACATCCATATCAATATACTATAGGTGGATATGGATTTGGTATAGTGGTGGCCATTAGTAATAGCTCTGAAAAATAGTGCATTGAGATGGACTCAGTCATCACCTATTGCGTGGAAACAAGTCTTACATCACCCCTAGTTTGAAACTCTCAAGGGATATGTTTTGGAAAATAATGAACTATTTCTGAACCATCAAAATGGATTTAAAAAGATAATGACAATGAAATACCATCATTAAGAAAAAGGTTTCATATATTGTAATGAATGTTACATGATTTAGACATCATATAAGTATTTTTTTCATGATTATATTGTTTCTAAATAAAAAACTATTTCTGGGAATCTGATTTTTATATTAATTTAGTTGTGTGAACTAGGTGGAACTAGATTGATGTTGAATGTGATAGAAATTTTTTTGATGAGAAACTAAAAAGGATAATAAATGTAGTCATGAATATTTTTATTATTCCTAATTAGTTATTAGAACATATGATAAAAATCATTCATCATAACCCAATCTCATACTGACTCAAGAAGAAAATGATACAATTCTCTAAGACTGTGCGATGTGGAGACCATAGATGAATAAAGATTCAGTTTCATATATGATAATAAATTGATTAGAATCACTGCATTTTTTTCTTCAAGGGATGAAATTTATTTTTAGTGTGGTAAAGAAGGACACAAGAAAATTAATTTCCAATGGAATATTAGAAGATATTTTAATGAAATGAGTGGTAATATTGGTCTCCCTAATGTTTTATCAATGGTTGAAATATTTTATATGTGGAATTTATTGGAATCCTTAAAATGATTTTCCTTGGAGAAAATACGGTGATGAGAATAATCAAGGTGGTATGAGTAATGGTAATACAACTGAAAATGTAGAGACCAGGAATGTCATATAAAAGGTATGAATTGTTCTTATATTACTTATTATGATAAACACATGAATAATGAATAATTTGGGTTTTATGAATGTTAATTCATGATTCATATTTCTATTATAAGAAATAATAATTAAGAAATATGATAATGAATACTAGTTAATGGTTTCATAATTATGTGGGGTGATTGAAGTGTTTATATATTGTAATTAAATAATTATGTTTTATGAGTTGTGAAATTTATAATGACTATTTAATATATGTTTTTTATTAAGGATTTGTAGGATTATGTTTTATAGAACTAATGACCTAGAAATGTTATTTAATGGAATGTTGATATTTTATTGAAAATGAATGATTAAGGTAAGATAACCCTTAGTATGTTCCCTTGGTTGAGAAAATAATATTTTATTCTGGATGAAGAGATGATTATTATGGATAAAGATAACTGGATAGTATTGATGACCCTAGATGTGATTAATTATTTTTTGAAAAAACAATTACTCTATCATTGATGCAGTTTACAATATTTCTTTATTTATGGAATATATCGAATAATTATTTTATGTTAGGAATAAGGAAGAATATTTTATTTAAATAGGTATTTATAATTGTTTCAGTTATTAAAACATTTTAGGAGAATACATGATGATATTATTCATGTGTTTAGTATGTGATAATAATGATCAAATTCATTTTTTGGGGGAATTAATGATATGATCAATTTTGAAATTTTTTTACCTTATTTATAAAGATTCTATTTTAATCTCTAGTAAGGGACAAAAAGCTAATAATTTATGAAATGGTTTAAGTTGAACATTTTTAGTAGTTTTATAGAATATTGTATTATATCACCACATGAAGATTTATGTTTATTCAATAAAATTTTTCAAACCATTTAGTTACATGTAGAGAAAGAAAGAATTCATTATTATACTATTATGGATCTTGTTATCCATTAGAGATTCAGGAATAATAAAATTAATTATAATTTCGAAGAGTACGTGATGAAATTTAAATTGATCGAAGGACAACAAAAGGATGAATGTTTTGATAAGATAAAATGGTAATCTAAGAACTATGTATATCATTCGCTTAAAAATTATAAATAATAAATGCTAGGTATCTTATTAATTGGAAGCTACACCAACCCCCTATTGTGTTCAATATGTATTCTATGTATTTTTACTAAGAATTATATAACTAATCCATTATGGTTACTTAAATAATACATCATACTACTGGTGCATGATATTTATAATGTGGAATATCCATCGTTAAACCATAACTTTAAATTTTTTAATGTAATATGGATAAACCGCAATCTTGGTGAAATTAACTGTGATGTTGAGCGTGTAACAAGGAAAAACATTCAATAATTTATGGTACCAAGTGATGTATTTCATGGGTGAAATACTTTGGGGGGGGGGGGGGGCTGAATGTAACGGCCTTATAATTTTTGAAATTTATGATTTAGAATAAATTTATTATTTTATATATTTTTTAGAACTATAGTTAATCTTGAGTTACAAATTTTTTTTATCTAAACATGATTTATATGTAAAACTATGTTTATCTTGTGTTTCAGGTAAAACCATGTTTTCACTAAACATGACATTATTTTAAAATATTATTATTTAATACGATACTTATAACCAAGATATTGGAAGTTAAGGTTCGTATAAAATTAACTTAATTATGAAATTTTTTTACACATTTATATATTGGATTATATGGTGAAAAATTATCTATAAAATAAAATAGAAACTATTTCAAAATAATGAAAATATTTTCTTGAAAGACAATTTTTATATGCCGAAATGAGTTTTACATAGAAACATTTAGTAAATTATTTTTATTAATGATTTAAAAGAAATATATTTTATATATTTTTATAGAAATTTTAACATTAATATTATAAGTTTTCTATATAATAGATAATAATAAATCAATATTTACCCTTAAAAACTATATTTGTTTCCCTAAATAAGAATTTCATAACCTTTTGTGAACTTATTTCAAAAATAATTTTTGACACTTTTAGATAATTTATTTGAAAATATAAATTTAATTTTTTTAATTAATCATTTCATAAATATTATGGGATTAATTATTTAGAATTTTATTTGAAGATAAATTTGTTGATGAATTGTGAAAAATACTTGTTTTTAGTAAGAATTTTTATTTCATTTAATGAAAATAAAAACATAAAAACTTATTTAATATGGTTTAAATATGTAATTGGTTATATTTTATATCCATTATTCTAAAATTGGAAATTTTAGTTATTTTAATATTGAATATTCATATAAAAACACTGTAAAGTTTTGATCATTTTCTCTTTGAAAAGCCTCGTTTTCAACGCATCTACGAGAGTAATTTTAAATTTAAATTCGAAAAATACATAAATATAATTTGGGAAAATGGATTCTATATTTGTAATAATAGTATGTTATATAATATAGTAAAGTAAACTTAAAAATTTACCAAAATTATTAGTGAAAATTTTAAAATTATTTTCTATTATAAAAGAAATTACAGATTTAATGGTGGATTGAACTAAAATGATAAGGATTAAAAATGGCCCAAAACAAGTCCAAATATAAATTTATATATTATTTTGAATATATATGGTATATGATAGATAATGGTCCTTTTTAGCACATTTTTTCATTTGAAAAACTTGCGAGCACATTTTTTTTGAAACATTATAGTTGCGCAACTCACTATACTTATAAAAGGTCAACCAATATCTACTGATAATCACACATAAAAACCCAATTAATTTATCCAATTACTACTAATTTCACACAAATAATTTTATATTATAATCCTAGAATAGTTTTTTCTTCAATAAACCCAACCTAGTAAGTATTTTGGTTCAAACCTAAGGAGGTTACTCGAAGATGTGATATGATTAATCAATGAGAAATTTTATTTTCATTCTTACTCAAACTCATTAATTTATTTTTAAAACGTGATGATATAATGAAAAAATAATATTAAATAAATTGAAAAGTTTTTTTGTTAATTTCCTGACCTATAACCGTCACATCACCCATCATATGAGTTACAAAATCATAATTTGTTTATATGGTGGATAACCACCTCGCAAACTGATGTCATTAATTTGTATATTTCTTCCTGTAAAGGATAGATATTTTGATGGATTAATTTGTTATATATATATATTTTATATTTTATTTTATTAATATTTTTTAATAATTATATAATATATTCCTTCATACTTTCCAATTAGTGGGAATACAATAATGTTATGCATGGGTATGATGGACTACCACCTCACGAAGCAATGTGATTCATTCACAATTTAGATGAATTGTAATAATATTGGTATTAAATAAAATATGCGATATATATGAAATAAAATGATTATGTAATTTGAAAATATCATTTACCTTTCATTCATTATTTCCAGCAAAAAATGGAAACAGTGTTAATGCGTACTTACGACCTACCATCTCCATAAATTGTGTATCTCATTTTATATCACTAAAATTTATGAATAACTTTATATAAATTTATAATTAATATAAAAGATATTGATATCATGGTTAAAATTTTATAGATTATCAAAAAATTTATCAATGTAATTTGACCAAGCATAAAAAATCTAAGCATTCTTGAAAAATAATGACGTTTTTACACAAATTGTGACGTTAACATGGAATTGTTAATAAACAGGTAATAAAAGGTCAAAATAATAAATATATTTTATGATATATATATATATGGTTCTATAATATATTTTTAATGAACTTATATTTATTATAAATGAGGTTCTAATGAGAATGAATGGTGTTGAGACTTATGTTAAGGTATATACTTCTCTCTCTTTTACTTAACTGAGACACATGTCATATTCACCACCTATTTATTTTGTGTGGTGTATATAATTTATAAATATGTACATTATGATTATAATACTTGTAATTATGGAAATTTAAACATACCTTTTAGTATATCTATTTCATGGGGTTTATGGTTAAAAATTTACCAAAGCTGTAATGGATGTTTTTTCTCAATTTGCCTTCTCGGAGAAATGTGTTATGTGATGAACCTCTCTTATTCTATGAGGTGTATATACTGACCCTTAAAAATTATATAATCTGAATATAATTTTTTTAATGATATTATAAGCTTCATTAAATTTTATTATTTAAGGTGTATAAAGATTAAATGTTAGCATTGTTGAAATAGTTTTATGTTAAAATCTCATCATTAATCGAGATTGTTTATGATTATGCCTAAAAATGTTTTTCATTAATTTTAATAAATATATGTATGAAGTGTTCAGAAAATTGTTTTTAATAAAATTTGATTTTTATTTATCCCATCAGTCAATAATCTATTTTAATCAAAAACATAGTTTTCTAAAAAAGTTTTCAAAAATATTTTAACATTCTTCAAATGATTTATTAAAGTCATTTTTATCAATGTTCAATTTTTTTATAAATGTTTTGAAGAGAATCACCATGTATTTTTAAAAAGAATTACAATTAGTATTTTACAAAAAATTAGAAATTAGTATATGATTTAATATTTACGACATGAAAAATATTTCATGATATCAAGAACATAATTTTCATTTAATATTCTCTTATACATTTAAAGGATATTTTTCATGAAAATTACATTAATAATGTTTGACATATATTAATATTATTATCTAATAAGAAATCATAATTTACTACATATTTTTTTAAAATAATTATGAAAATTACTTTATAGGTTTACAATGTTATTTTCAATGAAATGGTTTTCAAAATTATTTTATGAATTTTTAGTTAGAAAAATTTATTTTCATATAATTATTTTCTATCAATAAATGTCCCCATTGATTTTTATTTCAACATTATTTTCCCTATAAGATGACATCCTCAGATGTTACTTATTCTTTTATAGGGAAATGAACCAATGATTTAATTATTACTATTTATATAGATGTTTTATGTTTATGATGACCAGATTTTTTGAAACCCATTTATATTCCACGTGTTTTAATTTGAAAAAATGATTATGAAAGCCACATATTATTCTATGGGTTATGCAAGGAGGAAATGATGAAATGATTATATAACCTAATTATTTTATTGGGTTATAATATGATAAATTTTTTATGTTATTTTGGAAAAAAGATGTATATATTATTTTATCGGGGGGGGGGGGGGGGCTATATCTCCATCTATTGTTTTGAGGGATGATTAATGTTATATTAGATGAAATGGTACCTAAGAGATTATCTGAGGCATAAAAGACTGTACACACGAGTTTATTGAAAGACTAATAGTGGGTACATTGGAGGTTATACTAAACCTGAAGTAGGTATATTTGTGGTTATCGTGTGACTATCATGTCATGAATTTCATGTAGTGTTTCTGTGAAAAAACACTTTTTATTATTACGTATATGAAAAAAATTGTTGTATTATGAAAATTTTATTCTCTCATGTATCATGTTCATTGATTCCATTATAGTTCATGTCTTATGAAAAACTATGATTTATTTTTCACTCATGGATATGATCAATGATGTGAATGGTAATGATTTTCATGTTACTATCATGTTATCATACCCATATGATCATGTTATAATGATATCACTCTTTTTTAGCCTTACTAAGAATCTAAAATCATCATTTCCTATGTTCCCTTTCCCCATGTTATGAATAATTTTATTATTTATGATAGGTTTAAGAATGGTTCATGTTAATAAGAACATAGTGGTAGATAGTGTGTCTCACTTATGGGCCTATTGATTATGTGTCCACGTTTCAAAAAAAAAACAATACCATTACAATCATTAGGACTGTATTTGTGTATAACAATGAATATCCATATAATGATATTTAATATCAATGTATTTTATTTATGGGTCACTATAAGACTGAAGAAACATTTCAATTAGGCCTTCATTAAAATTTTATATAACATTTTAACTAATATATGTGTGGAATGGAAGGTTTGTATGAATTTTTTCTAGGTGGATGGCCCTTGTGAGCATGGATAAATATTTTATTGCATCATATGGTGGACCCTTTTGGAAATTATAAAATTTCTTTTATCCATAATTTATTAAGCCTTATATGGGTGAGGTTTAGTAGGAAGGTACTATGATTTGTTTTAAGATTATCTCTATTGGATATCAAATTAACTGATTTTTGTGAATTTGTTTGGGAAAACATCTTTTCCTAGGTCATGTGTGGTTCATTACTAGTGAGTGGGGACTCAAATTTTTCATTGGTTTCCATTTGAATATTTTTACTTGAAAAGTGATACATATATTTTCATATAGATTCTAAGTTCATTCATATAAGAAATAAGATTTATGTTGTTTTTTCTCATGCAACTATGACCAAAATATAACGAAGAATGCATAGAATATGAAGTGAATATAACTTAACAAAATTAATGACTAATATCACCAATGAACAGAGACTTGAAGGATGGTGAGTAATGTTTTATGGACTTAAAAATATAAATAATGATACTGATGTTTAATGATAGATAACTCTTCCCAAATTGTGAGGTTTTTTATTTGAAATGGGTTTGTTAACCTGATGTGAATGACTGACCAAAAAAAGTGTAAATTACCTCATACATTAGTTTATATAGTTTATGTTCATAGTGCTCAGACTATAATATCATGCAGTTTAGTTCCACCTGAAATGGAATAAAAAAGGGTCATGAATAATATTTCACATCCTTTTTTTAATATAGGTATGATATATGTGTGATTAACATCAAGGGTATTCGAATCCATATTAATATATAGATTATGGATGTGTAAATCATAACTTATTAAATTTTATTTGGAATATTATTTTGAAATAAGTAAAAAAGTATGACTATTGATCAATGATCATATATTTGGTTGTAATATGTTGTCATGAGGACATACATATATTATAGTATCTTCTACAAATTTTGAAAACATTCCTATTGATAGTATTGTCAAATACAGATTCATGCACATCATTACCAAGCATCGACATAACGTGGATCCAAATTCCCTCGTAAAAAATTTCCATGAATGATTTTTATTCATTAAAAAATCCTAGAGATAATATAATATTTTGGAGAAAAGGACATTCATGAAGAATTCAAACACACTAAATGTTATTTTCCATGTATTTAACACATCATAAAGTGATGTTATATAACATGACATCTCATAAAAATTCACATAGATATCGGAGGTAGAAGGGTTGATATAACATTTACATAAACTAGTGGGGCTATTTAGCATATTGTGGATTTTTATAGATCTATATGGTAGGCCCTATATGTTTTGTTTCTTTTATGTTTGTGTTTTATATTTTTACAATTTCAAAATTGGTGTTACATATTGGGCATTGAATTGACTTCTACTCAGGATAATATTTATTGATTTTAAAAAATATAATATACTATTTCTGTTTTTTTGATTTAATGTCACGTAATTTGTACCAGTAATTTATTAAGTTTAATGTTTTACATATTTGACCTAATGATGTTGGGGTTGTAAGGATACTCATATTTTATCAAAGGTTGAGATTTTTTACATAGCTATGGAAGAGAAAATATAAAGTTATTGATGAGGAAAAATCCTAAATGGCCAATAAAATTCAATATTTTATTAAATTTTGACAATCCCGTTCTTTATGTTGAGGAGTTAACCTTACATAGTGTTGTGGACCAAGAGGAAAAAAGCCTGAACACAAGACCATATTTGGCCCAAAGACCAAACACCCAACTGCAATCTCTACCCTAGCAGATTCATGTTTTTTTCATAGAGACCATATTCACGGATTTTGTCCAAGAAATACATATGCATATCAACACGGTCGTGGTATTGAGGGAAAACCAGTAACCTCTCAAACATCTAAATCTGAGGTTATTAGAAGTGGATACTATTTTCTCTAACCTCATCATAAATGGAACCTTGGTATCTGGCCCAAATTTTTGTCAAATTAAATCCTCTATCAAAGGACACATTGTCTCCTTCATCGCAACATTTTCCAATTGAAACCTCCACATTTTACCAATCCATAGTAACATCTAGCAGACACACTATCCTCCTACAGTTGCAACACAACCAACTTTCGAGGATGTCCACTATTGTTCCTTCTTCTTCCAAGACCTCACCCATCGTACCTCCTACCACCAACAACTAACCAAGAATCATCCACCATCATTGCAATGCCTACCCCCACCTCTAATATAGACCATCCTCCTCCCCCCTAATGTCGATAAAGCCTTACAATTCCATCCACCCTATAGTAAAACACCTTATTCCCCGATGTGTCTTCGGACAGTCCCAATCTCACCCTTCTACGTTCCACCTGCTCCCCCCTTAATGCTTCCATCCTGGTTGTCGTATCAGCTACCACGACCCCACCACTTCACAATAAATACCCAAATATATGGCATCTGTGGATTAAAACCAGGTTTTTGCAGGGTTATGGGGTAGTAATTAATACTAGGATTGGACCCCAAATGAGAATACACTAATAATAGTAATATGTATGTCACTAAATGGTTCACATGCTTTAAAGGTCATAGGCTTGGAGAAAACGATGATATAGCATATATATTATGGTAACATTGATAACCATATATGAATGGGTTCACCACTGATAATATAAAAAATTTGACGAAGGTGTGAACATTGTTTTGGTTCATGGTGGTTGGACCTTGGATGGGGTCATTATATGATAGACTCACCTGGTAGTAAGGACTAAGAGAACCCAATAACCACTGAATTGAGAGTAATGAGTGTGTAATTAATGACATGAATTATTTTAATTACAAAACTATGAGATGATAAATGTATCCAAAGGATGAATACTAAAAATATTTTAATAAAGGGTTTCACTATTATTTTTTAGGTCATATAGAGATTGAAGGGTCTTATTTAGAGGTAAAAATATGCCTCATAATGGAAGTGACGAATATGAAGTGATGAACAAAAATACCATGTTGTGGTTTCCATTAAATATGAATACATATGTTACAGATAACTGTGATATGTTTTTTGTGATTAAAAATACATGAGTCACAACATGTGGTTTGTGGGAAGAAAATGTTCAATAATGATAAGGACATTCCCCATTTTAACCTACCATAGCTGAGGTCTTAAGGTCCTTTGGAAACTAGTATGAATGGATATATATTTCTAAATAGATCTCTATTATATGAGTAAGATAATGTGACATCCTAGACCCTGTATACTCATAAGTAAACTGACATGGATGACACCATGGACATACGAATTCATCCAAATATACTAGTGGAAAATTACTAATCGAGAGGGTCCATGATGGTATGGTGTAAAGAATGTACCCTCCTTTCTTGATTGGAGAAAATTGGTAAATTATAATGTATTTAAAAATAAAATTTGGAAGAAGAATGATGGAAATATCAACAGAAGATGTAACATCCCAGGTAAATAAATAATATTACATTCTAATGTTTATCAGTATTTTTGAATAAAATGTTAATACTACTTTAAAGGGAATGATATTCTCTATGGCGTACCCAATACGCAACAACGAGTTTCTTTGAAATCTTACATTGCACACTAATAATATAATAATATTACAATAGTTAACGCCTAGGCGTTGTAATGGAGGGAATGAACAGAAATAACTACAAAATTATTACATATGTTTGTCAAATATTTTTAAATTTATCCAATAAATGTTAGAGGCTTAAAATCCAAATGAATCAAATTTTAAGAATAAATACTCTAATATTTTTAAAAGATTGTTTTACCGCCTTTGGATAGAGATCCTTTTTTAAATATAACTTTTGACAATTTTATAAGCTCTATTTGTCAAAATAAACTTATTATTTATCATTGGGATATTGAAATTTACTTTGGTTAGATTTTTGGTATGTTTCTGACAATGTTCATTCATTTTAATGAATAGTGAAAAATATTTCATTTTACATCAAAATTGCTTTTTCATATAATTTAAATATATGGATATATTAACTTTTTAATTGTATTTAAAGTTTAATTAGAATATATTTTTACAATTTAATTCAATGGTGGTCATTAGAATTAATTACACTTTGAAAATGGACATAAACAAGTGCCAAACTTTTCATAGATATTTCTTCCAAAAAACCCTCTATTTGTTTTGACAGCGGGAATTAACCATATGATTTATTAATGAAACTTCAATGTTTTAAAATTGGTAAAATGGAAATCATTTCTGAATTTTAAATATCAAATATATCTTAGGGTTATTTTTTGGTATTTTGTTGATAATGATTTTTTTAATGAATATTGAAAAATACAGTTTTTATTTCAAAAATTCTTTTTCATCCAATTTATTTATATATTAAGATGGTCATTTTAATTTTTTTAAAGTGTAATTTAATTATTTTTTTATCACTTAATACAATGTTTCTCATTTGAAGTAATTTCACTTTTCAATTGGATCTATAACAAGTCATTCTTTTGATAAATTTTACTTCATAAAAAGCCGTGTTTTGTTTTGACAATGAGATTTACATTTAAATTAATTACTACCATTTATTTTTTTTGGATTTTATGAAATGGATTCCATATTTGGAATCATAAGGTCCGAATTATGTAATTGAGACTCTTTTTTTGACATTATGAATAGTAACGACGGTAATTATCATTAATTATCGTGTTTAATTAGTAATCATGTAATTAAGGGTAAGAAAATAATATAATAAAAATATCAAATGACCCCAACATGTGTATTAATGCTATTGGTGGTGTCACGACCGACCATGGGATGCCTTGTGCCAACCTTGGGACCCCATGGAATCACATTAGTGTGATAATGAACTTTTATCATATTTTTTTAAAGAAAGGAAAATGTAACCAAAGTATGTAACACCTAAGTAAAAAATAAATTAATTTTGTCTACATAATCTATATCTTAGACTATAAATAATAATTTGAAAGCTAAAAATATTTCCTACATTATTATATTTTTTTATAATTTTTAGACATTATATAAATTATTTTTTTATGACACCGTGATGATGTGGTGATTACCTCATAAATGAACGATTTAAATAAAATGAGAAGATAGGGTGACATATAAGTCTTAAACATGTCACAAACCTATTGGATGAGTGGATTTAGAAACCTTATCACCTTATCCTCGAAATATATCCTTTTTAGACCTTTAAAATCGGAAAATAATTTTATAATAAAGTAATATTTTATAACATTCCAAGAGTGCCCCTCCTCTTCTCTAATAAAAGGCCACCGCTTCTACCACCTTAACCACACCTATCAAGCATTTGTCTGGGAAAAACCCTTCTCATTTCATCTCTCCACATCCCTCTCTTCATCATTGAAGCCTCAACTTTGGCAGAATGCACTTCAAGAAACCCTTTTGGTTCAAACAAATAGGAGTTACCCGATTTAAAGGTCATGTCATCACTTGTGTTCTTTTGTTTTATTTTGCTTCCCCAAACCCCTAAACTCTTTTTATTCCTTTATTTTGTAACAAAAACAGTATCTTAAATATACTAGTATGTTGTTATGTGAAGGAATAGGGCTATAATTACACACACCTCCATCTAATGGTTAAAGAACATATTGTTTTTGTGGATGGCGAATTACTGCCTCACAAAACGATGATTGTTCAATATTTTCTTAACACCTTTCATGGTGGCCATTATGATGTCACTGTATTTTATATATGATATATATGGTATTTATGTTTTCCATATGCATCTGTATTTTATATTTAAAACATACTTTTATTCTTTTCATGTTGTTCAAATGTGATAATTTCATACGAGGAAGTGTGGACTACCGCCCCCTCAAGTGATGTGACTCGTTCATGAAATACATGAAATGTATATATAATGAAATTCATGAACTTATGTGACCTATATAACATATATATTATAATGGAATTATAATATATATATCTCTCAATTATTTTTAATTCCATTAATATTTCAAAGAAATGAACGTTGCGTTCATGCATACGTATGGCCTACCGTCTCCATGAACGGTGCATTTCATTTATTTTTATCTCCAAATGTTATGTAATAGTATAAAATGAATATGTACTGTATATATATGATATTTAAATCATTAATACTATTCTGGAGATTATTTAATTATAACTACATGGACAATCATTTTCAACCAAGTTCATTTTTGACTCATGTACCAAACATCGACAAAAACGTCTGATATGAACTCACATTATTAACCAATTATTATAAAATTATAATATGTGATATGAACTGAATAATAATATTTAAAGGAGTAAATTAAGAAATTATAAATGGACCAATGTTTATTATTCAGTAATATAATGAAACTAACATGAAAAGTCGGACTTGAGGTGAGGGATCATACCTCTCTCTTTATTTTTAAGTACTATTTTTATGTAAATTACTTTAAGCTCATATTTAATATGTAGGGGGATGTTATTTTATATTCATATTACTGTAAATTTTATTTTAATATGATTAGAGACCATATTTGAAATCATCAATCCATTTTTGGAAGTTTTATGTGGAGCCGTTAGGCTACCGAATTTTCATAAGGGGATTTTCATCTCACTTTTTATTCCCATGAGATTCATGCTACATTAGCGACTATTTCATTTTGTGTGGTGTATGTAATGCCCATTATTTTAATATTTTTATAGTATAATCTCATTTATGGGTAGTTACATCTTCATTTTATGACCCTTATTTCATGGGTTGTACGTTTCGAAAGTTGTCCAAATTGGTAAGGGATCCTTTCACACTCCAATTTTAAAAAGACTTATTTTGTTATGGTTTTTAATTTACATATTTTTATGTTGGGATATGTTCTTCTATATCCTTATTGATGTAAATTTTATGTACATGTGATGAGATACCATTTTATCTCTCATCAACTAATTTTATGAATTTTAAGGTGACGATGTTAGGCTGTCGAATCATACTAAGGGAACTTTTTAACTCAATTTTGATTTCTTTGGGTTCGACATGTAGTTATTGAATATGTCATCCTATAAATATGTGTCAATGAACTCTGATTTTTTTAAACATAATATCCACTTATATTGGGTGTATTTATATTTTTCACACATAATTTTGAGATTGATTTATCTTTAATTTAAGGATACCTTCTTTATAAGGGATTTCATCTCATTTTACATTGAGGCTTCATTGTTGTTATGCACCAATTCACTCTTATATGGTGTATATACTGTCCATTGGAATATTATATCATGAATCCATTTATTCTCATGATATTATAATGTTCTGATGAAATGTTATTCCTCAATTAGTGTATTCAAGTGTCTCTCAATTTGTTAAAAACACATTAACTAAAATATAGTTTTAAATGTTTTAATGATTTATTCTTATAAATATTTCTCATTAATATCCATGTTTTCAAAATGGTTTTAAGGATTTATTTATATGTATATTAATGGTTTGAAATGTTGAAATCATCAAAGTGGTATTGGACACTTTGATTCAAAAATCACTGTATTAAATGTTTTAAATGGTTTTTAAAATGGTTTTTAGAATGGATTCATTGTTTCAATATCTTAAAATGTTATATTGTTATTAAAATGTGGGAATGTTATGTTTCCTTTATGAATGTTTTGTGTCATTAAATTATGTTATGGTTCATGGTCATTGTTTATGAAGATGGGTGGTTCCGTGATAAACTAAGGGTGGGTGAGCCCTATATAGCTCTCCAATGCATTGGGTAACGTGAAGGAGTTAAACACTAAGGATTCTCCTAAGATATTTAGGGAATATACTGTGATGGGTATTCCAAACGTAACCATGAGGATTACTCCCTACGTAAGAATGTTATGAATGCCTCAATTTACCTTTATGTCTTATGATTTCTATGAGTTATTCATAAATCTTATGATTTCACAAGGTATGTAAAATTGCTTGTGCTTTATGAGTAAAGTATGATGTCATTGATTCTTATGTATAGATGGACTGATGTTTTCTTTACGTACTGTTATAACCCTTACTGAACTTTTTATGTTCATCCCATGTTTTTGAAATGTTTTCACAAGACATAAAGTTGAATAGGGTCAAGGATGGGATCAAGGAAATGTCAGGCTGTCTAAAACAAGGAACTAGATATGACTCTTTTGTTCATGAATTTTTATTTTTGTGAAAGAAATGGAATCTTAGTTGATGCATCTACTTTGTAATCATTGAGATCTAATAGTTATGTCTTAATTCTCTAAAAATCTATACCTGAAAATATCCTCAATGTGAATAATTCATTTAATTAAATAATAAGTAATTTTTAAGGTCGTGTCCTTATAGTTGGTATTAGAGGATGGTTTAGATAACTTTATAGGTTAGAGTGTTAAGTGACAAGTTGTGTATAACCACAATGGTTATTATATTTGATAGAGTCATTTTTATTTTTGAAGGATGGAATTAGTTTGAGATAACTTGGATAATTATATCTTAGTTTTTATCTTCCTCTTTAGTACATAATGATTTTGTTGATATACTCACACTGACATTTTTGGTTTTAGTAAATGGATGGATCTAGCGGAACCAAAGTGATAATGGGTTTGAAGGAAACTGTGGTGGTTCTCTGATTAAGAGACTGGATGAAATGGGGGATTCAATGAGAAATACCGTGGTTATTCTAAACCAACTATAAGGTGTCATAATCCACCACTTGAACCTTGGTGAGTTCTCTAATACATCATGTACGATAGAACCAACTCGACATGGAAGTTCAGGTAATAATTATAAAGGTAACCATTAGGGTTTATTTGATCCTTACTTTTGAGGTAATTATGGGTTACTATACGTTATGATGGAATATGAACGACATGAGATAAACTTGAGGTTAAATTATGTTATGGTTATTTTTTAAGATTTTATCTAGTTTTGGGGAATTTTTTCAGAATTATATAGTTTTGGAAAAAGGACAACACGTAGACCTGTGACAACCTGTCGCGTCAGTCAAAGCTGTGGGATCGAACCCACAACCAATGTGCAACTGGTATTTATCGCCTACCACTAGACTACGTGAAGTCCCTGATTAGTTTGAATAATTATTATTTTTTGTTGGATGATTTTATGAATCAAGAGTAAGTTTATTTTTGGTTATCTATGGAAATTATTAACCTATCATGGAGGATATCTGATTAGGTTAATTACTTTTCAGTATGAGACATTAAGAGCAAATGTTGTTATTTGGAGATAATTGTTAATTTGTACCTTGGGAGACTATGTGATTAAATCCTTCAAATATTTGTGTTTCAATATTAGTTGGGTTTAATCTTAAGAATTTTATGGATAGATGTTTATTGAATGGTCTTTGTTGAACATTGGGTTTTGTTTGACAAATTTTGGATATTAGGAGTAGTTTTTCTTTTTGTAAATAAAAACATACTTTTTGGGTATCATCTGATCTCGTACTAAACTTTTTGGTTTGGTTTTGGTTGAGATATAAATACATGGGAAATATATAGTTCTATTTTGTGGATTATGTGATTCTCAAGAAGTTTATTATAGTACTCTTAATGCAAACAAGTCTTCCTAAATACTCGTCTTTTGGAGAAAATATGAGTTTGATTAAGGAATCCAGTAAAAGTTGAAAGTCTACGTGACAAGTAAGTATATTTCATTAGGATTTAGTTATGGACAAAAATAAATTCCTCAATGAAGAGTAAAATAAAAAAAATGTTTTTTGTTAACTTTTCCTACTGGGGAATCGAATATAGTTTAACCCATCACAAGTTTGTGATTTTCTTATGGTTAACATTCTCATAGACATGTTTACTATCACTATCCATCAGAACATGAACCTTTGTTTTCTCCTAAATATCCATATTTTCATACTTTCAATCCTAGTATGGTTTAAATCAGTTGACCTTTTTACTTATCTCCCTTTCTTTTAATGTGATAGTTTTACTGACTCTTGTTCCGATGTGGGACTTTCAATGATGTTTCCAAGCCCAATTTTGAAATTGCGTGGACGCAATTCTCAAATGGGGGGAAGGATGTAACATCCCAGGTAAATAAATAATATTACATTCTAATGTTTATCAATATTTGTGAATAAAATTTTAATACTACTTTAAAGGGAATGCTATGCTTGATGGCGTACCCAATACGCAACAATGAGTTTTTTGAAATATTACCTTACAAACTGATAATATAATAATATTATAATAGTTAACACCTAGCCGTTGTAATGGAGAGAATGAACATAAATAACTAGAAAATGATTACATAGGTTTTTCAAATTTTTTTTTCATTTATCCAATAAATTTTAGAGGCTTAAAATCCAAATGAATCCAATTTTAAGAATAAATACTCTAATATTTTTAAAAGATTGTTTTAAAGCCTTTTGATGGAAAACCTTTTTTAAATATAACTTTTTACAATTTTATAAGATCTATTTGTCAAAATAAACTTATTAGTTATGATTGGTATATTTAAATTTACTTTGGTTAAATTTTTGGTATGTTTCTGACAATGTTCATTATTTTTAATGAATAGTGAAAAATATTGAATTTTACATCAAAACTGCTTTTTCATCTAATTTAAATATATGGTTAGATTATCTTTTTAATTGTTTCTAATGTTTAATGAGAATATATTTTTACAATTTAATTCAATGGTGGTCATTAGAATTAATTTCACATTGAAAATGGACATAAACAAGTGCCAAACTTTTTATAGATATTGCTTCCAAAATACCCGCTATTTGTTTTGACAGTGGGAATTAACTATTTGATTTATTAATGAAACTTATATGTTTTGAATATGGTAAAATGGAAATATTTTCTGAATTTGAAATATCAAATATATCTTAGGGTTAATTTTTGGTATTTTTCTGATAATGAATTTTTTAATGAATAGTAAAAAATACAGTTTTTAATTCAAAAAAACCTTTTCATCCAATTTATTTATATATTTAGATTGTAATTTTATTTTTTTAAGTATAATTGAATTATGTTTTTATCACTTAATACAATTTTGTTCATTGGAAGTAATTTCACTTTTCAATTGGATGTAAAACAAGTCAATCTTTTGATAAATTTTACTACATAAAAACCCATCTTCTTTTGTGACAACGTGATTTAATTTTAAATTAATTAATACAATTTATGTGTTTTGAATTTGATGAAATGGATTCCATATTTGGAATCATAAGCTAAAAATTATTTAATTAAGACTCATTTGTTTTTGGACATTATGAATACTAACGACGGTAATTATCTTTAATTATCGTGTTTAATTAGTAATCGAGTAATTATGGGTAAGAAAATAATATAATAAAAATATAAAATGACCCCAAAATTTGTCCTAATTCTGTAGGTGGTGTCATGTCCGACCATGGGATGCATTGTTCCAACATTGGGACCCCATGGAATAACTTTAGTGTGATAGTGGCCTTTTATCATTTTTTTTTGAAGAAAGGAAAATGTAACCAAAGTATGTAACTCCTAAGTAAAATAATTTTAATTTTGTCTAAATAAACTATATCTTAGACAATAAATAGTCATTGGAAATCTAAAAATATTTCCTACATCATGATATTTTTATATAATTTTTAGGCTTTAAAAAATTTATTTTATTTATGACACCGTGAGGATGCAGTGATTACCTCATAAATGAATGATTTAAATAAAATTATAAGATAGGGTAAAATATAAGTCTTACACTTGTCACAAACCTATTGGATGGGTGTATTTAGAAACCTTATCACCTTATCCCATAAATATATCCATTTGGGACCTTTAAAATCCGAAAATCATTTTATAATAAAGTAATATTTTAGATTTTTCCTAGAGTGCCCCTCCTCTTCTTTTATAAAAGGCCCCCAACTCTACCACCTTACTGACACCTCTCAAGCCTTTGGCTCGGCCAAACCCTGCCCATTTCATCTCTCCACATCCCTCTCTTCATCATTGAAGAATCACCTTTGGCAGAATGCTTTTCAAGAAACCCTTTTGGTTCGAACCAAGAGGAGTTAGCCGATTTAAATGTAATGTCTTCACTTGTGTTCTTTTGTTTTATTTTTCTTCTCCAAACCCCTAAACTCTTTTTATTCCATTATTTTGAAACTAAAAAAGTATCTTAAATATAATATTATGTTGTTATGTGAAGTATTAGAGATACACTTAAACACACATCCGTCTAATGGTTAAAGAACATACTGTTTCTGTGGATGGAAAATTACTGCCTCACGAAACGATGATTGTTCAATATTCTCTTAACACATTTCATGGTGACCATTTTGATGTAAATGTATTTTATATATGATATATATGGTATTTATTTTTTCCATATGCTTATGTATTTTATATTTAAAACATACCTTTATGCTTTTCATGTTGTGCAAATGCGATAATTTCATACGAGGAAGTGTGGACGACCGCCCCCTCAAGTGATGTGAATCATTAATGTAATACATGGAATGTATAAAGAATGAAATTAAAAACTTATGAGACCTATAAAAAATATATATTATACTGGAATTATAATATATATATCTCTCAATTATTTTTAATTCCATTAATATGTCAAAGAAACGAAAGTAGCCTTCATGCGTAGGTACGACCTACCATCTCCAGGAACGGTGAATTTCATTTATTTTTATCTCCAAATGTCATGGAATAGTATATAATTGAATATTTAATGGATATATATGATATTTAAATCATTAATATTATTCTGGAGATTATTTACTTATAACTACATGGACAATCATTTTCAAACAAGTTCATTTTTTACTCATGTACCAAACATCGACAAAAACATCTGATATGAACTCACATTATTAAATAATTATTATATCATTATAATATGTGATATGAACTGAATAATAATCTTTAAAGGATTACCTTAAGCAATTATAAATTTACCAAAGTTTATTATTCATGAATATAAGGAAACGAATAAGACAAGTCGGACTTGAGGTGAGGGATCCTACCTCTCTCTTTATTTTTAAGTACTCTTTTTATGTAATTTACTTCAAGCTACTCTTTCTTATGTTGGGGGATGTTATTTTATATTCCTATTGCTTTAAATTTTATGTTAATATTATGAGAGACCGTATTTGATCTCATCAATCCATTTTTTGAAGTTTTATGTGCCGCTGTTAGGCTACCGAATTTTCATAATGGGATTTTCATCTCACATTTTATTCCCGTGAGATTCATGCTACATTGGCCACTATTTCCTTTTGTGTGGTGTATGTAATGCCAATTATTTTACTATTTGTATAATATAATATCATTTATTGGTAGTTACATCTTCATTGTATGACCCTTCTTTCATGGGGTGTACATTTGGAAAGTTGCCCAAATCAGTAAGGGAACCTTTCACACTCCTCTTTTAAAAAGACTTATTTTGTTATGTCTTTTAATTTACATATTTTTATGTTGGGATATGTTTATATATATCCTTATTGATGTAAATTTTATTTCCAAGTTATGAGATACAATTTTCTCTCTCATCAACTAATTTTATGAATTTTAAAGTGACGTCGTTAGGCTGTTGAATTTTACCAAGGGATCTTTTTAATGCAATTTCGATTTCTTTGGGTTCAACATGTAGTTATTGAATATGTCATCCTTTGAATATTTTTTAAAGACCTTTTATTGTTTTACTCTTAATATCCACTTATATTGGGTGTATTTATATTTGTTACACATAATTTTGAGATTGATTTGTCCTTAATTTAAGGATACCTTTTTTAATAAGGGATTTCATGTCATTTTACATTGAGACTTAATTGTTGTTATGAACCAATTCACTCTTATATGGTGTATATACTATCCTTTGTAATATTATATAATGAATCCATTTATTCTCATGATATTATAATGTTTTGATTAAATGTTATTCCTCAATTATTGTATTCAAGTGTCTCTCAATTTGTTTAAAACCCTTTAACTAAAATATCATTTTAAATGTTTTAATGATTTATTCTTATAAATATTTCTCATTAATATCCATGTTTTCAAAATGGTTTTAAGGATTTATTTATATGGATATTATGGGTTTAAAATGTTAAAATCATCAAAGTGGTATGGGACACTTTGATTCAAAAATCTCTTTATTAAATGTTTTAAATGGTTTTGAAAATGGTTTTTAGAATGGATTCATTTTTACAATATCTTAATATGTTATATTGTTATTGCAATGTGGGAATATTATGTTTCCTTTGTGCATGTTTTGTGTCATACGATTATGTTATTTTTCTTGGTCATTGTTTATGAAGACATGTGGTTCCTTGATAATCTAAGGGTGGGTGAGCCCGATATAGCACTCCAATGCATTGGGTAATGCGAAGGTGTTAAACACTAAGTTTTCTCTGATGAGATTTAGGTAATATACTATGATGGGTATTCCAAATGTAACCATGAGGGTTACTCACTATGTAATAATGTTTTGAATGCCTCAAGTTACCTTTATGTCTTATGATTTCTATGAGTTATTCATAAATCTTTTGATTTCATGAGGTATGTTAAATTTCTTATGCTTTATGAGTAAAGTATGATTTCATTGATTCTTATATATACATGGACTGATGTTTTCTTTCCATACTGTTATAACCCTTACTGAGCTTTTTATTCTCATCCCATGTTTTTGAAATGTTTTCACATGACATAAAGTTGAATAGGGTCAAGGATGGGATCAAGGAAATGTCAGGCTGTCTAAAACAATGAACTAGACATGACTCTTTTGTTCAAGAGTTATATCTTTTGTGAAAAAATGGAAGCTAAGTAGATGAGCCTACTTTGTAATATTTTAGATGTAATAGTTTTGTCCTAATTCTCTAAAACCCTAAACCTGAAAATATACTCAATGTGAATTATTCATTTATTTCAATAATAAGTAATGTTTAAGTCCGATTCCAAATAGTAGTCATCTCATAGATAGTTTATTATAGACGAATTGAAAAATAAAAAGCACTATTATATAGAAAAGGAGAATTTTGTGATACTATAAAAAGAATTTAGAAAGGGTAACATGCATCATGTATGAATAACACATGATGTAATAAAAATAGAAAAAGATAAAATTACTAGCATCATAAGTAATAGCTATATCCCATTCTCATATACTCAACCCTAGTATTGAAAAGAATTTATACATAGTCGAGAGTTTCATTTCCCATCATGTATCCACAGTGTCTATTTCTGTAATAAAATGCAGCCAGAATAGGTTGTGAGTAAAACTCCAAAGTCCCATCTATGGATTTATAATAACATCAACTACATGAATATATAATTAAGTAGTGTCCATGAAATAATGTAAAATCCAGGAAAGAAATAAACATATCACAAATTTGATTTCATGTTAACCATGAAACATCCATATGATACTACCTGTTTTAGACAAGTATAGAATATATTTAAACATTTACTATTTTATAACAAATAAATAGTGTCATTTTTTGTTAGTTACAAATAATTTTTATAAATTTTATTTTCCATTAATTCAAAAAATAAATGAGGAAGTCCATGTCCATAAATTCTAGTTAAACAATGAGGAATTTCATTTCCATTATTTAAATATAAACCATAAGGATTTTCATGTTAATTAATTTCTCAAAATCCGTATGGAATATTTTTTTCCATTAATGTATTTTAAAAATAATGAACATCATTTCCATTAATACCACATAATCATTATGGATCATTAGGTCCCTTATAGGAATAAAATAATATGTAGTTAGGTCCATGTCATTTTAAAATAATGGATAATGATTGATACCCTATCCATTTATCTTTTCCATTCATAAATTGTATTTATCTAACTATTTTTTAGAATAAAGGGTCCAAGTTTTATAATACATGGATTTTAATAAACTCATTTAATTATTTGAGGCATATTATTAGAGAGTAATAAAAAGAGATCAATATTAATTAACATAAAACTCATCATTTGACAAGGTTCAAGAGGCATGGTATCACAATTCTTCTTTTATTAAATTCATTAATATGTGACCACATGGTCTATGGTTATGTCTAGTCCTCATAAAACTTAAAAATTCCTTTTAACAATCCTTTTAGCAATGGAGAGGATAATAAACCTCAATGGTGGTTTAATTTGAAGAAAATGGTTAATAAGGGGTCATTAGACTATAAGAAACATACACTAATGGGTGGTTCATGTATTTGTATTCAACCTCATGTGAAAAAATTTAGCATGAAATGGATAACTAGTTTAATCCATAACAGTCTACATAATTATTTATCACATTTTAGAGGTGATTCATGGAAGGTATAACATGAAGCAAAACATCACATGATATAAACATAAATAAATTAAGGTTGAAGTAGTAGAACAACTATCCTATACAGATGGATGACTCCTCATCCACTATTATATTCAGAATATAAATATAACTAAATAAAATTGAAAATAAATACGAAAAACAATGAATTTAATGTAATATAGTTCACATTTATATAACACCAAAGATGATAAGATGAAATTTTATTGGAATAAATATTAAATATTTATTAATTGAGCGTGATTCAATATGGATGATGATTTTAGATTTGGATTTAGGATTATGTAGATCTCAGAAATTTGAGGAGAGGAGGAGGATTACGGCTTAAATGGGAGGAGGAAAAATATGAAATATCAAACATTTTGAAGGGGAAAATGGTTTTCCACATGATTAAGAATTCCTTGAGATAACTGTACACACCAACTACCCAAGGTAGAATCCCATCGCTTGGATAGGTTCTTGATTAGAAAAAACCATGCTCCAACCATGCTAATCACACCTATAAAAAACTAAAATAATTTCATAGCTAGGAACCTCTTCAAACATAGCTTAACTAATAGTGTACCACCATCACTAGTAAACATGGCAGTGCCACTATATTAGTAACAATATTAATCCACATGCATGACACAATATATTTCTCCAAAAACTACTAATATGCACCTCGAACGAAGCCCAAATTCTCACGATATATTCATTAACACATAATAAATTTATATTTAGATGGTAATAATGGGCCATTATGAATATAAAATTATCAATACCTCTCCAATAATATAGGTTCTTAGAACAACCCCTCCTCCAAACACATCATCCCTGAATTACCTTCCGGGTGGTTGAGCTATATCCAGTAATAAATCTAGCCACTGAGAACATTTATCAAAATATATCTCCCATCCAATACCCTAATGTTATTATATACCCCCATAACCAATGGAACTAATCTACCTAGATGAGAATTTGTTATACAATTAAAGATACAAATAGGATATTCCTCATTTTAATCATCGACCTCTAACTCATCATCCCCAAGATCAAAATTATATAATGAATCATAATGTTAACGATGTTCCAGAGAAACATGGATGACATCATTCATTTTATATTACATATGAAGAAGAACTATCTGATAGGATATCAGACTAACCCCATTCATGATATTACATTGGCTAATGAATATTTGTTATTGCTTACCATTCCTCTGAATTTTTATATAAAACAGTCTTGACAAACCATGAATGAAGAATTGACAACGAACCTATAACACTAAAGGTCAAGGTTGATGATAAGAAAAATAATTCTTCTTAGATTGATACATAACCATACATTTCCAAATAAACTGTACCTGGTCTAATGTATCCTAAACCAGATATAGTAGTAGTCATTCTTCCTTCCCTTTATATAACCATTACATAGGTGAATGATAATACCTAACATATTGAACCATGTAAGGATCTATATGCATTCTTTCCTTAAAGATGAAATTTTAGGAGATCATTATTAAAAGTTAATACATTTTCAAATAATATCTAAGACCAATGATTCCTTCCCTAAGAATTTCATTAAGAACATGTATAGTGTGATCAGTCTAATCTATGATCTTAGGTTGGTATGTTGTTGTCAGATGTACCAATAAAACCAAATCCTTTTGTAACCCCAACGTGAATGGAGAAGTAAAATTAGTATCCCCTTATGATAAGATGGTCCATGGAACAACATTAAGGTGTATAATCACTTGGTCAGAGTGTATTCCTAGAGTTTTAGTCTAAGATGGTCTCCTTGACGGGAATGAAATGAGTGACCTTCATCATCCAATCTCTAATGACCAATATGATGTGCCTACCGCAATGTGAGTATGGTAATCCTATTAAGAAATACCTTGTGAAATCATAACACTTCCACCTAGGAATGGGTACTTTATATAAATTTCCTTCAATCCACATGTGTTCATACATAACTAGATGAAAGGCTGAACACAGAGTAACAAATCATATTAAATTATTTTTCAAAGGAAGCCACCAATACTATAGGTGTACGTCACAAAACATCAATGTAAATTAGGTATATACTACACATTTGGAAGCATAACTTATCAAATCAATTCCACTCACACATATTCAAGATGGATATTACAACCTTGAATATCTAATCAGTCATCCTCATTAATGATGTAACTAGGTAGTGGGTCCTCACCATAAACACTCTTCCTTAATACTGAGATTAAAGATCATAAATCCATATTAACATACCATACTCCAAATGTGATTCATTCACTTCAAATTAAATTAGAACAGGATAAAAATGAAACTCTTAAACCTCCATGTTTATATGAAATATATGATCAATCAACTACCACTTTCTACATGAATCATGAATAGTGTATTTCTATATCCATCAACTCAGAGCATCAACTAATGCATTTCCCATTCCTGATGTATAAGGAAGATAAAAATTGAAATAATGATGTTTTTTAACACATATTCACTATCAAATTTTCGTATAAGAAATAGTGAATAAATATTTGAAAATTTTATGGGTTTTCAACAACACATACTACTCTCCTAACATGTTAAGTCTGAAACAATGTAAATCGAAGAAAATATATCATAATTTGAGGTTATTAATCAGGTAAATATACTAAATTTCCCTCAACTCATTTCAGTAATTTTAAAAAAATAAATCCTCTTCCATCAAACATATACCAGACTGATTACTAGTGCATAAAAATAAATAGTAAAGTCTCTTCCAAGCTCAATAAAATCAAAATATGTATGGAGTTCATCATTCCATTTATATATAGGATTTATTTATCACAAGATTTATAACATACTAAATTAATTAAATTATTCATCTATACCATAAATAGTGTTTCAAGGAACAATAAATTATAAATAAAATTTAATTAATAACAATCAATCCATAAGAAAATCTAAATGTCAATTTAATTATTTTTCTTCTCATAAGATACAATTACTATCACCATCTCTGGATATATAGATTCCAATTATTACATCATAATATGACCCATGAAGCAATATTTATCAATAAAGATGTTTCATTTTATAATCTTATCAAATGTTTTATTCTCTATTAGTGTACTCAATATGATTTCATGATGTTTTGAATAAACATATTGAGTTTCATAATATACTATGATATTATCCCTTAAAACCACTACAATGGAATCTTTTAATGGGTGGAAAACCCAATTAATTAAGGTCATTAAGATATAAGTCATGTTCCTGAGGCAAACCACATGAACAAATACTCCTACAAGCTATATGTACTATGGTATATTTATTATAGTATATCTAAGGGTAAAATCATACCTGATGAAAGTTTGATCTCTAATAAAAAATTGAGAAAACACAAGCTCCATAGATATTATCAAAGAGATAATATATATTAGGAAGTAGTCACTAGTTCCTCATGGTAGGATGACTGAAGCACAGGTAATCCAAAAAAATCATGTGGGTCACATCCACCTTCTTGGAAAAAAACATAGGTGAACCCCACAGTCAAATAATGGGTTATGTAAATCCTTTAGTTTTTAGGTCCTCTAACATAGTCATGTTTCTTGAAGCATAATAGGATCCATCTTATGAGTAAAAATAGATATTGGTGATGGTCCCAGATAATGATCATTAGTGAACACAACATCTCTCTCTATAGGCTGTCTATAGAAATTTTCATGGATAAAATCCATGAATCAATCCACTACTATAAGGAAAACTATCTAATATATTACTGGATCATTTTGAAAAAGTATAACAATATAAGTTTACAATCCACCCAAAACATGAATATAATGTCCCTAATAAATTTCCAAGACATTCCATTATTCCTTACGGATATAGATATCACATTGTGGTGACAAAAAACACTATCCGATGGTTGAAATAAACATAGTCAGGATAATTAACTATCTAGCCCATCCAATAAATATTGTAAAATCATGTCATCTTGAGTTTCAAAGGATTATTAAGAAATGATATCCACCTATCTTGAATGTACACTATGTACATTGTCACACAATCTCAGATTATACTACCAATGGAGTATCCAATGTCATTACTCCACAAATATAGTTTTTCTCAAAACAAAGGATACATAGTAAAAAAAATATAAGAACAAATTCAAGGAACCAATGTAAAATAACTCATATAACATAATTGACGATAGTAAAATCATACATTAAAATATATATGGGTTGACACTTTGACTTTTAGGTGTAAATTATATTTCTAATATCTAGCATGATCTGTAACCCAATGCAACAACCTTATTTTACTAATTATTTTTCTTGGCTAGCACTGCATATTCGATTATTGGATTCCACAACTATAAGGCCCCAGCCTTAAAACTTACTTAATCGTGAGTTATTACAAGATTACACATTGAGGATCTTTTCGGGTTTAGAGTTTTAGAGAATTAGATTATAAAACTTGCATTACATTCCACATATAAACAAAGTGGTTACATAAAGATATTATTCTTGTTTCCCATCAATGGAAACATATTTAAAATAAAACAAGGATTCTTTCTTGACACATCCATGACACTATCATCATATCATGTACCTTTCCCTTGACCTGTGAAAAATATTTCAAAAAAACATGGGATGAGCAAAAAAATCTCAGTAAGGGATATTAAAATATGGAAAGGAAACATGGGTACATATATACATAAGAATGAAATCATACATTACCCATAAAACATAAGAACTTTAACATACCTCATCAAATCATGAATAAATCATAGAAATCATAAGACATAAAGGTAACTTGAGGCATTCATAACATTCTTACATAGGGAGTAACCCTCTTGGTTATGTTTGGAATAACAATCATAGTATATTCCCTAAATCTCTTCGGAGAAACCTTAACGTTTCACTCCTTCACATTACCCAATGCATTGTAGAGCTATATCGGGCTCAACCACCCTTAGTTTATCACAGAACCACCCGTCTTCATAATATTGCCCAAGAACCACAACATAATCATATCACTTAAAACATTCATAAAGGAAACATAACATTTCCACATTTCAATCACAAGATATCAATACAACACATTGATATAAAAACATTATGAAAACCATTTTCACTACCAAAACAAATGAAAAGTAAAACATGGTATTTATTTTTATTTTAAAAAAAGGTATGGCTTGTAGAGGAAGCTAAAACTCAAATAATGGTCACGGCGACGGAGAAGTCGTTGTCGCCGCATACATACGACAAAAACATTCACTTTTTTCATTTAGTAAACGCTTCATATAAAAAAGATTCCATTTGAATAAACGTAAAATTCAATGGGGTTTATACACCGTATAAAATAAGGTTGTGTATAAAACAAAATATGTCTCAATGAAAAGGGATTGAGACGCAGTCCCATACATCGGGTCCGACTTGACTCGATCGTTCTTTAATGTCCTGAATAATAAACTTGAGTTAATTTCTTCTTTCTTAAGAACATTTTTCATGTTCATTATTCCTTTTATATCACTTATTTCCATGTCATGAACACTATGTAATTATTTAAGTTAATAACGGTCGTTTTAACGATCATTGGTACTTGAGTCAAAAATAAACCCTTTATAATTACAAGTTGTTCATGTATCCATTATATCCAGAATTATAATAATTATGTATATATCATATATATCCAGTATATACATGCATTTATAATATTACATAATCATTTAGAGGTAAGAAATGAAATGCACCGTTCATGGAGACGGTAAGCCGTACGTACACATTAATGCTACTTTCATTTCTATTTCATATTTTATAGAATTGAATCATAATGATATAAAGGTATATTATAATTCCAGTATAATTCCATATATAATATCACAGTTCCATCATTTATATGTCCAAGATATGGTATTTAACGAATCAAATCACTTTGAGGGGGCGGTAGTCTGCACTTCCTTAAATGAAGATATCACGTTTACCCATAATGGAAACCATAAAGGTATGCCCAAAATGAAAAATACAGAAGCATAAGGAAAACATAAACATATTATATATCATATATAAATATAGCGACATCTTAATGTCCACCTTTGAAGGTGTTAAAAGAATGTTGAATAATCATCGTTTCGGGAGGCATAAATTCACCATCCACGGAAACAATATGTCCTTTAACCATTAGATATACATGTGTGTAAGTGTATCTCTAATACTTCTTATAACAACATCCTAGTATATTGAAGATAAATGAGTTTTTACAAAATAAATGAATAAAAAGAGTTTAGTGGGTTGGAGAAGCAAAATAAAACAAAAGGATTCAAGTGAAGACATTACCTTAAAATCAGGTAACTCCCTTTGGTTTGAGCTCAATGGATTCCTTTGGAAAACATCTGCCCAATGTTAGGCTTAAATGAGTTAGAGAGGGATTTGGAGAGACAAAATGTGTAGGGGTTGGCCGAGCCAAAGGATTTGGGAGTGTGGGTAAGGAGGTAGAGGTGGGGGCCTTTTATAAGAGGAGAGGAGGGACACTCTTGGAAAGTAAAGAAATGTTACTTTATTTGAAAATGATTTTAGGATTAAAAAGGTACCACATTGATATAATTCGAGGGTAAGGTGATAAGGGTTCGAAATCCACCCATCCAATATGTTTTGGACATGTGTAGGTCATATATTTTACATTATCATTTCATTTTATTTAAATCCTTTATTAATGAGGTAATCGCTGCATCATCATGATGTCATAAATAATTTAATAAATTTAATGTCTAAAAATTATAAAAAAAATATCATGATGTGCGAAATTTATTTAGCTTTCTAATGAATATTTATAGTACAAAATAGCATTTATTTAGACAAAATTAAAAATATTTTACTTAGGTGATACATTCTTTGTCACATTTAACATTCTTTAAAAATAAAAAGATAAAAAGTCACTTTCTCACAAAGGTGATTCTATGGGGCCCCCAAGTTTGGCACAAGGCATCCCGTGGTCGGCCATGAGACAACAAGTAGCCTTAGGAAGCATGTTGTGGTCTTTTTTTATTATTATGATATCATTTTATTATCCTTAACTACCCGATTACTCATTAATCAAGATAATTAATGATAAATACCGTCGTTACTATTCATAATGTCAAAAAAAGAGTCTTGATTACATAATTTGGACCTTCTGATTAAAAATATGTAATCCATTTTACCAAATTCCAAACACATAAATTTAAATAATTGATTTAAAAATAATTCCCGTTGTCAAAACAAATAGCGGGGTTTTTTAAACAATATCTATGAAAAGTTTGGCATTAGTTTATGCCAAATTCCAAAGTGAAATTAATCCTAATGACCACCATGGGATTAAATGGTAAAAATATATTCTAATTTAACTTTAAAACCAATTCAAAATATAATCTAATCATATAAATAAAGTAGATTAAAAAGCAGTTTTGATGTAAAATAAAGTATTTTTCACTATTCATAAAAAAATGAACATTGTCAGAAAAATACCAAAAATTCACACAAAGTAAATTTCGATGTCCCAATCATAAATAATGTGTTTATTTTGACAAAAATAGCTTATAATATTGTCAAAAGATATATTTAAAAATGGTTTTCCATCAAAAGGCTGTAAAATAATCCTTTAAAAAAAGATTAGTGTATTCCATGCTTAAGATTGGATTTATTTTCATTTTAAGCCTCTAAAACACTATCTAATTCAATAATAGACATAGATAAAAATATCTATTATTCATTACTTACTTGGGATGTTACATCGTTCCCCCCTTTAGAAAATTTCGTCCCCGCAATTTATTTACTTATCGAATAAATGGGGGGTACTTATCCCTCATTGCATTTTAAGATTCCCATGTTGCCTCTTCCATCATGTGGTTTTTCCATAAAACCTTTACCTGATTAATCACCTTATTTCGTAACACTTTCTCCATGTGGTCAAGATTCTGGACCGATTGTTCCTCATAAGATAGGTTCTCTTCCAGCTGAACTACCTCTGGACTCAACACATGAGATGGATCTGGCATATACTTTCTCAACATCAAAACGTGAAAAACATTGTGTACCTGAGATAAACTCGGAGGTAAAGCCACCCGGTATGCAACTGATCCAACTCTCTCCAGAATTTCATATGGTCCAATAAACCTTGGACTCATCTTTCCTTTCTTACCAAATATCATCACACTTTTCCATGTTAAGACTTTGAGAAAAACATGATCACCTACCTCAAAAGTTAGATCCTTCCTCATGTTGTCTTCATAACTCTTCTGCCAACTCTGAGTTGTTCTCATGTGATTCTGAATCAGCTGAACTTTTTCTGCCATCTCTTCTACCAAATATGGTCCCATCAACTTCCATTCACCCACTTCATCCCAGAAAGCTGTAGTTCGACACCGCTTCCCATATAATTCCTGAAATGGTGCCATCTGTATACTGGAATGAAAACTGTTATTATATGAAAATTCAACCAAAGAAAGATGTTGGTCCCAACTTCCCTGATAATCCATCGAACAAGCCCGTAGCATATCCTCCAATGTCTGAATTGTTCGTTCTGACTGCCCATCTGATTGAGGATGAAAAGATGTACTAAAATTTAATTTAGTACCCAACAACATCTGAAGGCCTTTCCAAAAGTTAGAAGTGAACCTGGGATCACGATCAGATACAATGTAGATGGGAACTCCATGTAACCTGACTATCTATTTAAGATACAAATGGGAAAGTTGATCTAGGGAAAAAGTATCTCGTATAGCAAGGAAATGAGCAGATTTAGTCAAGCGATCAACAATAACCCAAATTGCATTATTACCTCGAGATGTCTTCGGTAATCCCACAATAAAGTCCATGGATATATTCTCCCATTTCCACTCTGGCACTGGTAAAGGATGAAGCATCCCTTTCGGTAACTGCCACTCTTCTTTTACCTGTTGACATGTCAAACACTTCACAGAAAAATAAGCAATATCTCTTTTCATTCCATCCCACTAGTAATACTCCCGCAGATCTCTGTACATCTTAGTACTGCCAGGATGAACTGAAAACGGAGAACTATGAGCTTCACATAACAAGTCTTCCTTCAACTGTGAATCACAAGGCACACAAAATCTCTTCCCATATCTCAAAACACAATCATTATCAATGTTGAATTCAGGCAACTTACCCTTATGAACCAGCTCTACCTTTTTCTGCAACTCACTATCTTGCTTCTATGCTTTCTTGATTCTATCTGATAGAGATGATCTCACTGATACCTGAAACAAAATAGAAGAACTTCCTGCACCAACAACTTCTATTCCAAAGTTCATCAACTCCTTAAACAAAGGATCACATTCCAAATGAAACATTTCTAATGAAGCATTACTTTTTCGACTCAAAGCATCAACCACTTTATTTTCTTTTCCCAGATGGTAATGAATTTTACAATCATAATCCTTGATTAATTCTAGCCATCTTCTCTGTCTCATGTTTAACTCTTTCTGAGTGAACATATACTTTAAAATTTTGTGATCAGTATATATTTCATAGTTTACTCCATACAAACGATGCCTCCTAATTTTTAAAGCGAAAACAACAGCAGCTAATTCCAAATCATTTGTAGGTTCATTTACCTCATGAGTTTTCAACTGTCGTGAAGCATAAGCAATTACCTGATCATTCTGCATTAGGACGCAACCAAGTCCTTTCAATGAAGCATCATTGTAGATAAAAAACTCACCATTCCTGAAAGATAGTTCCAAAACTGGAGCATTCACCAATCTTCTTTTCAATTCCTGAAAACAATCATCACATTGTTTTGTCCAGATAAACTTAACACCCTTCCGAGTTAGCTTAGTCATTGGACTAGATAACCGTGAAAAATTTCTAACAAACCTTTGGTAATAGCCTGCCAAACCAAGGAAGCTACGAATCTCAGTTACATTTTTGGGTCTTGGTCAGTCTTCCAAAACTTTTTTTTTGCGGGATCAACAATTATCAATCTTTAGAAACAATGTGACCAAGGAAAGAAATTTGTTGCAACCAAAACTCACACTTGCTGAATTTTCCATATAGTTTCTTTTATTTTAAGGTTTTCAAGATAACCCTTAAATGTCTGTAAAGACCCATAAAATTCAAGGGAAATTTTTTCTTAATTTTCTTTAGAATTTTACAAGAGCGCGGTTTCAGACGGCACCTGATTCCGAGGTCCGGAGTGCCCGGAATTAATTTCTGAAGTTTGGCTCGGGTATGTTCAGTGAACGAACGAGCGGGTATTTCTAACTTTTGATACGGTGCTCGGAATTGAAATCCGAGGGCACCGATGAACTCGCAGCGCCGATATTCGCTTAATGAGACCTTTTCGGAAGTTGCGTTTGTTGCGGGTTGAAAGTTAGTTTTTGGGTTTTTAGTTTAAGTTAAATAAAATTTGTGAGGAACAAATTTTATTTTTATCTAGTTAAGTCCTACCAAAGGGAGTTGGGAGTGGGACCCACATCCACTTAACCTCCCTTGGGAGGATTAAGTGAGGTGGGGTCCACACGAACCCCAACTCCTCAAATTCTCTCAAAACCTCCCCTTTAACTCTTTTCTTTTAATGTTGTCAACTTGAGTTACTTAATTAATTATGGGAGTTTAACCTTTTTGAATTTCAAACTTTTGAAATTCAAATGTGTATTGTAATAATAAAATAAGAAGATGTCTTATTTTATTTTGGGGTTGTTTGTTTTGTCTCCTTGAGAGCTTTTGGAGAGCCTCTTCTTCTTCTTCAAACTCAACGAAGAACGCGAAGAACGTCGTTCTTCAACGAAGAACATCTCCACCGAAGAACACGATCCATCCGCGACGCCGTAACCGCGACGCGACGTACTTCTTCCGCGTCATCTCTTCCGCGACGGTTTTCCGCGATGAACGCCTTCGACAACGACTCTTCCTCCGACGTCAAAGGAATCGACACCGATATTCCACGACTCCGTCAACGTGTGACTATCAAGGTAAGGGTTCTTGAGTTCGTTGTTTCCTTTTTATTTGACTTTCCTCAAGACTTGACGTAGAACGCTCAAGTTCCGACGAAGAACGCCGCTCCGCTCTTCTTCGTCTTCGGTGTCAACGAGAGAGAACACCGCATCTTCCTCGGATAACCTTCGTCGGCTTACAAGGTTTCGCCAACGACGTGCCTCTTCGGACGCACCCCTTCGTCATCGAATTTGACGAACGATGACCGCGTCGCCCGACCTCCGCGACGTCGTCTTCCGCGGAATGTAGAACGATCTTCGAACCTTATACCAAGGTAGGGGTTGTCGATTTTCTTTTGGATTCCTCTTTTTATTCTTGATCGTGATTTTAGCAAGATTAACGTGTGGCTTGTTTTATTTAAGTTGCGTTATTATTTTAACGTTAGGGGGCCGGACCGCACGAACACGGCCGAACCCCCCTCCATCGTTCTTGCTTATTCTTGCAGGTGGAAGCAAGTGGCGTGGTGCCGTCGCACCACGCGGATGAACGTGCAAATATCTTACGCGATGCCATCGCGCGCACCATGGAAGAAACAACAAGAACGCGACGCCGTCGCGCCGCGTTGAATGAATATCAAAGCACGGCAAAGGGGCGCGGTGCCGTCGCACCGCGCCGGATGACGAATGCCGCGGCCGGTTCCGGGCCGTGGCGGGACGAGGAGACCGCGGCCGGTTCCGGGCCGCGGCGGAAGAGAAGACCGGCGGCCAGGCCGCCGGCGTCGGAAGCCGAAGGGGGACCGGAATTTCCAGTCCCGTTGGAGAAAAACCGGCCGGCCAGCTGGCCGGCCGGATGCCGTTAAACCGGGGAATTAAATTCCCCGGCCAGCTTGTCAAAACCCCCCTCTTATTGAGGGGGGCGGTTCCATGGAAAGAGGGGGGTGCAGCAGCCCCCCGGTTTAATTCAAAACCGGCCCCCACGTGGGGGCCAATTTGTTGCAAACAGCGCGGCAAAGCCGCGCCGCCCTTCTGAAGAAGCGGGGGTTAGCCCCCCGCGCGCGGCCCCTCGCGGCGGATGGCCGCCGCGGCCCGCCGCGCCGCCGCGCCGCCGCCCGCCGCCGCCCGCTGCCTCGCCGCCGCCGCCCGCCGCCGCCGCCGGCCACCGCGCCGCCCAGGGGGGGGGGGGGGGTCGGGCCGGGTCGGGCCGGGTCGGCCCGGACCCGGACCCCCCGCTTCGAACCAGATTTGGTTTTTGGCTCATAACTTGAGCCTCGGACCTCCGAATGACGAACCGTCTGCGGCAACGCGATCCTTGGATCGAGACGGTCGTTTCGGTATATCGCACTCAAGGTTTCGGGTTACTTTGAGTTCGGCCGGGTTGGTTCGTTCACGAAACCAACCGGGCCTTCGGAGCGGAAACGCTCATATCTTGAGCCACGAACGTCCGATTGACGCGCCGTCAGTCGCGTTGCGTTCCTCTTAGTGAGACGGATCTTTTGACATACTCCGCCTGAGTTTTGGATGCAGTCGGAGTATGGCTGGGTTGGATTGTACCCGAAATCCAACCGGGCCCCTAGAACGGGAAAGCTGATATCTTACAGACAGGACGTCCGCTTGACGAGCCGTCAGCAGCGTTGGTGGTTACGTTGAGTAACGGTCCCTTTGAGTATACCCTATGGGAGTTCAGGGTACAGTTGAGATGCGGCCGGGATTGGTTTCGCTCACGAAACCAACCGGGCCCCTGGGACGAATAGGCTAATAACTCACAGACCGGGCGTCCGATCGACGCGCCGTCTGTTGCGTTGAGACCCCTATGACGAGACGGACCTTTGAGACACTTATTCGTGGGACATTGAGATACTTGGAGTATCGACCTGTAGCTCGTCGAGCGGACCCTCCCAGTGACGAGCGTGCGAAGTACGGAGACCGTGTAGCTGGCTGAGACCTGACGACTGCTTGACCGACTCGACTTGGAGTGAGTCGACTAGCCCAGTGGACGGAGCACTACTTTCTGTGGTGCAGACCCATGGCGGACGGAGCACTACCTGTGTGACAGTGCAGACCCGCGTTGCTCGTCCGGAGAGTACCTCAGCAGGCTACTAGGGGGTGTGCACTACGGTGTTTGGTTGACATACCTCGGCGGGAAGCACTACTGTGTTTGGGTGGCTGGCCCGCAGTACTCGACAGGAGGAGTACTTCAGCAGTCTTAGGTTAGTGAGCAGTACCTCAGAGTCGTGACAGGATCACTGTACACTCTAGATACGGAGCTCTTCAGCAGTTACGGTTTCGATAATGAAAATCCTGGTTTGAGCTGAGACTTTTGACCTTGTGTTTACCTCATGATTGAGATGGGTCACCTGCTAACTTTGGTATATGTATGGGCATATACCTGGGTAGTGGTTATCCGTTGATCTCATGATTCTTGTGTTTCCTCATGACTGAGATGGGTTACTTGATAACTTAGGTATATGTATGGGCATATACCTAAGTAGAGTTTATCTGTTGTGATCTTCTTGTGGTTATCCTTGTTGGTTTTAGTGAGACCTTGAGGGTCTCGGGGTCCCTACTGAGTATCGTTATACTCACCCCTGCACGGGCTATGCCCGCACCTCGTTGTGTTGGTTGCAGACGACGGCCAGTACTGACAGAGGCCGAGTGTTCGAGGACTGGACGGTACCTGGAGGTGGACTATACGACGAGGCGGTACCCAGAGGCAGACCACTGGGCGGGACATACTCGGAGCAGACGGCAGGACCCGAGGAGTAGAGGAGCTATCTGTACCCACCCTTCAGGTGGGATTTCCAGTGGACAGCTCGGCGTAGCAGCTTTACTTTTCAGTTGTTGTTTTCCCTTTCGAGTTGTACTTTACATTTGGGCTTGTATTTCCGGCCCCTTTTTTACTTTCCGCACTTTTAGTTGTACTCTGTTTTTGCTTAGTGTTACATTCCGCTTGCTTACTCTGTGGTGTTTGATTACTTTACAAAGGCAATGCCTTCCCTTTTTACCGGGATTTACGCCTTGGTGCTAGTCGCCAGCCCCTGGCCTATGGAAGGCGGGCTTGGGGTAGTCACGGCACAGACCCCGAGGGCGGGTCGTGACAATGTCTTTCATGCTCCTCTTTAATTTTAGAAAACACCAAAATATCATCAATGAAAACCACCAAAAACTTATCCAAGAACTCATGGAAAATTCTATTCATTAAGTCCATGAATACAGAAGGTGAATTGGTTAGCCCAAAAGGCATTACTACAAATTCATAATGGCCATATCTTGTACGGAACTCGGTCTTAGGAACATCTGCTTCCATTACCTTCAGCTGATGGTACCCCGATCTCAATTCAATCTTTGAAAAATACTGAGCTCCCTGAAGCTGATCAAACAAATCATCGATATGAGGCAAATGATATTTGTTCTTAACAGTGATGTTATTCAAGGCTCTATAATCAATGCAAAGTCTCATTGAACGATCTTTCTTTTTAACAAATAAAACAGGAGCACCCCATGGTGATGTGCTAGGTCGAATGAAACCTTTCTCTAATAAATCTTGCAATTGCTCCTTCAACTCTAAAAGTTCAATTTGAGCCATTCGATAAGGGGGTTTTGAAATTGGCTTAGCATCAGGAACTAAGTCAACAGTAAAATCAACTTCTCGATCTCGTATTATTCCAGGAAACTCATCAGGAAAAACATCAGGATACTCATTTACCACTGGCACATTATTAATCTGAATAGTTCCCTTGTTTTCGACAATGTGTGCAAGGTAACATTCATTTCCATATTTTACACGTTTCTTGGCCTCTTGATAAGTTATCAACAGTAAGGGTTCATTCTTGTACACAAACTGAATGTCTTTCTGAAAAGAAACTTCTTTAGATCTACAGTCAATCTTAACATTGTAAATAGAGAGCCAATCCATACCCAGGATAACATCAAACTCTACTAGAGGTAGAACAATAAGGTTTGCAAGTAGGTTCTTTCCACAGATAAGGATAGGAAGATTCTAATAAATTCTTTTTGCCTCAACATTTCCCCCAGGTGTTTTTACCAAAATTTCAGGAGTCATTTTTTGAGATGGTATTCCCATTTTACTAGAAAAGGTTTCAGAGATGAAAGAATGTGTGGACCCCGATTCAAACAACACACTGGAATAATCTGAAAAAACAAACATAGTACCTGATACAACTTCATTTGATGGCCCGACATCTGCTGAAGTAGTTGGGAAGGATATCACCACCCCTTTCTGCTTGTAGTCTAACTACTTCCCATCACACAAGCTCTTTGTCGGACACTCGTTTTCTTAGTGACCCATCTCATTGCATTTAAAACATTTCACTAACTATAAATAAAATTTGGTCTTACCATCACCTTGATCTTTTTCAGTGCAATCAAGAGCCTTATGTCCCATCTTACCACATCTGTAGAACATTCCAGAATTCAGAAGACATTCCCTATCATGCCTTTTGCCACATTTATCACAAACTGGAAACTTAGATTTCTTACCATCAGACTTTTTTGAAGAATTCTTTCCTTTCTCTTGCCACCTTGGTCTCTTCTTATGCTGGTTGTTATAGAACACTTGATCATCTGAAAACTCAACTTCCACCTTCTCAGCACATCAAACAAGCTTTTCATAACTTTTAAACTCCTGAGAAGCTAATGCCCTTCAATATTTTGGGTTTAATCCTAAGTTAAAATGATTGATTTTACTCTCAAGGTCTCGGATAAAATTTGGAGCATACCTTTCCAATCGAGTGAAACTTTCTTCATAGGTAGCCACTGAGTCTTCCTCTTGCCTCAATTCCAAGAATTGTTTTTCCATCCTAAGTCAAATATCCTTAGGAAAATACTTTTCAAGAAACATACCTTTGAATTCATCTCAGTCGAGAGCATCAATCTCATCAGCGTCCCTGATATTTTTAACCATCGACCACCACTGATCTGCTTCACCATCGAAATGGTAAATAGCAAGACTAACCTTTTGATTGTCTGAACACCCCATGACATCGAAAATCTTCTTCAGTGATTTAATCCACCCTTCAGCTAGCACATGGTTAGAAGATCATCTGAATGATGGGGGATTTTGCCTCATGAAATGTTCCACCACTGACATGTTCCTCTGCGGTTGATATGGCTGATCTCGTGCATGGATACCACCATCATTTATCGCTTGAGTCAACTACGCCATTATTGCAACAAACTGTTCAGTTCCAATTCTGACCATCTCAGGATGCTGATTCGGAAGGTTATTTCCTTCTGCATGCCTTCCTAGAACTGCTTCCCTATTTCCTCTGCGGAAAACCATTCTGAACAAACATGTCTTAGATGAAGCATCATGGTAATCTTCAAATGATATATCATTTCAATTTGACCATAAAAAAATATTTTTGGATAATAATTTAATAGAATTATAACTCCTTAAGTTATCTAAACCGACCTTTGATACCAACTATAAGGCCCCAGCCTTAATCCTTACATAATCTTGAGTTATTACAAGATTACACATTGAGGTTCTTTTCGGGTTTAGAGTTTTAGAAAATTAAATCATAAAACTTGCATTACATTCCACATATAAACAAAGTGGTTACATAAAGATATTATTATTCTTTCCCATCAATGGAAACATATTTAAAATAAAACATGGATTCTTTCTTGAAACTTCCTTGACACTCTCATCATATCATGTACCTTTCCCTTGACCTGTGAAAAACATTTCAAAAAAACTTGGGATGAGCATAAAAAGCTCAGTAAGGGATATAAAAATATGGAAAGGAAACATTGGTACATATATACATAAGAATGAAATCATAATTTACCCATAAAACAGAAGCACTTAAACATACCTCATCAAATAATGAATAAATCATAGAAATCATAAGACATAAAGGTAACTTGAGGAATTCATAACATTCTTACGTAGAGAGTAACCCTCTTGGTTACGTTTGGAATACCCATCAAAGTATATTCCCTAAATCTATTTGGAGAAACCTTACCATTTCACTCCTTCGCGTTACCCAATGCATTGGAGAGCTATATCGGGCTCACCCGCCCTTAGTTTATCACGGAACCACCCATCTTCATAATAATGCCTAAGAACCTCAACATAATCGTATCACATAAAACATGCATAAAGAAAACATAACATTTCCACCTTTCAATCATAAGATATCAATAAAACATATTGATATAAAAACATTATGAAAACCATTTTCAATACCAAAACAAAAGAAAAGTAAAACATGATATTTATTTTTCTTTTAAAAAATGGTATGGCTTGTAGAGGAAGCCGAAACTCAAATAATGGTCACGGCGGTGGAGAAGTCATTGTCGCCGCATACGTACGACAAACACATTCCCTTTTTTCATTTATTAAACGCTTTGTATAAAAATTATTCCTTTTGAATAAACGTAAAAGTCAAAGGGGTTTATACATCGTATAAAAGATGGTTGTGTATAAAACAAAATATGCCTCAATGAAAGGAGATTGAGAAGAAGTCCCATACCTCGGGTCCGACTTGACTCGATCGTTCTTTAATGTCCTGAATAATAAACTTGAGTTAATTTATACTTTCTTAATAACCTTTTTCAAGTTCATTATTCTTTTTATATCACTTATTTCCATGTCATGAACACTATGTAATTATTTAAGTTAATAACGGTCGTTTTAGCAATCATTGGTACTTGAGTAAAAAATAAACCCTTTATAATTACAAGTTGTTCATGTATCCATTATATCCAGAATTATAATCATGATGTATATATCATATATATCCAGTATATACATGCATTTATAATATTATATAATCATTTAGAGGTAAGAAATGAAATTCACCGTTCATGGAGACGGTAAGCCGTACGTATGCATGAATGCTACTTTCATTTCTATTTCGTATTTTATAGAATGGAATCATAATGATATAAAGGTATATTATAATTCCAGTATAATATCATATATAATATCATAGTTTCATCAATTATACGTCCCACATATGGTATTTAACGAATCAAATTACTTTGAGGGGGCGGTAGTACGCACTTCCTTTAATGAAGATATCACGTTTACCCATAATGGAAACCATAAAGGTATGCCCAAAATGAAAAATACAGAAGCTTAAGGAAAAAATATACATAATATATATCATATATAAATATAGTGACAAATTAATGGCCACCTTTGAAGGTGTTAAAAGAATGTTGAACAATCATCGTTTCAGGAGGCATAAATTCACCATCCACAGAAACGGTATGTCCTTTAACCATTAGATGTAGGTGTGTGTAAGTGTACCTAGAATCCTTCTTATAAAAACATATTAGTATATGGAAGATAATGTAGTTGTTACAAATTAAATGAATAAAAAGAGTTTAGGGGGTTGGAGAAGAAAAATAATACAAAAGGACTCAAGTGAAGACATTAACTTAAAATCGGGTAACTCCCTTTGGATTGAGCTCAAAGGCTTCCTTGGGAAGACTTCTGCCCAAATTGAGGCTTCAAGGAGTAATAGAGGGATGTGGAAAGACCAAATGGGAAGGGTTCGGCTGATCCAAAGGCTTTGGGAGTGTCGGTAAGGAGGTAGAGGTGGTGGCCTTTTATAAGAGGAGAGGAGGGGCACTCTTGGAAAGTAAAGAAATGTTACTTTATTTGAAAATGATTTTCGGATTCAAAAGGTCCCGCATTGATATAATTCGAGGGTAAGGTGATAAGGGTTCGAAATACACCCATACAATAGGTTTTGGACATGTGTAGGTCATATATGTTTCATTATCATTTCATTTTATTTAAATCCTTTATTAATGAGGTAATTGCTGCATCATCATGATGTCATAAATAATTTAATAAATTTAATGTCTAAAAATTATAAAAAAATATCATGATGTAGGAAATATTTTTCTATTTATAATGAATATTTATAGTCAAAATTATCATTTATGTAGACAAAATTAAACATATTTTACTTAGGTGATACATTCTTTGTCACATTTAACATTCTTTAAAAATAAAAAGATAAAAAGTCACTTTCTCACAAAAGTGATTCCATGGGGCCCCCATGTTAGGCACAAGGCATCCCATGGTCTTCCATGAGACAAAAAGTAGTATTAGGACACATCTTTGGTTCTTTTTGTATTATTATGATATCATTTTATTCTCCTTAACTACCCGATTACTCATTAATCAAGATAGTTAAAGATAATTATCGTCGTTACTATTCATAATGTCCAATAACAAAAGAGTATTGATTACATAATTTGGACCTTCTGATTCCAAATATGTAATCCATTTTACCAAATTAAGAACACATAAATTTCAATAATTGATTTAAAAATAATCCCATTGTGAAAACAAATTGCGGGTTTTTTTAAACAATATCTATGAAAAGTTTGGAACTAGTTTATACCCAATTCCAAAGTGAAATTAATCCTAATGACCACCATTGGATAAAATGGTAAAAATATATTCTAATTTAACTTTAAAACAAATTCAAAAGATAATCTAATCATATAAATAAAGTAGATTAAAATGCAGTTTTGATGTCAAATACAGTATTTTTCACTATTCATAAAAAAATGAACATTGTCAGAAAAATACCAAAAATTCACACAAAGTAAATTTTGATGTCACAATCATAAAGAATAAGTTTATTTTGACAAAAATATCTTATAAAATTGTCAAAAGATAGATTTAATAATGGTTTGCCATCAAAAGGTAGTAAAACAATCCTTTAAAAAATATTAGTGTATTTCATGCTTAAGATTGGATTTATTTTCATTTTAAGCCTCTAAAACACTATCTAATTCATTAATAGACATAGATAAAAATATCTATTATTCATTAATTACTTGGGTTGTTACAACAACCTTAACCACCACTTGATTCAGAATGACATATAGTACTCCTTCTCCCTTCATGACATTGGGCTTATAATCATGCTCTATAATGTGGGATTGGAGATGAACCTCTCTCACTGAACTTTGGGGGAAAGGTCCTACAAAACCACTAGAGATGTCTCAAATTTTCTCGAACCTAACACTCATCTATTTCTCTATCACACTAATATATCATGAAACCTACATTTATAAATTTATTATATAACACATGGATACATAGCTTTATTCTCTAACTACTACATCCCCCATTAGGAATTTCAATGAAATTATTCCTACCTCTAGTTTAACTTCCACCTTGTATAAGAATTGGGACCCCATGCCTTGGAACCTCATATTCACATAGGTTATAAATGTAAATGAATTATTGGTTCACTAATTTAGGAATGGTATTTAAAAAAATATTCACATGAGACTGGGTGGCTTGCCTATTCCCATCCTCAAACCACCATTCTTAATTCAATTCATCCTTAAAAAGAGTGGGATTAAAACAGTAGAGATCTATAAAATGATCCAAATAGTTTATGAAGGATAGAGTACCCTACTCCAAATTCATATATTCTTTAATTCATTCATTTATCAATTTCATTGAGTATAAATGATCATAGAATATTGTCTGGAATTCCCCCGATAATAGACATTCATATTGACTTTCATGATTTAGAACGTCCCACTATTATTTTTTAGGATCAAAAAAGAATATAAGTAATGATCTTGAACCTCATTTCTAACAGGAATCCTTAGATATTCGAATATAGATATGATTTAAATAAGAATTTATTTGTTGTCCTTCATGTCACTATCCCCCAATAATCTAAGTGGATGATACTATTGAAATTCTGATGGAAACTCAACCGTAGTTGTCAAATGTCACAGGGCTCCCAGAATAGTCTTAATAAATCATAGAAACCCATCAAAAATGATAATAAATTCCAAAAAATGTATAATACGAGGTATCATAGGTGTAACTAAATTTAGCTTTGATTATACCACCTTAGGATCATCACCATCGCCACCTCCCAAAAATTTCATGTAAGGCAATCATATAGGAATATATCTACAATGTGATGAACACAACTCAAAACTAAATTTTACTACCAAAAGTACACTAAATTTTATAAATAACTCTTAATGTCTCAATACGTGATCATCAAATATAAAATATTCACTCATAAAAATATATAGGCATAAGGGATTACTACCAAAAATTTCCTTATCAAACCTCCCACTATTAAGACTAGTGTGTTGGTAATATTTCATGTTTTTAATAGTATGTGTTCCATTTTATGGATTTTCAATTAAAATTTATAGAGGAAAGAACCATTTATGTTTTAATTTCCACCTCCATTTAATGAAAATAGTTGTAGTTATGAATTAGAATTTAATTTAATATATAATTAAACAATAATTCTATTAGATGATTTGTCACTTCCATGTTTTAAAATCAAAATAATTACATGATAAAATTGGTACATCATTAAACTACAACCAAACATGTTACATTAGTTATTAGTATATATGAATCCATATATAATAATTTCATTATATGGATCACAAGTCTTAATTTATAGTGGTACACAACTTGTAAATTATAATTGGAATACATTTAACCATAATCAACAATTGTTTTAGCTCATATGACCATGATTATATATCTCTGACATGTGGTAATTAGTTAGTTAACATATAAAAATTATGTTATATGGGGAAACCCATGTAGGATCAAGCAAGAATAATAAATAAATAATTATTTTTCAATTTCCCATCAAAAAATGATAGCAAACCGAAAAATATAATAGCCAAGGCACCAAAAATATGTGTCAGGAAAATAATGAAAGAAAATATAAATGTAATGGAATATGAAACACATACAAATCATCATGTTGATATAATGATGCATAAAAAATAAATCCTTCTTCTACTATGGAATGTTTAAAAATTCACAATGATTACAAATACCATAAATCATGTGAATCACAAAATGCAGAATTTATTAAAACTATAACATTATAAGTATAGAAAAAAGTCCCATCCCAGGAAACTTGGACATTTCCCCATACGTGGGATAACTACTCCTAGTAAATGGTTTATATAAAAAATTTTAAAATTTATAGACTCCTGTATACCATACCAAAAGAGTAATATAATAAAAACACACTTTGATTCCCCTTTATGATGTCCAATTCCACTCATATGATACCAAAACTGGTCTGTCTCATGGCCTCAAGATACCTAATCCATTTTCTAGAGGCTAATGACTAGTAGTTAGGGTCTATGATGGTATAATGTGGAAACTATATTATATTCATCAATGTGAATTAATGTATTAAATAATAAATAAATGAAATCTATTAGTGGAATCATTATAATAGAAACAACATTAGAATGAATCATCCAAATAAATGATATCACACAATTCAATAGCCAATAATTGTATCCTAAAAAAAGTTTATCTTCATGATTCTATACCAAATTTTTGTGGAGGGTTAACATTCAACAAGAATACATGACATAGTATATACAAAAATAAAAAAAAGATAAAATGATAAAATGCACCAGTCTCATCAGCACTATCTTGGTCCCTTACACTCTTAATCGATCCTTGTATAAAAAGTCATGTTCTTATAGATGGTATATTCCCATTTTACATCATGAAACAATGAAGTATTTTTGGGTACCAATCAGTGACCTAAATACGGTATTATTAAAACATTTTTTTCCACCACAATCAATGTATAATACCATCTATTCAATCAAGATATAATTAATTAGTGTGAGAGTCATACTATTTTTTTATAGGTTGGGGACGAAGCCTCAATTTATTATTAAATAAAATACCTCTTAGAGGGTAGAGGGAGATCCAATATATAGCTCGAAGGCCCAAGGCCAAGTGGCCTGAATAAAAGGCTTGAAAGCCTATTTTTTGGCCCAAAGGACCCTTAGTGAAATATTGTGTCCGTTATTTTTACATAACACATAAGGGGAATCATGTACATTAATAAGAAAATGAAGAATGTCATGTACATTAATAATACATAAACATGAAGGAACCCTATGCCCACTATAGATAGTATGAATTATGTATTCACATCCATGTATTATAAAAAATAAGGATGTATACTGTCAACCTATCCATTTATCAATTCAATTTATAAATTGAAGTCATCTAAAAAATCAGTAGTGTGAAGGGTCCATGCTATGTAATCCATTACATTTAATTAAATTAATTAATCATTTAATGAATACAACTGAAGATGAATAAAAAGGGTCCAATTTTAATCTACATTACACTACATCATTTTTATAATTGTCAAGAGACATGGTCTCATTATTAAAATTTTATTTAATTCATTCATAAGTTATCAAATGGTCCAGGGGTTTTCCTATTCCATGTTCATATTATTCATTCACTTTAATAAACCTACTAGTAAATATATGTCAACACAACTCGAAGGATGATTAATTTCATGCCAAATACTAGAAGTTGAAATGGGACTCTAATCATAAAACACCATTTTATGTTTTGAGATGATATATAAAACCTCCAATGAAGCAATTTTGTGTGAAAAATCATACTAGATAAAGGATTACCAAACTATTTAATTAATTTTCTCATTTTATAGGTGAATAATGGAAGTAAATCATTCCAAAAAATGGCACATGATATAATCATTAATACATTATGGTAAAATAACAATACCACATACCTTATATTGATAAATGACTCATCATCCTATATCTGTGTCAAATTCATGCTAGAATGAAAGAAATAACAATACTTGATAGAAAAACTATATTTTTTATAAATTAGGTTTCATGGATATAAATCTATATATGATAAGATAAATTGAGAAAACAAGGCAATTGAAATTTTTGACTAACCATGGGTGATTTGAAATTACCATTAATATTTTATTCTGAATTTGAATGATTGTGATTCCACAAATTGTAGAAGAGGTATAATAGAAGATGTTAATGTGGGAGTATATGTGTAAAATAGAGAAGGATACAGTTGAATTAGTGGTTAAAATGTATAAGGGATGGAAAAATAGTTTTTTAAATGGGTGCACTTTTTGGTTAAACTATTGGAAAAATCATATTCTAACTTTGTGGACCTACTTCCAAAGGTGGTACCCACTCACACGGTTATGTCTATAGTTCGAGGAAACACTACACTAACCACTATAATTACTCCTGAATAAATTTATATTTTTGATTGGAATCTGTGTCTTTTTTCTTGGTTCAAATAACCATGCACCAACCTCACAAGACTGTATGGTTGTGCCACATAGTTAGCACCAACTGTCTTCCAACTAGGTGCCTCATCTTGTTTTTCAAAAATCATGGATTCTGGGACCCAAACCATTTGCAGACTCTCATGGTGCCTTCATGAACACGTTATTAATTTTTATTTATATCAAAATAATTGTTTAGACTAAATTTTGAAGTATCCATACCTATCAAAAAAAGTTATATCATACAAAAAATACATCATATCCTAAAATAATATGAATCCAAAGACTTGTACTTATTATAAATGATTTTTCTTCTGAAAATCATGTTTTATATAAGAATACCCATATTTAATGAGGTGGCCTTACAATAGGAGGGTTTTCATAGGTATTTAATTCATTATTGGGATTGAATTATATGACTCTGAGTAAGAATGTTTCCTCAAATAATATGAATCCTAATAGACATATTACTTGTCAAATATCCAATGTATAGATATAGATCATATTTTGGGGTGGATAATTTTTATATCCTAGAATAGGTATGGAACTAGAGAAGTCAAGATGACCATACCAAGGATGGGTTATTTGGACTTCCTCTCATAGTGTGTTAACAATCATATTTTTAATGATATCTAATAAAAACATGGGATGTCCAAGTTATAGGATATATTTATTTGAATAGTGAAATTTTATTCCAGTATGGGTTGTGGATAAGAGCCATATGGTAGGTTTCCTCCCATGGATTTATCTCTCATGAAATGAATATGGGTATTGTTGGACGTACCACTCTATGAAAAATTAATTCAGACAATGTGTACCAATTTTTTGGTTAATTAAATGCAAAAAATCCCGAAATGTAATTAATATGAAGGTATATGATGAGAACTAATTTTAATAAATATCTAGTGATGGTGAGTGGAGTTATGTCTCAAATTATGTAAGTTTTTATGATAAATACCTCTATGTAAAAGGATTTATTGAATACTAGATCATACGTAAAATGAAATGTCCCCATCGTAGTGAAGAAACCATAAAGGAAAACCCTTACTATATTGAGAGGATCCAAACACTAAGATATTATGGGGTGAAATGTAATATATAGATGGTACTATGATAGATGATCTGGGAATCACTATATATCATATTTCGATTGGAATTAGTTCATATATTTCTCACAGATATATTTGAGAGAATTATTCAAAACACAAGTAAGTTTAACCATGACACTAGGGTAGGAAAATATAACAATATCTATAACATCAAAAATGAAAAGTAGAACCCAATTGGAGGGACCAATTTTATATTGTGAAATTATATTTTAGAATATGTTGATGGATAATGTACCGTATATTGGGGTTTCCTATATAGATATGAATCATAAAAATGGTCATTATATCTCAATGGATGTACCACTGTATGAAGTTTATGGTATTTCAAGGATGACTATATAACATGATGTTTATCATCGAATGAAATGAAATAAGGTGTCATGTAGTTGAATTTTACATTATGGGGACTATCATTATATGTATTTTCCATTTTTTCAACTCATGAAAAAATATTTAAAAACACTTCTTAGAACATTGCGATGAATAATGTTTTATGCACAATGAAAAAGTGGGGTGTCATTGGAATTTTCGGTCGGTCCCATTATAGGATACTCAAGTGTAACTTTCTATCATGTGATTAGAAGAAAAAAATCCACATATATTTCAAACAATGGAAATATTTTGGTCAATGGTTATTTGAACCCTGACACTATGGAAATCCAAAATACCTATAACCCATGAATCCCCCTAGAACTAAAGAGACACTTATATAGAATATGATCTCACATAGTGATGGTTATTTTTGATCTTGGGCATATGATACCAACACCTATGATTAGTTAAGTGGCATATGATATGGACCATTCTAAATTATTTTTATTTTATGTGTGATGGAATATGTATTAAGAATTTTGTTTTCATGTGGGAATTATTTTCGTTCTAAGATTTTTATATTAGTTTTTCTAAGACTATGTTGGAAAGGGAGGATATTTTATCTTATCATTGGTTATTGGAAAAATAATAATATAATAGTTGTAATCTCAAAAATATCTACATAATATTTGAATAATATTGGTCTCATGATACGGATGGTACAAAGAAGTTTAATGTCATTATTGATTGGTCGTATAGGAGAAGAAAATTTATAAAATATTAGTTAGGGTGGGATTTCTATTTATTATCTTGTCCGTCACATTAATTTCAATGTATTGGTCCTTGTCACTTGTGAATACATTTCATTTATGGTTCCCCTTCAACATAATTAAATAGATTATTATAAAAAACAATTTTAAAAAATAAAAGGCCTTTGGGGTATTGTGATGGTGGAACAAATTCCATGTAATTTTATGTCATGTAATGAAGACTCATATGTTATTTAGTTTGAGATAATGGAAATGGGACCCTCATTTCATGGAAATTAACATCATTTGATCATGAATTTAATGATCTTTAGATTACTGTCATATAACAAGTACATTCCTACCATGTGGTTTAACATATTTCAATAAGGACTAAGATGTTTTAGAATTCAATATTTTACAACATGGACATTCATGTTGTGTAGTTTAATTTCACATATAAGAGTTCATGTGTTTTTTAGTTTATAGTCTTATTATTATAACCATAATATAAGAGGTTTTTCCCTGGCTATTCTTGTGCAAAAAATAATATCACATTGACATAGTTTATATTAATATGATAACAGTTGATTTAGATGAAATAGGGACTGGATTCTTTGAAAATGTCTGGGATAATATGGACTGAACATGCTTGTGGGTCTTGTATTCTGAATGTGACTATATTAGAAAATAGTAATCATGCCATATATAGTTCTTATATAACCTCATAATAGTTTTATTTAATGTAATAAACATGTAGGATGAATTTTTTTGCCACTTGGATATTTATAAGGCACCTGGTGTGAATATGTACGATCTTAAACCACAGAAGTGATAATAATTGGGAATTTCGACTCATCCTAACATATAGTGTCTACTCAATATATCCCATAATAACATTATTCCATATAAACACTATTATTATATGATAAGGGTATTTCAACTAATTTTGAATTGAGAAATTGTGAAAGGGAACATTCATTAATAACTCTTATATGGATTTGAGTCTCATGTAAAGAGAAATTTCCTCAAAAATATATTATCCCAAATAATTTTAGTGGACATTTATTGTTAACCAGTTTTTTTACTAATGATCATTATGATATTATGAGTCATATTTTCTTTATTTTGGGGTCATGTGGTGATGATCTATTCTAATAAGTTTAATGTTATGAAAAATGGAATTTCAATTTGCAATTTAACATTATTTTTATGGATTATTTGAAATAATTTTGAAAATATGAATGGTAAATAATGAGAATAATGAAATTGTATTTTAGAATGAGTCTCTCCCTATCCATCATAATGATGTAATAAATTATATTTTAGTAAAAGTTGTGTATGAAATATGATATTTCCTATTTCAACTCATGTTTTAATATTTTCATACCTTGTTTCACGGAAGGTCTTTGATCTAGAACCTATTATCCTTGTAGTAATCATCGGCGGTGAACCCCCTTGTGAAATTATCGACCAATGTGATTCTGATGAATATCAAGGTTATTTCATGTGTATAAAAGTTTCCACCAAGATATTAATCTCAACTAAGCATATAGAATACTTATCATCTATAGATAGCTGATTTTAGATTGAGATATGAAGTATGGGTGAAAATATTCAATTGGAATGACTACTTCTATCTTATAAATAATTGAATATGTTGGAATATGTGTTGGAGTATGGGATATGGTATGATAATACCTTTGAAATACCATATTTTTATCTTGAAATTTATTCTTGTCATTATCTAACATATTCTCAGATATATAAGAAATGGTTTTTTTGAAGGCTTCTATATATCTGTTCACGGCTTCATGATTGTAGGATGAATGGTTGTACTTGATAGTATATTATTAGAATAACCACATCAAAGTGGAAGATAAGAAGTTCATTTAATTATCTATCAATAGTATTTGAGGGACACAAAATTTAGTAATGATATTAGTTTACATGATGTTCATGATAGATTTTGTTCCAACTTTCGTGAAGGATATTACATCAACTTAATTGAAAAAACAGTTTGGTTGCAGTTAGTATATACCTGAACATTCAAACAATTTTAGGGGATATGGTCACATAACTTCTAATATACACATTGGGAATGACTATATGTATTTGGGAGTGTCTACCAATTATTAGGGTTTATGGATAAAGATTGAATATGTTTGATAAAATGGAACTTCCCTGTATGTTCCACATAGACATGAATCACTGATGTGAATAAGTATATGAGTCTCCAGATTTCAGAAAGGGCATGTCCCCAAACTAATGTATGTTGTAGTCACCAATATATACTACTTAAATAACATTGATATTCTCTACTAAATTAATAAATAAAAGTATTAATACATTAGTGTAATTACACAAATTAAACCAATGGTCCATATGTAGAGAGAAACATTACCTCATGCATGCTTCCCATATAAAATTTTCATTTAGTTAACAATGGGGGTCCAAATTTCATTAGTGGGGATACTAAAACATCTATTAATAAAATTAATAAAAAATATATTTTATAATATAAAAATCATAAGATCATGTATATGACCATTTATCATATGTAATAACATATAGTATACATGTCATACAATAAATAAAACAACCTTCATGTGTGGAAAGCTAAGACAGAGTAGAGGTGAATGAAAATAAATAGTTAAGAACACTATGAAAATCCTAGAGTCTATTTGGGACCCACTAATAGCTCCATGCTACATGAATAAACTATCTTCCATGGGCCTCTTTTTCTTGTTTGAATCACTATACAAGCATTCTGTAGACATAATAAGAATCTTGAGCAGGGTGTGAGTAATAAAACACAGTACAACACTAAGAACATTTCCTAAAAATGGGGAAACATATAATCTATGCATGCAATGCTAAAAATAATTTTTAAAGAAAACAAAATAAATCATTTGTCAATTACGCATCTAATAATGAATCCACCATGATCCCAGGATATTCAAACATTGACATCATGGTGGAAGGATGATCAGAGATATCAAAAGTGATCAAGAACTATCTTCAAGGATGGTAGCATGCTTCTGAGAATAACAAAGAAATCAGATAAACATCATACTCTAAATCCATAAGGCTTCAAGTACTATGATATTACTTGGAAGGCCACAAGGCTTCTAGATCCCTCATTGGGTATGGGTCCACAATCGTCACCACTGAATTTGTGAACGTTAACAAAACAATTTTTTATGAAACTCTTTTTAGTGAATTAATTTTATTTGATTTCATCTTTTTCATGCCACACCATGTTTAAATTTAGTCGTAAACTACTCCAATGTAATATTTATCCACTTTCAACACTGACTTCGCTTGTGGTATATGAATCATCGAGTTTCTATAATACAACATTCCATTATTATGAAATTTTAAACTAGATATTTATAATGTAGCAATTAAAATTGACAATTAAATTATTAATAAATAATTTTTAAATATTAATTTTAATTATATTATATAAATAAAACATATTTATAATAAAACTAATAATTTTGTGTAAATACTATATGCTTTGAAAAATACTAATTTCTCAAAAGAACTTTTTTTAATATTTTTCCATGAAAAATAATAATGAAAATTTTAGAAACATTATGAAATTTAATTTTGAAAAATAAAACCACATTTTTTACTTAATAATATTAAAGTATTATTAGGGTGATTTTTTTGGTTTTAGTTTCTAAAATCATCATATTTAGACGAATAGTAAAAATACTGAATTTTAATCGAAAAGATCCATTTTGTCCAATTTATTTATATAGTTAAATTACTTTTTTTTAAATTTTAAAAGTATAATTATATGAATAATAAATCAATAAATCCAATAGTGATTTATGAACCTCTTTTACATAAAAATTTTATATACAATCATTTTAAACGTTTTGGACCTTTTCTATTTTAAACCCAACATTTGCGACATGTTTAGAAGATTAATTTTGAATTAATTTCTTTCAATTTTGTTATTAAAATATGGGAAAATGTATTCCACCTTTTTAATAATAATAATTTCTAATGTTTAATATGTAAAAATTTGTTTTTAACCAAAATATTATTGAAATTAATAAATATAAATTGCAGTAATTAACGTAAAAACAAGATTAAGTATTGGTAAAACATTAATTTTAGGGGCCAAATAGCTTATACACCTTTAAAAAATCCATTGGATTGAATTATTTCTACCAAGTCACATCATGTATCAACATTGTAAAATTATTGAATTCACATTATGTAAGGGATACCTCTAAATAGTGTTTATCTATTTATATTTACAAGAATTCAACTCCTTCTCCACTATAAATGGGAACTCTCCCCCTCCCTTATTCTAACCTCTCAACAGCATTTTGTCATACAAAAAAAATTCCCAATTCTCCCCACAACACCACTCATTCATCCTTAGATCCTCCCTTTTGTAATAAATCCATCCAGGGGATCCCCTTTGTTTAAACCAAAAGGAGTTACCCAAATTAGAGGTAACATCATTCCGTATGATCTTTTTTTTCATTATCCACCCTTGAGTTATTATTATGACATGATTATATAATAACATTAATATACTAAATAAACTGAGATATTTTTACTCTATGATTTATACCTTCACTAAAACACACTTCCATAAAATGGGATACACAATCATTATTTCTCTGTAAGCTGGATTATCTCATCACGAACTGATATCGTTCATTCTTTAATAGACGCCTTTCATGGTTGGAAATAAGGTTGTAATTTTCTTTTTATATAATATTAATTTTATTTATGCTGTATTTATTATTTTTAATTATAATATAACACATATATTCAAGATATACAATTTTTTGAAATATGATAACTTCGTTTGTGGAGGTGTGGAATACCACCTCCTCAAGGCAATGTGATTCGTTCACACCTTACATGAAATGTATTAAGGATGAGTCAAGTGAATGTATATGTTATATATGTAACAATCTTTCTACATGAAGGAAATTATATATATATATATATATATATTGAATATTTCATTTCATTCAATATGGAAAAATGGAATCACAAATCATTGGTACATACAACCTACCGTATCTATAAAAGATGTTTTCATTTTCTATTTCTATCATTTTTAAATAATTAAATTATCTATAAAATTAATATATATGATTCATATGTAATTTCATTATTATATAAATAAGTAAATCTTGATCATGGTATGGTTATTGAGAATAACAAGTCAACCCATATATGAAAAATAAGGCAGATATTACATAAAACCTAACATTAACATGGAATTGTTAATCAATGGGTAAAATACAGTCATAATGAAATAATATATTTTATTATATATAATAACATGGTTATGTCAATGATTTATAATAAACTAATATTTGTCATATATTAGGTTTTAACATGTATGATGAATTTCAAGATTCTCATCTGACATTTATGTCAGTGAGATATAACATATATTCACCATTTATTATTACTATGTGGTGTATATAATGCACTATAAATTGATATATTAGGAATTTATATTGTTTTATGATATTAAGAGTTTAAATTTATTTTATTATTTTAATGGGATTATGATTCAATTGTTACCCACGTAGTAAGTGCATTTTTAGTGTCACTTTTATTTCTTCGGGACTTATACCTTATTCGCAACGCACCTCTTTTGTATGGTTTATATATTACGCATGAATGTACTATATTATTATTATCATAAAATTTATTAGTATTTAAATACCCATTTAATGATCTATATTTCATGCTGTTTTACAGTTCAAATGATACCAAATTAGTATTGTAGTCCGGTCTTAATTTTTCTTCTTTGTGGAACTTGTCAAGTTATGCATCTATATTCAACTATGAGGTGTTTACAATTAAATTTTCCATGTTATATCATTAATATAATTATGTTTCACAATATTTTATGTTACATTTAATTTAACTCTTTCATTTGGATTATGATTTAGTGTTACGAAAGATTCAACAATTTACTTCTATAATTGCATTATATATTAATATTTTTTATTATTCTTCCATTGATGAATTTTTATGATCATTATCTTAGGAAATATTATGAATTTTCATCTACTATGGTCATTCATTGTATATTAATGTACTTGAAGTATTTTTCATGTTGTTGGTACTTAATATAACTATGAATGTGTTTTAAAAACACTACATTATATCACTCATTGGTCAAAAGGGTTCATTTTTTAAATTTCGTGATTTATAAATATGTTTTCATGTATTATTTAAATTTTTTCATATTATGATAGTTGAAAATGTTTTTAAATATTTTTTGAAGATATAAATATTTGTTATATATGTTTTTTCAAATAAATAGTTTTTCCAACAATTTTCAAGCTTTCTCTATATGTTATTGAAGTGTTTTCAAAGAAAAATATTTTTTAAATGTTATTACAATTTCGTTATAAAATGTAATTTTTTTTTCAAATATGTTTTTTAAAAAAATTTCATGCTTTATTTATAATTTCTAAAAAAAATTCAATGAAATTGTCATCAAAATTATTTATGTTTTTAAAAATCATTATTCAAAGAAAAAATGAGCCTTTCCTCAAAAAATGATTTAAATAAAATTTCAAAGATGTAATGAGATAAATATGATTTGAGAATATGTTTTAGGAAAATAATTTTCAATGAAAACAAAATTTTCCTTATCAATTATTCTATGTGATCCTTCAAAATTCTTCTCCATATCTGATGAAATCAGTTGATATATTTTATGCTTTATTTGGGATATGATCTAGGGACACCAATCATATTCTTTATTTGAATAGTTTATATTTATATTGGCATGATGTTTGTGAAACCCATTACTCTTCCACGTGTTATATGATTTTGACACCCCATCTTTTCATGGGGTATGATTTGATAAAATGATAATGAAACATGTCTCTTTTCCCCATGTTAGGATATGATTACATGTTTCCGATATGAATTTAATTTCATAGGTTATGATTCTATTTTTATGAAACCCATCTACTTTTATGGTTCATGATATGATAAATTTTTTATTATCTGATAGAACATGTATGTATTAATTCATTATGTGATGGGTTGGACCTATAACTCCATCAAATAAAGTAGGTGAAGATTTATGTCTAATCAAATTGACATGGAGGAATTAGGAGTGAACCTGGTTCGGTAGTGGAATTTTTCTACAAAGATGGAATTGGGAGTAAACCATGACTATTTAGATGGTCAGGGTAGTGAAACATGTGTACCAAAATAGTTTAGGTTGTGAACCCACTACCCAAATATTTCCATGGAATTAAGCCTTGAATACCTTGGAAATTAGATTATTTGTTTCTGTGTATGGCATAATTCCATATCTTATTCTTATGGTTTAAGTTCACAGAATATGATCATGATTCCCAAATTATTCATGTCTTATTAACTACAAATATTTATATCATGATTCATGTTTACGATCTTTTATATTGGGGTTTTGATCCTTTAATGTTTCGATCATGTTCTCATAAATTTATGCTTGTGTTTATGCTTACATGTCTCCCTTATTTCCCCTTAATGAGCATCTAAGATCAACCCTAGATATGTTTCTATTCCCAAGTTTATAAATATATGTATTATATATTATTCTTTTAAGAAGGATTAAAGTCATGAATAACCTAGTGGAAGATAATATATCACACTTATGTACCAGTTTTTATGGTTCCATATTTCAAAAGGGAATTAACTATTATAGTGTTTGGGAATCTATTCATGTATTTTATTAATTATTCTGAAAAAATGATTTAATATCCATTCATGTTAAAAAGGGTATTTTAATTTGGAATTAAATAATTCTTTTAGTTTTCATTTTAAAATTAGGATGATAAATCCTTATTGATAACCATAAGGACATCTCTATGGATAAGTCTAAGGAAGAGTCAATGAATAGGAAAATGTCTTAGAATTTTGGTAAAATATATTGTGGGTGATTTTATAGAAATAAAAAATTTTATTGATAAAAAAATTTGATGTGTCTCCATAATTGATTTATAAAGGGGTAACAACCACAAAAAAACATATTAATCTAGACTTGAACTGGAACTGGTGCATAATAATGGGCCTTTCCACACAACTAATTTGAAACTAAAAAGGGATATTCTTGGAAAATTAAAAAATATTTCATGAACCATCATGAAGGATTTAAATAAATATTAGATGTGAATAATATAGTATAATCAAAGGTTTTCATTAATTAATTATGGTTATATAAGTTATACAACCAATAAGTGGGTTATTATTATTATGTTGTCCCCTACTTTGATTGTCGTTACTAAGACTTATTTTTTGTTTTAGTTAGTGGATGCAACCAGAAGAAACCACATCAATGATGAATGTGATTGGAAGAGAAATGATTATTCTCCTGTGCATTCCAATGTTAATAATACAAGAATGAAAAATATATATTCTATGTAAACCCATCATTCTGAAGATATTATCATGCTAAAATTCTAAATAATAAAATAAGGAAACTATATTCTTCTGAGTCCTTCATAAGGAAAAACCAACCTTATTTTGGTGGGACTTCTGACCTAATAGTTTCTGAAAAATGTATCTATACTAGTAAAATTATATTATTTGTTGTCTTATATTCGGACATGAGAAATTCATTATATTTTTTTATTGGTTAGATAGAGAGGTGGACCAGTGGTGGGTTCTAATCAAGAATATGAGGTAGAAAGAAGAAATTGAATACATTTTTTAGGATGAGTTCAAGAATATGTTTTTAATAAGTAATTTATTCATATTATTCATACAAAGATAGAAAAATAGTTTATTGAGTTAAAGAAAGGGGATGCTGAATCTTTTGGTATTAAGGAGGATAATTTCAAAATACATGTGATGTACTCTTCTGGTATTATCATCCAACATGAATGTAAATTAATATTTTCTTTAGTGGATTAATGAAAAGTATTAGAAGGGAGTTATCATAAGATATATTAGTACCTATGAATAAATATTTCATTTTTCATTGATGGTTGAAATATTGTTTAGAGTTATATAAAAATATAATTTTTTTTAAAAGAAAAGGAAGATGGTATTCAACGAAAAATCTAAAAAACAAGAAGAGAAGAAGATACAATTTACTTTATTCTATTACTATGGAAAGATGCATGGTGGTTATTCTTTAAGGGGTCTAATAAATGTTTTATGTTCTGAATGTAAGGTCATTCATAATTAGACTGAATAAGTGATGGGAATATGATAGCTAAAAATGAAAATGGATAATAATATGCATATAATACACCTCCCTCACTTTAGTGACATAAGTGTAAGTAAAATGGTCATTTTACGTAACCTTTACCAAAATAAAATGTTAACAATGATGATCAACATCAATAACATATTTATCCATGGGAGAACTGGAAATCTCAGGCAATCACTGTTTCTAATTAGGGTTTTGGATAATGGTGGGTTAAAATATACACATAAAATACACACTATAAAATATAATTTCTTATTTTATTCACTGTCTACACACTCATTAATATATAAAGAATTTTCTAAGGGTATTAATATTCAACCAAATTGAAATGATTTGGAATTATAATTGGAAATGAATAATAGTATGATTATTACATATCATGTCTATGATAATTCTACAATTAAAATTTTTGGGAATTTTCTTTTGGTAAATCTTATCATCTCCCCTCGTTGAATTTGATGCCATGATAGGTATTTATTGGGGTTCTCTTAATAAATCCCACATCAAATGTTGAAGAAGGAAAATTATGTTTGGTATTATAAACCAAACTACAATCATCTTCTATGTGACTGTAAGTATGCCCTTATTATGGAAATTACATTAAAAAATGACTCATAATTCACTTTTAGAAGGTCCATTTCTATCAAATGTTTGGGGATAATATCGACGTCAATGATATAGCTATTTTTTGGAACATGTGGATATTCTTCGAGAAGAGTACCCTAGCCTTCCACAAAAACATGATATTGAGTTATTGATAAAACTCATACCTATTTCCACACTAATTCCAAATAATCTATATATAATGACCACATTTTATTTGTAGGAATTAATGAAGAAAATCCCAATAAAACATGGTAATGGATTCATTCCGCCATGTGTCTAGACTTTTTTTGAAACTATTATATTGTTTTGAAAAATAATGATGGATAAATGCTACTCTGTCCTGATCATCAAGAGTTGAACAAGATCAAAATCAAGAACATGTATCCTCTTCCCCCTATTTATGACTTGTTTGAATAGTAACATAGAGCTCAATACATTTCTATGATTGGACTTCATTCAATATATCATTAATTGAGGATCATGATATTGGATATACCATAGACGACATTCCTTAAAAGTTATTGAAACTATGAATATATATCGATTCCTTTGTGTCTTACTAATTACCATAAAATTTTCATATATTTTATGAATAGAGTACTTAAATATTACATCGATTGGTTTTTTGGTACTCTTTATAAATAATATTATAATCAATTCAATGAAAAAGGAATAAAATTACGAAAACATGAGAAATCTACTAAAGACCCAAATAAAGCATCAACTGTAATAAAAATTTACGAAGTATGAATTTTGGCTTCAAAAGGTTTCATTATTGGGATATATAATATGAAGGTAGGGTATAATAATAAATCCATATAAAATGGAAGTTATTTAATGTTATCCAATCAACTAATAAGGATAGTTTTGAACATTTTCACTTTTAAAACCATCTGTCATGACATATCTCTAGTATTATTATTGAATTAATTTCAACATTTTGGTTATTATAATTTTGGAAAATGAATTAGATATTTGGATTTATCATAATTTCTAATTTCTAATATGGTACACATAGTGTTTTACCCAAAAATATTTGTGAATTTGAGTAAAATTAATAACAAAAAATCAGGTTAAAATAAGATTACATAGTGGATAAACATTAATTAAGGGGGGGGGGGGATAACATAGAAACATGTCCAAAAAACATTTTTTAAAATATTAGAACATGTAAACTCTTGTATGGAAAATGGGAATTTTTTCCAGTAACATGATGTAATGGATACCTCCCAATAGTCTTTAAATTCATATATTTATAATAATGCTACTCTTCCTCCACTATAAACAGGATCTTACCCCCATCACTATTCACACATCTCAACCGCTTTTTCTTGTAAATAACCTACCTAATTTATATGTACCAAGACTTATTACATAACATAATAATTAATTTATTCATGAAATCACTTCCTTTCACATTTAGAATCTTCTAATGTTTATAGTTTTAGCGATTTGGGACATAACTAATTCATAACATTATATATTATTATAGAGTGGATACCATAAAAATAATGTATATTACTTGAAAATATAAAACTTTTCAAATAAAACATGATTTCATTGAAAACACTTCAAACATTTATCTTGGTTTCTTTAATTATCTTACACATCCTTATAAACTAATAAAATCATTTAAAAACATGGTATGATCACAAAAAATATCATTATGGGATATAAAAATAATGAAGGAGGACATTAGTCCATGAATACGTGTAACATATGAAATCTTTTACAAATACACACTTTTCACCGATATATATTACTTTGTGAGACATGATATTTACACAAGATTCCCACAATAAATAAGAAAATAAATTTAACCTTAATGGTATATTGGGGAATTACATAAATAATCCTGTGACCATAACAATGACTTTATAAATTGTAACCACCACGACTACCTTACAATTTGTGTAACCATCACAGTTACACTTAGTGTAACCATATGACTGACCTTCAACATACACATACCCAATGAATTTGAGGTTGACAAAATTCACACCCTTCATCATAATCAATTCCTGAGAGCCAAAACATAATCACACAAACTAAAAATTGGAAAAAAAATATTGCTATTGATTTTTTTTAAAACATAATTTTAAATGGTAATTTTAACTGAAAAGCCCCATAAAAATATCATATATTTCATGTCAGTTTTATTAATGTGAATGTAATAAGTATAAAAACTATAGATAAACATAATTGAACATAATATAAACAAAACCCATCACAAAAACAATTTTAGTACAACATAAATAACAATGTAGAAGGTTAACCGAATGAATAGAAATCAGTTTACGAATTCGCTTACCTTGGGTTCATATTACTTCAAAATTGTTTAAACCAAATGTATAATATTTAAATGAGTGTTATTATTATTTTACAGAAAAATTTTCATGGTTATAAAAATTTATATGATCATTTCATATCCTCATTTCATCTTTCATTATTCGTATTTTGTTTCTTCCATTGTTTTTGGGTGCCTTCTTTACATGATTTCCATGATTTGTTGATGATGGATATTCTTGTCGATTGTGAGTGAAAGTATAGAATTTGAATGGAGTGGAATTGAAATATTTATATAACCATAAATTATACCTTTTTAATTTTTTATTCTAATATGAAGATTATTCATATGTTAAATCCTTATTGATATTTGCTTAGGTCATTTTGGGAATTCTTCGATTGTAATGAACTCATTTGTTTCATTAATTAATTAAATGTGTATAAACAATTTTAAAAAGCTTATATAAGATATAATAAATAAATTATAATATTGTTAAATCATATATACTATTTCATGACCACTCTTGATGAATTTAAATGAAGTTGAAATCACATCATCCACAATGTCGGTAAATCGGCAGATAATGGATGATATTTTAATTTCATGAATGAGTGGGAGAGGAGAAGAAGATTGATGAGTATTTTTCCATATACATGATAAAATCAAGAATATAATTGATCTTGGTTATTTCATTCCACTTGGATAAGAATAGGGGAAGAGAGTATAAGAATATAAAATGAAATGATACTAAAATACATGAAAATGAAATGAGATTCTTACCCCATCATCTTTTCTCTTTGATATCCTCCATAAAGCCATTGGTTTTGGCTATTTGTTTAGAATAAATGATATAATATGTGGGTAATATTCTTGGGAGGAGTATTTGGAAGAACATAGGTAAACTTCAAGGCTTGATAGGTGTCTGAGGAAGAGGAGAATGAGGGTGATATTTATTGTGGAGGATAAGAGGTATTTTACATTATTTAAATCATTATTATAATATTTGTTCTCAAGACTAGGAATAATATTAATTCATGTGACCCCAAATACTAATAATGGCTTGTGAGTTCAAAAAAAGTCATTTTACATCCCTTATAATGTCATAAATAGTATATCAAACTGGTAATTTGAATATATGGTATTTTATGGTATTTCACTATTCGTAAAAAATTCATCAATTTCAAAAAAAATCAAAATATTCACACACAAAATTATTAGATGTGTAGAATTATAAAATAAACTCCATTTTTTGAAATAAAATTTCTAAATATTTTTAATTTAATTTTTAAATAAAATCATACTTTATTCAAAAATTAACAATTTTAATTTTATAACAGCATTTATATCACATTGAAAAATTAACTAAGATGTCACTATCATAAATCATTATGAAAATAAAAAAAATTAAAAAATTACCATTAATTAGGTTCATATTACTATTCATTAGGATAAGTTACTATTCACAAAAAAACAAGTTGGTTTCATCAGACTCTAAATAACTTACCGATCACAATTGTAGGTGACTATTCATTGAAGTTCAAAAATTTGAAGTTGAAAATTTATGTTTAGAGGATATATATAAATATCTACTTAAAACAATGTTTCATGTATTTCAATTTATATTTACAAAACCTTCAAGGGTTATAATATCCCCAGCTTCTAGAAATTGCATTCTCGCAATTTTATTTACTTATTAATGAAGTGAGAGTTCCTTTCACTCATAGCATTTTCAGAATCCCATGATGCTTCTTCTACAATGTGGTTTCTCTATAAAAACTTTTTCCTCATAGATTACCTTATTCTGCAATAATTTTTCACTTCATTCATAAATATGAACTGGTTTCTCTTCAAAAGAAAGGTTCTCTCCCAGTTGAACTGCTTCTATGGTGAAAACATGAGTTGAATCTGGTGCATACTTCCCCAACATCAAAACATGAGAAACATTATGTACCTGAGACAAACTCAGAGGAAAATCTACTCGATAAGAAAATTTTCCATCTTTCTCTAATATTTAAAAAGGATCAATGAACTGGGAACATAGCTACCATTTCATACCAAAATGCGTCACACATTTCCAAGGAGAGATTTTAAGGAAAACATGGTTACCTACCCTGAAAGAGAAGTCATTCCTTCTGTTATTTGCATAACGTTTCTGCCTTATCTAAGCTCTCCACATGTGCTACTGTATCTTTTTCACTTTCTCTGCCACTTCATCAACTAATTATGGTCCGATCAACATCCTTTACCCAACATCATCCTAAAAAGCTGGAGTTCGATAATGCTTCCTATACAATGTCTCGAAAGGTACTATCTGTATATTGGAATGAAAACTATTGTTATAAGAAAACTCAACTAAAGAAGGATGTTGACCCCAACTTCCCTGGTAGTCCATTGAACATGATTGAAGTATATCCAAAAAATTATGAATCATTCATTCAGACTTCACATCAAATTAAGGATGGAAACTTATCCTGAAATTTAATTATGTACCCACCAACTTCTGTAACCCCTTCAAAAAGTTAGAGGTGAATCTGAGATCCTAGTCAAATACCATGGAAATAGGAAATCAATGTAACATGACAACCTCTTCGGGGTAAAATAGAGAAATATGTTCTTTAAACATTTTATCTCAATTAGAAAAAATGTGCAGATTTAGTCAGTCGATCAACAATAACCCAAACTGCATTATTACATAGAGAAGTCTTAGGTAGTACCCCTACAACATACATGGATACATTCAACCATTTCCACTCTAGAACTCGAAAAAGATGAAGCATCACCTTCAGTAACTGCCACTCTACTTTAACCTATGCACATGTCAAAAATTTCACAGAAGATTTTTCAATATCCCTTTTCATTCCATCACACCAGTAATATCCCTAACGGTCTCTGTATATCATAGTACTTCTAGGCTGAACTAAAAATGGAGAACTAATATCTTCATAAATCAAACATTCCTTTAAAAAGTATTCACAAGGCACACACAATATTTTATAAAATCATAAAACACAATCTTTATCAAGGTTAAATTTTGGAATCTTACCCATTTTAATTAACTCTACATTTCTTTTGTAGCTCAAGGTCTTTCTTCAATGCATACATAATTCTTTCTGATAACATTGACTGCACTGAAACCTAAAACAAAACAGAGGTATTTCTTACACCAACAACTTCTAATCCAAAATTAATCAAATCATTAATCACATGATCATGTGCCCAATGAAACTTGGTTAATGATGAAGGATGAGTTAAGCTCAAGGCATCAACAACACTGTTTTCTTTTCCCAGATGGTAATTGATTTTATAGTCATAATCCTATATCAGTTCAAGCCATATTTTCTCCCTCAAGATTAATTCCTTTTGAGTGAATATATATTTCAGACTTTTATGGTTAGTGTATATTTTACATTTGGCTCCTTATAAATGGTGCAACCAAATTTTTGAAGAAAAAACCACAGTTTCTAGGTTCCAAATCATGTGTGGGATAATTTACCTCATGATGTTTTATATTTCCTTAAATATAAAAAACTACATGATCATTTTGCATCAGAACACACCCTAGTCCCTTCAATGAAGCATCACCATTGATGAAAAACACACCATTTTGGGAAGGAAAGAAAAAACAAAAGCAATCATCAACCTTTTCTTTAGTTCCAAGAAACAAACATAACCTTATTTTGTCCAAATAAATTTAAAAACATTTTGTGTTAACTTAGTTAGCTGGATAGATAACTGTGAAAATATTTTTCAAAACCTTCAATAATAACATGAAAATACATGAAAACTAAGAATCTCTATAACAATTGTAATTGTTGAACATTCATCAAACACTATTGTTTTGGAGGGATCAACAGTTATTCCATTATTATTTACAATTTTCCCAAGAAATGTAATTTTTTATAATAGAAAATGACACTTGCTGAATTCTCCAAATAGATTCTTTTTTATTAAGGATTCTAAAAAATAGCTTAGATGTTTTTCATGATCCTTTTTATTCATAGAAAATACCATAATGTCATCAATAAACACAACAACAAACTTATACAATAACACATGAAATATTCTATTCATAAGATTCATGATTACAACATGTGAATTAGTTTACCCATACAACATGAAAAAAAATTTATAATTCCCATATATTGTATGAAATTATATTTTTCGGATGCCATCCTCCGTCACCATCCGCTGATGGTATTCAGATCTCTAGTCAATCATGGAAAAGTACTGAGATCTCAGGAGCTAATCAAACAAGTCATCTATGTGCGGAAAATGATAATTTTTTTAATAGTGATGTTAATCAAATCACTATAATCAATGAAAACACTCATGGAACCATCTTTATTTTTAATGATCAAAAATGGTGCACCCCATAGTGAAGTTTTAGGATAAATAAGGCCTTCAGGAATAATATACTATAACTAATTTTTCAAATCAAGATGATTTATTTGAGCCATATGATATGGGGGTTTTGAAATTGGCTAAGCATATGAAACTATGTCAATTATGAATTTGAATTCTCGATAATGTATGACACCGAGTAAGTAATTAGGAAGACATTAAGGTATTAATCTACCATTGGCACATCATTAATTTGAACAATTCTTTTATTTTCAACAATATGAGAAAAAAAATTCCTTTCCATCTTAGAATAGTTTTTCAGCTTCTTGATATGTTATCAACTGTGTGAGTTTGTTATTATAAAGAAACTAAAACTCTTTATGAAAAAAAACTTCATTAGCATTACTTTAAATCTTAGTATGATAAATAGAAATCCAATACATACCCTGAATAACATCAAGCTTGATTGAGGGAAAAATAGAATGGTCTGCAGGTAAAGTCTATTTTCATACCCCAATAAAAATATTATAATAATTCCTCTTTGCTATAATATTTCCCCCGGATGTTTTAACATCCTGTTCTGGTGTCCTTTGTCTAGAAGATATTTTCAATTTACATGAAAATTACTCAGAAATGATGGAATGTGTAGACCCCTTATCCAATGAAACATTATCAAAGGCTAAGTAAACAAATAAGGTACCTGATACAACATCATTGGATGGCTCGACATCAAGTGACACAGTCACAAAGTATCTCACTAAAACATTATACTTATAGACCGAAATCTTTGAAGCTTACAAATCTATCTTTTAGAAGGTATTTTCATAATGACCCATCACAACACATTTAAAAAACTTTAGAGTTTTCTTATCAGGATTAGTCTTAGGATCATTTTCATTATAATCTTGAACCATATGTACAAACATACCACATAAAAAATATATAGTTTTTGTAATTCATTCCCCAAGATGATTTTCCCCACTTTTCACAAACTGAAAACTATACTTTCTTAACATAATATTTCTTTGGTTGATTCTAAGCCATCACTTTCCACCTCGACCACCTTTTCCCCTCGTTTCCAAAATGCACATGATCAAAAAAACTCCTTCTCTACCCTCTTAGTACATCAAACAAGTTTCTCATAACTTTTGAAATCACATGAGGCAAACACCATTAAATACCTTGTCTTTAGTCCTAAGTAAAAGTGGTTGATTTTTCTATCAACATCCTGAACTATATTTGGATCATACCTCGCCAATCGGATGATGTTCTCTTTATAAATAGCCATTAAAGCTTCCAAATTTTACTTCAATTAAATGAATTTCTTCTCTATTGTAAGTCTCAAAACCATAAGAAAGTATTTTTCAATGAAAATAAATTTTAATTAAATCCAATCTAAGGAATAAATATTTTCTGCATCCCTGATATTCATTACCATTGACCACCACTGATCAGCTTTACCTTCAAAATATAAATTGTAACATCCCAAGTAAATAAAGAGTATAAAATTTTCATATTTATTAATATTTTTGAATTAAATATTAATTTTTCTTTAAATGGGTTTCTATGTTCGATGGAGTACCCAATACATAACAATGAGTTTCTTTGAAATGTTACGATTGCACAGAGGGCCGAGTAATACTAAAAAAATAATAATATAAAATTATTATGTTAAATTGCAGTTAACGCCTTGCCATTTTAATGATGGGAATGGACAAAAGTGACTAAAATATGATTATACATGTTTTTTAAATGTTTTTATATTTATCCAATAAATATTTGGGGATTAAAATGTGAATTAATCGAATTTTATGCATAAATACACTTATATCCATCAAAAGGTCGATTTACGACCTTTTAATGAAGAACCATCATTAAATATAGTTTTTTTTAACTTTTATATGTTCTATTTTTCAATATAAAATTATTCTTTAGAATCGGGACATCAAAATTTACTTTGCGTATTTTTTTGGTATTTTTCTGATAAAATTCATTTTTAATGAATAGTGAAAAATACTGAATTTTAATTAAAAACCACCTTTTAATATAATTTTTTTACATGGATAGATTATATTTTTAATTAGGTTTAAGGTGAAAATAGATTTTATTTTATCCATTTAATCCAATGTTGGTCATTGGAAGTAATTTTACTTTGAAATTGGGCATAAACAAGTATCAATCTTTTGATAGTTATTATTTCTTAAAAACACTATTTTTGTTTTGACAGTGGGAATTAATTGTAAATTAATTTAATCCACTTATGTTTTTTGAATTTGGAAAAATGGATTCCGTATTTGGAATCCAGAAGTCCAAATTTTGTAAATAGGTAACTTTTATTTTTAGACATTATGATTATTACTTCAGTAAAAACTTTATTTACAAAGGTTAAATGGTAAATCTGGTAAATACAGGTAACAAAATATTATTATAATAATATAAAATTATCCTAAAATGTGTTATAATCTTATTTGTTAATACATGTCCGACCATGGGAATCATTGGATCTATTTTGGGACCCCATGGAGCCACTTAAGAGTGGTAATGACACTTTATATTAATTTATTTAAAGTAAAGAAAAAAATTACATAAATATATATCTTTTAGTAAATAATTATTATCATAGGTTTATATATGTTATATATTCTACTATAAATATGAAAATGAATGCTAAAAATATTTCCAACAACATGGTTTTTTTATAATTTTTTTACATCATATAAATTAAATAATTTATGACACAATAATGATGCAGTGTTTACCTCATTAATAACTGATTTAAATAAATAAGATTATAAAGAATAAAATAATAACCAAAACCTGTCCAATATTTATTGGATGATTTTATTTATACCATGAGTCATATTATCTTAGACCTTTTAAAGTTTTTCCCCTTTAGAATCCGAAAATTAATATATAATAAAATAATATTTTTAAACATTCCTAAAGAGTCGCTCCTCCCCCTTATAAAAAGCCCTCATGTTTATCACATTCCTCACACCACTCGAGCCATTTTGTTCATCCCAAACTTACCCAAATAAGATCTTAATATCACTATCTTCCTCCTAGAAGCCTTACCTTAGGCATAAGGCACTACATGTAAACCTTTTTATTCAATGCAAAAGAAGATACCCAGTTTAAAGGTAACGTCTTCTCTTAAGTGATTTTGTTTTATTTTACATCTCCAAACCCCTAAACTCTTTTTATTAAGTTATTTTGTAACAAAAACAGAATCATAAATATACTAGGTTGTTTCTATGAGATATATTCTAACTAAACATACACAGACCTATATCTAAAGGGTAAAGAACATTCTGTTTCTCTAGATGGCAGACTAACGCCTCACGAAACGATGTTTGATCAGTTATCTCTTACCACCAATTATATAGGAAATTAAGAATAAAATTTATTTATATAGGATATATATTGTATTTATATTGTTTATATGGTTCTTTATTTTTCATTTATATAATACCTTTATGGTTTCCATAGTGAGAAATAAGATAATCTCATCTAAGGAAATGCAGACTACCACCCCATCAAAGTGATATGACTCGTTAATACCATATGTGGGATGTATAACGGATGGATTTAATGATAATATATATTATATTATACTATAATTATAATATACCTATGTAAAATTATGTTTTAATTCCATTAAAATAATAAATTGAAATAAAAGTAGCGTTCATGCGTACGTACGACTTACCGTCTCCATGAACGGTGCATTTCATTTCATACTTCTAAATGTCATGTACTATTATAAATACATATATATACTGGATATATAAGATAAATATGATATCTAAATCATTAATATCATTCTGGATATAATTAAACTTTGACCACATAGACAACCTGTAAATATAAGAAGTTCATTTTTGACTGAAGTACAAAATATCGACAAAACGACCGTTGTTAACATAAATGATTTCATAATCTTTATAACATTGTAATTAGTGATATAAAATTAATAATTGACTTGAATAATGTTATTAATCAATTATAAATTAACATAATTTTATCATTCAAGAAGAACACAGAACAAACAAGTCAAGTCAGACACAAGGTATGTGGTTTCTTATCTCACATTAAATTCCGTGAGATTTCCATTGTTCACCAATAATTTATTGCATGTTGAGTATTGTGTAATTAAATATGAAATATATTATCATGATTCACATTATATTAATGTAATTCTGTGTATCATTTGGTGGTTATTAACTTTTGGTCACATGACTTGATTGATTACAATGATGTAATGGATTTTCATCTCACTTTTTACCCCCTAAGATTCATGCTATATTTTCCACTATTTCCTTTTGTGTGGTTAATGTACTGTCCATGATTGTATTCATTGTGTAATATATTTTAATTATTGGGTATTTACATCTTCATTTTATGATCCTTCTTTCATAGGTGTATGTCTCGTATGTTACAAAATCGGTAAGGAAACCATTCACCCTCCTCTTTTTAAAAGACTACTTTTTTGTCATGTCTTTTAATTTGCATCTTATTATATTGGGATATGTTATTATATATCATTATTTCTGTAAAATATAGGTCAAAATGAGGAGATTACCTTTTTCCTCTCATCAACCCATTTCCTGAATTTTAAAGTGACGTTGTTAGGCTGTCAAATTTCTATAAGAGAACTTCTTAACCCTATTTCAAATCATTGGGTTAAACTTCTACTTGTTGATTAAGTCGTGATATGTATATCTGTGAATGAACTATGAATTTTTTACACTTAATATCCAATCATATTGGGTTTATTTATATTTTTCACACATAATTATGTAATTGATTTATCTTAAATCTTAGGATACTGCCTTTATAAGAGATTTTGGCTCAATTTACATTCCCTTGAGACATCATTGTTGTTATGAACCAATTCAATTTTATATGATTTATATACTATCCTCTAGAATATTATATCATTAATACCTTTATTCTCATGATATTATAATGTTTTGATTAAATATTATTCCTTACCTATTTGTATTCAGGCATCTCTCATTTAGTTAGGAACTCTTTAACTAAAGTAATTTTTTAAATATTTATTCTTCTAAATATTTCTTATTAAGGTCCATGTTTTCAAAATGTTTTTTAGGATTTATTTATATAGACATTAATTTTTTCAAATTTTAATTCATTTAAAATCTTCAATGTTGTATGGGACACTTTGATTCAGTCATCTCTTTATTAAATGTTTTAAATGATTTTGAAAATGGATTGATAAAGAATTGTTTATTTCAATATATTGATTTGATATATTGTGATTGTAATGTTTAAATGTTATATTTCCTTTATGAATATGTTATGTTTTATGATTATGTTTTGTTTATTCGTAATTGTTTACCTATTCGGGTGGAACCGTGATAAACCTAGGGTGGTAGAACCCCAGATATCTCACCAATTCATTTGGTAATGTAAATGAGGTAAACATTAATGTTTATTCTAAGAGATTTATGGAATATAATTTGATGGGTATTCCAAATGTGAGTCCCTATGTAATTTTGATAGCTACAATGTAATTATGTTATGAATGCTATATGTTACCATTATTATTTATGATTGTTATGTTGTTTTCCTAAATCTTATGATTTCTTGAGAAATTTTATGATTGAAAAGTGTTGTTTCATTTATTTTTATTTATTGATGGGTTAATGATTCCATTCCTTATTTTATAACCCTTAATGAGCTTTTTATGCTCATCCCCTGTTTTTGCAATTGTTTCCACATGAAATAATGTTGAATAGGTTTATGAATGGGATCAAGGAAAATTCATGCTATCAAAAAACGTGGAAGTAGACATGTTTCTTTTTAAGAGTTTATATTTTATGAAAAAAAGTATAATGAGTTGTAGTGTCTAAATGTAATTGTCATGTTGACATGTAATAGTTATGGCCTAATTCTCTAAAACTATAAACTTGATAGAATCCTCAATGTTAATTATTCATTAAATTCATGATTACATAATGTTTAAGTCCAAGTCCTTATAGTTGGTATCAAAGGTCGTTTTAGATAAATTTAGAGGTTAGGGTGTTATTTATGCATAACTGAAATAACCATAATGGTTTCCATATTAGAAAGAAGCATAGTAATTTTAGAGGTGATAAATGGTTATTGAATTTTTCGGTGCAAAATGAATGGTATTAGATAACCTTTGAGGATAAAATATGTTATGGTTAATTGTGAGGAATTTTTAACTTTTATTTTGGAGTGTTGTGAAGTTATATATTTTTTAAGAAAGGATAACATACAGACTATGTGACAACTCATTGCATCGGAAAAAGCTATGAGAATCGAACTCCCAACCAATGTGCGACAAGGATTTATTGCCTACCATTGGACTACATGAAGTCCCTGGTTAGTATGACTAATTCTTTTTAGTAAAATGATTTTATGGATCAAGAATAAGTTGATTTGGGATTTTATGTTTTATCAAATAGGAATCCATAGTATTGGAAAATTATTTGTAGATTAGGCGAAAAATTTTATTTTAGAAGACACTATATCTTTTGGGAACACTACATGTTTATGGAAAATAAAATACATTCGGATTTAAGTTATGGAGTAATGGTTGAAATATTATTTTGTAAGAATCAAGGTTTTTATTGTGGACATAATTTGATTTGGGGTATTTATGGTAATGATTAACCTATCATAGTGAATATGAGATTAGGTTAATTACACTTTAGTATGAGACATTAAGAGTAGTTGATGTTTTTGGAGATAAATGTTATGATTTTTGTGGAAGAATATGGGATTACATACTTTAGAATTTTGGTATTCAATATTATATTGGATTACATTGAATGACTTTAAGGACAACTTTAAATTGAATGGCCTTTGTTGAACATTGGGTACTTTTTATTGAATTTTGGAGATTAAGAGTAGTATTTTTTTAATGATTATCCTTTTGAGGATTATCTGATCTTGTAGTAACCAATTCGGGGTTTGGTTGAAGCCTAAACACAAGGGAAATATATTAATATTATTTTTTAGATTATGTGATTCTCTAGAAGTTGGTTCTAGCACTTTTTATGTGACCAAGTTATCTTGAATACTCATCGTTTGGAGAAAAGATGAGTTTGTGGTAGAAATTTTATAAATGATGAATGCCTAGATGTTAAGAAAGTATGTTTTATTAAGTTTTTATTCAACACCATAAATAAATTCTCCAACATTATGAAATAAAACATAGATTTTTTTTAGTCCATTTACATTTAGTACTTAGAAAACAATGACTGTTTAACCCATAAAAAATTTGTGGTTTTCTTGTTTTTATCTTTCTTCTAATCATGTTTTATATCACTCTACTTTATAACATTACATAATTCTTCACATCTATATCCATGTTTTCATTGAATCCAAGTATGGGTTATCTCAGGTGACCTTTGTTGTTATCTTTCAGTCTTTTAATGTGATATTTTTACTGACTCTTTTTCCGATGTGGGACTTTCAATGAAGCTTCCAAACCCAATTTTAAATTGTGAGGGCACAGTTCCCAAAAGCGAGGAAGGATGTTACATCCTCAGAAAATAGAGAATATAAAATTTTCATATTTATTAATATTTCTGAATTTAATATTAGTTTTGTAACACCCCAAGCTTCCACGATACGTTTCCCTTCGAATAATGCAATAACGTGTGTTGTATGCAACCTCGAGCTCTAACACACAGCACAACCAATTAAACTAGCCGTTGTGAATAGTAATACCTACTTTTTGAAATTTTATAAATTTTATTTATCAAAATGGACTTTATTTTTGGATTCAGAATATCGAAATTAGCCTATGTTGAATTTTTGGTATTTTTCTGAGAACGTCGAATTTTTTATGAATAGTGAAAAATACTTAAAAACAAATTTTTTAATCAAAATAATTAATAGTGATAAATTATACTATTTATTGGTTTTAAATTATAATTAGAATATATTTTTACCATTTTATCCAATGGTGGTCATTAGAATTATTTTAACATTGAAATTGGACATAAACAATTGCCAATCGTTTGATATAAATTGTTTCTTAAAAACACGCTATTTGTTGTAACCGCGGGAATTAATTATAAAATTAATTAATGAAACATATATGTTTGTAATTTTGTAAGATAGACATCATTTTTTAATTCGGAATATCAATTATAGCTTAGGGTTAAATTTTGGCCTTATTCTGAAAAACTTCAATTTTTGATGAATAGTGAAACCACTAAGTGGTTGTTAAAAACTGATTTTTCGTTAAAATGAAATATTACCTCTTCTGTGATTTGATTTTCAAAAATCCTACATACATGGTTGTCATTATGAAGTAAAATGTGGTTCAATGAGATTAAAATAATTTTTTGGTGAATAGTAACTTTTAAGTTCTTAATCACGATTACAGGTAATTAGTGTAGTTTAAGGTAAAAATAATGTTTTAATAATATGAGATGAGATTGAAACTTGTCCTACTCCTATTGGATGAGTCATGGCCGACCAAGACAACCCATGGGTCAACTTGGGGACCCCATGGAGCCACTTTTGTTGGAAAATGACATTAATATATATTTATTTAATGTTAAAATTAAATTGACACAAACATGAGTTGTTTTACTAAAACAGTTTTTAAGTGGGGTAACACAAGTCCAAATTTTTACTATAAATATTCATTAGAAAGCTAAAACGATTTCCTACATCATAGAAGTTTTTTTATAATTTTTAGACATTAAATAAATTAAATTAGTTATGACATCATTATGATGCATCGATGACCTCATTATTTAACGATTTTAATAAAATGAAAAGATAATTTAAAATCCAAGGCATTCACTTGTCCAAAGACTATTGGATGGGTATATTCCGAACCCTTATCACATTAGCCACGAATTAGATATGTGTGGGACCTTTAGAATCCGAAAATCATTGTATAATAATGTAACATTTCAATCTTTCCAAAAGAGCCCCTCCTCTCCTCTTATAAAAGGCCCCCACCTCTACCACCTTATTCACACTTTCAAGCCTTTTGGTTCGGCCAAAATCTGCCCAAATCCTCTCCCAACTTCTCTCCCTTCATCCTAGAAGCTTTACTTTAGTCAGAAATCCATCCTAAGGAGTCCATTTGATCAAATCAAAAGGAATAACCCGAAGAAGAGGTAACGTTTTCATCACCCTCTTTCAAGTTTCTTTCTTCTTCCACTCCCTATTTGTTTATTATTTCAATTCTAAAATTATAAAACCAGTATCTTCTATATAATGTGATGTTATTATAAATATGGAACAACCATATTCAGTGTTCTACCCATCATTTGAATGACATGTCACCATACGTGCGTACGTACGGCTTACCGTCTCCACGTCGTGGTGTAATTGTTATTCAATATATTATTATTTAGATGGGTATAGTAATGATATTTAATTCATGTAAATAATAAATATAACATGATAATGATTATGTATATATGATATACTATCCAATTATATATTATATTAATATCAAAATAATGATATTGTCGTTCGTGCGTACGTACGGACTACCGTCTCTACGAACGCGATGAGATTCATTCTCCGTTGTATCCATTCAAGTATAATTATCATTTGATGATCTAAAAATAATGTTTAAGGACATGATATCATTCTGGATATGAATAAGATACAACCTATCCATGAAAACACGTCTTATGAAAACGAGTATGTTAACACCCGAAACAACGATAAATCTAAGATATTGTTAACAAATCAATGTTAAAAGATCATATATGATATCATATGAATTTATATGATTCATGTATAATTTAATAACAATTTTTCCCCATTATACATGAGTTTAACCTACCCCAACCAAGGAAAAGTACAAGGTAAGGGTTTACTTCACAACCTCTTCATTATCCAAGGTTGTTTATACATAATTATCTACTGGGACCTCGTTATCATCCACATCCATGTTTCTTAAAAATGTCTTTCAAAACATTTTTAATATTAAATGGAAAATGGGTTAAATTCATTTATACCCTTATACATTTTTGAAAGGAATCTAACCGTCGTTTTCCAAACAATGTACTTTTTGACCTTTTTGACAAATTTAAAGTAATAATGTTTTTTAACTTATACGGCAGGTGAGGCTATTTTCCGCCATTATAACTTCGTTGAAGCTTCCCTAACAAGATTATAAGAATATCTTCAAAGTAAATGTATTATTTTATAATTATGGGACTTTTAAAAGATTTCAAAAAGAGAGATATTTCTCTCAAATAGCTTTGATTTCATCCATGTCAACATCCTTTGATGGGTTTTAAGTTTAATTGAAATTGATTTATGATACAAAACATCCATTGAACATTTTGTAAAATATTTGATTGTGGATGTGTTATTTTTATACCATCCATAGTTTATGGAGAAATTGTTGACATTTCGTATGCTAGTTTTAATACGAATATTTATGTTATGTTTAAACCCATTCATATAAGGGATGTATTGGACTTAATATGTGACGGGTGGAGCCCACTATACCTCCTCGATGCATCGGTAGGTATCATGAGACAACTAGACGTGGAATTGGCCGAGGCCCTTTTCCAATTTGATTTATGGTTTTGGCCGAGGCCTTAATCATTTTAGACATCTTGGCCGAGGCCTTGACAAAATGTTTTAGAATGTCTGGCATTATACATTCCCTCATTATGAAAGTGGTTATTGACATTTCATGTGCTTATTCGTCTAGTAGAATATCCATGTGATTAAGTAATGTCATTATTTTATTTTACTTTTGCCATATTATGCTAAAGTTCAAGTTCAATAAGGCTTTTGTTTTAGTTTTACATTGCCTTAAATGCTTATGTTTTCTTTTGAAAGTTTCCTCTATATTGTTATCCTTACGGAGCATTTGAGCTCACCCCTTTCAATGTTTTATTTTTCCCAGGATGTGAAGAAGTGTATTATGACTGATTTTCAAGAATAGTCATTGAGGATATGAGTGTGGAATAGGGAGACCATGTTATTGTAGTTTTCATTTTTATGATGTAATGTAATGTTTATGAATTTATCTAGTGTTTCCAAGGCTACTAAACTAGTCGGTCTTTCGAGACATGATCTTTTGAGATCATGCCAATGTTACGAAGTAATGCACAGACTCTGGGTAGCTGGGGTTGGGGCGTTACAGTTGGTATCAAAGGCAGTTTAGTACTAACCTTGGAAGCTAGATTTAGACAAACTCTGATTAGAGCACGTAGACCTAAGATGAACTTTGAGGATTAGTATAGAAGAACTTCCTAAAATTTTTGGTATTGTAGAGATTTTGTGAGTTTTCTGATCAATACATCTCTGTCTGGATACGAGCTGGTAGAGGTGGCTCTGACACAGATGTACCTAGGGGTAAAACCTGAAAACACCGCTTTGAGCTAAACTCGAACGGGAACTGGTGCACGACAACAGGCCTTGCTGCACTCTTGGTTACGACACTCCCAGGGGATATGCTTAGGATAATTCCAATTTTCATTACAACCCACTATGAAGGGTTACGAGTATATACTTCCTCAAAGAAAACATTTTTATAATTATGGATTATATCAATAATTAGTTCAATTTATGTTAAGTGTTTTACAAGTATGGAATTATGTATTTTGATTCATAAACTAATTCAGTTTATGCCATTATTTCGAAATGGAACCTAGTGGAAGGAATGGAAACTGTATCAATGCACGCACTCCGTGTAGGGATTGCCCTCCTGCTCAAGATAATTATGGTGGAGCTAGTGATACAACTGGTTCTGATCAGCTTATCACCGTACTGGGAAAACTCACGCTGGTTATGAATAATAACCATACTCGTATGGAGCACCCTGATCTGCAACGTGGAGGATCAATGCTAGACCGTTTCATGAGGCAACAACCACCAACCTTCAATGGGATTAAAAATCCTATAGTAGCTGAGCAATGGATAAATTCCTTAGATAAAATATTCCATGCCTTGGGGAGTAGTGAAAGGGAGAAAGTTGTCATGGCAGTTTACCGCCTCACTGGAGATGTCGATCAATGGTGGTAACTAATTCAAAACACAAAAGAAGATGATGAATTAACAAACATGGAATGGCAGGAGTTCAAAGAGCTGTTCTTAGAAATATACTTTCCTCGAGACCATCGAGCGGATATGGAAAGGCAATTTCTGAGTCTGAGGCAGAAGGAGGATGAGAATGTCGCAAAGTATGAGGCTAACTTTACAAGGTTAGCAAGGTATGCTGCAGATTACATACGTAACCCAAGAAGTAAGACTGATCGTTTCTTTGATGGGTTAAAACCATTTCTCCATTGAGCTTTAGTATCACAAACATTCTCTTCTTACGAAGGTATTGTCTCGTGAGCTATCAAGACGGAAAAGGAATTCTCTAAGTCTAATGACTTTAAATAAAAGCAAGATAAGAAGAGATCCGCTGAAAACTCTGGGAAAGGAAATAAAGAAACAGGGACGAAGGGTAGAAATGAATTTCCACCCTGTGATAATTGTGTTAGGAAGCACCCTGGTGCCTGTCTAAAAGGAAAAGGAGTATGTTACAAGTGTGGTGAAAAAGGCCACTAAGCTCATGAATGCAAGGGAAAGAAAGCGGTTGTCAACATGGAATGTTATAATTGTAGAGATAAGGGACATTATGCAAATTAATGTACTAAGCGTCAGGGGAAATTACCTCAGAAGAGGCCAAGGGATCAAGGCCAGGCTTATACTATCACTACTGCTAAGGTGGAAGCTCCGAGAGACGTGGTGGAAGGTAATTTAATGGTTTCCTCAAGTTTAGCAAATGAATTATTTGATTCTGGATCATCGCATTGTTTCAAATCTTCCCAGTTTGCTAAGAAAATTATATATTTCCAATTTGATTTAACAAGGGAGTTGTCAGTCAAAACCCCTAAGGGAAGTATTGTTGCAACAAAGTTTTGTCGATTAGTTCCCATTAGAGCACCTAAATGTTCTTTACCTGCTGATCTCATCGTCATACCCATGTTTGAATTTGATATAATCGTCGGTATGGATTGTCTTTCGGACCATGATGCAAAAAATTATTGTAAGAGGAAATAGGTTACGATTCTTGATGATGATGATAAGGAACACCTTATCTTTAGAGCAGAATCGTCGCCACATAATTCTTATCTAGATCCACCTCCAGTAGCTCAACTAAACTCAATTATTGTGGAGGAAGAGAAGGAAATTACTGAGGGTGAGGAAAGGAATATTCAAATAGAGTATGTACCTATTGTGAGGGAATATGTTGATGTGTTTTCGGAAGATTTACCTGGACATCCTCCAGAACGAGAAGTTGAGTTTTCCATTGATTTAATTCCTGCATCAAGGCCCATATCGAAGACCCCTTATAGAATGTCCACTGTGGAATTAGTTGAACTAAAGAAACAACTAGAGGAATTGAGTAATAAGGGATTTATTCGCCCTAGGGTTTCTCCTTAGGGAGCCCCGTTCTTTTTGTTAAGAAGAAAGATGGATCTATGAGGTTGTGCATTGACTATAGGGAGATCAATGCTATAACAATAAAGAACAAGTATCCCCTACCTCGCATTGATGATTTGTTTGACCAACTACATGGAGCTCAATACTATTCAAAGATTGACCTTCGGTCTGGATACCATCAGTTGTGTGTGAATAAGGAAGACGTTCCAAAGACAGCATTTCGAACAAGGTACGGGCATTACGAGTTTACAGTAATGCCTTTTGGATTGACTAATGCACCCTCTGTTTTCATGGATCTAATGAATAGAGTTTTCAAGGAATATCTCGATGAATTTGTAGTGGTATTTATTTATGATATCTTGGTATACTCCAAAAGCAACGAAGATCATGAAAATCACTTACGCATTATCCTGAAGACTCTTAGAAGACATGAATTATATGGGAAATTTAGCAAGTGTGAATTCTGGCTTCATGAGATTTCTTTTCTTGGCCATATTGTCTCTAAGGATGGAATTTCCGTTGATCCTTCTAAAACCAAGGCAATCCAAGAATGGCCAGTACCGACAAGTATAACTGAGGTACGCAGTTTTATTGGTTTAGCAGGTTATTATCGACGTTTTGTCTAGAATTTTGCCAGATTGGCTAACCCATTGACAAAGCTCACATGTAAAGGGATTAAATTTGTCTAGAAAAAAGAGTGTGAAGAATGTTTTGAAGAACTAAAGAGAAGATTAGTCAATGCCCCTGTATTGACTCTACCATCGGGGAAAGATGGGTTTATTATTTATAGTGGTGCATCGAAGAAAGGACTTGGTTGTGTCCTTATGCAGAATGATAAGGTCATTGCACATGCATCACGACAGCTAAAAATTCATGAGAAAAACTATCCTACTCTTGATCTTGAGTTAGCAGCTGTGATCTTTTCTTTAAAGATATGGAGACATTACCTCTATGGTGAAAAATGTGAGATTTATACTGATCACAAGAGTTTGAAGTATATTTTCACACAAAAAGAACTCAACATGAGGCAAAGGTGATGGCTTGAACTACTCAAGGATTATGATTGCACGATACATTACCACCCGGGGAAGGAAAACAAGGTGGCAGATGCTTTGAGCAGAAAATACCATGGAGTTTTGAATGTGATGAGAATTGAAAGGGATCCAATTTTCTTGGATCTAGTGAAGATGGACATGGGAATAACTAGGGAAGGTGAAACATCAATGCTTTTTCAAATGGTTTCCAAACCATCTTTACTAGAAAGGATTAAGAGTTCTCAGACCAATGATGAAGAATTTCAGAAGAAGATTAAAGATGTGAATGATGGAAGATTGGGGGACTTTGTGTATAAGGATGAAATTTTGAAATTCGGGAAGAGACTTTGTGTTCCCGATATACCTGATCTAAAAAGGGAATTGATGGATGATGCTCATAGTTCCAACTTCTCTATACACCCTGGGAGCACCAAAATGTATAGAGATTTTAAGGAACATTTTTGGTGGGACAATATGAAGAGGGAGATTGCTGATTTTGTGTCGAGGTGTATGGTTTGCTGGAAGGCAACATCCTGGTGGAGTATTGCAACCTCTTTCTATACCTGAGTGGAAATGGGATAATATTACGATGGACTTTGTCATGGGACTACCAAAGACTCCTAGAAGGAATGATGCAATATGGGTTATTGTCGATCGACTTACTAAGTCAGCACATTTTCTGGCTATACGGGAGGATCTACCACTTGAACGTCTAGCAAGACTATATATTAATGAAGTTGTAAGACTTCATGGAGTACCCCTATCAATTGTTTCTGATCATGATCCTCGTTTTACTTCAAGATTCTGGAAAAGTCATCAAAAGGCCTTGGATACTGAACTTCGTTTGAGCACTGCCTATCACCCTCAAACAGATGAACAATCAGAACGGACTATTCAAACCTTAGAAGACATGTTGAGATCATGCTCTCTTGACTTTCAGGGTATGTGGGATCAATATTTACCACCAGTAGAATTTTCCTATAACAATAGCTTCCATTCAAGCATTCAGATGGCACCTTATGAAGCGTTATACAGAAAGAGATGTCGTACACCAACCTGTTGGTATGACGTTGGTGAAAGAAAACTTGTGGGACCAGAACTGGTGGAAGAAACAATGGAAAAGGTGAACGTAATCCAAAACCACATCAAAGCAGCTCAAAGTAGGCAGAAGAGCTATGCCGATAGCAGAAGAAAGGTTTTGGAATTTCAGGTGTGAGATCATGTTTTCCTAAAGGTATCTCCATGGAAGGGAGTTATACGTTTTGGTAAGAAGGGTAAGTTGAGTCTCAGGTAAATCGGACCTTTCGAAATTCTAGATCGTATTGGGGCTGTAGCTTATTGTTTGGCGATGCCGCCAAATCCCCCCAAAGTACACGATGTTTTCCACATATCGCTATTGAGAAAATACATGCCCGAACCAACACATGTAGTTACCTACGAGGAATTAGAACTGGAACCCGATCTATCTTATTACGAAGAGCCCATCAGAATTATTGATGTGAGGGAGCAGGTGCTGAGAAACCGGACGACTCCTCTGGTAAAGGTTTTGTGGAGAAATCATAAAATGGAAAAGGCAATGTGGGAACCTGAGGAACTTATGATGAAGAACCACCCGAGTCTTTTTATGCAGTAATACCCTAGAAATTGCGAGGACACAATTATTTGAAGGAGGGGAGAATGTAACACCCCAAGCTTCCACGGTACGTTTCCCTTCGAATAATGCAATAGCGTGTGTTGTACGCAACCTCGAGCTCTAACACACACCGCAACTAATAAACTAGCCGTTGTGAATAGTAATACCTACTTTTTGAAATTTAATAAATTTTATTTATTAAAATGGACTTCATTTTTGGATTCGGAATATCTAAATTAGCCTATGTTGAATTTTTGGTATTTTTCTGAGAACTTCGAATTTTTTATGAATAGTGAAAAATACTTAAAAACAACTTTTTTAATAAAAATAATTTATAGTGATAAATTATACTATTTAGTGGTTTTAAAGTATAATTATAATATATTTTTACAATTTTATACAATGGTGGTCATTAGAATTAATTAAACATTGAAATTGGGCATAAACAATTGCCATTCTTTTGAAATAATTTGTTTCTTAAAAACACGCTATTTGTTGTAACATCGGGAATTAATTATAAAATTAATTAAGGCAACTTATATGTTTGGAATTTTTTAAGATAGACATCATTTTTGAATTCGGAATATCAATTATATCTTAGGGTGAAATTTTGGCCTTATTCTGAAAAACTTCAATTTTTGATGAATAGTGAAACCACTAAGTGGTTGTTAAAAACTGATTTTTCGTTAAAATGAATTATTACCAATTATGTGATTTTATTTTCAAAAATCCGACATACATGGTTGTCATTAAGAAGTAAAATTTTGTTCAATGAGATTAAAATAATTTTTTGGTGAATAGTAACTTTTAAGTTCTTAATCACGATTAGAGGTAATTAGTGTAGTTTAAGGTAAAAATAATGTTTTAATAATATGATATGAGCTTGACACTTGTCCTACTCCTGTTGGATGAGTCATGGCCAACCAAGACAACCCATGGGTCAACTTGAGGACCCCATGGAGCCACTTTGGTTGGAAAATGACATTAATATATATTTATTTAATGTTAAAATTAAATTGACAGAAACATGATTTGTTTTACTAAAACAGTTTTTAAGGGGGGTAACACAAGTCCAAATTTTGTCTATAAATATTCATTAGAAATCTAAAACGATTTCCTACATCATAGTATTTTTTTTATAATTTTTAGACATTAAATAAATTAAATTATTTATGAGATCATTATGATGCATCGATGAACTCATTATTTAACGATTTTAATAAAATGAAAAGATAATGTAAAATCCAAGGCTTACACTTTTCCAAATACTATTAGATGGGTATATTTAGAACCCTTATAACCTTATCCACTAATTATATAAGTGTGGGACCTTTAGAATCCGAAAAGCATTGTATAATAATGTAACATTTCAATCTTTCCAAAAGAGACCCTCCTCTCCTCTTATAAAAGGACCCCACCTCTACCACCTTATTCACACATTCAAGCCTTTTGGTTCGGCCAACCTCTGCCCAAATAATCTCCCAACTTCTCTCCCTTCATCCTAGAAGCTTCACTTTAGTCAGAAAGCCATCCTATGGAGTCTTTTTGATCAAATCAAAAGGAAGAACCCGAAGAAGGGGTAACGTTTTCATCACCCTCTTTCAAGTTTCTTTATTCTTCCACTCCCTCTTTGTTTATTATTTCAATTCTAAAATTATAACTATAGTATCTTCTATATACTGTGATGTTATTATAAATATGGAACAACCATATTCAGTGTTCTACCCATCATTTGAATGACATGTCACCATACGTGCGTACGTACGACTTACCGTCTCCACGTCGTGGTGTAATTGTTATTCAATATATTATTATTTAGATGGGTATAATAACGATATGTAATTCATGTAAATAATAAATATAACATGATAATGATTCTGTATATAGGATATACTATCCAATTATATATTATTTTAATATCAAAAGAATGATATTGTCGCTCGTGCGTACGTACGGACTACCGTCTCCACGAACGCGATGAGATTCATTCTCCGTCGTATCCATTAAATTATAATTATCATTTGATAATCGAAAAATAATGTTTAAGGACATGATATCATTATGGATATGAATAAGATAAAACCTATCCATGAAAACATGACTTACGAAAACGAGTAAGTTAACACCCGAAACAACGATAAATCTAAGATATTGTTAACAAATCAATGTTAAAAGATCATATATGATATCATATGAATGTATATGATTCTTGTAAAATTTAAAAAAAATTATTTCACCATTATACATGAGGCTATCCTACCCCAACCAAGGAAAAGTACAAGGTAAGGGTTTACTTCACAACCTCTTCATTATCCAAGGTTGTTTATACATAATAATCTACTGGGACCTTGTTATCATCCACATCCATGTTTCTTAAAAATGTCTTTCAAAACATTTTTACTATTAAATGGAAAATGGGTTAAATTCATTTATACCCTTATACGTTTTTGAAAGGAATCTTACCGTCATTTTCCAAACAATGTACTTTTTGACCTTTTTGACAAATTTAAGGTAAGAATGTTTTTTAACTTATACGGCGGGTGCGTCTATTTTCCACCATTATAACTTCGTCGATGCTTCCCTAACAAGCTTATAAGAATATATTCAAAGTAAATGTATTATTTTATAATTATGGGACTTTTAAATGATTTCAAAAAGGAGAGATATTTCTCTCAAATAGCTTTGATTTCATCCATGTCAACATCCTTTGATGGGTTTTAAGTTTAATTGAAATTGATTTATGATACAAAACTTCCATTGAACATTTTGTGAAATATTTGACTGTGGATGTGTTATTTTTATACCATCCATAGTTTATGGAGAAATTGTTGACATTTCGTATGCTAGTTTTAATACGAATATTTATGTTATGTTTAAATCTATTCATATGAGGAATTTATTGGACTTAATATTTGACGGGTGGAGCCCGCTATAGCTCCTTGATGCATTGGTAGGTCTCATGAGACAACTAGATGTGGAATTGGCCGAGGCCCTTTCCCAATTTGATTTATGGTTTTGGCCGAGGCCTTAATCATTTTAGACGTCTTGGCCGAGGCCTTGACAAAATGTTTCAGAATGTTTGGCATTATACATTCCCTCATTATGAAAGTGGTTATTGATATTTCATGTGATTATTCGTCTAGTACAATATCCATGTGAGAAAGTAATGGAATTATTTTATTTTACGTTTTCCATATTATGCTAAAGTCCAAGTTCAATAAGGCTTTTGTTTTAGTTTTACATTGCCATAAATGCTTATGTTTTCTTTTGAAAGTTTCCTCTATATTGTTATCCTTACGAAGCATTTGAGCTCACCCCTTTCAATGTTTTATTTTTCCCAGGATGTGAAGAAGTGTATAATGACTGACATGCAAGAATAGTCAGTGAGGATATGAGTGTGGACTAGGGAGACCATGTTATTTTAGTTTTCATTTTTATGGTGTAATGTAATGTTTATGAATGTATCTAGTGTTTCCAAGGCTACTAAACTAATCGGTCTTTCAAGACTTGATCTTTTGTGATCATGCCAATGTTACAAAGTAATGCACCGACTCTTGGTAGCTGGGGTCGGGGCGTTACAGGTTTTACATTAAAGCAGTTTCTATGTTCGATGGCGTTCCCGGTACGCACCAACGGGTTGCTTCTAAATCTTACGATTGCACACAAGGATGAGTCATACAAAATAATAATAATATAATATTATTATTTTAAATGGTAGTTAATTCTTATCCACTATAATGGAGGGAATGAATAGAACTATCTACAATATCATTATACATGTGTGTTAAATTTTTTTATATTTATCCAATAAATATTAGAGGCTTAAAATGTTAATTAATCTAATTGTAAGCATAAGTAATCTAATATTCTATAAAAATCGATTTACCACCTTTTAATGGTGAACCCTCATTAAATCTAGTTTTTGTTACATTTATATGTTCTATTTGAAAAAAATAAAATTCTTCTTTAGAATAGGGAAATCAAAATTTACTTTGGGTAAATTGTTTTTGTATTTTTCTCATAAAATTCATTTTTAATGAATAATGTAAAATACAATATTTTCATTCGAAAATGACTTTTAATCTAATTTATTTATATGGATATATTGTCTTTTTAATTGGTTTTAATGTGCAATTAGATAATATTTTTACCATTTAATAAAATTTTGGTCATTGGATGTAATATCACTTTTTAAATGGGCATTAACAAGTGTTAATCTTTTGATAGTTATTATTTCGTAAAAATGCCCTTTTTGTTTTGACAACGAGAATAAATTTTAAATTAATTTCTTCCACTTATGTGGTTTGAATTTTCAAAACTGGATTCAATATTTGGTATCATGAGGTCCAAATTGTGTAAATATATAGATTTTATTTTTTTACATTATGAATATTTATTTATGTAAATATTTTATTTACCATGGTTAAAGGGTAAATATGGTAAATAAGGGTAACAAAATATTATTATAATAAACTAAAATTACCCTAACACATGTCCTAATCCAATTGGTTAATATATTTCCGACCGTGGAAATCTTTGGGTTTATTTTGGGACCCCATAAAGCCAGATAATAGTGATAATGACACATTATATTAATTTATTTTAAGTAAAGTCGAAAATGACATAAACAAATAACTTTTAGTATATCAATTTTTACATAAAGTTATATAAGTTATATTTTCGACTATAAATATTAGTTTGAAAGATAAAAATATTTCCAACAATATGGGGGTTTTTTTATAATATTTAGAAATCAAATAAATTAAATTATTTATGACACAATAATGATGTAGTGTTTACCACATTAATAAATGAATTAAATAAAAAAGATTACAAAGAATAAAATATTATCCAAAACCTGTCCAATTATTATTTGATGATTTTTTTCTGACCATAAGTCATCTTATCCTCGACATTAATAAGTTTTGTACATTTATAAAACGAAAAACATTGTATAATAAAATAATATTTTTAAACGTTCCTAAAGAGCCCCCCTCCCCCTAATAAAAATCCCTCACTTCTAACCCATTTTTCACACCTATCAAGCCATTGGTCTCATCCACACCCTACCAAAATAAGCTATAAATATCTCTCTATTCCTCCTAGATTCCATAACATAGGCATAAGGAACTTTATTTAATCCTTTTGGTTCAATCCAAAGGGAGATACACAATTTAAAGGAATCATATTCTCTTAAGTCCTTTTGTTTTATTTAACATCTCCAACCACATAAAATCTTTTTATTCCTTTATTTTATAAAAACAATAGTATCCAAAATATACAAGGTTGTTGTTATAGGATGTATTAAAACTATACTTAAACACACCTCCATCTAATGGGTAAAGAACATACTGTTTCTGTTGATGGCAGACAAACACCTCACGAAAGGATGATTGTTCAATTATCTCCTACCACCTCATATGTGGCCCATTAATATAGAATGATATTTATATGTAATATTTATTATTTTTATATTTTTTATATGATTCTATATTTTTCATTTATAGAATACCTTTTTGGTTTCCATAGTGGGTAAATATGATAATCTCATTTGAGGAAGTGCGGACTACTGCCCCCTTAAAGAGATATGAATCATTAATGAAATATGTGGGAAGTATAAAGGATGATGTTAATGATTTAATATATTATATTATATTGGAATTATAATATAACTAAGTATCATTAATTTTATTTCTCCTAAAAAAGAAATATAAATTAAAGTAGCGTTCATGCGTACGTACATCTTACCGTCTACAAGAGCGGTGCATTTCATTTCATACCTCAAAATGTTATGTACTATTATAAATACATGTATATTATAGATAAATATGATAAATATGATTTATAAATCATGAATATAATTATGGATATAATGAAATTTTTACCACATAGAAAACTTGTAAATATAAGAAGTTCATTTTTGTCTCAAGTACCAAATATCAACAAAATGACTATTGTTAACTTAAATGATTTCATAATGTTTATAACATGGTAATGATTGATATAAAATGAATAATAATGTTGGAAAAGGTTATTAATCATGTATAAATTAACTTATGTTTATTATTATATATGAACAAGGAACAAACAAGTCATTTCATATATGAGGTAAGGGGTTTCTAATCTCTCTTATAATTCTATGAGATTCCCATTGTTCGCCACTAATTTATTCCATGTGTTATATTGTGTAATACCATTTGATATATATTATTATGATTATTTTTATATTCAGGTTATTTTGATAATAATTTGTTGGTTATTAAATTTTGGTCATAAATCTCGATTGATTACAACGTGGTAAGAGATTTTTATCTCGTGTTTTATTCACGTGAGATTCATGTTATATTTTCCACTATTACATTTTTGTGGTGTATGTACTTCCCATGATTATATTAAATGTGTAATATATTTAATCTTATGGGTATTTACAAGTTCATTTTTTATCCTTCTTTGATTGGTGTATGTTTTATAAGTTACCAAATCTGTACGAGAACTGTTCACCCACCACTTTTAAAATGACTTCTTATTGTTACGTCTTTTAATTTACATCTTCTTATATTTTTATAGGTTCTTCAATATCCTTATTTCTATAATATTTATGTCCAAGTGATGAGATATCCTTTTCTCACTCATCAACTCAACTCCCAAATTTTAATGTGACGTCGTTAGGTTGTCAAATTTCATTTAGAGAACTTCTTAACCCAATTTCAATTCATTGGGTTAAACTCTTACATGTTGATTTTGACATGATATGAATATGTGTGAATGCCCTCAGATTGTTTTACAATGAATATACAATCATATTGAGTGTGTTTATATTTTTCACACATAATTATGTAATTGATTTATCCTCAATCTAATGATACCATATTTTTAAGATATTTCATCTCAATTTACATTCCACTATGACTTCATTGTTGTTATGTGACAATTCACTTTTATATGGTGTATATACGATCCTTTGGAATATTATATAAGGAAAAAATGTATTCTCCTGATATTATAAGGTTTTCATTAAATGTTATTCCTCAATTATTTTAATTCAAGCATATTTCATTTACTTAGGAACACTTTAACTAAAATATTTTTTCAGTGATTTATTCATCAATAGCTATCTCATTAATTTCCATGTTTTCAAAATGGGTTTTAGATTTAGTTATATGGAAATTAATGTTTTAAAATGATTATTTCATTAAAATCATTAAAGTGGTATGGTACACTTTAAATTAAAAATCTATTTATTATACATTTTAAATGATTTTAAAAATGGTTTGATAGAGAATTTTTTTAATATCTTGAATTGATATATTGTGATTAGAATGTGTAAATGTTATCTTTACTTTGTAATGGTGTTATGTGTTATGATTATGTTATGTTTATTGGGAATTTATTATGTACACAAGTGGTTTTATGATAAACCTTGGGTGGGTGAGACCGAGATAGCTCTCCAATGCATTAGGTAACGTGAAAGAGATAAACATAAATGATTCTTCTAAGAGATTTAGGGAATATACTATGATGGGTATTCCAAATTTGACTCCTTATGTACCTGTGATAGCTAAAATGTAAGTATTTTATGAATTCTATAAGTAACCTTTATGATTTATGATTTCGATTTTTTATTCATAAATCTTATGATTTCATGAGGTATGTTATGATCGAAAAGTATAGTTTCATTTATATGTATTTATTGATGGGTTAATGTTTCCATTCCTTATTTTCTAACCCTTACTAGGATTTTTATACACATCCAATGTTTTTGACATTTTTTCCGTAGGACTTAAAAATGAATAGGGTCACGGACGAGATCAAGGAAAAGTCACGCCATCTACAAACATGGTACTAGAAATGTTTCCTTTTATGAGTTTTAATTTAATGAAAAAAAGGATACTGAGAAGTAGTGTCTACATGTAATTTTCATGTTGATATGTTATAGTTAAGGCCAAATTCTCTAAAACTCTAAATTAGAAAAAATCCTCAATGTTAATTATTCATTAAATTCACGATTATGTAATGTATAAGTCTGGGTACATATATAAATGGAATCAATTAAATGTTGATTATCTGAACAATCCATTACATCAAATAGCTTTTCCAGAGATTTAATACATCCTTCAACCACTACTCGGTCAGAAGATCCATTGAAATTAGGAGGGTGTTATCTCATAAGATTTCCAACAATTTTCATGTTCCTTTGTGTTATATCTAGTTGGATTCTTTCATGATTGATACCAATTTTTTTCCTACTTCAGTTGGTCCATTACTATCACAAACTACTCAGTTACAATACCTACCATTCCGGGATACATATTTGGAAGGATGTCATTATGTCAGGGCCTCTCCTCTTCAGATTCACTATTTCTTCTACGGACAACCATTCTGAACAAACATATCATAGTCAAAGCGCCATGATAATATTTAAATTCTATAACATTTAAAATTAATCATATAGTAAAAAACATTGATGGTATTATATTAAAATCATCATAAACCTTAATCTTATCGAAACCATCATCTTATACCAATTAAAAGGAACTGACCTTATTACATTACAAAATCATGAATTTGGTCATGAAATAACATCATTTAGTATTGAAAATCTTTTCATGTGTACAGATTTAGAGATTTGGTACATAATATATTCATAACATTACAAATTATTATAGACAGGATACCCTAAAAACAGTGTTCACATCATGAAAAATATAAAACTTTTCAAATAAAACATGATATTATCAAAACTCTTCAAACATTTTAAATGGATTCCTTATATTTCTTACACAACCTTGTGAAAATCATTTAAAACCATTGTTTTAGCACCAAAATCTCAGTAATGGATATAAAATGAATGATGGAGCACATTAGTCCATGAGTAATTGTAACGCATGAAATCATCTACAAAAGACACAATTTTCACCTATATATACTTACTTAATCAAACATGAGATTTACATAATATTTACACAATACATAAGAATATAAATATAACCTTAAAGGTTTCTGGGGGAAATACTTACATAATCATGTAACCATCAGGTCTACCTTATAATTTTTAACCCTTACAGCTACCTTACAATTTGAGTAACCACGGCAGTTACACATGGAGTAACCATATGGACGACCTCCAACATACACATACCCAGTGAATTGGAGGGAGATATAGGTACCACCATTAATCATAAATAATTCCAAAGAAATAGAACATATTCACAAAAAAAGAATAATTTCATAAAAATATTGCTTTTTAATTGTGTTAAAAAGAATTTTGAAATGAAATTTTTAAAGAAAACCCCCTATGAAATATTATATAATCCATGTGAGACATAATATAATGTATATAATAATTATAAAAATTTTAAATACACTTAATTAAACATTATATAAACAAAACCCATCACACAAACTGTTTTAATACCACATAAATAACAAAGTACAAGGTTAACCTAGGGAATTGAAATCGAGTGAAGAATTCACTTAATTTGGGTTCATATTAATTTAAATTTTTTAAACCTACTATATAAAGGTTAAAAGAGTGTTATTAGTATTAAAAAAACATTTTAATGTTTACAAAATCTTATATGTTCATTTCCTATCCTCATTTCACCCTTTAATTATTATTATTTTGTTCTTTCTATTGTTTTTGGGTGCATTATTTACATGATTTCCATGATTTTTTCATGATCGATATTTGTGAAAATTTGATTTAAAAATCACGAATTTGGAAGGATTTGTATTTAAATATTCCATGAACCAAAAATTAAACCTTGCATCATTTTAAATTCCTATGTGAGGATGATTCATACGTAAAATCATTATTGATATTTGTTTAGGTCATTTTTTGTTATTCTTCGATCGTAATGAACTCATTTGTTTTATAAATTAATAATATATGTTTATAATGATTAAAAAACCTTATATAATATATAATATGAAAATTATAATCTTTTTCAACCATATAAATGGTTTCATGACCTGTCTTGATGAATGTAAATTAAATTGAAATCACATCATCCACGATGTCAGTAAATCGACACCTAACATATGGTGTTTTATTTTCCTAAATGAGTGGGAGAGGAGAAAAATATTGATGAAGAGTTTTACATGAAAATGAGAACATCAAGAATATATGATATATTTATTCTTTCATTCCTCTTGTATAAGAGGAGGGGAATAAAGTATAAGAAAAGAAAAGGAAATAAATGGAGAATACATGAAAATGAAAGTAGATTCTTACCCCTTGATCTCTTCTCCTTGAGATCCTCCTTAAGGCCTTTGGTTTTGGACTTCTGATGAGAACAGAAGCTCTAGGACGTGGGGAAGATCCTTGATAAGAGTATTGGGCTAATCATAGGTAAGGATCATCGCATGAGGGGTGTGGGGGAGGAGGAGAATGATGGTGGTATTTATAGTGGAGGAGAGGAGGTATTTTAAATTTTTTTTAATATAGTGGATGGAAAATGTATTCACACTTTAAATACATATATTTCAAAATTATTTAGACAAAACACAACAAATAACAATTTTAATACCACTTAAATAACTATGTATAAGGTTAACCCAAGGAATGGAAATCGGGTTATGAATTCTCTTACATTGGGTTCAACTTAACTAAAAATTCTCTAAAACTTATGTATAATAATTAATAGAGTGTTATTAGTATTTTAGGGAAACATTTTAATGGTTATAAAATAATATATAATCATCTCATAATGAAATTTCACCCTTTAATTATTATTATTTTGATTCTTCTGTTGTTTTTGAGTGTGTTCTTTACATGATTTACATGATCGGTTCATGATGGATATTCTTATTGATTGGAAGTGAAAATATAGTATTGTAATCGAGTGATATTTAAATATTTACATAACCATAAATTATGCCATTTATCATTTTTTATTATAATATGTGGATGATTAATAATTTAAATCATTTTTTATATTTATTTAAGTCATTTTGGCGATTCTTTGATTGTAATTAACTCATTTGTTTTATAAATTAATAACCTGTGAATAAAATGATTCCAAAACCTTATATAAGATATAATGCATAAATTATATTCTAGTGTAACAATATCAATGGTTTCATGACTAGTCTTGGTGAATGTAAATGAATATTAAATCACATCATCCACAATATCAGTAAAACGACACATTGTGGACAGTGTTTAAATTTCTTGAATGAGTGGGAGAGGAAAAGGAAATTGATGAATTATTTTACATAAAAATTATAAAATCTAGAATATAAATTAGTTTGGATCTTTTATTCCTCTTGTATAAGAATATGGTCAGGCATTATAAGAAAATAAAACTAAATTAAAGGAAAACACAAGAAATTGAAAGAAGATTCTTACCCGTTGATCTCTTCTCATTTAGATCCTCCTTAAGGCCATTAGTTTTTTCTTTTGGATGATACAAAATTCTTCTGGATGTGGGGAAGAGCCATGGGAATATTATTGGGGGAGTAATTATGTAATCCTTAAGTCTAGAGAGGTAAGAGTCGAAGAGGAGAATACTGGTGGTATTTATAGTGGAGGAGATGAGGTATTTTAAATTATTTAAATCTTTATTATAATATTTGGTCTCAAGAATATGAATAATATTAATTAATGTGACCCCAAATAGTAATATAAACCCTCAAATTTTTTCAATGTGTAGAATTAAAAAATGAACTATATTTTTTTGAAAATAATTTTATAAAATTTATAAATTTATTTTTTAAATAAAATCGTACTATATTCTAAAATTAACAATTTTAATTCTATAACAGCATTTATATCAAATTTAAAAATTAACCAAGATGTCGTTATCTTAAATCCTTATGAAAATGAAATAATATGAAAATTTACTATTCATTAGGGTCATATAACTATTGATATTACTATTCATTAGGGTACATTACTATTCACAAAAAATGTTTCTTTCTTCAGACTCCAAATAAATTACTAATCACAAAAGTAGATGACTATTCTTTGAAATTGAAAAATAGATGCTGAAAAATTATGTTTAAATTCTAGATATAAATATCTACATAATTTTTTTTTCATGCATTTCAATTTATTTTTAGAAATCCATGGGGTGTTACATTATCCCCACCTTCTGGAAATTACGTCCTCGCAATTATATTTACTTATTAAACAAGTGTGGGTACCTTTACCACATAGAATTTTCATACTCCCATGTTTCTTCTTCAACTATATGGTTTCTCAAAAAACGATTAACTAGTTTGTTAACTTATTCCGCAATACATGTTCCCTTCGATCAAGAATCTGAACTAGTTTCTCTTCATAAGAAATGATCTATTCCAACTGAACTGCTTCGGGGCTGAAAACATGAGTTGAATTTGATAAATACTTCCTCGACATTGAAACAGAAAAACATTATGTACCTGAGACATACTTGGAGGCAAAGCTACTCGATATGAAACTAGTCTAAATTTCTCTAGGATTTCAAAAGGATCGATGAACCATGGAGATAGCTTCCCTTTATTACCATAAACGCATCACACTACTCCAAGGAGAAATTTTAAGGAAAACATGGTCACCTACCTCGAATGAAACGTCTTTACTTAAGTTATTTGCAGAAGTTGTCTGCTATCTCTAAGTTGTCCGCATGTGCTACTGGACCATCTTCACTTTCTCAGCCACTTCATGTACTAATTCTGGTCCCATCAACTTCACTTCCCAAAATTAATCCAAAAAATAAAACTACTGAAAAAACGGCCTATACCCACAGTTCAAAACTGTGGGTATAGCCCCCAAAACCGTGGGTATAGCCTATACCAATGATTTTGGGAACCGTGGGCTGGAACAACGTTGGTATAGGTCCCCTGCCTATACCCATGGTTTTCCAAAACCGTGTGTATAGGTGTCCTACCACCGTGTCACCAAAACATATCAATTTCCCACGGTGTCAACGGCTTTTACCCACAGTTTCATAACCGTGGGTATAGGTCCTAAAATAATATAGCCGCTGAGTTTCAATCTCACAATATCTTCGCTGCAAACACCGCGTCTAACCACTACCCTCAAATCACCTATATGTACACACATATATATATATATATATATATTTAGTTAAATATAGTTATATAAACCTTGGGTATAGAGGGAAGAACCGTGGGTATAGGGTTCCCGCCAAAAAAATTTCCTTCCTGCGGAAAAAAAAAATTCTCGCGCACACAAAAGTGTCCTATAGCCACGGTTTTTCATAACCGCGGTATAGGTATTTAAGCCCAGACCTATCCCCATGGTTTTCCCGAAAACTTTGGGGATAGACCCCCCCTATACCCACGGTTTAGGGAAACCCTGGGTATAGGTCCCTTTTTAAGACCTATCCCCACGGCTTTGGAAAACCGTGGGGATAGACCCCCCCCCATACCCACGGTTTTGTAAAACCCTGGGTATAGGTCATGAAAAGTCACCTATACATACGATTTTCCAAAACCGTTGGTATAGGGGGGTCTATCCCCATGGTTTTGGGGAAAACCGTGGGGATAGGTCCATTTTAGAGTAGTGTATAGAGTTCGACACTGCTTCATGTACAATGCATCAAAAGGTACCATCTGTATACTGGGATGAAAACAATTATTATAAGAAAACTCAACTAAAGATAGATGTTGATCCCAGCATCTCAGGTCGTATATTGAAAAATCTCAAAAAATATCTTCCAAAGTCTAAAGCATTCGTTCTAACTGCACATCTCATTGAGGATGAAAAGTTGTAATGAAATATAATTACGTTCCCAAAAAATTCTGTAGCCCCTTCCAAAAGTTATAAATGATCATGGGATCCTTGTCAGATAAAATGGAAAGAGGAAATCCATGTAACCTAACAACCTCTTTAATGTACAATCAAGAAAGATGATCCAAATACATTGTATCTCGAATAGAAAAAAATGTATAGATTTAATTAGCTGATCAACAATAACACAAATTTCATTGTTACCTCATGACGTCTTAGGTAGACCAATCACAATGACAATGGATACATTCTTTAATTTCTACTCTGGAACTGGAAAAAGATGAAGAATCCCCTTTGGTATTTTTCACTCTATTATAACCTATTGACATGTAAAACATTTCACAGTAAATTCTGAAATATCCCTTTTCATTCCATCCCACAATTAATACTCTTGAAGGACTCTGTACATCGTACTACTTCAAGTATTAACTGAAAATAGAGAACTATGATATCCACACAACAAATATTTCTTCTACTAGGAATCACAAGGCTTAAAAAACATTTTACCAAATATTAAAATGCAATAATTATCAAGGATTAATTCTAGAAACATACCCATTTTTATAAACTATACCTTTGTTGGTGCTCATAGTCTTCCTTCTACGCTTACCTAATTCTGTCTGATAATGATGACTGCACTAAAAAAAGAAAAAAAACAGAGGTATTTTCTCCACCAACAACTTCTAAACCAAAATCCATCAAATCATTAAACAAGGGATCCTTTTCCAAAGGTATCATGGTTAATGATGCATGATGTTTTCAACTCAACACATCGACCACTTTGTTTTCTTTTCCGAAATGGTAATTAATCATGCAGTCATAATCCCTTATTAGTTCAAGCCATCTTTTCTCGCTCATGTTTAATTACTTCTCAATGTATATATACTTCAGTATTTAATGGTCAGTATATATTTGACATTTGGCTCCATATAAAGGGTGACTCCAAATTTTCAATTAAAAAAACATAGCTTCCAATTATAAATAATGTGTGGGATAATATACCTTATTAGGTTTTTTTCATGAAGCACAAACAATTACATGATCATTTTCATCAGAACACATCCATGTCCCATAATAAAGCATCACTGTAGATGAAAAACACACCTTTTAGGGAAGGCAAAGCCAAAACTAGAGCATTCACCAACCTCTACGTCAATTTCCAGAAAAAAAAATCACTTTCTTCTTTCCAAAATAAATTTAAAACCTTTTTGTGTTAACATAGTTACCTGGCTAGATAACAGTGAAATTATTTTAAGATATCTACAGTAATAACATGAAAATCCAAGAAAACTATAAATCTCTGTAACATTTGTAGGCCTTGGACATTCATCAACCACTTTTTTTTCGCCATGATCAACTATTATTCCATACATATTTACAATGTTCCAAAGAAAATAATTTTTTTTGTAACCAAAAATAACACTTGTGGAAATTTCTATGTAGTTTCTTTTACTTTAAGGTATGTAAAATAGCCCTTAGATGTTTTTCATGATCCCCTTTATTCTTATAAAATACCAAAATGTCAGCAATAAACACTACAACCAACTTATCCAAGAACTCATGAAATATTATATTAATAAGATTCATGAATATAATAGGTGCATTAGTTATCCCAAATGGAATGACCGCAAATTTTTAATTCCCATATCTATTATAATAAGATGTTTTTTGGATGTCATCATCCTTCACCTTCTATTGATGGTATTCAAATATAAATTCATTCTTAGAAAAGTAATGAGCTTCTTAGAGCTGATGAAACAAGTCATCGATGTGAGGAATGTGTTACTTGTTTTTAATAGTGATGTAATTCCAAGATATATAATCATTTAAAAGAATCAAGGAAACATATATTTTTTAACAAACAAATCAAGAGAACCCCATGGGGATGTGCTAGGATGAATGAATCCTTTATCAAGAAAATACTGAAACTAATTTTTCAATTCAAGAAGTTCTTTTTGGGACATATGATATGGGGGTTTTGAAATTGGCATAGCATTAGGATCTAAGTCAATTGTTAGTTAGACTTCTCTATGAGTTATGACACCATGTTAGTCATTAGGAAAAACGTCATGGTATATGGATACCATTGGCACATCATTAGTATGAATAGATCCCCCTTTTTAACAATATGAGAAAAAAACATTCATTTCCTTCTTTCAATAGTTCCTCTACTTCATGATATGTTATCAATTGTATTGGTTTGTTCCTGTATACAAACAGAAACTCTTTATGAAGAAAACATAGTTTTATCTACAATCAATCTTAGCATGATAAATAGAAATCCAATCTATTCCCAGAATAACATCAAACTTGACTAAAGGAAAAACAGAATGGTTATTAGGTAATGTATTTTCAAAGAACACAATATAAATATTCTTATAATTCCTCTTTTCTATAATATTTCCCCCAATTGTTTTAACAAAAAAATTCTGGTCCCATTTTTTGAGGAGATATTTCCAATTTACTAGAAAATTACTCCAAAATGAAGCAATGTGTAGACCCCATATCCAACAAAACATTGACAAAATATGAGTAAACAAACAATGTACCTGATACAACCTCATTGGATGGATCATCATATGCTCATGTTGTCTCAAGGGATCTCACTAGACCTTTCTTCTTATAGTATGACTTCATTCCATCATTCAGATTTCACATTGGGCACTTATTTTCACAATGACCCATCTCACTACATTTAAAAAACATTACATTTTTCTTATCAGGATTAGCCTTAGGATAATTTTCATTCAAATGTCAGGCCATATGTCCAAAATTACAACATATAATACACTACACAGTTTTGGTAAGGCATTCCCTAGGATCATTTTTCAACACACTTCCAAAACAAGAAACTGTAATTTTTTTTGCCATCAGATTTTTGTGGTTGATTCTTACCCATCGATGTACACCTGGACCTATTCTTCTGTTTGTTTCTAAAATGCACATGATCATCAGAAAATTACATATCTACCCTCTCAGCACATAGGAAAAATTTATCATAAAAGTTGAATTCCTTGGAGGAAAACTCCCTTCGATACCTTGTTTTCTGTCCTGAGTAAAAGTGGTTGTTTTTTCTATCAAGATCCTAAATAATATTAATAGTAAACCACTCCAGTCGAGTGATGTTATAATTATACACATCTACTAAATTATCCTTATTTTTATTCAATTCGAGGAATTGATTCTCTATCCTACGTATCACCACCTTAGGAATGTATTTTTCAAGGAAATGGCTTTTAAATTAATCCCACTCTATGGCATAAATATCCTCTCTATCCCTGATATTCCTTACCATCGACCACCATGGATCAGCTTCACCAAAAAATTATAAATGGAAAGACTTACCTTTTGATTATCTGAACAATCCATTACATTAAATATCTTTCCAATGGATATAATCGATCCTTTATCCACTACTGGGTCTGAAGATCCATTGAATGAAAGAGGGTTTTGTGTCATAAAATTTTCCATATTTATCATTTTCCTTTGTGAAACATATTTTTTTATCATTAAATAATTCCACCACTATAAGTTTCCTTCATTAGTTGATCAATTACTATAAAATACTACTCAATTCAATTCCCTACTATTCGAGGCTCCAGATTCGGAAGGATGTCATTCTATCATGGCCTCTCCTCTTTAGCTTCTCGGTTTCTTCTATGTACAACCATTCTGGATAGATATATCTTAGTCAAAGAATCATGGTAAAATTTAAATTCTATATCATTTAAAATTTATCATATAGTTTAACAACATTTATGGAATTATATTAACATCATCATAACCCTAAAATTATCTAAACCATCATCTGATACCAACTATAAGGTCCCTACCATATTACATTACATAACCACGAATTTAGTCAATAAATAACATCCATTCACATTGTGGATCTTTTCATGTTTATATATTTCGAGATTTGGGAATTAATACATTCATAACACTATAGATTATTACAGAGTGGATACCATAAAAATAATGTTCATTTTTTGTAAAATATAAAACATTTCAAATAAAACATGATATCTTTGAAAAATCTTCAAACATTTTTATTGGATTCCTTATTTGTCTTAAAAATATTTATAACCTAGGGAAATCATTTAAAAACTTGGGATGAGAACAAAAATCTCATTAAAGGATATAAAAATAAATAAGGATCAAATTATTCCATCAATACATTTAATGTATGAAATCATCTACAGAAGACAAACTTGTCACCCATATATACATACATTGTGAAACATGATATTTTGATAATATGACCCCAAGAAATAATAACATAAATATAACCTAAATTTTTTCTTGGGGAATTACTTACATAATATTTTAACTATCATGACAACCTTATAATTTGTAACCCTCACGGCTAACTTAAAATTTGTGTAAACATAACAGTTACACATGGAGTAACCTTTTGACCAACCTCCAACATAAACATACCCAATAAATTAGAGGGATATATAGGTCCCGCCCTTCATCATAAAAATTTCCCAACAACCAGAACTTAATCAGACAACAAGAATAATGGCATAAAAACATTTCTTTTTGAATTTTGTAAAACAAAATTTTAAAAGTCAATAGTAAAAGAAAATATCATTTGAAATATCATATAATTCGGGTGAAACTAAATATAGAGAATTAAAAATTTATACACACTATAAATACATATAAATAAACATAATATATACCAAAATCATCACATAAAAAAATTTAATACCACATAAATAACAGAGTTGAAGGTTAAGCCAAGGAATGCAAATCAGGTTATGAATTCTCTTACCTTGGGTTCTTCTTACTTAAAAATTGTTTAAACCTCTTATATAATGGTTAAAATACATTTATTAGTATTTTAATGAAACATTTTCATGTTTATAAAATCCTATATGATCATTTCATAATAGCATTTCACCCTTTCGTTAATGTAATTTAGTTCCTTCTATTGTTTTAGGGTGATTTCTTTACATGATTTACATGATCAGTTCAAGATGGATATTCTTGTTGAATGAAAGTAAAACTAAATAATTGTAATACTATGGTATTTACATATTAAAAAAACCATAAATTAAACCTTTTATATATTTGAAATATGACATGTGGATGATTCATAAGTTAAATCATTATTGATATTTGTTTAGGTAATGTTGGTGATTCTTCAATCGTAATGAACTCATTTATTTTATAAATTAATAAAAAGTGTATAAAATGATTCTGTAATGTTATATAATATATTATATATAAATTATAATATGGTTCAACCATATAAATGGTTGAATGACTAGTCTTGATGAATTTAAATTAATTAGAAATCACATCATCCACGGTGTTGTTAAAGCAACACATCACAGACAATGTTTTAATTTTGTGTATGAGTGGGAGAGGAGAATAATATTGATGAGGAATTTTCAATGAACATGAGAACATATAGAATATAAAATATTATGAATATTTCATTCCTCTTGGATAAGAGGAGGGAATGCGAGTATATGAAATGAAATGGAAATAAAACAAAAACACATGGAAATGAAATGAGATTCTTACCCCTTGATCTCTTCTACTTGTGATCCTCATTAAGGCCTTTGGTTTTGGCGTAATCATGAGACCAAAATCTCTTGGATGTAGGTAAGTGCCTTGAGAGGTGTATTTTTTTGAACATATATAAGGGTAAAGGCTTGAGTGGTGTGGGAGTAAGAGGAGAATGAAGGTGGTATTTATAGTGGAGGAGAAGAGGTATTTTACATAATTTAAATCATTATTATAATATTTTTTCGCATGAATATGAATAATATTAATTCATGTGACAAAAAAATTGTAATAATGGAATGTGATTTAAAATATTGGTCTTACATCCCTTATGATTTCATAAGGATTTTATTTAATTGGTAATTTGAATATACTGTATTTTACCATATTTCACTATTCATAAAAAATTCAGGAATTTTAGAAAAATCCCAAAAATTCACACAAACCATTTTTTGACATGTATAATTCATAAATTAACTCAATTTTTTGAAAATATTTTTCTATATATTATTAATTTAATTTTTCAATAAAATCATTCTATATTCAAAAAATAACAATTTTAATTCCATAACTACTTTTATATTAGATTGAAAAATTAACCTATATGTCATTATCATAAAGCCTTAAGAAAATAAAATAATAATAAAATTTTCTATTCATTGTAGACATATTACTATTCATATTAATATTCATAAGGGTGCATTAATATTCACACAAAAAACACATTGGTTTCATCACACTCCAAAGAACTTAACGATCACAATTTTAGATGACTATTTTATGAAATTGAAATCATAGAGGATAATAAATTATGTTTAAAGTCTAGGTATAGACATCTAATTCAATCAATGTTTCATGAATTCCAAGTAATTTTTAAAATACCTTGGGGTTTAATATAAATATCTTAAAAACATTTCTAATTCATCATATAAGTATCCCTTTGGGAAGAAATCTATCCACGTAATCCCATTGTTGAAAAAAATGGATTTTCCCTAATAACATGTAACATCATTCCATAAGTTCTTTTGTTTTTATATAATAATCCCCCCATAAATTATGCATATTCCATGATTATATAAAAATATAAATATACTAAATATACTGATAGTCTATTTTATATGATTTATACCTACTATCACACACAATTACAGAAAATGGGATACACAATCATCATTCATGTGTATGATGGACTATTTACTCATGAACAGATGTCGACCATTCTTACATTTCCACCTCTTAATGTTAAAAATATTGATAGAATTGGTATTTTTATATTATATAAATTATATTTATTATTTTTTACCTCTAATTTAATTATTATACAATTGATAACAACATTATTTCAAGTATTTAAAATATGAAAGCTTCATTTGAGGATGTGTGGACTACGACCTCCTTAAAGCATTATGATTCATTGACATATTACATATAATGTATTAAGGAATGTTTTACGGAAATTATACTCTATATAAGACATATTAACATTAATAGAATCATTATATATATATACACTTATATTTAATTTACATTATTTCGTTTAATACGTTAAGAAAATGCCAATAATGTTCATGGGTATGTACAACCCACCATCACCAAGAACAGTGTATTTCATTTTTTATTTCTATATTTAATTTATTATAATATATATTTAAATACATAATATATATATATGATATTTATGTAATATTTTAAATTATTTAAATAATTAAATCATGATCTGCGTAAGATGATAAATAGTAACATTTCTAAATATATACGAAAAAAAGAATATATGTTTGGAAACATAACATTAACATTAAATTATTAAAAAAAGCGTAACATAATATCATAATAAAATATTATATTGTATTATATATAAGAATATGGTTATTTTTTAAATTTATTATAAAATTGAATTTTTATATATGATTTTTAAACATGTACAATGAAAGTCATGACTTATGGTACATGTTTTCCCATATCACATTTATTTCTATTAGATGTATGCCATATTCAAAACATGTTCTTATTGGGTGGTGAATATACTTCCCTATCACATGTTATATCATAGATTTTAATTTTTAATGATATAAAAATTTTAAATTTATATTATTCTTTCATGGTAATCACAAATCAAAATTTACTCATATACTAAGTGATTTCAAGTCTCACTTTTTTCTGTTAGAATTATGCCTTATTCAACACACAACTATATTTGGTTGGGTATTTAATTAACTTGAATTTTATCTATAATAATTATATTTAAATTTATGGGTATTTAAATTCCCATATTATAATATTTATATCAAGGCGTTTTATGGTGAAAAAGTTACCAAATATATAAGGTAGTTTTGTCTCAATTTTTCTTATTTGAGACATATTCCATGATATACATCTATTTTTTATATGAGGTGTATATAATAACCATTGACATGTTATATCACGAATATAAATCATTTTAATGAAATTTTAAGCTTTATCTAACTCAATTATTTTATGAGGATTGTGATTCAAGGTTACAAAAGTGGTATTAATTTATTGCAACAATCTCATCGTTTATTAGGATTGTTTTTTATTATGATTACATTGATGAAATATTATGATCCATATCATATGAACTCTCTTATAATTTCATGTATTTTCTTTATTAATAATATCTTTATGTAATGTTAATATTTTTCCACTCTTTGGTACTTAATGTAAATAAGCAATTGTTTTCATCAAATTCTAAATTTATCTCACTCATCATTCATAAATCTATGTTAATTTAAATACATGATTAGAAAAAATGTATCATAATTTATTTATATGTTTTAAATGTATTTTAAAACAAAATTTATTTCCAATTTTTTCATGATATCTTTCTGTTTTTGAAATTTTATTTCAAGAAATTTTTTTTGAAAAGGATTTGACACATTCTTTATAAGGTTTCGAATTTGTTTTAATGTAAACGGTTTTATTTTTTTCAGTAATTCATTATAACTTTTCAAGTTTCTTTAAAATAAATTTTTTTTCAAAATTTTTATAAGTTTAAATTATATGTTTTGAAATATATTTTCAAATAAAATGTTTTTCAAAATGATTAATGGTTTCAAAAAGTGTTTTTCAAATAAAAAAATATATTTTCATCAAGAAATATTATATATGAAATTTGAAATAACTATTCATATAAAAATTATTTTTGAATAACTTTTATTAATAGTATTTTCAAATAGAAACTATTTTCCATATTAAATGTTCCAATTGATCTTTCAAAATCATTATCAGTTTAAGATAAAGTCCATTGATGTAGATTACAATTTATAGGGGGTATGATCCAAGGACACCATTCTTATTATTACCTAGGAATAGTATATGTTTAAGATGAATAGATTTGTATAACACTTTTTTCTCTTACATGGGTTATATTTTAATGAAAAAGGATTATATTAATAGGTTATTATATGAAGAAATGTGTCTGAGACTAATATATTTTCCTCATGTTATGATATGAAGACATGTTTATGATAACCATTTAATTTGAAGGGTTCTGATTTGATTTTTATGAAAACCATTCCCTTTTATGGGTAAGGATATTATGAAAACATTATAATTTGGTGGAAGGCATATGTGTGTTTTAATTATGTGACGGGTAGGACCTATATCCTCGTCCAACTCATTGGGACAAGATTTATATCTCTTGAGAATGACTTGGCTGGAATGGGCAGTGAACATGATTTCTTAATGGATATTGTCTGTTTTGATGGTGTTGAGAGAGATCCATTAATAATAAGATAGTCATGGGAGTGAACCATGACTGACAATATGGTTTGGGGAGTGAACACATTCCACTTATATGGACATGGAATTATTCCATGACCATTATGGAAGTAATTTTATGAATTTATGAATCTTAAAAAATTCCATGTCTTATTCATATGTTATTCTTTCATGGATTATGATTATTATTCCATAATGATACATTTCTTATGAATAACTATTCTTTATGTCCTGAATCAGGTTTATGATTTTTTATATGAAGTTTGTGATCTTCTAATGTTATGATCACATTCTCATACGCTTATTATCACGTTTATGCTTACATATCTCTCTTTTCTACCATTACTGGCCATCTAAGATGACCCTTTTTATGTTTCCATTATTTAGGATATAAAGATATGTAATATGTATAATATTTATAAGAATGTAATTATTAATTAAGAACCTAGTGGGATATTATGTATCTCACATATGTAGAAGTGGTTTTGTATCACTGATTCCAAAAATCACTAAACTAGTATGGTGTTTTGGAGTTTATTTGTGTAATTTATTATGTTTTATGATTTTTTAATGTTTTTTAATGTTATTGGAAGTTATCTATATGATCCCCCCTATAGTGGGTAATAAAACCATTAGAGTCCATCTGTTATAAATACCTTGAAAATACATCCAAGGCATTGTAAATACACACAAAATGTAAGATAATAATAAGAATGTATAAAAAATATGTATATAGTAGCATCATATAACAATATGTGATAAAATTCAAGAATTTTAACATTCTACTACTCACTTTGTACCCCCTCATACAAAAAAACCAAAAAAAAATGAGCAATATGCTCTTCCATGACAATATGAAATCATTTCATTAATAGTAGAAAAGAGACTCCAATATTATGGAAGATCCTACCTCACCGTTTTTTATTTCAACATCGTGGATTAGTAAAGAATATTAACATAGAACATGTGGACATATTATTCGATTTATCATTTTTTACAAGGATTCCTAAAAATGATTAAAAATATCATATTTAAAAAATAAATAAAAACACCACATGAGATATTAGTTTCCCTGTCCTATATAATTAATAATTATCGATCTAATCCATATCATTATTTAACAATTATTCCTCATTGTATAATTATAATTCCATATGATATATTATTTAATATCCGTATAATAATGTGAAATAAGTATTTATTAATTTTTTATTAATACTCCTTAATAATTATAGATTTTTACCACTAATGAATTCAATTATTTTTCAGAATATTAGGAAGAACTAAATTTTCAAATTTGAAAAAAATGATACTTAGAAAATTTATCCCCATATGAATATAGCACTCAAGTATATATTAGAGGGAGTATTTCTTCCATACCTAGAAAACAAATGGAGAAACTAGTTCAATAAATTAATACTATGGAGATATAGAGTTTTGGAATTATGGACTAATCAGACGCGATAAGAGATAAAAAATGAAGGTTTATAGTGTCCATAAATTTTTAAGAATTAATGATTTATATAAGTTCATAACATCAATATCCATAAATAAAATTCATCATTTATTTTTTATCATTAGATTTATCATAATTAAGGAGCAGTCAAAACATTAAAAAGAAGATTTAAAAACATAAAATAATTTATATGAACAAAATTACATGATTTTTTGATTTTAGAAATCATAAAACCATGTTAAATGTCTAATATATGAATGCATAAATTTAAAAATAAGGATAACATTAACTTTTTCTCATAAAGGGAACTGTATATGTGTAATAATGCATTACCATTATCCTACTCATAGTTGTCGAGTAGGGGTACTAGGTTACCCATATATAACCATTATTAATATTGAGGCACCCTATGGAAACACATTAATATGATTATATAGTGATGTTTTACCATTAAAACTGCTTTGGAATGTCCCTATACCATTATGCAGTATCATAGTGACTCTTATGAATTCTTTAAAAACATGTAGCTACTATTACACAGTGTACATAAAAATATTATTCAACCCAAATAAATTTATAATATTTATTGAAAATTTTATATTTTTACATAAATAGGGTTATAATTTAAAATTAATTGGTGTTTCATATAATTTCTTAACTGATAATATTATATTTATCCCCCTTTTGTAGAATCTAATTATTGTGAATTACATATAAATTTATTATTTGAAAAAATTAGGCCACTAAGATCAAAGAAAAGATTACCAATCCTATATTTTCTATTAGTTCCATCAATTCATCCATAGAACTCCCACATGTATCACCATATTACTTAAGAATAACATTCAACTCTAGTATCTAATGTCAAGTGATCATTCCGAAAACCATGCATCAGACCCCATCTAATCATAATCATAATTTATCCCATTTATAGAATTGGTAATGTGGCACTGGAGGAGAGACTCATGTAACTAATAATGTATACCTCAGTAGAAAGGATGAATGACTAGATAGTATACTTGTGATTATATTTACTTAGTGATCTTGAAAATTCTAATGTATCATGGTTCTATATTCCCATGCAATTTCAAAATATAATGGGTTAACCGAGGTTCGACTGTCAGGAAAAATAGGTCACCCAATAAAAAATTCCAAACATCTAATCTCATGTTTATCAATATAATTTTGGCTACTCTGAGTTGTTATTAAACTCTTATTAATTAGTTACAATCTCATATTAGGATCTTATATTAGGCCCCAAATTTTTTTTACCCAACTCAACTCATTACAAAAAATGGATAAACAAAATGATCTTAATAAGAGACACATAAAGTTCCATTTGAATCGAATCCTTGTAATAGTTATTGTATGAAATCTTAACCAGGGATAGAAGATCATCCCACGTACCACTAAAAACTAAAATATTGGCTCAAAACATATCATCCCATATATGAAATTTCTAATAAAACTATTCATATATCTAAGGATGATACATGGTACACAATCACAACATGGTCCATAAGGACTTCTCCGGACCTTCCAAAACTATGATGTAAAATGTACACCCCAATTAGATTCGATTTTCAAGGGAACTCTATGAAATAATAATATATAAAAGAAAAAAATCATTCCCATGTTATCTATTGAGTGACTCTCACAGACCAATAAGAAATGATATGGATTCATCAGATGATCTAAAATCACCCAAACAATGTCATGGATGCTTGACATCATGGTTAACTGATTTAGAATTCCTATAATGATGTCGTCTTTGTTCCACATGTGTATAAGAAGTGGATATATCAAACCATTGGGATGTTGTTCATCATCCTTTATCCTTTGACTGGAAATATATTGGGAAATGAATCCTGCAATGTCCCTCTTCATCCCTTTCCACTATAACTGCCACTAATTCAATGGTATATAATTTTAACCATAGTATACACCTCCCAATATGATTCCTAGAAGTATATCAATGTATCATGAATAATTAATCATGTACTATAAATCTCCCATGTACTAGGACAACATTTTCACTTTCCAATGACCACCCAAGTATCGAGTCACTACCCACTTGTTCATCCCTAATGACAACACACTATGGGTTGGATTCCTGATGATAATTCACCCATTATACTAAATAACATTTTATCACTAAAGGACTAGATGTATCGATCCTTGGTCCTCAAAAGAATACATCATTAAGTTAGAAAAAATACATATAGGAACCATTTTTCTTCCAAATTCAATTCACTATGATATTGATAAACCTACACATTATTGACAAGATGGTTTGAAATGGAATTAACATTACATTTTTTATTGGCCCTGTCAAATTTGAAAATATTTTGGTAATCTACCCAACATCTCGGCCTCAAATTGAGATCACATTATGCTGAGATACAGTGTGTGATCATATAGTCTATGAAAAATACTTCTATAAAAAGATATTGATCCAATAATATTTAAATATTCGGACCTTGTTTACTAAATCTATGTCACAAATGAGATAGTTCCACTTATGGGATATGAACTACACTAACCCATAAGTCACTCCGAACTTAATATGTAATGCAACTTCCACCAATCCAAATCAAGATGCATCAAAACATATAAAAAAACTGATCTATGGATTAAGACGAATTTATAATGAAGCTATATTCAACCTCCACTCCATCTCAAGAAAATTGAATTCACACTACCAAGACAATTGAAAAGTCATCCAATTATTTTTTAGAAATGTCATGGGACCCTCTAAACAAGAGATGTTATGGATGAAAAATTTATAGTATAGTTATAAACATAGATTGATCATAATTTAGATCATATTATATGTTTTTGGGACACTAATTTATCAATTTTCCATAGGTCCATGGATATAACAGTCATAATCACCACATTTCCAATCAGTTTCACCTTATGAATCCAAATGTGACACTTTCAAAATAAAATATAAATCTGATGTGCTGATAATTATATCAATAAATTCTCTTGAATCCTATTATACTTCTCTAGGATTAGTGATTAAATTTGGAAAATATCAATGAATACAATTGAAAATGATCCATGATATGGGTAGAAGAACCGATTTCTAATATTCATGAAACTCGATGGTGAAGTTATGAATCAAAATTGAATAACCAATTATTAATATAGAACAAAACTTCTTTGAAAAAACAACCTCAGAATTCCCTCCTATTTGACCCACAACTAGTGATTTCTAGATTGTAGATAAATATTAGAGAACAACCGGGATCCCTATAACTTGTTAAAGATATCCTTGATCCTAGGAAAATGATATCTATAATTTATCACCAACTATTTTATATTCAAGTATTATTTGAAATTTCAAAGTCTAAAATCCACATTTTTGGAGAAAAAAATACATGAACACTCCAGGATGATACTCATCTTGATAATTTATATATATTCCATGTTCTCAACCTATACCCTGATCTAATTTAACATTCTCGATTCCATGTGACAAGGGTGTATCAATATGGTTTATGAACATTTTAATATTTCTATTTCAAAATAAACTCCTATATCAAGGGGTTGGATTATGAACTAATCTATAAACACATCCTAATAGTGCTCCACAACTCACAGAAAATACAATTTGGATGATATTGATCCGTCAAAATGGTCCTAGTCTACAATCTAATCCATGATCGTCCAATGATGTCTCAAAATTATACCCAATCTTCCTATTACAACTTCCACTCATTGATTATCACAAAACTTTTATCCATTATATGGTGTAAAAGATACTAATATCCAATATCAATCAATGTGAGATTGAGAGACGGTCATCCATTTGATATCCAGAATCACAATGAATCTTTTTATCTATAATATCATGAAGTTATATAGTTTTTTATTTCTAATAATTATTGTAATACTCTTTAAAAATCACTAAATATGGTCTAATTTTATACCCAACAATGCATTGAGGGTAAGAGAATCCGTATATTACTTTACATGTAAGATTATTCCAACAAATACATGGGAATATTAAATTGAATTGGAAACATTAAAATCATGAATTGTGGAAGATTAGAATACCATTACACTAGAGTCTCTACATGGTTATGTATTCCCATAATGATTTTAATCAATTTATAAACATCCCAATAGAATTTGGGGCCCTGTAAGAATTGATGATTTTGGCGTTTAATATCATGGAAAATTGGACCATAGTTACTGACACTTTTTCAGTGGTCATGAACAAAGATAATGACTATTTTATAAATTATCCATGCTACCTAAACCATTGAGTAGGTGTGGGTTAATGTTGAACAACATTTACCTAAGTGCCTGGTTGTAAAGGGGGGACAATGTCCAATATGGGGGTATTCAATATAACATCAAAGTAACCCCATAGGACTACATCAAAGAAAAATGATCTAAAATAAAAATTTAACATTTAAGGAATATAAATCTAATAAATCAAGATAGATCCTAATTGGTCCATGGGATCACTCCAATTTCACATAGATGTTTACCTATAATCAAATGTATATAACTCAAAGAACAATGAAATGTCTATATCTATTTATTTATTCCACTAAAAAATTATTTATACATAACATAACATCATGACTACATTCCACAAATTAGTTTAAAGAATGTATCACAATAGCAATTGGGAAGAATATATCCCCCAATCAAAGAATATAAGTCTATCTCCAACTGCTATCATAATCCATAAAATAAATTATTGAATTATTGTACTACAAATAATAAGTATACCTATGACATGGGATCATATATGCCTATTCTTGATTGAAGAACGCCCACAAATCATATAATCCATTAATGAAAATCCTTTCAATGGTAAATTGATGGTCTATTACACATGATTGGACTACAAAGACAAAAAATCCCCTACCTGAGTCCCACATAACTTGTCTTCTTTATGACACTTCTGAGTATAGTGAATATAAATCAAGAAAACTCATCTGATACCATTTTGTAATGCCTTGAACTATACAACAAAGATAACATTGGGGAGAAACATTTTGTCATAAACACCTATGAAAATAAAAGTGGCTACCAAATAACATCAAGGGTACAATTACCGTCAGTGGTGATGCTATAACCTCTAGTAAGAAAATAAATAACCCAAAAAATAATTATTAATATAAGAATCAGAATACCATGTGGTAATATAGAGATAATATCTAATTATGGATGAGGCATAAGACAATAATACATTTAATGATCTTATGAAATAAAAAAAATACTATGTATTTGTCGAAAAATAAATAGAAATTATATAGAAATTATATAGATTATGTCCTAGTGTGACCACCAACTCAACGATCCACAATAGATATTTCTTCCAAGGAACTATTTCCCTTAGTTTTATCCCATTAAATGATGTCCACATCTACATCAAAATTACCATTTTGGGATTGAATATTAATACAAAGTAAGAAACAGAAAATGCATCCTTAACAACTATTCAAGAGTAAAATAGGTTCATGCGATGATAATAATAAGTGTTCAATAATGAATATATAATCATATAATGAGAACCCATTTACTAAACTAGAAACCATGGTAATAAAATGCACCTACATCGGTATCATGATGGAATGATAATCATATATGATCGATATGATCATGAATTTTCCCTTAGTATTAAAACATTTTACTCAATATCATCACAGAATTGAGTGACCATTATACATGGTATTCATAACGATTCGTGTTCTCACATGTTACAGGAAATCCTCAAGGAATCGAGTTTTGTCCCGGAGAAAAGGATTTCAGAATCCTTCCCTATATATTTCTCAACATTCATTATCATTTTATGTCATGAAATCTCCCCCTCTAAGGGTTAATCAAACTATGATGGTCCACCTATTATTAATACCACAGCAATACGTTCATGTAAAGGTAAATACACACCAAAGTAAAGAACATAATAAAATAAGAATATAAAATTATCATGAGCATATAGTAAAAAAATATAATGGGATGTGATCAACATAATGTATGGTAATAAGATACTCTTTAAATACTCATTGAATTAGAGGTCATATATAGGTATCATAGGCTAAACATAGTGCACACACATCTTACATAAAACACCAAAAAATATGTATAATTGGATATTTAATAATATATTAATTCAAGATAAAAAATTTTAAAATGGGCCTAAAATCGTAAATAAATTATAACATGATGTCTTTTTCATGTTAATGCCATGGTTTGTAAAACAAATCATTGTATGAAGCATATCTCTGTATTAGGTGGTGAAATATACATTCATAGGATTCTTCAAACAAATTCAAATAATTTAATTTATAAAATAAATATAGACTATACATGCTATAATAGTTTCTCCCTACATGATAATTTCTATATTACCTATTTAATCCATATCATATGTTTACCATTATTTCTAAAAGAATAATTATAAAACCACATGCGATGATAATCTACCCCTCTAGAATAATTAGATAGAAGGAAGATGTCATTAATTATTAATATTATTTGATAATTATAGATGTTTGACATTTAAGATTAATTTATCATTATTTTTCTATAATCTCAAGAATAAAAATATTTAAATTTTTCTTATAAAAAATTCCTAGAAAATTTTTTCCCTAAAACTAAAGGACTCGTGAATAGTGTAAGGATAGTGTCAAAAACTATATCAAGTCATCCCTCCATTGGATACATGAACTGGTCAATGAAAAGGCCATAATGGTATTCGCAATCCCTATAAAATGGTATATATTCATGGGAATCATAGATGATATAGATAAGAATTATTTCACCAGATGAAACGAATATGAAAAATAAAAATTATAAATAAATAAAATACTGTAATGACCCCTGAGTGCATCATTTTTACATGACATTAAAAAATAAAAAATTAACCCAGTATTAAAACTATAAATGTAGTGAAACAATAGTGAAGACTAAAATCCTACCTCACCCTCTGAATACACACTCATATAAGGAAAGTATACCCACCTCCACTTGCTCTACTTCTCCAACAATAAACTTTATATACTCTCTATTAATAGAATGTGTTAAAATCATATGTGGGAAATGTAATAAATGAAAAACAAATAAGAAACTAAATGATAATTATAGTTGTATCCTTGTGAATTTACATGTAACTTCCTAACAGACAATATCTGTGATCCCCCATTTGTGAGAACAAAAATATAATTTTAAACCTATAATTAAAAAATGATATACATATATAGGAATGCGAAGATATGTATTTCGTACCAATACCAAAATAAAACCACACCCTATGACTTATATTAAAGAACCATTTAAATATATTTTGAAATCACAATAAATTAAAAATAAGGTTTTTTCTACTATTTCAAATAAATTAGAAAAATGATTCCCATAAAAAACATTTTACCTTTCGGTTTCAAAAGTAGTTTCCAAGGGATGAATTATTTTAAAAATACATTTATAATTTGAAAGAATTGGCGAAAGAAATTTTTCAATGTGAGGGAAAAAACATAATAGTAGGTTCTACCAGATATATCATAGTATCAAATGATTGATAATATTTCAAACATGAAAGCGAATCTATGTAAAATAGATTTTAAATACTGAATCCCAATAATGAGTAAAATGATATCAAGAACTATGGGGAATCCCTATATAACTAAGTTTATTTGGGAACTAATATTTTCTACTCTCAGTTATAAACTATGGACATGAATGGTTGTTATACTAATTGATCCAACCAATCCACATCAAAATATTAAGGTTAATGTGGTAACATAATCCTTCTAGGTAGGGTGGGTCAAGCCTAGTGTACCTATCAAAATTTTCCCTCTAGGATAACCATGATTTCCATATTCCATTCCCATAAATAGAATATATAAGGGATTTAAATTAGGAAAACAATTTATTTATCACTCAACAATGAAAAAAACATACAATAACACCTCACCTCTTTTTAATACCAATGAAATGAATCTTTTCATAAGATCATGCCAACTTAATAATATTATCAAATATGAATTCCACAAGAAAAAAACAAATAGTCTTATATTGGAGATCACATGAATTTTTAAAATACTTTGGAATCTTCTAAATGGGCATTACAAATTTTCAACTGACATTGATCATTTAGAGAACTTATTTTTATAAAATAACCCTCATGTTACAAAACCATCCTTCACAGTTAAATATATATACACCCATTATTCCAATGTACGCACTCTCATAACCTAAAGTGAAGATGTAAAAAAGGAAACATATATATGTATCTATATGTGTATATATAAATATGTCACATTTTATATGTTAATGGGTTATAAATTCCATATGACATTTTTTTTAGAAACCAAAAAATGCCACCATGCATTTATGGAAAACTAATAGAATGGCCCAAATTATTTTTGGAATTTATAAGTTAAATAAGTAAATCCATTTATAAAACCAAATGGGATATTATGATGTTTAATATTTTAATATAAAATTCGAAACATGAATTTATATAGGAACCCTTTCTAAACATATTAGGAATGTTTGGAAATGATGAAACAAACCCATTACACATATCAAAACACCATTCCCTAATTTATTTACTTAATAATATAAATAAAAAAATTTAAAAAAATCAAGAAATCCTGGATTTTAATTTAAAGTGTGAGTCATTGGGTAACATACCTCAAACTAAAGAATAACTCCCTTCTTTTGATGTGTGAGAGACAATCATGTATCCATTGAATACAAAAAATATTGAAAGATGAATGAAAACCCATGCCTCTAAATTATATATTAAAAAAATGTTATGAAAACCCTGGGGCCTTTATAACATGACACTAATATGAGGGAATGATGAAGGATAGTGAAGAATGTGGCAGAGAAGGGAAGGATTTAGAGATAATCCCACCCATATTCTGAAATAGAAATGGTAAATATTGGAGGCCATGTTATGGTTATGTAATGAGAGAGGCTAAGATCTAAGGGGTTTGGTGGAGCAATAGGTTGAGGGGTGAAGGAGTTACCAAATTAGGGGTTTTAATTTTTTTAGGAAAAAAATATTCATTCAGTTTTATTATATATTCATTATTTTTTAAAACATGTTTTTGGCACATGGCTTGGAAGAATGAGAACTAATTCATAACTACATAATTGGAATTTTCAGAACCTCCCTTGGGTATGACACATGGTTAGGGAAAAATGAATCATTCATGTGTTCAGATATATAATAATCAGAGAAGCCATATCACGAGTTATAAAAGGTTTCTATAAACTGTGTTCCAACTGTAGACCAATGATAAAAAATCCCAAATTTCTAATTATAAAATGGATTTATTCAAAAATATAAAAACGATTCTATAAAAAGTTAAAAAAAATGGAAATAATTGTCAAGGTGTGTCAATTCTCCTCACCGTGACACTTTATACCCCTAAAAAATTCCAAAGATACTTGATAAATCAATAAAACTATAATGGAAAACTAAAAACTCAAGTGGACAATATAAAACATATACGCCGAAGAACCAAAACTAAAATTCCAATTTAAAAATCCAAATATCAAAAATCCAAAAAAATATTAAAGTTCATCCATAAAAATAAAATAATTCTAGTAAATTGAAAACTAGAAAATAGAACATAAACAATCAATTATAAGAATAGAATTCGGTGAAGATTCAATTATCAAATAACAAATTTAAAATAAGAAACAACTTGACCCCTATCATTTAAATCACCACATAAAATCATCATTGTCTATTTGGGTTCTCCATGGGAATTAGTCCCATGATCCATAATTTTAGATAACTAAACCACTATGATTGAGGGTTGGTGGGGAGAGATTAAATAATTACTATATCAAGGAATCTTGATGACCAAGTTCACTTTGTGCTCTTTCCATGATGGTCTCCCTGCAATGTTATAACTATATTTGAAAAATGATTTCCTAATATAGAAAAAGTCATGTGTTGGAACAAAAAATAAAATCTAGAAGAAATGATCTATGGAATGATGAAAAACACCAAACCAAAATAATAATATTCGTAATTTCTTAGAAATAAAAATTTTTTAAACCAGATTTACTAAAATAGAGATACAAAAATAAAGTCCACCAGATCAGAAAAATATATCACAAAGAGAGATGATTTAGATAGAGAAGAAAGAAAAACCCAAAATTATTAGGAAAATGTGAAAAATACATTGGGTTCCCAAGATAAATCAACCAAACACAAACATATGAAGAAATATTTAGAAGACATAAGACATTTAAAACAAAACACCACCTAGAAACATTAAAAAATTGATAAAAGAAATAATCAAATGGGACTACAATAAAAAATAATGAAAATAATGATTAATTAGTTAGAGTAAGAAGAAAATTTATTCCAAAAAATTTCTTAAAACAATGATGTATGAATAAAATAAACATAGGAACCTATTTCAGGTCAAAGGAGGAAACAATTTGACAATGTCTCGAAACACTGAACCTTAGAGGACCTAACTGATCAAAAGAATCAATGCACCCTTCTGAGCTAGTCCAACTACTGACATAAGAAATTACTAGTCAAATAATTAATACCAACATTTAGTAATAACCATAATCAAAATGAATGATCACTGGAAAAATCAATATTCCTTAAGTAGTGTTCAACAGTGAAGGATAAATGAAATAGATATTTATAATTTCTTCATAGATACTAACTAAAAAAATTTGAATACACAAAAGAACAAAATTATTAGAATCTATGATACCGAAAATAAATCTCCACAAAATAAATGTATTCACCCAAGAGACTAACAATCCATTCCTTACTGAGAATTTCTTAGGGGAATACACAAATAATATAAAAAAAAATTGAAATTAATAACCATATCATTTTAAATCCTAGAGCAAAAGAATTCAACATCAACTAAAGAAATAATCCAGATATTGAAATTATCAAAATAAATATTCACAATTTTAAAATATAAATCTTTAAAACCATTTAAGACCTCACATATCACATTATAAAACATTTAAATTCCTAATTAATTTTTAAAACTAATTTAAATTTCATATTTTTATTTGATTAAATTTTTATCACTTATTTTTATCTAAAAATGTAACATTCCTCCCATTAAAATATTTAAAAGGCCTCCTATAAATACCTTTCATATTAATACACAAAATTCCTTATTAGAATGAAATTTTGGAAAATGAAATCTATCATAAAGATTTAGCAATATACAAATAGTATCCAATGAAACCTCGCATATATATATATGTATGTATACACTCTCCCACTAGATTACATGCACATATATGAAATCAAATAAGCATTTTCTTACCAAACTCATACATCCATATATGTAAGCATTCATATATAATAAAAAAGGTCTATTGAAAAGAATATGCAACTCATTTTTCAACATACTCTTTAGAATAAAACAAAACATCTAAAACTACCTTTTTAAACAAAATCAAAACATTTATAAATTCCCTATTCAATTTTTATTCCATATTTTCATACACTTTTAAATATAGGAAAACAATTTCCATTTCATCCTAAAATATCTATAGGTTTTTGTTCTAGAAACCTAATATTGGTCCAGCAGAAAAATAATTTTAAATCCAATCTAAATATTCAAAAATGAAACTTAAATAAAATAATAAAACAATTGGAAAAACCCTACACTAAATGAATCATAATTCTAAAATCTATGAGAAGAAAACGCTACACAAGGCTTGGCTACATGTTTTTGATGATCTCGTGTGAATAGTGTAAGGATCACTAGAGGATAATAAAGGTAGTTACATGTTCTATCAATGGACATATAGACGATGAAATGAAACATTTGAACTTGTAAATCCATATAAAAATCATCTCCGAAATTTGGGGATTCCCAAGAACAACACATAAACTTTCAATTTCGACTGGATGGCCTCATTAAAAAACCAAAACTTTTGAAAACAATTGGGAACCACTCTCATATCAAATAAAGAGACTTATAATATTAAACTAGAAACCCATACATCCTTATGAATAGATGGGTATCATGAGCCTAATGAAGACTCATCATGTGAATTCTTGTAAATCTATCCCCATAATATCAAACAACCCAAAATAATAATGGTGAAAAATTTGGATACTTGTTTTATCATAAACCAACCCATGAAGAACCAGTATAAAACACCCATGAAACATCGGGATAAGGCCCAATGGGTTCTTACAATAGCCTTGGGTATACACAACTTCCTCTACATCAAAGAAGCACTAATTGGAAAATATTTCACCAAATATAGAAAATTATAAAGAATGGGTGGAAATATATAAAATTATAGAATGAACCATTTATTCATCATATTTACACACCATAGAAACAATAAAACTACATAGTATCAAAACTAGAAATGTATTGGATCAGAAATTAATATTAAAAATCTCACGCATCCTCCAAATACTATCTCTTGTAAGGAAAGTATTCCCACCTCCAATGGCACTACTTCTCCCACTAGAAACTATAGATACAACCCATTTATATAAAGTGGTAAAAACATAAGTGTGTAATGGGATAAATGAATATGTAATTAAAAAATATACTAAAAACATATATGTCACCATGTTACTATTCAAGTCGCCTCCCAACCCAAATGAACCATTATGTTCCATGCACATGAACAAAAGAAAAGATTAAATCTACAACATCAAACGGTATAAAATATATTGCCATTAGAAGAAAAGTACTCTACAATGGTGACAAAATAAAAATAAACTACATGTCTTATATTTTATATGAAATCAATTTAATAATCTTATGAAAATATAAATATACTAAAATAATGTTTTCCAATCCTTTTGAAAAACCATGTAGAAAGCTGATTCTCTCAAAAACTATTTTTTGGTAGGTATCCAAAACTATATCCAAAGAATGAAATAAATTACAAAAAAATTGTTAAAAATAAGAAACATATGGTGACTGATATTTTTTAATGTGATATCATAGATTAGAGACCATGTCACTTGGTTATACGAAATATTTGATATTTAAACAAGGATTTAATTATTTCAGACTTGTGTGGGAAACTAGATAAAATAACATTTAAATATATTTCCATAAAAATAGTATTAAAATGTGAATATGTACCATGGGAAATATGTGTGTTTCTATGATTAGTGGGGAAATATGATCATAATACTCTAAGTTATAAACCATGGTCATAATGATATATTCTCTTTCTTGAGATATCCTATAAAAACCATCATTGTTTTTAATTGTAGTAATATAGTCCTTCTAGGTATGGTGGGTCATCCCACACATAATTATCCTAGACTTAACATCCTAATAAATATGATCCCCATGTTCTATTCCCTTAAAAATAATATATAATGGTGTTTAGTATAAAACAAATGTCTTAGTTATAGAATAATGAAAATAAATAATATAACATCACCCAAACTTCATGCACTACCAATGTGAATGCCCTTTTCTAAATATCAAAACATCATTCAAATCATATAAAATCTAGGTTTCTTATTCGACAAAAAAAACAAGAGCTTCCAATTGTGTTGTATTATCATATTAAAGGTATTTTTAAAATTTCAACTAAACCTTATATTTCTAGAAACATACATTGATCATTTGGAATACTGCATTGTAATGCCTATATATCACATTCCAAACAAATCCTTTAAACCAAATAAACATATATATGAAAATATATATATACATATATATTCACCCATTATTACAATATACATATTCCCCTCACTATAAATAAAGATGTAAAATGGGGGAACATATATATATATGTGTGTATATTTGAATATGCATCGTTTGATACTTGAAAGGGTTTGAAATCAAATAGAAGGATTTTTTTTTGGAAATTAGAACATTCCACTGCACAAATATAGAAAACATGTTAGACGTCCAATTTTTTTATGAATATAAAATTTAAATAATTAAATCCATTCAAAAAACCAAACGATCTATTAAGATGCTTAATATTACAAAAGAATATTGTATTCCTGATTTAATAAATGGAAACCACACATCCAATTTGTGGAAGTTTGGAAATCAAGAAACAAACCCATTTCCCCTATAAAAACTCATTTCCATAAATTATATACTTATTAATATAATAATAAACCTTATAAAAAATATCAGAAAATAATGGATTTTTATTTGAAGGCATAGTGATTGGGTAACGTACATCAAACTAAATAAGAACATGCTAGATTTGAGTCATGATATCCATTCTTATCTCAATAAATTTCATGGAACCCTAGATGATTAAAGAGAAACCAATACATAATGAAACCCAGTAAAATTGTACTATAAGAAAACCATAGGGTTCAAAAAAACTCAATCCACTTTGAGAGAAGGAAGTGGATGATGAATGTGGAGGAGGTGGAGGCTTACATGATATGATAGAACCATGGATTAGAAATGAATTGGTAATGAGTGAAGGCTAATAAAAGGAATTGGATCATTTGGGGGGGAACCCCCCTAGGGTCTAGACATTCATTAGGATGAGTGTTGATGGGGATGTAACATTTGGGGTTTAAATCTTTTAATGGGAAAAAGTGAAATTCAGATTTATTATTTTTTGGGATCTTTTATATAAAATTTGGAAATTATGCATGGATATGTCATACAATTTGGGAAATCATGCACAAACTGGGCACCCTATATAAGGTTCCTTGATCCCCTATCATTGGAAGGCCTCAGGGTTATTAAAAACATTATCGAACCACATGGTTTTCTGTTTAAATACCAAATATACACTTCTATAAGTTGCACATGATTTCTAAAAACCGTGAACCAATTGTATATCTATGATGAAAATCCCAATATTTTAATTTTGAAACATTTTTATCCCAAAGTCCAAAATAGAGGCCACATATAATTAAATAATTTAAAATAATTAATAAATCATGGTTGGGGTGTGACAAATAGAGGATTTCCAATGCCTGAAAACAAGGAGATGATTCTATTTCTATGAAAGAAGGCTTCACAATACTTGGGATTAGGAATTATGTATAACATGAACTCTATAGTAGATAAAAATTGATTGGAATCATGGTTATGATATTTTTAACAAGTTATGAAACATACAAGTTAACAAAATTAAAAACAACAATTTAATTTCTTCATCTAATATATTATTTAACAATTTTTTAATTGTGAATCATTACGAAACATCAAAATAATAATTATGAACATTAAAAGATTCAATGTTTTTAATTTCAATGAATTTTCACCAAAAAATTGTCAAACCATGTTATATGTTCATGATGGGAAAGTGTAAACAATGAATAGGGATAAAAATAACATTTTCTCTAAAAAATGATCGTCAAAAGGGTAACATGGTGTTAACCATAAATAGTTCATAGCTGTCATATGATGATACATGGATACCCTTATATAACCTCCAAAAACTCAAATTTAACATTGTACAACTTATTCCTAACCTCACACAAAGTGGTTTTACACATGTGTACCCCTTGGAATGGTCTCTTTACCTTTACACAATTCCAGTGTTACCCTTAAATGTTATTTTTAAACATGAATCTACCAATAAAAACATATAAAAACTTCATAAAAACCTTATATAGTGGTTACTTACACATATGTAACCCTTAAAAATTAATTTTTACCTTTATAGAACATGAAAAATATACCTATATGTACGTAAAATATATTTATGTTTATATATACCATATCCCATACAAATGAGTATAAATTTTATTTAAAATTTGAAACTTTAGATAAAAATATTTATAATTAATTTTAAAATCTAGAGTTTTAGAACATTTTAATAATAGAATGTTAATGTCAATGTATCAATTATATATGAGTAATTTGAAATTCAATCGATAAAAAAGGACCACATTTACTACTCAATGATAGACTTAATTTTTTATGTCTTAATCCTGCTATAAATTCCCACATTAGAGATAGGAAATAATGGGTGAATCCATATTGCTCTTGTAATAATCAGTGAGGATGATATGTCTCCTTGATTAGGGGTGGCATTGAGCTCTCCCATGTAATTGTTTATGAATAGGGTCACCTCCTTATAGTATGTGATGTATATGGTCATCTCTTCCTAGTATTAAGCATCAAGGGTTGTGAGAACATTAGAAAATACAACATCTAAGGGATTCTATTATCAGTGTATATATGATAGTTTTGTATTATAGGGGAATTAAACCATTGAACCATGTATATAGTTAATAAAGGGCGACAGTTCATCCTTTTTAATTTATTAATATTCATTAATTATATTGATAACAAACCATGAATCCTCTTTGATATTTGTTTTGAAAACTATTTTCTATAAAGATATTTTAAATCTTAGAATAAAGGATTTTTATTCAGCTTCATTATTTTTATCATAACTTGAATAATAGTAAATAATATTCAAGGTCTTCCCTCATTGGGTAGAAGTGTAAATGCTTCAAACTACGTAGATTTTTTAGTATTTCCATCCTTTTCCTATTGGGATCATAAAATCACCATAAAATTACATATTCTTTGCTCTAGGAGTGTAATGTATAGAGAAAACATCATCATCAAGTAGTTCAGTTTCGAGTTGTGGATTCACTATTATAAGTTGTGTTATGTGGAAATCATAAAATACAATCGCTTTAAATTTATTTAATTACATTAACAAGACAAAAATTGTTCCAAAATGGAATCCCAATATACTATAAACCCATATAACATTATAAGAGTGAGGATAAACTTGATAGGGTAAAAATGTGAAATGATTTTGACCTCATGGTTCCATAGGTAGTTCCTCAACATCTACACGATGAAAATTAATTCATGGGAGTAGTTTTATGTATCATATTATTAAGTATCAATGTCCTTTATAATTTTAATGATATAGTATAGGGTATTATCCTTACACATGTCTTCATCTGAGAGATAATTTTACATGGAAATAAATATTGTGTTACCACATAAATAATGAGTTTTTATCCTTTAATAAGTTTCTTAAATACCGGTGGCCTGAAGAAATAATTCTCATGATGATTAAATGATATTTGAGAATATTTGTCCAATTGATATGTGACACCATTTTTCATTATTTTTATGAATGGAATTAATTTGGCAGGGAGGTTGTCAATGATGTGTCTAATAAAAAAATGATTTCCTTGGAGTGATGTTGGATAAATATTACATATATATAAATTACATCCTTTAAGATGAATATTTTATACATCTTCTAACAAAAACAAACCTAGAACTGTATCGTTTTATGGACATTGATTAATATATTCATAAATATTTTTTTATTCAATAATGATATTTAATTTCTCCCACATATTTATTGTCAGATATTATATTTTTTAGTCATACCATAGTTAAACCGTTGAGTCATAAACTTGAGAAAGAAAAAAAATAAAGGGTGTGATAAGATGCTCAATAAGGGTAAATAAGAGATATTTCAGTTAATGATTATATGTAGTCATTTTATGAGAATAATGTTATAATAAAATGAGAATAACATTTTAAAATCATAGCAAAAAATTCATAGATCATAATCATGAAATAATTATAAGGGAAGATCAAAATACATGAACCAAAAAATAATCATTTAACATGATCAATGAAGTAAAAACATAAAAATAAGAAAATTTCATATATCATTTCATAATCATAATCATAGAAATATTATTTTAAGGCTACCCACCATGATATTTATCATATATTATTCTTTGGTTATCCACAGATGTACCAACTTCAGTCTTGGGATAAGAACATGTATAACCAATTTCCATCTTGGGATAACCTCCCATGTAACCTTTGATATTATAAAAATAAATCATTACCCAATGGATTAGGTTTTCATAATATATCCACCCATCAAATAATCATATCTATTGATATGTTATCTATAATATCATTGAAATTTTTATCATTCCATTATATCTTAAATAGTGTAAAAACACATTTCATTAATATATCACCATAAAAATAATTAACATTATATACAAAACATAATGATGGTATCCTTGGAAAATATCCTGAGGGAATAATAAAAAACGTCAACATGTGACATTCTAGGTGAAAATATATTTAAAATATTACTAGAATATTTTTTAAAGAAAGGAACAGCTTTCATTTTAAAATAACATATTTAATATATAATAACATCCTATATATTTAGAATCATATTATATTAAAAAAAAACAATTTAAATTTTAAATGGATGAATTAATTAAATGAGTTTTTCTTATGGAGGGAAAATATATTTAAGTAGTACTGTTAATATAATTATTCTATTCACACATTTGATAAAAAGTAACATATTAAATTAATTAAAAGAAGATTCATTTTAAAAAAAATTATAAATACATAAAACATTTGTAATAATTATTTCAATACATCTTTGTTGAATATTAAAATATATCATGTTAATATTTTAAATAAAATATTGACATGGTGAAAAAATATTCCATACCAAATAGAAAATCATTGTATTATTTCCTTAAAAACGCTATTGGAATTTTGAGTGCATAAAGAGGGGGATATAAATAGAAAAAATGCATTCTATGGAAATAACTAGGTGAGAATAAAATAGAATATATTTATAGGTACATAAAATAATTTATATTTGTATATATATTAAAAAACAATCATAGGAAATGTTTTCATTCTAACATAAAACCCTTACAGCTTTGGTGTCTTTTAAATGATAACCCAATGAATGAAATTACATGAAATTAAAAAATAATACCATTAATATAAATATATTTATTATATAACATATCATATGGGAATTATCTAAACCATATGAAAAAAGTGGTGAATATGACATATGTCTCACATAAAAAAGTGATATGAGAAACCATTATCACAAGTCTAAATTTATTTTAAACCTTGCTATCCTCCCATATAAAAACATTAAATTTATTATAAATCTATAATAAATCTATATTTTTAATTATAATAACATAAATGTTCCCGTAATTAAAAATCTTATCCCTTTTATTATCAAATCTGTATTAACATCATCATTTTTGGGTTTAACATCTTCATTTATCATATATGTTTCATTTCATCTATTCCCATGCTTGAGTGTTGACCATGGTTCCATTAAATCAATAATATTATTGATTATATATCTATAATATATATTAATTATATATATTTATAAATATTTATTACCATTCCTAAAAATTAGATATATAAAAATGAATTACACATTTTATTGAGACTGGATATCAGATATACCGAAGAAAATTATTTTTAATTTCTAATGAAAAAAATAAAATGAAGATATATAATATTACATTTTTAAATAATATTAATTATATCATATATATCATATATATTTGTCAAATTCTTCATTATAACAATACATTATAGGTGGGGATGTAAAATTAACTACATTACTATAAGGAGGTGATGGTCCACTCATACATACAAGCAATAATTTCATTCCAAATTTGATTTAATGATGGAGGATAATGGTTGTTTCATAATAAAATAACTTTTAAATTTTTTCAATATAATGAATTAATTACTTTGATATGGATTGAATATTTGTAGAGGTTGTAGAAAAGGAAATATTATTAATAAATTTAATAAAGACTATAACATGTTCTTTAGGATAACTCATTTTGATTACACCTTAATCCTTCTTAGGATAACTATAAAACAGTGACAATAATTTTTAGTACATTACTATTAAATTATTTTGAAGATAGAAAACATGAGATTTATACATTAAACGATCAAAAGGTTTAGTATCAAGTCAAAATATGGATCATACATCATGTATACATAATAGAGTATAATAATTATTAAAATCATTCTTCATTATCCAATTAAAATATTTCACATTCTCTTTAGTACATATAGAAACATAATGATATAAATCAAAGAAATGGCTGAGCTAAAAGAACATTAGTGGGATATAAGGGACCTAAATAAAAAAATACATAGTTGATTATATTCGACATCATAATATCATAAGAATAGTATAATCATCATCCTTATATGGGAAAAATGTGATAAAGTAATTGAATTTTGTATTGCATAAAAATGATATTGTATGTTATATTGGTAAAATACCACATATAGTTGTGAATAAATATAGCATCATTTTCACACATAACATATTCAAATAGACCGGAACATCATTATTGTGAACAAATATATAATCCAATTCATTTATAATACACATAATTTAATGAGATACATCATATTACAACATGAGTTAGTGGGATATATAATTCCAGAACTAACTATCACAACATTATATTATATAATCATTTATGACACATAGAATGATTAAAAATCACAGTCAAGAAATATCCCACATAAATGAATATATTTTACAAGGAATTTATAATGAATAATTTAATGAATAAAATTCCGGTTCCCAAATGGAAAAGGGATAACATATTTTAAAAAAATCATTATTCATACCAATGAAGAAGTGAATCAAGATGGGTTAATGATGTGTTTTGGAAAGAAAAAATATTTAGGAAAATATTTTTATTTTTCCTATAAATCAATGAGGAAATATGTATATCCTCAAAAATAGAAGGGAATGATACTTAAAGGATAATTGAGTACCCATAAGGGAATATCCATACTGAAAATGAAATTAAATATAGATAACCCAAACAAAGAGAGTAGGATTTTAGATTAACATTACCTCCAATCCATCTTTATTTAGTCACATTTAGCACTCCTTAATAATAATAAGACATTTATCGAACAATTAAAAATAGAAAATTATGATAATTTAGGTCACTATTTAAAACTTATAACCCATATATAATATTTCTTAAATTCCTTTGTTGATGTTGAAGTGTTTTGATATCGTATTATTCTAAAAAAATTCAAGTTTTGATTAGAATTCTCAATTTTATTGAAGATACATTATATTTATGTAGAATAAATTAATGAATATTAAAATAAAATATTTATACATTAATCAATATTAAATAATTAATTTTAACATTCCATAATGATTCTGAGAAGGAATTAATTTGGAAGCATCCTCATTGGGGGTTGATTGTTTGTTATTAGGAACATTTTCCAAAGGCGGTGAAAGTTAGTTATAAATTATAAAAAAAACTACATTAGGATAAAATAATTTGAATAATGTTAAAATAGTCTCAAAATAATATTATAATATTTGGTTCTTAACTGGATGTGGAGAGAGTGGAAGAGACGAATAAAAAAACTGCATTTGATGAAAACATACCCACTTATTTATATTACATCCATTGCATGATAGTAGTATCCCTTGATGATTGGTGATGGATTACTACATAATACCCCTATGTATTATATGTGTCTAAAAGGATATTTTTTTATCGATACATGTATTTACAAAGGGTGGGTGGAGTAGTTTTCCAAGTGGAGGGTGTGGGGATATTTATATATTAGGAGAGGGGTATTTTTTGAATATAATATTGAATAAAATTATATATCAAAAGTAAAAATTATAATATAATTTTTTGATGATATAAATGATCTTTGAATATAATTTACTGGTTTGAATAAATTTACTACATTATAATTTTAATTCAATAGTTATTAAAAAGGAATTTGAAAAAAATATGAATTGTTATTTTAAGGGAACATTTTAGACTTTAGATTTGGAAAATTATTTTTAGGAATAGAAATTAATTTTTCTTGAATGAATCAATTTTATAATTATATTCTTTTATAACCACTTGTTCTCAAAATTATTGGGTCATAATTACATAATTAATGATGTAATTTAAGATACACGGGTTATGATAATATCAATATTTATTACTATTCATATGAAAAATGAAGTATTTCAGGAAATTACCAAAAAACATACCCAAATATAATTTATACATGATGATTTAAAAAATTATAATTATTTAATAAAGAAATATTTCTATATTGGGTAATTTTAATTTTTAATATAAAAATTATGTTTTTTACAAAATATATTAAAATACTCTTTATTAAAAATGTGATTTTAGTTTAATTATGTTTTATAATCATGATATTTTTTATTTTGAAATTTTATATATTAAATTTACGTAAATTAATTATGATAAATATTATGTATGTCACAATTTACAATTAATAGAAAAAAATCTCTATTTTAATAGTCATGTTACTATTCCCAATGACAAGGTTACTATTCCCAAAGGTCAAGTTACTATTCCAATGGTCACATTTTTATTCCAATAGTCACATTATAATCTATAAATACCTCCGTAAATTATTTAACATAATTCCTATTATTTTTTATCTTTATATTTTTTATATTTTTTATTTTTTTATTAATACATTTTATCAACTATAGTTATTTTCATGAGAGGGATGATTCTAGCAGATTTGGGTGATCTATATTTTCCCATTGTAGTTTTTTTATTTTTATCCCCTTAAAAAATAGGTAATTTTAGAATCCATAGATGCGGGCTAATGTAATTATTTTCATTAATGTAATAATGTTTTTATTGTTTTTCTATGTGTTGTATGTTTACACTACTATATAATATAATATAATTCAAATCTATGTCAAGAAACAAATATCATTTTTAAAATATTGGTTATTAAAAAATTGGGAATAAAAAACCTAGTATAAATTTATGGAATCAAGTTATGTATTAGGGAGGTCCTTGGATGACCTTGATAGTTTATACATTGTGAATAAATGTAGAGAGGAGGATTAATTTTATAATTAATGAAAGGAAACACATAGAATAAAATAAAATTATTAAATATAATTAATGTATTTCCAAAGTATAATAATTAAAAATGGATAATATTAATATAAATAGAGGCTATAGAAAAATATCACAATCCAATAAAATATATACTGGTTTTGGATTCATTTTAAAACATTTATTTTGGTTTATCCCCTTCATTATACTTTTTTAACATTATCGATGGTTACACATATTTATCCCTTAAGGGTCATAAATTTACATACAAGGTGACATGTGTGTAAAATTGCTTTATGGATGATATTTTTAACCAATTTTTATTCCCAATATCTTTTTTTGAAGTTTTTTAAATAATTTAACAATATTTTATTTTACATAACATATAATTAACATCATTTTTTGGACAATGAATTTAATTTTAATTTATATACATCAATGAAAAATTGTTTCTTAAATATAAATACTTCTAAATAAATTATACATTATTATTTACCATAAAATTATTGTAGGATAATAAATCACCCAATAAATAATCCTTTTAATGTTTTTAAAATCATTTACTATATTCTTCTTACTATTTTATCAAGAACATATTTAATTTTTCATATGTAATTAAGATAATTATACCATAAAATAATAAAAAAAATATCGTCATTTAATTAATTTATTTATGTCTAATATAACCATTTATGTTCATTCATAACTATTTTTCCCTTCTATGACAAAATGATTAAATATAAAATCAAGAGGGTCATTTGGTATTAATCCCTATATTGAAATAATATAAATGACATAGTCAATGGAAAGTGAAAGGAAATGTCCATATTTCAATTTGCAGTATATTTTAACTTGAAAATAACTCTAGCATTATGATAAATAGATGTGTTAGAGTTATTTTAATATGACAGTCTAGAACCCACACTACTAGATACAATACTGAAATCATAAAAATTACATTTCAAGCTTCAAAATAAATTAAGGTAACCTAAATTTCAACATTAAAAACATACAATATAATAATAATCATCATTTATTAAAAAAATTAAATATTAAAAATCACAGACAAGTGAAAAATATCAACATGAAAATAGAAGGAAACCAAAAATTCTGGAGGCCAAAAAAATGGAGTTCAATTGTCTTTGCTCTCACATGGTTTACCCCCTTAAGGGGAAGTGAGTTCATGCTTGCATTGAAAATAATCCACATAATCTAGCATTCCATTGATATAAGGAACTTTAAAAAATTGTTACAATCTAAACTAGAATGGAGGAATCACTTCTGGTTGTTGTTGAGACCCATCCACCATTTTATGATATAAAAAATTTACAAATGATCCACATCTACTCTATGTGAGGAATTATATATCATTGTGGAGTCTGTTTCTACTACCCCTAAGATGATATTATTCAGCCTACATAAGAGTATACCTATTTCTATTTATCTTGCTTCTTCTTATAGAGAATCCCCACTACCATAGTGTGTAGTGAAAATAAGAATGACAGAACCCAATAATCCCCTATCATTCCACATCACAACATGAAAAACATGTATAACAATAAACATGACTTTAGTTTATAACTAGAAATATGAGGGTACCAATAAAATACAACAACCATCACTATTTCACATGTTAGAATGTATGGATTTCCTACCATCTAATAGGGGTCAGTGTGTAGGTTCAACATCTCAAAATTTCATGTTTGAATAGTTAAAACTAGTAGTTTACTTGTTCTAATAATGAGAATCTTCATTGTGGAAGAGATAACATCCAATTAAGATGTGTTCCATGCATGATAGATGAACCAAAATCATTCTAAATAATCCAATTCTATAAACATATACTTCATCGTCACTATGTCTACTACGTGGAACCCTCGATCAATAAAATCGATCCCCTTACCCAACTGATAGGATAAAAGAGGGCATTTTCCAATCACTCTCCACACCAAACATGATTATCCACCATAAAATAATAGGTTCACCAAGCAATCCTCCTGATGATCAATTCAACATGATCACCTCTAGACTAGATTTATACTTGAATGTTTAGTATTTTCATCCGTAGGCAACACTCTGTTTAGGAATCTACAAACAAGAAACCTATATTTCATGGGGAGTTCCTTACACAATAAAACCTCACCCCAAATATCATCTTGATCGAGATAATAATATACTTTTTATAATTGTTTCAATGACATGTATTCCAATAAGGATTCTGTAAAGTCACAATTTTCTAGTTCACTATTAATTTTAATGAAGTCAAACACACCATTTTTATCATCATTCCTTAAAACAACAATTAAGTCTTGGTTGTTGAATACATGATATAGAGATGTTAGAAATTGGTAGCCAATAGAATATGAGGTATGATCTTTCCATCTTGGGGCGCTTTAATGAGATGTCAACCTAATCCTAAATTAAGAGTGACTATAAAGGGTTAAAAAATACATATTAATGGTAGAAAAAAATGAATAATTAATGTCCTCTTTAAATTTACATGTTACCATTGAATTAATTTTCCATGAACTTCACCCAAAGAGTCATCTCATCAAGGAACTTCCATTCCATTTTCACATCCATACAACGAAGGGTGTTAGAGATATTTGTAATAATGATAACTCCCTCTTTCCCTTGGTGGGCCATTATTCCCTAAGAGGACCAATGATTATATCAATCCAAATGATTATCCAAGATTAAAAAATATAGTATGTTATCATTATGAGATTTGACTCCCTTTTAGAATATAAATGTTGAAAGGGAATGCACTGGAATGGAGGAAAACATAGTATTCAACTGTATGATTCTAACACCCAAGGATAAATATTCGTTTTACCATTGAAAACTTCCTTATGATCCTTCCCAAAATTTTATCAATCTGTTGAATTATGGAACTTGTTAGAGAAATGGTGGAACCAAGGTAATCCATATGAATGTATCTTCTCTTCGTGTTAGTACTATTTTACTGGGATAAGGCATGCCTATTCAATCACCTAGTCGAGATGTAGAAAATTATCTTCCCCCAACTAAGGATTTGTCAATTATATTATATATAATCATCAAGAAATTTATTAATTCCACAAACTGATCTCTTGTACGATTATTTAAAGATAATGTTATAATCATAGATCATACGGAGAGAGATGATGTGGGAGTGAACCCTACATCTTAAAGGGATCATATTCCCCCATAAAATAATTATGTTAACGACTTGTATGAGCGCATAATATGTAATAATGAATATGTTTGGGGATAACATATCCTGTTTTCTAATCCAACATGACACCATAAAAATAATAATTTTTACCCCTGATAGAATAGATATACAAGAGGACCTAGAGTACCTAAACATGAGATCCAGGGTTAGAGAGAAGAAAACCATTCTCTCAATCTCCTTGATAATAATGTGGCACTACACCGGGTCATAAGATTTATTCATATCCTATTTGAGAGAATTGATTGAACATGGGACCTTCTGGTTAATATCACCGATCACCTCTAGGGCTGGAAGAATCTCCCCTTTAATTTCCCCCCACTCAATAACTAGTGTGGATCATCCAATATCTAGTGGGGGAGATAGTTCTACATTTTTTTATTGAGCACACCAGCGAGCACCATGTAAGTGTAATTACACAAGCTAACAATGTGATAATTCTATATGGAAAACAACTATTTGATCATTGTAATTAATGCTAAGCTAGTCCAACATAATACATGAGATTCCTCAAAACCTTATAAAACCAAGGAAAACATTCACCAGATCACACATGATAATATTCCAAGTGGCCCTATATAATTATCCTAGTAATCCATCTATCCCTAGAATTTTCTCAAGGTTAAGACCACACAATCCATCATAATCCACATTCTCATTAGGTATTTCTTTAATAAGATCATTTTTAGAAGTTTAAACCCCATGTGGAACTACATCGAATATATTATCAAAGAAAAATAGATATAAACCATTCATTAGAAGGATAGGACTACCGTGAATCGATTGAAATAATGTTTCATCCACAATTACAACCACATTCCTTTCATCAGTGTAGGTCTGATTCTCTATTGAAATGTTTGATATGATGAACCTATTATTCTATTTTATACATGTATGAATGAAATCTATATTGAAATCAACTTTATGAATCCATTTTATCCTCAACTTCTAACATACCATCCACTATTACCACTCTAATATATCAGTCAACATATTATTCCTGTGAGTGATTTCATAGAACATGATATCGTCCAAGCCAGTCACAAGACTGGTTTCCATGAAATTAATAGCCTAATTTATTGGATAAATATCAATAATTCTAGTAGGATGGTTCATGATCAATGATTTTATTTCAATATTGGTCCAATATTGATTATTGTGAAGAAAAATCCATGCATACTCTTATAAAGGCTTATTAACCTGTGGAAAAGAAATAGGACCCACAAAAATATTTTTGAAACATGATTATCCTTAAGAAAGGAAATAGGATCCATAAAAATATCATTGAAACATTAATCACCTGTAGAAGGGATTTGGATTCCATATCAATCTTTTTGAAAAATTATTTTCAAATGAAAAAGAAATAGGTTATATTGAAATCTTTTTGAAACATGAATAATATTTGAAAAAAATTGGTTTGTATATCCATCATTTTGTGAGAAGATTAACTCGTTTAAATTAAATAGGATCAATATAAATATAATTGAATTAAAAATACTACATCTAGATAAGTAATGTGGATGATATGATTAAAAAATATTTGTAATGTTTCATATGTAATATTATGTTTTTCTAAATTGATTAATGAAAATTATTTTAAAAAAACTAAATTTTTTTAAGTGAATAACCCTTTGGCATGGAAAATAACTTTTAAGAACAAAACATAATCATAAAATATGTTGAAAAAACATTTATTAAACAAATTGTTTATATATAAATTAAAATTCAAGAAAAATAGTGGTAGGGTATTCCCTTCATGTTATAAATTCTAAATGTAAACATTCTTTTCAAAACATTCTGAATAAAGAAGTAAAAAGTTTCCCATTTAGAATATATTAGAAAATTAACTTTTTAAAACCTTGTAAAAAAGGTAAATAGTTTTTAAAATGGGTTTAGGAAATAATTTAATTTTATAAAATAAAATATTTGAAACCATTTTTGAAAAATTTAATTCGAATGATATTGATGCACATTTAAAAGAAAATATAACATCGGTATCACATATAAAAAAGTTCCATGATTTTTCATTAATAAATAATAGAGAAAATGAAAGAATAATATGTGAAAAAAAATTATAACTATAGGCGAATAAAATATATTTGGTTTAATACAATTTGATAACATTGTTTCCGCTAAATTAACATTGAACATAAATTATCTCAGAAAAATGGATAATGAATCATAAAGCATTTACCACAATGTTAAGCCATTAATCTTATTCCTCATTAAATAAGAAAATAAAATGATGATTTAAATATCATGAAAATATGAATTTTTATGAGATAAAATGTCAATGGAAAGCATATACTCCTCAAAAAATCAATATATGTTTATATCACAAATGTATGTCTCAATGAAATAGAATTTGTGATGAATAATCCTTATAGAAAGCATACCATTGAATTTGAGAAATAATTTATGAATATATTATGTGTATAAAATTTAATCAACATAAAAGATATCTAATTATGATCAAATAAAATAAAAATTCATCACACACATTCTCAGGACAAAATAATGTTGACAAAAAAGTATCATTACCTAATGAAAATATTTTTTTTAGGAAATTCTTGACCCCATGGTAAATTTCAATTCTTATAGAATTTCAATGAAATAATTAAATAAAAAACCTAAAATAACATTATTTATGTGGAATTCAATTTATTAAAGGTAAAATGGGATTTATATAAACCACACAATGCAAATAAGTGTTGAATATGGCATATTTCTAACATAAATAAAACTTGAGATGAGAAACCCCTAACCTAATGACCAGACATTCATTATAAGGACATTAAATCCAAAATAAGAATATTAAATAATTAATTTAATTATTAATGAAAATTTATAGGTTATATATATTATAAATATATAAATTTTTTAATGACTTATTCAAACAATTAATTTGTTAAGTCATTGTCATGTTTTTTGAAGACGTTCAATTAATTGTTTCCAAAGGACATTAGTGTGTTGAACACTATCAATTATTTCATTGTTTTAAAACATCTATAATATTAATAATTTATAAATCATAATATTCATTAAAAAATTTTAATTTGAAAAATAATGATGCAAATTGTTATTAAAAAAATGAACATTTTTATGATCAAGGAGATGTTAGCCCAAACATATGCCAGAGTAATGTTTCCATTTTTATGTGATCACTACGGAAATATGTTTTGTGTTATTTTACCATAAATAGTTATAATTATTTATTCATATACACTTATATATATATACCTTGTGATTTGGTGATTAAAAAGGAATCACATTGCTTCTTGGATGTGGTGGTCCCCACACACATGAATAATAATATAATTTTTTAGTGAAAAAATAGAAATGATATAATATTATATAATAGGAAAAAATATGTTACAAATACCATTATTAGGTCATTTATGTAACATATATTCATTATATTTATCCATAATACCATCCATGAATATTTTTATTGAAAAATTAATCACATCGTTTCATGAGGTGGTTGTTCACCGTACACTCGAGTGATGTTATCATCACCACAATTAAATGGAATATAATAAGGTACATACGAATAATAACTCCAAAATAATTAATACATAAAAATAATCACATATAAACATTTAATACATCATTATTTCAATAACTGAGTGGAGATGATGGAAAATGAATGACATTGGTTCATGAGGTGGTAGTCCAATATACACACGAAAGATGATTGTGCATACAATTTGATGGATGGGTGGATAAATTTAATTTAATAAAAAAATAAGATAAATTTATTTAGGATAAACTGGTGTTATTATTTGAGAATATTTTTATAATATTTTAATGCGGTAGAAGCTAAAATTAAAAAAAGGTATTATTAGGAATTTTACCTCTACTTGGAAAACCTTAAAATATTATAACAATATTATTAATAGAATTCATAATAACCCAAACATTATTCTACTTAATGGTTAGGTAATGTTAGAGGTTATTTTGGTTTTTCTTGTCTGATCCAAAAGGGTTGAATGTTTGATGTTGTGATGAGAGGATGCGTCCTTCTATAAGTGAGGTGAGTTCCACACTTGAAATATTTGAAAATAAAAAGTGTTTACAGAAGGTTTTCACATTAAAAAAGGAAAGAAAATCTTCCATTATAGATAATTATACATTATTTGGTATAAATAATGACATATATTATATTAAATACATGTTTTAAGGTCATTTTTAGAATACTCTTCATAGTTTGACCATCCAGTAAACACATTTTCACCTTAAATAAAATAATTAATTTTTATTGTCTTTACAAATAATTATGGTAGAAAATTATTTTTAACATATTAGAGGAAAAAAATTAGTGTTATTTCAAATATGGAAAAAAATTAACAATGTCTATTTACAAAAGAGGAAAAATTTATTTTAAAACCAATCCTATAGATGTAGAGAAAATTGGTATTTGAAGAAGTGTTCTTAAAAAAATGATATTATATTAAATATATGAATAAAATTAATTTTTGAATGAATCTAAATTAGTATTTTTATATATATTAAATATAATTTTCATTTAAATTGTTATTCACTATGGTTATTTATGAATTAATTAAAATGTAGAATCCTTGTCCACTTTAAAACAAATTTTTTGAAAACCCTTGTTTTAAACCCGAATATTTACTTATAATAAAATCTAATGTAACGATGATTAAAATGTAACATAGTATTTTAAATTTAAAAAAATAATTTCATTAATTTAAATCATATTCAAAACATAATGGAACTTTTAAATTACTTAATTTATTGAAAATAATTTATATTTTTTATAATAATTGGTATTTTCGACAATTTAATTAAAAATAAATATTTTATGAATCAACCTAATTTAATTTATATATAATGGTTTATATAATGAATTTAATTTTTTCAAATAAATTATATACAATTTAAATAAAAATAAATATAATATTTTATCACAACGGGGAAAAAATATTTTTTGAAGAAAACATAATTTAAAAGAAAAAACTCACATTACTAAAAATTAATTGATAATCTAGTAGAGATTAATAAAAAATTTAAATTGTGTACGAAATATATATATATATCTACTTAATAATGTTGTTAAGAATATTTATACCCAGAAATTTAATACCTAGGTAAAAATGGTAATATATTTTTGGGCAATTTAAGCTCGTTGTTGTAAGTTAAAAACACAATCGAACATAATGATCTTTTTTCAAAATAGTGGTGTGTTACATAACCACCCTAACAAGTTTCATAATTTCAATTTGAAATTGAATTAGATAATTTATTTTTAATTTGAAAAAAATACATCTTTCGAAAACCCACATAAAAAGGGATAAAAAATATTCAATTAATAAGAGAGAAAGAGAGTCTGAGTGTCTTCTAGAATTACACATAACATGTTTCCAAATCAAATAAAATATGTGGGAAGTGAATATTTAGAAATTTCAGAATATACTTATGTCTAGATAATGATATTCAATGACAGAGTTAATTGTCAAAATAAAGTGAATGATCAATGGAATGTTAATTACCCGAAAACCATAAACCAAAGCGGTATGAAACAAAAACACTCATATCATCAGAAATGAATTAAATTTAAAAATAAATTATTTAAGGATTCTTGTACTATATTTAAGGAATAAATTTACCCTACAAATCATGATAATAAGTTAATATACATTCTTTATTAGTAAAATATCATCCTTTTATCAATTATCACCACAATGTCATCTTTTTCCCCAAATAATGAATATTTATAATGTTTTTTTGACTCAAGAACTAAAATTATCATTTAAACAACCACTTTAACAGTAAAGGGATAAAAAAGATGTTCCACATGTCTTTACATATTATCAAAAAGCAAAATTTATATCACATGGTAATATTCTTACCAAAACTAGTAATCCGTCATATAAATAGACAATACTTTAATCACCAATATTCATTATTATTACCAAAAGTTCAAAAAAATCCTTCCTAAATAACCTCAAAAATAAATTATTTTTTCCATTAAATTTAATGTAATAAATTATATTTTAAATCTCAAAAATATGTCAATATCATTTTTTTGATGTAAAATTGATCACTTAACCATCAAATCAGGTTTTAACCATATGGTAAAATATATGACAAAACTTATGTTCCCATAATTCCCTCAATATATAATATAATATAAAATATAAAGATCCTAAATAAATTAAAAATTATTTCCACATAATATAAATTAAAAGTTCACATTAATACACATATGTACATATATATGATCTTAATGAAACCTCTCTTAAGATGTCATTAAACTCTTTAAGATATATTCACTTAAAATTTAAATGGGGTGTCTAAGAATTTTATATAATGATAATAATTAATTATATATACCTATAATTGTATCTATAACTCCAAATATAATCTCACATGAAAACATAATAATCTCAAAAAATTTCTAATTCCTCATATGATACTATGTATAACCACCCTGATCCCACACTCTCAAATCTAGGGATAAAAACATAAAAATTAAATTCCCACACTTGAAACCATTAAATTTTATCCAATTATATTTATCCAAAACAGTAAATATCAAAAGGAAACATTGGATCAATAATATGCTTAAAAAATTATGGTTTACATTTTTAGAGAATTGCAAAAATCTATTATATAAACAATACACATGTATTAAAATAAGTATATCTCCCATATAACCTTTTTTTTTATTTCACATTAAGTCATCATCATAATACATATAAAATAAATCTAATGATAATTCATTGAATGCAATTTTTTATTAATATGGGAAAATAAAACATAATCAGGGTGAGCTCAAAAGATCCTTAATGGGATGATAATTATTAAAAATTGATTGTCAACAATGAGAATTAGTAATGAATAAGTGTATTAAGACCTAACCAGAATATATGAGCACATCATAAATCATACCATACCCATAAATACCTGAATCTTGAATCATGAAACATGGAATAAGTCATTAATAATGAATAGAATAAAAATATTCAATGTTCATGAGACATATATTTTCAATCTTGATCAATGTAACGTTTACAAAATCATGTGAAGAATATATAAATATTGTTGGCATGTTGGTACATTATCATCATAGAACCCTTAATGAAAACATATAATTGAAATAACTATACATCCAGTATTAAAAATAATTCCCCAAACAACAAAACCATTACCGAATGTATCAGTGTGATATCTGACAACACATAGTCTCTATACTATATTAGTCCACCTGATGCTATCAGTGTAGACCCATTGTATAATATATAACATGTTCACATAATGTTATCTCTATGCACCCATCAATCAAAAATTCCCATGAAACATAAATAATGTACCAAGATCTTGAGATTCATCATAATAATAACCGAAATAGATTTTATTCTTTATTAACATGATTAATCTAGGTAAAAGAAATTTGTTCCATGAAAATATTCATGAATCAGGATTTACCATTACATAAGTAAAAGGTTACATATAGATCATTTAGAAACACGATTAAATCTCAAAAAATAAACATGTTACATAATTTTTTTAACAATATTATCTCATAGATATGAAATGGGTTCCATAATAATCTATTTGAAATATATCTAACCCATGGGAAAAATGGGTTCTATAACAGTCTATTAGAAAAATTACTAACAAGTGGAAAATAATAGGGTTCCATAATGAAATATTTGTAACATGATTAAGCCATGTTAATCAATTTGGTTCTATATAAGTATTTTACAATCTTGAAAAACCCATGTAAAAGAAATGAGTTCCATAATAATCTTTATGAAATATTACTATCCTATTGAAAGTAAATGGGTTATATAATAATCAATATTAAATAATATTAAGCAATTGAAATGATATGGGTTTCATAATAATCACATAGAAACAGTCATAATACCTCTCGATAAAAAAATGAGGATGGTTTGGTTAAAAAATATCCTGAATTGATCATAAGTAACAACACGCATTTTAACAGATTTGAATGTAAATACCATTATAAGAGAATTAATTTTTTAGGGAAAAAACATTTTATTTTGTAAATCAAATTTTAAAACTAAAAGTTCACTAAATATTGTGATAATATTTTTAATACAAAACAACTTTGAAACATATTATTGAAATTTCTATGAAAATAATGGACTTCTGAGAGGGAAATTTTTTTCTTGTTATGAATGTTTAAAATAAAAATTCTTTAAATTTTTATGGAAAAATGGAGTTAAACGTTACAAATTTAGAAAACATTTGGAAATTTCTCTTTTAAACATATTTTAATGATTATTATATATCAAGAAATATGAAATTAAAAAATTAGATATATTCTAAAAATAAATTGTTGAACCTTTTTTGGGAAAATTGAATATGAATGTGATTTTAAACAGATATAATATATTATAAAACAATAACATCACTTAAAAATAAAATATTTGATGAATATTTATTCAATAAAGAAGGGAATCAAAATTTAATATTTGAAATATGTTCCTATGTAGTGTATAATTAAATATATGTCATTCATGAAAAAAAATATCACATTATTTATACTAAAAAAACATGAACAAAAAAATATCAAAATAAAGGATATTGTATGGTAAATCCATTTTCAGTTTGGTAATTATTAAATCATTAGAACCATAAAATAATAAAATAATATTATATATTAAATTTCATGTAAATAAATATTTTCATGATATAACATGTCATAAGGTTTTATATAAACCTAAAAAATTAATATAGGTGCATATAAAAATTTTTTGTCTTAGAGAAAGTTAATTTTCAATGAATAACACTTATAAAATCATACCAACAAATTCGATAATGAATCGATGGATCATTTATTTTTATCAAATTTAAAACTTATAATGGATGTTTTTATAAAAACTAATTTAATAAAAATTCATTAAATATATAATTCTAACATAAAAATGTTAATAAAAAATTATTACAACACCATGAAATGAAATAAAATTATAAATTTATTTACCACTGGCTAAATTTCAAATCAATTCCCCCAAAATGAAATAATTCAAATAAGAAATTAAAATAGTAAGATTTATGAGGGATCTATGTTATTACATGTCAAATTGGTAGTATAAGCATCACATAAAAAAATCAAGTGGGGACTAATGCATTTTGATCATAGAAATATAATAAATAGGAATGAAAACACATAACTCAAGCCTAGAAATTCCTTTTATTTCATTTATATACTATTTAATAATTTTAATCCAATAATTTTATTTCTTATTATCCTTTTTAAGGTTAAATAATTCATTCATAAATCATTTATTTTATTTTCTTATAATGAAATATTAAAATACTTAATCAATTATGTTTACATAATATGTTTTGCGGATGTTCAGTTTATTGTTTCAAAAGGAAATTGATTTACTAAATGTTTAAAATGTTGTTATTCATTGAAAATATATAGAATAAATATAATGGAATATGTGTCATGTTTATTTATCATTCATACATTTTAAATCAATCCTAAAAATTACTTTGGAAAAAATGAAGTATATTACAATAATGGAGAAGAAAGGTTGCACGTATGTATGACTAAGGATTTCATTTTTTAAATGATTATTTTGTAAATAAGGTATATAACATCCTTAGTTTTTAACGAATGAATACTATTTTTGATAGACTACATGACACGCCACATCGAACATAAATGAACAACTAAACAACATTACTTCATATGGGTGTTATCACATAGACATTGAAATAAAAGGAATGAACATGATTAAATAAATTATAAAGATATGTATTCGAATGTTAATATATTAAACTATTTGCTGAAGAATTATATATATATTAATGTAAAACCAATTTTTAGAACTAAAGGAAATTGTTTTTCTAAAAATATACATAAATATGATCAATTGTGTTTTGTACCACAAACTAAAAAGATCACTGTTTTTTGGATTATATTAATGTATTATATACAAAAATATCAAATCTATATTTTAAAATTATTCTTCTGTTTTTTCAAGAAATGATATAAGAACAAATTCAATTTTACGCATAAAATAAATATTTTTCAAAAAATGATGTTTTGTCACATTTCGATGGTATAGTTTTCCTAAATATGGGGGCTTTCACTTTTAATAAATTTTCAATATAATAATATTATACTTTGAAATTAAAAAAATATTTTGTTGATTTTTGTCCTAATTTTATGATGAGTTTCATGTTTTGATAAATAGTGAAAAAATATGGTATTTTAATAGAAAATATGTTTTATAATAAGTAATTTATGGTGTTAAATTATATTTTTTATTAGTTTTAAAGTACCAATAAATTAATTTTATATCATTTAATCCCATTTAGGTAATTTTAATCAATATCAAATTGAAACAGTAATTTAAGCATTGTGATATTTTGAATGTTTTTACTTTAAAAACATGATTTCTCAATACGTCATTATGATTAATTTTTACTTGTTTTCCAAAATTAATATTTTTGAAATTTTGAAAAATGGATTCCAAATTGGGAATTAGAAGGTACAGATTTAGGGTATAGTTCGCTTTTAATTTTAGACAATATAAATCATAACTTTAATAATTTTTTCTTTTTTTACCATGATTAAGGGAATACTGGGTATTTGAGGGTTAAAATAATACTAAAAGTATTATAAAATTACCTGAAAAATTGGAATAATTTTATTATATATGTATTTTTCATCTCTAATTATTAAAGGATCGTTTATGATACTATTTATGGAATTTGGATGTGAATATAACCTTTATAATAAAATATTCTATTGTAAATCTATTTTTTCATACAATTTTTAACAAGAGAAATATTTCTAAAGTGGGGTTATAAAAGGGACATATGTGATTATAAATAGTATTATGATAGATTTAATGTTTATCTACATCATTTTAATTTATTTTAAATTTTTATTGATATGATAATTCTCATAATATGTGACATAATGATGACAATGTAGTTTTTTAGTTAAAGAAAGTATAAAATAAATGATATTAAAAATATTAAAATAAATAAAATTTGAAGATATTATATTAATACATAGATTTATATATGAATTTGAAATTTTAGTTAGGTTGTATAACTATTGGTTTTAATTTATCTTTTTTATGAATTTTTTAAAATATCATGTAATGAATAGTGACCTTATTGACATTATTAATATTTTAAAATACATAATATTTTATTAATAGACAAAAAATTTAATAACTCTAACAATTTCAGCCAAATTATTAGTAAAAGTCTTTAAATATCATCAATGACTCATTTATTGGTCTTTTGAATTTTTAACTAATTATATTAACCCTCAAATTTTAAAATCCATGTCAGGACACAATGAATTAAAAAGTTTAAATAAGGGTTAAATATAAAACATAAGGATTAAAAATTAGACAAAACATGTCATATTATTATAAAATGAGGTTATATATACCTAAAATAACCTATCTATGAAATTCAAATTCTCAGATCGATTTGGATTATAAAATTCATTTATATTAATTTAATAATTTGATGATTTCCAAGAGTGCCCCTCCCCTCTCCAATAATGTGGACATATTATTCTCCTTTATTCACAAATAAAAATCAATTTGGATAATAAAATATATATCCTAATCCCTTCCTAGAATATCTACCCACATTCTGGATTCCATAGTTTATGCTGAACACCATCATTAGATGTGTTAATGTGTTAATTAATATAGATTGTCCGAAAAAGAGGATGATAATGAACATACATGATGAATCAGCCTATATATTAGTGAATTTATCTCAATCTTCATTTATGAAGGAATATATTCTTGTAATACTCCCACCGTCTTTTATGAGGTGTATATACAACAACATTGAAATTTCATATCATGAATTTATTTATTCTTATGTTACTTATTTTTTTGAAAATTGTTATTCATTAATGGGGCTTATGATTTAAATGTTCAAAGTGGTATAGGAATCCTTGAATGTTTAAATATTTAATTATCAAATAATTTTTTCCGTGTTAATATTATTGATATTATTTAATTTATTTTGGTAAAGGATTACAAAGTAAATTTTATTTCTATTTTAAATATCATTCAAAGGATTTCAAAAGAGAATCTTTTAACGTTTTCTATAAGAAATGTTTGAATTCATTTAAATAAAACAAATTTATAGTAAATTAAAAATTATATATTGATAAAAGGTTCTCCACTGCCTTGTCATATATTTGATATTTCCCTTCCCCTATAAGTCTTCATCTTTATAAATTAAAATGAATACCCTCTTTTATTTTTATGGTTATTATTTTATTAAAAATTGGTTATGAGAATAGATTGATTATTTATATGATAGTAAATGTTATATTATATTTGAAAAGGAATTTTTAAGATTAAAATGTTGAAAATTTAATTATTTTATGATTTATGATTATATAATAATATTGGGACATTTTATGGGTATTTAGGCTATAAAAAATTATGGGTGCTTCATTATTGTTCCTCACATGACTGAAGGATGAGTAAGGATATAGGGATGTCAAGTGAAATTTAATGAATATTTTTCATAAAAGTGATAAATATTTATTTTAAATGTTTTATATTAATGGAAATATGGATAGTGTTTAGAATTGTTTAGTTTGAATTTTGGTGCTTTTGTTATGTATGAGTTATGGTCTGATTCTCTAATGCTATAATCTTTAAATGATACTCAATGTGAAAGAAATAAATGTATTAGATTAAAATTTTGATATAAAATGTTTTAAAGAGGGTTATTTATATTTGGTATCAGATGAATTCTTTAGAAAAATTTGGAGGTCGGGATAATGTAGATAAGATTCACTTAGAAAAAATTACTTCATAGTTAAGTTGAAATTATGTATCATTTTAATATTATCTTGTTGCCCTGTCTATGATAATTCAATTTACAATGCCTCTCCTCAGAATTAAACATGAATAATATGCGCGAAGAAATTGAGAGGAATAATCCTACCAAATCAGTATCCTGGTATGACTAGAATCAGAACAAAATAGTTAGTTATATTGATGGATAATATTAAATAAGATAAAAATTGCGGTGGAATCTATGGTAGAGAGGAATCAGAAATTCTATGAAGGAATATGTCGATAGTGATACATTTCACGTGGAAACATACCTTATAATTCAAATGATCATATGACCCCGTGATAAATTATGGATGGATTAAATACATAGAATATTAATTTTATGTTATGGGTTGTTCGCATCACTAAATGGTAACTATTGTAATATATCTTTTTGATGGTTAAGCTGACTAGTGGCAGTCAAGGATTATGAATATCATAGAAAGTAAAGGTATTTATTCCCTGTAATGGGATGAAATTAATAATATTATTCATGAGAAGTATTTTCCTAAGGATGATTTATTTTGGATGGAAAATATTTTTGTAATTGATATAAAATGGGAAATATTTGGTTTCTTTATATTTTGAAAAATTCTCATATTTGGACATGTACGTCCCAAATGTTTTCTAAGATATTATTAATAATATAAATAAATTTTACTCTATATTGAATCTATGATATCAATGTGAATTAACTTTTCATTATTTCAAAATGTAAGATAAACTTATTTGATGTGATGAAAAGGTATAAATATAGATTTATGATGATCAAATGTACCATGAAAATATGGAAAATAATATTCTCAGTTAGAAGGCAATGGAAAATCATTCATTAATGAAGATTTAATGTAGTAAAAGTAAATTCCCATGTTGTGTGAGGTGTGTTGAAAATAATTCTACAGAAGGTATTCCAAAGACACAGAAGTGTTTTTGATGAGGTATGTTTTATTAATTTAGCTTGGGTCAATAAGGGGGATGATATGGAAACCAAAGTGAATCCAATTGTAAAATATTTTAGTTTCATTGAGTTAGTACATTATGATAACATGTGTCTAATGATAGTTACTCGTGGTGAAAATCATAATGATCGGAAAAAATCATTGGGAAAATTTTATCCCAGTAATGCAGTTGATATTGATACACAATGTAAATTTATGGATGTTCCAAACATAATAGACTTCATAAAATAATATCCTCATGGTCATGGTTTTAGACACTCCTTTTTTATTTTTTATGTGATGTGATCATAAATTCATCAAGAACATATGTGATCTGATTAGTGGTGTTTATGTTTATATAAGGATGTAATTTAATGTGGGGTATTCCTTCAATTTTGGACTTGAGTTAAAAGTATAAACAATCATTGGGGATTATATAATCTTTGGTGATTATTGTTATTTCTAGGTATGTTCATTATATGAGGATGAAATAGTTCTCATGAAATGGAAATATATAATGTTGGAAAATTTCAATATATTATTTTATATTTAAATAATTCCTCAACTCAATGAAATGGATATTAAAACAAAAATGTTTTTTGTTTATTTTTTTAACTATGAAATAATCACATTTTTACCAATCATAGATTTTTGGTTTTATGATTGATAAATTTTTAAAGACCATTTTCTATATCACTCTACATCAGAACATGACAGTGGGTTTTTCTTCCATGTCCATGTTTTCCAACATTGAAACATAGTATGTGTTATCTTTGGTGACTATCAGACATAACATTCTTTATATTAATGTGTATGTCTTAGTTATCCTTTTCACACTAATATAATTCAATAACTGTAGATTGAACATTCGTACCATAGTTAGAGAGCTCAAAATCAAAATTGCGAGGATGGAATTTTTAGGGGGGGATGAAACATCCTGAGTTTTTAAAAATGAAATAATGTGTTCTATAACGCACATGATAAACTACATCAATAAAAAAATGAACAAATACACATTTTTATTTAATATTTTTGTTATCTCATAACCATTATAATGGAGGATATTGACATTATTAATTAAATTAGGAAAATATAGTTTAAACATGTATATATAATAACTTATTTTGTGGCCAATTAATTATAAATGAATTCTGATCCCATTTTTAAAAATAAAGGAAATGTTTTCCTAAAAACTATTTAAATCGGAATAGGTGTGATTTATACCAATATATAAACTAATACCCCTATTATGGGTTAGGTTAATGATATATATATATATATAGTATAATAAATCTAATGATTAAATTTCATTTAATTTTTTTTACATGATATATCAACAAATTAAATATTATTCCTAAAAAAGTTATTTATAAAAATGTATGTTTTTCCACCTATTTATGGCCAAATTTTAAGAAATTTATTTTGACACTATTATAAATTATTTTTCGAAAATAAAAAAATTCATTGAAATAGGAATAAAATAATTTACATTGGTAATTGTTTTTCATTCTCTTATAACAATAATGTTTTGATGAATCGTGAAAATATATTTCATTTTAGTTGAAAACAATTTTTTTGACTTAATAAACTAATGATTGAAATTAAAATTTTTATTACTTTTAATGTAAAATTATATCATTATTATATAATTTATGAATTTTTAGTTTGGTGGAATCAATTTCACATTGAAATTTGAAAAGAAAACTTCATGAACATTTTAATATTTTTTAATTTGAGAACCCATTTTCTCATTATACAATGGAGGTTTATATTTAAATAATTTATATAATAATTCTATTTAGAATTTTGAAAAATGGATTAAATATATTGAATCATAATTTCAAAATTTAGTAAATAGGTCCCTTTTATTTTTTTCTAATAGGAATAATAACCATTGTAATTTTTTTATTACCATGGTTAAGTGTCAATAGGGTAATTAAGAATAAAAATAATATTATTGAATTTCCATAAAACATGTCGTAATTTTATTTGATGAGTAGTTTTCATCCCAATTCATTAAATGATCGATTATGAGGTGATATATGGCCTTTAGGATGATAATATTTCATTTATTATATTATATTCAAAGGAAATTCAGTTTTTTCAAACTTTTAGTTTTAACAAGACAAATATTTATATTTTTCGGTAAATATAAGGGAAATGTTCAACTATAAATATTATTTCAAAATATAAAATTTCAATATATTTCATTGTAAATTATTTATAATACTTTGTTACAAAATAATTATCATAAATGGCGAAGCATTGATGATGTTGTAATTGTTTAATAAAAGGAAATTGTATGTAAATGATATTAAAAACAATTCAATAAATATAATTTGAGATAATTTGTGACATCGAAATTTTTTTAAAATTGAATTGACATGTTATTTATTTTTTATAATTATTGGATCAAATTTATCTTATTGTTACGATATTTTTAAAAAGTAAATCAATGAATAGATTCAAAATTTATATAATCGATATTTGAAAATAAATAATATTTTATTTAATGATATAATATTTCAGAAACTTTAATTTTTTTGAAATTTATTAGGAAAAGTTTTACAATTTAATAAATGTCTAATTCTTTTTGTCTTTTTGAATTTTACTGTAATTATAGTAGCCATAAATGTGAAAATTATATGAAAGAATAGTAATAATTAAAGAGGTAAAAATGGGTTAAATATATAATATAAAGGATAAAAAAGTCCCAAAATTAATATATTTTTATTGGATCATGGGAATTTGACTCAGAAAAATTTATTTTAAATTTATACATTTTTATAGATTTAAATTAACAAATTTATTTTTATTGATTCAATATTTTGAATACTTCCTGGTGTGGCCTCCCCTATGCTATAAAAGGGAAACCATTATTCTCTTTTACTCTTACTTCAAAGAATATATGGTTCGAAAAAGTTCTACAAAAGTACCATAGTAGAATCCCTCCCCACATTATAGATGCCTTTGTTCAGGAATACCACCCTCCTTAGTGGCCTTAAAATTTTAATCAGAGGAGATCGTTTAAAGAAGATTATGATAAATAACAGACATGATGAATTAGAGACAATGTAAGGGACTTTGTCTTAGTCTCCCTATATCGAGGCATATCATGAAGTTATACACCCACTTTCATTGATGAGTTTTTTTATATTCACATTAAAATATATGATCATGAATTTATTTTATCTCATGTTATTTAATGTTTTCTTAAATAACATTATTTCATGGGGTTTATGATTTATGTGTTCAATGTGTTATGGGACACTTTTCATGTTTAATGATTTAATTATCAATTTATTTTCTCCATACTAATATTATTGATATTATTTTATACTTTTATTTGATCAAATTATTATGAATGAAATATTATGCCTATTATTAATTTCATTAAAATGTTCTCTAAAATGAAATTTTTTCTGTTCTCTATATCTAATGTTTCACTTATTTTACAAATGAGAAAAAGCTATGTTATTTATAATGTATAGAAAAGATACAATTTTTTAACTACCATGAACATTATTTGATATTTGTCTTCATCTAAAATTATTTATGTATTTAAAATAAAAAGAAAAACCTGTTTCCTTTTTTGGGTATTTTTTATTATTAAAATAGGGTTTTAAAAGTGGATTTATTATTTCTTTAACATGAAATGTTTTCATTTGAGTGAAAATGAAGTTTTAACAGAGACATGTTGAAAATGAGAAAATTTTACGTGTTATTATTATAAAATTATAATTTTACGTTTGACTTGTTGTTATGTGATAATCCAAGGATGGGTGGTTCACTTATAATCCAATGATAAGAGGTTACAAAATAACCTTTAATAAATTAGTTGTTGAAGTTGTCTATATGGGTATTCCATTTGTAAGAGTAAAATGTATGTAATTAGACTACATAGTTATTCCATTTATAATAGTAAAAATAATAATTATGTCCTAAAGTACCTATAGGTGTTTTCTATTATTTCTATGGAAATTATGGTAATCTTTTGATTAAGACAAAGTATGAAATGTGATTATTTTAAATGAATGAATTTTCTACTTATTAAGGGAGAATGGTATTAGATTATGATAACATTTTCATGGGTTTTAATGTTTATCTATGGCCTAAATCATTCTATAATCTTACACCTCTTAATGAGGTTTTATATGACCATTCCAGATATTTTATGTTGTTTAAAAGACTTAAGGAATAGTATGGATTTAAAGATGTCATGTTAAATATTGTGAAGAGATTTCATAAAATTTATCATGATTTATCTTAAATATTTCAGATTATGATAAAAATGGTAACTATAAGGAAATTTACAGTTTTTTATTGTTTTTATGTATGAATTATGGCCTAATTCACGGATAGTCTAAACCTAGAATGATCTTGATTGTGAAAGGAAGTAAATTTCATGACACAACATAAGATTATGTGATGTTTTATGGTCGGGTACATATGTTGTGTGTCTTGTATTATATTTCAAGAATGTTAATAATATCGTAAATGACATATTATATCTTTTAATATTATTATATATTCCATCATTGTGGTTTGATGATTAATATTGAATAAAATCGATTTGTGGTGGTGGTAGTCCACAAATACTCGAATGATGTTTTCATTTTTTTTTGTAATAATAGAAATGATATATTTTCAATTTAAAATGATAAATATGTCATTAATATTATTTTAATTTCATTTATATCATGTATATTCATTAAAATTATCATTATTTCATTACATGTAATCTATTAGTGAAAAATGAATCATATTGCTTTATAAGGCAATAAACTATTATACACAAGGGAGATGCTATCATATCCCTCATGAAATGGAAATTAAGAAGTTATAGGTGAAAAAATAACACCATAGATTTAAATATGCTATAAATATCACATATATAATATAAATCTATCATTATATCAAGACATGATATAAGATTGTGGGAAATAAATGACATGGTGTGCAAGGAGACATTATATTGTATCAATGTATATGGATTTCAAATCCTATATGAAGGAGGAGGAGATGGATTTTGGCTGTTAAATTTACATAATAACCTATCTATATTTTTTATATAACCTTTTTATTATATTTTCATGTTTTAATATGTTTTCATTTTTATAGATGAAGAAATAAAACAAAAACTCGTAGTTAATAATTCTGCCTCTTTTAGGATGAACATTTATGTATTTTACCTAATGTATTCCTCAAATGAATTTCAAATAAAAAAAATATTATATTATGAGGGGAGGGAATTTCATAATTTATTTGGGTAGGTATTATCAGAACCAAAATGGTTTTATGGTGTCAATAGTAGTGGAGATGTGGTGGCCTTTTATAAGTGTTGTTAGGGGAACATTTATACTTTTTGAAAAGAAAATCATGTAATATAATTTTCTACTTGTATGCAAGGATCCAAAATGGACCATTATCAATACAGAGAAATTAAAAAGAAAATATATATACATAAATTGTATATAAGACATCATTATAGGATATTTTGATGATTATTGATTTTGTTTAACTCTCAATAAAATTATTTTCACCTTAAACTTTATAACTAATTATTAATGTTTCACTATTAATTAGGGTACATAATTATGATTAAATCATTAGATAATATAAATTATTATGATTTTAAATAAGGAATTTATTTTAAAAGATTAAATATAAAACGTTGTAAATTTAATTTAAAATCAATCCCGCATATGTCATGAAAAATAGGGTTATCATGATGTGTAGTTTTAAAAAAGAAGATGATTTTATATTAATTTTATGACTAATAATAATTAATCAATTAATATAAAATATAATTTATTTATATGTAAAATGTAAATTTTTGTTAAATCATTATCCATTAGGGTTTTTTCAATAGTTAACATGGGGAAACATTATCCACCTTAAATCGTTTAAAAATTATTTTTAAATGTAAAACTTTAAGTATACTAAAATCCATTATAAATATGAGTAAAATGAAATAAAATGAAGTAAATAATAATATGTAATAATTTATTTAGTTAAAATTATATTAATAACATAATTATACATTTTATTTACATAATATATTGAAAATAAATTCTATTTTAAAAAAATATATATCATCCACTATTCAATGAAAAATAAATATTTTCATAAAAATACCCAAATTTCAGCATATGTAAATTTTTATATTATTATATAAAAATTGAATTGAATTTTATCATTTTTTTAAAATGTTCCAAAAACAATTTATAATATATTCTCATAAAATGAATTTTGATTGAGGAAAACATATTTTGTAATAATAAATTTACATTTTTAAAAATTTATTGATTATTTACTAAGAATTTATATACAATATATTTTGAGTAATATATATATATATTTGATAATGTAGTTAATATTATTCATACAATCTAATTTAACGGCTAGGTTAAAACGACTATATATTTCATAGTTTGTTTATGATTTGTATTGTGCATTGAATACGCTATCGAACATTGTAACATTCCTTAAAAATCTCATGGTGTCAAATTTAAGTCCATTACTTATAGTTTTAATCGTTTTTACTAATTATACCCTTATAATAGTGACACATCCTTAACATGGTTTCTATTCATTGTGAACAAAAATAAATGGAGATATTAAAAAAATTGAACAAATCAATTCCAGAAATGGAATATATATTTCATTATTAATATAAAATTATTTGAAAAAAACAATTTTTAATATTCTCTTATAAAATGAAAAGAAATTGTTTTTACAAAAATTTTGATTTAATGCCCAAAATAGAAATTATACCAAATTCCCGTATTATAAAATGCAATAAAAACTATTTTTAATGAAACATATTTTTTAAGCATAAAATAACATTACTGAAAATTGTGTACCTATTTTTAATGAATTAATGAAAAAATTCATTATATAAGTTCTTTATATATTTTATTCAGAATGTGATTATTAATATTCAAAACTCCTAATTTCATAATTTTTTTTATAATTATCACATTTAAATAATAATTATTATTATATTATTTCACAATTCAATTGTTTCTCTGTATTTCAAACTAAGAAAGCTATCAAGAATAATATTATATTTAAATAAATTTCAGTTTTTTTATATTCTAAGAACTTAAATAAATTTCACCCCTACAATTTTAATCCTCACTAACATGATTTAGTTTATCATTACATATTCATAAATTCTCATATGGATTCAATGTTGATTAATAATTTTTGTGTCACAATGTGGAATAAAAATATTTATAAATTAATTATTTTTTATTACAAATAAGTGTCATTATAATAATCCTTAGTTTCCTAAAACATACCATGATTTTTGGAGATTTGTTTCACATAAGACTCAAAATATTTATCATCCTCTTATTTGAGTTGAGAAATTTATTCACCATCTTAGTATACAGTACAAGAAAGAATACTTACATAGTTTATTTCATTATCATATGTATAATTTCATATTTTGATTATTTTTAATCAATTTTATATCCCTAATTTATCTCATATTTGATTTTTTATATTATTATGATGGATTTGTTTCTATCATTATATAGTAAAACACACTTATAACAGATCAAATGTTTTACGAAATATTGAAATGTAATTCCTTTGGACTATCGATATTTACCAAAACCAAAATGGTTAGTACAAGTAATCTAATATGAATAAATATTCAGACACCATCACCAAAAATCACTAAATAACACTAATGATTTAACATAAACCATTCCATAAATAATTATCTTTAAAACTATTAAAAATATACCTTACTATGATTGATACAAAAATATTATAATGATTTGATCATATATTTATCCACCAAAAAGTGGAAAATTATCTCCAATCTATATCAATCACTTACAAGGTCATATAGAAAAAATTCATATTCTCAATAAATATAAACCCAAAAATATTATCATCATTTAAATATATATATATATTCTATGACCATGATGAAAGAATAAATTCATATATGATTCTCATAAATAACTCTACCCAGACATTTCAAAACATTCCATAAATCTAAAAAAAGAAATATACATCATCATAAATCATGTTTTAATCAAATCACTAATAGATTCCATGGTCACAAATATAGTCCAATTTAAATTATCATTATCCTAAATATCATTATCCCAAGTGAAAATTTTTATCACAACATAATGAAAATTTTATGTGTTATCTGTCCCACAAAAATTTGTTTTCAAAATATATCACATTACAACAGATTCCCTTTTATTTATATTGTTACCATTCAAAATATTATTGAAAATATGTAAATAAAAACTGTTACATAATAATACATAGATTATTCTTGTTTTTTATAACAAGAATATAATTTCAAAAAAATTCTTTAACAAAATACTTAAATCTAAATGATAAACATCTGAATCATTTTAGAAAATTCTTGAAACCATTATACAATATTTTCCATCTTATTATAGAAAAATTCCTTCCATTTGTATTTACTTTTTTTGTGTCTTTTTCATCAATAGTAAAACCATTACTCTTCTACCATTTTTAATAATATTCATGATATTTCTGTGTTGGATTTAAATATTTTTTGATATGCATCATTTTCACATTTAAAATATTCAAACAGAGATAACAACTTATAGAAAACAACATTCTTAAAATTTTTATCAAAAAAACATTTCATTCTTTTTAGTAATTGTTTATTTATTCCCTTGTTTTACAAAAATAAAACCTCTTCTCATTATATTAAGACATTTCTATGGGTTCTTATTCCCACATTATCATCCTATAGGTTGTATAATTACAATTTCACCTATTTTTCGCGAAACTACATTATCCTTTTAGTTGATTCATTTGAAAACACACCAATGTTTAGTTATTTATAATATATCATGATATATGGATAGAAATAATACCATTATTTCACATTCAATTAAACATTACATTTTTTTTCTCAAAAGGAAAATCAAAATATCATTCGTCACATTCATCATATACATGATTTCTTCAGGTTTTATTAATTGATTAAAATAAAAAATCATAGTGTGAAAGACATTAATCATAATGAGAAATAATATAATTAAGAAAATCATTCATATTTAAACTAAAAAATGACACCAATCCCATCTATGGCTACTTATGTTTAAACTGGTCTACCCATAATCATTATGTATTTAAATACCTCGTAAGGGTTCACAAAAAAATATAAATTAATTGAGGTATATCACCTAAAATTTTATATCCTGGTTTGTAGTCTTCATACCACTCATCATACACTATTGTTGATCATGATAATACACAATCCACCACATTCAGAGTTTTTATGCATAGGTTAATTTGTTCCACAATTATGACCACATGATAAAATCCAGAAAAGGATGAAATTTAAATGAAAAAACACATTCTATACATTACAAAAATTTATGGATGTTATCCATACCATGAAAAAAATTGGTATTTAAAAATTTTTCTCTAATCATAATCTCCAAAAATAACTAATCCCTTATTTGATACAATATAAAGGGAACCAAATGTTTCATATAGAAATATTACATCGTTTTAGATGAATATTCTATATGTACCCTAATAATATACACACATGAACCATATAGGATTAGTTCATTGAATACTAGAAACATAATAAACTAATTTCATGATATATATTCACTATATCCCAAAAATTTCCTATCACATAGAAAACATCATATTCATTCCCTATATAAAACTATTCTTCCTATCATTTGTAATGGAAACATAAGAAAGGGTGATATTAGATTCTCAATATGGGTAAAAATAAGATATATAAATCAATTATCATATATGAGGATATCATGAGCACAAGGGAATAAGAACCCAATTATAGCATATGAAAATCTAAACAAATAATTAAAAGTTCATAATCACAACATAATTATTTTTAATTATTAAAAAAAATTAATCATATAAGAATAAGATACGAGGATCCTTGAAATAATTACATAATCATAAGAACATGTCATAGATAGTGGGATGAATTATATGGCATAATCAAAATAAAATATATCTTATAACAAGGATACCCAACAAGACATTCATCACTTTTTAGTCCTGGGAGAACCACCCATGTAACTACTTCAAGAATGGGAAAAACTCCCATGTACCCTATTTTTGGCCTCAAATATCCTCTAATGTACTCTTTGATCTTATATACAATAATCATTACAAATTAATTGGAATGATAATAATGACCCACCCATGAAATAAAAATAATCCATCCACATGTGTAATGAAAAAATATTTTGTAACTGGAATTTCTACATGAATGAATAAATGCCACATTTTGTAATGTAATTAAATTAATCAGATAAAATATATTTCGTTTTTTATTTTATACTATTATAAAATTTATGCATTATTTTTTGATGTGATAAAAAAGTAATGAAATAACATAACTGTTAATTTATATGTTCTATAAAAATAGTTACTATCATTATATATCAATAAGAATTATGGACTCTCTTTTTCAAAGATAAAATATTATATGGCCTTTACTAATAGGATTATTGTCAAACCCAAAACATGGTTTTCTATTTATTTTATTCTTTTTAGGATGTAGGACCGTGTGGTAGATATTTGGGCCATGTTCTTAGTGGTAATACTGTGTTTTGTAGTTATTCACATGTTTTTGGTCCATGGGTGTGGTTTGTGAATGGATTGGACAAAACTGTTTGGGTCCCAAGTGGAACTGTGCATTCTTATTTTGGGGGATCATATATTTAACATGGTTGTAGGAAACTCTAAAACATGTTTTCAAATAATATATATCATTTAATATATCTTAATTACATAGTTGGAACATAGTTTGGAAAATCGTGCTTCCAAACCCTGCTGGGTGTTCCAATTCTTTACATAGTTTTCATGGTTGGTGCGAATCTTGGTGAACTATGCGGCATACCCATGTTATTTACCCATTTCATTAATTTTTTTCCCTTTCTTCACCTCACTAGTTTTATACTCATTTATATTTTTCCACCTTTTCAAGGTCTAGGCAAACTAGGGGACCCCAAAAACCCTCCTCCCTTTATATCTGGCAACAATTCAATCTCCACTATGAGTAGTAGGATGAGTTCCATTGATTTGTTACTCAATTTTCTACTCTTATTTGAATTATCTCTTAGTTACTTGGTTCATTATGGGTGGTTTCTCTCTTGGTTTAAACATGAAAGATATGATTCACATGTGACTTGTTATCCTTAGATTATAGGGTGTGAGGATTGTCTATTAGGGTGTGTTCGTCCTATTCAAAATGTCTTGTTGTGTTCACACATCATTAATGGAGGTGTTTCGGTCCATTTCCATTAAAAAACGTCTAATTTTATTCTAGATTATTTCTAATTAATTTATAAAAGTGACCTTTGTAAATTTTATGATCTTTATAGTTTTTTTGTGTTTACATGTTGGAAAATTATTTATAAATGGGTTTCATAGGATTAATGAAATAATGAAAAATATAAATAAAAACAAGGTGTTTGTGAAAATGAAAATGGAATATTGAAAATGTATTTGGGTGATTTTTAGATATTTAATGGCCTTGTTTTTGTTTTGGTAGATTGGTGTTTTTTGAATTTATTTTTGTGATTAGTTTGGTTGCCTCTTTATGGTTGGATTTTATCTTAAAAACACTTTCAAATATAATTATTATTCATAAATTAGAATTTATTAAATTTTGATGATGATTTATGTGAACCATTAGATGTAGAAACATCCATATGTGCACATAGAGCACACATGAATGAGAACAAAAATGATAATGGATTTTCCACAATGATGTTCACTTTATACTATTTATTTTCAAACACATATCCCTCATACTTCTCCATAAACTATCTTTTCAAATGATTTGTCCTGAAACCAAAAAATATATTAAATGGATCATTGTTTCCAAAATGGTAAATTAGATTTTAAATGAACTCATAGATTGGTCTCAAATATTTTTTCCTAATGAATGGACTGTTTGGAATCATGATGTGTGGAATTGTTCTAAATGGTATAAATACTATTTGGAACATTTATTGTATGTTATGTGTTTTAAATCTATCTTATAAATATTTTTCATAATGAAATTTTATTTGTTAATTTAAATTCCTGGTAGGTATTTCATAATGTTTTTGAATGTGGTTTTAATGTGAAATGATGTGCAGGACCAATTGGAATTTGTGAATGGATTGTGTTGTGATAGGAACCTCTATTATAGTCCATCTATATTGGGGGAATCACATAGGTGGCGTTAAAGTTTAAGTGTGGAATAATTGAACATGTGGGTTTTTGGTTTATTCCTGGCATGTTAGGACATACCCCTTCACCAAGTTCTAATATCATGGTCATTCCATGGTTTCATCTAGAGGAACTAGTTAATGTTTCTTGTCGGCCTCGATTAGATGGGTTAGTACCCCAAATATTTGTTTATAGGACAAATGGGTTGTGGAATTGGTAAGTCTAGATTAGAAAATCTAGTATGTTATTGAATATTGAGCCACATCGTACAGTAACATGTGATTCCGAATAGACTACGTCCAAGGACTACTTCTAGAGATGTTTAGGAAACACCCACGACCACTATCTGTAGTTCTATTTTATTTTTCTGAACATGTTTTTCATAATCATCTAGAATTTTCAATCTTTCCAAGTCACCATTATTTTTACTAATTCCTTTATTCACCTATCTTTGAACTTTTTTTTGATTCTAGATTAATTAATAATTTTTCGTAAAAATGGAAATCTATTTTAAAAAGTGTAATGTGGTTTTTTTTTATAAAAATGGAGTATTGTGTTTGGTTCCTTAAAATTATAAAATATCATTTTATAATTTTATTTGTAACAAGTGTTTATTTAATTTATATGGAATGAATAAGTATGGACTCTATGGATCCTACCTAATGAGCTGATTATGCTCACACCATACATGATCTACTAGGAATTAGTAGACTAGATCTATTTTTTTAGGTACAAGTTTTTAGTTTGTGTTTCTCTTTTAGTGGGTTGTTTTTAAAGATAGTGGTGACCATGAAGTATTATTGATATTGTATTGGGTTACCGATTGGTTCATGTCATTTTAGTTTGGTTTTGTTCTTCTTTTTCTATATCTGGATTCTATTTATGTATTTATTTATGTTAATTTATTTAATTTTCATGATATATTTTGGTTATTGAATCCTATTTTTTTATTGGGATAAATCATGTGCTCTATTATATCATCGATGCCTAACACAAGTCACCATCCCATGAGATTCAAGAATGAAACTAAAGACTTTTCTATGGTTGGGTCATGTGTTTTTTCAGACGATATACTGACCTAGTTCATGAAAAAAGGCATAATAGTATTCATTTGTTATTTTGGTAAAAACAAATCATGATGATTATGACTGCTAGGATATTACATGTTGGTACATGAAGAGAAACACGAATTCTTTCTCAATATAATCTACTAATTTTCAATGGTAGTCCATTTTTTAGTCTTTGGTTCGGATTTTATGGTGTCTGATTGGGGAATGAAAATAGTGGGGAACCAATTATGTGTGGTAGGATTATATGGAGTAGTGGCCCATGTGGAGCCTAAGTGAATGGTTCGAGATACTCCACGTGTTTTGTGGATGATAGGGGAATGGTACACTACAACATGTGGCTATGTTTTGAATTTTCCTTTGTTTACTAATCTATGTGTTCTAGGGTGAGTATTTTATTGCTTTGATTTTGGATGGTGTGGATCGATTTTTAAATAAAAAATGGTTTTCTAGAATAAAAGATGGGGTTTCAATGGGAAAATTATTATTTTTATTTTAAAAATGGTATTTGGAATTTGAATTGATGTTAAAAATGTTTTGTAAAATTTGATATGTGTCTAACGGAATGGGTGGTTTTTGGAGGAGGATTTTTTTTCATTTTAACTCAATTGTTTTTTATCCTCTTATTTTGGTATGAAATGTTATTTTTGAATGAGTTTTAATTTTATTTTTATATGGTTTTTTATTTTAATATAGATTGTGCCACCCAGAATGGTCACTAAATTTTCGTTTCTGTTTCGTCAAATTGTTTATCCTACCTAGAATACCATTGGGGTGGAAGCATCAAGTTCATATAAATTTGTTCTAATAATCTGTGGTAATCAAGGACTATTAGTGGATATAGAGTTGATGGATGATGTTGAAAGTTTATTTAGGTCCATAGTAACTCCTTATGCCATGAGGGTATAAGATGGTCTAATTTAATTTCATGGTTTTGATTTATATTGGTGTAATGTGGTAATTCAATCATCATTTCCCCATTAGATGTTATGGGATATTTTAAAAAACACTTTTATCCATTGGATTGTACCCAAGGATATTATGTTGATGAAATTGGTGGAGTTTTTCGGTATCTATCAAGGTTAGTGGGTGGTGTAGTCCAACATTGACCACATTAAGAAGATGGTTTCTTTTCCCATATTATATCATTATAGGAAAAATTTAAACATCCACTCTTCATTTTGGGTAAGTGAGTCCTCTCACCTGGGTATGTTTTTTAGGGAGTTGGGGGATAAAAAATTTATGCATGCATGGATTCCTGGATTGTAGACACTGGTGGTTGGTGAACATTCTTCTCTTTGAACTGATTAAGGTTCTATATATAGTGAGAGTTTTATGCTATAGAAACATTTTCTTAAGGTCCATCCTTTATAATTTTTTGTTTCTATTTCATTGCACAACCCATTCATTTGATTACAATGTTTTCAGTTTAGGCATTCAATGATTTCTTGACCTAATCCAATGAAGTCATGTTATCGATGTGTCTATATGGTTAATTTGAAGAATTTCAAAAAGATGAATATATTGAGTATGAAGTCTTAATAATATAATTTTATCTCAAAAATGTGGAGAGGAATAAGCTTCAGGACATCATGGAATTATCCATTGGCCCTAGAGTGATGCTCTTCACACAGTCATCAATCAATAGGTGTGTTGGAGTTTTGGTCCAAGAATTAGTCTATGACATCGTAGTGAAATTTATTAGGTTTCTTATTATTTAATTTTTATTCTTTTTTCCAATTTGTTTAAAAGGGCTTAGTGGTTCCATTTTCTTATATGCATGAGATTTTTATTTTAGGATTCAGATCATTTAAAATTCATATTTTGTTAAAAAAAAATTGGTTTTCGATGGTTCTCAGTATGTATATTAATATGTTATGTCAAAATAATGGATCTAGAACTAGTTAATTGTTCATTAAAGTTCCTTCCATGGGGTTTCCCTTGAGCTGAGGGTTTTTGGATTAGGTTGGGTATTCCCAGTGGTTGCACTGGTTGGTTGTGTATGGAGTTACTGATTAAGTTAATGTTGTGTTTCCCTATTAGTTTTTGTGGAGTTAATTGAATTCTTATGGTGGGGAGAACCATTTAATTACCTTTATTCATGGTTCTCCCCATTTAGGTTTTCTTTATAGAGGGGTGGGTTTAAATTATTGAATTAAATATTACTCCATGTTCATGGATTTGTTTGGTTTCATGCAGTTTTGAGCTCATGTTTGATCAATCAATTGGATGGGTTACATTATGGTGATAGAAGCTATATGTTATTGGTAGAATTTCCACACCCCAAATATTATTTTTTTCATTTATTTATGGTTTTCTTGGTGTCAGATAATGTGGTTGAGGTTTAAGTCATGTTCATAGTGGGAATTCTTTTTCTTGGAGTATTTAGTGTGATTTTCTGTTTGTAGGCATGGTTTAAGCATGGTTTGCCCCAAACCATGTGGGTCCCATGAAAAATAATGAACCATTATTTGGATAGAGTACAAATTTCACATTATTAGATGAATCTATTTTGGAAGAGTGTGAATTTGCACTTTATTTAATAGAGCTGAATTGCATGGTTGGTAAATAGTTTCCCAAACCATGTAGAAAACCCATATGGGGTGTCCCTCTTCACTAGTAGAGTGCACTTACATAGAAAACGGTTTGAAAATAGTGCATCATAACTTTTTGGGTTTCTGATATCATTAATAAGTAGAATTTACACTATTCCCCTTCATTATTTTTATACTCATCTTAGTTTTCTCTTCAATTAGTCAAATAAAGAACACCTACTTTCCCCCAAAAAATCCTCATCCCTTTCTCTCCTTCCACCATTGAAGCTCCTTTAAGGTTTATAAGATGAGATACTTTTAGTTTTTGGTCAATTTTCTCTTATACTTCTCCTTCAATCTTGGTTCTATTAATTTCCCTTTCTGAGTTCTCTCTTTTGAAAATTTTAAAGAAAAGGTTCGATGTGTGTATTTTGTTTTGTTGATTACAATGTGTGTGGATTTACAATATTGGGGTGTTCTTCCTTATTTGGGATTTATAATTCATTTTCACATCATTGTGGTTGGTTTTTCCATCCACATCCATTTGGAATCATAATTTTTTATTCTTGATAATTTATAATTACTTTAAAAATGTGTTTCATATAATTGTGATGTGTTTTATTTGTTTATTATGTTGTTTAAATGTTGTAAAATTGGGTTGAAATTGTTTTCAAAGGATTTCATTAATTATTACTATTTATAAATGTATTCATGGTGTTGGTTAAAATTAAAATGGATTTATTTAAAGTAATTTTGTTATTTTGAGATAATGATTGTCCATAGTTGTGTTTTGGTAGTCTGATTTTCATTGTGAATTGAGAATGGTGGATGGTTTGGGTGCCTTTTATGGTTTGGTAGTTTTGAGAAAAGTGGTTATAATGTTTCTTTTGATTATTAAATTGGAATTTGGAGCATTTTGGTTATTTTATAAGTTTTCCATTGGACGGGGGAACATTCATATGTGAACAGGGTTCACATATTGATTTATTCCAAAATTATAATGTGTTTCTACAATGATGCTCACTTCAATGTATATATTTTCAAAAACTTCTACCTCCTCTTTCATTTCCATATACTCTAATTTTTAATTGGTTTATCTAGAAAAATAAATTATTCCTAAATATATAATCTATTTCAAAATGGTAACTAAAATTTTAATTGAAATCAATGTGGTTTTCAAAGATGTTTTCTTAAATCGTATTCCATATGGAATTTAGATGTGTGACATTGTTTCTAGAAGTCATAAAGGCCTATTTGGAACTTGTATTGTTTGTTTAATTTTTTACCTAGATTTTGGAAATGGTTTTTTGGAATATAATTGGATTTGAGAATGTGAAGGCATGATTTGTATTTTATATTTGTTTGGAAGGTTGATTGAATGTGAAATGATGTTTAATCCAAAATGTAATTTTTGATTTCCTTGATGTGTAAAGGTAATCTTAATGGTAATCTGTTCGAGGTTTGGGTCATCACATAGTTGTTGTAGTTGTTTGGCCTAGAAAGGAATGGTTTCATCATTGAGATGTTAGTTAATGGAATATGTGTGAGGAACACACTATTCACCACATTAACTATCATGGGATTCATTGGAAATATCTACAGGGTCAAGTGATGGTTTCATATGAAAACCAATTATACGGGTCGTTACCCCAAAATTTTCTAAGAGTTGATGTGGGATCTTCCACTATTGAGGCTAGTTTAGAGTAGGCAATATGTTATTTATTGTGGAGATACACCATATAGAGATTGACGTGTCTAAACTTAGTAAGGCCAAGGATTTCATCTAGAGATATTTAGAAAACATCCATGATGACTATGTATATATTCTAATTTATTTTTCCACACTAGTTTTTTATTATCTTCAGGCCTATACGTCCTTTTTTAGTCTCTTCTATTTGTAGTAATTTTTTCACCTAGTTTTTAACTATCTTTGGTTAATGGTTTATAAGTTTTTGTTCATAAAATGGAAATCTCTTTTGAAAAGAGGAAAGTGTTTTTTGTTGTTTAAAAATGGAAATCGATGTTTGGTTACTTAAAATGATAAATGATATTTTATAAAAGTATTTCAAACATATGTTTAGGGTTTGTTTGGGAATGAATATTTATGGACTATGTGGTGCTAACCCAATGTTCTATTTAAGCTTACACCATACTAGTGCAACTATACATCTTTAGAACTATGATATTTTATTCAATCATGTTTTTGGTTAAGAATTCATTTGGATTAGTATGTTCTTATGGATGGTGTTGATAAAGAGGTCATGTGGAAATCATGTTGGGTGGCAGGTTGGTTATACTTTTTTTGTCAATATTTTTTTGTTCAATGGTTTCTTGTATCTAGATTCTCCTGATGTTTTAATAAATGTTTAGGTATTTGTTTTTCTAAGTGATCTATTTTCTTTATTATACCCTTGTTGTCTGTTGGGTATAATAATTCTTACTATGATATATTTAAAGTTTGAGGCTATTCTCCATCCTGGGTGGATCAGGAGTTCCTCTAGAGACTTATCTCAGTCCAGGTCATGTAACGGGTGTGATGGAATCCCAAAACTATTTTTGACATTCATACACTATGATTCTCATATGTTAGAGATTCCAAGATATATAGAATCACTACGATTTTCTCTTGACCAATCTGATTCATAAATTCAATTATTGAAACTCGAGTGAAATAGGTTATTGGAAATAACCATGCTTTTTTGTGGTGACATCCCAACCCATGTTTTTTGAATCACCCCTAGAAATTACAACAATCACACACATTACCCTTAGGTTGTATGCTGGTGTAATCCTCTGTTTTTTATCTAGAGCTTAGTAATATTAATTTTTTTAATTATTATTATATTTATCCCTATCCACAATTATTTATAAATATATACAATATTATATAATTTGATTAGTAAAATTTGATTTTTATGTGATGAAACAATAATTATATTTTAAGGAATATGTATATTTTTAATTAAAAAACACTTTCAGAAAAAAAAACTAAATGTTTTGGAAAAATAATTTTTAGATATTTTTTTCAAAAAAATTATTTATTTAAATAAATATAATATTATGTTTTAGTAATGTCTTATATATGTTTTATGTAGCTCAGAATAATGTTTGTGTCATGAATAAAATTAATTTTCAAAAAAATATATTTTTTAAATTAAAAGTATAAATTTTTTTATTTAGAACATTTCAATTATGAAAAAATTACCATTTTTGAAATTAGAACATAAAAATTAAACATTAGTGAATTTCTCTTAATTTTATGAGATAGTTAAATGTTTTGGGGAAAATTAAATAAGGTATAAATACACTATATGTATTATGACATATTAAAATCGAAAAGTGATGTAATAAAAATTATAAGTGGAATACATAACAAAAAAAGATCCCCCCTTTAATTTTTTTTGAATTTAATTATTTATTTTTACATACATATAACGAATAATCAAAACCTCATATTATATTTAACAGTTTAAAAAATAATTATAAAGAAGAATAAATTAGACAACATGAGTGGTAATATATTAATTATTTTAGTTACTAACACAATTAAATATTTTAAATCAATCCTCTTTTGAAGAACCCAGGTGTAAAAACCATGGTTAGGTATGAAGTTTGGATTATTATGTTTACAAAGTAAAAAACCATTGTTTAGAAAATAATGAAGATTTCCCCTGACTTTTGTTAAATCTCAACTAGACTATCCATTCAACATCACCCAAAACATGTTTATCATAATTTTAATATCCCTATACTTCTCTAATTCTGTCCTAAGGTGTTCCCATTCTCTTAAGGGGCTCCTCTAAAACATTTATTTGCACCACCTCATAATAAAAGTGCATCTTATTAATTATATTTATCCAAGTAATTTATACTTATTATGCATTTCGATTTTCAATTTTTCATTTTAGAATATGTTTTCACCCATCACATTTCTATCTATTTGATTCTAATGTAATTATAGATCACATTTAACTCTCATCAATACCATCAATGAAACATTATATACACTTGTTAGGCAGCAACAATTACTCCTCAATTTTACATGCCAAAATTTTATATTGGGAATACGTATCACTATTTCCAATTAATATTATTCACATAGTTGTACCGATAATTAAATTAATGTTTAATTCTTTATATGTAACCCAAAAACTATAATCATATGATCAAATTAGTGAAATACATTCTATTATTACTTGATATATGTGGAACATAAATAAATTTATGTGAGATCAATTTGATAGGTGGGACTAAAAATATATAATACTCCAATGCATTAGGTAATGTTTTTATCTTAATTTATTTTTTGTATGGTGCTCAAGAAGTTATACAAATTAAGATATGATATGATGTCTCAGAAATTAGCCTTTATTTATGACTATGATGTCATGTTTTATGTTATTTCCATATTCATTTGATGCCTTGATGTTATCATTTTAGATCATTATTTGATGATGATAATTCTTATTCTCAAAATTCAATGTCATTATGTATTTCCTCTTCAATCACTAGTACTTGTTTACTTAATTTAATTCCTTTATTATTGCTTTATTGTGTTTTATGGATCTACCTTTTATTATATAAATCCATGGGATATCCAATAAAGTATTATATTTTTATTGAAATATAATGGATTATACTATTTATAGATATATACTATAAATATTTCATCTTATATTGATATGTTTATAATAATGAAATTACACTAGGCCTCTTAGTATTTTGAGAATGTTTCATTTTTATATTAATTTAATATATCAGGAAATATCACATATAAATTATATTGTTTTTATTAGATATAACTAAATAATGTTTTAGTTATTTTTTGTTATTAGGATTATAAAACCATAGTGAGACCTCTAGGGTAAGAATAATAAATGGAAAAAATCCCTAAAATTTGGTAAAGTATAGTGTGATTGGTATCTAAATAAATAAATAAATTTCTAGATTCTGCATATAGATGTGGATATTGAATAGAAATACCTAGTGGTAATAACCCCAAAAGATATCATTGATTATTAACTAGAAACGTAACTAGAACATGATAAAGGGGCCTTGTAATTTATATGTTTTGAAAATGATTTGGGATATGATATGTTATATTCACATACTAATTTTGAAGCATTAAGAAATAAAACCTATGGAGTTCAATGTTAGAGAATTTTAATAGGATAAATTATACTGAAATATATAAATACATAAGTTAAGGAAAATATATCATTTAGGGGTTATCCAATTAATGTTAAATTTTATATTTTATTTATATAAATGATTGATAAATATCATCTCGTTTTATCCTTCAATTCTGTTAATGTCTATAAAAAGTTGGAACCAATTCAAAAACCAATGTGTTGGTCAATGTGATGAATATCAAATTGATATTCCCTGAATGATGGGATTTGGACATGAGAACTTTGTTATAGTACTTACTCAATTATATCATGTTTCGAATAAAAAAATAAATTAGAAGGAATACCCACATACCTAGAAGAAAGAGAATGTTTTACATGAGTTATTTATGTGATAAAGCCCTATGATTGTCAATATATATTTTGATTCCTTAATTTTTTAAAAATGGTTCTACTACGTTGAAATTATTTTTTTTCTACATTAATGTACATCAATGATCTATGTAAATTAATTATGTTATTGGTTTTTATCAAATAGAGTGTAAATATTTCTAAAGGGGGATGTTGATCAGGAATATAAATCCCCTCAATGGGAATTAAGTGATTGGGTGGAAATAATTACATAATATGTTTTTCATAAAAACACTCCTCATACTCTATGGCATAAAATGGATATGTATTTCCTTTGAATCAGGTAAAATGTGGATGTATCCATTAGTAAATATGATGAATTATTGAAAATACATTCACAATATTGCTCCATCTTTATCATTTAACTAGAATTTAATATTGATAGATTCTTTAGTGGTAAAAATTCAAGTATATGAAAATATTGGGAAATTAAATATTTTATATCAAAATATATTTTCCAATTGTCCCCCAAATTATAAATATATAATCTTAAATCTCATGGTTCTCATTGGTTTACATATGGGAATCATATAATAGGGTTTATTTTTTGGTTTAGAGATCTCATTGTGGAAATAAGGTTCAACATATCAATTTTCAAAATTTAGGGAAAAACCACCATAAAATTTAGTGATATAGATAAAGAAATGAATTTTTTGTTATAAAGTGGGGAACATAGAAAATGAATTATGATGGGATAAACATAGTGATGTGCAGACAGAAATGATATTTTAGATCACCCTTAGCTAATTTTCCAATGAATAACCTTCAAGGAGAAAAGAATCTATCCAAATATAGAAACAATGACCATAGTCGTCAATGATAAATGATAATTAAATCCTCCAAGACCAATATATGAAGAGATGTTAAATTCCATAACAATGGCGAGTGTAGATCATTACAATGTATTGTTGATAGGTACACTCGTTATTTATTCATGAAGGGTAAATTTACTAGTTTTTATTATTATATATATTATAATATATCACATATTTTTAAGAGAACTATTCAAAAACCATGTAAAATAATGGAATTGAATTTATTAGTGAAAATCAAATATGTATTAATTATTACATCAAAATTATATAACCTTTCTCTTATCAATAATTTTACGAAATAATCCCAATGAAGCTTGTTGTAATCCCTTAGTGGAATTAAACAGTATCCTAGTTAATTATTGGATTTCCATATATAAATACAACATAAATTTTCAAGAGGATAAGGTCACCCTCGATATCAATAATATACATATAACACAATAATAGTGAAAGGAGGATAATGGATCTTCTATGTATTCATCATATGATGAATGGATATTATATCCTTATGAGTAATATTATCTAGATCAAATGGATGACTGTAATGTTAATATCATCATAGAATACATTACCATTGTAATGGAATATTATCATGTGATCCCAAAGTAACTATCTGTTCTTCCACCAAGATGATATGTAGATTTCACAATGGATCTTATATATGGATATTTTCAAATATAAAGTAATATATATAGAATTACCACGGTTGAAATTCGTGATATCTATAAGAAACTACAAGAGAATATAGATAATGTGTTTATTTGGCCATGTAAATCACTATGGCATGTACCAATCCCATTAATTAAGAAGTGACATATGTTAACTTTACTCTGTATTAAATATTGTGACCTTAATAATATCATAATATTGAGCATATATCCTATATGATAGGTTGATGACATATTATATCACTTTTGAAGAGCCCAATAAAACAAATAAGTTCAATATTATTTCAATATATTATCAAGTAATGGTGAAGTGGGAGGGTACCTCTATGGATACATTCGGTATAAGGATTATTCACTATAAGATTATAATTATACCATTCACACTCATTAATTATTTAGTGATCATCTTGAACATAATTAATAGTGTTTTTAGGAATTCCCTATGAAGATTATTACATTATTTATAAATGAAATTATGAGCTACTTAAAAAATTGTAGATTATGAGTAGAAGTTTTGTTCCACTATAAATAATAATAAAAGAAAATTTAATATGTGAATTAAAATAAATGAGATTCTGGTATAGAGAATGTAACATTCTAGGGGAGTGTTACCACAGTGAAATAGTTACTCTTGGATCCTTTGAATATAGTGGGAAATGAAGGATATTCTTAAAAAACATATATGATGGAGATCCATAGTTTCCTTCAATAATGATTGTACTATCTTCATATGTGAAAAATTTATAAGAGTTTTCAAACCCACTATCCAAGATAAATAATAAGGGATAAATTCTTTTCATTATTGATGAATGCGATGAGAGGTTTAAATAGTTTAAAAATATGTTCATCAATACACCCATGATAATATATTCCATCAGTGTGGAATGAATTTTTCAATACTGTGATTCCGCCAAAGAATGAGTTTCTTTGCATAACATTTTAAAATGAAAATGTGATAGACTATTTCTCCCATCAAGGAAATTTTTATGAGATGAACTTTCGAACACATGATCCCGAATTGGATCCAGTGATATCCATATTGATGATTTTGGGACATTACCTCTATGGGGATATGTTTGAAATATATTCAAATCATAAAATATTGAAGTTGTATTTACACAAAATGAAATCATTATATTCCAATTATTGTTGTTATATCCGATAAAATATTGTTCAATCCATTACCATATGGGGAAGGTTAATATAGTAGCTTTTTCATTGAGTAGAATGGATTCTATGTCCCTATAATTGGTGAGGATTTAATTGGTTCCATATTTTTATAGTCATTAAATGGATTGATATATAACCTATAAAAGGAATATCATCTAGAAATTATCAAATAACTACTTAAAAACCATTATTCAGGGGATCAGGAAGGCCTAAAAGATAATAATTAAATAAAAAATTTTAAAATTTTAAAAATATTAAATATGTTGATGATTGACTGATAATTTTTGGAACCTGGATATGTGACCCATACAAATGAAAACGAAAGGGGGAATATTTGACTGATGTTCATAAACCATCATACTAATTTCATCCTGAAAGAACAATGTTGTATATATGTTAGATGGAAGGAATTGGATGAGATTATAAGAAGATATATAATGAAGAATATATGTCTCAATACATGTTATTACAATATGTCACGGCCTAACAATAGAAGCCAAAGGGTATGGGGAAACCATTTCATATACCTGTATTCAAATTGGAAAACACATCACTAGAAATAATTATTCAACTATGTGGAACATTTAATAGAAATTAAACAATTAAGATGATAGTCAGAAACCTTATGAAGTCAACACACATCATTTCAATTAAGAAATATTAATCTATTGGAAAAATCTATATTTTATATAAAATATATGTGATAAGAATACATGGAGTACCACTTTCTATTATATATGATTGAGTTTTGATGTTTATCTCAAGGTTATTGAGAATACTAAAACAACTGTTGGATATATATTTTTGAGTTTTAGTATTTCATATCACCCTTAGAAGGATGGTCTGTCTGAGTGGATAGTTCAAACTCTAGAGTATATTCTGTGATCTTGTTTAATGTATTTCAATGGATTTTGGGATCACCAACTTCCTCTAGTGGTGTTATCATATAATTTTTTTACATTTTATAAATCAAAAGGAACCTTGTGGTGTTATTTATGGGAACCATATGAGGAAATAAAATAGTCATATATTTATCTATATTAATGTGTGAAATGATATTATATGGATAAATTTATAATGGGGTGGAAGAATGAAATGAACCAAAATATTATAAATGGAATTCTAATTTAAATAAATAAATGAGTTATTATGTAATTTTATTATATAAGGGAGATGGATTATTTTTCAATTGGTATTTTGCACCATTATAAAATATAGAAAATATTGTCTGAATAGATTAATATATCATTATGCACCGTAACCATTAATAATCAATCCATTTTATTTTTTCTGTTATGATTAATACATATTAAGTGTTGTGATAACATAAATTAGACATAGACTATTGAAGTAATGACCTCAACTAGTAGGCACCTAGAAAATGAATCCCACCCATCAATGCATCTATAGGATAAGACAACATAGGATTTTTTTCTATGACCAAGAAAAGTATGAGATTCAACCACTGAAATTTCAGAGAGTATGGTTACAAGAGATGTTCATGGTTATTGAAATCACCAACCAAACCTTGTCTCGAACCACCACATGAATGTATTATCATATCTCTTACCACCCTTAGGGAGTACATAGGTGTAAAAATTGGATTCATATCTAGATTGCTGTAGTAATAATTTTCATATATCACAATTAATAAAATGATACCTATATTTATCCTCATTTATTATTTATTTTTATATATTCATTATAATATAATGTGTTTGATAAAATATGATTTTTATTAGAAGAAACCAAAATATCGTTTTGGGAAATATATATTTTTGAAATTAAATCACTATTTCTCATATGGAAATCAGTTTTGAAATAAATTCAATTATCATGAAATAATTTTATAAAAAAATTATTTAAATATAATTTACAATATAATTTAATTAATTTATAAGGAAAAAATATGAGGAATGTGAGGAAATCAGGAATCAAAACCATTCTATTCATAAAAAGACATTTTAATAATTATTTACAAAACTAAATAAGAAAAACTCATTCTAACACAATCAAGTAATCATCTATTTCAATTTATTAGATGAGGCATAAGGTAACATGACACTAAATAAAGAATAACTGAACACCTTTTATGCATGAGACCCAATATCATACTAATATAGTCCATGGAACCCTGTATAATGAATGATTGTGAAATGTACAAAGAAAAATACCAAAATAATACCATTATAAATCCCTAGGTTTTGACATGTGATACTCAATGGTGAGGGAAAATAAAATGAAGAAGAATAAATTTGGTGGGGGATAAAAACCTAAGATGATCACACCAGGATTTAGATGAAGAAAACGAAACTAAGGGATAATTTTTGTTGTTGGTGGAACATGCGAGGGGAAGGAACAAGGGATATATTTGAGTGAGAGGGTTGTCGGTGATGGAGATAAATAGTTAGGAGTTTTTAATTTTTAATATGAAAAATAGTCTTTCAATCAGAATTCATTTTATTTCTTTCTATCTTTTGCAATTTTCATACAACGCATAGATAGGTCACATATTTGGGAGAGCATTTCAATAACCAAGATCTTTATCCTCTGCTAAAGGAGCACCATATGTTAAAATTCAACTCAATTTGGGAATCCATATAACATCAATTTGGCCATTTCAATGAATCTAACGTTTTCACATGCATGGGTTTCACATGGTTTCTACAAACCATTAACCAACAGTTCTCCTATGTTAAAAATCCCAAATATTGAATTTTAAAAATAGATCAACCAAAAACATGAATAAAGGAAAAATATAAAATAAAATAATTAGTAATAATTAAAAAATCATTGATGGGGTATGATAGACGGAGGGATTATAATGAATAGAAATAAGAAGAACCTGGTTCTATAAAAGAAGACATCATAGTTCTTGGGAATATTACTTCTACATAACCCAAATATTAGGTTTGATCAAACCTAAAGGGATGTAAGGTTCATATATTTTTAGGAAGGAAAAAATCACATTGAATCAAAATATTAAAAACCAAAAAATAAATTCAGAATTTAATTTTTAATTCAATCCTTTCATAATTTTGAATAAATAATAGCATTCAAAATAGGTATTATGAACATTAAAAATGTCTAAGGAATTACATCCAATGTTCCCCCCCTAATTTTTTTGAAACCATGTTATATTTTTCATCTTGTAAAATAGAAAAAATAGGGATAAAAATTACATTTTCCTAAGAAAGTTAATTGTGTAAGGTTAACATGGTTTTACCATAACATAGTTCATAAATTTAATGTTAGGGTACGTGGATACCATTATGTATAAATTGATAACATAGAACTATCCTTATTTAACCCTATCATACCCTTATAAAATGAGTTTTCAACCCTAAAAACCATTATAAAGGTCACCTTACCTTTACACAATGCTAGAATTACACTTACACGTTATTTTTAAATATAGAGCTACCCAAAAATATTTTATAAAGACCTTCTCAAACACTTACATAGTGGATTTTTACCTATATGAATCCCTTAAAAATTATATGTTTCTTTTAAAGAAATTCCAAAAAGAAAAATGTGTATAGGTTGAAGGAAGTTACTTTTACATATAACCTATTAAATACACAAGGGTATAATGTTTATTGATAATTTTTATATTTTCAAGAAAAAATTATTATAACTTATATTTTAAATGTGGGTTTTATAACATTTATTAATTGAGAATTATACTATTAATGACTCAATTATAAAAGAAATTATGAGAATTATATACATATTAGTGGATGAAATTTTCTACGTGATAATGGATATAATCTATCAATGATTGGTTTAGATATAGAATCATACTTCATAGATAGTAAATTATTTTGGAAATCCATCTCTATATAGTATCATTCAGACAAGATGATGGTTCTTTTTGATCAAGGGTGGTGTAAACCTCATTGAACTCTTTCATATCATTGTTATTGAATGAGGGTGTAATTTTCTAGAAATTCTAGGTAATTGTTATAAATATATGGGATTATCTCGAGACCAAACTCTTATACATCACTTGATTCTGGGACCCTATAATCCCAGAATTGAATTTTGAAATTTTTTTAGATCAATTTAAAAAACGTGCAAGTAGGTTTTCTTATCTATTAAACCAGTGCTCAGATAAAAAATAAAAGGGAACTGTAGATCTCAGAATGTTGGGATTCTCCCAGAAAGGACCTATCTTCAACCAGTAATGGTCTACCCAAAAGGATAATTTTCGTAATTTTTTTTAGAAAAATAAAAATAACATACAATGTTATTATTATTTTTGTTTCCTTCACTATTGAAAGGTCACATTTCATCTCTACATTGCAGTGATGAGCTGATGACATGTTTCATTAAATGAAGCCCTTTAATGGCTTTTTATTTTGTAGAATAATGACTCATTAAATAAACGGTAACCAATACGGTGTTTAATTAATGAAACAACATAATGAGGTGATGATGCATTGTAACAGAAACACTACGATGTGTTTATATATTATTTGATTAATGAGGATGGAGAAACGTGGAAAAAGATATATAACTCTACTGATGAATTGATAGCGATGAATCCACTCTACCAAACATCAATGAACAACATGTGACATCGACACACCTCAAAAAATGGGACCAGTGAGTGATGAACACTGATGGTTTAGAAATCTTGAATCATCGCGGAAGGATCCCACCATCAATGTGTTTGTCTCCAATGTGAATCTATCCCTATTAGGTGTTAAATTTTATTTTGATTTCCTTATTCCTCTTTCTAAAACAATGAGCATGGGTCAACCCACAAACATGTTGATCTATGGATCACTTGTTCTTATGGGAGGGTGATTTTCATAAGGGGTTTCACATTGGTATAAATATTTGATAAATCCTTAAACCTTCCCCATGACTTTAAAGCTAAAATGAAGAGGTTGCAGGCTAACACAAACAAGGCCCATTAACATCCTCTATTAAGAATTCATGGGTTCACATCATGCTCAATCCCATTGAGATGAAGGTGAATCTTTTTTGAGGCCATAGAAAAGAATATGGAACCCCAAGGAAGACGGAGGTGAAGACAATATGGGGAACATACCACTAGAAAAGACTTGGTTTTCTGTAGAAAACCCTACTAGTGTGCTAGCACCAGCAACAATATACATAGGTGGGTGGCGGTGCGTCACGACAGCATGCTGAGGGGGATTCCACAGCTAGCTCGAGCTGTGGTGGAGAAACATGAGCCACCAGTGATTGGGCCAGGCTATGGGGTGCCGAAATGAATGCCATATGGCATCAAGGATTGAGGGAACAGTTCCTCTATGCATGTTAGAGTGGGGCACACAAATTTGGCTAGTATTCCACTCAGGTTGGAAATAAATTTTGGCTACTATTTTGGGTTGGGACAGTTTGATAAAATCATGTAGATGGGTTGCCTGAGGTGGGTATGGAACAACAAGTCAGTTGCAGGTAGGGCCGGAAGGAACCAGGCCACTACGCGTCCCGGAGTGCTGGACCCCCAACCAAACTGGGTAGGGTCCAACAAGGACAAATGGGCTAAGCTGAATTGGGCTGGCCCCAACCTAAAATAGGTCTGGTCTAATATGTGATACCAAACTGGGGCATGCATGACCCCTTGTGTCGTACCAGGGCTAGACACGACCGACCACTGATTACTAAAATAGTAATATATTTCATAAAGGTCATCCAATTGATGATAATTTTGCATAATTGGAGTCCTTGACATGAGGTGGTACTTTTTAATACTCTTTGGAGGTTTTTATGTTTTTTGAAATGAAACTAAAGGGAATGAGAAGTTCTTTTTCCTAGAATCAATTGCACTACACTTGGGAATCCTGTAGGTGACTGAGACCTCATGAATACTACCAAGAGACCCTGTGTGGATCAACTACAAGCGACCCTATTTGGATCAGCTATGATGTTCTAATGGGAACTGACTCTGTTTGAACTGACAGGTCCATGGTGGGGAGCAGTTCTGTGTGACCCAGTAGACCCACAGTAAGGATCTTGGAAGAGTACGGCAGTATGATGTCCATGGTGGGAAGTGGCTCTCTGTGACCCAATTGGAAAATGGTGGGGAGAGACTCTGTGTGACCCAACATACCCACAGTACACATCAAATATGATTACCCCAAAATTCTAAGGTGTTCAGTTATGAAACTGATGGTATGGATTTCCATAAACTAGATTATACCTAAACGAGTTGATAGTTCCATGTGTATCCTTTTTCTTTTGTATTTACTCTATGTTTTAGGATCCCTACTATGTCTTGTGTTACTCAATCCTTCATGGGATTCTCTCACATGTTTCATGCCTTGTGAAAATGACTCACTCCTAGATAGAGGGCCTAGTGACCTAGGATCAGCCATGGCTGAGTGAGATCAGGCCAGAGAGGCATAGTTCTATGACTTCCAACAGCTACTCTACACTTACCATCAGGTGGGGTTTTTGGCGGACGATTTCCAGATATACTTGTACATTCTAATTTTAAGTTTTCTTTTTTTTGATTTGTAATTTTGCTCACTTGAATTACATATTCTTCCATAACTTACTGATTTTAAGTGTCATGCATGTTTACATTTCAAGTTTTTGGAATTTGGTTGTGTGCAGGCGTTAATGTACATAAGAAATTGTATCCACTTGCAGGTTTATGAATTCGGCACTAGTCGCTAGCCCATGACATTTGGGAGGCAGGCATGGAGTATTCATGGAACATGCCTTGGGGGACGGGTCCTAAAAAAGAGCTATCAGAGGTGGTTAGTTCTACCTCAATGATCGGGTGTCTGTTGATTTTTATTTGGGAAACAATGTAAAATGTTTTGAGTTCATATTTCAGATTCGGGGTGTCCAATGTGGGTGGGGTGATCGACGTATCGATACACCAAGACCTTGAATTTTACTTTTAGGGTCTATACATAAAAAACTGGTTGCATGAATCCTTATGAAATTTAGTTTTTCCTAATGTTCTTCTTTAATTAGATCCTTTTCACCAGGTATAATATATTAATTGGGTTACATCATGATCTGTTTCATAATGTCGTTATGAGGACAACGAGATTGGATTTTGTTGCGTGACAATAAGGACAACCCACCTAGTGATGAGACATCAGTTCATAGACCATTTCTATAGATGGTCCCACCATGTCGTACTCTAGTGTTACGACCACCTGTTTATCAGTTGTTACTACCGACGGTAATGGTGGTGGAAACACATAGACTCAATGCTTTGGAGGAGTTTTAGAGACATAGATCTCCCAACATTAGGGGAGAGATAGATCCTCATGTCGATGGGGACTGATTGGGGCGGGGATGCAAGTCTTCCGCTTAATGAGGATACCACATGATTTGATTGAGATCTTAGCAACGAGCCTCATTCAGGGCTTGAAGGAGAGATGGAGGATCCGGAAAATTCAGACTGTTGATGTGGAGACCCTCTCATGGGGTGACTTCGAGTTGCCTTTTGGGAGGATTTCAGCCATCTGACCTTGTGCTCAGTGTGCTAGAAAAGATGATTCACCTAAAACTGGGAAACATGTCAGTGGATGAGTACACTACGAGGGTTACATACCTCTCCTACTACTCTACATACATAGTATGAGACCCTTTCATGAGGTCCCAAATCATTTAGAAGGGATTCTGATGAGAGATCAAGGCGTCAATGATTTCCCACATCATCCCCACTATAAAACCCCATGATTTTTTGAGATAGATTCTTTTAAAATTCATTTATGATTTTTTTATGATACACCGTGATTAGGTGGCACTATATGAAAAATTGTATTAGCTTTCTGTATAAGGAAAGATATAATTGGATTGGGTTGCACACAATTTCATGTTATTTTGATACAATTGATTTCATAAAACACTTTGTATAGATTTTTCCAATGTATAAATGATTTATGTTTTGATTGTATAATAAAAAACATCAATGGAATATTTAACTACATGCAACACTTACTTGGCTTGCGTTTCATGCAAAAACGATCTTCCTCGATAGCATGCATTGTTCACAATACTGATATTCAATAGCAATTATATATTATTAAAATATGATTATTTAATGAGATATAAACTAACCATTAAAAATTATATTAACCAAAATTTCAATTTAATTACATTATCATTAATTTTACATATATTCTAAAACATGGTATGAGAACAAATTCAATTTTTCAGATATAATAAGTAATTTTAAAAAAATGCAGTTTTTATACCTTTTGATGGTGAACCCATTTTAAATATAGTTTTGAAAAATATATATGTTCAATTTAAAAAAAATAATCTTCATATATGGAATCAGTATATACAATGTTTTTTACAGATTTTTTTTATTTTTCTGATAACTTTCATATTTTGATGAATAGAAAAAATACGCTTCAATTTAATTGAAATCAACTTTTTCCATCGAGATAATTTATATGGTTAAGTTATAATATTTATTGGTTTTAAATTATAAATAGAATATATTTTAACCATTTAATATAATTTATATCGTCAAAATTTATTTTTTATTAAATTCATATGTAAAAATATATCAATATTTAGCAACATTTTAATTTTTAAAAAACATTTTCTCAACAATTTTATTAATTTTAAATAAATTACTACCAGTTCAGTGTTTTGAATTTTGAAAAAAGGATTCCGTATTTTGAATAAATATGACCAAATTATGTTAATAGAATACTTTTACACTTTGGGCTTTATGAATAGTAACTTTGGTAATTATTTTTATTACCATAATTAAAGGAAAATCATTTAATTAAGCGTAAATGTAATATTATAAAATTACCCTAACACCTGCATAATTTCTATTGGACGAATTAAACTTGACCAATATCACATAAGGTTTGGAATAGATTCTTTTTATGGTCTTTTTTCCATGAAAATGAAGTAATTATTTTTAGAACAAAATAATGTGTCAAAATGTCACTATATAATATCTAATAAGTGTAAATATTATAATTTAATGATAAAATACATAAAAATTTGAATGTAAATTATCACTATAAATATAATTGAAATATTTACATCTTGTTAATTTATTTATAATTTTTAAAGATTAATTAATTATCATTAATGATGACACTATAGTGATGTAAAAATTATTTTATTAATAGAAATATGAAATAAATGGTTTTAAAAATATTAAAAGAAATAACATATGAACTAATTAAAGTAATCCAAAATTTTTTAGGTGAATAAGAAATATTTGGATTTTATTTAACATTTTGGTTCTAATTTACCCTTTTAGAGGATTTTATTTAAAGTCAAATAAATGATTATTGTTAAAATTTGACATTATTGATATTTTATAAATATAAAATTTTAGTTAATTATTTAGTAATTATAAAAAATATTTAAAATTACATAGATATAATTATAAGATCTGATGTGTTATATAATACCTATTAATGGTTGATTAACACCATATATGTAAATATTTATAACCATTAAACATTTATAATGTTATTACCAAAATAAAAATTTAATAGAACAACTGAGTGTCAATTGAAAGGATAAGGATTAAATTGACATAAAATGTTGTCCAAAATTCATTGGATGATGATATTTCAACCATGTATCATCTAATATTCTAATTTGGAACTCTTTTGTGGTTTTTGGATAGGGTTTTATTTTACTATAAATTAATATTTTTCTATTTCCAAAAGTGACCCTCTCCTCTCTTATAAAAGGGCACTCTCTCTCTCCTCTTCAATCTTTTTTGAGACACCAAGATCAGACAACCCCATCCATTTTCTCTTCTAAACATACCTATTTATATTCAAATCTGATGGTATTTTCAAAACATAAACTCTAGTTCCTTAAGTGTAATTTTAAAGGAGCAATGCCAAGGAAGAGGACTTTCAGACACACCGAGAAGAAATAAGACTTATGGTAGGGGATAAATTTTCCAATTTCGTTTTATTTGAGATTGTTAATTCATAACTATCTACTAGGGATATAGTTATCATTAATGTCCATGTTTTCTAATAAAATATTAACATAAAATAATTAATATTCTTATTTTTATGTTTAAATCCATTTTTATCTGCTTTAGACTTTTACTACATGGTATGGAAGTAATCTTTTTTTGTTTACCGTATAAGGTACTTTTATGACTTTTCTAGCAAAAGTACGATAATAATTTTTTTTAACTTATATGGTATTAATGTATTTTTATGGTTTCATGATTCTTTATTTCCACTAAGCATCCTCTACATTATTTCAAATTTATTTTCAACTAAATTCTTTTTTTTAAAATTGGGAGACATTTTGAGGAAAGAAAAAAAAATTAAACATGAAATGATGTTTTCCTCATGAACAATGTGCAAGTGTTTTATCAAAACTATTTTCCATCTAATATGACATAGGGTTATGTTTCTATCACTATTATTAATTTTATTTTATTTTTTTTATGATGGAATTTATTTTTATGAAGCCCATTTATCTTATAAGGATTCTGTTATGATGACATGATGTTTAATAATCCAATTTTATTTCAAGGGTTAAGCTATGATGAATGATTTACATTTTTGTTGAACATGTAAGAATGATTGCATTATGGTATGTCTGGGGAATATATCTCCCTCTAATGCATTGTGTAATGATTTATATCTAATCACACATGCATGGTTTTAATGACAACTAATTATGGTTCAGTATTACAATGGTGGAATGAGGAGTGAACTCAGTTCAATAATGGACTTTTTACACTATGATCGTATTGGGAGTTAGCCTTGAATAATAAGAAATTATTTTCTATGCATATGTGTGTATGCCACAAACTTTTATGTCTTATGTTATAATTATTGGGATTACATTGCACTTCTATTATGTATCCCATGACATGATATTATGATCCCTTATATGTAGGATAATGTTTTCAAATTATATTAATGATTGATATTTAAATTGATTACCCTTATTGAGAATTTGTGGTCACTCTTTTAATGTTTTATTTTACCTAGGTTATAAATAATGGTTTTAGGTAGGAAAAAAATGGGGATATCTTTATGGGAGATATAGATGATCTTTCGACATGATTAGAATACTATATTTTAGTTTCCAAATGCACTAAACTAATACAGTATTATGTAATATATTTATTTCATGTATTATGTATTCTAAAAAGGAAATTTAATGTCCATGTACGTCATGCTTGGGCCTCTATAATGGGTATCAGAGTGAAGGTTTAGTTAACCTTCACTCTGATATATGAAAACATTAGTGAGATCCCGAGTGATATTTCTAAGGTATGTCTATGGATGTCCATAAGGTTAAGTAAAATTATATGATACAATCATAAATTTTTTTTCAATGGTCATGAATAACATTGAATAAAACCAAATATGTCAGAGATTTATGTACTCCCCCTTTAAATTTATTATTTTCCTATTATTAGTTTTGCCTCTCGGAATATTATTTTTCGGTTTTAGATGATGGACGGAACTTGAAAGAACTATGTTATTGATCAATGCAATGGTAAATGCAGTGATTAACCTCCTAAAAAACCAAATGTTATTGGATATGGAATGAAAAATATTATTTATATACTAACGCAGGCTATGAATCATTATGGACTCCTAAATTAGTAGAGATGGGAACAATATTCAATTGAGTTCTTCATTAGGAAACATACACCTTCTTTTAATTGGTCTAATCATCCACTTGTTGCTAAAAAATAGATCAGTACCATTGAAAAATATTTTTCTTCCATCAATATTAATAACAAGAAAAGGTTATTTTGGTTTCCTATCGTTTAGAAGGCGAAACAGACATGTGATGTACTCTAATTAAGAATAAAAAGTAGAAAGATGAATTTAAATCCAATTAATAGGATGAGTTTATTAACTTTTTTTCAATAAGTACATACCTCATATTATTCGAACAAATATGGAAAAGGAGTTTTTTTAGCTTAAGAAATAGGGCGAGGAATGTTTTTGTACATAATAGGAGAATTTTAAAAAAAATAAAGGTATGCTTCTAGGTTTATCATCCAACATGATAGTAATGTTGACTAATTCTTCAGTGACTTAAAACCTAGTCTTCGAAGGTAATTATATATAAGAGACTTCAGTAGCTATAAAAATATTGAGTGTTATGATATCAAGGAATAACTAGAAGTTTGTGTAACATATCCATCTCATTGTTATGACAAGAAATTAATGATGGAGTTGAAGGGAAAATCCCAATACAATGGTGAAAAAAAAGGTAAATTTTTACTTATTCTCAAAGTGTGGAAAGAAGAATGGTAGAGATTGTCCTAAAGGGACAATAAAATGTTTCCAATGTAGAAAATAATGTCATTTAGCTGTTGAGTGCTAATGTAATGGGAAAAATGTTACCAATGATATGATTAGAGAAAATACTATAGAAAATTCACAACCAACACTTCAATGCTATACGTGAAATGAAATAGGGAATTATGCTAAAAATATTATCTAATCCAAGGGTTAATGATGATCTACATCTATAACATCTTATGGGAAAATACAAAGGAATGTCACACGCGATCACTATTGGTGATGTTGAGTATGACAACGAAGTAGGGGAATGATTAAGTGTTTATGTAATGTGATTTAAAAATAGGGTTGTGGAATCTCATTTAGAGTATTATTGAATATTGGAATATCTATATATTGATATATTATGGGTTTCCAAAATTATATGGTACTGGTAACCATGAAAAGAAATTGAAATATTTTTGGAAACATGGTGATATGTTCATAATGAAGGGATAAGGAGAAAATAATATGTTTTATCTTATTAATGAGATAATGACTGATAAAATGAAAAAGTGATATCGTGGATTGATTATATAGAATTTTTGGTTTATTTGGTGTATGGAAATAGTTAATTTTGATAAAATTCATATTTTTTGTAAGGTTAAATGGTAATTTATGTTATTATCATATTTCAAGAGAATACATGATTAAGGTATTTATATTTATGGAAAGTGACAACAAAGAACTTCCAAATGAGATATTGGAGACAAATGTTATGTTGATTTAGTTCACCTCATTCTAATGTTTTGTATTTTCATTTTTTCTAGGATTGCAATATTATCCATTTATGGATTTTATAATTTATATTCTGGTTGATGTTTGTTAGATTAATATATTATAGATAGAATTATGCATATTTAATCTCTACTAACCTTTTTGTTGAGATAGATGGAATGACATATAATTCTATCGTATGATTTCTTAGTACTTCAAGAATGAAAAATTCAACTTCAATTCGTTAAGTAAGAGATGATGTGGATATTGTTTAATGAACGACCAATGATGATATTACACTGAAATCCAGTAGGATTTTCACCTTATTTAAAAATTAATTAACTTTAGGGAAATGATCTCGAATACTAAAAATGTTGTCATAGTACACTCTTATACTATGATTCAGATGGTCCCCTAAATCATCGCAAATTTATGGTTTTCTGATAGTTAACATTCTCCAAACCTTATTCTGTATTACAATTCATCAGAACTTAATGGTTATATTTCTCTTCCATATTCATGTTTTCACTTCCCACCTATGTTCTCTTTTGTGGAAACCCAATGAGGAGTTACTGTGGGTTACCATTAAATTTCTAACTGTACTTTTTAAAATTATGTCATAGTATACTTTTTTACGATGTGGGTTTCCATGAAAGAAACATTCATGTAGAAGACCATTTATAACTTTGATGAATTTTGAGGGTGGAATTCATTTTAAGGGGGGTAGAATATAACACCCCATGATTTAATGTGATAGATTCTGTTTTAATTTCATTTATGTATTTTGTTGTATGCTACACCTAGATTAGCATGCACTATAAGAAACAACGTATAAGATTGCAGTATACACAACAATATATTTGGCTTGGGTTGCACATAATTTCAAGTTCTTTTGATAGAATTGATATAATGCAACAATTAGTATAAATTTTGTTCAATTTATAAATGAACTAATTTTTAATTATGTTATAAAAAAACAAATAATGCTTTCACAACACACAACACTGACTTGGCTTGCGTTACAGCAAAAGTGATCTTCCTCGATAGCTAGCATTTTACGCAATACCGAGTTTCATTAAACAATGATATATTATTAAAATATGATTATTTAATGGGATATAAACATTCATTTATGAATATTATTAACATCATTTTTAATTATATAACATTATCATTCATCTTACTTATTTCCTAAAGCATGGTATGAGAACATAATCAATTTTTCTTATAAAATAAGTATTTTTTTAAAAGGCAGTTTTTCCACCTAATGATGGCACACCAATTTTATATCTTGTTTTTGACATGTTTATAATTTAAATTCGTAAAAATAAAAATAATTTTGGAATCTTGAAATAAAAATTTACTCTTGATAAATTTTTGATATTTTTCTCATAACATTCATATTTTGACGAATAGTAAAAATTCGCTAAATTTTAATAAAAAAAAAAATTTTCATCCAGATTATTTATATTGATAAATTATAATATTCAAAGGTTTTAAATTTTAAATTGAATATATTTTTACCATTTTATATAATTTATTTAACAATAATTAATTTTTCATTAAATTCATATGTAATAACATTTCAATCATTTGCAATATTTTAAATTTTAAAACCTATTTTCTCAAAAAATGATTAATTTTAAATTAATTAATGAATTTTTCGTGTTTTAATTATTGAAAAATGGATTCCATATTTGGAATCCTATGTTTCAAATTTTGTTAATACGATTCTTTTAATTTTTTTTCATTATGAATAGGAACATTGGTAATTATTTTTATTACCATAGTTTAAGGTAAATCGAGAAATTAAGGGTAAATATAATATTATAAAATCACTCTAACACCTTCCTAAATTCTATTTCATGAATAAAAGTCGACCCATATCACCTTAGGGTTAGAATATATTCAATTTATAGACATTTATTTAATGAAAATGATGTAATTATTCTTAAATCAAAAGAAAGTGACAATATGTCACTCTCTTATATCTTATAAGTGTAATAATTTTAATTTCTTGATATTCTCCATAAAACAGAAAAAGTAAATAGTCACTAGAAAGATAATTAAAATATATATATCTTGTGAATTTATTTATAATTTTTCTATATTAACTAAAAATCATTAATTATGAAACTATAGTTTTGTAAATATTATTTTATTAATAGAAATATCAAATAAATGGTTTTAAAAACATTTAAAGAAATAACATATGATCTAATTGAAGTGCTCCACAGATTTTGTAGGTTACTAAGACAAGTTAATAGTGTATTGAATATTTTTTTCTTCTAATTTATCATTTTTGAATATTTTATTTAATGTCAAATAAATGAATACTGTCAAAGTTGACACTATAGATATTTTATAAATAAAAAAATTATTACTTTTTTTAAAAATCCTAAAAAACATTTAAAATTAAAATTTGATAATTATAAGTTCCAAAAATTCATATAATAAATATTTATCTCTATTACTCTATATATGTAAATATTTAAAACCAATAATAATTTAGAATATTATTACCAATGTAAAAATTTAATAGAATAACTAAGTGTCATTTAAAAAGATAGGGTTGAAATGGAAAAGATAAGTTTTCCAAAATTTATTTCATTATAATATTTCAACCCTATACATTATAATATTCTAATTTGGGACACTTTTGAGGTTTTAGGTAGGGTATTATTTTATAATAAATTAATATTTTTGAGGTTTCCAAAAGTGCCCCTCTCATCTCTTATAAAAAGGAACCTCCTCCCTCTCCTCTTCACTCAATTTTGAGACATCAAGCTTGTACAAACACTTCCATTTTATCTTCTAAACATACCTAGTAATATTAAAGATATTATGGTATTATCTAAATATCAATTCAAGTTCTTTATGTGAAATTTTAAAGGAAGAACATTGAGGAAGAGGAGTTTCAGACACATACAGAAGAAATCAGACCTATGGTAAGTGATAATTTTTCCATTCTCATTTTATCCAAGAGTTTTTATTCATATGTATTTAATAGGGATATATTTATCATCCATGTACATGTTTTATAAAAAATATTCTCATAAAATTATTACTTTTCTTTTATTTATTTTTAAATCCATTTTTACCCCCTTCTAAATTTTATAATATGGTATGGAAGAAATATTTCTTTTGTTTACCATTAGTGGTACTTTTTTGACTATTCCAGAAAAAGTATAAGGAGGATGATTTTGTTTAAATTATAATACATGAATGGATTTTTATATTTTCATGATGCCTTATTTCCAAGAAGCTTCCTCCATATGGTTTCAAGTTTATTTTAAACTAAATAATTTTCTTTTAAAATTGTGCAGAATATTGAGAAAAGAAAACATTTTTGAAGAATAAAGGATATTTTCCTTAAGAACTATGTTCAAGTGGTTTATCAAAATTATTCTACATATATGATTACATTGGGTTTTTTTCCCTATTATTATATTTATTTGATCTTATGTGTGATGAAAGTAGTTTTTATAAAATCCAATTATCTTACATGTATTATGTTCTGGTGACATTATGTTTAAGAATCCGATTCAATTTCATGGGTTATGCTATGATGAATGATTTTTGTTTTTGTGGAATATGTATGATTAATTTCATTATGAGATGGGAGGGAACTATATCTCCCACCAATTCATTGTTTAATTATTTACATCTCATGTCATAGACATTGATGGAACGATACGTAAATATGGTTCAGTATTACAGGGGAGGAACATGGAGTGGACTCGGTTCGGTAATGTACTTTTTCCACTGTGATGGAATTGGAAATGAGCCATGAATAATATGAAATGATTTTATTTTTATATTTGTGTATTCTACAATGTTTTCATGTCTTATGTTATGATTATTGGGATTAAATTGCACTTATTCGATTTATCCCATGACATGATATTATGATCTCTTATATGTGTGATAATATTTTCAAATGTTACATACGGTTGATATTTCCTTTTTTAACCTTATTGAGAATTTTATATCACCCTCTTTATGGTTTCTTTTCACCATGATATTGAAGAATGTTTTATGTAGGAAAACAAAAGGGGAAGAACTTTTTGGGAAATGTTGAAGATCTTTCACCATGAATAGAAAATTATGATCTGAGTTTCCAGAGGCACTAAACTAATATGATGTTTGGGAATATATTTTTTTCATGTATTATGTATTCTGATAAAGAAATGTATTGTCCATGTACATGAGTCTTGGGACAATACACCCGCTTAGGCTGGAGTGCTGGAGCGAGATATACAAATAGAGAGATTCCACAAAGTTTAGGCATGGACTGTGGGAACTACCACTTGGTGGCAGGTGGCCTAGTCATCTATGACTGACATCTGATAGATGGGATAGAGGTCCATGTGTCCTAGACCATCCATAGGAAAACCCTAGGAATCAGGGTAGGCAGTGAGGGGCTCCCAGAGAAAAGGAAGTCAGTAGGGGGCTAGGTTGTGCTTAACATATAGTGGGAAGTGACACATGGCTCGTGACTACCCGATCAACTGCACAAACGATCAGTAGATGGTTAAGGGACTAACAAGGTAGAGACATAGGTTAATGTGAGGATGTCCATAGGGTGGAAGACATAGAAGAGGAGTAGGCTCAACAATAAGTGGTGGGAGACAGTTTGAGGTACTTCTACCACCACCCCCAGATGGTCCACCATAGCCTCAGGGAGCAGGTGGATAGATGAAAGATCAGTTTTAGGTAGTGGATTCCAATGACACTAGTTATTCAAAGACAATTATTGTACAATATGAGTCTTCTCCACCTTATTTTTATTTCTTATAGACGTAAGAACCAATCACTCTTTCCATTCCACATTACCTGTTTGAGGCTTGCAGATTTCGGTAGAGTAGTTGCCCCAATATTTATGATTAGTGACTCTAATTGGTTGGAATTAAATGATTACGAAGTGGTGCAGGTACTGTGAGATTGTTTTTGGAGTAAATAGCTTTGACTGGGGTCTCATAGTTTCAACATTGAGGCCTTATGAAGTCATCTTTTATATGGACTTGTTATCCACAATTAATGTTCACATAAATTGTCTTGGGTGTAGAGTGCAATGTGTCCATGAAGATGGGACCTGGATTTCCTTCACCAGTGATAAGGGAACACTTGTACCACATGAAAAACATTATCAGAGGAGGGTGCATCCGACGACTCATCAGTTGGAAAGTATCACCCTTGTTTCAGTGGACGAGACGAGTCTAATCATTAAAATAGTGCTGGACAAGAATGAAGATGACTTTTTTTAGGATGTTTGGGACTACCTCCTCACATGGTGGTAGAATTATGCATCTATTTATACCTCGAGTGGACAATGATATCAAAACTATCTTATCATATGGCTCCCACAGAGCTTCATGACATGAGGGTATAGCTGGAGGACATGCAAGAGAAGGGATTTGTGAGGACTAGTGTTTCACCATTGACAACCCTATTGTTGTTTTCTAATAAGGATGACTGAAGCTTGAGGCTATGCATGGACTATTAGTTCATGAACTAGAAGAACATGAAGAAAATAACCTAATTTCAAGAATTTATGACCTCTTCGACTGGCTAAAGGTAGTGAGTTGGTTCTAAAATATATACCTATAATCAGGCTATCACCAACTTCGAGTATGGGATGAGGATATACCGATGAAATCCATTAGAGGCCATTACACACAATACGAGTTTATGTAGATGTAATTCAGTATAAAAAAATACCCTATAAGTGTTCATGGGACTCTTTAATAAGATCTTGAAGCCTTACCTCAACCATTACATGGTGGTATTCATTGATGAAATCATGGTGTACTCAGTATTAGAAGAGGAGCATGCTACCCTCTTACAGGTAGTCCTAGATACACTCCGAGAGATCCAACTTTTTGGAAGGCTCACAAAGTGATTGTTATAGATTTAGGAGGTCCACTTTCTAGGACGTGGAATCTTGGATGATTATGTTTTAGTAGATCGAGAAAAGATAGAGGTTATCCTTTCTTGGGATCCACTATGGATTTTGACTGAGGTGTAGAGTTTCTTGGGGTTGTCTGGATACTACTGGAGGTTTGTGGCCACATTTTCTAGAGTAGTATTTCCCTTGTCATCTTTGACATTGAAGGGACATCCTTTCTTGTTGATGGAGAAGTGCCATTAGAGTTTCCAGGAGATAAGGAAGAGACTGAAATGTGGCCCCATATTGAGACGACCAAAGGAGGGAATTGGGTATGCTATTTTATGTGACAGATTATAGATCAGACTGGGTTGTGTCCTAATGCAAGAGTGAGTAGTGATCACCTACAATTCACGGTTGATAAGGCAGCATTAACAGAACTATGTGAACCATGACCTTGAGTTATAAGCTGTGGTATTTTATTTGAAGATGTGGAAACACTACATGATGGTTAAATGGTTTACCATTTACTATTTAAACAAGAGTCTCAGGTATATCTTCTCCCAGAAGGACTTGAACATGAGACAACGACGATGGCTGGAGTTCCATCGGGACTATGACTTCGAGATAGTATATACTACAGGAAAGGGTAATGTGGTGGTAAATGTGTGAATTAAGAGATTCGGTTTTCTACTGCTATGTTAGGAAAACAAGCATCTTGATTAAATGTAGATATCCTTCGTAGATGATGATGGAGTACATTACCTTCAATTGATGACTGTCAATCCCCCAATCATTCAACAATTTAGGGAGGAATAACTTGTAGATGTTGACTGCAAGGCCATAAGTTCTAAGTTATCCTCAATACATACTCCGAATAGATTCTCCATAGGTCAGGATCACGTCATACTTTTTAGAGGGAGCACAATATTACCAGTGGCATTGCGAGGGAGGATTTTGTGGGATTTCAATACCTCCCCCTTGGGGGTACATCCTACAGTGGAGATGAGGTACCAGTATCTCCGACGTCAGTACCATTGGTACGGGATGAAGAAAGTGGTGGTTGTGTTTATTTCACGGTGCCTCACTTGTCAGTAAGTTAAGGATTAGCATCTGGTTCCAACATGTTTTTCACAACCACATGAGGTACCATAGTGGATGTGGGATGTTATCTCAATGGAAATTTTGATGGGATTACCAAAAACATCTAAGGGGAATGATTCTATTAGGTTGATCATTGACCAAATCACCATGTTGGCTCAGTTCCTACCCATCTGGGAGTAGGGATCAGTAGAGGGATTGGGAAGCCACTACGTCTTAGTGATAGTTTGGATTCTTTGGGACCGTTTGACGATAATCTCAGACGGTGATGCACGCCTCAAATCCCAGCTATGCAAGGGATTGCAACATGAGTTCGGGACATATATGTTCTTGATCATATCTTTTCACCCAGATATTGATGGTCAAACAGATTAGACTATACAGACCATGGAATACATTATTCACCCTTGCGTTTCTTATTTCGGGCGTAGTTGGGAGGACCACCATCCATTGGTGGAGTTTGTATACAATAAGATCTATACTTCCACCATGGTATTTGCACCATTCGAGGCTCTGTATGGGTGGAATTGCAGATTACCTCTATGCTAGATAGACCCAAGGGAGTCATTACTCATGGGTCCAGAGTGGTTATGGGTTACCACTATGAAGGTCTAGATCATCTTAGGGAAGATGTGGACATCACAGAGAAGGATGGAATATTATGCTAATAAGATATGGATTCCCATGGAGTTTGAGGAGGGAGTCCATGTATTCCTTTATGTCTCACCATAATGGGGATTGCATAGATTTTTCAAGGGTGGAAGGTTAATCCCAAAATTCAACAGACCATATCATATTCTGAGTAAATTTGGTGAGGTAGTATTGCCTATCTCTTCCCCCAATGATGCACTAGGTGAATAATGTTTTTCACATGTCACAGGTGAGGAGTTATGTGCATTATCCATCGTACCTCATAGAATGTGGAAAGATAGACATTGAAGCTTAGGAGACATTTAAGGAGTTTCTAGTGGAAAAAGAGGACTGACAAGAGCTGGTCCATCGGTGATGGTTGATTCCTTTGGTGCGTGTTTAGTGGCATCATCATAATCTCTAGGAGAGCACATTGGAGTGGGAGTCTCAGATTTGTGCTTAGTACCACCACTTTTTTATTTATCCATTCCATGGATTACAAGGATGTCAATCCTTAAAGGTAGGGGTAATGTGATGTCTTGGAAATTATATGATAATTTGTTTAAATTATATGGCATTATTTTGAGACAGGACTCTTCGAAGACACATGATTCTGAGGCACAGGGATCCCAAAATAAAATTTTTAACTCTTTTTTAGTACATTTAGATAAAAAAGTGAGTGGGATTTTCTAAATTTAATATAGTTATCAGATAAAAAATTAAGGGAAATATTGAACTCAAAGCATCATATTTCTCTAAAAAAGCACCAAACTTCAAGCTGTCATGGTTGACTAGAAAAATTATTGTTCAGATGTTTCGGTAAAAAATTAAAAATAACAAAAACAGTTATTTTTTTTCCTTCACCACTGAGTAGTGAAACATCCAAACTTTAGTGTGGTGTTGAGGAATCCTCTCCAACGAATGATAGGAAATCTCTATAAACATTGACAAACCTAAAATAATGGGATCAGTGAGTGATGAATGATGATGACATTGAACTCTTAAATATCCACAGACAGATCGCCACAAACAATGAGTTTCCCTCTATCACAATTATATCCTAGTTAGGTATTACTTTTGGTTTTGATTTACTCATTCTTCAATCTAAAACAACAAACGCAGATCAACACATGAATAGGTTGACCTACGAGTCACTTTTTCTTTTAGGATGGTGATTTTCATCGGGATATAACATTGAAAAATACTTAAACTATCCCCATGTTTCTAATCCTGTAAACCAGAGGGTGTGGGTAAAAATGAACAAGGCCTGAGCCCATCTTCTCTTATGAATAATTATTCCTTCTTCATGGTCGAACCCCCTCAGTGATGGTGATGATTTTTTGAGGATGTGGTAGAGAAGATGGTACCCCATTGAGGTCGAATGTGTAGAAGGATTGAAGAACTAACCACTAGAGTGGACCTCATGGTACGCAGAATACCTAGTCGGTGCCCCACGACGGTGTGCTAAGGGGGGTTCTAGGACCAGATCGGGCTATGCCTGAGCAGCAGAAGGCACCCACGCATGGTTCAGTGATAGGAAGAGCTAGAACACAACTATATAAATGTGTCAAAAGGATGAACCACACCGATTTGATTGTGGTGTGCTGGCACATAGTTTAGTGGGGACTATGTGTGAGATGTAGGATGGCTTGGGTTGGATACTACCGGCCCTCCATCCCGGCCGAGCTACGGAGTGTTGAAACAGATGCGACATGGCATCTAGGATAGAGGGGATTAGCCCACTGGGAATGCTGGACCGGGGATCACAAACCGGGACGCTACATTGGCTGAGATGGAATTAATTTTGGCCTACTATTTTAGGATGAGACAACAGGATTCGACAGGGCTGTTGGGTGGCATGGGGTGGGATCGAACCAGACCGCTTGTTGTGGGCCGACCTGGAAGGAACTGGGTTAATGGACAACCGGGTGGGCTGGACCCACGGTCGAATAGGTCTGGGTTCGAGAAGGACCAATTGTCCTGGATTAGTGACCAGGCCTTCCTTGACTCGAACATGGTCGATTCAGATCAATCAAACCATGTCTGGGCATGCAGGGCCCCTTGGCCGAGTAGGCCCAACCGAGTCAGACAAGGCACAGACGTGACCAACCTCCGATTAATAAAACTTCAATATCATTGATACTGGGGCATCCGATTAAAGAGATGTTGGTGGATTTGTAACCCTTGAGACAAGGAGGTTGTTTTTGAATAATGTAAGGAAGTTTCCATATATGTAAAACATGATGAATTGCATGAAGAGCGATTTATCCCGAAATCAATGAAACTGCATTAGGGATTCCTACGACCGAATAAGACCCAAAGACTACTGATAAGAGACCCTGTGTGGATCAACTACAAGGAAATTTTTTGGACCATCTACAATTGACTATTGGGATATAGATTGGTGTGACCCAGCACGCCCATGGTTGGGAGAGACTCTATGTGATCCAGTTGACCAATGATACTCTTCTTGGATGAGTACCTTAATATGATGACCAGGGTGAAAAGAAACTCTATGTGACCCGACAAGACCATGATGGGGAGTGGCTTAGTGTGACCCAGCATACCCACAAGACACATCAGAGATCAGTATCATAGAAGAATAAGGAGTTCATTATTCTAACTGGTGGTCTTTATTTATATACCATATATTTCACCTGCGTGAGCTGATAGTCCCATGTGCATCCTTTCCAATGTGGTCTTTACATTGTGTTTCAAGATGATTACGTATTATTGTGTTACTCACCCCTACATGATATTTTCCTACACATGTCATGTCTTTTGCAGACAACCGATGCCTAAGTAGAGGGCTTGGTGGCCTAGTACCAAGGGAGGCCTTATGCGATCGGGTAGGAGAGACACACATCTATGGCTTCGAGTAGCTACTCAATACATATCATTAGGTGGGGTTTTCATCGGATGAATTTCATGAGATCCATGATCTTTCCTATTTTCAAATTTTCTATTGTGGGGTTTGTATTCTAGCCCATTTAACTTATAGCATGTACCTTTACTCAGTAGTTTTTTAGTGGCATGCATGTTCACATTTTTTATTTTTGGGATGTGGTTGTGTCTCCATGTTTATTGGTACATAGGAAAATTCCTCACACTTGCAGTTTGATTCCTTCAACGCAAGTTTCCAACCCCGGGCCTTTGGGAGGAGGGCATGAGGTAGCCATGGCATGGGACCTGGGGGGATGTTCATGACAGAGGACACCAATATATAGTGTTTTATTTAGATAGACATTTTTTTCTAGGAAAACTATTCTAGGTTTATAACTTTATTTGATAATTCATAAGATTGGGGATTTCATAAATATTTGAGATAAGACAGATTTATCATCGAGGGTAATTCAACCAAAAACCACTGTACATAGTAAGTAAATTGTAATAATTGTGAAAATTTAATTAAATATTCTCTAATTAGTTTCATGATCACCAATCCTAAATAAAATTTTACATTTCATAGGGCCACTGGTATCTTTTGGGATACTAACAATCGTAGAATGGGGGGTTCGTATTATGATTCATTGTTTTTACATCCTTATAACAATAATAACGAATGAGTAAAATCTTCCTTCATTAAGTAGACAAGTTAAATCCTGAAACTAAATAGATTATTTTGTTTTTGTTTTCAACACACTTACTTTCAAGATCATAAGTTCACCATCCTTTTAAATCTCTCATGATTGGGGAGTGTCATGAATGAAGAAAAAGAATATTCATATAGTTTATTTTTGTGTGTTATTGTATCATGTATAGGTTATCATCTGAGGAAATATTCTAATGGAATCTATTTGAATATTTTTTAGATAGAAAATAAATATAAAATTATATAAAAATGACATCCCACTATGCTAGACACCCCAGTAACATTATAAGAATGGAGATTTTCTTGGCTGGGTAAGCATTTGTAATGAGGCGGCCCTCATAGTGCTGCAAGTAGTGCCCCAATATCCAATATATGAACATTAATTAATGATATTTATTTTAGGTATCTACGTTTGATGATTCATTGTACAATAATCTTTTAAATAGTGGTACTAACTTATCCCATGTCATTAATTTGAATGAGGAGTGGACTAAGTGGTCACACTAGGGTTACCGTATAATAATTGATGTATTCTCATCAAACTATTTTTATAAATATTGGTTTTATCAAGAAATAATTCCTAATATCATCAATGTCCCACTAATAATACTCATCCGATTTATGGATTACTACATTTTTAGTTAATTTTATGAACAGATAAATTTTTTATAGTGTGGTTGCCAATGAATATTATTATATAAGAAATATTTACTTGGAGTAATATGATAGAAAACTTACTTAATTTTTTTCATAATTTTGGAGGACGATTCAATAAATTTCATAACAATACACACTATAAAACTATAAATTAATGGTTTATTTTAGTACTTGATACAAAATAAATTTATTTACTAAAATATCTTTAACATCTGAAACAAATATCAACACACATAATAAACATATATTTAATACACACAATAATACATTTATACATATCATAAGGAAATGAAGTATAAGAAAGGGTGAGATCATATTATCAATAAGAGTAAACATGGGTGTTATTTATTAATGATCACATGTATGAATGTTATCATCATAACGGTATGAGAAAATGATATAAACATATGAAAATCATACCAAACAATTAATAGATATTAGTCATGAAATAAGGATTTGAATAATAATAAGATGTAAAACATAAATTAATCAAATATCGTGATCCAATATATAAAACAATAGACATCACAACATTTATTAGACATTGGCTTGAAATATATGGAATAATCATAATCATAGAAAAATTATGTCAAGTATACCCACTACGATATTCATCACAAGTTTGGATTAAACTATGTATTACTGTATGTCCTTTAAACTTGTGTTAAGCTCCTATATAACCTTTTTTAGGATCATTATAATCTCCTAGATACCCTTTGAGATTATAAAAATTATTCATTACCCAATTTATTGGTTTTATATAAAAAAGACACCCATAAAAAAGTAATAATTCATTCATATGTATTCTATAAGATCATGAATATTTTCATCATTCCAACATAGATCAAACTATGGAATGATAACTCATTTCATTATTATCTTATCATCATTATAAAATAATTTATAAAATAAAAAATATTGGTATTATTGTACTATATCCCCAGAGAAATATAATGAACATAAATGGATGTTTTCATAGATGTAAATAAAATTAAATGACTATTCGATCATTTTTTGGGGGAAAAACTATTTTCATTCTGGAATCATTTATATAAAATATAAAAATTTCATGATTATTTTGAATAATAATTTTTTTGAAAATCACCATTTAAACATGTAATGTTATATTCTTGTAAAATATTATTCCCATTAAAAGAAAAATCTATTTAAGTGGTCTACATTAAAACATATATTCCATTCACACCATTTATAAATTGTACCTCGTTTAGAAAATGACAAGATTTTATATTTTAAAATAATGTATTAAAATTAAATAATGAGTAAAAATAACATTAATATATAACTATATAATGGTAAAATAATCAATTTAACAATTTTAAATAAAATTTGTACATAAAAGTACAATATTCCTATCTTAATAGAAAAACAGAATATGAAATCATTAAAAGCATTAAATTGGACTTTTGAGTCCATAGAGAGGGTAAAATGAATGTAAAACATGCAAAATATATTAAATAGGCATTTGAGATGAAAATAAATGTTATTTTAGGGAGATAAATAAAATAATTTCTTCACAAAAAAATTCATCATAAATATTCATTGTAACGATTTAGATTGCATCATAAAACAATTATCTCTTTGATAACTTTTGAATTGGAACCCCCATGAAATAAAAAACATCAAATAAAACATTAAATAAAATGAATATAAAGATATTAATATAATAAAAAATATATCTAGAACTATATAATCCACATTATATAAATAAGTGGTAAATCTGAAATATGTTTAATAGAAACAATAGTGGGATGAGAAACCCTTACCCCATGTCCAACATAATTTTTAATAACTCTATCCTTTTGTATGAAAAATTAAAATTTAATATAATTAAATTACAGAACCATATTTAAAATCATGATATCACTCATGATTAGATTATAAAATTTCAACACCCTCATATTATCAATTCATTATTAACATCATCATTTAAAGTGTTATCTTCATTATTTATTATATATGTTTCAATAAATTTGTTGTAATCCTTGCATATTTGTCATCGTAAAATAATCTCCAAAATATTATTCCTGATAATAAATTTTCATAAAATCATGTTGGAATAATTTATTTTCCACAAATAAATTGTACGGACAATGAAATTATATTAAAGGATCATTTATGGGAATATCCACATCAAATTTTCGATTGAATGAGTGACATCCCAAAGAAAGGGAGTTTGGTCTGAGAATCCCCTTACTTTATGTATGAATGATTTATTCACGTTAATACTAAGGATATTCCAATTATATTCATTAATTAATAAATCTAGAACATTATATAAATGTAATTGAAACATTATAGTTTTATTAAGTTTCGTTATGTCCATTATGATTAGTTATGGAGATCAATTTCATTGTTTAAGTGTGTTCATTTTTTAGGTTTTCATGAACAGATGAACTATATAAATGTATGTAAGATCATGTAAAATGATAATTATTTTCCAGAAATGGAATTATGTTTTATTAATGAACATACCTAAAATTAATTGGTATTATATATTATTTTTTCCATATATGATAATGATTCATTAGATAATGTGTTAATGACAATTTATTCGACCAGTTTGGCAGGTTTTCAATCATCACAAACATGTCTAGTTTTATTATTCAATATTATTTATATATGTTAGCTAGAAAACATATAAATATTTTAAAAATAATATTATATTATTTTTAAACAATTATAATTTTTTATGTCTATCTATTAAGGTGGTAAAAGAATATTATTATGCATCATCTGCGATAACGGTAAATTGACATATCTTGGATTATATTTTCATTTTTAGAATAAAATAGATAATAGAATAAGCCTTATGATTGATTATTCTTTTAACATAATAAAATTAAAAAATATATATAAGGTACTGTAGTTATCATGACACTAGTATAATGGTAGGCAATTAGAGAACAATAAAGTAAAAAAATGAAATTAAAATAAAATGAAAGCGGAATTTACCTATTTAGGTATTTTCTTTGAGAACCATCTTAGAGAACATAGATTTAAAATTTTCTTGAGAAACAATTATTATAGACCTAGGTAATAGTCTTGTAAATATTATTGTGTTGAATTTGTACAATATCCATAGATTTTTAGGTGTGAGGATAAGAGGTTCTGCAAGGAGGAATTTATAGTAGACGAGAGACGTGTTTTTTGATTACTTTATTCATTATTTTTATTATTCAGGATCAAGACTGTCAATAGATTGAACCTTATCACTAAATAAATTAAAATTATTATATGGGGTTAGAAATTATAGGCTTACATCATCCATTAAAAATCTATGATTCAATAATTCATTTATTTGGTAAATACAGCAAATTAATGTATTTTACTACTGAAAATATCAACTATTTAAAAAAATCAAGAAATTAACCCTGGATATTTTAAAATTTTAATAATTGAAAAATGAACTCCATTTTATGAATATAATTATAAAAATATGATAATGTTAATTTTTAATTAAAATTAATATTTATTCAAGAAATACCAATTATAAAACTATAACTTATTTCATATCATAATGAATAATTAATTAAGGTATCATAAAATTATGATTTAATCATAATAAATTTATATATTAATTTATGAATCTATTTTATGAAAATAAATTTTCTTTTAAATAAATAAATTAATAATAAAAGTTTAAATATTGTTTTACTTTTGACAAAAAAATTAATTTATCAATATTTAAAAAAATTATTTACTTTTAGTACTATATAATTAAATCATGTTTTCATTTATAAGATTCTAAAATTTTGTTTATAATTTCATTGCCGAGGTTTCTATTCTATCGGCTGAATTACTATTCATAATGGTCAAGTTACTATTCCAAGGGTCATTTTACTATTCCATTATTATAGGTTCCTTAATTTCATAAAATGTCACTAATTTCATAATTTATTTATAATAATAATGTTTTTAATGTGTTATCTATGCTAGGTATGTGTTTTATATTATCTAAGATAATTATATGAAGAGAAATTATAGTGATATAAGATTGGGTCATTACATTTATATTCCCCTTTAAATAAAATTTAGCCTCACAATTCTAATAATAAAATACATAAATTAATATATCATGAAATATTAATAAATTCGGATGTGTATTTATTCATGATAACTAATTCCCATTTCCCTAAATAGAAACTTAGTACTTCTAAATTATGTATTTTTAGAACAAGTATGTTTCATTATAAGACTAATCTTTTTTAAAAAACATACCTCGATGGATGTGAGATATTTTCCAGATAAGACTCAAAATATTTATATCCATATTACATGATTTGAAGAAATAATTTTCCACAATGGTAGATAATTTGATATAACAAACTTATTTGATTTCAGTCCAAACCATATGTATAATTTCTTCCTTTATTGTTTCTTGAGAAGTTATTCATCCCTGATTGTTCCCATATTCTATACGGTATATAATCATGTTGAATATTTTTAAATTCCTACTAAACTAAAGTAAACATTTAAGGGACCATAATATTCATAAAATAATGGAACGTTATTACTCCATATCATGATATTTACCTAAACAAAAATGGTTAGAACAAGTAATCCTCTATGAATAAATCTACTTACAACAATCACCAATTTTTTTTAATAACTTCTAAGTTTCTATATAAATTTTTTCATAAATAACAAAACATAAAACACATAAAAATATACTATACAAAAATTTAATCCAAAATATCAGAATTAATTTATAATATATTTTTTCATGAATGGGATAACAATAATCGCTAAATAATATCAATCACTTAAAATTTCATACATAACAAATTTATATTCCATATTCATATACACTAATAAATATGTTAATATTTTCCATAAATATCCAAAATCATCATAAATCCACAATAAAAAATAACTATTTCATAAAAAATACATCAAAAAAATTACAATATATTCCATAAATTTAAAAAAATAAGCAAACATCATTACAAGTCACTTTCCCAGCAAGTCACTAGTCAATTTCAAGGGCACAAATACTACACAATTAAATTATATTAATCAATAACATTAATATCCTGGATAAAACATACTATTTCAACATCATGCACATATTATGATTTATATACCCATCAATCATTTTATCCAAAAATATCACCTTACCACTAACACATGTTTTTTATTTTATTGTAACCTTTAATTAAATTATTTGAAATACTTAATGAAAAAATATAATGAGACAATACATAGATGATTCTCGTTTCTTAACCATACATTAATAACTAAAACACATATATAACATAATTATTGAATCAAAATTCATAAAAAATTAATTTATTACACTTCATTCTTAATTGATTCTCAAGGATTCACCATAACATTCCTTTAAACATCAATCCATTCATATGTAATTTTTAGTCTCTTCATCATCAACAGTAAAAAAAATTACTCATAAAAATTCTTTATTCATATTCATGGTATTTCATTCTAGGATATGAATTGGTATTAATCCCATACATTCCTAATTTATATAATTCCACAATACATGATACTGTATTTAAACTACTATTCTTATCCATACCACTAAACAATTATTTCATTTTTCCCAAAAAATTATATTCTTTATAGCATCATTTTACACATATACAACTTTTTCCCTTTACTTTGAGACATTTATCTAGATTCTTCTTCCATCATTATAGATATGTATGATGTTTAATCTTATTTAATATATTGATTAAATGAAATTCCATATTTCCCTTATTTAATTCACTGAGAAACTTATCTATATTGATTATTTTAATGATATATCTTCTTATATGGTATGGGATAAACAAATAATTTAACATGACATAACCCATTTCATTTGTTTTATCTTATGGTAATCCATATATAATCCATAAAATTCACCATTAATATGATTCCATTAGGATAAATCAATTTAATAATTCCAGAAATCATAGTTTGAGAACCATTAATCATAATATGAAATCATATAATCATGAAAATTATTCTTATTTCATATAAATTATGACACCTTCCATTTAGTCTTTGACACATTAGGTATAAAATGGGCCATATTTACTAATTATGTATTCAAATATTTCAAATTTTTTTATCTACAAAATATAAATTAATGGAAGAATATCCTAATGGATTTTAAAGAAAGGTGTATAGTCTTTATCAAACTCATCATAAACAGGTGCTGTTTTAGTTAATAATCAATCCACCCCATTTAGAGTATTTAATGTTAGGTTCATTTCTTCCATAGATGCATCCAACATCCAGTATTGAGAATGCTATTTAATTTCTATAAAAACCATATAGTCTAACTTTACCAAAATCATAGGATGTTATCCTATAGATATAGTTACCCCAAGGGGGTTCAATAATTTTCTGTAATCCTAAAATCGAAAAATAACCAAACCGTTATTTGATACCATCTATGTTAAACCAAAAATTATGCAATGAAATATTACATCATTTTTGATGAATATAATATATATATATATCTCATTATAATAAAAAAACTACAACTATAATGGTTTAGTGTATTTAAATGATTTATATATAATCATCTAATTAAATTATATTTCTTCAATATCATGAAAAAATATATTCTCACATTTCACATGAAATAGTTGTACCCAACATAAACCTATTATTAATAACACGGGGAATGTAAATATAATAAACATTGAGGTAAGATGTTTCTTTATAGTAAAATTAAAGATATCAGTAAGTGATAATTTATAAACATATCATGTGTATATGGGTATAGGGAAATTAGATTAACTTATGAAAATCATACCAAAAAATTTAATGATCGTAGTCATGGAATAAATCTTTGTGTGTTAATAAAACAATATTCATAGATAAAACAAATATTTAGATTCATGGGATCAAAACATAATCACAAGAACATGGAGAAGATACTGGCATAAAATGAATGGCATAAATGTAATCAAAGATATCATATTTCAAGAATTCCCACCTAGGAAATCATCACTTTTTTATATTGGGGAATCTACCCATGTACCTATATAAATATTGGGATTATATCTGGTGTACCCTCTGTTGGGCTTGGAATTACCTCCAATATACCCTTTTGATCTCATAATCGTTAATGAATACATATTTAATCAGAGGGATATAATATACCTCCATCACATAAGCATTAGACATTAATTTTGTTAATGAAATGTACTTTTTAAATGAAATTCTCCTTGAAATGATGAAATTATTCATTATGTAATGTAATTATATTATCCATATGAACTATATTTACTTTTTTAAAATCAAATGTTATCAAACACATCCATAATTTTTCATGGGAATAAAAGGACCAGTGAAATAATAACCGTTGATAAAAAAGAAATTCTACAGTACCTATTAATATTAGAATATTTTAAGTTGAATGATAAAATAAATTAGACATTGAACAAATAAGTGATACCCCATACTAGTAGTTTCATACCCTCCGAAGCCCATTTTCTAGAGCATTCAAGAGATAAAGAATCATAGGGTTATTTCGGTGGCTAATCCTATGAGGACCTTCAACAATTAAAACATTAGAAAAACTGGTTATGGGAGAATTTCAAGCTTATTGACATCATAACACAAACCATGAATGCTGAATCATACAAAGAATATACCAACATCACAGATTATAAACACATGGAATATGTTTTTCTTATAAATCTTGATTTATCTATATCAAGCTAAAATTAATTTTTATAATTTATTATTATAAAAAATGATTTTATTTATCCATTCTCATTATCAATTATATTAACATATACACAATTATATATATATTTTTGTTAATATATGTTCTTATATGAAGAAAAAAAAACATTATTTTATTTGAAAAATATATTAATGCAATTAAATTACCCTTTTAGATAAATCCATAAGTTTTAAAAAGAAATTATTTCCATGAAATATATTTTTAAAATAATATATTTATAATTAAAAATAATAAAATAATTATAAAACATCACATATAGGTTTTATATAAGTCAAGAAGTAATTTGTTTCTTGAAAAATAACATTATTCAATATAATAATATTTTTTTACAAGTGAAAATTGTTCCGTTTAAAAATATCTTCTAAAAAACATATCATTTATTAAATTAGAACATCAAAATTATCTAATGGCGAATTTATCATAATTTTCTACGATAGTTGGTTTGTTTTGTAAAAAATAAATATTGTATAAATATATACTATGTATTATGACATGATAACATCCAAAAGGGTTATAATCAATATCATAAGTGGAATACATGACATAAAATATCAATACTATTTGACATAATAGGTTTTTGAATTTATTTGTTTATTTTTTAAAACCATGAATGAATCCCAAAAAAAATATTATATTTAAAGGATTAAAAATATTAATTATGATCATGAAAAACACCACATCATATATTGTATTATTTTAGTGACTTTAGATCAAAAAATAATAAAATTTTGGAAACAACTACTCCTAGGATTAATTCATGGGTAAAATACATGATATGGGTAGTGGATTGGACAACTTTTTTTACATTCAGTCAAAAACTTGTATATAGAAATTAATGAAAAATTCACATATCTTTTCCTATATATACCCACCAACACTCCAATTCTGCATCCCTAAAAACTGATTAATCATGATTATACTCTCTATGTCCCTATATTTATCCCACCCAGGTGTTCTATAGATTTTAAGAATCACTTCTCAATATTTTATAAGTAACCAATCAAGGTAATATATTCTCTTTTCCTTCCATTTATTCAATTAAATTATCCATATTAACACTTTTGATTTGAAATATATAATTTTATAACATTTTTTTATACATCCATTTAATTTACATATGGTTACAATGAAATTAGAAACACCCATTCCCACTCCATAATTCCTTATATGAACCATTATGCATGCATATTATGTAGGATAAATTATTCTCAGGTATTCAATGCCAAAAATTAATGTTCTCAATACTCGTCCCTATTTTCACTCATGGGTATTCTCCTATTTGTATCTATAATAATGTTAATTGAAAATTCCATGTATGTAACCCACACTCCTTAATCCTTAGATCAATGTTATGAAATTATTTCGTATGTTATATGCTCTATGTGGAACAGAAATGAATGTGCATGATATCCATGTGATGGGTGGGTTTGAAAATTTATAGCCCCAACGCACTGGGAAAATTTAAATCTCATGTGATATCATCTATATTGATCATGAATTTATTTTATATATACTATGTTATGATTTCAAATTGCTTAACATTGGCCTATTCTTTTGATTTCAGGATTTATATTGTTTCCATATTCCCATGATGGCATGGTGTTATCATTTTATTTCATTCTCTGATGTTCATGATTATTATTCCAATCCTTGAATGTCATTATTTTATTCTTATTAATTCACATTTTCTTCTTTACATCATGTTTTTATTTTATTTTTCCTTTATTGGGATTTATAACTAACCATTTTCTTATGTACATCCTTGGGTTATACAATGTAATATTAGTTGAATAATGGAATTTAAAGAAATGTTACACTGTATTTGTATATTTTTTTGTATTACTATTTTATATAATTTTAAAATAGAATCTAATTACTAAAATACACTACACCTGTCTATATTTATAGACTATGTTATATATATCACTATGTAATAAATCATGAAATAAATTGTATAAAATATATCATTTGACATACTTACTATCAAAGAACTATTTAATATGTTTTTTTATTAAGATTTATGAATCATAGTATGATCCATATGATGTGACTAAAAATATAAAACAACCATAAATTTTTGGTAACTTATATAATGACTGTATTCCATGAAATAAAATCCATGTATTGTAACTACAAGTTTATGTGGCTCAAGAATAGTTATACATAAGGGTAGTAACCCAGAAGGGATCATTGGTTATTTCAACGACATGTATCAGGTGCATGATAATGTTTCATTCCTATAAGCATAGTTTGATACTCTATGGGTATATGATTGGTAAATTCCCAAATCATTTTGGACCCTAATGAAATGAAAAAATGGCTATACAATTTTATTTTAGAAAGAATAATGTGGATATCATTGATTAAAATTTATATATTAATAGGTTATGGAAAAGATTTCATTTTGTGGTAATCCATTTAGTGTTCATAGGTACCATATTATTTTTCTAACTGTTTGAGAAAACACATCCCTATTTTTCCATTAGATTTTTCAATGTCTAAGAAAAATGGTGGAATAGAGTCAACAACCAATGTGATGGGAAATGTGAAAAATTCCAACAATAGATTCTCAATGAAATCATAGCATGAGTTAAGAGCATTTTAATAATACCTACTCAACTAAATAATATTTTGAATAAAATCTTTAATAAGGAGGAACAAAAGCATTCATTTATGAATGGGAAAGTTATAATTGGGACCTTTATGTGAAAAAAGGCCTCTAATTTTCCCAAGATCTTATTTTAGACCGAATGTAAAAATAACCACTGGGAGGGGATGGAAAAATCATTGGATTCATTTTATGAATTAGTTTTCATTAAAATTAAAACTAATTAATATGTTAAGGTTATTGAACAAAGTTTTTATTACCTTTCAACCTCATTTATTGTGCTATAATAAAATAAGAGAGAGAAGCATGAAAAATTTAAATGGTTTGTATGTCATGATCGGTCCCCTAGGGCCCATAATTTGACTACTAAAAGCATTCCCTCTATAGTCCAGGGGTTGGAAACAAGCACCAAAAAGACATATCCCTATAACGGGAAGGAATTTCATTTAAACATGTACAAATACACAATCCATGAACAAAACAAGAAACAACTACAAAGTAAACTACTGTAGTAAAAAGTGTATTGAAAGTAAATGGTCCAGTATACAACTTCAACTGGAAAGTACCAATAAAACTAAAAAAAATCTCCTAGAGTGTCCCCCGATGATCCTACCTGGAGGGTTGGTACAAATCAATTCCGGTTGTCAATGTGTCACTTCATGTCAAATGTTCCACCTCTAAGCATCGTCCAGTACTAGATCCCTCAACCTCGATCAATTTTGTCCATCGTATGCACAAAGCATAGCTAGGTGTGGGCATAGTCCGTACAAGGGTGAGTATAACAATACTCTATAGGGACCCCGAGACCCCCAACAGACCCTTGGTGTTCCACAAAGGATATACCAAAAAGCAAGACATCAAACACACAGAAAGAATAAGTCATCAACTAAAATTAGGTTTATTCCCATACATATACATATGTTTTCATGATATAATCATCTCATTCATGAGGAATCCTAAGGATCCACCTTTTAATACATTAACACAACTGATCCACTAGGGATAAATAACACAAAGGTAACACTCTGAAGTTAAAATTACCACAAAGGTAACACCACAAAGGTAACACAAATGATGGTAAATGTAGAAAAATGGTAAAGACTTAGGTCACACATGTTATATAACTTATGTACAGAAGTAAAAAATGATTATTCATAAAACTAGATAATCTTATTTTGTCAAGACGTTATGCGGCTGACCCGTATAGGATTGATAGATGTTGACCCAGACAGGATTTCTAAGCACTAACCCACACTAGAATGATAGATCCTGAACCACACAAGATTGCTAAGAACTCACCCGCATAGGATCGATAGATGCTGACCCACATTGGGTCGAAATTATTTCTTCACATTATAGATAGCCATGAGATTCCCACACTAAGCACACTTGATTCTGGGAGGATCAGCTCCTCCAGCCATTGTTCATACCTCATCCACCATGAAGATCCAGGAAGAAGTATCCCAATGGACCCGGAATACTTCTTTGTGGAACTTCGTGGTGGTTGAGGTACGAGCAATGGCATGGGGAGAAGATCCTACCAAAAATAAGCGTGTGTAGTGTGAGAATCCCGTGGCTAGCTGTAACATGAATAAATAATAGTGATCCAATGTGGGTCATCATCTATCGATCCTATGTGGGTTTTTTCTTTGCGATACTGAGTGGGTTATGATCTATCAATAATGTCGGGTTTAACGCCTAGCGATCCTATGTGGGTAAGTATTTACTGAGCCTGTATGGTTCAGCAGTAGAGCCTATCAACCGAATAAGATGATCTAGTTTTATGAGTAATCATATATACCTCTATACTTATGTTATAGTCCTGGAGTGAGATGAGTATTTACCTTTTTAGTACTTCTACCACATGGTGTTACCTTTGTGGTGTTAACTTTGTGGTACATTTACCTTCACGATGTTACCTTCATGGATTTATCTTTGTGTTACATTTACCTTCATGGTGTTACCTTCATGGTGTTAGCTTTCTGGTATTATTACCTTGAGGATCAGTTGTGATAAAGGCTTAAAATTTAGAGCATTATGTTTCTTCATGTATGAGAGGAGTATATCATGATATTTTAGGTATATGTAGGGGCATATACATATGCATAGATGATGAATTCATCGTTCATTGTGTTTGAGGTCTTTCTTTGTGGTTTATCCTTTGTGGAACTCTAAGAGTCCTTCTGGGGTCTTAGGGTCTGTAGAGACCAAAATCTTGACATACATGGAAATTACATTACTTTTGCGGAATACTTAATACATAACAAAAACAGACACACACAGGCCGTAATAGTTTTGTGTCTTTGGAAACTCGGAACATAATCTTCTAATCGTGGTGTAATATCATCATCATCTCCCATAAAGATCTTCCACTTTCGGTTTTCTTACCAAAAATAGTTCTTTAAATAAATTAATAATAAATGTCATAGTCTAATCTAGGTGGACCTAAATGGTCATATTTTATTCATGTGGTTGTTTTTGGTTGAATTAATCTTATCCAATAGAATTAGGACATGTGTTAGGGTAATAATAATATCATTTTTACCCTTAAATACCTTACTTACTTTTAACCATGGTAAATAAAAGTAAAAAGTTTTATATTCACCAAAAAATATTTTCATCTTATTGAACGACATTTTAGTCCTTGATATTAACCGTGTCTTTTGGATTTTCGAAATTCCACTCAGAGAAGCAGTAAAAGTAAGTTTTATGTGAATTTCCAAATTCTCCTAGGATGTGGGTAAAAGACGGTGAAAATTTCAATAAATTTTTTATATTATTATAAAATGATCCCAATTAATTATATATAACTTATATAGGTATTATGTATCAATTTTTACCTAAAATAAATTTAAATAAAATAAATAATTATTTAAATTAAATGTCGGGTTTTAAATAGTAACCTAGTGTTTTCACTATTGATCAAAAATTGATTGTTTTTCAGAAAAATACCAAAAATTCACCCTAGGCTAATTTCGATATTCTGAATCCAAAAATGAACTCCATTTTGAAAGTTAAAATTTCTAAAATTTCTAAAAGTGGGTATTACTATTCATATTGGCTTGTTTAATTAATATTTTAATAACATATCGTTGTTTAGTGAAACACGATATTACATACCACACACGCTATCGTGGAAGGTTATGATTGCATGTAAAGAAAGCCATGTCAGGTATGCGTGTAGTGCAAGATCCTGTTGGGGTAGCATACAACACAATAAATCAATGAAATTAAAGATAATATTTTTCATAAAATCTCGGTGTGTTACATTCTACCCCCCATAAAATTAATTCCGCCTTCGAAATTTTTGGGGGTTATAAATGGTTTAATACATGAAAATTTCATTTATAGGAAACCACATCGTAAAAAGGAATACCAAAACATGACTTTAAAAACTAACATATGAAACGTAACGGTTACCCAAATTAACTAATCACTGGGTTTCCACATAGGAGAACATGGGTGAAAATATGTATATGGAAGAGAGATATAACCATCATATTCTGATAAAGAGTGGTAGAGGACATGTCTATGAAAAATACAACAATCACCAAGCCATAATATTGTGATGATCTAAGGTACCATCTGATTAATCAGATATGAGAGCACTAGGACAAGATTTTTTTTTCAAGATCATTTCCCTAAAGTTGAAGAATTTGAATTAGAAGAAATACTTACTTTATTTCGGTATCATCTCACCGTTGATCATGCCTCTAAAAATTTACACTTCATCTCTTAAAGATATGAATTTGAATTTGTCTTCTGTGAAGTGCTAGTAGATTATGCGATAGAATGATAGGTAATTCCATCTATTTCTATCACAAAATGATTATCACAATTTATTAAATATACAAAAGTCCATATATGCTGAGATTAATCATACGTGGTTTATAAAATGGACTTATACATCAGCTATCATAGAGCTTAATAAAATAAAAGTAGTTTCTACTAACTAGGGACTTCATGTAAGCAAGTGGTAGGTGATAAAGGTCTATCACACTTTGGTTGTGGGTTTGATTCCCGCATCCTTGTCCGACGCAACAGGTTGTCGCCCATCCTACGAGTTGTCATTTTTCTAAACCTATACTATTATAAAATTCATTTAATAATATCGAAAAACATTTCTATCCTTAAACAATACTAACTTATGTTCAACATAATCCAGCCGAATCTTTAGGCTTATCCAAAATACTTCTTTCCAAACTCATAGTATAAATAGAACTATTACTAAAAAGGTCATATAACAAGCATATGAATACCATCATTTACCCCTCATATATCTTGTTGTCACATTCCATTCATATGAATACCTTAATCATTTATTCTCTTGAAAAAATGAATACCCATTGATCCTTAGTGAAAACATGAATGCTATCAAAAGATAACTCTTTCCACATACCAAAAACCCAAATTTCTATATACTCAAAACATGATATAACTTTGTCCTTATATCAGTCATGGGCTCATGAATACTGTCAAACATTTAATTTTCTCCTTATCCATTCATTATGTGCATATCAACTTCTTTCCAAAAATATCTCAATCACTTTCCATGGTTACCAGTACCATAAAATTATTGAAAACCACAATAGACCAATACATAAATATTCCAATATTCCACGATACTATATACAACATTATTTTAGAATCCCATTACATGAACTCATAATCATTCCACCACATTGTTGTCATATTCAACATCGCCAATAGTGATCGCATGTGACTTCCATTTTTCGGTTTCCTTAAGTGGTTGCTCATTTAGATCATCATTAACCCTTGTATTAGGTCATTGATTATCATAATTCCCCATTTCATTGCACTTGAAACATTTATGTGTTGGTGGTGCGTTCTCTACAGTATTTTCTTTATTCACATCATTAGTAACCAGTTTTACATTAATTCGACACTCAGTTACTCGATGACCTTCTTTTCCACACAGAAAACATTTTCTAGTCCTTTTATGAAAATATCCACCATGCTTCTTTCCACACTTTGAGAATAATGAAACAGTCATCTTATTTTCACCATTGTTCTGAGATTTCTCCTTGAACTCCATCTTTCGTTTCTTGTCCAAACCATGAGATGGATATGTAAAACCCACTTCCATTTCTACCTTGATAGCACAACGCACAATTTCTTCATAGCTACTGAAGTCTATTATAAAAAACGCCCTTCGATGTCTTGGTTTTAAGCCACTGAAGAATCAATCAACTTTACTTTCAGGATGGATGATAAAGCCAGATGCATACCTTGAAAGCCTTGTAAAATTTTCTTCATATATACCAACAGATTCATCATCCTTTTGCATATGCTTAATGAACTCCTTTTCTATCTTTGATCGAATAATACAAGGGAAGTACTTACTGAAAAACATGTTCTTGAACTCGTCCCATTCCACAGATTTATTTTTTTCTTGGGGCCTTGTATTATTAATTAGAGTCCACCACTGGTCTGCTTCACCTTCTAAATGGTAAATAGCTAGAATGAATTTATCATTTTCCGAAAAGCAAAGTATGGAAAAAATATTTTCAATGGTATTGATCCATTGTTCACAAACAAGTGGATCAGAATACCCATTGATAGAAGGTGGAAATTTCCTCATGCTGGACTCAATAGAATATTGTTCCCTTCTCAGCTCATTCTGAAGTCCAGAATGATTCATAGCTTGCATAAGTATAATAATAATATTTTTCACTCTATCTCCCATAACATTGGTCTGTTCAAGAGGAAAATCATTGCATTTTACACTAAATTGGTCAAAAAAGATCCTTCATGTTCCAGCCATCGTCTAAACCCAAAAAGAATAGTGTGAGAGAAAAAATCATAATAGGGAAAACAACATAATAAAGGGGGAGTACCTTCGATATCTAACATCTTAGGATTAATTCTAATATCATTACCATAATTCTAGGAATATAACCTATACATATACTTATCCTTCGGGACATCCCTAGACATACCTTAAAAATATCTATAAGGATCTCACAAAAGTTTTCGTATCCTAGTTTCCAATGGTTAACTAAACCTTTACTCTGATACCAACTATAGAGACCCGAATATTGACGTACATGGACAATACATTACTTATTCAGAATACATAATACATAACAAAAACAGACACACAAGGACCGTAATAGTTTAATGTCTTTGAAAACTCGGAATGTAATCTTCTAATCATGGTGTAATATCTTCAACATCTCCCATAAAGATCTTCCAATTTTGGTTTTCTTACCTAAAACCGTTCTTTAAATAAATTAATAATAAATGTCCTATTCTAATCCATGTGGACCTAAATGGTCATATTTTTTTCATGATGTTGTTTTTGGTTGAATTACACTTATCCAATAGAATTAGTACATGTGTTAGGGTAATAATAATATCATTTTTACCCTTACTTACCCTATTTACTTTTAACCGCGGTAAATAAAAATAAAAAGATACTATTCACCAAAAATTATTTTAATCTCATTGAACCACATTTTAGTCCTTGATATTAACTATGCCCCAGGGATTTTTGAAATTCCACTCACAGAAGTGATAAAATTATGTTTTATGTGAATTTCCAAATTCTCCTAGGAGGTGGGTAAATGACGGTGAAAAGTTCAATAAATTTTTTATATTATTATAAAATGACACCAATTAATTATTTTGAACTTATATAGGTATTATGTATCTATTTTTACCTAAAATAAATGTAAATAAAATAAATAATTATTTAACTAAAAAGTCGGATTTTAAATAGTAACCCAGTGTTTTCACTATTCATAAAAAATTGAAAGTTTTCAGAAAAATACCAAAAATTCACCGTAAGCTAATTTCGATATTCTGAATCCAAAAATAAAGTCCATTTTGAAAGATAAGATATATAAAATTTCAAAAAGTGGTTATTACTATTCATAACAGCTAGTTTATATAATATTTTAATAACATATCATTGTTTAGTGAAACTCTATATTGCATACAACACACGCTATCGTGGAAGGTCGTGATTGCGTATAAAGGAAGCCAAGTCAGGGATTCGTGTAGTGCACGCTCCTTTTGGTGTAGCATACAACACAATACATCAATGAAATTAAAAAAAATATTTTTCATAAAATCTTGTGGTGTTAGAGGGTCCCTACTGAGTATTGTTATACTCACACCAACAAGGGCTATGCCTACACCTTGCAATGTCTTGTACAAATGACATACAACATTTATCGAGGCTAAGGGTTCTAGGACTGGATGGTGCTAAGAGGTGGACTATTGGATGTGATGTGATGTAGTGACTACAGATCATGACCGATATATAACATTTAGGTCGGATCCTCGGTGGACATTCGAGTAGCTATTTTCACTATCAGTTGTACTTGTATATTCCAGTTGGGATTGTATTCCGACACCTTTACTTTAAGTCCACTTTTTACTACAAAAGTTTACTTCGTGAATGTTTCTTGTTGTTTTCTTGGATTGTGTGTTTTTACAGGTTTAATGATAATTACTTCCCATTATAGGGGTATGACTTTTCAGTACTAGTCGCCAGCTCTTAGCCAATGGAAGGTGGGCTTGGGGTAGTCATGACAGGGGCCCTAGGGGACGGGTCATGAAAAAGTGGTTTTAAAGGTTTCGATTCTACAGAAGAACTAGGACTCTAATCCGTTCAATGTGACATTATTGTTAAGTGTTATGAGTGTGGTTTTCTGTTTGGGTAATCAAGTGTTGGTGCAATAATTGATGTATCCATACAATATGACCCTTATTTCTGAATTGCGACTCAGTGAAAAAAAACACTGATTGTGTGAGTTTTTTATATGGTTTTCTTATGGACTCTTGAGTAATCTTACAAGTTATATCTTATTTTCCATGAAAGACCTATTTTATTTCAGGATTCTTCCACGTAGACATCAAACCATGATTTTTGAGAGTACATGATAGAGGCCCACCAAGAGATGAGGCCTCGGTGTAGTTCCCACATACAACATTATCTCTTTTAGGTGGTTTACCATTTTCACCACAATATATTAGGAAGATTTTTCCACTAGCCCCACTAGCAGAAGGTGCATGCCAGGTGAGCACATTACATATGTTTCAGTGGTAGAGGCCTCTGAGGTTCCAAGGAGAGATGGATCTATAGGCATCTAAGGATTGGTTAGAGGTTGTGGCCAGAGTTTTTGGCTTAGTTAGGACACCATATAATTTGATGGTTATCCTAGCTACTAGTCTCTTATAGGGAAAAGCTGGGAGATGGTGGAGTCTGATATTCTAGTTAAATGATGAGGAGACACTCACCTTGGTGGACTTTGAGGAACTTTTCCCCAAAGTGTTCATCCCAGCGACCATATGCATAGTGCGTATACAAAACCTGCTACACATACAGCAGTGTAGCACGACCGTGGCCCAGTACATAGTGAGGTTCGCTAATCTCTCCTGGTACTCCCCTAACATGGATCATGTCCATTTATTCAGGGCCCAAATCTTTGAGTAGGCTCTCTGATGGTAGATCAGATATCGAGGATATTTCATAGAATTCAGACACAAAATAGGGTTCTAGAGCGAGCACTATTGGTGGAGGGCTTCCTAGCTGAGCAGGTACTGATAGGGAGAGCCACCACCAGAGATCAGGTAGAAGAGTCTTCTGTAATAGGCCATTAATAGATGATGTAGGGGCCCAAGTGGGCTAGGCCATCTAGTGGATGAACTCAGGATACAAGGTTAGTGGTGTAGGGATCACGGGATAGAGGAGGACAAATGAGGATCAGAAAGTGCTACTCATGCGATGGGCAGGGTCACACGGATCATGATTTCCCATCCTATTATACGGATGACTAGAAGACAACCGAGGGACCTCCGAGGAAAAGGTAGAGGTTCGAGCGAGGAAGTCTATAGGGTTCAATACTCGGCAGAGGTGCTGGTTGTGTAGCAGGCGATGTGCAGCGATTCGAGATTCTACCACCGCCATCTCTAGGTGGTCCACCTATACCATAGGGAGCAGGTGGACAGGGATGAGCTCAGCTCAAGGCAGTTGAGGTCTATGACTACGATGCTCCAGATATGATTCAATGTATGATCTATGTCTACTACACCTTATCTATTGTACTTATAGACATTGGTTCTAGTCACCCTTTCATTGTTACGACTCTCGTCTAGAGCTCAGAGATTCTGGTGGAGATGTTGGCTCGATCCTTGGTATTTTAGACTCCTATGGGAGAAGATTCGATGATTAAACACTAGTTCTGGAAGTGTGAGATTAATCTAGGTGGAATGAGCATTAACTGGGATCTTCTAGTAGTGTTGTCATGGACTTACGACATCATATTGCGCATGGATAGGTTATCCACAGTCCACGATAAGATTCACTGTATTAGGTGATGTGTGTGGTGTTTCTATGAGGATGGGACCAGGTTTTACATCATCATTGAGAATGGAACGATTGCAACATATGATGGACTTACCAAGAGAAAGGTGTAGCCGATCACACATCTGTTTACTAGCCTTACCCTGGGAGCAGTTAATGTTGAGAGTCTGAGCTATCCTTTTTTTGTTAGATAGTATAATGATGTCTTCCTTGATGATGTTACATGACTAACTCTATGTAGAGAGGAATTATTTTACAAAAAACTATTCCCCATTACATAATGGATGTCTAACCCATCATATGGGATGGCCCCCGTAGAGCTTTTTGAGTTACGGGTACAACTAGAGGAGATGCTGAGAAAGGGGTTCATAAAGCCCATTATTTCTCCATGGGCAGCATTGATCCTATTCACCTATAATGTAGATGGGAGTGTGAGACTCTATGTGGAATATAATCACTTGAACCAGTTGATCATGAAGAACAATTATCCACTTCCAAGGATTGATGATCTATTCAATCAGCTAAAGGGAGATACACAGTTTTTGAAGATAGACTTCTGATGATGATATCATCAGCTCGGGGTATGAGATGAGGATGTGAATAATACGACCTTTATATGTTGGTATGGCCACTATGAGTTCATGGTTATGACATTTGTCATGACCAATTCCCCCACGGTGTTCATGGGACTCATGAACATGATATTTAAGCTATACCTAGATTGCTTTGGGGAGGTCATCATCGAAAACATCTTGATATACGTGGAATCTGATGAGGATCTATCCTATAATCTGCAGATAGTTCTGGACACATTCTGAGACCACCATATTTTTGGTAAGATCTTGATGTGCCAGTTCTGGATACGGGAGTTCCACTTTGTAGGACACATTATCTCGAAGGTTGGAGTTGCAATGGGTCTGGAAAAGATAAGGGGAATGATTTCTTGGGATCCAACCAAGAGTGTGACCTACGTTTGGAGTTTACTAGGATTTTCTAGGTACCACCAAGGATTCTTACCTGACTTTTACAGAGTTGCGGCACACTTGTTAGCATTGAAGAAGAAGGGGAAACCTATTGTATGAATGGAGAGATTCCAGAAGTGTTTTTAGGAGTTGATGTAGAGATTGAAGAGTTCCCCCATCTTGAGGCCACTAGAAGAGGGTGTTGGGTATGTAGTCTACTAAGACGCATCATGGACTTGAATTGGATGTCTCCAGATGCGGGAGTGAGTAGTGATCACTTATGGTTCACGAAAGCCGAGAAAACATGTGTGTAATTATGCTTCCCATGACCTGGATTTTGTAGTAGTGGTGTTCCCCTTGAAAATATGGTGACACTACATGATTAGAGAACGTTGTACAATACAATATGATCACAAGAGTCTCAGGTATATCTTCTAACTGAAGAACATGAACCTGAGACATCGATGTTGGCTAGAGTTCCTCTGGGACATTGAATTTGAGAATTCAACACTCTTGGGAAGGGGAACTCGGTATGAGACACAATTAGCAGGAGGTGTGGTCTATAGTAGGTGAGTGAGTCGATAGAGCAGCTAGCCGCACTGAAGATATACTTTGTAGATAGATATGGTGTATCTTACCTAGAGTCTATGATTGTTTCTCCCCCACATCTTCAGCGAGTTTGATAGGCACAACTTGGGGACATTGACTGTGTGGATCTTTGTGCTAAGATATTCTCAAGATCGGCAGTTGATGAATTTTCTGAAGGTAGGGAGAACGTCATCCCCTTTAGAGGATGTGCCATTGTACTGGTGGCTCTACAATATGAGGTGTTGGGGGAGTTCCATATGTCCCCTATGGTGGTATATCCTTGTGAGATGAAGATGTACTAGGACCTCCAACAATAGCACTGGTGGCCAGGGATGAAGAAGGTAGTGGTCGAGTTTGCTTCGCAATGCCTCACTTGTCAGCAAGTGCAGGCTGAGGATTAGGTTCCAGTACGCTTAGCACAACCACAAGAGGTATGAGAGTAGAAGCGGGATTGTATATCCATGGACTTCATGATAGGGCTACCATGGATGTCTAGGGTACATGACTCCATCTTGGTGATCATTGACCGACTCACCACGTTACCTCACCTTTTACCTATTCAAAAGGAGAGATCAGTAGAGGGCATGGCATGCCTCTACGTATAGGAGAATTTACAACTTCATGGGGTGAAATTGAAGATCATATCCGACCATGACACACATTTTATATCATGGTTGTGGAAGGTATTACAAGAGGCATTCAAGACTGAACTATGTTTGAGCACTACATTTCATCTACATAGGAATGGGTAGATGGAGCGGTCCATTCCGACACTGGAGGACATGATTCACACTGGCATACTAGATTTTGGCTGCAGTTGTGAGGCTTACATGACCTTGGCGGTGTTCGCATACAATAATAGTTATCATTACACCATCAGTATAGAACCATTTGAGGCTTTGTATGGTCGATCATGAAGACCACCTCTATTCTGGATAGGCCTTGGGGAGTCAGCACTTACAGGTCCAGAGTTGGTACAGGCTACCACTTAGAAGGTGTAGATCATCCGAAAGCAGATGAAGACTACACAGAGCAGGAATAAGTCTTATGCTGACTGGAGACGGAGACCTCTAGAGTTCCAGGAGGGGGACCACATATTTTTTAGAGTCTCTCCTCGACAAGGAGTAAAGAGATTTGGTCGAGGTGAAAAAGTCTCACTAAGTTTTATCTGACAATTTCTGTTACATTAGAGGATTGGTGAGGTGGAATACTACTTATAAAGGCCACGATAATTAGAGAGGGTGAACAGTGTCTTCCATGTATCCCAGCTGAGGAGATACTTGAATGACCCATATCATGTCATCGACCATGGAAAGTTGAAATGTGATGATGGGGTGGCGTTTATGGATGTTCCTGTAGAGAGTGAGGATCGATAGGAGTGGGTCCTTTGTGGACAATAGATACCTCTAGTGCACCTTTGCTGGAAGCTCGAAATCTTATAGGAGAGCACATGGGAGTGGGATACTCAGATTCATGCTCAGTACCCCCCATTTGTTTCCTTTTTCTATGTTGTGGCTTTTGTGGACAAAAAGCCCTATGGTGGGGAGAGAGAAAAGACACAAATTTTCCCTCTAATTGTTTTTAATTATATGGAATTTTTATGATTATACAAAATTGAAGGTACAAGATTCTGATGCCCAATTTTCCTGGAATGAATTTCAAAACTTTTTAAGGTACGTTCCGTAAATGCTCGGGGGTCATTTTCTATCATTTGATCTGGTGATCCGATTAAAAATATGAGGGCACCATTCAATCCGTAGTTCTAGGATTTTTATAAGGGAAGCTTCAGTATGACCATAGTTGGTTAGGAGAAAAGGTTATATTTTGGTCTTTCAAAAAATTATGAAAATAAAAATGTTATTTAATTTCTCTCTTTTTTTCTATTCCTCCAACGAACAAGAAGAGGATGTAGGACAAATGACTCGTCAAGTCATTAAATGTCTTGACTCCCCTTTCTTCATGTAACTTCTCTATTGTAATTAGAAAGGTTCATTAATTAAATGAAGCACATTAATTCCACATGCATTACCCCCCCTCCACATCTCTTATTAATATGGAGAATGGGGTAGATTGTGGTAATGACTTCATGAATCGATGAAGCTATGGAAAACTACTGTGACACCAACCACATAGAGGATGGGACTGGTTCTAGCAAGCAGTGATGAGTGCCACAAAATCACGAAAGAAGAACACTAACTCTTCCTCAAATGAAGACGTTCTCCAAGTTGTTGTTGTCGCGGTACTCTTCCAAAGATTTTTAGATTAGTGACGTCATTCCAACACTCCTCCCTAAGCTCCATATAAATAGAAGAGGGGGAGGGTGAGTAACACACGTGGAATTATTGGGGTTCATTTAATGAAGGAGCCTTCCTAATTCCAATGGTGCAGTTACATGAATAAAGGGGAGTCAATCAATTTAAGGGTTTGATGTGTCGTTGGCCCCACCACCATCGCTTAACAATTGGAGGAAATGAAAAAAAAACATAAATTAAATAACATTGTTATTTTATTATTATTTTAAAAGTCCATAATCTAACTTTTTATCATGACCTATTGAGGTCAAAGTGAATCTTCCCTTATGCGAATCCAGGTGTTGTGGATTTAATGGAACCCTCATATTTTTAATTTGAGCATTGGTTCAAAAGATAAAAAACACCACATGTGCCTTTACTGAACATTCCTTAAAAAAGTTCATAAATTCATTCAAGGCACACCGGGCCTTGGAATCACACGTTGTCAATTTTTGAAGACTCATAATAATTCGATATAATGAAAAACATATACATGGAAAATCTATGTCTTTAAACTATAAATTAATATCCTACATCATTTGTTGTGGTTTAGACACCCCAATATGGATTATAATCACTATAAAAAAGTGGATACAAGTTCTTTCAACTCAAACTATGAGACTTATGTGCTAGATAAGAATGAGATGCTCATATTTCTTTTGGATCATTACAAAAAACGTTTTTCTTATGATACAAAAAGAGACATTGTCTTCTCATATATTCATCATAAAGTCTTCAACTACTCTTGTAACTCACACTAATTCATCTCCTTTTTGATGGATTTAATATAGTAAAAGTTGATCTTTGATATTCCACTACAAGATTGTAGGATCTAACATTCATGTGTAAACTCTCAAGAATATTAGTAATGATGGCCTTGAGACTCCTTTATGATTTTTAATAATCGGGATTCTCCTCAATCCATGAATGCTTATGAACTATTGTTTTCTCATTATTCAATTAATATTAACTTCAAACTCATTTTATCTTCTATAAAAAATGTATCGAGATCCAAAAGGATATTTATATTCAACACTAATTTGACATCACCTTCATGAACATATTTATAAAAACTAAATTTTAATGTCATTTAAATTAAATTAAATTATTTGAATTCTCTATTACATAATCTATTAAATGAGTAGATAATTTTAGAAATTAAATTTCCATATTCCAAAAAAATATCAGTACCAGAATGTGGGTATTTTATATCACAAATGAAATACCCAAATCCCTGTGGGAAAATTTTTTTTTATCATTTTTTAATACCACATTATTTATTTTTATAATTTTATCCTCAATTAAATAACCCATAAAATGTTTGTATTTATTTAATCGAGAAAAATTATTTAAATACCCCTAAGTTGTGGGAGTTTCCTTCTATTCATTTTCCTTCAACACCCGAGTGGTTATTTACATATACATCCATTTATACTAAATACCTCAAATTGTATTATTATTCATCTCAAAAACAAGAAGGGATTGGGTAAACACTTATTCTCATGAGGCTTTTTGTTGTCGTGGATCACCCTCTACAAAAATTCATTTATATCATGAAATTTAATAAAAATAGATGCATGAAGGGTTATAGAATATGTTACTTATTAATTGCAAAATCAACCAATGATTCATCCAAAAATGTATGTTTTTATTTCATGCACTGTAATTATAGAACACCTAATGGGAAGACTATATATAAATTCATCATGTTGTAATGAGACTCTATAACTCATTGTAAATACAAAATTTATTGGGAATCCTTTTTCAAAACACAAGATAATAACCATTAAATACCAAACATCATATGTCATCAACAACATTAGATAACACTATATTCATGTATTTTTATGCACCTCATTAAATTACTATAAATACAGGTAGATGGGTCTTTATGATGAGAACAACCATCAAGCAACACAATTTTATTTTTCGTCTCACAATAGAAAGAAATGTTGTAGATTACCATTGTTCATATTATTCATTTATGAATATATTAATGAAAATTAAAATTCATGAATATATTCTATCATTGTATATCTATTCATAAAATCATTTGTCTACATCTTCGAGGTGGCAGCTTCATCAGATATCAAACTCCCTTCTATTAAAGAATTAATATCATACATATTGTGTTCTTGGATCTTTCAAGGAACAAAATAAATCGATTTAGAAACCTTAAATTTGTAAATTTCTTTGGTTTTATATGACTAATATCGATCATGGATCACAAATGGTTGAACAACCATTCTCCTTAGATCCGTAATTGTGTGATGTTGAATCTGATCTCTATCAACCGATCATACAATCTTGATCAATGGTATCATGAAACACTCAAAATAGTCATCGTTTTTAAGATGGATGAATAATTATCTCAACTCAATCATCTGAAATTAGTTCCTCACTTTCTCATCAATCTGTTATATAAATAAAGACATTCGAAAAACTCTCCATAGTTCCCAAATTCACACCAACATCACCCCATGATGGCTGCACCTGCTACTATGTCGACCCCCCATGGTGGCCCCACCTCTACTCCCATTAACTATGTGTGTGTATGTTATCCTCTGATGGCCTTAAAAAAGGTCTCATTATCCTGTGATCTGTGAACGCACATCCTTTTTGTTTTCTTGACGACCCTTGTTGGCTTCAATTGGGTGTTGTTTCCCTCAAGTTCCCACCTGAGCCCTTAGTTTTGATTGTCTTAGAAATCACATGTGGGTTAGCTCCATTTTTTATTTAAGGCCACCAACTAATATTCAAGAAAAAAACATTAAGTGAATAAAATAAAAATCATACATACTAAATTAAAACTGCAACCATTCCTTTCTTTATATGAAAAATATTAATTTTCATGGAATTAAATACATTTTCCAACATGACTTTTTATCGGTTTATATTAATTAAATCATGGAAAAAAATATTTCATAAACTTTAAATGACTTCATAATGACATAAAAAATTCCTTCTTTTATGAACGTATTAATTCTTAATGTAAATAAACATTTTCATGCCCTTCACTTCAAAATTCACTAATTATTCTGCACATTTTCTTTAAGAAAAATATATATAATTTTTATTATTTTTCTTAGTCAACCACATTTTAACTACAATAAAATTATATCATACACATATTTTATAATTTATAACAAATGAAACATGGGAGCAAAAATATTCCCCATTTTAATTTGTTGTCAATATATCTCTTTACATGATTGTGATTCAATATGTGTGATCAACCATTTCTCTTGAATTTAAAATCAAATAAAAAATACCAGTGGTGGTGGGTAGGCTTCATAACACATCATTCTATAATAAATATGATCTTATACCTTATATAAAATTCTCATGATCAAAACTATGAGAGATATGATCTCACATGTTTCCATTTGTAATGTTCCTTTAGTTTCTCGACTCTATGTCTATATGGTCTAACCTGGTGTAGAAAATAACAGATATACAACCATGGTTGATAAACATTCTATAAAATACAATAAATGTGATGTCATGTTTAGAAATAATGAATTATAATTAAATTGATTGGAAATAATCATATTGACCAACAAAATGCTAAATCATGATCACACATTAACAAGAACATCATAATGTTCAAGTGAAATTAAGAAACTACCCCATTTTTAAATCTAGTCATCAATCAAAACATCTTTATTAATTTATATGACTAAAATAATTCAGATTAAGGTTGTTAGTGTAAGTTGAATACGTCCAAATTTAGGAATTATTCCCTACAGGGAAGCACATTACCGTTTTATAGAAGTTAGTAGACTACATGATATAGTATCTACTCATTCTTTATAGGATTTTATGCCTTAAAAATCTCCTTCAATTCCATATATGTTACCTTAACAACATAAAATGATTGGTAATAGGGAGGAACTATTTTCTGTATCATGATTAACATTCATTCAACATACTTCTTCTCAACCATTGCCTTTATTTTTCACTATTTTTGATGTCTTCTTCTCACAATTGTTTTGAATGAATATTTACACCTAGGTTTTTGAAATGCCTGGAATTGTTTTAGTTTTAAAATGTTTTGTAGATTCATCCAATCACTTATCCAATTTCAAATGGGTTTCCCAGACACATAATCGTTCATTCTTAAAAATTTTAGAATCTCTATTTAATGGAGGATAGGTCATTTTACATTTATTTCAATTTTATTATTTCAATAGCCTTTCAACCTTTCTTGGGGATTTCTATGATTTTAATGAACTAACATGTTTTTCCCAAACTGCAATGTATTGTGACCAAATTTATAGAAACACCAAACAATAGTCTATGAGACTTCTTCAATAATTTTCTTGTGAGTTTTTTTTATATTTAAAATATTGTAAAAAATTATATTTATGAGTAGAACCACCATTATTTGAAGCTCTTAATGGGTAATAGCTCTTTATTCTTATTTTCACATCTGTGACTAATTATGCGGGTTTAGTATCATTTTTTACCGTCAATATATTCTGATTATTTTTTATAATATAAATCAACAATTTGAACATCATTATTACCCATGATAGTTTCTGGGTTGTGGGATAATATATTCTAAGTTGTTGTCTCCATCTATTTAGATAATGATCTCATCATCCTCTAGAAGACGTTTTCTTTAAAAAAACATGTGATGAATTTTTTAGAAATGCGTGATATTTAAGCTTGTGGTGATTTCTAATTATTCAGATTCACCTTCAACTCTAAAAATTCATTTAATAGGGTTCCTCTCTTTCCCAAATGACCTTAAATGTTCATCACAATACTAATTCAGTTTCTTTATTTTTTTAATTAAGAATATTTCTAGACTCTTGCAATGAATTTTCAAGATTAATTTTCTTGTCATATTTTTCTTTCGGTTGTGTATATTTGAAAACCATAAAAACTTTGTGAAAATTTTAAAATTCATGGAACCCTTGGAAATTTACAATCATAGATAAATCATTTTAACAATTATTTATTTTATATTTTTAAACATCCTAATAATATCATTCAAATGAACAATTGATATTTTCATCAATTTTCATTCTCATGTTCTGTGAGAGTGTTGGATATACCCAAATTTTTAACTAATGCCTCTTCAATGTAATTATCTTCTTCTTAAAGATATAATTTTTGACTATTAAGAGACCTAAAAGATGTTATAACAGAATTAATGTATTCTTTGTTAAGTTTCATTATTTATTCAATCTATCTACAAATACGATCACAATGTTATATATCTTTATCACAGTGTGAACATGCTTTGTTAGAAGAATCATAATTTAATGAATTATTACATGATGTACCTTTCATATTTTGTTTAATAAGATGTGTCATTCCATTTACATTTTGAATATTCTTAAACATCATATCATATCTTTTGTGTTTAATATTATATGTCATGGGAGAAATCTTTATCTGATGTTCCACACACATTTCCTATAAACTGAACTTTATATAATGTTTCATTGATTATTATAGGTAACCTATGTTCCAATACAACGTGAATATCCTCATATTGGATTTACCACTTAGAGGGGATGGGGAAGTCAGTGTTGTCTTTTTTATAATTATTATTTATTCAAATTAATACACTTTAAAATTTTAAGGATCTAAATCCAATTTTTTGTTATCTCATAATATAACATCATGTGTTGTAATAAAATCATAGCGAACTAAATATAGAATTTAATTTGTTCTTCAATGTATATCCAATTACATGACACATGGTCCAAACACCTAAAAATGGATTTTGTTCACTACGAAACAAGTGAATTAAATTGCGACCAGATACAATTGAGAGACGTATTCTCTAGATCCAAGTAACTGAACCCATTTTGTTTTATCTCTAAAAAATATGATTTCTACGACTCTAATTAAGAGACTACTTATACACCATGATCCAACTAGAAGACATTAATTACTCCCAACACCAATTGGATGGATTCATGTTTGATGAAGGATTTGATCCAATAATAATTTATCTATGATCATCATCCATTATATTATAGGATCTAACTTGATTGTGTACAACCTCAATAAATTCAGAAATATTAGTCTCGAGACTCTTTCTAGATTTGGAGAAATATATATTGTCTTAAATCATTAAATCCTCAATAACTCTTGTTTATTATTCAAAAAATTCTCAAAACATAAAACTATTATTATCTTTAATAATAAAATTTACCGGAATCAAAATGTATATTTCAACATAGTACCAAACTATCATCACTTGTGTGCACATATTTATAAAAAAATTCATACGACCTTAATTATATTCCATGAGTTATTTTCTCATTTAAATATTCAATAAAATAAGTTAATTATCAATAAATATTAATTTCCTCTTTCATTCAAATATTAATACCCATATACGGTTATTATAATTATCAAATTCAATACAAAGATGATGTTTTTATTCTACATTTCTAGTTATTTAATATCTTAATATTATTGGGTATTATTTTATCCTAAATTAAATACCACATTAATTTTGTGTATTCACTTCATTATGAAAAATTATTTGGATTCCCATAAAATCATGTGTATTTCCTTTAGATCATTTTCCATGAATTCTGTAATGGGTATTTACTTGTGAATATATTTATATAAAATATCAAACATGGTATACTACAACATCTCAAATCCTTGAAAGGATTAGGTGATAAATTCTTCTGATGTGGATTTCTTTATGCAGTGGAAGACCCTCTTCATGCATGGATGAAAAGAATGAAACTCAATAAAAATAGATACTTCAACGGTTTGGGAATATGTTCCTCCCCACACGGAAAGTTCACTCATGGTTTATCCATGTATACATGTCATCGTTTCATGTGGTGTAAGTATAGAAGACCCTTAAGGTGAATTACATTTGAACACGCCAAACATTAAATAAAAAAATTATTGGAATTTTAATTTCTTGAAATTGGATATTCATCATTTAATAACCAAATTCTCAACTCATCATAAAAAATTGATGATATTTTATTCATTCATATTTTTTCTAGTTATTAAATTATCATGAAAATTAGATCTATATTTTTCATATGGGAAAAAATATCCAACATCTCATATATTTTTCATCACGAAGCAGAAAAAAGGGATTGGATTCTAATTGCATGATTTATTTATTTAGGAGTATATTCCAGTAAGTTAAACTACATGAATTTATTATATCATTAAATACATGTTCATAAATTTATGTTTTTACATCTTCCATATGGAAGAATCATCAGATGACAGGGTCCCTTATGTTTATGCATTAATATAGAACATAATGAGTTCTTTCATCTCACATAGATCGTTGTACATCAATTTATCCAAATTAAATTTTTTAATAGACATGGTTGGATATGAGGACTCTCGATTTGGGATAATAAATGGAATAATAACTCCACATCATAGTTCCCTAGAGCATGGGAAGCTAAATATGATCTCCCTCAACCAATCAGACAGTCAACATCATCCATATCACGTGGATCTCAAAATGGATTTTTTAAGATTGATGAACAGTGTAAACAATGCACTTATCCAAAAATGTTTCCTAGATTATTAATAACTACATTATATCAATCAAGGAATTACAAAATATCTTTATAAATCCCATACCCCCACTAGAACCACCATATGCGGGTCCTCTTAGTCATTGTACAACACTGCATGGTTGAACTGCCACTGCTAACATGCACTTTTTGTGGGTGATTTCTCCTCATCACGTCATAAAAATGGTGTCATCCATGAGGGGGCCATGAACCCCCAATTCTTTACCCATATTGGATGGACTTTAATATATTCCCATAGGCATGATTTCTATTCGGTTCCAGCATGATCCCTTGGATGGGGATACCAATGAAAAATCATGTGCGTTGGCTCTATTTTTTTGGTAAGGACACCAAATAATATACAAGAAAAAAATTACGTGGAGAAAATAATAACCATCCATACTCAATTAAAATTACAACCCTACCTTTATTCATATTAAAAATAATATCTTGTATGAAATTCAATAAATATCTAGACCCAAGTATTTATTTATTCATCTTCACCACTTCATGTAATTAAATATTACCCGACTATAAAATGAATTCATCATAAATTATTAAATTAATTTATTCATATCCATCTTAATTACTAATGAAAATAAATATTATCATTCCCTTTATAAACAAATCTCATATGATTAAACTATTATTCATCATGAAAAATATAGATGATATTTTTTTTCATGCACACCATCCTTTGGACAATCAATATGTTATATCATCATCATATTGAATGATTGAAAACAAATGAAACATTGGATAAGAAATTTTGATCCCATAATTATTTAAGAATCGATCCAACCCATTTATGATATATTCCCTATACTTTAGTTGTATTTGATTAAGATGCTTGTGACGGAAGTTCATCAGATGAAGGGTGAATCTTTTTAATGGTTCATTTTGATAATGAATTCAAAGGTTAAAGTAGTGATCGAAGAAATTGGTTTAAAAAATTTAGGAAATTGTTTTTGAAAAATATTTTCACCCTATTAACTAATTTAAAATAGATATATAGTTACCTTGTCTCGTGTAAAATGGGGGATGAATTCATTAGGGTGTATAAAGAATAAGTCAATAAATTTCCAAATATATCTCCAAATTTATCATTAACACCAAAAGTAATGTTGAACACTTCTTTATTTGGATAATATCGATTCAATGAAATGATTTGTAAATTTAGGAAATTGATTTTTAAAATAAAATTTTCCAAATTGGCCTTAATTTGGAAATAGAGATTGGAGAATACTAAGGTTCTAATGGGAATTGATTTAGGAATCTAATAATGGAGATTTATTTTGGTAAAGCCATGAAAAAATCTCATGGTGTAATGAATGTTTAACAACCCAATTTTAAAAAGTTAGGGAAGGAGAATCCTAGAAATTGGATGAAGATGAAATGGAAAAACAATAGATTTGGAAAATAGTGGAAAATTTGTAGTGAATAATTTCGAGATAATAACACTAATTTGGTGGTACAATTGAGTAGTTCTAGTCAACCCTCAAATTATTCTCTAATGATATAACTATAAGTAAGAAGTGAATGATGAACACTAAGAAACTATTCCAAGAGTTTTCAAGGATAACTGAAAAAAATCTTCTTAATCAAATAGAGAAACACAGATAATATTCCCTCACAAATACTCAGGTAGATCCTAAAATTAAAATTTTTATAGTTATGAATTTTAATCATTCATGAATATTGAATTCACAATTTCATTCTAGTTCTATAAATTATTTTATACCATGAATGTTTTGTTGAACTTTTTTACCACCAAAGAAAAACATGGAAGCATTTTTATCAGTGAATACAAAATATGGGGTAATTATTGAATTTATAACATCTCTCATATCAATATATTAATAATAATAATTTCCAAATGAAGCAATTTATATTCCCTTAGAGGAATTAAACTCGATCATGGGTATTTATTCTCATTCCTTATATAGAGCTATAATAACTTTTTTGGGATAATGAAATAACCATCAATACCCGATGTCTTACTATAATTATTTAAAAATGTACTTATGGGTATTGATATCCATTGGAATGATCTTAAACTGTATGGAAATTAATGAAAAATCAGTAATATTATTTATATCATATGATTGATAATAATGAAAAGATCATCCAAGTAGGCAATCCCATTTTATTTGAAGATGTGGATGTGTTCCCTAATTAATTTGAAGTTATTCCTCTGTGATGATTGGTTTATTTACAAGTACAAAATAAATAAATTTTTTTCCCAAATATACATGACACCATATATAATGATAACTATTGAACTGGATGAGATGGTGAAGAAAATGTAAGGTAATATAGATAAAGGGTTTATATTCATATTTGCATCATTATGGGGTGTGTTAGTTAGTTTTACCTTGAATAAGGATGGGTAATTGTGACTCTATATTGAATACCATGAGCTCAAAAATTCCATAATATTTAATATATATCATCAACCACAGATTGATGGATTTTTTAGTCAGCAATGTGTAGCCCAATAATTCGCAAAGATGGTTCTTCATTCAAGATATTATCATGTAATGGAAAAGTGGGAGGATATCTCAATGACTACTCTTCATATATTTTTAAAGAACTACGAGTTCATTTTTATTCCATATAGTTTCATTAGTGATCCATCTTTCTTCATGACAAAAAGTAATAGATTATATTGAGATTACATTAATAAATTTATTGTAGTATTTATAGATGATATTATTATATAATCCAAACTCATGATGGATAATTAGGGAAATTAAAATACTATATAGAATACAATATGAAATGAAATTTTTTATCAAAACTATAGTAAATGAGATTTTAATATGGATAATGTAACATTCCTAGAGCATGTTTTCAAAAATAAATGGTTATCTATGGATCTATATATGATATATGAAATTGAAGTATTTACCAAAACAAAATTAGGTAAAGGGATCTATAGTCTCATTATATTATATTGGTACTAAATTTCATTTATGAAAGAATTATCAGAACTATAAAACCCACTAACCTTGCCAAATCAGAAGGGGGAAATTTATTTTGGACTGATATTGGTGAGGGGAGGTTTAAAGATTGAATGAAGTGGTTAATAATTTCACCCGTACTCATATATCCCACAAGTAGAGATTTATTTTTGATCAATAGTGACTAATTAAAAAATGTTTTGATTTAAGTTCTCGTTAATAATGAAAAATAAATATAATATTCCTCATACAAATGAAATTTCTTTGAGAATAACTACCCATCACATGAAGTCAAATTGGATGTTGTAATCTTCACATTGAATATTTTGTGAAATTATATCTCAGGGGATATGTGTCATATATATTCAGATCATAAAATCCTTGGGTATATATTATCAAAAAAATATCACAATATTCTCTAAAGAAAGATATTTTATTTGATGAATAATTATTTTATTCAATCCTTTACTATGCTCGGAAGGCTAATAAAGTGAATATTCTCTATATAGAAAAGATGGCACAACTCGATCCATGATGAGGATTGAAAGGGTTTCAATCTAAATGGAATAAAGGGATGGGAATATAAATCCCAAAATGAAATTCATCCAATATTTTTCAAAATAAATACTGATGTAACCATTATTGAGAGGATCAATGAAACAGAAAATGAAGATAAACAGACATTAAAATGATTAGTGTATATTCAAATGACAAACTTTTCTAAAGAATCAGTAATAAAGATTAGGACCCCAATATGTATCCCATAGAAACTGAAACTAAAGTGGGAACATCGAGTTAATGTGCATATCAAATACTTCTATATTTAACCTATAAAAACTACGATGTAAATAGATTTAATTAAAAACATATGCCAGATAGCATGACTATATCGTTTGATGAATATGTATCTCGATTAATGGTATACAAACATGTTAAGGCTGAAACACAGATGTATGAGTTTATGATTCACCAATTTCCCATAACAATATGGAATTTGGAAAACATAACATTGGATTTCCATATAGGATTCCATTGAAAATATGAAGTCAATAATTCCATTTGGATTGTAGCTGATCACCTTATAAAGTATACTCACATAATTTTTATCATGGTTGATTAATACCTTGACCAAACCTACCTGATATTTGTATGAGAAGTGGTTTACCAACATTGAGTACCAATATCAATTATATATGATTGAAACATATGCTTTGGAAAATGTTTCTTGAGAATACTATTGTTATTTTTGGATTGATGGATATGATTTAGTATTTCCCATCACACTCAAATAGATTGTTCATCTGAGTGAAATATTCAAACTATAGAGGATATGTTGGAATCCTTATTAATTTATTTCAAAGGACTTTGGGATCACCACATTACCCAAGTAGAAAATACATATAAAAATAATTTCAATCACAAAATTTAAATGAATCCTTATGAGGAACTATATGGAAACCATATGTTTCAATGAAACAAACAAACCCTATTCTATTTTAGTGTAATAAATTTAATTTGGGAGAGAAAAAATATAATGGGTGGATGAAGTTAATGGCATAATCATTTATAAATTAAATTTCTATATGAATAAATAAATGAATCATTATAGAATGTAATTATATATGTTAGACGAATTATATTTAATATCTAACTTTGGACCATTACAATATATAACAACTTTTTAAATGTATTAACACATCATTAATCATCATAAACATGGATTATATATCAATTATATAATTTATGTTAATATTATTATATATTATTTTTTGTGATAAAATCTATTTCATATGTAAAATTCATGTAATGGCCAAGAGTAGTTGATTTCTACCCAATGATTCCATTTTTGAATGTTTCTAATAAAGATGGAATCATTGGTAATTTCCCATGACCAGGATGAAGATAACACTCCAGAACTAAAATTCATGTTTAACTAGTTGAATGTGAAGTTCAATATTTTCAATATCACCATATAAACCATGTCGATCGAAAAACCCCAAGAATGTACTATCTCCACTAACCACAGCCTTAGAGTTTATGTTGATGTAAAAAGTGGTTATATATCAAGACTATTATAGTATGAATTTTCATATTTCATAATTACAAAAATAATTATTATATTTTATCATTTTTAATATTATATTTCATATACATTATTATATTATGTCATTGTTAAAATTAAATTTTTATTTGAGGAATCCAAAATTTTAGTTTTTTAGATATATATATATATATATGGCATCAATTAAATAAATCATTCAAAAAATAAATAAATGAGTTTTTAGATATGTTTTATTTTCATGATATTTTATTATTACAGAATATGTATACTAATATAAATTAGAATATAAATAAATGAGATCCTATGAAATTTTTATGAGGTTTAGATTTTTTTGTGTTATGAAAACTATTATTTATCTACATATAATGATTCCTATTTAAATGTGTAAATTAATTTATTTAAAAAAGTTTTTTATTATAATAATAATAAATTTTGACATCAAAATATTTTAATTAAAAATCGAATTTTTATATAAATTTTTAATGAAAATATAATTATTAGATAAAAATTAAATACCGTATATACTATAAAATGAAAATGTTGTTAAAGAAATAAATTAAATTAAATACAATTTGAAATAAATATTCACCCTATAAAATAATGTGTTTTTTGGTATTTAATTAATATAAAAAACCCATATTGATTCCTCTAAAACCTGTATTATATTTTACGAGTTTTAAAACAATTATTTTATGAACATGAGTCACATATAGATATTGAATGGTTTTATTTGATATATTTAGATTCTAAAAAATTATTTTAAAACACTTCTTGTTGTTAGAAACATTGGTAATAATTATTGGTGGTTTTGTTGTTATAATTATCTTAATATAGAGATTATAGAGTGTAAATTTAGAAATAATGACTAATTCTAACCAATTTCAGTATAAATACACCTCCCAAATCCCATTAATTTACTCAATCAACCCATTTTTCTAAAACATAATATCATGATATTTCTCTAATACCCTCCCATTATTTTTTCAACCTCTAAGGAAGCTCCCCCCAAACTTATTGAGGCACTATATCAAGGTATGGTATTATCTTCCTCCTCTTTATTCATGTACATTATTTTAATTAGTCTAATTTATTTCCAATTTATAATTATTTAATATGATATCAAGAATCACTTTACTATAAATATATTTCCAAACATTTGATAAATCACATATTACTCCCATTAATCCATTATATGAAACTTTATATACAACTGTTCTGCTGCCAAAATTATTGATTGATTTTCAATGCCTAACTTATTTATTGAGAATAATCATCCCTAGATTAACTAAGGGAATCCAAAAAGTTGTACATATAATTCATTATTTTTTCACTTCCATGTATACTACCCACATTGCATAATCATTGGATTAATTTTTTGTTAGACATTATTACAGTGCATAATCTACGTGGAACACAATTGAATTTATTTGATAAGAATGTGATTGTTTCCCCAAAATTATATATCCCTTAAATGAAATGGGTAGTTTCTTTATGTCATGATATACCACATATGGTACATTTGTTTTTATCAAAGTCACACTATTTTATGATTTCTTATTGGTTATGTTCGACACATGCTTATGATCACTTGTTTTATGTTGTTGTCAAATTACTATGACACCTTGATGTTATTATCTTATTTCAGGATTCGATCTTCATGGATAAGAACCTCACCCTTATGTGTCATAATTTTATTCCTATTTTCTAACATGTACCTCTTTTCTTCAATATATAATTTTATTGTACCCGTATTGGTATTTGTAGAACAACACATTCATTTGTTTCTTCCCAAGTTATCCCATGTTGTATTTGTAGATCATTGAATTTTAAGGGAATATAATAGAATTTTTATAAAATGTCATTGTATTACTATTTCATTTTATCAATATATGTGTATAATTATGAAAATATAGAATCTCTATCTATCTTGTGGGTTTATATGTAATGTTTAATGTAATAGATCATTACATAAAGATTATATAAGATATATGATACCATAATATTTATAACACAATATCACTAAAATGTCTGTTGTTTCTTAATATTATATTGTATGAAAATTAAAATGGTCTTCATCAATATATAATTATATCAATAATAATAAATACATTGGCTAAATAAATATCATATTATTGGAACATATTATCAATGAAGAAAAATGAACATCAATGAATGTTTTGTAGATAAAAAATATTTTATAATAATATAAGAAAATTTATCAGGGGAAAATAAAAGTCATTATTTTTAAATAACAAGATACAAATATAAAAGTTTCTATGATATTAGTTAAATTTTTTAAAAATAATTAATGGAATTCTAATGGAATTGTCAAATAAAATAGTATTCATGATGGCAGGAAAAGTTATTCATATAATATATGTTAAAAAATATTCAATTCACACAATTGATAAGAATTAAATCATTAGAAAAATGAAATGATAATTCCTTTAAAAACAATTTATGAAAAGTTAAAAATTGTAAAAAATTACATTAGTCAATCATTTAATAAATGTAAAAACATTCTCAAAAATATTGAAAAAAATATGGGCAAGGAATAAAATGTGTCCCAACTGAATAGAGAAACAATTTTGGATCCCATAAAAAGATTATTTCAAATGATTGAGTACTCATATGGAGGAATATTACTGGATAAAAGCAGATATATAAAAATATAAATAGTAAAATAACATAAATAATATTAATGTGAGATAGTTAAAAAAAATCATCACCACTAATTTAATAACAATATTGTCAATAAAACGTGAGATTGTAAAATATAACCATTACCTCTTAGATAAAATTGGAATCATAACCAAAATTAAATTAGTAAAATAAAAATTTAGACTAAATACCTTTAACATGATGTGATTCTTCATATAACAAATAAGAGGGGGTATTATATATATTATTAATGATTGTAATGTGAATTAAGAAACCATTACCTCATGTTTGAATAGATTCATAAGATATCTAAAAGATAATATAATTTATTTAAATTTTTTATAATTATATATTAGTATCATATTAATACTTATAACATAAAATATGTTCCACTTTAAACATTTTATTACCATTTAATTTACAAATCCCTATTTATGTCGTCATTTTGGAAATTAATATCTCCATTTCTTATGTATGTATCATTTTTCATTTCATCTAATTGAATGTTCATAACTCTAACATAAAATCTAGAATTTTATATGTGATATAATTATCATATATATTCATTTTATAATAATATTTAACCATCCATAAAATATTTAGATAGGAAAATTTATTACACTATTCCTAGAGATGATAGTTGATATGTACTCATGATCACTAATTTCATTTTCTATGGAAAAGGAAAAAAGGGAGTTAAATAACATAGAGTACTTAAAAAATCTAAATTAAATGATAAAATCTTATATATTTAGTTTATACATAATTATTACCATCCATTATAGTTGGTGATGGAAAATAAATCGCATCACTATGTAGAGTTGGTAGTCCACACAAAAAGAGAATCGTTAATTTCATTTATTATGTGATGGATAGAGTGTGGGTAATGTATGTTACAATATTATAGTAACATTATTATATATTTAAGTTATCAATTTAATACATTTTAGATCGATAAAAAATACTTATAGGAGGTGGAATAAGAAATAAACTTTAAAGTATTTAGTTAAGATTATTACATCTTCCTAGAGAGACAACCTTGGTCTTATACATGAATCCTTCATATGAAATAGTTAGGGAATGACCATAACCACTAGGTTGAAGTTACAGAATATAAAAAAACATTATGGAAGTAATTTTATGATATATAAGGTTTAATATTTTGGAATATGGGAGTATTTAAGGTTTTATTTTATCAGTGAGGAGAGGGAACTCATGGAATAACTTAAAATATTTAAATATAATAAACACATTTCTAAATTATAATGCTTATAAATAGAAATTAAATAAAAGAATATTTATAATTTCAATATATCATCATATAATTTAATTTATATTCGGTTATGAGTTATTTAAAAACTTATTTTTTGGATTAACAACTCCATTAATTCCATTTATCAATAACCACGGTCACATATTGATTTTACCAATACAGGTTATAAATTTAAATCGAAGGTGAAAAGTGTTAGAAAAGGGTATATGGATGAAATTTTAATCCATTTTCCTTTCAAAATGACCATGTTTCATGATTTTAGTGATTTTTATGTCATTTCATAAAAATTTATCAAACATAAAACATCATTAAATATAATTTAGAGAAAATATATTTGATTTTAAGTTAATGTAATCAAGATAATATTTGATTTATAATATAAAAAATCTACCTTCAATTATACAATATTATTAACTATAAAATTTATTGAAAAACATAATTAATCCCATGCATATTTCATTTAATTTCGTTAAAATCATTACCAAGATGTTTCCAACCATTTTCATAAGCACTAATCCCACATTTCATAATATTTTAAGATTAATATATTGTCCAAAAATTTAAATATAATATATCTATTTTAAAAATAAGATTATTATTTAAATTATATATTATTTATATCCACATTAAAACATAAATGTGAAATTTAAATCAAGAGAGTTACATATTGTATTTATCATTTTCTTAAAATAATTTAAATATTATTATAAATGTAGAATGGAAATACATGTGTATATTTTCATATTAATGATATATTTTACTGAAAAATATTCTATAAATACAATATATTCAATTTCTATATGGATTTTAAATACTTATCCCATATTTAAATGAATGTTTTACAATGTTTACTCTTAACAAGGTGACCAATTATACAATGGTCACTACTAATAATAACCAAAAATAAGATGGAAAATTTTACCAAATCCATACCTCATGATTCATAATATGGAATAATTATTTTCATGATATAATTTTTAGTAGTATTAGTTATCATTTTTAATATAAATTAAAAAACATAATGATATGTAATTTATGAAAATGTGTTTTAAGATAAAAAATGAGAATATTCAAAAATCAATTATAATGATGTTTCTTATAAAATAATAATATTATTTATATTTAAATGAGACACATATTACATTAATTGATAATAAAAAACACAGAAGGACTATAAAAAAAAATTGTTGAAAATAAATTGATTTTTTTACAACAAATAGTATTTTTCTCAATTCTATTAAAAATAATCTTTCAATAAAAAATAAAAAATACAGCACTCAATAATACTGGAAGCATAATTTCAAAGAATATATTTTTTTTAACTTTATGAAAGATGATATATATTAATTAATGTTCAAAAATTAAAATAAAAAATATGATTTTATATGAAAACATATTTTTAAAGTATTAAATGATTGTTATAAAAATTAAATTAATATTTATTACAATTTAATAAATAAAATTCATTATTTTAAAACACCATATATATAATTCAAATTTTTTTGCTAATATTCATACATAATAATTTAACAACTAGGTTGTTATAGCAACCCACCCCCGGATTTATCAGAGCTACTATTTGCTACAAAATACAATGGCATGATTACAAGTAATCAAGACACAAAGGACAAATGAGTTTAGTAGTCTTGGTTAACCAGATAAATAATTGAGAATTGATTTTATAAATGGATACAATAATTAAAACATAGTATTTTTCTTACATATAAATAAATAGATTGAGGACATCTATAATCCATCTAGTATATTCCTACATTTCTTTCATAGTATTTTTCTTGGATTCCTGGGGAAAGAAACGTAATAAGGGTGAGATCAAATACATAATATGGGAAAATTATATTAGCTTAAATAATGAATCAATGATAACAGTCATTATAGAAAAGGTAAATAACCAAACAGACATTCCCTGTAATCAATAAACTAAATTAAAGTATATAAGAAATATATAATGATATTATGAGGAAACACATTCTATTCAAATAACTTGCAAAGTAAAAATAAATATTTCAAGGTATGAAAGTAGAAAACATGCCATTAATCAGTTAAATGAAATGAAATGTATCCATAGAAATGTCAAGGAAAGATATCATTGATGAACAATAACTGAAACTACAATGAGGGAAATTAAATTCGTTATGTATTTTAAGTCTCAAGCACACGAAAACCTATTACCATCATGACCATTAACAAGACAATTTAAAACTAAGGGTAGAAACCCATTTGCATAATTTTTTTCTCATTAGACTAGTTCAATTCATTGAGAAATTATATAAATTATATGATTAACCCTTCATTTATTGTCCTATTAATTCCACATATTTAATAATCAAAATTACTAATATTCAATCGCAAATAACCATATTGAGTGAGAAATACAGATTTATTAATAATACTCCAATTAAACAAAATAAATTTTATGTAACCACTGTATGAAAAATGTTATATGGTTTAGGAATTTATAATATCCATTGTATGAGAGTATGGATATTCAATTAAATTTTCAAAGAAAAATGATTATAGTACATTGATTGATTCATGGAAAAGTAAAAAATCACAAACGGAATTGAGATTATGAACATTCTTAAAGAGAATAATATTTACACATTCCAAAGTGTCCAATACCATTTTTAATGATTTAAATAATAATCCCCACAATGTTATGAAATTAAATGAGTATTATAATATCAGTATAATAATTAATATTCATGATTCAATATATCAAAATAGGATGTAGTTATGGAACACAAAAGAAGTAAGTAGTGAATATGACATTAATCTCATATATTGAAAAAGTGAGATGAAAATCACTTACTAGTGTGGTAAAAAATTATTTGGAAAATAAAAAGGTTAAAATCATTAAATAATATATAAATACCATTCATATAATATTATTAATTCTATTATATGTCATTTTGGTAATAGGTACACTATATTTATGATATTAGGTGCTCAACAATTAAGTATGCCTCACGGAATGAAAATGAGATAAAAATCCCTTACCAAAAGCTTTGTTTTGGGTGGACGTCTTTTAAGTTCTGGTATAAAAAAATTATGTTAATTTAAGAATTTCATAAAAATAATTCAGCTGTTTAATTAATTTTATTTCACTTATTACAATATTGGGTACAACTACTCAAACAATTATGTTTACTTAGGTTGTTTTTGACCAAATATGGTTTATGTGTCCAAACAACTATTTTTGGCCAACTATTGTCAAAGGGGCCATTATATAACAACTCCAAAATGATATGAATGTCCTTGGTATCATAGTTATACATAAATTATACTTTAAAAATCAATCATTCAATATGGATATGAAAACGAGAATATGTTATAATCATAGAGATGGTAAACTATACATATGCATTAGTGACATTCCCATATTTAAATGATCATTGTGGAAAGATGGTAAGTGACTACAATAATTCAAAAAAGATAATTATATATTAAATATCATATTATTTAATAATATATACTTATATATATAATTATGTGATGTAAAAGGAATCATATCATATCGAGGAGGCAATAGTCCACACATCCACGAACATCGTTATCTCTTTAAAAGTGTGTGAAGGGGTAAAAATATATATATATATATATATGTATTTCCATAATTATAATTATGTCATTAATATCATATATATTCTTATTTATGTCTCAATCTTTTAATTATAACCATCATTTATACATTCCATGTATCGTGTGAACAAATCACATCACATTGAGGGGGAGATAGTCCAATCTTCCTCAAACAATGTTATCATATTAACATAAAATGGAAATTAATAAATGTATGTATTAAATAAAGGATTAATGATGTATAAAGATAGAAAAAATATCATATATATCATACATTAAAAAAATTTACATCATAATGGAAACTATGAGAGGAAGTAATGGATGAATGATCAATCATCATTTCGTGAGGTAGTAGTTCACCGTCCACAGAAACATTATCTTCATTACCCATTATAAGGTGGTGTGTATAAATTTTGGTTAATAAATCAACATTAAAATATCCATGAATATTTAGGATACTAGTTTTTTTATACATGTACATAATACATAGATTTTAGGGGTTGGATAATGGAAATGAAATAAGTGATATTGAGAGAAGACATCACATTTTAATCATGTAACATCTTCTGGCTTGAACCAGAAGGATTTGTAGTAAGGGTTTAGGCCCATAGAGATTATTACAGGTAGATGAGTGGAATTCTAGGATAATATTTGTGAGTTATTGGTAGAACATATGTGTTTTTAGAGGATTTAGGAATATATAGTGGTGGTTTCCTTTTATATGTAAAGAAAAGGACTAACTTGGTAGTCCTGAAAAGAAGATAGGTTTGCACATGTTACTTCCTAATAAAAGTCTTAAAAACCCAAAAATCCCATGAATAGAATTTTAATGGAAGAAATATGGCTATAAAATTGGTTTTGGACTACTTTATAGGTCTTTTGGGTCATTAAACATTGGGGTTTAGTCCATTTTAAGCTTAATTAAACCTTAATCACTGTAAATGATTTTTATCATTTACACTAATCATTTTTTTCCATAAATTATGTTAATAATATTAGAAATTAATTATGTTTTATTATAATGGTTTATGGTTTATTTTTAAAATTCAAATATCAAAAGGAGAATGATTTTTAATAATTCTAATCTAACAAACATGTGAATTATCTGGTTGCTGTAGAAAAAATTTCCAAAGGTTGTTATGTTTTAATGTTAAACATAAAATATATATTGATTCTAATGGAATAAATTATATTAATAAATTTATTATTGTACCCATTTGACTTTAAAAAAATTATAATATAATTTAACATTAATAAATACTTAAATGAAAAGGAAGTTTTAACCTAAAACAGAACATTTTCACTTTTCACTATAAAATGATGTTTCTCGGAAAAATCCACTAAATTCATCGTATGATAATTTTCACATTCTGAATTAAAAAAATATGTTAATTTTATCAAATTAAATTCATAAAAGTATCAAAATTAATATTTAGTGCAGGTTCTCCATTATAAGGTTGTTAAAAATCATGAATATAGGTTTTTATGTGAAATATTGGGTTGGATCCTATATTATGCTTACCAAATATATTGGATGAATATAAAAAATAAATTATTTAACATGTAACATATTTATTACAATAATGATTTAGTTTTATAAAACATATACTTTCAAAATTTATTTAATAATATTCATAATGGATAGTTTATATCTTATTATACTAAATAATAACATTTTAATTATACATTATTTATCGGTAAAACTCATAATTGTGTATAAAACATGCCATCATAGAAGGTCTCATTTTTCTGAAAAAAATCTATATAGGAGGGTCATTATTGCGTATGATGAATGATAACCCAATTTCACATTCATTACACAATAACTTGGTAATTTTTGTGTTCAAATATATAAAATTTATTTTAAATATTGATTATATTTTAGCATATATAGATATTATATTACCTTACACACTTGTTGTCGCGTTTCATACACAATATTGAAAACATGGTTCTTACATTATAACTTAAGGGCATCACATTCTCCTCACCAAATTTTAATTGTGTCCTTTCAAATTAAATTCAGTCATGGTTATATTTTTTTGATACATTCTATGTTTTAAATATAATATCATGAGAATGGTTTATATGTAATATTCTATAAAATGATAATTGAATGTTCAAAGGTCACATTGAATACCATGTAACTATGTCTCTAAGTAGGAGAACTGTAGTGGAAATTAGGTATATGTTCTTGGAAAAAAATGTAAATATTTGATGGGATTTAATGAGGTCATCGATAAAAAACAAGTGATTGATCAATAGAATTTTGAGGTCTTCATAGCCATAAATCATTGCTGATTTAGGAATCATTTGGTTAAACCAAAATTTAGGTATTATGACAACCATTTTTTTCAAAGTCATTTTCCTAATGTTGGGTAATTATTTTATTAACCAATAATATAACAAAATATTCTTACATGATAGGTTTCAATATAATATAAAAAGTAATACCTGTTTGTTATTCATTGATCAAATATCAATTCATTCCTTTACTCCCAATAAAAATAATTACCAAAAAATATATTTTTCCGAAAGTACTAGAAGAATCATTTAATGCATTTTAAGGCCTATAGATGAGTGAAAAATATTTTTAATTTTCATTAACTATCTCTAAAAATAAATATTGTTAATAGATTAATTTCTAATCCTCAAAAGTGTTACTACTGGTTCATAATTAATATTTATTTTTTATATTTTCTAACTATAAACAATGATAAATTAATCAGGAAATAGTGTAGGTCAGTGTTGGGAGAAAACCATTATCTTCCTTCCATAATTGGTTCATGACTTATGACTATTCCAGAATTAATTAGTTGTCACGTGAAAAAAATTTTGTCCCTTTATAAAACCATTTTAATATATCATTATAATATAAATATGAGGGACATCATTGAAATTAGGTTAATATATAAATTGAATTTTAACTAAGGTTTTAAATACAATTTCAATACATAAATACCTCATCCATTTTATTTCCACATTGGTCCTTCCATATTATAGGGATAATATATAATATAATTAGTTATATTTATAAATCACGACACCTTATCTTCAATCTAAGAATCTTTAGGTTCAACATATGTTAATCATTGTCAAAATAATTTAAAATTTATCATATTGGTTTGTAATGAAAACATCGATTATAATAAGAATATTCCCTAGGAGTGAGAAACTAGTTGCACAATAAGGCATGTTGTCATGTACCGGGTTACCCACAATAATGCACAGAACAGCTTGTCACGCCTCGACCTCAGACTGCCCCTTATCCAGTGCGGTTTAAAAAAATATGTTTTGTAAATTTTATTTATAAAATAAAAGATAAATAATTACACATCATGTTCCACTATAGAGGTTCAATTTGGATTGCTTTCTAGAAAACCAGATACAAATATTATAATCCTTCAACACAGATTAGAAAATAATCCATAAATCCACCTCCAAAAAGTGTATCTCAAATCTAAAAAACATATAAAAACTGACTGGAAACAAAGGGTGAACACATAAATTCTTAATTATGGATTTAGAACAGAATATTTCAAATAAAAAAATTTAAATAAATCCCTTTAAAAATATTAATAAAACATTTTTTGAAAAGAAAGCTTCAATACATGAAGCATGACATAAATATTTTTCCAAGAATTTCCAGTGAACAATTTAAGGAACATTAATAGGGCAATAATAAAAAAATTTCCTATTATAACCATTCTTATACAAAATGCGTGGTGTGTAGCATATAAAATATGAGATAATTATAACTATACTAACTGTGACATGTTAAATTTCAAGTAAAAATTTACAAATTAAATTAATACATTTTCAGAGTTGCACATAAAATAATATCATTAATTTTTTTCTTTACGATCTGTAAATAATAAATTGGAAGATAAATTTATGAGTGATGAATAAAAATTATTCCATGTGTATTAAATTCTTCTAATACTCATACGTAGATTCTCATAACAAGGAATATTCTTTAGTGGAATAGACAATTGGTCAATTAAATACTATAAGCATAATTAGTGAATGTATAATGCTAGATTGTGTCAAGGCCTCATTCCATTACCAGAATTGTCTCATAGGAACAACTGATGCATCATGGGTCTTTCGTTATCTGTTCCCAAACCCGTTGGGCATTCGTTAACCGGTCCCCAGCCCATAGGGATTCCATTAACCTATCCCTAATACATTATGTTCTGGGTCCAATACATTCCTCTTTTTTCCATTAAGATAATATATTCAAAGTGTCCAATATCATGTTGAATATTTAATTTCTCATTTCATATTATTCAAAATGTTCAATACCATATTGAATAATTTTGATCCTTAATCCATTAATGGTTATAATAGTTTATATTTCTTTCTAAATAAATTATATATTTATATTAAATCATTCATTAATTATCCTCATTAAAAACTATATAGATTTATCAAATTAACCAATGAAATGTATGGAATAGAAGACATACAACAACACACATGATGATAACCAATGCCAATAACAGAAATGATTATTTTGGTTTCATCATGTAAATCAATATTTATTCAATTCTAAAATCCTTATTATGATAATAAACATATTACATTCCAAAATTCATAATGAAAATTCATCCTGGATTGAATGCATAATATGTTTAAACGTGAAATAAATATGTCTTGTGTGGTATTGAACAAATAAATATCTAACCCCCAATTTCTCCCATATTTGTGTTTTAACACAACGATACTTCCAACTATTATACCAAATGTAATAAATTGGAATTCATAAAAGGAAAAAACCATACATACTAACATAACTAATACCATTTAAACTTTTTCATAAAAGTTTTTTGTCCTTATATATATAACTTTATTATGATGGATTGTATTACTAAAAAAAATTACAAAAGAAAACATTTCACCCATCAAGAAATTGTTATAAATTTTTATCAATCCTTTGTAAACCTTTATTAATATCATGATCAATGAATATATATATATATATATATATATCAACATATGTACTTAAGGGGTTTTCATTAAATCTTAAGAACCCAATACATAATTTATCTACAGTAAAAACATAATTTAAACCAAAGTTCAACATTTTCATCCATAATGTAAAAATGGATGTATTTTTTCATAAGTAATTAAATATATATATTATGTAATAATACATATATATTTATTATTTCATCAACATAATACATCTCTAAACCTTTCATGGTTCACTTTCTTTATTAACTACATTAGTGTAGAAGTTATTCTTACTTTAAATAAAGAAAACTATATGGTTTTATTAGGAACCCATATATATATATATGTTTATATATGAAGTGAAACAAAATTACGGTACAATCATAAAATCCTATCATGATTTGAATGATAAGAAAATTTTCTAAAAACCAAGAATTCATTTTTTAACACATCCATGAGAAATCAATACGATTAATGAATAACCAAATATATACATATGTATATATATCCACATATATATATTTAAAAACCGTAAATGAAATCAAAGAAAGAAAAAACAAGGTCCCTTACCTTCCTTAAGATCAAGGGGGAGTTGAGCATAATTTAGAGAAGTGATAGAAGGAGAAAACTAGCAGGGTTTATGGATGAAAATGGTTATATTCTATATATATATATATATATATATTTATATATATATATTCATATAATTCATAGACCTACAAGATATGATAAATAATGACTCATGGGAGATATTAAAAAGGACCATAAAACCATTCTAATCAATGAAAACTCATGGTGTTCAGATGTTTTGATAATATATAACAATATATATAATATGAAATCATGTTGAAGTCCACGTGAATCAAGTTAAAAAAACCTTAAAACATGATGGATATAAAAAATGAGGAAAAGTGGATCGTGGATAGAGATGGGAGGAATCATGGAAAGGTACAGGTGTAGGGGTAGGGTCAGATATAAGTTGGAGTGGATCTGGATGATGCGAGGAAGAAGGTGACTTTGGGTAAGATTGGGAAAATATCGAATGGTCCAAATCGTCTATGGTATAATCGAATGGATATGGTGAAGCACATGTTTTAAAAAAAATATGAACGATAAGGATAGGATCAGATTTTGATTTTAGGTCCCCATGTGATGCTGTGATTTAAAATTGATAGAATCTTTGTGATTAGATCTTGACTAGATTAAACAGCTGGTAATAATGATGTGGGAAATCCGTAGCTCTGTGGATTCTATGGACAAACTAATTCGACGGACCATATTCCGCATGGTGAGATCAGATTTTCCAGATCTAGTTTCCGCTGATAATAAGAATCCCACATCGAAACGGAATGGCTCTAGGTCCGACATTATAAGAATGGAGTGCCTGGATTAAGCCCAGAAATCCGCCTCACCCCCTCCCCGGTACTTCCCCGTACCGGGACTCTACAGGTGCTCTTCTATTCCAACCCCTACATCCATGCTGCCCCGCAGATGGTTCACTCTGGCACCCGATGAACATGCATGCCCATGTGCACATAGGGACAAACTATGAGTTTCTGCATGTGAGACTTATCACGCACCAAGCATGTAACATCCCAGTTAAAGGTAGAATAAGGAATATTTCAAATTTATTAGTATAATTCAATTAAATATTAATTTTACTTTAAAGGGGTTGTTATGTTTGATAGCGTACCCGATACGCAACAACATGTTTTTTGAAATCTTACGTTGCACACTAATAATATATTATTATTATTTTAAATGGTAGTTAATTACTAGCCATTATATTTGAAGAAATGAACAAAACTAACTACAATATGATTATATATGATTGTTAAATGTATTTAAATTATCTAATAAAATTTTAGAGGCTTAAAATGTGAATGAATCTAATTTTAAGCATAATTTTCATTAAAATGCTTATTTATCACCTTTTAATGGGAAACCATTTTTAAATCTATTTTTGGTCACTTTAATACATTCTATATGACAAAATAAAATCCTTCTTCAGAATGGGGACATCAATAATTTACTTTGTGTAATGTTTTGGTATTTTTCCGATCAAGATCATTTTTTAATGAATAGTGAAAATATTGTATTTTAATTCAAAACATTGTTTTAATCTAATTTATTTATATGGTTAGATTATCTTTTTAATTGGGTTTAAAGTTAAATTAGAAGATATTTTTACCATTTAATCTCAATGTTGGTCAGTGTAATTAATTTCACTTTGAAATTGGACATAAACAAGTATCAATCTTTTGATGGTTATCGTTTCATAAAAACACGCTATTTGTTTTAACAACGAGAAGTAATTTCAAAATTAAATAATTCCACTTCTATTTTTTGAATTTGAAAAAATAGAAATCATTGTTGAATTTGGAATATCAAATATAACTCAGGCTGAATTTTTGGTTTTTTTTTGAAAAACGTCAATTTTTGATAAATAGTGAAACTTATTAGTGGTAGTTAAAAAAACTGACTTTTTCATTTAAATGAAATTTTACCACTTCTGTGAATTGAATTTCAAAAATCCTACATACATGGTTGTTATCATGAAGTAAAATTTGGTTCATTAAGATGAAAATATTTTTTGATGAATAGTAACGTTTGACTTTTAGTTACAGTGGTTAAAGGTAAATAGGGTAATTAAAGGTAAAAAGAATATTATAATAATTCTAAATTACCTAAACACTTTCCCAAACCTTATTTGATGAGTAATTAACGAAAATGGGCATCTTTGAGTCGATATTGGGACCCCATTGAGCCACTTTTGAGTGATAATGACAATTTAGATTAATTAACTTAAAGTAAAGGCAAAAATAACAAAAGAAAATATCTTTTAGTAAATTAATTTTTAGAAGGGGTTATATAAGATATAATTTCAACTATAGATATTCATTGGAAAGCTAAAAATATTTACTATATCATGGTATTTTTTATAATTTTTAGACATAATATAATTTAAATTATTTATGACACAATAATGATATAGTGTTTACCTCATTAATAAATCATTTAAATTAATAAGATTATAATGATTAAAATATTATCCAAAACCTGTTCATATCCTATTGGATATTTTGTTCGGTTGAGTTAGGGCCCTCTTCTTTAGCTTCTTCTATAATACCTAGGGGGAGATAGTAGCAGCGAGTGAGGGATTTACCTTCATGTCTGATTCTGGCTTTCTAGTGCGCTTCAAAAGCTGGATGTTCTGGTACTGGTACTGGTTTAGGTACAGGCCATTTCCTATTGGATGATTTTATTTCAACCATGAGTCATCTTATCTTCAACCATAAGGATTTTTGGACTTCATGAACCCTAATTTCATTATATTATATAAAAAAATATTTTCACACTTTCCTAAAGAGGACCTCCTCCCCCTTATAATAGGATACCACTTATAAACAATTCCACACACCTCTCAAGCCATTTGGATTGTCCAAACTCTACCCAATTAAGCTCCCTACATCCCTTTCCTCCCCCAAAAGCCTTACCATAGGCAGAAGGCACTTGGAGATGTCTATTGGTTCAAACCAAAAAGAGTTACCCAAATTAAAGGTAACAGTTTCTCTTAAATTGTTTTATTTTCTTTTACTTGTCTAACCTCTAATCTATTTTTCTTCTTTTCTTTTGTAACAACACCAGTATCCTCAATAAACTAGGATGTTGTTATGAGAATTATTCTAACTACACTTACACACACATCCATATAATGGATGAAGATCATAATGTTTCTGTGGATGGAAAACTAACGCCTCACGAAACAATGATTGTTCAATTACATATTACCGCCTCTCATGGTGGCCATTGTAACACCCTGGCCCCAGTTACCCAGAGTCGGTGAATTAGTACATAACATTGGAATGATCACAATAGATCAAGTCTCTAAAGACCGATTAGTTTAGTATTCTTGGAAACACTAGATATATTCATAAGTCTTACATTACATCATAAGGTAAAAAAACTACAACAACATCTTGTCTTCATATCCCCACATACTATCCCTGCAGGTCATTCATAAATAACTTCTTCACATCCTGGAAAAAATAATACATTGAAAGGGGTGATCTCAGATGCTTAGTAAGGATAAAAATATATCATAAGCTTTCATAGATAAGTATAAACTCTTAAGGAAATGTTTAACTAAAACAAAAGCCTTTTAAACTTGAACATCAGCATAATATGGAAAAGATAAAATGAAATAATTCTATTTACTTATTCACATGGATATTCTACTAGTCGAATAATCACATGAAATATCAATAACCACTTTCATAATGATGGAATGAATAATGCCAGACTATCATAACCACGTATCCAAGGCCTCGTGCCGAGACTACAAATAAGATTTTGTCAATGCCTCGTGCCAAGACACTAGTTTGCCTCATGAGACCTACTGATGCATCAAGGAGATATAGCGGGCTCCACTCGTCACTTACTAAGTCCAATTCATTCCCCATATAAAAATTTTGAAATATGACATAAATATTCGTATTAAACTAGCATACGAAATGTCAATATTTAATCGACAAACCATGAATGGTATAAAAATATCACATCCACAGTCAAACATAACTCATTCGATAAAATATGGAAGATTGTATTGTATCAGATTAATCTCAATCAAGAATAATGAAGGATATTGACATTGATGAAAGTAATCATCAAAACTATTAGAGAGAAATATCCCCCTTTTTCTTGAAATCATTTAAAAGTCACACTATTTGTTAAGAAGCCATTTAAGAATTGATTTTTGAATCAATGTGTCCCATAACCACAATGAAACTTTTAAAAGTAATTTTAATTTTAAAACATTAATGTCCATATAAATAAATTCTGAAAACCATTTTTAAAACATGGACGTTAATGAGAAATATTTAGAAGAATAAGTATTTAAGACACTTAAAAATGTATTTTAGTTAGAGTTTACAACCAAAACAGAGACACTTGAATACAAATAATTGAGGTAATCAAAACATTATAATATCATGAGAATAAACGGATTCATGATATATTATGTCAAAGTACATTATATATAGCATATAAAATTGATTTGGTGTATAACAACAAAGAAGTCTCAATGAAATGTAAATTGAGATGAATTCTCTTATAATGACCATATCCTTAGGATAAGGATAAATCAATGACATAGTTATGGGTGAAAAATATAAATACACTCAATATGATTGGATATTTAGTGTAAATCAATCAGATTAAATTCATACATATTCTTTTAAAAACAACACCAATGAATTGGATATTTAACTCAACAAATCGAGATTGAGTAAAAATTACTCTTATCAAGTTCATACTGATGAACTGATAATTTACCAATGGAGTGATTATGTGTATCAAATGTATATCCACAGAAAGGGCAGTGGAATTTATGACATAATCAAATGAATAGTGATTATACACATAATCTTGGAGTAAAATAATAAATGAAGTATGCGTAAAGCTGAATGAGTGGAAATTGAAATTTCAATTTCCCTTATTGAGTTGGTAACATAGAAAACATACACCCATGAAATAAGGGTCATACAATGATTATGTAAATATACATGAATTAAAGTATATTACACAATGAATACAAACATGGTAAGTACACACACAACATGTAATAAATAAGTGGTGAACAATGGAATTCTCACTTAATTAAAAGTGAGATAAGAAACCCCTTACTTTGTACTTTTTCCTTGGTCGATGGTAAGATAACCTCCGGTATAATGGTGAAATAATTGTTATTGAATTATAAAAGAATCATTTACATTATTATGATATCATATATTATCTTTTAACATTGATTTGTTAATAATATCTTAGTATTATCGTCATTTCGGGTGATAACTAACTCATTTTCCGTTATTTTTTTGTTACGTAAGTCATGTTTGTTATGGATAGGTTGTATCTAATTAATGTACAGAATTATATCATGTCATTAAACCTTACATGTAATCATCAAAATAGAATTATACTTGATTGGATATGATGGAGAATGAATCTCATCGCCTTCGTGGAAACGGTAATCCGTACGTACGCACAAGCGATAATATAATTATTTTGATGTTAAAATAATATATAATTGGATGGTATATCATATAGATAGAATAATAATCATGTTATATTTATTATTTACATGAATTACACATCATTGTTATACCCATCCAAATAATAATTTATTGAATGAAAATTACACCACGACATGGAGATAGTATGTCGTACGTATTTACGTATGGTGACATGCCATTCAAAGGATGGATAGAATACTGAATATGGTTGTAGAATATTTATAATAACATCACAGTATATATAAGGTACTGGAGTTATTATTTTAGAATAGAAATAACAAAGAAAGAAGAAGTTGAAGAAGAAAGGAACTTGGAAGAGGGTGGTGAAAACATTACCTCTTCATCGGGTTCTTCCTTTTGATTTGACCAAAAGGGATCCATAGGTTGGATTTATAATCAAACTAATGACTCTATTATATAGTGAGGGAATTTGAGAGAGTATTTGGGCTGGGTTTTTCAGAGCCAAAAGGCTTTGAATGTGTGAATTAGTGAGAAGGGGGAGTGCCCTTTTATAAGAGGGGTGAGGGGAACCTTTGGAAAATCAAAAAATATTATTTTATAATAAATTTATATTCAGTTTATAATGGCTCCAAAGAGGATTATTTAAAGTTTAAGGTGGTGATGGGTCGATAACCACTCAACTAATAGAATTTAGTCATGTTTGGGTCATTATATTAACCTTATCTTTATGTATTAACTCTTAGTTAATTAGTTTCCCTTTTATAATGTCTCTTTGTACTTTTATATTATATGGTTAATAAACTTACTATATACATCCAAGAGACCCCCAAGTGGTCCATTAATGATACACCTATCATGATATAAGTCCTTTGTCCGATCCTTAGATTTTTAGGAATTGAATATAAATTAATAATATAATATTTATTTTAAAAACTCCTTTAGGTCAATTTTGACACTATTGGGTATTTTGTTTTTGATAAATTCATAACAGCATTATTCCTTCGAAAACAATTTATATAATCAATCCTAATAAGTCATATTAACCTATAAAATTATTTGAATTCATAAAAAGTCTCAAATTACATTTATTTTGATATTTATAATATCAATTATTTTAATATTTCTTTAATTAGGTAATTACTTTTTCAACATTGTGTCATAAATAAATTAAATTATTTGACATCTAAAAATTATAAATAAAACACCATTATGTAGGAAATCTTTTTATATTTCTAATTATTATTTGAAATCGAATTTATCTTATTCATAACCCTATATTAAAAATGTTTTAGGAAATAAAATTTGATTTTAACTCTTTTAACACTTTTTCGAATTAAATAAAACTAAATGTCCTAATATAATAAAAGTGGACCTAAATGATAATATTTTACTCCTAAGGTTGTTTTTGGTCGAGATATAATTTTCCAATAGAATTATGACATGTGTTAGGGAAATATTAATATCATTTTTACCCTTAATTACACTATTTACATTTAACCGCGGTAAATAAAAGTAAAAAGTTACTATTCAACAAAAATTATTTTCATCTCATTGAACTACATTTTACTCCTTGATATTAACCATGTCTCTCGGATCTTCTAAATTAAACTCACAGAAGTGGTGAAATTAAGTTTTATGAAAAATTCAGTTTTTTAACTACCACTTAGTGGTTTCACTATTCATCAAAAAATGAATGTTTCCAGAAAAAAAATCAAAAATTAGGCCTAATCTATATTTGATATTATGAATTCAAAATTGATGTATATTTTACCAAATTCAAAACATATCAGTTTCATTAATTAATTTAAAAATTAATTCATGTCGTCAAAAAAATAGCGTATTTTAAAGAGATAATAACTATCAAAAGATTGACACTTGTTTATGTCTGGTTTAAATGTGAAATTATATCCAATTACAAAAATTGTATTAAATGGTAAAAATATATTCTAAATATACTTTAAAACCACTCAAATTAGTAACTTATCACTATTAATTATTTCTATTAAAAAATTTTTTTTTAATGAAAATTTAGTAATTTTCACTATTCATCAAAATATGAACGTTATCTGAAAAGTACCAAAATATCACCCTAAGCTAATTTCGATATTAAAAATCCAAAAAATGAAGTCCATTTTGAAAGATAACATTTATAAACTTTCAAAAAGTAGGTATTACTATTCATAATGGCTATTTTGATTGGTTGTGGTGTGTTAGAATCTCGAAGTTGCGTACAATTCACACCGTTGCATTATTCAAAGGGAAATGTACCATGGAAGCTTGGGGTGTTACATTATCCCCTCCTTCAATAAATTGCGTCCATGCAATTTTTTTCAAAATTGGGATTGAGAATATAATGGAAAGTCCCACATCGGAAAAAGAGTCAATAAAACTATCACTTTAAATGAAAGGAAGAGAGGTATAAAGGTCACCCAAGATAACCCATACTAGGATTCCATGTAGGAAAACATGGATATGGACAATAAACTAAGTGTTATGTTCTGATGGAGAGGGATAGAAAACATGATCAGGAGAATGTTAATAATAAGAAAATCACAAACTTGTGTTGGGAGAAACGGTCATTAGTCTCTCAGTAGGAATAGTAAACGGACTACATATTTTGTTTTAAGTTATATTACATAAGGAAGAGGAATTCATTTATGATATTGACTAAGAACATAAAGATATCTACTTAATTTTTAATTAGAGTTTCATTCTTTAATAAATTTTCACCACTAAATCATTTTTGTTAAACAATGAGTATTCAAGAAGACTTGGTATCAATGGAAGAGCTAGAATAAACTTCTATAGAAATACACGATCCACGTAGGATAAACTATATATTTACCTTTTCTTAAGAGATTAATCAAAACCAAAATGGTTAGTATAATATCTGATGATCCCCCAAATGGATACTCCATTAGAGAAAAAAACACACTAATCTTAATTTCTATAATTAAACCATCAATAACCCAAAGTAAAATAAATACCATTAAATAATGAATTATCCTTAAAATCCTTCAATATTATCCAAAATAATATTGAAACCCAAAACATATAATAATGTAGTCTTCCACGTTAAATTTTATCTCCAAATGTCATTAATTACTCTTAAAGTCACATACTTAAAAGTAATTAACCTAATAATTTCCATAAATAACCCAAATCACTATAAATCCACAACAAAAATGTAGATAAAATCCACCATTACTCCTCAAATGAAATCCCATAATATTCTATTTTCTTTGGGCATATAGTGTACACAACAGAATGAACAACTTCCAAAATAACATTTATCACTAAATCACCAAATCATTTTCCTATACTAAGGGTATTCATTTGATAAGACATAAGATCCCAAATCAAATTATTATTGATCAATAAAATCATTTAACTAAAAATAATAGTCACACTAAATAGGGACTTCACGTAGTCCAGTGGTAGGCAATAAATCCCAATCGCACATTGGTTGTGGGTTCGATTCCCAGATCTTTGTCTGACGTGATGGGTTGTCACACGGTCTGCGTGTTGTCCTTTTTCAAAAACTATATTTTATAACATTACCAAAATGAGATAGATTCCTCAAAATAACCATAATATAATTTAACCACAAATCTTATCTCACAACTTTCATTTTCATCCAAAATTATAATAAATTATAATTGCCTCATACCCAACGATCATATAAAACCAAATGGATATTTATAACTATATCCACAGGAGGAAAGATAATTTTTCCTCAATTATCATTCTCACATCGAAAACTGCAGGGTTAAAAATACAAGAGAAAATTATTCCAAAGTAATCCCATCAACAAGGAGCACTAATACTTTTTAAACATTTCTCCAACCATTTATCTATAAATAGCTTCTTCTTTGACCAAGAAAATATCCTATGGAATAGCGCATTCACTCTGGTAATGTCCAGGTCCCCTATATTTATGGAAAATGACTTTAAATGGATTCTTGGGACCATTTTAATCTTCTTCCATAGTACTCATCATTTTTCTTCGGTAATTATTCACTTTATGTCCTTCCTTCCCGCACGTAAATCATTTCTTTGTCCCATTGAGACACTTTCCTGGGTGTTTCCTTCCACATTTACTACATGATGGAAATTGAGGATTCCTTTTTCCATGGTATCCACTTCTGGAGCTCTTATCATTCATCACCTTTCTCGTCATTATTGAGTCCGAGAATTGGTTAATATATATATTGTTGATCATATTTTTAGAAAATTGATTTGGTATAAAGACGATATCTTTTAAGCCCATCAACATTCCATTTTGTTTCTCATTACCACCACCGTTCCCACCTTGTACATCATTCTAAAAGTTACTATGACTTCCTTGGAATCCAGCCATTGTCTAAAACCAGAAAGCATTGTGTGAGTAACAGTAGTCTAAAAATCATTTAGAGATTAACATGTCACCATATTCTCAATTTGAAACACATTATGATATACCAAGGACATTTACTCTCACCTTATATATATAATACATCAAATCGGTTTGTAAAGAAACTGTAAATTATCCTAAGCATATCCCCGGAGAGTGTCGTAACCAAGAGTGCAACAAGGCCCATTTTCGTGCACCAGTTCCCGTTCGAGTCTAGCTCAAAGCAGTGTTCTCAGGTTTTACCCCTAGGTACATCTGTTCCAGAGCCCCCTCTACTTGCTCGTATCCAGACAGGGATGTATTGCTCGGAAAACTCACAAAATCTCAACAATACCAAAATTCTAGGAAGTTCTTTTATACCAATCCTCAATGTTCATCTTAGGTCTACGTGCTCTAATCAGAGTTTATCTAAATCTAGCTTCCAAGGCTTGTACTAAACATCCTCTGATACCAAACGTAATGCCCCGACCCCAGTTACCCAGAGTCGGTGCATTATTACATAACATTGGCATGATCACAAAGGATCAAGTCCCGAAAGACCGATTAGTTTAGAATTCTTAGAAACACTACTTATATTCATTAGTCTTACATTACATCATAAGGTTAAAAAAATACAACATCATCTTGTCTTAATATCCCCTCATACTGTCCCTGTAGGTCATTCATAAATTACTTCTTCACATCCTGGGAAAAATAAAACATTTAAAGGGGTGAGCACAGATGCTCAGTAAGGATAAAAATATAGCAGAAGCTTTCATAGATAATTATAAACACTTAATTCAATGTATAACTAAAAAAAGCCTTTTAAACATGAACTTCACCATAATATGGAAAATATAAAATGAAATAATTCCATTTACTTATTCACATGGATATTCTACTAGTCGAATAATCACATGAAATATCAATAACCACTTTCATAATGATGGAATGCATAATGCCAGACTATCATAACCACGTATCCAAGGCCTCGTACCGAGACTACAAATAAGATTTTTTCAATTCCTCGTGCCAAGACCCTAGTTTTCCTCATGAGACCTACCGATGCATTGAGGAGCTATAGCGGGCTCCAATTATCACTTACTATGTCCAATGTATTCCTCATATGAAAAGTTTGAAATATGACAAAAACATTCGTATTAAACTAGCATATGAAATGACAATACGTAATTGAAAAACCATGAATGGTATAAAAATAAGACATCCATAGTCAAACATAACTCATTCGATACAATATGGAAGATTGTATTGTATCAGATTAATCTCAATCATGAATAATGAAGGATATTGAAATAGATGAAAATAATCGTCAAAACTATTAGAGAGAAATATCCCCCTTTTTCTTGAAATCTTTTAAAAGTCACACTATTTGTCAAGAAGCCATTTAAAAATAGATTTTTGATTCAAAGTGTCCCATACCAATTTGAAACATTTAAAAGTAATTTTAATTTTAAAACTTTAATGTCCATATAAATAAATTCTTTAAACCATTTTTAAAACATGGACATTAATGCGAAATTTTTAGAAGAATAAATCATTAAGACACAAAAAATGTATTTTAGTTAGAGTTTCTAACCAAAATAGAGACCCTTTAATACAAATAATTAAGGTAACAAAAACATTATAATATCATGAGAATAAAGGGATTCGTGATATACTATGTCAAAGTACATTATATACACAATATAAAAGTGATTTGGTGTATAACAACAAAGAAGTATCAATGGAATGTAAATTGAGATGAATTCTCTTATAAAGACAACATCCTTAGGTTAAGGATAAATCAACGACATAATTATGTGTGAAAAATATAAATACACTCAATATGATTGGATATTTAGTGTAAATCAATCAGATGACATTCACGCATATTCTTGTAAAAACAACACCAATGAATTGGATATTTAACTCACCAAATCGAGATTGAGTAAAAATTACTCTTATCAAGTTCATACCGATGACCTGATAATTAATCAATGTAGTGATTATTTCGATAAAAAGTATATCCATAGAAAGGGGAGTGGAATTTATTACATAATCAAATGAATAGTTATTCTACACATAATCTTGGAGTAAAATAATCAATGAAGTATGCGTAAAGCCGAATGAGTGGAAATTGAAATTTAAAATTCCATTATTGGTTTGGTAACATAAAAAACATAAACCCATGAAAGAAGGATCATACAATTATTATTTAAATATAAATGAATTAAATTATATTACACAATGAATACAAACATGGGCAGTACAGACACCACATGTAATAAATAAGTGGTGAACAAAGGAGTTCTCACGGAATTAAAAGTGAGATAAAAAACCCATTACTTTGTACTTATTCTTTGGTCGATGGTATGTTAACCTCCTGTATAATGGTGAAATAATTGTTATTTAATTATACATGAATCATTTACATTATTATGATATCATATAGGATCTGTTAACATTGATTTGTTAATAATATCCTAGTATTATCGTCATTTCAGGTGTTAACTTACACATTTTCCTTTATATTCTTTGTTACGTAAACCGTGTTTGTTATGTATAGGTTGTATCTTATTCATATCCAGAATTATATCAAGTCCTTAAAAATTATTTTTAATCATCAAATGAGAATTATACATGAATGGATATGATGGAGAATGAATCTCATCGCATTCATGGAGACGGTAGTCCGTACATACGCACGAGCGATAATATCATTTTTTTGATGTTAAAATAATATATAATTGGATGGAATATCATATAGACAGAATAATTATCATGTTATATTTATTATTTACATGAATGACACATCAATATTATACCGATCAAAATAATAATTTATTGAATGACAATTACACCACGACATGGAGATGGTAAGCCGTACGTACGCACGTATAGTGACATGAAATTAAAAGGATGAATAGAATACTGAATATGGTTGTACCATATTTATAATAACATCACAATATATAGAAGATACTGGAGTTATTATTTTAGAATAGAAATAATAAAGAAATAAGAAGTTGAAAAAGAATGGAACTTGAAAGAGGGTGGTGAAAACATTACCTCTTCTTCGGGTTCTTCCTTTTGATTTGATCAAAAGGGCTCCATAGGTTGGCTTTCTGATCAAACCAAGGCCTCTAGGATGTAGTTAGGGAAGTTGAGAGAGTATTTGGGCATGGTTTGGCCGAGCCAAAAGGATTTTAATGTGTGAATTAGTGAGATGGGGGAGTTCCCTTTAATAAGAGGGGTGAGGGGAACTTTTGGAAAAGCTAAAAATATTATTTTATAATAAATTCATATTCTGTTTATAATGGCTTAAAAGTGGATTATTTAAAGTTTAAGGTGGTGAGGGGTCATTAAACACTCAACAAATAGAATTTAGATAGGTTTGGTCATTATATTAACCTTATCTTTAAGTATTTACTCTTAGTTAATTAGTTTCACTTTTACAATGTCTCTTTGTATTTTTATATTATATGATTAATAAACTTACTATATACATCCAAGCGACCTCCAAGTGGTATATTAATGACACACCTATCATGATATAAGTATCTTGGCAGATCCTTAGATTATTAGGAATCGAATATAAATTAATTATATAATATTTGTTTTATAAACTCTTTTATGTCAATTTTGACACTATTGGTTATTTTGTTTTTGATAAATTCATCACCACATTATTACTTCGAATAAAATTTATATAATAAATCCTAATATGTCATATTAACCTAGAAAATTAATGGAATTCATATAAAGTCTCAAATTACATTTATTATGATATTTATAATATCAATTATTTTACTATTTAATTAATTAGGTAATTACTGCATCACCATTGTGTCATAATCAAATTAAATTATTTAATGAATAAAAATTATAAATAAAATACCATTACGTAGGAAATCGTTTTATCATTCTAATGAACATTTTAAATTGAATTTATCTTATGTATAACCCTATATTAAAAATGTTTTAGAAAATAAACATTGATTTTAACTCTTTTAACTCTTCTTTGAATTAAATAATAATAAATGTCCTAATCTAATAAAAGTGGACCTAAATGATAACTTTTACTCCTAAGGTTGTTTTTGGTCGTGATACACTTGTCCAATAGAATTAGGACATGTTTTAGGGTAATATTAATATCATATTTACCCTTAATTACCTTATTTACTTTTAACCGTGGTAAATAAAAGTAAAACATTACTATTCACCAAAAATTATTTTTATCTCATTGAACCACATTTTACTCCTTGACACTAACCATATCTCTAAGATTTTTAAAATTCCAATCATAGATGTGGTAAAATTATGTTTTATGAAAAATTCAGTTTTTTAACTACCACTTTGTGGTTTCACTATTCATCAAACATTGAAAGTTTCATGAAAAATACCAAAAAATAGGCCTAAGAAATATTTGATATTATTAATTCAAAAATGATGCCTATTTTACCAAATTCAAAACATATCCATTGCATAAATCAATTTAAAAATTAATTACCGTCGTCAAAACAAATAGTGTGTTTTTATGAGATAACAACTATCAAAAGATTAACACTTGTTTATGTCTGGTTTAAATGTGAAATTACATCCAATGACCAACATTGTATTAAATGGTAAAAATATATTCTAAATATACTTTAAAACCACTCAAATTAATAATTTATCACGATTATTTATTTCTATTAAAAAGTTGTTTTTAATTAAAATTTAGTAATTTTCACTATTCATCAAAATATGAAAGTTATCCGAAAAGTACCAAAATTTCACACTAATCTAATTTCGATATTAAAAATACAAAAATGAAGTCTATTTAGAAATATAAAATTTATAAAATTTCAAAAAGTATGTATTACTATTCATAATGGCTAGTTTGATTGGTTGTGGTGTGTTAGAATCTCGAAGTTGCGTACAATGGACGCCATTGCATTATTCAAAGGAAAATGTACCGTGGAAGATTGGGGTGTTACATTCACCCCTCCTTCAGTAAATTGTGTCATCACAATTTTTTTAAAATTGGGCTTGAGAATATAATGGAAAGTCCCACATCGGAAAAAGTGAAATCTATCACTTTAAAATAAAGGAAGAGAGGTATAAAGGTCACCCAAGATAACCCATACTAGGATTCCATGTAAGAAAACATGGATATGGACGATAAACTAAATGTTATGTTCGGATGGAGAGGGATAGAAAACATGATCCGGAGAAAGTTAACAATAAGAAAATCACAAACTTGTGTTGGGACAAACGGTCATTAGTCTCCCAGTAGGAAAAGTAAACGGGCAACATTTTTTGTTTTAAGTTACATTACATAAGGACGAGGAATTAATTTATGATATTGACTATGAACATAAAGAGATATACTTACTTTTTAAGTATAGTTTAATACATTAATAAATTTTTACCACTAAATCATTTTTTTAAACAATGTGTCTTCAAGAAGACATGGTCACAATGGAAGACCTAGAATAAACTTATATATAAATATATGATCCATGTAGCATAAGCCATATATTTACCTTTCATTAGAGATTAATCAAAACCAAAATTGTTAGTATAATATCTAATGATCCCCCAAATGGATATTCCTTTAGAGAAAAAAACACTAATCTTAATTTCTAAAATTAATCCATCAATACCCCAAAGTTAAATAAATACCATTCAATAATCAATTGTCCTTAAAATCCTTCAATATAATACAAAATAATATTGAAACCCAAAACTTATAAGAATGTAGTCTTCCACATTAAATTGTATATCCAGATGACATTAATTACTGTTAATGTCACATACATAAAAGTAATTAACCTAATCATTTCCTTAAATAACCCAAATAACTATAAATTCACAATAGGAACATAGATAAAAATCCACCATTACACCTCAAATGAAATCCCATACTATTCTATTTTTCTTGGGCATATAGTGTTCACAACAAAACAAAAAACTTCCAAAATGACATTTATCACTTAATCACCAAATCATTTTCCTATACTAACGATATTCATTTGATAAGACATAAGATCCCAATTCAAATTATTATTGATCTATAAAATCATTTAACTAAGAATAATAGTCACACTTACCAGGGACATCATGTAGTCCAGTGGTAGGCGATAAATCCCAATCACACATTGGATGTGGGTTCGATTCCCACATCTTTTTCAGACGCGACGGGTTGTCACACGGTCTGTGTGTTGTCCTTTTTCAAAAACTCTATTTTATAACATTACCAAAATGAGATAAATTCCCCAAAATAACCATAAAATAATTTAACCGCAAATCTTATCTCATACCTTACATTTTCATCCCAAATTATAATAAATTATAATTGCCTCAAACCCAATGATCATATAAAACCAATGGTTATTTATAACTATATCCTCAAGAGAAAAGATAATTCTTCCTCAAATATCATTCTGACATGGAAAACTGCAGGGTTAAAAATACAAGAGAAAATTATTCCAAAGTAAACCCATAAACAAGGAGCACTAATACTTTTTAAAAATTTCTCCAACCATTTATCTCCACATATATTCATCTTTGACCAAGAAAATATCGTCTATAATAGGTCATTCACTTGGGTAATGTCCATGTCCCCTACATTTACTTAAAATGACTGTAAATGGATTCTGGGGACCATTTTTATCTTCTTCCATAGTACTATTCATTTTTCTTCAGTAATTATTCACTTTATGTCCTTCCTTCCTGCACGTAAAGCATTTCTTTGACCCATTGAGACACTTTCCTGGGAGTCTCCTTCCACATTTCCTGCATGATGGAAATTGAGGATTCCTTTATCCATGGTATCCACTGTTGGAGCTCTTATCATTCATCACCTTTCTCTTCGTTTTTTAGTCCGGGAAATGGTTAATATATATATTGTTGATCATATTTTTGGAAATTTGATTTGGAATAAAGACAATATCTTTTAATCCTATCAACATTCCATTTTGTTGCTCATTTCCTCAATCGTTCCCACCTTGTACATCATTCTCAAAGTCATAATGACTTCCTTGGAATCCAGCCATTGACTAAAACCAAAAAGCATTATGTGAGTAATAATAGTCATAAAATCATTTAGAGATTAACATTTCACCATATTCTCAATTTGAAACACATTAGGATTAACTAAGGTCATTTTCTCTCATCATATATATATAATACTTCAAATCAGTTTGTAAAGAAAATGTAAATTATCCTAAGAATATCCCCCGGGAGTGTCGTAACCAAGAGTTTAGCAAGGCCCGTTGTCGTGCAGCAGTGCCCATTCGAGTCCTGCTCAAAGCTGTGTTTTCTGGTTTTACCCCTAGGTACATCTGGGCCAGAGCTACCTCTACATGCTTGTATCCAGATAGCGATGTATTGCTCTGAAAACTCAAAAAATCACTACAATACCAACATTCTAGTAAGTTCTTCTATATTAATCCTCAAAGTTCATCTTAGGTCTACATGCTCTAATCAGAGTATATCTAAATCTAGCTTCCATGGTTTGTACTAAACATTCTCTGATACAAACTATAACGCCCTGACCCCAGTTACCCAGAGTCGGTGTATTATTACATAACATTTGCATGATCACAAAGGATCAAGTCTCGAAAGACTGATTAGTTTAGTATTCTTGGAAACACTAAATATATTCTTAAGTATTACATTACATCATAAGGTAAAAAAACTACGACAACATATTGTCTTAATATCCCCTCATACTATCCCTACAGGTCATTCATAAATTACTTCTTCACATCCAGGAAAAAATAAAACATTGAAAGGGGTGAGATTAGATACTCAGTAAGGATAAAAATATAGCAGAATCTTTCATATATAATTATAAACACTTAATGAAATGTATAACTAAAACAAAAGACTTTTAATCTTGAACTTCATCATAATATGGCAAAGATAAAATGAAATAATTCCATTTACTTATTCACATTGATATTCTACTAGTAGAATAATCACATGCAATATCAATAACCACCTTCATAATGATGGAATGCATAATTCCAGACTATCATAACCACGTAGCCAAGGCCTTGCCTGAGACTACAAATAAGATTTTGTCAAGGGCTCGTGCCAAGACACCAGTTTGCCTCATCAGACATAATGATGCATCATGGAGCTATAGTGGGCTCCACCTGTCACTTACTAAGTCCAATGCATTCCTCACATGAAATGTTTGAAATATGACATAAAAATTCGTATTAAACTAGCATACGAAATGTCAATACTTAATCGACAAACCTTGAATGGTATAAGAATAGCACATCCACAGTCAAACATAACTCATTTGATAAAATATGGAATATTGTATTGTATTAGATTAATCTCAATCAAGAATTATGAAGGATATTGACATAGATGAAAATAATCGTCAAAACTATTAGAGAGAAATATCCCCCTTTTTCTTGAAATCATTTAAAAGTCACACTATTTGTCAAGAAGACGTTTAAAAATAGATTTTTGAATCAATGTGTCCCATACCACTTTGAAACATTTAAAAGAAATAGTAATTTTAAAACTTTAATGTCAATATAAATAAATTCTTAAAACCAGTTTTAAAACATGGACAATAATGAGAAATACTTAGAAGAATAAATCATTAAAACACATAAAAATGTATTTTAGTTAGAGTTTCTAACCAAAAGAGAGACACTTGAATACAAATAATTGAGGTAATAATAACTTTATAATATCATGAGAATAAAGGGATTCATGATATACTATGTCAATGTACATTATATGCACCATATAAAAGTGATTTGGTGTATAACAACAAAGAAGTCTCAATGTAATGTAAATTGAGAGGAATTCTCTTATAAAGACAATATCCTTAGGTTAAGGATAAATCAAAGACATAATTATGTGTGAAAAATATAAATACACTCCATATGATTGGATATTTAGTGTAAATCAATGAGACGACATTGACACATATTCTTGTAAAAACAACACCAATGAATTGGATATTTAACTCAATAAATCGAGATTGAGTAAAAATTACTCTTATCAAGTTTATACCGATGACCTGATAATTTAACAGTGGAGTGATTATGTGTATAAAAAGTTTATCCACAGAAATTGGATTGTAATTTATGACATAATCAAATGAATAGTGATAATACACATAATCTTGGAGTAAAATAATCAATGAAGTATGTGTAAAGCCGAATGAGTGGAAATTGAAATTTTAAATTCCCTTATTGATTTGGTAACATACAAAATATACACCCATGAAAGAAGGATCATACAATTATGATGTAAATATACATGAATTAAAGTATATTACACAATTAATACAAACATGGGCAGTACACACACCACATGTAATAAATAAGTGGTAAACAATAGAATTCTCACGGAATTAAAAGTGAGATAAGAAACCCCTTAATTTGTACGTTTTCCTTGGTCGACGGCTGTTTATCATCCAATATAATGGTGAAATAATTGTTATTTAATTATAAAATAATCATTTACATTAATATGATATCATATATGATCTTTTAACATTGATGTGTTAATAATATCTTAGTATTATCGTCATTTTGGTTGTTAACTTACTCGTTTTCCTTTATATTCATTGTTATGAAAGCCATGTTTGTTATGGATAGGTTGTATATTATTCGTTTCCAGAATTATATCATGTACTTAAACATTATTTTTAATCATCAAATGAGAATTATTCTTTAATGGATACGATGGAGAATCAATCTCATCGCGTTCATGGAGACGGTAGTTCGTACGTACTCACGAGCGATAATATCATTCTTTTGATGTTAAAATAATATATGATTGGATGGTATATCATATATACAGAATAATTATCATGTTATATTTATTATTTACATGAATTACACAACATTTTTATACCCATCCAATTAATATTTTATTGAATGACAATTACACCACGACGTGGAGATGGTAATCTGTACGTACGCACATATGGTGACATGCCATTCAAAGGATGGATACAATACTGAATCTGGTTTTACCATATTTATAATAACATCACAGTATATAGAAGATATTATAGTTATTATTTTAGAATAGAAATAAAAAAGAACGAATAATTTGAAGAAGAAAGGAGCTTGAAAGATGGTGGTAAAAACATTACCTCTTCTTCGGGATCTTCCTTTTGATTTGATCAAAAGGGCTCCATAGGTAGGCTTTCTGATCAAAATAAGGCCTCTAAGTTGTAGTGAGGTAAGTTTAGAGAGTATTTGGGCAGGGTTTGGCCGAGACAAAAGGCTTTGAATGTGTGAATTAGTGAGAAGTAGGAGTGCCCTTTTATAAGAGGGGTGAGGGGCACCTTTGGAAAAGCTAAAAATATTATTTTATAAAAAATTCATATTCGGTTTATAATTGCTCCAAAGTGGGTTATTTAAATTTTAAGGTGGGTATTGGTCGAAAACACTCAACCAATAGGATTTAGACAGGTTTGGGTCATTATACTAACCTTATCTTTAAGTATTAACTCTTAGTTAATTAGTTTCACTTTTACAATGTCTCTTTGTATTTTTATATTATATGGTTAATAAACATACTATATACATCCAAGAGACCACCAAGTCATCCATTAATTATACACCTATCCTGATATATGTCTCATGGATGAACCTTAGATTTTTAGGAATTGAATATAAATTAATAATATAATATTCATTTTAAAAACTCCTTTATGTCAATTTTGACACTATTGGGTATTTTGTTTTTGATAAATTCATAACAGCATTATTAATTTGAAAAAAAATTATATAATCAATCCTAATATGTCATATTAACCTAGAAAAGTATTGGAATTTGTAAATAGTCTCAAATTACATTTATTTTGATATTTATAATATCAATTATTTTAATATTTCATTAATTAGGTAATTACTGCAGCACCATTATGTCATAAATAAATTAAATTATTTATTGAATAAAAATTATAAATAAACTTCCATTATGTATTAAATCTTTTTATCTTTCTAATGAATACTTAAAATCGAATTTATATTATGTATATCCCTATATTAAAAATGTTTTAGTAAATAAACCTTGATTTTAACTCTTTTAACTCTTCTTTGAATTAAATAATAATAAATGTCCTAATCTAAATCAAGTGGACCTAAATGATAATATTTTACTTATAAGGTTGTTTTTGGTCGAGATACACTTTACCAATAGAATTAGGACATGTTTTAGGGTAATATTAATATCATTTTTACCGTTAATTACCCTATTTACTTTTAACCGTGGTAAATAAAAGTAAAAAGTTACTATTCACCAAAACATATTTTATCTCATTGGGCCACATTTTACTCCTCGATATTAACCGTGTCTCTCAGATTTTTGAAATTCCACTCACAGAAGCGGTATACATAAGTTTTATGAAAAATTCAGTTTTTAACTACCACAATAGTGGTTTCACTATTCATCAAAAAATGAAAGTTTCCCGAAAAATACCAAAAATTAGGCCTAAGCTATATTTGATATTATGAATTCAAAAATGATGTCTATTTTACCAAATTCAAAACATATCAGTTGCATTAATTAATTTAAAAACTAATTCTCACCGTCAAAACAAATAGCGTGTTTTTAAGAGATAATAACTATCAAAAGATTGACACTTGTTTATGTCTAGTTTAAATGTGAAATTACATCCAATGACCAAAATTGTATTAAATGGTAAAAATATATTATAAATTTACTTTAAAACCAATCAAATTAATAATTTATCACTATTAATTATTTCGATTAAAAAAAAATTTTAATTAAAAGTTAGTAATTTTCACTATTCATCAAAATATGAATGTTATCCGAAAAGTACCAAAATTTCACCCTAAGATAATTTCGATATTAAAAATCCAAAAATGAAGTCCATTTCAAATGATAAAATTTAGAAAATTTAAAAAATTAGGTATTACTATTCATAACGGCTAGATTGATTGGTTGTGGTGTGTTAGAATCTCGAAGTTGCGTACAATGCACGCCATTGCATTATTCAAAGGGAAGCGTACCATGGAAGCTTGGGGAGTTACAACCATTATGATGGAACTGTATTTATATATGATATATATTATGTTTATGTTTTCATTATGCTTCTATATTTTCCATTTATATCATGCTTTTATAGTTTCCATAGTGGGTAAATACGATAATCTCATTTGAGGAAGTGCGGACTAACGCCCCCTCGAAGTGATGTGATTTATTAATGCCTTATTTGGGATGTATAAAGGATTGAGTTAATGATATTATATATGATATTATAATAGAATTATAATATACCTATGTATCATTATGTTTTAATTACATTAAAATAAGAAATAGAAATGAAAGCAGTGTTCATGCGTTTGTACGGCTTACCATCTCCATGAACGGTGCATTTCATTTATTAGATATAAATGTTTTGTAATATTATAAATACATGTATATACTGGATATATATGATATATATGATATCTAAATCATAAATATCATTCGGGATATAATGGACTATTGACCACATGGACAAGTTGTAAATATAAGGTGTTCATTTTTGACTCAAGTGCCAAATATCGACAAAACGAAAGTTATTAACTTAAATGATTACATAATTTTTATAACACGGTAATAAGTGATATAAAAAGAATAATAAACTTGAAAAAGATTCTTAAACAAGTAGAAATTAACTTTAGTTTATTATTCAGGATATTAAAGAACGATCGGGTGAAGTCGGACATGAGGTAAGGGACTTCGCCTCAATATCATTTCATTAAGGCGTATTTTGTTTTAATACACGATTTTCTTTTATATGCAACATAAAAAAAATTTCATTTTCATTTCATTAAAATGGAATCTCTTCCTATGAATCATTTTACTAAATGACAAAAAATGAATGTTTCTTTTAACGTAAGGGGTGACAAAAACCTTTCCACCCCCGCGAGTATTATTTGATCTTTGGATTCCTCAACAAGGCGTAATGTTTTTAAAAGAAAATAAATACCATATACACTTTTACATATTTTTTGTATTGAAAATGGTTTTGAAAATTTATTTTCTATGTCAATATATTTAAGTGATATACTGTGATTGAAATGTGGAAATGTTTTCTTTCACTTATATTTGTTTCATTTATTTTGATTTTATAATGGTACTTGGACATTTGATGTGTTGTTATGTGATAAAACAAATGACGAGTGGTTCCGTGAATACCATGATGGGTAGTTATGTTGTAACCTCCAATTCATTGGGTATGGAAGTCGGCTGTATGGCTATACCATTTAGTGATATGTGTGGAAGTCGACCATATGGTTATTCCATTTAAGTATGATTAAGTACCAAGTTACCTTTATATGTTATGTCTTCATTATATGGGTTTTATTGTAATATTTTGGTTACAAAAGGGTATGTAATGATATTTTATTCAGTGAAGAGTATTTATTTCTTCATAAAGGTGAAAAGTATTACTTATGTTAAAGTATTCATGGTCTACTTGTTGTTTTGAAAAACTAACTGTTTTATTTCTTTGTGCATCCCTTACGGAGCTTTTTAATGCTCATCCCAAGTTTTGAATTGTTTTTCATAGTAAATAAAGTAGAATAGGGTCAAGGATGGGATCAAATAAAATTCATTCCTACTAAAACATGGAACTATACATGACTCTTTTTTTCAAGAGTTCATGTTTTGTAAAGAAAATGGAAACTGAGTAGAAGTGTCTACTTTGTAATATTTTGAAATGTAATAGTTATGGCATAACTCTCTAAAACCCTAAACCTAAAAATATTCTCAACTTGAATTATTCATTTAATTAAATATTATGTAAGGTTTATGGTCGGGTCCGTATATTTGTTATAAGAGGTCAGTTTATGTATCTTTAGGTGTTATGGTATTGTTAATGTAATTTCCATAAAGTAATTTATGTTAATATTGACATCATATAGCATTTCCAATTTACCATGTTTCTTCGCCTAAGATATTTTTGTTTTCGGAATGGTTTTCCACAGAGGAAATAGGGAAGGTATGTTGGGATAACATCAGGAGGAATACAACCATCCAAATCAACAACCTGAGTTGGTCGGAATCGGAACTAAATAGTTTTTTGCAGCGATGGAACAGTTGACTCAGGCTATAAATGGTGGTGGAATTCATGCACGAGATCAGCCTGATCAACCGTAGAGGAACATGATAGTAGTGAAGCATTTCATGAGGCAACATCCCCCATCATTCAGAGGATCATCTGACCCTGTGCTAGCTGAAGGGTGGACTAAAGCACTGGAAAATATTTTCGATGTCGTGGGTTGTTCAGAACAACAAAAGGTTAGTCTTGATGTTTACCATTTTGAATGTGAAGCGGATCACTGGTGGTCGATGGTGAAACATATTAGGGATAGTGAAAATATTTATGCTCTTGTTTGGGATGAATTCAAAGGTATGTTTCTTGAGAAATATTTTCCTTTGGTGGTTTATCTTAGGATGGGAAAACAATTCCTAGAATTGAGGCTGGAGGATGACTCAATGAATGCTTATAAAGAAATGTTCGATTGACTGGAAAGGTATGCACCAAATTTCATCCGAGATATTGATAGTAAGACAAATTGATTTTACTCAGGACTAAAGCCACGATATCAAAGAGAATTAGCCTCACGTGAGTTCAAAAGTTTGGAAAAACTTGTTCGATGTGTGGAGAAGATGGAAATTGAGTTTACCGATGATCAAGAGTTCTTTAAAAAACAACAGAATAAGAGGTCCAGTTGGAAGGAAAAGGGGAATAATTCATCAAAGAAGCCTGGAGGTAATAAAAATAAATATCCTTCTTGTGAGAAGTGTGGTAAAAAGAATCCGGGAGAATGTATATAAAAGACTGGAAAGTGCTTCTGGTGTGGTATGTCTGGTCATATTGCTCGTGACTGTAAAGAAGATGAACTAGCATATAATGAAAAGACATCGGTAAGATATTTTAAGTGTAATTAAATGGGTCATTATGCAAATGAGTGTCCAGAGAAGAACTTAACTGAGGGAAAGCATCCAGAATACAAGCGGAAAGGGGTGGTGAAATCCTTCTCAACTACTTTAGCTGATGTTGGGCCATTGAATGAAGTAGTACCAGGTACATTGTTTGTTTGTTCAGATTGTGCCAATGTGTTGTTTGATTTATGGTCTACACACTATTTATTTTCTGAGAAGTTTTCTAGTAAATTGGAAATTCCATATCATGATATGAATACTGGACTTATGGTAAAAACACGTGGTAGAAATGTTGAGACAAAAAGAAATTATAAGAACATTATTGTATTTGTGTGCAGAAAGAATCTACCTGCAGACCTTATTGTTTTGCCTCTAGTAGAGTTTGATGTTATTTTTTGTATGGATGGGATTTCCATTTATCATGGTATGATTTATTGTAGAGCTAAAGAGGTTTCTTTTTAGAAAGATTTACAGTTTGTGTACAAGAATGAACCCTTTCTTTTGATAACATATCAGGAAGCTGAGAAACTAGTAAAAGATGAAAATGACTGTTACCTTGCACATATTGTTGAAAATAAAAAAACTATTCAAATTAATGATGTGCCAGTGGTAAATGAGTACCTTGATGTTTTTTCTAATGAGTTCCCTAGTATTATACCTGATCAAAAAGTTGAATTTACTATTGACTTATTTTATGATGCTATGCCAATTTCAAAACCCCCTTATCGAATGGCTCAAATTAAACTTTTAGAGTTAAAGAAGAAATTGCAGGAGTTATTAGCTAAAGGTTTCATTAGACCTATCACATCACCATGAGGTTCTCCTCTCTTGTTTGTTAAAATAAATATGGTTCAATGAGACTTTTCGTTGATAATAGAGCATTGAATAACATCACTATTTAGAAAAAGTATCCTTTTCCTCATATCGATGTTTTGTTTGATCAGCTCCAGGGAGCATAGTATTTTTTGAAGATTGACTTGAGATCGGGGTACCATCAGTTGAAAGTAAAATAAGTAGGTATTCCGAAGACTGCGTTTTATACTAGATATGGCCATTGTTAATTTGTAGTTATGCATTTTGGGTTAACCAATGCACATGCTGTATTCATGGATCTTATGAATAGAATTTTTCGTGTGTTCTTGGATAATATAGTGGTTGTTTTCATTGATGATATTTTGTTTTATTGAAAAATTAAGGAGGAACATGATAGTAATTAATGGGTTATCTTACAAACCTTAAAAGAAAATAAAAATTATCGTAAATTCAGCAAGTGTGAGTTTTAGTTACAAAAAATTTCATTCCCTGGTCACATTGTTTCAAAAAATGCCATAACTATTGATCCTTCTAAAACAAAAGTTGTTGAAGAATGGCCAAGACCCAGAAATATAACTGAGATCTGTAGTTTTCTTGGTTTGGAAGCTTATTATTAGAGGTTTGTTGAAAATTTTGCACGGCTATCTAGTCCAATGATTAAGCTAACTCGAAAAGGTGTTAAGTTTATTTGGACGAAATAATGTAATTATTTTATTCAGGAATTGAAAAGGAGATTGGTGAATGATCCAATTTTGGCACTGCCTTCCAGAAATGGTGAGTTTGTTATCTACAGTGATGCTTCATTGAAAGGACTTGGTTGTGTACTAATGAAGAATGATCAGGTAATTGATTATGCTTTAAGTCAATTGAAACCTCATGAGTTAAATTACCCTACAGATGATTTGGAATTATCTACTGTTGTTTTTTATTTAAAAAATTTTAGGCATCATTTGTATAGAGTGAAGTGTGAAACATTTACTGAACAAAAATGTTTGAAGTATATATTCACTCAGAAATAATTGAACATGGCACAGAGGAGAAGGTTGGAATTAATCAAGGATTATGATTGCATGATCCTTTATCATCCGGGAAAAGAACATAAAGTGGCTGATGATTTGAGTCGAAAATGTAATGCTTCATTAACCATGTTGCGTTTGGAATGAGATCCTTTGGTTTTTGATATGATGAACATTGGAATAGAAGTTGTTGGTGCAGGAAATTCACTTGTTTTGTTTTAGGTGTCAGTGAAATCATCTCTATCAGACAGAATTATGGAAGCGTAGAAGGAAGATAGTGAGTTGCAGAAAATGGTAGAGTTGGTTCAGAAGGGTAAGTTGCTTGAATTTAACATTGATAATGATAGTGTTTTGAAATTTGGGAATAGATTATGTATACCTTGTGATTCACAGTTGAAGAATGGGTTGTTATGTGAAACTAATAGTTCTCCGTTTTTAGTCCATCCTAGTAGTACTAAGATGTACAGAGATCTTCAAGAGTATTAGTAGTGGGATGGAATGAAAAGAGATATTGCTGATTTTACTGTGAAATGTTTGACTTGTCAGTAAGTTAAAGAAAATCGGAAGTTACCGAAAGGGATGATTCAGTCTTTACCGGTGCCATAGTGGAAAAGGGAAAATATATACATTGACTTCGTTTAGGGATTACCAAAGCCATCTCGAGGTAATAATGCAATCCAGGTTATTGTTGATCGGTTGACTAAATCTTCTCATTTCCTTCCTATTCGAGATATTTTATAACTAGATCAACTATCTCGGTTGTATGTTAAAGAGATATTTAGGTTTCTTGGAGTTCCCCTCTCCATTTTATCTGATCGTGATCCCACGTTTACTTATAACTTTAGGAAAGGGTTTCAGAAGTCATTGGGTACTGAATTAAATTTATGTATATCTTTTCATCCTCAATCAGATGGGTAGTCAGAATGAACAATTCAGACATTGTAGGATATGTTATGTGCTTGCTCGATGGATTATAAGGGATGTTGGGACCAACATATTTCTTTGGTTGAATTTTCTTATAATAATAGTTTTCATTCCAATATATAGATGTCTCCATTTGAGACATTATATAGAAAGAATTGATGAACTCCATCTTTTTAGGATGAAGTAGGTGAAAGGTAGCTGATGGGACCAGAATTGGTAGAAGAAATGGTAGAAAAAGATCAGTTGATTTAGAAGCACATGAGAACAGCTCAGAGTAGACAGAAAATTTATGCAGATAACCAGAGGAAGGATCTTTCTTTTGAGGTAGGCGACCATGAGTTTCTCAATGTTTCTCCATGGAAATGTGTGATGAGTTTTGGTTAAAAGGTAAAGTTGAGTCCGAGGTTCATTGGACCTTCTGAAGTTCTAGAGAATGTTGGATCAGTTGCCTATAGAGTGGCTTTACCTCCTTGTTTATCCCAGGTATACAATGTTTTTCATGTTTTGATGTTGATAATTTATATTTCAGATCCATCTCATGTTTTGAGCCCATATGTTGTTCAGTTTAAAGAAAATCTCTCTTATGAAGAATAACCAATTCAGATTCTTGACCATAGAGTGCAAGTGTTGCGGAATAAGGTAATTCACCAGGTAAATGTTCTGTGAAAAAACCATATGGTTGAAGAGGCGATGTGGGAATATGAAACTTTTATGAGGGGTAAATACCCCCACTTATTTTTATAAGTGAATAAAAATTGTGAGGACGCTATTCCAAAAAGGGGGGAAGGATGTAACATTCCAGGTAAATGAAGAATAAAGAAAATTTCATATTTATTAATATTTGTGAATTAAATTTTAATTTTAATTTAAATGGGTTTCTATGTTTGATAGCATACCCGATACACAACAATAGGTTTCTTTGAAATCTTATGTTGCACACTAATAATATAATATTATTATTTTAAATGGTAGTTAATTCCAAGTTGTTTTATTTGCAGGAATGAACAAAACTAACTAAAATATGATTATAAATGATTTTTAAATCTATTTAGATTATCCAATAAAAAGTTATAGGCTTAAAATGTGAATGAATCTAATTTTAAGCATAATTTACATTAAAAGTGCGATTTATACCCTTTTAATGGTGTACCCTTTTTAAATATAGTTTATTTTACTTTAATACATTATATATGACAAAATAAAATCCTTCTTTTTAATGGGGACATCAAAAAATTACGTTGTGTAAATTTTTGGAATTTTTCCGATAATGTTTATTTTTTAATGAATAGTGAAAATATTGAATTTTAATTCAAAACTATGTTTTAATCTAATTTATTTATATGGATATATTATATTTTTAATTGGTTTTAAACTATAATTAGAATATATTTTTACCATTTAATCCAATGTTGGCCATTGGAATTAATTTCACTTCGAAATTGGACAAAAACAAGTATCAATCTTTTGATAGTTATATTTTCTTAAAAACACGCTATTTGTTTTAACCAGGTGAATTAATATTAAAATTAACTAATTCCAATTCTATGTTTTGAATTTTTTTTAAATAGAAATCAATTTTGAATTTGGAATATCAAATATATCTTTGGATTAATTTTTTGTATTTTTCTGAAGAACTTCAATTTTTGATGAATAGTGAAACAACTTAGTGGTAGTTAAAAAAACTAAATTTTTCATTTAAATGACATTTTACCACTTATATGAATTGAATTAAAAAAATCCAACATACATTGTTGTTATCATGAAGTAAAATTATGTTCAATAAGATTAAAATAATTTTTGGTGAATAGTATCTTTTAAATTTTATTTACCGTGGTTAAAGTTAAATAGGGGAATTCAAGGTAAAAATAATATTATATTAATTCAAAATTACCTTAACACTTCCCCAAACCTTATTGGTTAAGTCATTAACGACCATCGGCATCTTTGGGTCGATCATGGGACCCCATTGAGCCACTTGGGAGTGATAATGACAATTTAGATTAATTAACTTAAAGTAAAGGGAAAATTGAAAAAATAAAATATCTTCTAGTAAATAAATTTTTAGGAGGGGTTATATAAATTATAATTTCGACTATAGATATTAATTATAAAGATAAATATATTTCATATATCTGTTTTTATTATAATTTTTAGACATCAAATAACTTAAATTATTTATGACACAACAATGATGTGGTGTTTACCTCATTAACAAATCATTTAAATATATAAGATTATAATGATTAAAATATTTTCCAAAACCTTCCCATTTCCTGTTAGATGATTTTATTTCGACAATGAGTCATCTTATTTTCAACATTAATAATTTTTGGACCTTTTGAAACCAAATATCATTATATAATAAAAAAATATTTTACACTTTCCTAAAGAGACCCTCCTCCCCCTTATAAAAGGATACCACTTATAACCAATTCCACACACCTCTCAAGCCATTTGGATCGTCCAAAATCTGCCCAATTAAGCTCCCTACATCCCTCTCCTCCACCTAGAATCCTTACCTTAAGCATAAGGAACTTTAATAAGTCCTTTGGTTCAATCCAAAGGGAGTTACCCAAATTAAAGGTAACAATATCTCATAAATTGTTTTCTTTTATTTTACTTCTCCAACCCCTAACCTCTTTTTATTATTTTCTTTTGGAACAAAAACAGTATCATAAATATACTAGGATTTTCTTATGAGAATAATTCTAACTAGAATTACACACACCACAATCTAATGGATGAAGAACATAATGTTTCTGTGGATGTAAAACTAACGCCTCACGAAATGATGATTGTTCAATTACATCTTATAGCCTCTCATGGTGGACATTATGATGGAACTGTATTTATTTATGATATATATTATGTTTATGTTTTCTTTATGATTCTATATTTTCAATTTATAGCACGCCATTATGGTTTTAATAGTGGGTAAATACGATATTCTCATTTGAGGAAGTGCGGACTACCACCCCCTCAAAGTGATGTGATTCGTTAATTCCTTATGTGGTATGTATAAAAGATGGAGTTAATGATATTATATATGATATTATACTGTAATTATAATATAAATATGTATCAATATGTTTTAATTCCATTAAAATAATAAATAGAAATCAAAGTAGCATTCATGCGTAGGTACAACTTACCGTCTCCATGAACGATGCTTTTTATTTATTACATCTAAATGTTTGGTAATATTTTAATTACATGTATATACTGGATATATATGATATATATGATATCTAAATCATGAATATCATTCTAGATATAATGGACTATTGACCACGTGGACAACTTGTAAATATAAGGTGTTCATTTTTTACTCAAGTTCCAAATATCGACAAAACAAAAGTTATTAACTGAAATGATTACATAATGTTTATAACATGATAATAAGTTATATAAAAGGAATAATAAACTTGAAAAATGTTCTTAATAAATTATAAATTAACGTTAGTTTATTATTCATGATATAAAAGAACGATCGAGTCACATCAGACACGGGGTATGGGACTTCGTCTCAATCTCCTTTCATTGAGGCATATTTATTTTAATATACGATTTTCTTTTATACGCAGTATAAACACCTTTGACTTTTCATTTCATTCAAAGGGAATATTTTTCTATGAATCATTTTACTAAATGATAAAAATGAATGTTTCTTTTAATGTAAGCGGTGACAACAACCATTCCGCCCCCACGAGTATTATTTGATCTTTGGCTTCCTCAACAAGACATATTGTTTTTAAAAGAAAATAAACACCATATATTCTTTTACATGTTTTTGGTATTAAAAATGGTATCGAAAATGTATTTTCTATGTCAATATATTTAAGTGATATATTGTGATTGAAGTGTGGAAATTTTTTCTTTCCATTATATTTGTTTCATGTCTTATGACTTTATAATGGTCCATAGACATTTGACGGGTGGTTACATGATAAACCAAATGACGGGTGGTGCCATGAATACCAGGATGGGTGGTTACGTTATAACCTCCAATGCATTGGGTATGGAAGTCAACCATATGGCTATTCTATTTAGTGATATGTATTGAATTCGATCGTATAGTTATTCCATTTAAGTATGCTTACGTACCAAGTTACCTTTATATGTTATGTGCTCTTTATATGGGTTTTATGGTAATATTTTGGTTACAAAAAGGTAAGTAATGATCTTTTATTCAGTGAAGAGTATTTAAAACCTCATAAATGTGAAAATTATTACTTATGTTAAAGTATTCATGGTTTACATTTTGTTTTAAAAAACTAACTGTTTTATTTCATTGTGTATCCCTTACTGAGATTTTTATGCTCATCCCATGTTTTGAAATGTTTTTCACAGGACTTAAAGTGGAATATGGTCAAGTATGAGATCAAGGAAAATTCATGCCATCTAAAACATGGTACTAGACATGACTGTTTTTTAATGAGTTCATGTTTTAAAAAAATGGAAACTGAGTAGAAGTGTCTAATTTGTAATATTTTGAAATGTAATAGTTATGGCCTAACTCTCTAAAACTCTAAAACTGAAAAGATCCTCAACGTGAATTATTCATTTAATTCAATATTATGTAAGGTTTAAGGATGGGTCCTTATGAAGCATGGACAACCCCGGGTCATCGGCCTTTGGGATATGTGAGTTTCCCACCTAGGCATTGAGTGTCTTGGCCATCTAGGTCACCCTTGGTTTGGTTTTTTACTAACGTAATTTGTTTCCAAAGTAAAAAATTTATATATTTTGTTAAAAATAAGTTTAATTAAATATATATAATGGTTCCTTATAATTATAAAACTCCAAATCTCTTCAATGGTTAAACAAAATCATAAAAACCATTTTTTTCATTAGTTTATAAACATTTGAATTTAAAAATATCAAAGTTCTATAATCCAAGTTTAATATGTCATAAAGGAAACCACGTATAAGATTTATATATAAAATCCAAAACATATTATGAATGGTTAATTTTTTTTTATTCATCCAAGGATGAAAACAATTAAGGGTTTCTTTTATAAAGGTTTGAAATACATAAATACCTAACTCACTAAATATGGGTAAAATGAAAAATATAACCATAGTTATTAACATCATTTTCCCAAAGTATGATCAAAAATAAAAAACATATTTCTTTCTACTAAAATCCATGGAGTAACAAGTGTGAAATTCTCTTGGTATTTTATTTAAAATACAAAGGATATGATCTCAAATCCATAAGAAATTTTAAAACATTATCTTTTAAGAATATAAAGAAGGGTTAATTGAAAACATTTTTAAAAAACCATAACTTAATGAATATATAAAACTCTTGAAAATAATAATATACAAAAATATTTTATAAAATATAACTAGAATACCCAATGTATATAAGGTCTTATAGTCATTATAGATTCAATGGTCACCTAAAGGAAGAAACAGTTGAATTAACTTCAAGGAATTATACAATCATGACTTGGAAATTCCAATCTCAAAATAATCGGGAAAATGGTTCTTATCTTTCATCTAATGCTTAGAAAAATTGTTGTGGTTATGGCTATACTAATGTTCATCGTGATAGATACGAAGGACACCCACTAAATTATTTTGATTTTTGTTGTATTCTGTGGCCCCCTGGGATTTTAGTAGGCATTTTATCAGGTATCCTAGGGTATTATGGTTATTTTTTTCTTGATACAATGTAATAATTTCAGTGTTTAATTAAATAAGACATTCCCTATTTTTATTTTTAAAACATTGTTTGGATTGCATGAAAATTAAACAAAGTAAAACTATAAAATATTTTTAATACACACGAAAAAGGTTTGGGGTGTCACATTATCCCTCCTTAAAATATTTGATTCCTCGCAATTCTAAAACAGTCGTACACATCCACCTGCAAAACCAAACCCAGATCACTTCCTACACCGCTTAACAATGTCGGGAAATGTGGACGATCTTCTGATTATACTCAATTGGATCTATGGATTAGTTTCTTGTTCCTGAACATCTATGTCCCATATACACCACAAGCTGTTATGATTAACCCAATGCATAAAGAATTTGTGTTTCCAGAGGGAGGCTTGTGCAGTGTGGAGATCAGAGATTTGATATTTTAATAGATCCCTATAAGTCCCTCAAACTTCATCGTGTTTGAAAACATAAAAGGTGTACAACATCCCATTCATTATAAGAATTATGACATGTAACATATAGAAAAATAGAATTCCACCCTCCAATATAGATTCTTGAAACATTCCCAAATATGAGAAGTTCTCGCATAAGGTGAATCATAGGTAGAGACCTTCGTGGTACTACCCCCTCTGCCTATACTCTGATAAATGTGCATTTGAGATACAACTATGGATGTGGATCTATCCATTGTAGGAACATAGGATATTTGTTCTAAGGGAAACATTATTGAGGCATTTTCAAGACAAGCCTAGGATCGCAAAAGGGTCATAATCTTTGAACGTGACTTCAAGGTTATTGACTTTAGAAATATGGTAGGAAGTGATAAGATGTTGGTAAACCCACATCTAACATCTGAAAATTTCAAGGTAAATTTATTACTCAGAAATTCATAACCATATTACAATAATTAGTTATTTTTTTAAAACTATATTAAAATACAAAATAAATAAAATACATCACTATCCACTAAAATAGGGTTTATAAAACCCAAGGTGTTACATAACCATTCACTCCCTCTCATAACTCATTTTAATGGATTCAATGACATCCTCCATGATTTCTTTTCCTAGGTACAACCGGTTTTGGTGATTTCCATGGTTCTTAGTCAAAAAAATCCCCAAATGTTTTCCAAGCTCTTCAATATCATTGGCCCGGATGCAACACGAGAAACTAGGGTCAACCGTATGTGGACATCTAAAGTTATGCATGAAAAATCATGAAGTGTTTGAAGTTGGGTGACATCCATATGAACTTTATGTCGATAATGTAAATGGGTAGACTTTTCCTAAAGGACATCCAAGTCCATAACTTGTCCAGAAAGCCAGTAGGTCAATATTTGACAAAGTTACGATGCTCGGAGGTCACCCTCTTGTGCATCCTCTTTGAAGTACTTTACAGATCAAAATTAGCAGCTAGCTTAAGAAATTGAATTGATCCTCAAAATATTTTCCATTCTGTGGATAGAATGATATTTGGGAGATTATCATAAAAATAGTTGAATCCCGATCCTCGGTGATGTTGGAGTACAGGGGGAGAATCCAATACATGGTAGAGGTGTTTACATGATAAACGATTGTTTTCGAATGTCTTGTAGCCTTATAAATTGGACCTAGAAACAGTGGTATCTAATATGTATATTAGAATATATAAAAGGATTGCTTCATCTTCCATTGGAAAATATTAAAAAATACTCTACACAGTAAGACCGAATCATGTTCTTAATTTTGTTCTACTTTTCTCGAGGTATGTAAACCGATCATCTGATACCAACTATCACGCCCCAACCCCAGAATTCCCTGGATTCGGGGCAGTATCCACAAAACAAGGTTTGTAATTTTTTTTATAAAAGAATTATTTAAGAATTACACCTCATATTTCACTCCAGAGTTTCCCATCAGTTTTTGTTCTGGAAAACCAGATACAAATATTTCAATCCTTCAACACTGAAAAAAAGACTCCACCGATATTCCACCAGACAATGTATCTCAAATCTACAAAACCTATAAAAACAGATTGGTAACAAAGGTTGAGAATACGAATTCCCATTAAGTAATTTTTAAAATATTATTTCAAATAAAACCTTTTAAAAACCTCCTATAAAATATAATCATAAAACATTATCTTAATGAATGATGCAATACATGAGACAGAACATAACCATTTTGCATAGAAATACCATTAAACAAGTTATGGAACATTAAAAGGGATACAATAAATCATGTTTCAATAATAATAATTCTTATAAAAAATGTATGGTGTGAATCATATAAACCATGAGTTAATTCTAACTATACTATGAGTGATATGAAAATGTGAAAGTACAACACTGACAAATGAAAGCAATACATGATCAGAGTTTCATATAAAATAAAAATATTAATTTACTTCCTCACTAACTATAAATCATAAAATGGAAAATAAATTTCGGATTACTGAATAAACATTGTGCCAGGTGTATTTAATTCTTCTGATACTCATAAGTACAAGCTCTTAAAGAAGAATATTCTCCATTTCAATACACACATTGTGAATTAAATACTATACACATAATGATGTAATGTATAATGCTAGACTCTCTCAAGACCTTATGTCTTGACATGATATGTGTCATGAGAACTACTGAGGCATTGTGGGTATTTCATTAAACTATCCCCAACCAATAGGGCTTGCATTAACCGATCCCCAACCCATAGGGCTTGGATTAACCAGTCTGCAACCCATTATATTCTGACTCTAACACATTCCTTTTTTTTACAGTATGGTCATATATTCAAAGTGTCCCATATCACTTTGAATATTTAATTTTTCATTTCATATTATTAAAAATTTCCCATACCACATTGAATAATTTTGTTCTTTAATCCATTAACAGTCATAACAGATCAAATTTAATTCATTACAAATTAAATATTTCTAGTCAATAATGTATTATTTTTCTACATTTAAAACTGTATAACTGTATCAAATTAACCAATGAAAAGTACGGATATGGAAAACATACCATAGCACATTTAGTGACAATGAATGCATATAACATAAATTAGTATTTATGTTTCATCACATAAATCAATAACTATTCAATTCTAAAATTATTGTTACGATAGTAATCATATTACATTCCAAAATTCATAATGAAAATTCATCATGGATTGAATACATAATAAGTTTAAACATGAACAAAATATTTAATATGATGTATTGAATGCATGAATGTCTAAACACACATTTCATTCAAATTTATGTATAAACATAACATCGGGATACTTCCAACTATTCCACCAAAAGTAATAAATTGGAAAGCATAAAAATAAATCATGGAACATAATGAAATAACCAATTCCATTTATACTTATGAAAATATGTGTGTAAACTATATATATATAACGTGATTATAAAGGTTTGTATTACTAAAAAAATTCCAAATTAATTCTTGAAATCTTTTCACACTTTATGCACTTTTTATGTCATTTTATAAATCCTTTGTGAACCAAAATTATAAACCCATATTAACATCATGATCAAAGAATATATATATATATATATAACTGTATATACTTATGAGTTCTTCATGAAAACATAATAACCCGATAAATAATTTATGTATAGTAAAAACATAATTTAATTTGATGTTGATATTTTCAACCATAATGTAAAACAAGGTGTATTTTTTCATAAATAAATACATATATATTTATATATATGAAAGAATAAATATATATTTATAAATTCATCAACATAATAAACTTTTAAGCCAAGTGCGCTTTTCTTTAATTATGAATTCCATTAGAGAAGAAGGTTTTCTTCCATTAAATAATGTAACCGATATAGTTTTATTACGAACACATAAATACATTTGTGTATATATTAAGTGAAACCAATTTATGGTAGAAGCATAAAATCCTTTCATGACTTTCATGACAATATCATTTTTTAAAAACCATGAATTTATTTTTATAAATGCATCGAAGAAAAATCATGGGGATTAAAGAACAACTGAATAAACACACACACACACACAAATATATATATATATATATCCATGTACATATATATATACTTACATACCAAGAAAGAAATAAAATCAATACAATACAAGGTCCCTTACATGGCTTAAGATCAAGGTGGAGTCGAGCAGAAGCTGGAGAATCATTGGAAGGAGAAAACTCGTAGGGTTCTTCAGTGCATAAAATGGTAATATATATATATATAATATAATTTCATATAACTCATAGAACAGAAAGATATGATAAATAAATACTCATGGGAGTCCTTAAAAAAGAGAATATAGACATTCTAATCAAGGAAAACACGAGTGGTTCAGCCGCTTTGATAATATATAACTATATATAAAATATTAACTCATGTCGGAGTCCATAGGAATCAAGAAATCTTTTTCAAAAACTAAAAATGTGTCGGTTGTGGAAAATTACAAGAAGAGGACCCAAGATGGAGGTAAGAGGAATCACTGGAGAGTATAGGTTTAGGTTAAGGGTTAGATAACGGTTGGAGAATATATGGACGTCGTGAGGATGATGATGTCTTCAGGGAATATGGGGGAAAGAATGGATAGTCCAGATCGTCTGTGGCCTGATCGAATGGATGTGGTGAAACAAAGGTTTAAAAAAATGATGAATAGTTGAGATTAGATCAGTTTTGAATTCGACAGCCCCGAGTGACATGGTGATTGGAGTTGGAAATAATGACCATGATTAGATCCTGAATGGATTTTATGGCTGATGAAAATGCGTATTGAAAGCCGCGTCTATGTATATTCGATGGACATACCGATCAGATGGTCCATGTTTTCTGCGGCGAGATCAGACAGTCCAGATCTAGTTTCTGCTGAAAATATGCATCCCACATCGAAATGAAACAAATCCAAGTCCTGGATTATAAGGATTGAGATACCTATAATAGTTCAGAAATCACAATCCCCCATCCTAGGTATTGTCCGTTACTAGTACTCTACGAGGGCGCCTATGCGCCCACCCCTACATCCATGCAGCCCTGCACGGTGGCGCGCTTTGTAACCCCTTACACACCACACACGTGTGCACATAGAACCTTACTGAGGACCCCTTCGTGTGAGACATAGCAAGCACCATGCATGCCCAACCACAGGTTATTGTCCAAGGGGGTCTGTGAGATTCATCCAAGGCCTTTAGTGGCATGGCCTTCTAGGTCGCCCTCAGTTTGGTGTGGTACTCACATTTTTTTAGCAAATGAAAAAATTCATTTTATTTTAAAAATATGGATAGGTTTATACATATAAAGGTTCCTTAAAAAAGCAATATATATTCTCTACTATGGTTTAAAAAATCCAAAATAACAAAATTTCCGTTAGTTTAAAATAATTTGAATTTCAAAACATCAAAGTTATAAAATCAATTATTAATGTCATAAAGGAAACCCCATACTAGTGTTATATATAAAATACAAAAAATATTTTTAATTAAAACGTTGTTTTTTAATCATCCAAGGATGAAAACATTTATGGATATATTTTTTAAATGTTGAAAATACATAAATACCAAATTCACTATGAATAGGTAAATTAGTAAATACCACCATTGTCATTAACTTCATCATCCCAATATTTGATCTAAACTAAAAAACATATTCCATTGTACTAAAAACCATGGAATAACAAGTGTGTAGTTCTCATGGTATTTTCATTGAAAAAGGTTATGATTTCAAATACATTTAAAATATTAATACATTATCCATCCAAAATATAAAGAAGAATTAATTGACAAAATGTTTAAAAGACATTACTTTAATGTAATCTTAAATCACATGGAAATATTAATATACTTAAATACATAATATAAAATAACTAGAATACCAACCGACTACATGGTATTAAAGTTGTTATAGATTCAATGCTCATAGAAAAGAGGAAATAGTCAAATAAACATAAAGGATTTATGAAAATATGATTAGGGTATTTCAAACTCAAAATAACATGGCAATATGGTTCTTATAATTCCTCTGATTCGTAGAACATTTGTTGTGGTTATGGCTATATTTATGTTTATTGTGATAGATCCGAAGGACCCCCACTATTTTCTAGGAATTTTTGTTGTATTTTGGTCACCTTGTGATTTTAATAGGTCTTTTAGTAGGTATCATAGGGTAGTAATGTTATTTTGGTGTTAATGGAATGTAATCTTTTTAGTGTGTAATTAAATAAGACATACCTTGTTTTAATATTGAAAACATTCTTTGGATAGCTTGAAAAATAAACTATGTAAAACCATATTGTATTATTATTACACATGAAAATGTTTTGGGGTGTCATACATTGTGTCAGAATTCATAATCCTAGGTTCATCTATTCCAGAACCATGTCCACTTATTAAATCTAAAAAGGGATGTATTTCTAATACGACCCACATAATATATATTATATACTAAGATTATATGATTTTCAACTATACCAATTCTCAAATTCTACCTTAGGGTTATGATTTCTAGTGTAGGTCTTCCTAAATTTAGTTCCCATGGGTTCTACTAAACATACTCTAATACCAGCTATAGATACCCAAACCCAATTATCCCAGACCATGTTTCTATAACTAAATAAAATTTAATGATTACAATAAATCAATACCCAATGGAAATATAATTTTAGTTGTATTGGTAAACCATATTGACAAATCATAATTGTATTACAAATGGATACACTAATTAGAACATATTGTTTTCTATAAATAAATAAAATGAATATTATAATATTTCAAAAATTACCTGAACACTTGCCCAAACAATATTTTTTGATTTATTAACGGCCATGGGAATCTTTGGGTTGATCTTGGGACCCCATTGAGCCACTTGGGAGTAATAATGAAAATTTAGATTAATTAACTTATAGTAAAGGTAAAAATAACAAAAGAAAATATCTTTTAGTAAATTAATTTTTAGAAGGGGTTATATAAATTATATTTTATACTATAAATATTCATTGAAAATTTAAAACGATTTCCTATATCATGGTATTTTTTTATAATTTTTAGACATTAAATAATTTAAATTATTTATGACACAATAATGATGCAGTCTTTACCTCACTAATAAATCATTTAAATAAATAAGATTATAATGACTAAAATATTATCCATATCCTGTCCATTTCTTATTGGATGATTTTATGTCGACCATGGATCATATTATCTTCGACCTTACTGATTTTTGGTCCTTTTGAAGCGGAATGTCATTATATAATAAAAAAATATTTTCACACTTTCCTAAAGAGCCCCTCCTCCCCCTTATAAAAGGATACCACTTATAACAAATTACACACACCTCTCAAGCCATTTGGCTCGCCCAAACTCTGCCCAATTAAGCTCCTTAAATCCCTATCCTCCCCCCAAGAAGCCTTACCTTAGGCAGATGGCACTTCAAGAAGTCCTTTGGTTCAAACCAAAGGGAGTTACTGAAATTAAAGGTAGTTGTTTCTCTTAAATTCTTTTCTTTTATTTTACTTCTTCAACCCCTAAACACTTTTTATTCTTTTCTTCTGTAATAACACCAATATCCTCAATATACTAAAATGTTGTTATGATAAAGATTTGAACTACACTTACACACACCATTATCTAATGTATGAAGAATATAATGTTTCTGGGGATGGAAAACTAATGCCTCATGAAACGATGACTGTTCAATTACATCTTACTGCCTCTAATGGTGTCCATTATGATAGAACTGTATTTATATATGATATATATTATGTTTATGCTTTCTTTATGCTTTTGTATTTTCAATTTATATAACTCCATTATGGTTTCCATAGTGGGTAAATACGATAATCTCATTTGAGGAAGTGCGGACTACCGCCCCCTCGAAGTGATTTGATTCGTTAATGCCTTTTTTGGGACATATAGAAGATGGAGTTAATGGTATTATATATGACATTATACTGGAATTATAATAAAACAATGTATAATTATGTTTTAATTCCATTAAAATAGGAAATAGGAATGAAATTAGCGTTCATGCGTACGTACGGCTTACCGTCTCCATGAACGGTGGATTTCATTTCTTACATCTCAATGTTATGTAATATTATAAATACATTTATATAATGGATATATATGATATATATGATATCTAAATCATGAATATCATTCTAGATATAATGGAATATTTACCACATGGACAACATGTAAATATAAGGTGTTCATTTTTGACTCAAGTGCCAAGTATCGAAAAAACAAAAGTTATTAACTTAAATGATTACATAATGTTTATAACATGGTAATAAGTGATATAAAAGCAATAATAAACTGGAAAAAGGTTCTTAAGAAAGTAGAAATTACCTTTAGTTTATTATTCAGGATATTAAAGAATGATCGAGTCAAGTCATACATGAGGTAAGGGACTTCGTCTCAATCTCCTTTCATTAAGAATATTTTGTTTTAATACACGATTTTATTTTATACGTACTATGAAAACCATTGAATTTTAATTTCATTCGAAGGGAATATTTTTCTATGAAGCATTTTACTAAATGACAAAACTGAATGTTTCTTTTAATTTAAGTGGTGAAAACAACCTTTCGTCCCCCGTGAGTATTATTTTATCTTTGGCTTCTTCAACAAGCCGTAATGTTTTTAAAGGAAAAAAAATACCATATACTCTTTTACGTATTTTTGGTATTGAAAATTGTTTTGAAAATGGATTTTCTATGTCAATATATTTAAATGATATATTGTCATTGAAATGTGGAAAGGTTTTCTTTCCTTTATATTTGTTTCATGTCTTATGGTTTTATAATGGTACTTGGACATTTGACGGGTGGTTATGTGATAAACCGAATGATGGGTGGTGCCTTGAATACCAGGACGGGAGGTTACGTTATAACCTCCAATGCATTGGGTATGGAAGTCAGCCGTATGGCTATTCTCTTTAGTTATATGTGTGGAAGTCGACCATATGGTTATTCCATTTAAGTATGTTTATGTCCCAAGTTACCTTTATATGTTATGAGATTTTTATATGGTTTTTATGGTAATGTTTTAGTTACAAAAGGGAAAGTAATGATCTTTTATTCAGTGAAGAGTATTTACTACTTCATAAAGGAGAAAAGTATTACATATGTTAAATCATTGATGGTTTACTTGTTGTTTTGAAAATCTAACTGTAGTATTTCTTTGTGTATCCCTTACTAAGCTTTTTATGCTCAACCGAAGTTTTGAAATGTTTTTGACAGGACATAAAGTGGAATAGGGTCAAGGATGGGATCACGGAAAAGTCATGCCATGTAAAACATGGAACTAGAAATGACTCTTTTTTTCAACAGTTCATGTTTTGTAAAAAAATGGTAACTGAGTAGAAGTGTCTACTTTGTATTATTTTGAAATGTAATAGTTATGGCCTTACTCTCTAAATCTCTAAACTGGAAAAGATCCTCAACGTGAATTATTCATTTAATTCAATATTATGTAAGGTTTAAGGATCTGTCGTTATAGTTGATATAAGAGGTCGGTTTAGATAACTTTAGGTGTTAGGGTATTGTTAAAGTAATATCCATAAGTAATTTATGTTAATATTGACATCATATAGTATTTCCAGATTACCATGTTTCTTCGCCTAAGATATTTTTGTGTTCAGAATGGTTTTCCACGGAGGAAATAGGGCAGCTATGTTGGGATGAAATCAGGAAGAAGACAACCTTCTAAATCAGCAACCTGAGATGGTCGAAATCGGAACTGAAAAGTTTATTGCAACGATGGCAGAGTTGACTCAGGCTATAAATGGTGGTGGAATTCATGCATGAGATCAGCCAGATAAACTACATAGGAACATGATTGTAGTGGATCATTTCATGAGGCAACATCCCCCATCATTCAGAGGATCATATGACCATGTGCATGATGAAGGGTGTATTAAAACACTGGAAAAGATTTTCTATGTCATGGGTTGTTCACAATAGCAAATGGTTAGTCTTGTTGTTTACCATTTTGAAGGTGAAGCTGATCAGTGGTGGTCGATGGTGAAAAATATCAGGGACAATGAGGAGATTGATTCTCTTGTTTGGGATAAATTCAAAGGTATGTTTTTGAGAAATATTTTCCTAAGGTGGTTCATATTAGGATGGAAAAACAATTCCTGGAATTGAGGCAGGAGGATGACTCAGTGGCCGCTTATGAAGCAATGTTCACTGGACAGGCAAGGTATGCACCAAATTTCATTCGATATCTTAATACTAAGATAAGTCGATTTTACTTAGGAATAAATCCACGATATCTAAGAGTGTTACCCTATCATGATTAAAAAGTTATGAAAAACTTGTTCGATGTGCAGATAAGGTGGAAATGGAGTTTGTCGATGATCAAGTGTTCTTTGACAAACAACTGAATAAGAGGTCCAGTTGGCAAGAAAAGGGGAATAATTCATCAAAGAAGCATGGAGGTAAGAAAACTAAATATCAATCTTGTGAGAAATGTGGTAAAAATCATACTTGATAATGTTTTTCAATGACAGGAATGTGCTTCCGGTTTGGTAAGTCTGGTCATATTGCTCGTAACTATAAAGAAGAAGAACAAGAAGGTAATGAAAAGCCATCGATAAGATGTTTTATGTGCAATTAAATGGGTCATTATGAAAATGAGTGTGTAGAGAAGAACTCAACTGAGGGAAAACAGCCAGACTACAAGAAGAAAGGGGTGGTGAAATCCTTCGCAACCACTTCAGCAGATGTTGGTCCATCGAATGATGTAGTATCAGGTACACGGTTTGTTTGTTCAGATTCTGCCAATTTGTTGATTGATTTAGGGTCTACAAACTCTTTCATTTTGGATAAGTTTTCTAGTAAATTTGGAATTCCATCTCATGATATGAATACTGAACTTATGATAAAAACACATGGGGGAAATGTTGAGACAACAATAAATTATAAGAATATTCATGTCCTTGTGTACAGAAAGAATCTACCTATAGACCTTATTGTTTTACCTATAGTAGAGTTTGATGATATTATGGGCATGGATTGGATTTAAGTTTATCATGCTAAGATTGATTTTAGAGATAAACAGGCTTCTTTTAATAAATATTTATATTTTTTGTACAAGAATGAACCATTTCTCATGATAACATATCAGGAAGCTGAGAAACGAGTAAAAGATGAAAATGACTATTACCTTTCACATATTGTTGAAAAAAAGGAACTGTTCATATTAATGATGTTCCAGTGGTAAATAAGTACCTTGATGTTTTTCCTGATGAGTTTCCTGGTATTATACCTGACCAGGAAGTTGAATTTACTGTTGACTTACTTCCTGATGCTAGGCCAATTTCAAAACCCCCTTATCGAAAGGCTGAAATTGAACTTTTAGAGTTAAAGAATCCATTGTAGGAGTTATTAGATAAAGGTTTCATTTGACCTATCAAATCACCATGTGATTCTCTTATCTTTAAAAAAAATAAAGATGGTTCATTGAGACTTTGCATTGATTATAGAGCATTGAATAAAATCATTATTAAGAATAAGTATCCTTTGCCTCATTTTATTGACTTGTTTGATCAGCTCCAGGGAGCTCAGTATTTTTTGATGATTGACTTGAGATTGTGGTACCATCAGTTGAATGTAAAGCAAGAAGATATTCGGAAGACTGTTTTTCATACTAGATACGGCCATTATGAATTTTTAGTTATGTCTTTTGGGTTGACAAATGCCCCTGCCATATTCATGGATCTTTTGAAAAGAATTTTCCATTAGTCCTTGGATAAGTTTTTGGTTGTGTTCATTGATGATATTTTGGTTTATTCCAAAAGTAAGGAGGAACATGAAAGTAATTTAAGGGTTTTCTTGCAAGCATTAAAATAAAATAAAATTTATGGTAAAATCAGCATGTGTGGGTTTTGGTTACAAAAAATTTCTTTCCTTGGTCACATTGTTTCAAAAAATGGAAAAACTGTTGATCCTACTAAAACAAAAGTTGTTGATGAATGGCCAAGACCAATAAATATAACCGAGATCCATAGTTTTCTTGGTTTGGCAGGTTATTACTGGAGGTTTGTTGAAACTTTTTCATGGTTATCTAGTCTAATATTAAGTTAACTCCAATACGTGTTAAGTTTATTTGGACAAAATAATGTGATGATTGTTTTTAGGAATTGAAAAGGATATTGGTGAATGCTACAATTTTGGAACTGCCTTACAGAAATTGTGAGTTTGTTATCTATAGTGATGATTTATTGAAAGGACTTGGTTTTGTCCTAATGCTGAATGATCATGTACTTGCTTATGCAACAAGTCAATTGAATCCTCATGAGTTAAATTACCCTACACATGATTTGGAATTACCTAATTTTGTTTTTGCTTTAAAAATTTGGAGTCATCATTTGAATGGAGTGAAGTGTGAAATATATACTGATCAGAAAATTTTGAAGTATATATTCACTCAGAAAAAATTGAACATGAGATAGAGGAGAAGGTTGTAATTAATCAAGGATTATGATTGCATGATCTTTTATCATCCGAGAAAAGAAAATAAAGTGGTTTATGAATTTAGTAGAAAGAGTAATGAATCGTTAACCATGTTACATTTTGAATGAGATCATTTAGATTTTGATTTGATGAACTTTGGAATAGAAGTTGTTGGTGTAGGAAATTCATCTATTTTGTTTCAAGTGTCAGTAAAATCATCTCTATCAGACAGAATTAAGCAAGCATAGAAGGATGATAGTGAGTTGCAGAAAAAGGTAGAGCTGGTTCAGAAGGGTACGTTTCCAGAATATAACATTGATAAGTATTGATTTTTGAGATTTGGGAAGAGATTATGGGTAACTTGTGATTCATAGTTGAAGAATGAGTTTTTATGTGAAGCTCATAGTTCTCTATTTTCAGTTCATCCTGGTAGTACTAAGATGTACAGAGATCTTCCGGAGTATTACTAGTGGGATGGAATGAAAAGAGATATTAGTGATTTTAGTCTGAAATGTTTGACTTGTCAGCAGGGTAAAGTAGTGCAGTAGTTTCCGAAAGGGATGCTTCCGTCTTTACCTGTGCTTGAGTGGAAATGTAAAATATATCCATGGACTTCACTGTGGGATTATCAAAGGCATCTCGAACTAATAATTCAATCTAGGTTATTAATGATCGGTTGACTAAATATTCTTATTTCCTTCCTATTTTAGATACTTTATCTCTCGATCAACTATCTCGGTTGTATGTTAAATAGATAGTCAGGTTGCTTGGAGTTCCCCACTCCATTGTATCTAATCGTGATCCCTAGTTTACTTCTAACTTTTGGTAAGGCCTTCAGAAGTCATTGGGTACTGAATTAAATTTTTTTATAGCTTTTAATCCTCAATCATATGGTCAGTCAGAACGAACAATTCAGACATTGGAGGATATGTTATGTTCTTGCTCGATGGATTATCAGGTACGTTGGGACCAACATCTTTCTTTGGTTGAATTTTCGTATAATAACAGTTTTCATTCAAGTATACAAATGGCTCCCTTTGAGGAATTATATGGAAAGCATTGTCGAACTCTAGCTTTTTGGGATGAAGTTGGTGAAAGGAATCTGATGGGACCAAAATTGGTAGAAGAAATGGCAGAGAAAGTTCAGTTGATTCACAAGCACATGAGAATAGCTCAGAGTAGACAGAAAAGTTATGCAGATAACCGGAGGAAGGATCTTTATTTTGAGGTAGTTGACCATGTCTTTCTCAAAGTTTCTCCTTAGAATAGTGTGATGCATTTTGGTAAGAAGGGAAATATGAGTCCGAGGTTCACTGGAACTTATGAAATTCTAGAGAAAGTTGGATCAGTTGCGTACAGAGTCGCATTACCTCCAAGTTTATCCCAGGTACACAATGTTTTTCATGATTCTATATTGAGAAAGTATATGTCAGATCCATCTCATGTTTTTATCCCATAGATAGTTCAGTAGGAAGAGAATCTCACTTATGAAGAACAACCAATTCTGATTCCTTACCGTAGATATAAAGTGTTGCGCAATAAGCTTTTCACCAGTTAAAGGTTTTGTTGAAAAACCATATGGTTGAAGAGGAAACGTGGGAATCTGAAAATGCTATGAGGGATAAATACCCCCCTTATTTTGATAAGTGAATAAAAATTGCGAGGATGAAATTCCCAAAAGGTGGGAAGGATGTAACATCACAGGTAAATGAAGAATAATGCATAATTTATATTTATTAATATTTGTGAATTAAATATTAATTTTACTTTAAAGGGGTTTCTATGTTCGATAGCGTACCCGATACGCAACAACATGTTTTTTGAAATCTTATGTTGCACACTAATAATATAATATGATTATTTTAAATGGTATTTAATTACTAGCCGTTGTATTGGAAAGAATGAACAAAAATAACTACAATATAATTATACATGATTGTTAAATGTATTTAAATTATCCAATAAAAATGTATAGGCTTAAAATGTGAATGAATCTAATTTTACGAATAATTTACATTAAGAGGTAGATTTATCGCCTTTTAATGGAGAACCACTTTTAAATATAGTTTTGTTCACTTTAATACATTCTATATGACCAAATAAAATCCTTTTTTGAATTGGGACATCAAAAATTTACTTTTTGTAAATTTTTGGAATTTTTCCGATAATGTTCGTTTTTTAATGAATAGTGAAAATATTGTGTTTTAATTCAAAACTATGATTTAATCTAATTTATTTATATGGTTATATTATCTTTTAAATTGGTTTTAAAGTTTAATTAGAATATATTTTTCGCATTTAATGCAATCTTGGTCATTGGAATAAATTTCACTTTGAAATTGGACATAAAGAAGTATCAATCTTTTGACAGTTATTGTTTCTTAAGAACATGCTATTAGTTTTAACAATGAGATATAATTTAAAAATTAATTAATGCCACTTACATGTATGGAATTTTTCAAAATAGACATCATATTTTATTTTCGAATATCAAATATATCTTAGGCTGTATTTTTGGTATTTTTCTGAAAAACATCAATTTTTTGTAAATAGTGAATCTACTTAGTGGTAGAAAAAAAACTGACTTTTTCATTTAAATGAAATTGTACCACTTCTATTAATTGAATTTCAAAAATACTACATTCATATTTGTTATCAAAAAGTAAAATGTGGTTCAGTATGATGGAAATAATTTTGTGAATATAAATTTTTGACTTTTATTTACCGTGGTTAAATGTAAATAGGGTAATTTGAGGTAAAAAGATTATTCTAATAATTCAAAATTACCTTAACAATTTCTAAAACATTATTTAACGAGTCATTAAGGACCATGGGAATCTTTGGGTCGATCTTGGGACCCCATTGAGCCACTTGGGAGTGATAATGAAAATTTAGATTAATTAACTAAAAGTGAAGGCAAAAAATAAAAAAGAAAATATCATTTAGTAAATTAATTTTTAGAAGAGGTTATATAAATTATACTTAAGACTATAGATATTCATTGAAAAGCTAAAATTATATCTTATATCATCGTTTTTTTATAATTTTTAGACATCAAATAATTTAAATTATATATGACACAATAATGATGCAGTGTTTACCTAATTAATAAATCATTTAAATAAATTAGATTATAATGATTAAAATATTCTCCAAAACCTATCCATTTCTATTCGATGATTTTATTTCGACCCTGAGTCATCTTATTTTCGACCATAAATATTTTTGGACCTTTCGAAACCGAATATCATTATATAATAAAAAAATATTTTCACACTTTCCTAAATAGCCCCTCCTCCCCCTTATAAAAGGATACCACTTATAACCAATTCCACACAACTCTCAAGCCAATTGGCTCATCCAAAATCAACCCAATTAAGCTCCCTATATCCCTATACTCCCCCTAGAAGCCTTACCTTAGGCATAAGGCACTTCAAAAAATCAGTTGGTTCTAACCAATGAGAGTTAGCCAAATTAAAGGTAACTATTTCTCTTAAATTTTTTTTTATTTTACCCTCCAACCCCTAAAATATTTTTATTATTTTATTTTGTAAAAACACCAGTATCCTCAATAGACTAGGATTTTGTTATGAGAAGGATTCTAACTACACTTACACACACCTCTATTTAATGGATGAGTAACATAATGTTTCTGTGGATGGAAAACTAATGCCTCATGAAACTATGATTTTTCAATTACATCTTACCACATCTCATGGTGGCCATTATGAGGGAAATGTATTTATATATGATATATATTATGTTTATGTTTTCTTTATGATTTTGTATTTTCCATTTATATCATGCCTTTATGGTTTCCAAAGTGGGTAAATACGATAATCTCATTTGAGAAAGTGCGGACTACTGCCCCCTCGAAGTGATGTGATTAATTAATGCCTTATGTGGGATGTAAAAAAAATGATGTTAATGATATTATATATGATATTATACTGGAATAATAATATACCTATGTATCATTATGTTTTAATTTATTTAAAATAAGAAATAGAATTGAAAGTAGCGTTCATGTGTACGTACGGCTTACCGTCTCCATGAACGATGAATTTAATTTCTTATATCTAAATGTTTTGTTATATTAAAATACATGTATATAATGGATACATATGGTATATATGATATCTAAATCATGAATATCATTCTGGATATAATGGAATATTGACCACATATAACGCCCCGACCCCGGTAGCCCGGAGCCGGTGCTATGGTTATGGTGTGTAATTAATTTCATACAAATGAAACATATAAGTTACACATCATAACACAGCATGAGGAACTTTCTGGTTTAGATCCTGGTGAATCAGAGAAAACAACTTTCCTTCTTTATCGCTGAGCTAAGAACAAAATTCCAAGACTTGGAAAGGCTCTATCAACCTGTAAAAATTTAACAAAAAAAGTAAGGTGAGCATTGAAATACTCAGTTAGGGGTTTTTGAAAATATATAAATACAACCTTTGAAAACTACATTGAAAATACTTTTCAATACGTAAGATGTTTTCTTAAAGGAAAAACGTCAAGACAAAACAAAAGTCGATGTAACACAGTTAAATCACTTCATAATTATACACTAGAACACTTAGATGAAACCCACCTAATAGACAAGATAAGAATGATAATAAAAAGTCATGGGTTATACTAAGTAAAGTGTCCATAAACAAGAAACGTGTGCATGAACAACAATGTGTAAACATCATTAGAGTTACGCAGAAGCGCATTATCTAAAAAACACATCATGACATGATAAATGTAATGAAACATTTGTAATAAAATTATGGAAAATAAAACAGGTCATGCATCAACATTGCCGCATCATATGTCTTGTGTTTTTTTAAATATTATACTCATAGGTAAGGTTCTATAACTAAGGATATTCCACTTGTCTGAGTAATCTCTTGTTTGGTCATATACTATGAAATGTATGCTGAAGGACTCATGGTCTCTATGTCAAGGCATTGTGCCTTGAACTAGGGAGAATAACCCAATCTGACTATCTCGAGAACTATCGATGTATCGAGGAGATTACTTTTACCGGTCTCAAACCCATAGGGCTTACTTTATCTGGTCCCCATCCTGGAGGGATTTTTTTTACCGGTCTCCATTCTGGTAGTCCCATAAATTTCTCACATGTTGTAAGGTCAGATATTCAAGGAGTCCCATACCACTTTGAATATTTAATTTTCATTTCATATTACCCAAGGTGTCTCATACCACTTTGTGTGATACCATTTTCATTTATCATTACCCAAGGTTTCCCATACCACTTTGGGTAATTTAGTTCTTAGTTCATTATCATGATGAGTCATATGCATGAATAATATGAGTAAGGTAACAATTATATAATAGGTTTACAAATACATGATACGACAGATAAAATTGAAAATGTGGAATAAAAGCAGGCATGGCTCAATAAGCATACTATGTGCATAGAACAATTATTTAAGCACATAAAATGATGAATTTATGAGATTTTCCCCAAGGGGTATTAAATGATGAGTCCCCAAAATTCTAGTACATGGAAATGAACTACTTGGAATTAACTATGGTTCTTCACAGGTCACTATACTTACAAAAAATCTCCAACCACTAATAATCACCGTGGCATGCTTGGTATAAAAATAATAAACACTTGAAATCTTTAAAATTACAATACTTGGAAATAAACCCCTTTAAATAACATTTTTGTCATTATTTATTGTTCTCCATTGGTCATAGAATTTTAAGTTAAACTCTAATCACCAATAATCACTACAGCGAGTTTGGTATAAAAATAATAGAGGATTTTTACATATTAACATAACCCTTAAATCCCTATCATTTTAATACAAGTTTAAAAACTGGCGTAAGCATATCCTTTAAAAAAACACAAATCATTTCAAGGGTGACATTAGTCAAGTTCATTAGTGTACCCTTAGACACAAAAATATAAAACAGCATAAGCAAGCACTAAATTCCTACATGCATAAAAATATTAATAACAAATTCTTGAAACTAGGGTTTCAGATATTAATCTAAAAAAACACATACCTACATAGGGATATATACACAAAGTATATATATAGATTTTCTCATAAATTAAACATGGTTCACTTAAAATTATAAAACCTCTAACTACTTATAAGGCCTCAGCCGTAAACCTTACTTAATCTTGAGTTATTACAAGATTACACATTGAGGATCTTTTTGGGTTTAGAGTTTTAGAGAATTAGATTATAAAACTTGCATTACAATCTACATATAAACAAAGTGGTTACATAAAGATAGTATTCTTCATTCCCATCAATGGAAACATATTTAAAATAAAACATAGATTCATTCTTGACACTTCCTTGACATTATCATCATATCATGTACCTTTCCCTTGACCTGTGAAAACATTTCAAAAAAACTTGGGATGCGCATAAAAAGCTCAGTATGGGTTATAAAAACATATAAAGGAAACATGGGTACATATATACATAAGAGTGAAATCATACATTACCCATAAAACATAAGAACATTAACATACCTCATAAAATCATTATTAAATCATTGAAATCATAAGACATAAAGGTAACTTGAGGTATTCATAACATTCTTACGTAGGGAGTAACCCTCTTGGTTACGTTTGGAATACCCATCACAGTATATTCCCTAAAATCTATTCGGAGAAACCTTAATGTATCACTCCTTCGCGTTACCCAATGCATTGGAGAGCTATATCGGGCTCACCCGCCCTTAGTTTATCACGGAACCACCCGTCTTCATAATAATGCCCAAGAACTTCAACATAATCGTATCACATAAAACATGCATAGACGAAAAATAACATTTCCACCTTTCAATCACAAGATATAAATACAACACATTGATATAAAACATTATGAAAACAATTTTCAATACCAAAATAAAAGAAAATTAAAACATGGTATTTATTTTTCTTTTAAAAAGATGGTATGGCTTGTAGAGGAAGCAGAAACTCAAATAACGGTCACGACGGCGGAGAAGTCATTGTCGCCGCATACATACGACAAAAACATTCCATTTTGTCTTTTAGTAAATGCTTCGTATAAAAAATATTCCTTTTGAATAAACGTAAAAGTCAAAGGGGTTTATACACCGTATAATAAAAAGGTTGTGTATAAAACAAAATATGCCTCAATGAAAGGAGATTGAGATGAAGTCCCATACCTCGTATCCGAGTTGACCCGACTGTTCTTTAATCTCCTGAATAATAAACTTGAGTTAATCTATAATTTCTTATGAACCATTTTCAAGTTCATTATTCCTTTTATACCATGTTATGAACATCATGTAATCATTTAAGTTAATAATGTTCATTTTGTCTGTATTTGGTTCTTATGTCAAAAATAGACTTCTTACACTTACATGTTGTTAATTTGGTCAAAGGTTCGTTATATTCAGAATGTTATTAATGATTTGGATAACATATATATCATATATATTCATCATATACATGTATTTATAATATTACATCACATTTATAGGTAAGAAATGAAATGCACCATTCATGGAGACGGTAAGCCGTACGTACGCATGAACGCTACTTCCATTTCTATTTCGTATTTTCTGGAATGGAATCATAATGATATAAGAGTATATTATAATTCCAGTATAATAACATATATAATATCATTAAATTTATCCTTTACACATCCCACATATGGTATTAACGAATCAAATCACTTTCAGGGGGCGGTAGTCCGCACTTCCTAAAATGAAGATATCGTGTTAACCCATAATGGAAACCATAAAGGTATGCCCAAAATGAAAAAAACAGAAGCTTAAGGAAAACATAAACATATTATATATCATATATAAAAATATTGACATCATAATGGCCACCTTTGAAAGTGTTAAATGAGTATTGAACAATCATCGTTTCAGGAGGCAGAATTTCACCATCCACGGAAACCGTATGTTCATTAACCATTTGATGTAGTTGTGTGAGAGTGTCGCTCAAATAAATCTTATAACAACATCATATCATATTGAATATAATGGTGTTGTTACAAAATAAGTAAATAAAAAGAGTTTAGGGGGTTGGAGAAGCAAAATAAAACAAATGAACATGAGAGAATGAATAACCTTTAAAAGTGTAACTCCTTTTGATTTGAGCCTAAAGGCTTCCTTTGAATGGATTCTGCCCAAAGGTAATCCTCTAGGATTAGGAGAGGGATGTGGAGAGAGTAAATGGGCAGGGGTTGGCCGAGCCAAAGTCTTGAGGAGTGTGTGAAATGAGGTAGAGGTGGGGGCCTTTTATAAGAGGAGAGGAGGGGCACTTTTGAAAAGTAAAGATAAGTTACTTTATTTTAAAAAGAGTTTCGGATTCAAAAGGTCCCACATTGCTATAATTCTCGGATAAGGTGATAAGGCTTCTAAATCCACTCATCCAATTGGTTTTGGCCATGTCTAGGTTTTATATTTTTCATTATCTTTCAATTTTATTTAAATCGTTAAATAATGAGGTTATCGCTGCATCATCATGATGTCATAAATAATTTAATTTATTTAAAGTTTAAAAATTATAAAAAAAATACTATGATGTAGGAAATATTTTTAGATTTCCAATGACTATTTATAATCAAAAACCTGATCTTTATAACCACATGTAAAATTTTTTTTCGTAAAACATATTATGTTTGTGTCATTTTTACTTTTACATTAAATAAAAAGTTATTTATGTCATTTCCCAACCAATGTGGATCCATTGGGTCCCCAAGTTGACCCATGGCTTTTATTGGTCGGCCATGACACAACCAATGAGGGTAGGACTTGTTTCATGCTCATCTTAGTTTATTAATGCATTATTTTTACCTTAAACTACACTAATTACCACTAATCGCGATTAAAAACTTCATAAGTTACTATTCACCAAAAGAATTATTTTAATCTCATTGAACCACATTTTACTTCTTAATGACAAACATGTATGTCTGATTTTTGAAATTCAAAACACAATGATGGCAAAATTTCATTTAAACGGTAAATCAGTTTTTATAAGTACCACTTAGTGGTTTCACTATTCATCAAAAATTGAAGTTTTTCAGAAAATTACCAAAAATTAACCCTAAGCTATATTTGATATTCCTAATTAAAAAATGAAGTCTATTTTACAAAATTATAAAAATATAAGTCACATTAATTAATTTAATAATTAATTCCCGTTGTTATGACAAATAGCGTGTTTTTATGAAACAATAAGTATCAAAAGATTGACACCAGTTTAAGTCCAATTTCAAAGTGAAATTGATTCCAATGACAACCATTGGATTAAATGGTAAAAATACATTCTAATTTCACTTAAAAACAAATTCAAAAGATAATCTAATCATATAAATAAATTAGATTAAAAAGCAGTTTTGATGTAAAATGCAGTATTTTTCACTATTCATTAAAAAATGAACATTATCAGAAAAATACCAAAAATTCACAAAAAGTAAATTTCGAAGTCCCAATCATAAAGAATAAGTTTATTTTGACAAACATAGTTTATAAAATTTTCAAAAGATATATTTAAAAAGGGTTTTCCATCATTAGGCAGTAAAACAATCTTTTAAGAATATTAGTGTATTCCATGCATAAGATTGTATTTATTTTCATTTTAAACCTCTAATACACTATATTAATCATTATTAGTCATAGATAAAAATATCTATTATTCATTACTTACTTGGGATGTTACATCCTTCCCCCATTTAGAAAATTGCATCCCCGCAATTTATTTACTTATCAAATAAATAAGGGTACTTATCCCTCATTGCATTTTCAGATTCCCATGTTTCCTCTTCAATCATGTGGTTTTTCCACAAAATCTTTACCTGGTGAATCACCTTATTCCGTAACACTTGCTCCTTGTGGTCAAGAATCTGGACCGGTTCTTCCTCATAATATAGGTTCTCTTCCAGCTGAACTAATTCTGGACTCAAAACATGAGATGGATCTGGAATATACTTTCTCAAAATTGAAATGTGAAAAACATTGTGTACCTGAGATAAACTCAGAGGTAAAGCCACTCGGTATGCAACTGATCCAACTCTCTCCAGAATTTTATATGGTCCAATGAACCTTGGACTCAACTTTGATTTCTTACCAAATCTCATCACACTTTTCCAAGGAGAAACCTTGAGAAAAACATGATCACCTACCTCAAAAAAGAGATCCTTCCTCCTGTTGTCCGCATAACTCTTCTGCCTGCTCTGAGCTATTCTCATGTGCTTCTGAATCAACTGAACTTTTTCTTCCATCTCTTCTACCAACTCTGGTCCCATCAGCTTCATTTCCCCTACATCATCCCAGAAAGCTGGTGTTCGACATCGCTTCCCATATAATGCCTGAAATGGTGCCATCTGTATACTGGAATGAAAACTGTTATTATATGAAAATTCAACCAAAGAAAGATGTTGGTCCCAACTTCCCTGATAATCCATAGAACAAACTCGTAGCATATCCTCCAATTTCTGAATTTTTCGTTCTGACTGCCCATCTGATTGAGGATGAAAAGTTGTACTAAAATTTAATTCAGTACCCAACGACTTCTGAAGGCCTTTTCAAAAGTTAGAAGTAAACCTGGGATCAAGATCCGATACAATGGAGAGAGGAACTCCATGTAACTTGACTATCTCTTTAAGATACAAACGGGAAAGTTGATCAAGAGATAAAGTATCTCGTATAGCAAGGAAATGAGCAGATTTGGTCAGGCGATCAACAATAACCCAGATTGCATTATTACCTCGAGATGTCTTCGGTAATCCCACAACAAAGTCCATGGCTATATTCTCCCATTTCCACTCTGGAACTGGTAAAGGCTGAAGCATCCCTTTAGGTAACTGCCGCTCTGCTTTAACCTATTGACAAGTCAAACACTTCACAGTAAAATCAGCAATATCTCTTTTCATTCCATCCCACCAGTAATACTCCCGTAGATCTCTATACATCTTAGTACTTCCTGGATGAACTGAAAACGGAGAACTATGAGCTTCACATAACAACTCTCTCTTCAACTGTGAATCACAAGGCACACACAATCTCTTCCCAAATCTCAAAACACAATCATTATCAATGTTGAATTCAGGCAACTTACCTTTCTGAACCAGCTCTACCTTTTGCTGCAACTCACTGTCTTGCTTCTGTGCTTGCTTGATTCTATCTGATAGAGAAGATCTCACTAATACCTGAAACAAAACAGAAGGACTTCCTGCACCAAAAACTTCTATGCCAAAGTTCATCAAATCCTTAACCAAAGGATCACGTTCCAAACGCCACATTGTTAAAGAAGCATTACTTTTTCGACTCAAAGCATCAGCCACTTTATTTGATTTTCCCGGATAGTAATTAATTGTACAATCATAATCCTTGATTAATTCTAGCAATCTCCTTTGTCTCATGTTCAACTCTTTCTGAGTGAATATATACTTTAAACATTTGTGATCGGTATATATTTCACACTTTACTCCATACAAATGATGCCTCCAAATTTTTAAAGCAAAAACAACAGCAGCTAGTTCCAAATCATGTGTAGGGTAATTTACCTCATGAGTTTTCAACTGTCATGAAGCATAAGCAATTACCCGATCATTCTGCATTAGGATGCAACCAAGTCCTTTCAATGAAGCATCACTGTATATAACAAACTCACCATTCCTGGAAGGTAGTGCCAAAACTGGAGCATTCACCAATATTCTTTTCAATTTCTGAAAACAATCATCACATTCTTTTGTCCAGATAAACTTAACACCCTTCCGAGTTAGCTTAGTCATTGGACTAGATAACCATGAAAAATTTCTAAAAAACCTTCGGTAATAGCCCGCCAAACCAAGGAAGCTACGAATCTCGGTTACATTTGTGGTTCTTGGCCATTCTTCCACAACTTTTGTTTTTACAGGATCAACAGTTATTCCATCTTTAGAAACAATGTGACCAAGGAAAGAAATTTGTTGCAACCAAAACTCACACTTTCTGAATTTCCCATACAGTTTCTTTTCTTTTATGGTTTGCAAGATAACCCTTAAATGACTTTCGTGCTCCTATTTACTTTAAGAAAACACCAAAATATCATCAATGAAAACCACCACAAACTTATCCAAGAACTCATTAAAAATTCTATTCATTAAGTCCAGGAATACAGCAGGTGCATTGGTTATCCCAAAAGGCATTACTACAAATTCATAATGGCCATATCTCGTACGGAACACGGTCTTCGGAATATCTGCCTCCTTTACCTTCACCTGATGGTACCCCGATCTCAAGTCAATATTTGAAAAAAACTGAGCTCCCTGGAGCTGATCAATCAAATCATCGATATGAGGAAAAAGATATTTGTTCTTAACAGTGATGTTATTCAAGGCTCTATAATCAATGCAAAGTCTCATAGAAACATCTTTCTTTTTAACAAATAAAACAGGAGCACCCCATGGTGATGTGCTAGGTCTAATGAAACCATTCTCTAATAAATCTTGCAATTGATCCTTCAACTCTAAAAGTTCAATTTGTGCCATTCGATAAGGGGGTTTTGAAATTGGCTTAGCATCAGGAACTAAGTCAACAGTAAACTCAACTTCCCGATCTGGTATTATTCCAGGCCACTCATCGGGAAAAACATCAGGATACTCATTTACCACTGGAACATCATTAATCTGAATAGTTCCTTTATTTTCAACGACGTGTGCAAGGTAACATTCATTTCCATACTTTACAAGTTTCTCAGCCTCTTGATATGTTATCAAAAGTAAGGGTTCATTCTTGTAAATAAACTGAAAGTATTTCTGAAAAGAAACTTCTTTAGCTCTACAGTCAATCTTAGCATGGTAAATAGAGAGCAAATCCATACCCAGGATAACATCAAACTCTACTAGAGGAAGGAAAATAAGGTTTTCAAATAGGTTCTTTCCACAGATAAGGATAGGAAGATTCTTATAAATTATTTTTGCCTCAACATTCCCCCCAGGTGTTTTTACCAAAAGTTCAGGAGTCATTTCTTGAGATGGTATTTCCATTTTACTAGAAAAGGTTTCAGAGATGAAAGAATGTGTAGACCCCGAATCAAACAACACACTGGCATAATCGGAAAAAAAAAGTACCTGATACAATTTCATTTGATGGCCTGACATCTGCTGAAGTAGTTGCAAAGGATTTCACCACCCCTTTCTGCTTGTAGTCTAACTGCTTCCCATCACTCAAGATCTTTTTCGGACACTCGTTTGCATAGTGACCCATCTCATTGCACTTATAAAATTTCAGTAACTGTAAATCAAATTTGTTCTTACCTTCACCTTGATCATTTTCTGTGCAATCACGAGCCTTATGTCCCATCTTACCACATCGGTAGCACTTTCCAGAATTCAGAAGATGTTCCTCAGCATGCCTTTTGCCACATTTATCACAAACTGGAAACTTAGTTCTCTTACCATCAGACTTTTTTGAAGAATTCTTACTTTTCTCCCGCCACCTCGGTCTCTTCTTCTATTGGTTGTTATAGAACACTTGATCATTGGAAAACTCCATTTCCTCCTTCTCAGCACATCGAACAAGCTTTTCATAACTTTTAAACTCACGAGAAGCTAATGCCCTACGATATTTTGGCTTTAATCCTGAGAAAAAATGATTGATTTTACTATCAAGGTCTCGGATAAAATTTGGAGCATACCTTGCCAATTGAGTGAACCTTTCTTCATAGGTAGCCACTGAGTCTTCCTCTTGCCTCAATTCCATGAATTGATTTTACATCCTAAGTCGAACAGCCTTAGGAAAATACTTCTCAAGAAACATACCTTTGAATTCATCCCAGTCAAGAGCATCAATCTCATCGGCATCCCTGATATTTTTAACCATAGACCACCACTGATCTGCTTCACCCTCCAAACGGTAAATAGCAAGACTAACCATTTGATTGTCTGAACACCCCATGACATCAAAAATCTTCTCCAGTGCTTTAATCCACCCTTCATCTAGCACAGGGTCAGATGATCCTCTGAATGATGGTGGATGTTGCCTCATGAAATGTTCCACCACTGACATGGTCCTCTGCGGTTGATCTAGCTGATCTCGTGCATGGATACCACCACCATTTTTCGCTTGATTCAATTGTGCCATCACTGCAAAAAACTGTTCAGTTCCAATTCTGACCATCTCGGGATGCTGATTCGGAAGGATATTTCCTTTTGTATGCCTTCCTAGTACTGATTCCCTGTTTCCTCTGCGGAAAACCATTCTGAACAAACATTTCTTAGATGAAGCAACATGGTAATATTCAAATGCTATATCACATCAATTTGACCAAAAAAAATATTTTTGGATAATCATTTAATAGAATTCTAACTCCTAAAGTTATCTAAACCGACCTCTGATAAAAACTATAAGGCCCCAGCCTTAAACCTTACTTAATCTTGAGTTATTACATGATTACACATTGAGGATCTTTTCGGGTTTAGAGTTTTAGAGAATTAGATCATAAAACTTGCATTACATTCTACATATAAACAAAGTGGTTACATAAAGATAGTATTTTTCATTCCCATCAATGGAAACATATTTAAAATAAAACATGGATTCATTCTTGACACAGCCTTGACACTATCATCATATCATGTACCTTTCCCTTAACCTGTGAAAACATTTCAAAAAAACTTGGGATTAACATAAAAAGCTCAGTATGAGTTATAAAAACATGGAAAGGAAACATGGGTACATATATACATATGAGTGAAATCATAATTTACCCATAAAACATAAGCCCATTATCATACCTCATCAAATCATTAGTAAATCATTGAAATTATAAGACATAAAGGTAACTTGAGGCATTCATAACATTCTTACGTAGGGAGTAACCCTCTTGGTTACGTTTGGAATACCCATCACAGTATATTCCCTAAAATATCTTCGGAGAAACCTTAACGTTTCACTCCTTCGCGTTACCCAATGCATTGGAGAGCTATATCGGGCTCACCCGCCGTTAGATTATCACGGAACCACCCATCTTCATAATAATGCCCAAGAACCTCAACATAATTGTATCACATAAAACATTCATAAAGGAAAAATAACATTTCCACCTTTTAATCACAAGATATCAATACAACACATTGATATAAAAACATTATGAAAACAATTTTCAATACCAAAATAAAAGAAAATTAAAACATTGTATTTATTTTTCTTTTAAAAAGATGGTATGTCTTGTAGAGGAAGCGGAAACTCAAATAACGGTCACAGCGGCGGAGAATTTGTTGTCACCGCATACGTACAACAAAAACATTCCCTTTTGCAGTTTAATAAATTCTTCGTATAAAAAGGATTCCTTTTTAATAAACGTAAAAGTCAAAGGGGTTTATACACCGTATAAAAAAAGGTTGTGTATAAAACAAAATATGCCTCAATGAAAGGAGATTGAGACGAAGTCCCATACCTCGTATCCGACTTGACCCGACCGTTCTTTAATCTCCTGAATAATAAACTTGAGTTAATATCTAATTTCTTATGAACCTTTTTCAAGTTCATTATTCCTTTTATACCATGTTATGAACATCATGTAATCATTTAAGTTAATAATGTTCATTTTGTCGGTATTTGGTTCTTAAGTCAAAAATAGACTTCTTACACTTACATGTTGTTAATTTGGTCAAAGGTTCGTTATATCCAGAATGATATTAATGATTTGGATAACATATATATCATAAATATTCATCATATACATGTATTTATAATATTACATCACATTTAGAGGTAAGAAATGAAATGCACCGTTCATGGAGACGGTAAGCTGTACGTACGCATGAACGCTACTTCCATTTCTATTTCGTATTTTCTGGAATGGAATCATAATGATATAAGAGTATATTATAATTCCATTATAATAACATATAAAATATCATTAACTTTATCCTTTACACATCCAACCTATTGTATTAACGAATCAAATCACTTTCAGGGGGCGGTAGTCCACACTTCCTAAAATGAAGATATCGTGTTTACACATAATGGAAACCATAAAGGTATGCCCAAAATGAAAAAAACAGAAGCTTAAGGAAAACATAAAAATATTATATATCATATATAAGAATAGTTAAATCATAATGGCCACCTTTTAAGGTGTTAAATGAGTATTGAACAATCATCGTTTCGGGAGGCAGAATTTTGCCATCCACGGAAACCGTATGTTCATTAACCATTTGATGTAGTTGTGTGAGAGTGTAGCTCAAATAAATCATATAAAAACATCCTAGCATATTTAAGATACTGGTGTTGTTACAAAATAAGGAAATAAAAAGAGTTTAGGGGGTTGGAGAAGAAAAATAAAACAAATGAACATGAGAGAATGAATTACCTTTAAAAGTGTAACTCCTTTTGATTTGAGCCTAAAGGCTTCCTTTGAAAGGATTCTGCCCAAAGGTAATACTCTAGGATGAGGATAGGGATTTGGAGAGAGTAAATGGGCAGGGGTTGGCCGAGCCAAAGGCTTGAGAAGTGTGTGAAATGAGGTAGAGGTGGGGGCCTTTTATAAGAGGAGAGGAGGGGCACTTTTGGAAAGTAAAGATAAGTTACTTTATTTTAAAAAGAGTTTCAGATTCAAAAGGTCCCACATTTCTATAATTCGAGTATAAGGTGATAATTCTTCGAAATCCACTCATCCAATTGGTTTTGGCCATGTGTAGGCTTTAGATTTTTCATTATCTTTCCATTTTATTTAAATCGTTAAATAATGAGGTCATCGCTGCATCATCATGATGTCATAAATAATTTAATTTATTTAAAGTATAAAAATTAAAAAAAATTACTATGATGTAGGAAATCTTTTTATCTTTCCAAATACTATTTATAATCAAAAATCGGATCTTTATTACCACATGTAAAAATTGTTTTCGTAAAACATATTATGATTGTGTCATTTTTACTTTTACATTAAATAAAAAGTTTTTTATGTCATTTCCCAACCAAAGTTGATCCATGGGGTCCCCAAGTGGACCCATGGCTTGTCTTGGTCGTCCATGACACAAACAATGAGGGTAGGACATGTGTCAAGCTCATCTTATTTTATCAAAGCATTATTTTTACCTTAAACTACACTAATTACCACTAATCGCGATTAAAAACTTAATAAGTTACTATTCACCAAAAAATTATTTTAATCACATTGAACCACATTTTACTTCTTAATGACAACCATTTATGTTGGATTTTTGAAATTCAAAACACAATTATGGCAAATTTTCTTTTAAACAGAAAATCAGTTTTTATAAGTACCACTTAGTGGTTTCAGTATTCATCAAAAATTGATGTTTTTCAGAAAATTACCAAAAATTCACCCTAAGCTATATTTGATATTCCGAATTCAAAAAATGAAGTCTATTTTACAAAATTCATAACATATAAGTCACTTCAATTAATTTAATAATTAATTCCCATTGTTATGACAAATAGCGTGTTTTTTTGAAACAATAAGTATCAAAAGATTGACACCAGTTTAAGTCCAATTTCAAAGTGAAATTGATTCCAATGACCACCATTGGATTAAATGGTAAAAATATATTCTAATTTCACTTCAAAACCAATTCAAAAGATAATCTAATCATATAATTAAATTAGATTAAAAAGCAGTTTTGATGTAAAATGCAGTATTTTTCACTATTCATTAAAAAAAATGAACATTGTCAGAAAAATACCAAAAATTCACAAAAAGTAAATTTTGAAGTCCCAATCATAAAGAATAAGTTTATTTTGACAAAAATAGTTTATAAAATTTTCAAAAGATAGATTTAAAAAGGGTTTTCCATCATAAGGCAGTAAAATAATCTTTAAAGAATATTAGTGTATTCCATGCATAAGATTGTATTTATTTTCATTTTAAGCCTCTAAAACACTATCTTAATCATTATTAGACATAGATGAAAATATCTATTATTAATTACTTACTTGGGATGTTACACTACTTATCACTTATTCAGTTTAAAAATCAGAACATTATAGAGGTTTAAATGTTCATGAAACTATAAATACTTAAATATATAAAAACATTATTTTTAATTATAACATAATTGTACATAAACCAAAGACCAAGTTCCCATAAAGAATATTCTTCAAAGATAAGTATTCATTTCATTAAAATCAAAACTGATTTCCCTTCCAATACATAACCTTATACAAATATATATATATATATATATATATATATATATATATACGGCTTTCATAAAATCATACATGTTAGGAATTGATTTCAGAAAGACCCTTTAAAAAGTAAAATTCTTAGTATAAAGATACTGAATACTCTTCGATATCCTAAAAATAATTGGGTTTGAGTTATATATATATTTATATATATGTATATATATATATATATTCAAAACCATATGTACACTATACACTTAAACCTGAGTTTTTGGTTTGTAAAATAGGATCGTTAAAACTAACTTAAAAAGGATACCCATTTTTATATCACGATGGCAAAACCCTTGAAAATTCATCAAAACCAAATGGTTTTTGTTTTATATATATAAAATTATATCAATACTCCTATTATATCACACTGGTTACAAAATAACAACTCAAAATAAACAAAATCTTTACATCATATTAGAGAAACACCCTTCCAAAACCACACACCTTGTTTTTGAAACAAAGAGTGATACAATTATAAAAAATTTATATGTATATATATATACATTGCATGTAACCGATTACACATGGAGGGTTTATACTAGGTTTTTCTATTATATAAAATAAACGGGAGTACCCCTCGAAGGTAAACACCCTAGGATTCCTCAGCTGAAAAGAAAATTGTTAGCATGGAATATATATATATACCTTTAACTACAAGTTTTATATATACTCATGTTTATATAAAAATGAACTAAGGAGCATGGGTGGGTTTCTAAAAAAACACGTAAATAGGGCACCCCTACAGCTTAATGAAGACGCTTTCCGCAGAGGGAGGCTTGTTGGGTGGCTGGAGGTGGTTCGGTGAGGTAGGTGTCGCGGCGGCGCGGGTTGGCTCCGGAGGTCCCCTCTTACACAGAGGATTAATTGTTCTTAAAAGAAAATGATCCGGGGGGTAGGCCGAGCCAACGGCGTCCTAGGGAGGTGGGTGCGCAAGGTCAACCTAAACAGTGGAGAGGGTGGCGTCTCAGGAAATCTAGAGCTGGTTCGTGGGACCCCGACGCGAGGCAGAAGATGACAAGTTCACCGAGGAAGGAAAAAAATAAAACGATGGATGGGATCCGTCTTGGAGAGATCAGATGGACGCAGTTCAAAATAGATGTGATGAGTGTTTTAAAAAAACATCAACCTCCATGATTTGACTTTGGCGATATCGGACAGTTAAGGCGATCACGCGGCCAGCAAAGGCTTCGCCGAGAAGGAATAGTACGCCTTAAAAAAAGTTTACTTTTTTAAAAAGTATATAACATTAAAATCGAATTTACACAATTTAACTGATATTTTTAACTTAGAGATTCCAAATCTAAAAATCACATTTTAGATTATGTAAAAATACCTTTCCATTTGATATAAATCTTATAAATTTCATAATAAACTTTTGTTAGGAACTTATATCTTTAGAAATCAAAAATCCAATTTATATCATACCCCACTGTTTGATTCAAAGATTACTTTTTTACTTTTTCAAAATACATAGTTTTAGAGATCCAATATAATTTTTTTCAAATTATTTCAAATACCACTTTAAACATGACGTTCGACACATTTTAAAATACTAAGTTTTCCACCATATAGATATCATCAATATTTTGAAAAAAATAAAAATAGATTCATTTTCAAGAATAATATTTTATTTTAATACTCGGAGAAATAATTATAATATTTTTTTACATATTAAAATATTGAAATACCATAATATTATAAAAGCGTTATGAATACCAAATTTTTATAAAAATATGCACTTTATCCATTGAAACCCAACAGTAATATAACGGTCATATTCCCTTAGAGGTCCATTATAAATACAAGGAGTAGGTTGTTTTACATTTTCATAACTCCTAACCCTATGTGGATGGCTCTCCTCAAACCAGTAGTGCTGAGTGCGTGGGCGGTGGTTCTGGCTGCTATATTTTTCACACTGATAGACCCTGAAGACGACGACTATCTGATTACCCGAGTTGTGATTCTCAGTAGTCTTGCTATGGTCGTGTTATGTCTTTTTCATGGTACTTTTAATTAGATGGGTCTTGTTGCAATGTAACTTTTAAATATATATCAGTTTACCATATTCCTCATGTTTTATTTCATTTTAAAATATTTATCCGCACACAAAGCACAAAATAAAATAAAACAAGAGACGTCATTAAAAGTATAACATTGGTCACTTGGACCAGTTTATAAAACCTGGGGCGTCACATTATCCCCCTCTTAAATGAATTGCATCCTCGTAATTCGATCAGCGTACATACACTAAATTACTCACACAGCTTCCCTGACACCCTTGGTGATGTCCCTCTACCTCCACCGCCCATGGATGAAGGTACTATTCAACTCTATCCCTAGGGCAGAACAATGCTTGTGGGAATCCTCTTCCCAAATACATTTTTAGAAAAGTGGATCGTGGGTAAGACCAAGCTTCCATTTGATACAGGTGGTTTTCCAGAAATGGGCACGAGTGACATCAAGCTTCGAGACATCCGCTTGGATTTGGTTCCTAATGATCTCTCGAACCACTTCATATATGAAGGATTCGATGAAAGAACCAAAATCACAGAGCTCCCCAAGTATGCTGAAACATAGGATTTGGTACATAAAGACTGCGTGGAAGTCCAACTCCTTTGCAGCTTCTCCGAAGGCCGTGAAGGCCATCTATTTATTATTCATGGTGAAACACAGGAAGATTCCTTCATAGTACTTCCCTTTCTTTATATAATTCTCGAACAGTGCATTGGACATTTGGTTATACAGAACTTCCGACCCTCAGAAGATTCGAAGGACATTCGAGCCTTTCGATATTTCATAGAGGGTTTTGCACGTGAGTCGTAAGTGAACAAAAGGTTGGTAACTTGTTGAGAAGGATTTTGATACAATAGTATCTATGATCTCTGTAGGGAGAGTCAAGAGTCTAGGTGTGGTTCGCTGTCTTTCCATATGATAAGTTTAAGAACAAACCCTACTTAGTAAAACATTATTAATGTTTTTTTGTTGACTTAAATTTCCAAGGTTGCCTAACCATTCCTTTGATACCAACTTTAATGCCCCGAACCTGGTAGCCTGGAGTCGGTGATATGATTATGGTGTGTAATGTATTTCATAAAAATGAAAAAAATAAGTTACACATCATAACACAGTAGGAGGAACTTTCTGGTTTAGATCCTATAGAATCAGAGACAACAGCTTTGCTTCTTTATCGCTGAGCTAAGAACAAAAATCCAAGACTTGGAAAGGCTCTATCAACCTGTAAAAATTTAACAAAAAACGTAGGGAGAGAATAGAAATACTCATTAAGTTGTTTTTTAAAATACATAAATACAGCCTTTGAAAACTACTTTGAAAATAATTTTCCATACTTAAGATGTTTTCTTAAAGGAAAAACTTCAATACAAAACAAAGGTCGATGTAACACAGTTAAATCACTTCATACTTATACACTAGAACACTTAGTTGAAACCCACCTAATAGACAAGATAAGCATGATAATAAAAAGGAATGGGTTATACTATGTAAATTGTCCATAAACAAGAAAGGTGTGAATGAACAACAAGGTGTAAACATCATCAGAGTTGCGCACAAGAGCATTCTCTATAAAAACACATCATGAAATGATAAATGTAATGAAAAATTTGTAATAAAATTCTGTAAAAGAAAAATGGTCATGCATCAACATTTCCACATCATATTTCTTGTGTTTTTTTAATCTGATACTCATAGGTAAGGTTCTATAACCAAGGATATTCCTCTAGTTGGATTAATCATGTGGTTGGTCATATACTAAGAAAACGTATGGTGAAGGACTCATAGTCATTGTGTCAAGGCCTTATGCCTTGACCTAGTGGTAATAACCCAATCTGGCTATCTTGAGAACTATCGATGCATCGAGGAGCTTACTTTTACCGGTCTCTAACCCGGAGGGCTTACATTAACCAGTCCCCAACCTGGAGGGTTTTCTTTTTACCGGTCCCCATCCTGGTAGTCCCATAAATTTCTCACATGTTGTAAGGTCAGATATTCAAGGAGTCCCATACCACTTTGAATATTTAATTTTCATTTCATATTACCCAAGGTGTCCCATACCACTTTGGGTAATACCATTTTCATTTCTCATTACCCAAGGTGTCCCATACCACTTTGGGTAATTTAGTTCTTAGTTCATTATCATGTTGAGTCATATGCATGAATAATATGAATAAAGTAACAATCATATAATTGGTTTAAAAATACATGATACGATAGATAAAATTGAAAATGTAGAATAAAAGTAGGCATGGTTCAGTAAGCATACAATGTGCATAGAACAATTATTTAAGCACATAAAATGATGAATGTATGAGATTTGCCCCAAGGGGTATTAAATGATGAGTCTCCCAAATTCCAGTACATGGAAATGAAATACTTGGCATTAACTATTGTTATTCACAGGTCACTGTACTTGCAACAAATCTCCATCCACTAATAATCACTGTGGCATGCTTGGTATAAAAATAATAAACACTTACAATTTTTAAAATTCAAATACTTGGAAATAATCCCCTTTAAATAACATACTTGTCATTATTTATTGTTCTTCACCGGTCATAGAATTTGTAGTTAAACTCTGATCACCAATAATCACTACAACGAGTTTGGTATAAAAATAATAGAGGATTTATACATATTAACATAACCCTTAAATCCATATCCTTTTAATATAAGTTTAAAAACATGCGTAAGCATATCCTTTAAAAAACACAAATCATTTCAAGGGAGACATTAGTCAAGTTCATTGGTGTACCCTGAGACACAAAAATATAAAACAACATAGGCAAGCACTAAAATCCAACATGCATAAACATATTAATAACCATTTCTTGAAACTAGGGTTTCAGATATTAATCTTTAAAAAACACATACATACATAGGGATATATACACAAAGTATATATATAGGTTTTCTCATAAATTAAACATGGTTCACATAAAATCAGAAAATCTCTAACTACTTATCACTTATTCATGTTAAAAATCAGAACATTATGGGGGTTTAAATGTTCATGAAACTATAAATACATAAATATATAAAAACATTGTTTTTAATTATAACATAATTGTACTTAAACCAAAGACCAAGTTTGCATAAAAAATATTATTCAAAGCTATGTATTCATTTCTTTAAAATCAAAACTGATTTCCCTTATAATACATAACCTTATACAAATATATATATATACGGCTTACATAAAATCATACATGTTAGGAATTGATTTCAGAAAGACTCTTTCAAAAGTATAATTCTTAGTATAATGATACTGAATACTCTTCGATACGCTAAAAATAATTGGTTTTGAGTTATATATATATTTATATATATTTGTATATATATATATATTCAAAACCATATGTACACTATACACATAAACCTGAGTTTTTGGTTTGTAAAATAGGATCGTTAAAACTATCTTAAAATGGATACCCCTTTTTCTATCACGATGGGAACACCCTTGAAAATTCTTCAAAACCAAAGGGTTTGTGTTGTATATATATAAAATTATATCAATACACCTATTGTATCACACCAGTTACAAAATAAAAACTCAAAATAAACATAATCTTTACATTATATTAGAGAAACACCCTTCCAAAATCACACACCCTGTTTTTGAAATAATGAGTGATACAATTATATAAAATTTATTTTTATATATATATACATTGCATGTAACTGATTAAACATGGAGGGTTTATACAAGGTTTTTATATTATATAAAAGAAATGGGAGTAACCATCGAAGGTAAACACCCTGGGAGTCCTTTACTTAAAAGAAAATGGTTAGCAAGGAATATATATATATATACCATTAACTATAAGTTGTATATATACTCATGTTTATATAAAAATAAACCAATGAGCATGGGTGGGTTTCTAAAAAACACGCAAATAGGTCACCCTTACAGCTTAATGAAGAAGCTCGCCATAGAGGGAGGCTTGTTGGGTGGCTGGAGGTGGTCCGGTGAGGTTGGTGTCGCAGCGGCGCGGGTTGGCTCCAGAGGTCCCCTCTTAAATAGAGGTTTCATTGTTCTTAAAGTAAAATGATCTGTGGGGTTAGGCAGAGCCTACGGAGTCCTAGGGAGGTGGGTGCACAAGTTCAACCTAAACTGTGGAGAGGGTGGCATCTCGGGAAATCCAGAGCTGGTTTGCGGGACCCCGACGCGAGGTAGAAGACGATGAGTTCGTAGAGGAAGAAAAAAAAATTAAAATGACGGATGGGATCCATCTTGGAGAGATCAGATGGACGCAGTTCAAAAGAGTTGTAATAAGCGTTTTATAAAGAACATCAACCGCCGAGATTTGTCCTTGGAGAGATCAGACGGTCGAGGCGATCGCTTGGCCTGCAATGGCTTCACCGAGATGGAACAATACGCCTTTCAAAAAGTTTACTTTTTAAAAATGTATATAACATTAAAATAGAATTTACACATTTTAACAAATATTTTTAAGTTAGAGATTTCAAATCTAAAAATCTGATTTTAGATTATGTAAAAATACCTTACCATTTGATATAAATTTTATAAATTTCATACTAAACTTTCGTTTGGATCTTATATCTTTAGAAATCAAAAATCCAATTTATATAATACCCCATCGTTTGAATCAAAAATAACTTTTTTCCTATTTCAAAATACATAGTTTTAGAGATCCAATATATTTTTTTCCAATTATTACAGATACCCCTTTAAACATGATGTTTGAAACATTTTAAAATACTAAGTTTTCCACCATATATATATCATCAAGATTTTGAAAAAAAATCAAAATAGATTCATTTTCAAGAATAATATTTTATTTTAAAACTCGATGAAATAATTCTAATATTTTTTTACATATTAAAATATTGAAATACCATAATATTATAAAAGAGTTATAAAGACAATTTTTTTATAAAATGATGCACTTTATCCATTGGGTCCCAACGGTCATATAACGGTCATATTCCCTTATAGGTCCATTATAAAAACAAGGGGTTGGGTGTTTTAAATTTTCAAAACTCCTAACCCTAGGTGGATGGCTCTCCTCAAACCACTGGTGCTGAGTGCGTGCACGGTGGTTCTGGCTGTTGTATTTTTCACACTGATGGACCCTGAAGACGACAACTATCTGATTACCTGAGGTGTGATTCTCAGTAGTCTTGTTGTGGCCGTGTTAGGTCTTCTGCATGGTACTTTCAATTAAGTGGGTCTTGTTTCAATGTAACTTTTAAATATATACCAATTTACCGTATTCCACATTTTTTATTTCGTTTCAAATTCTTTATCACCACACAATGCACCAAATAAAATAAAACAAGAGACATCATTAAAAGTATAAAACTATTCACTTGGACCAGTTTATAAAACCTGGGGCGTCACACCACATGGACAACATGTAAATATAAGGTGTTCATTTTTGACTCAAGTGCCAAATATATACAAAACGAAAGTTATTAAATTAAATGATTACATAGTTATTATAACATGGTAATAAGTGATATAAAAGGAATAATAAACTTGAAAAAGGTTCTTAAGAAAGTAGAAATTAACTTTAGTTTATTATTCAGGATATTAAAGAACAATCGATTCATGTCGGACACGAGGTAAGGGACTTCGTCTCAATATCCTTTCATTGAGGCATTTTTCTAATACAAGATTTTCTTTTATACATAGTATAAACACCTTTGACTTTTCATTTCATTCAATGGGAATCTTTTTCTATGAAGCGTTTTACTAAATGACAAAAATGAATGTTTCTTTTAATGTAAGCGGTGACAACAACCTTTTTTCCCCATGAGTATATTTTGATCTTTGGATTCCTAAAAAATTCGTAATGTTTTTAAAAGAATATAAACACCATATACTCTTTTACGTATTTTTGGTATTGAAAATGGTTTTGAAAATGGATTTTCTATGTCAATATATTTAATTGATTTATTATGATTGAAATGTCGAATAGTATTCTTTCTTTTATATATGTTTCATGTCTTATGATTTTATAATGGTACTTTGAGATTTCACGGGTGGTTACGTGATAAAACAAATGATGGGTGGTGTAGTGAATACCAGGATGGGAGGTTACATTATAACCTCCAATGTGTTGGGTATGGAAGTCAGTTGTATGGCTATTCCATTTTGTGATATGTGTTTAAGTAGACCATATGGTTATAACATTTAAGTATGTTTTTGTACCAAGTTACTTCTATATATTATGTGTTCTTTATATGGGGTTTATGGTAATATTTTGGTTACAAAAGGGTAAGTAATGATATTTTATTCAGTGAAGAGTATTTACTACTTCATAAAGGTGGAAAGTATTACTTATGTTAAAGTATTTATGGTTTAATTATTGTTTTGAAAAACAAACTGTTTTATTTCTTTGTGTATACCTTACTGAGCTTTTTATAATCATCCCATGTTTTGAAATGTTTTTCACAATACATAAAGTGGAATAGGGTCAAGGATGAGATCACGGAAAAGTCATGCTGACTAAAACATGGAACAGGACATGACAATTTTTTTCAAGAGTTCATGTTTTGTAATAAAAATAGAAACTGACTAGAAGTGTCTACTTTGTAATATTTTGAAAGGCAATAGTTATGGCCTAACTCTCCAAAATTATAAACCTGAAAATATCCTTAACATCAATTATTCATTTAATTCAATATTATGTAAGGTTTAAGGTCGGGTCCTTATAAAGCATGCACAACCTTGGGTCATTGGCCAATGGGATATGTGAGTTTCCCACCTAGGCATTGAGTGTCTTGGCCTTCTAGGTCAACCTTGGTTAGGTGGTGTACTAACAAAATTTATTGGAAAATTAAAAAATATATGTTTTGGTAAAAATAAAATTATATATATATAATTATTCATTATAATTAGATAATTCCAAATCACTTCAATGGTTAAACAAAATCCTAAAAACCAATATTTTCATTAGTTTATAAACATTTTATTTTCAAAACATCAAAGTTCTAAAATGAATGTTTAATATGTCATAATGGAAACCCCATAAAAGTTTTATATTTAAAATCCACAACATATTATAAATTGAAACTTTTTTTTATTCATCCAAGGATGGAAACATTTAATGGTTTCATTTTTAAAGGATTGAAATACATAAATACCTAACTCACTATGTATTGGTAAAATACAAAATATAACCATAGTTATTAACTTCATTTTCCAAAAGTATGATCTAAAATTAAAAACATATTTCTTTTTTATAAAATCCAAGGAGTAACAAGTGTGAAGTTCTCTTGGTATTTTATTTAAAACCCAAAGGATATGATTTCAAATCCATATGAAATTTTAAAACATTATCCTCTAATAATATAAAGAGGAGTTAATTGAAAACATTTTTTAAAAACATTAATTTAATGAATACATAAAACTCTTGAAAATCATAATATACTTAAATATATAATATAATATAACTGCAATTCCCAATGTCTATATGGTCTTATTGTAATTATAGATTCAAAGGTCACCAAAAGGAATATACGGTTGAATTAACTTCAAGGAATTATAGAAACATGACTTGGCATTTCCAAACTCAAAATAACAGTTAAAACTGGTTCTTATCTTTCGTCTAATGGTTAGAACAATTGTTGTTTTTCTGGCTATACTAATGTTCATCATGATGGATATGAAGGACCCCCACTAATTGATTTTGAATTTTGTTGTATTTGGTCATCCACCTAGGATTTTAATAGGCATTTTATCAGGTATCCTAGGGTATTAAGTTTATTTTGGTCTTGATGAAATGTAATAATTTCAGTATTTAATTAAATAACACATTCCCTATTATTATTTTTAAAACATTTTATGGATGAAAGAAAAATAGACAAAGTAAAACTATAAAATATTATTAATTCACACGAAAAATGTTTGGGGGGTCACATTATCCCTCCTTAAAATATTTGTTTCCTCGCAATTCTAAAATAGTCATACACATCCACCTGCAAAACCAGAAACAGATCACTTCTAACACCCCTTAACAAATTCAGACAATGTGGAAGATCTTTTGATTAGAAAAAAGTGGATTTCTGGATTAGTTTCTTGTTCCTGAACATATGTGGTCCATATACACCGCGAGCAGTTAGGATTAACCCAATTCATAATGCATTTGTGTTTCGAGAGGGGGGCTTGTGCAGTGTAGAGATCAGAGATTTGAGAGTTGAATAGATCCCTATAACTCCCTTAAACTACATCGTGTTTGAAATCATAAAAGTTGTAGAGCATCCCATTCATAGTAAGAATTAGGACATGGAACTTATAGAAAAATAAAAGTCCACACTCCAATATAGCTTCTTCAAACATTCCCAAATCTGGTTAGTTCTCGAATAAGGTGAATCATAGGTAGAGTCCTTCGTGGTACTACCCACTCTGCCTATACTCTGATAATTTTTCATTTGCGATACAACTATTGATGTAGCTCTATCCTTTGTAGGAACATAGGATATTTGTGCTAATGGAAACATTATTGAGGCATTTTCAAGACAAGCCAAGGATCACAAAATTGTCATAGTGTTATGAACATGACTTCAAGGTTATTAACTCTAGCAATATGGTAGGAAGTGATAAGAGGTTTGTTGGTATACCCTTGTCTACCATATGAAAAGTTAAAGGGAAATTTATTACTCATAAAGTCATAACCATATTACAAAATGTAGTTATTTTTTTAAAACGATATTAAAATAAAAAAACCTAAAATACAACATTATACATTAAAAAGGTTTTGTAAAACCCAATGTGTTAAATAACCATTCACTCCCTCTAATAACTCGTTTTTATTGATTTAATGAAATCCTCTATGATGTCTCTTCCCGGGTACCACTGGTGTTGGTGATTTCCATAGTTCCTAGTCCAAAAAATCCCTAAATTTCTTCCATTCTCTTCGATGTCTTTGGTCCGAATGCAACATGAGAAACTAGGATCAAACGCATGTGGAAATAGAATATCCGCCTGAAAAATCATGAAGTGTATGAAGTTGGGTGACATCCGTATGAACTTGATGTCGATAATGTAAATGGGTAGACATATCATGAAGTACATCCAAGTCTATAACTTGTCCAGAAAGCCTATAGGTCATGATTTGACAAAGGTATAATACTTAGAGGTCACCCTCTTGTAAATACTCTTTGAAGTAAATTATGGATAAAAATTATCAGCTAGGGTAAAGCACATTAATAGATACTCAAAATATTTTCCACTCTGTGCATAGAATGAGAATTGGGCGATCATCATAAAAAATAATCGAATATCGATCCTCAGTGATGTTGGAGTGCATGAAGAGAATCAAATACATGGTAGAGGTGTTTACATGATAAATGATGGTTTTCAAATGTCTTGTACCCTTCTAAATTGGACCTAGAAATAGTGGTATCTAATATTAATATTAGAATATATAAAAGGTTTTCTTCATCTTCCATTGTAAAATGTTAATAAAGACTCTACACAGTAAGACATAATCATGTTTTTAATTTTGTTCTAATTTTCTCGGGCTATGTAAACTGATCCTCTGATACCAACTGTCACGCCCCGACCCCAGACTTCCCTGGAGTCGGTGCGGTTTCCACAAAACATGGTTTGTAATTATTTTTATAAAATAATTCTTGAATAATTACACCACATATTTCACTCTAGAGGTTCCCTTCAGTTTTGGTTCTGGAAAACCGGATACAAATATTACAATCCTTCAACAGTGAAAAAAAAAGACTCCACCGAGATACCACCAAACAATGTATCTCAAATATAAAAAACATATAAAAACAGATTTATAATAATGGTTGAGAATACGAATTCCCTGTAAGTAACTTTTAAAATATTATTTCATATAAAACCTTTTAAAAACCTCCTATAAAATATAATCATAAAACATTTTCTTAATGAATGATTCAATACATGAGACATAACATAACCATTTTTCATATAATTACCAATGAACAATTTATGGAACATTAACAAGGCTACAATAAAACATGTTTCAATCATATGAATGATTATAAAAAATTCATGGTGTGAAGCATATAAACCACGAGTTAATTGTAACTATACTATGTGTGACCTGAAAATGTAAAATTACAATATTGAAAAATGAATGTAATACATGATCAGAGTTTCACATAAAATAAAAATATTAATTTACATCCTTATTAACTATAAATCAAAAATTTGCCGATAAATTTCAGAGTACTGAATAAACATTGTTCCATGTTCATTTAATTCTTCTGATACTCATAAGTATAAGATCTTAAAGAAGAATATTCTCCATTTGAATACACACATGGTGAATTAAATATTATACACATAATGATGGAATGTATAATGCTATAATCTCTCAAGACCTTATGTCTTTACATTATATGTGTCATGAGAACTACAGAGGCATTGTGGGGCTTTCATTAAACTATCCCAAACCAATAGGTCTTTCATTAACCGGTCCCCTACCCATAGGGATTGAATTAACTTGTCCCAACCCATTATATTTTGACTCCAACACATTCCTATTTTTTCCAATATGGTCATGTATTCAAAGTGTCCCATATCACATTGAATATTTAATTTTGCATTTAATAGTATTAAAAATTTCCCAAACCAATTTGAATAATTTAGTTCCTGAATCCATTAACAGTCATAATAGTTCAAATTTAATTCATTACAAAATAAACATTTTTAGTGAATAATGTATTATTTTTCTACATTAAAAACTGTATAACTATATCAAAATAACCAATGAAAATTATGGATATGGAAAACATAGCATAAAACATTTAGTGATAACCAAGGAATATAACATAAATTAGTATTTATGTTTCATCACATAAATCAATAACTATTCAATTATAAAATCATTGTTACGATATTAAAAATATTACATTCCAAAATTCATAATGAAAATTCATTATGGATTGAATACATAATCAGTTCAGACATGAACAAAATATATAATGTGATGTATTGAATGAATGAATGTCTAAACACACATTTCTTTCAAATTTATGTATAAACATTACACCGAGATACGTCCAACTATTACACCAAAATTAATAAATTGGAATGCATAAAAATTAATCAAGAAACATAATGACATAACCCATACCATTTGTACTTATGAGAATATGTGTGTAAACTGTATATATATAAAGAGATTATAAAGGTTTGTATTACTAAAAAAATTCCAAATTATTTGTTGAAATATTTTCACACATTAGGCACTTCTTATCACATTTTATAAATCCTTTGTGAACCAATATTGTGAACCCATATTAACATCATGATCAAAGAATATATATATATATATATATATATATATATCACCGTATATACTGCTGAGTTCTTCATTAAAAATTTTGAACCCAATAAATAATTTATGTATAGTAAAAACATAATTTAAACAGAAGTTCGATATTTTCAACAATAATGTAAAAAAGGGGTATTTTTTCATAAATAAATACATATATATTCATATATATGCAAGAATAAATATATATTTATAAATTCATCAACACAATACACTTTTAAACCAAGCGTGATTTTCTTTCATTAAGAATTCCATTAGTGTTGAAGGTTTTCTTCCATTAAATAAAAAAACTGATATATTTTTATTATTAACACATAGATACATTTGTGTATATATGAAGTGAAACCAATTTTTGGAAGAAGAAAAAAATCCAATAATGATTTTCATGACAAGATCATTTTTTTAAATCCATGAATTTGTTTTTATAAATGCATCGAAGAAAAATCATGAGGATTAAAGAACAACTGATTACACACACACACACACACAGACACACACATATATATATATACATGTACATATATATATATATATACTTACATACCATAAAAGAAATAAAATCAAGACAATATAAGGTCCCTTACATGGCTTCTGATCAAGGTGGAGTCGAGAAGAAGATGGAGAAGCATTGGAAGGAGAAAACCTATAGGGTTCTTTGGTACATAAAATTGTAATATATATATATATAATATAACTTCATATAACTCATAGACCAGCATGATATGATTAATAAAGACTCATGGGAGTTCTTAAACAAGAGAAGATATACATTCTAATCAAGGAAAACTCAAGTGGTTCAGCCACTTTGGAAATATATAACTATTTATATATAATATTGACTCATGTCGGAGTCCGTGGGAAACAGGATTTTTTTTCAAAAACTTAAAATGTGTCGGTTGTGGAAAACTTGGAGAAGAGGACCCAAGATGGAGATGATAGGAATCACTGGAGAGTACAGGTGTAGGGGTAGGGTTAGATAAAGTTTGGAGCAACTCTGGATGTCGTGAGGAAGATGATGTCCACGAGGAAGATAAGGAAAAGATTGGACGGTCCAGATCATCTGTGGCCTGATCGAACGGTTGTGGTGAAACAAAGGTTTAAAAAAATGATGAATAATTGAGATTAGATCATATTTGAATTGGACAGCCCCAAGTGACATGGTGATTTGAGATGGAAATAATGACCATGATTAGGTCCTGAATGGATTGTATGGATGATAAAAATGCGTATTAAAAGCCGCGACTATGTAGATTCGATGGACAAACCGATCAGATGGTCCATGTTTTCTATGGCGAGATCAGACAATCCAGATCTAGTTTCTGCTGAAAATATGCATCCCACATCAAAAAGAAACAACTCCATGTCCCGGTTTATAAGGACTGAGATCCTGAAAATAGTTCGGAAATCACCATCCCCCATCCTCGGTATCGTCCGTTACCGGGACTCTACGAGTGCACCTATGCGCCCACACCATTAGCCATGCAGCCTCGCATGGTGGCGTGCTCTGTAAACCCTTACACACCACACCTATGAGCACATAGGGCCTGACATGGAACCCCGTCATGTGAGACTTATCAAGAACCATGCATTCCCAACCCTGGGTCATTGTCCAAGGGGATCTGTGAGATTCATCCAAGGCCTTTAGTTGCATGGCCTTCTAGGTCGCCATTAGTTAGGTGGGGTACTCACATTGTTTTAGAAAATGAAAAAATTCATTTTATTTTAAACATAAGAATAGGTTTATACATATAAAGGATCCATAAAAACAAGGAATATAAATTCTATTCTATTTTTAAATAAATCCAAAATACCAAAATTTTCATTAGTTTAAACGATTTTGAATTTCAAAACATCAATGTTTTAAAATCAATTATTAATATGTCATAATGGAAACCCCATTATAGTTTTATATAGAAAATCCAAAAAATATTTTAAATTAAAACCTTGTTTTTTAATCATCCAAGAATGAAAACATTTATGGGTATCTTTTTTAAATGACGAAAATACAAAAATACCAAATTCACTATGAATAGGTAAAATAGTAAATACCACCATTGTCATTAACTTCATCATCCCAAAGTTTTTTCTCAACTAAAAAACTTCTTCCATTGTACTAAAAACCAAGGAATAACAAGTGTGTAGTTCTATTGGTATTTTCTATGAAAATCGTTTTCATTTCAAATACATTTTAAATTTTAATACATTATCCTTCAAAAATATAAAGAAGAATTAATTGAAAAAATGTTTAAAAGATATTACATTAATGTAATCTTAAAACACATGGAAATCTTCATATAATTAAAAATTTAATATAAATTAACTGGAATACCCACCGACTATAAGGTATTAAAGCGGTTATATATTCGATGCTCATATAAATGAGAAAATAGTCAAATAAACATAAAGGATTTATGAAAACATGATTATGGTATTTCAAACTCAACCAAACATGGAAAAATGGTTCGTATCATTCCTATGATTCTTAGCACATTTTTTGTGGTTCTGGCTATATTGATGTTCATTGCGATAGATCTGAAGGACCCACATTATTTTCTAGGAATTTTTGTTGTATTTTGGTCTCATTGGGATTTTAATATGTCTTTTAGTATGTATCATATGGTAGTAATGTTATTTTGGTCTTGATTCAATGAAATATTTTTAGTGTGTAATTAAATAATAGATACATTGTTTTGATATTGAAAACATTGTTTGGAGAGCATGAAAAATAAACGATGTAAAACCATATAGTATTATTATTACACATGAAAATGTTTTGGGGTGTCACACACCTTGTCAGAATTCTTACTCCTTGTTTCATCTGTGCCAGAACCATGTCCACTTATTGTATCCAAAAAGGGATGTATTTATAATGACACCCACATAAAATATATTCTATACCAATATTATATTATTTTCAACTATAACTATTCTCATATTCTACATTAGGGTTATGATTTCTAGTGTAGGTCTTCCTAAATTTAGTTTCTATGGTTTCTGCTAAACATACTCTAATACTAACTATAGATACCCAAAACCAAATATCCCAGACCATGTTTCTAAAACTAAATACAATGTAATTATGACAAGCAATCAATACCCAGAGGACATATAATTTTAGTTTTCTTGGTAAACCATATTGACAAATCATAATTTTATTACAAATGGATATACTAAATAGAACATACTTTGTTCTATAAACACATTAAAATCTTGAGGATAACTCTAATCTATCTACTATATTCCCGAATTTATTTCAAATTATTATTCTTGGATTATTGAGGAAGTAAATATAATAAGGGTGTTCTCAAATGATTATTAGTGAAAAAATATAGAGAATGTAATAATGAATCAGTGAGAATAGTCATTATGGGAAGGTAAATAACTGAACACAGATACCATGAAATCAATAAACATAATGAATGTACATATGAAATATTAAAAGGTAATAACAAGAAACACATTCCATTCAAATAACTAGATACAGAATTATAAAAATTGAAATGAATGATGCTAGAATAGATTCCATTAATCAATGAAATAAAATGAAATGTATCCATATATATGTTGACGAAAAATCTCATGGATGAATAATAAATGAATCTACTATGAAGGAAATTATTTTATTTACATAAATCTTGTATCAAGAACATGAAAATTTATTACCATCAATTCCTTTCACTACACTAATAACACTAAGGGTAAAAACCCATTTGTGCAATTATTATTCTCATGCGAACATGTTGATGCATAAATGAGAAATATAATTTTGAGATCCAACCATCATTGATAGTCCAACGAATTACTCTTATTGAATAATCAAAAAAACTAACATTCCTTATCAAATAACCATATTGAATTTAAAATAAATATTTATTAATAATTCACTAATTAATCAAATAATTGCCAAAGGAACCACCTTATGAGTAATGGAATATGGTATAGGCAATAATAATTTCCATTAATGATAGTATGGACATTAAATTAAATTTTAAATGAAAATTGATTACAATAAAATTACTTCTTCATGGGAATGTTAACAACCACAAAAGGAAGTGAGATTAAGAACTTTCTTGAGGAGAATACACTTTTATCGTTCCCTAGTGTCCCGTACCTCTTTAAAACAATTAAATAATAATAAAAATAAAGGTATGAAATTAAATGAATATTATAATATAATGTAAAAAATATGATTCAAGATAAAATATATCCAAATGGGATGTTGGTATGGCACATGAAAGAATTAGGTAGTTAATATGACATTAATCTCATTTATTTAATAAGTGAGATGTAAATTCCTTACCAAGGTGGTAATAAATGAATTGGAAAATACAAAGGTAATAATCCATAAATAAAAAATTTAAACACAATAAAGACAATATAATTACTGGTATTTTATGTTAATGTGGTAGTATGTACACCATATATTTGAAATTAGGTTGCAGGCAATTTAGTATTCCTCAAGGAATGAAAATGAAACAAGAATCCCTTAGCTTGATTTTTTTGGGGTCAACATCCTTTAATATCCAATATAATAAATTTATATTAATTATCAACTTTCTTCGTACAATTTTTCATGTATATAATTACTTTTTTTCAATTATTTCCATTTTTTCTCAACTACTCAAACAATTAAATTTACATTGGGTGTTTTTGACCAAATTAGATTTATTTGTCAAAACAACTATTGTTGTTCAACTAATGTAAAATGGGTCATTATATAACATATCCCAAATGAAAATCATGAAATAATTATGATATTTTTATATGTATTATTATTTTAAAATAAATCATTAAATATGTCTATGAAATTTAAAATATGATACAATCATGGAGACAGTAGGTTATATGTACACCTGAGTAACATTCCCATATTCAAATGATCATTTTGGAAAGAAGGTAAGTAACTCAAATAATTTCAGAATGATCACAATATAATAAATATCATATAATGTAATCTTATATTAATATATATAGTATTATTTTATGTAAAAGGAATCACATCATGTTGAGGAGGTAGTAGTCCACACGTCCACAAACAACATTATCTATTTTAAAGTGTGTAATGTGTTAATAAAAAAATGATATATATGTATATATGTAATTATATCATGAATATCACATAGATGTTTTTTATGGCTCATATTTTTAATTATAACCATCATTTATAAATTCCATGTTTCGTGTGCACGAATCACATCTCTTTGAGGGTGTGGTAGTCTACACTTCGTCATCCAATGTTATCATATTAACGTAAAATGGAAACTACCAAATAAATGTATTAATAAAAATTTAAATAAGTATAAATAGACCTAAAATAACATATATATCATTATTAAACTAATTTAACATCATAATTTCCATCATGAGATGTGGTGATGTAAAATAAACAATCATCATTTCACGAGGTAGTAGTTTGTCGTCCACATAATCATTATGTTCATTTAACATTAGATGGCAGTGTTTGTAATATTAGGTTAAATTCTTATAATAAAAATATAATAGTATATTGAGTATTTTGGGTTTGTAATAAAATAACTAAATAATGAGATTTTAGGGACTCGAGAATGAAAATGAAATTAGAGAGACTGCGAAAAGATATAACCTTTTAATCAGGTAACTTCTTTTGGTAAAAAACAGATTTTATGGAAGGGTTTCATCCCAAAGGGATGATACAAGGTCAATGATAGTAATAGTGGGAGGATTTTTTGGCAGTTATTGGACGAATAATATAGGGTTTAGAGTTGTGAGTAATGGGTAGATGTGATGGCCTTTTATTGGGAAGGCAAAGGACCTACATGTTATTCTTGAAAAGATGTTAGGTGTGCAAATGTTATTACCTAATAATAGTCAGAAAAATCCACCAAAACACGTGAATGGAAGGTTAGTGGAAGAAATATGTTTTTTCCATTTGGTTTTGGAAGAGTATCTAGGTTATTTGGTCCCTTAAACAAAGGGTATTAGTATATTTTAAATCATAATAACACATTAATCACTAAAATTAAAATTCATCACCATCACTAAATTTTTTTCAAAAATTATGTTGACCTTATTAGTAGAATAATTTTATATTAATTATAGTGGTTTATATCAGATTTTCAAAATTTAAATCACAGAAGCGGAGAAATTATGATTAATGATAATCTCACAAACAAACAGATTAATTGCTTCTAGTGGAGAAATGTTCAAAAGATTGATTTTTCATATTCAATTTAAAATGATATATTAATTATAATTAAATAAATTAGATTTATATATGTATAATTGAAAAAAATTTACCTGAAATAAATTATAATTTAATTTATCATTAATAATTTAATTAAATGAAAAGGTATTTTTTAACTAAAACATATTATTTTTCACTAGTCACTAAAATCGAACTTTCTCAGAATAATCCCTAAAAAAACATCCTAATATAATTTTTATAATATGAATTCAAAAATTATGTTTATTTTATCATATTAAATTCATAAAATGTGAAAAAATTATGATTTAAAATAGGTTCATCATTATAAACTAATTATAAATGCCTGAATATAGGCTTTTATGTGAAATATTGGGTTTGATCCAGAGTTATTTTTACAAAATATAATGGATTAATATAAAACAAATTACTGAATCTGTACCATATTTATTAAATTAGATTCACTAACTTTTTTTAATTAATTAAATATAATATTGTAAAACAACTTTGTAAGAAAAAAAAAATTTCTACAAAAATATGCTTTTAATATTCAATTGGTTCTTATCTTCATTTAAAATTTATTTGTAACAAATTATTTATTTTATAAACCATATATTTTAATTATATAATTAATACTATTCATAGCATCTAGTTTATGTCTTATTATGTTAAATAATAATTTTTTAATTATAGATCGTTTCTTGTTTACAATCAGTATTGTGTACAACGCAAGCCATCAAAGATGGCCACTTTTTCGCATAACACGATCGAAAGAGGAATTTCATTGATACACATGATGCATGATAACACTATATCTTATACATTACAATCTAACTTAGTTTTTCTTATGTTGATATATAAATAATTTATTTTAAATAGTAAATATTTTATAATGTATATGGATATTATATGACTTTAATTAGTTTCTATCATGTTTCATAAATGCTCTCAAACACAAGGTTTATACTTTACTTTCTCAAGGAATCAAGGTTCAAATAGTCACATTTCAATATTATTATTTTTATAGTATATTACAATTCACATAAAGCTCGATTTTATGTGTTAAGAAATCCATGATGCGATGTTTTATTTTTAACTAAATTTTCATGTCATTAAAGGGATACCCATACGATCCGTTTAATTTTTATGTAGTGGAAATCAAGGATTTTACATGTATTATATGTTTTATATTTGATTCTATCATGGTATACCTCGATGACAAGGAAATTCCCATATATTGCCATAATAACACATATCAACATGTTCCTCTCTATTTTATTCTCTCATAGTTTGTAAAAAACCCTGATCGGAAATGTGATCACAACATGGATGATATTTGACATCTAGGTCATCCATATAAACTCACACCATCTATCCCATGAATTATTCTAAAATATGGTGGAAGGAAAACTAGAATCTGGATCCAAAATTATACTAACCAAAGGGTATTACATGAAATAATTATACCGCTTATATTTCTATAATGGTGAAGAACTTTTCCCTATGGGGGAAGTCTAAATCCTTTTATATGTTTATTCCATATCCATGAAAGAGAGGGTATGAAAACTAGAAATATCATCATTAATATTTTCTATAATTGAGACTAAGAAATCATCAACTGGATAATTATAGTTAACAATACTAAAGCAAATTTAGAATATGATTTTACAATTATTTTTCATGATTGTGAAAATTATGGAGGGTCACATAAGGTATTGAAATTTCTAAATAAAGATAAAGTACATGTGCTTGCCAAATGTTTTTCTACATTGGTAGCATGGGCCAGATGCATTTTCGTTGAATATTTTTTTAACAATCATGATCATTTAAAAAATCTATATAATTTGTATCCACGTAATGACCTTTTCTATCACTTTTATTATAGTTATAATATAATTAATCTAAATTATATTGGAGTAAGGTGATTTAAGTACCATATTCATTATGAACCATGGTGGAAGTAGTCAATATAGGCTGAAAATCCTCATGTAACCATAGATTCACCCGTCAATGTTCATCAAAAGTAGTGGAGACACCTTGTTGGAATGCATGTGGAGAATCCATGATACAATATTTTTTCCATTCTTCTTCTACCACACTATTTTTAGAAGAAGAAGATAAATTGTAATTTTTAACCCTATTATATATTATGAGGTCATATTTATATTTTGAAGAATGTGGAGGTGTATCTTTATTATTACTGTATGAATGAAACTATTCTTCTATATGTGTGAACTCATCAAATGAAACTAATACCTTAAGAATGAGAAAGAAATTTAATTAAAAATATGATTTTTTCATTAAATTTTGATTCATACAAACTTGTTAGAATATTTACACCATTATATATTATACAAAATATTGGTTAAAAAATTTAATGATGATATAGATTCAATAGATCCAGGCTAATACTCATCGATGGTGATTTTTTTCCTTTAATTAGAGGTAGTTGGTCTCTAGGGAAATATTCCAAAACAACATACGATTGGAATATGATTACATTACATAGTTTAACAAAAATTATATCCTAAATGACCTAAAGAATTCCAATATCAATATATTTTCCCTTAATTCGATTGATGAGAAACACATCATTGTTAGTGGGATCACACTAAATGTTGATAAAATTATCCCCCATTCCATTTGGGGGGTTTATCAAGATGTTATTAACTACTATTAGATGAATCACCTACAATTTATAGTACCCCATATCTATATATTGATATTTAAATGATTCATGGGAGAAGTATTATTTTAAAATACTTAAACTCATCAATTGATAGAGTACATGATGTATTGATGATATGAAGAGGTTATTTCTAAATGTATATGGATACATAATCTCCCCAATAGAAAATTTATGCCACTATATTAGTGAAAAAATAATAATTCAGATTTATAAATGATATATCAAAACTATTTTTTGATATTTATCCTTTATAGAGGTTTGCGATCATTTATATTGGACCCTTATGTTGTCATATAAAAAGGATAAAAGTCTGATTTATAATACACCAAAAATTGGATGGTCTAGCTAAGTAATGTTTTTCATCCCAGAACCACTATCAACTAAATATATACAGAAATTATTGTCTTCCAATATTAAAAATATATATATTTTATAACATATACATTGATTGAAGTTTGAAATTATTGTTTTATTATGGAAAATACCATTTGGTATTCCAAAAAATTACTCTCTAAATGATATACCTCTACTAAAATAATTTTAGAATCAATCTCATTTGATATTTAAAAATACATGACAGGGATTCCCATAATTTTGTGATGGTATTATTGAAAGCGTGGATACAAAATGTTACTTGAATAAAAACAAGATACTTCAAGATATCATATTTATAGAACAGTGGAATATGATTTCTCAACATGACACTAATGCACATTATAGGATTTAAGAGATAATTATACTTATTCGATGATTCATTCTCAAGGAATAGAATTGGTGGAAGCCTCAGGATCTATGTTTTATACTAAGATATCCATTCAATTCATTAATTTTGATCTAATAACTACAAGTATTCCTGTTAGTCTTCCAGTATTACTGGATTTTAATTTAGCCTAAATAATTTTGAATCAGATCAACGTTCCAATAAATCTTATTAGATAACAATTATTTGTGTCTCTATAGATTATATGACCTCAATAGAAATTATTCCAAAGAATCTCATCTCAATACAAACTTGTATTCCTCAACTCAATAATCCTTTATATCCCATTTTTGGATAATGGATAGGGAAACAATGTTTGAATGCTTCATGTTCACCAGTGAAGGGGTCAATCAAGTTGATAACCTTGACTGATCTATATTTTGACTAATCATCTAATAATGGTTATTCTTATTGGTACAGTTATCGTAATATCATTGAGTGGGACAGATCCTATCCATCCTACAGTGGAGGTGGAAATTCTAAAAGTTTATAATCTAGAAGGGTTTCTATTAAATGCTCATCCTTCTATGTCTTTTTTACTAATGGTTATTTAAAAAACTGTTAAATGGATTTAGTGATGTACATACGAACTTAATTTTTATAGATTGAATATGGGTCTCAAAAATTTGTTTTTTTGAGATATGAGTACAGTGTCTCCGTATTTGACCAATTTACTACTCATAAATTCAAAAAACATATATAAATTCATATTAAGGACTTATTATTAATCTATTTACACTTCTCATCAAGTGTTATAAATATGTGTTTCCAGTATTGGGGTTTATTTCATATTTACATATCTATATGGAATTATTTTCTTGAATAAATTAATGAAAACAAAAAAACCGTGAAATTTTTGTTTAAAAAATCAAATTTAAGTGGAAATAATTAGGGTGTTCATTCATGAAATCTTAATTTAGTTATCTAAATTTTATAATATTGGCATGGTTTTTGTCCTTGGTAATGATGATGTACCCTTGAACACACTCTCTACGAAAATAATGAATTTTTTTCTTTTGGACATTATCAGTCAGACATTTTTTTCTACATATTTCCTTTATAGATTAATAATTGCTATAATTTACATAATTTGGGGGAGGAATGATAAAATATTGAGTTGGCGTAAGTGTTATAAAATTTATTGGTTCTGAATTATGAATGACATTTATGGTCTCTATTATATCATGCCTCATTACTTTATCAACAGTTACTAGATGATATTTAGTCTTGGAACAACGGATAAAATACACTATGCACTTTGCAACTGGTACGACATCCCTATATCCAACAAGACATTTCGTTGGAATGATTGGATTTTACTACTCATACTAGAAATTATTTTACATGTCTATAATAGATTATTAGAAATAACATTCTTGTTTTGGGAGAATGTCTTTATCTTCATTCAAGTGGTTGAGAAATTTATAAAAAAATTATTTTATGTTTGAGATAGAACTAAATAGTAGGTTACTAAAAAAATGAATATTTCCCCTTCATAGTATATCAGTGAAATATAAGATTTCCAATTCCTTATTGTTCAAGTGTTACCATCATAAGCCCACATAAGAACACAAAGCCTGTAATGTTATATTTTGGATCTCCTATAATATAAAATGCAAGGAATGTAGGCCCCTCTATTTTTGGAAGTGATTGATTGGTGTTCCCCAACATGGGGTATATCTTCATTTATGGTTGTAATGGTGAAAATATCCACTCTATTTTTTCCATATGAGTAAATAAATTTTTAATGGAGTTGAGGATCCTTGGTGGTAATATTAGATGGAATGATGTTAATGTCTAAGTAGTGGAAAAATCTTGATATAATAGGCATGATAATGTATACAATTTATATACAGTTTAACATCCTAGGGAAGATTCATGTAAATATAAGTGAATTTATCTAGGTAGATGATATTTCATATGATCTTATGTCAATGTTATTTGATAAACTAGTTTTTTGAACATGGAGTAGACTATGTGGATAAAATATAATCTTATGGAATAATAGCCACATTAATATTGGTTATAAAGTAGGGTAGAGAAGTTAATATCTTCATGGGAGTTATTATAAGAATGAATAATATATTTAATTAATTTAGTGTCAAGAAAGTTCAATCTATTCAACACAATAACTCATTTTCCTAGCCTTTCCTCAACTGAAAGAGGAATAACATCAATTGCTGGGGTGTGGGATATAACAATTACATTCACTCTATAAATGGATAAATATCAACAGGTAGGTGTAATTGAAATATTTATAGGATTTTATAGATCCATAGTATCTCTTTGATGTCACGTATATACACCTTCATCATAATCATCGATGTAGAACATTTTTTAACAAATAACAGTACATTATGATCTTCTATTCATAGGAAAAATTAAATGGTATACAATATGATAGAGAAAATATTATTCACTATATAAAAACAACATCAATAAAAATAATTCTTTCCTCATCTGTGTTCAAAGTGAATTTTCACATTTTGAATATATATATAGAAAAAAATCCACTATAGTATTTTCTTCTTGGTGGAATTATTTATTTTATGATTCCTATGAGGATTTTCTTACCCTCCTTAGTGGATGATGGCTTAGAGAATAGTCATAGTGGATTTATTTGAATAAAATTTTAATAAAGTAGATGAATCATAATGTAATATAATTTGAGAGGGTGTTTCCTATAATTTCAATCCAAATAAGGAGAAAAATGATTTCATTATATATGATAGTAACAATTATATCCAAATAAATATTTTTGGTTTTTTTGTTCCAATAATATTATATATAGGATACCCCATGGGTTTAGGGTTCCAAGGAACTCTGGTGGTGGAAATAATATGCACAATATCTCTCATAATAATTTTGAATGTGTTATAACTATAGTTTATTGGTTTCTGTGGCCTCTATTAGATATCTAAATAAATAGAGTGGATTTTAAGGACAAGAGGTACTTATAGATTATGTTTGGTCCCTGGTCATTTGATTTATTTTACATAGATTAGAGGTTTGATTGACCATCTTAGTATTGTGATTAATGAACCTATCTATATCCTTATCTCACTAAGTGTACCACATATATGCTTTATATATTATGGGAGGTCACTACAAAGAAAAAAAATCATTTAAAAAACGCAATCTCTAGTTGATTTCTGATTAAATGATATTTTAATTTATATTTCATGATGAACATTATTGATATTTAAATTATTAAAAAAAAATAGTATCCCCACCCAATGATGTTTAGGATTGAAGAATATTTGTACATATAGAAGATAAAATTTATTCTACATATGTATTACTATTAGACAAAATCATGCTTCCCCTATTCCATTAGGTTTTTATGCACTAAAAATAAATTAAATTCACATGATGATATTGATAAGTCATTTTATTTACTGTGGTTATTATATTCCATATAATAAATATTTTTTCCCTGATATGGTGGACTATATAATAGGTTTTTACCTTGTTAAGGGATACATTACTATGATAATATTCATGTAATGTTGTTAAGAAGAGTATACTTTGGATAATACATAATGTCATGTAACCCTCAACCAACTCCTTCAACATAACCATGTAATCCTGTTCATAGACAATGGGGGACTCATCTACCATATAAATCAATAATGGTAACTTCTCAAATGATTTTGAGAAGGGTAAAATCTATTTAATATCATTAAATTTTCATTAGAGTTTCAATTATTAGAGGATTATTCAAAATGTTACCTTCATTAAATCTGTCATTTGGGTGGGATGTCATTTCTAGGGATACATATGCAGAGCTTCTTATAGCTGGCCTCAAAGTCATTAATATCTCCAAGATTGAGGGAAATGATAGGGATATTTTTACATGCTGAAGAAACTAAATGTAAAATAATATATAATTATCAAGAGGATCCTCAAAATGAGAATAATTTTGAGGGACATAATGATTAATCCACAATTTTCCTTGAGGAGGCCATCCCTTCTTGGTACTCTGGGGAGGAAATTTATAGTTGTATATATCTATACATTATGATTACCTATGTGACTATTGATACTTTTTTCCATTTATTTTGATTTAATAGATTCTTTGTCAATTATGAACATTATATTATGGGCCTTTAAAATGTCAATATTGATTGGGGTAGGAAGATAGGCCTCAACATTGATCATATGATTCCTTTCACGAGACATTCAAGATAATATTTATTGAGTAATTAGTGTCATAACCTCGATCATTATTGGATTTAGATATTTTGGAAAACAAAATTGAGTGTAGGAACAATACAAAGATATCCCTTATTCATTATATGAATATGTTAATATCTCTCTTGGATAACTTGGGGAATACACTATCATGCAACATAAGTATTACCGGGAACATAGATTTGAGTCCTTCTTTTTACCTTCATCCCATATTAAAATATTATTATAGGAGTCTCCGAAGAGGATTTCAATTTATATATACTCTTAAATGGGTTTCACATATATATTAACATATGGTCTATATTCTTGGAGAAGTATATAATTATAGCTCCATGTTTTTATTAGAACAAGATGTCAATATTCTGTGGTTGTGGTAGTGATTTATGTTTTTTCCTAACCTATTGATATAATTAATCAATGAACTCATAAAGTGATTGAAAGGAAAAAAGATGCCCCAACATTGGGTATATGTCTTTAAGCTCTAGTAGTATTTTTTGGGATATAATAGTTGACCTTAGTCACTATCGATATATGATGTAAAACATCGGCAATTTGGCTAAGGATATAATCCAAACACTAAGGGATTAATTTTACATTGTAGTGAACTCCTATTATAGGGGAATGATATGAACCATTGGATAATTTTATTTAGTGATATAAAGGTGAGCTCTAGATAAAAAATATAATATAATTATACCCCAAGTCTTGAATTTTCATTGGGATATGCAAATGATTTTTCAAAATGAGGGTTGGGATATGGTTCCACTTAAGAGTAGCCATCGATATACAGAAATTATATCCCAAATTTTTTTAGGGAAGACATATATAATCCATCCCATAGTGGTTGATGGTATATTCATAAATTTGTATTTAATTAATGAAATGAGGTTATGTTTGTCTTGGATGACATGAGAAGCAATATAAGATCACTCTTCCTCAACCACAAAGATATTATGATGATACTATCCAATGAGAGTCGTAATATGGATCTATTAACTAATTGTCATCTAAATTTGGATATATATTCTCCTAGATATCATAGTATGAGTTACGAAGCCATAAATCTCTTGAGTCCTTCCCCACCATTTTCATGAGGTGTTAGGGCTACGAAGAATTGATGTAAGTGAAAGTAATAGAGTCCATCATGGGTAGACCCCGAATAATTTTTTTGGGTTTTGTGGAAATCCACCTCCATCTCCCAAAAATAAGTGAAAAACTTAGTTTCTTACTTTGGGAAAAGATTTCCTATGTGATTTGATGTGGCTATTGGTACCACATAATTCACCGTTAATCTTAATTGGTGGGATAGATCATATGGTTTCAAATCTTGAAGACTTTTATGGATGACCTCCAATATTGGAGTCAAACAATTGAGATTGTAATCATACACTAGGGTGTTCAACTACTCTTTTAGAACAATCCATGTTAGTGATAATATCATCCTATCATACATGAAAATATCTTTTATTATGATTGACAAATTCCATTGGCGGCCCGTATAATGAGAAATTGTATCTTAAGGATCTCTATGGTGGATACTAACTTTACAAGTAGATATATATTAGATGAGATATATCATTATAGTATAATTCAGATCAATGTTATTTATTGGTGATTTCAAAATGTGTATTTAATGGATCAACAACCCGTAAAAATAAACTCATCATTATAGCACCACAAATATGTTAATCGATGATTGAACAGTTTCATGGGTAAAATATTAATGTCGAGTACACCATTTTGATTATAATGGGAAATTACCATTTTATATTGAATGATAATTATGGACCATGAAAAATATTTTTGGTTACATTATTCCACACTATCCATTATTGTATTATTGTACTGTATTTATAGATTTTTTGAGTTGATTCGGAACTTTATTTAAAAGCATGGCGGTCACATTGAATTTATCTGTGGTACATTGGGCAATGCATTGGATAAGTGGATATGTGCTTAGGATCATAAGAACCACTATAGAATTATTTTTCCTAATCATGTAATCTCAAAAATATTTAGTATATTTTCATGATTCTCTCCCAAGTCCCATTGTAAGATATTTTTTCATTGTACCTCTTATAAATCCGGATGATCAAACATTGTGAAAATATCTATATATGATAGTTTTTCCATCTATATATTATCATTGGACTATACTATGAATTAAATATATAATGTGTGTTCTTTTAAGATTTATTACTATACAAGGAGGATGTAAGTGTTGTATAGGTTTTATTGAGCCATGGGAGGTGTTTCAGACTTATCTCTATGAAGTGAATTAGATCCCTTGTAGTTGGATTCGAGTTAGTAAATTTTTTTAACATTTATGGTCATGTGTAATGATTAATATTTTTTAATTTAAGCTCATGAATCCATGATCGAGTGAACTTCTATTTAAGGCTATTTATCCATCACTAATTAGGTTTTGGGATTTAACCTCAAGGAGGTGTCTTATGTGTTTTTATTAAAAATTACCAAATTACACATTGTTATAACTTTAATAGCTAATGAACATGTGATATTATTGATCCATGAAATTTAAAATAATTACCCAAGGGTAGATGGAACATATTTTAAATATAAGAAACAAGTACTACTAGGATATTGGTTCCTTGAAATACTTTTTATTTGAATTATGTATATATGTCCCTTTAAGCACATCAATAATTTTAGTAATGAAATATGAGAGGGTATGATAAATTTACAGGGAATAAATCCCAGTGTGGACATATATCTATGTGGAATTTAACCATCATGTAATATAGAGTATCAGGGTATATAATCTTAAATAGATCATTAATTCATAATGAAAATGTCCCGTTGATGGTGATTTGATATGGGATATTACCTAGTGAAGATGAATTGATCTCATTTAATATATTTCATTGTGGTATATTGGATTTTATGGAAGATAGAACCATTATATAGATTTCTTGGGGTATATGGACGAATGGAGATCAGTCACAGTTATGCAGGGGATGGCCATACATATGTATGTCTGATAAATAGATCAAGGGTATAAGAGAATTAATGAGAGTAGGAGTGAAACATAAAACCTTTAAGTGACCCATATCCTTTTCATAAGAATAAATATATTGTTTGGTACTTATTTATATATTACCAACAATATATCTGGGAGGTATAGGCATGGATGTGGCCCAAAGATACCTAAAATGGTTGGTGAGTTGAGTGAAGGAATGTTTTTTGGACCACACCCTAAAGGAGGAACATGGAATATTATTATCTCATTTTGTGGAAAAATTATGTCCACTAGGTTCATTGGGTGGATACTTAATATATAGGAGTCTTCCATGATGAGCATGTAGAACCATGGGAGTTTTCAACAATATCTCCATGATATGAATCATCATTATCAAGGGAATACATTATCTTAATTACCAAAGGATCCTATTAATATTTTTGAAAAATCATGGAATATATTTTTATTATGGGAGTATATTATAATTTGGGTCAACTATTATGTTCACAAGATGAGAAAATATTATCATATACCTTGACAATCATGTACAAATGTTGGATTTTTTGGATTTTAACTTTGCTAAAAGGACATCAAAGAGGATATTTGGATCGTATAGAAAATGTAGGATGGATGAGGATGAATAAAGAACATGAGAGAGGCTTGATTAATAATAATAGATTTGATTAAAATGGTGTTCACTAATGATCAATGTACCATATGTATCAAGACCATTAAAGAGAGTCACATAGACTCCATAGGATGCTTCTAATACATATAACAGAACAATTTTTTATTAAGGAAGGAATACTATATGCCGGGTGTAGGTTTATGCGTGATTCTGAAGGGTTTCACACAAACACCTCTATTTACATTATTTATTAATGACACATTGTTATGGATCAATATAATTTAATCCCTCATGATTTGGGTCTTTGTGGAAGTCAAATTGTGAATGTGGACTTAGCATATATTCCTCATGAATTGGATCATTAAAGAGGCCTCTTGAGATAATCATTTAACATAATTCCTACAAAAAGGGGAATTCGTGGATATTCTTGTGAATTTATTAAAAAAATTTATACGGAGGATTATTTCTCTTGGTTTCCATTGGTGTATTACTACACTTTGTTTCATTCCGGATATAACCACCAGCACCTCTTAAATGTTACCCAAAATCCTACCTCCAATAGGGTAGGTCTTGAATATAAGTATTCCGTATGTATATTAAAAATATGGGGGACTAAGACCATTTTACTTACATAAAATAACACACAATGATCCATGTAATAGTTTATAGAGATAATATATGAAATATCTAGGGAGAAAATAATTCTTGAAATAAGCACTAGAAAATAAATAAGAGTGACACATATAAATATACTAGAATGTACAATGAAAAAATACATAAAAATGGAAAATAGGTCTCATCCAAACATGATATAAAAAGTGGAAAATTATAGGAGATACATACACAGGATCAGTGAGTTTGACTAGAAAACATATTCATCCATGAACATACCTCTATGCTCCATAGCTATCAGGTTAACCATGGTCACTTCCAATCTTCCAATGAAATTGATGTGATATGAAATGTGTTATAAAATCCAATACACGAGTGAGTATAAAAATACTCAATATGATACATTAAAAATGAAGATGTAACAATATAGAATAATAATCATATCAAACCATATGTAATTGTTGTTAACAGAACCCAATGATAAATATGCTAATAATGAGATCCCTGGTAAAAAAAGAGCAATCTCAATCTCTATATCTTGATAAGAATGAAGAGTCAGGCTATAAAAATGAAGGTCTAATATCTGATTCCAAAAATCCTACATAGGCTCACAATAATACTTATGGAGGGTATACTCTTTGATAATGTACACCATATTTGAGGGGTTAAAAATTTTAGTGGAGGACCTACTCCCAATTGCTAATTAGTGTAAAAGGATTATAGGTCTATAAATAGAGAACATGTTCTTTATTTAGTAGAGACAATACTAACTCAACCTATATATAGGATATAGGGAACCCATTCCCTAGTGATCCTGTAGAATAATGACGATGGAATAACTCTGATTGTTGGACCCAATCACTGCCATTGGATAAGAGTGTTTGGAAGAATCACTACACTTGTATAACCTCATGTCACTTTTATGAAGCATAAAAAATTTTCATCATCATGTCCTATAAGAAACAATACTATGAAATTACTACCTAAGATCCCAGATCATAATTCTAAATAAGGTGATAATCAAGGTATCACATTCAAGGGGATATATATGACTTGTGCATCAGGCCACATCACATGTGCGATAGCCCAATGACCTGGGTGTATTCTTAAATATCCTGTGTTAGGATGAAAATGTTTATCTACATGGTCAGTACCAATCAGATTAATTGTGTATTATCACCCTAGGTTTTAATAATTTTCTCCCAAAAAATATATTGGAAATATTTTTAGTATAAAACCTTTTGTGGGTCTATATAAAAGATGTAAAATAATTGTCTCACACATAAAACACATTTCACATCATCATATAGGGAAATAGAAATCATGTTCCTTCAATGTACATGGTGTGTAATTGAGATTTTCAAAAAACAATTATCTTCTTCTTGAAGCCTCAATGTATCCTACATTGTCATAGAAAATATCATTTATGCCTCATCCAAAACACTAAATTAATGGGGGGAAATTTCACCTATCATTGTTTCTAGGACTCTAGTGGCAAGAAATCTAGATTCTCATGACTAAATAAAGATTTTTCACTCATGCTATATCAAAATGGGTTCCCAATACCTGGGAATATCATATGTGGTTCATCATTATATGTCAATCTATATTTAATTCATTGGTTATAAAGTCACACTAATAACCATAAAAATTCTATAGGTTTGATCAATGTTGAAATGGTCTAGAAATTCCAAATCGATTACCTTATTATCCAATGAAGAAGAATGATATTAAAAGAGATGGAGGATGCATTATAAAAAACTGATATTATATTTCGATGTTGCTAACATGGAAAATGATCATAATCATAGAAGAAATAGTGAATTAAAAATTGGTATAACAATGAAAAATGGTTTTATGTTCTATGGAGAGAAAATTTGGAAATCATATATGATATTTCAAATCCATTCCTGAAATCGAATAAATGGTGAATTATCCATAAAATAAAAATCCCTACCTTAATAATATAATATCACTAGTGAAGATTCCATTCACTAGTGATGTCATTAAATTTCATAGGAATTCATCATTCATCCCTCAAATTTCATTGACTACTTTTCATCGTTCGAAAGTATTGATTTTATTAACACCAACAATATTTTTTTATTCCTAATCCCCTCCAAAAATACATTAGGATATAAAGCATGTATCAATCTCTTACTTTCCTAGGACACCACCTGAATGTTTCCATGCTTCTAATTAATAGTTCCTAAATGAGTGGTCTACCCAAAAAATATACAATCCATTAAATTGATAATTTATACTATATAATCTATGTAAGTGGATCCATTATCAATTTCTTTCAAACCTCATTAAATAATTCAATTCTAATCATACTGGTACCCCCTAAAATGTGACACATTGAAGATATCCTGTATTCAATCCAACTATAGAGGTATGTCCATGTGATAATAAACCATGCCAACACAATGATGAATCCATAATGGTATTATAATCAATATGTATAACTTGATACGATAACCAAATCTCTGTAATGTTCATCATGCAGACACTCTAAAGAATATATGATATCTCGGCCCAAACTACAGAGGACTATGATATTGATACACATAAAATGTTTGATTACTATCAGGTGTCATTATATTCTTGTGTATCATATAAAACCTCATTATTAACACCTATATGAGTTTTTTGTTAACAGGAGTTGTCTGATTTGTTTTGCACCAGCATAAGGGTGAACTATAGGGATTCATATACAGTTCCAAGAAGGATTCAATGATAATAGTTGAGGGATAGATATTATTATCAGAAAAATCATCTAATGTTATGTGATCCTCCATGATATGAATGAAATAGAACACATAGTCTATCAGTATATCATCATAAATTTGGATGGTTTTCCCAAAATAGACATCAACATGGGTTTAAAATTCATTGAAACTTGTAACTGGGTCCCAATGTCCTCCAACAAACATATCTAAACAATATAATGTGGATCAATCATCGTAGAAAATTATTATCTTAAGGTGTAACCTATAGAGATTTATTATTTCTTATATATAAATATTGCCTGAACTTTTAGCTAAAATTTACTCCTAGATGTAAAAGAAGAGTGTCCACATTGTTTTTTAATCAATAATTTCCTAGATATCATCATTGCATATCAATTTTTGTGGAATCACCATAAAAAATTCCACTAATATGCAATTACACATCTATTATTGTATCCTAAGTGGTTGAGTCATAATTTCTAGAACCTGATGTTCATCCATTACTTTCTAACATGTGAGGAATCAGGAAACATACTTGGAAACACTTTACCTCGTAATGGGGAATCAAAAATGACACCTGTTGTATTTTTAATCCTTTAAACAACCGAATATACAACTACATTAGTGGAATGAAGCCCCCTTAGTTCTCTATATGGTATCTTGAATGTAACAACTTATTATTCCTAAAAAATTCAGCTTTCTCCTCAGCTACATAAAATTTATATGGTGTATCTCATGAGGATATTTGGTTTCATTACTTTAGAGATGACATCAACCAAACGATACTATATCACACAATGATTAAGTGATGATGTCTCCTCTATCAAATATAGATATGTAATCTATATATCCACATACATGGTCAACCATAAAGGGGAAACATTGATGATTCCTCCTCCACCAATAGATAATGGGGTTTATACTAAGGTAATCTTCCACCAGACATTCATTACATAGATAATATACTATCTCAGCTTGATAGTCCACTAAGAACCCCAACCAATAACTTTATTATATTTTAGGTGACTCTAGCTAATGATGTTCTTGTGACTCTTGTGGTAAGAATGAATAATTAATTGCTCAATGATAAGAAAATTCCTCCACATATTTGAGGAGAAGAATATCAATTCCAATTCCAAAATAGGGGTATCATCATTCTAGTCATAGGTCTCTATAGCCTCATCCCATAAGAAATAAATTTCCACCTTATAATAACACACATCCTAACCTATCTATGTATTAATTAAATAATACCATTTACTCAACACCTTCTTCTAGTAGTATCAACACAAGAGAACCTGTCATCATTTTACACCAACTTGTCTAGGAAAATGGCTTCCCATTTCACATCAAGGTAGTAAAAGTGGCTAGAAGCCTCCAAAAAGTCTACTAGAGACCCCCAATATTTCCCTACTAAATTGAGAAATATTATAACCAATGAAATTATCTAGGGTGGATCCCATGTGAGTACTACATAAATATTCATCAAGACTACCTTAAAACCATGTCAAAGGTGAAATTGCTTATATTTTAAACATATTTCATCCAAAACTGAAACATCAGGATATTACAATAGAAATGGTGTGCATAGAGAAAATATAGGATCATCCTAGAATAATCCTTATGATACTACTTCAACATAGATTATATGAGAAGGTATTTTAAAATGAAATCCAAGGGTCAGAATAAAAAATGATAGAATACCGAATTTATATGTTACATGAACATTATAGGTGAATATGATACACCAAAATCCATCACCAGGAACTCATGATTCTCATTGGGGAATCTAAATTATTTATTTTGAAGATAAACCACATGAAGAATAAATTTTGGTTTACCAAACATGATATCAATATATCAGAAAAATTATTTTCCTTTTAAGTATTCAAATTGGAAAATTTTCTTTGGAAATGGTTACTTATAGTTGATCGTCACCTGATTCAATTTATAGTAATCAATTCATTTCATCAAGATGCCATATATATTTTTAGTGAAACACTTTAGACCATCTTTAGGGGATATACCTCGTCTTGTAAAAATATTGTCATGATGGTCACAAAAAATAACCATCATTTATTGGAGCTCTACAACGGATATCTTGTATTACATGAAAGATATCATAACGGTATAAATTTTTAGGTCATTATAGAAGTGGATATATCACATAATAGGTAATCCCAAAATATCTCTGAGAATGACATCTATATAACCCTAAACATCCAGAAGATGATTGATTTCAAAAGAGCCCACTACACATAGAGAGAAGGCCACAAACTGATGGGTGATATATTTTGGTTTACTTCTAAATATGCCCACTCATTCAGCCAAATGTTCCTTCTCACTATTAAATGATACCCTAATCCCACCGACTCAAAAGTATTTAACTCTTCTATGGTGATAATCTATCTAGGTATGTATGGTATAAAAATAATCCATAAACTTGTTGAAATAATGTGGTTTAATAATAATATCCTATATTTACCACAAGTAAATATATCCAATTATAACCAACTCACACTACTTTTGGATGTGTGAAATAGAAGAATCACCCCCTATAGGAACCTTTAGACCCATATTTGGGGCCAAAAACTATACATGAATCTATCACTCTTCTACAAGGGATTTGGAAATGAATGAATGACTCATTACTATGTCAATAAATACCAAAGATAATTTATATAATTAAAATAAATGTCTTAGAATCATATGATTTCAATACTGGATGTACATCATTGAAATTATAAAACAATACTATTCTCTAGAGTGTAAACAACATGTAATGCTGAGTTTAAATGAAATGTGATATACTAATAAAATAATAATATTTAAATGTTTATATTGTGAGAAATTTTTTAAATTTGGTGGTATGAATAGGTATGACTACATTTTTTTAAATTATGATTGATGGATAAAAAAAATATTGATACAGAAGTAAATAATTATTTTCAATGTCTTTATAGGATTCAAATATATTTTTCGACGAAAAGAATTTTATTTTTGTGAAAAAAATAAAAAAAGAACATTTTTCTTATTTTAGAAAAAAAAATTTGACAAAATTTTATTCATCTTTTTAAATAAAAATGTGAAAATTATCAGAGAATGAGTTTTTTGGATTTTAATAAATAATTTAATTTTTAATAAATTTTGAAAAAAACAAATTTTTTATGAAAATTTCATATTTAATTTATATAATTTCTGATGTTATATATTTTTTTTAAATGAGTTAGATGTAATATTAATTCAATTATATTATTATTCTTCCACTATATGTTATTTTAATCAATTTCATATAGAATTTTTACATAAAATTTGTTTATACTTATGAAAAATCCATATTTGGAAAACCATTTCTTCATCACGTCATCGATTTTAATAAAAAAATATTATTCGACAAATTAATTTAATTGAATATGGAAGAAAAATTTAATATTTGGAATCATTAAAATTAATATTATATTACAAGGTTAACTTAATTTATTGTCTTAATAAATAGTAAAAACATTGAAAATGAATTATCGTGGATATGGATAAAACATGTTTACCTAGGGGTTAAACTAAATTGTGTAGGGTAAAAATAACCTATTTTTTTTTCCAAAAACTAATCTAATTTAAATTTTTAGACCATATATCATCTAATATTATAGGAAAATCTATTTGGGAACTATGTGTTATTTTTTAAATTTGGCTATAACTTTTTATTTTCAAATCAACCATGTGAGTCATGTACCGCAGTTATAAAAGTACAACAAATATTCTCTCCAATTTAAATTTAAGATTTATTTTGGATTATCCATGTATAAAACAAATACATTTCATACTTCCGTATCCACATCTCAGACTCTATGAAATGATCATAATGCCAATCTAGAGAGGCTTTAGATGTAATCCTAAAGAGGTGCTCTAAATAAGAGGATTTATTCTTAACCAACCATCATTGTTTAATTTCATTATCCACCCTCATTAAATATTACTCAATAATTATGATATAATAGATTCATTATATTACACATAATATTATGTTATTATGTTAATCAAATAAATTAAAACTATCCCCTCTTCCATCAAATGGGAAATGAAAACCATTACTTGTATGTACAATGGACTACTGCCACATGAACTGATGTAATTTTTATTTTCATCATCACCTATAATAAATATTTATGATGGTCTAATTATTTTTTATATAAAATATTATTAAAAATTAGAATATCTAATAATTTCTTACCTTGCCTTATATAGAAGAATGATAATGTTGTCCGTGTGTACAATAGATGACTTTCTTGAAAAGCGATGCGATTCGTTCTTTATAATCGCATCACATGAATGGTATATATAAGTATATTTAATAAAATAACATGATATTTATGGTATTATTATCATTATGTAATGATAAAATAATTATTTACTTATTTCCATCATGATCATTGAAAAATTGAAACATTACACATGCATATGTATGTCATACAGTCACCATGATTGAAATATAGTTCATTTTTCATAAACTTATTTAATAGTAGTTTTTAAAAGAATAATATTTATATATATATATATATTATAATTATGTTATTATTAATATATATATTATTTAATGTTGAAAATTTTTAGCATTTTCAACACACTGATTCCATTTTTAAATTATGAATTGATTATCATCATAACACCAAATGTGGACATAATTGATTAAGTAAATAAGTAAATCACTAAAGTAAAAAATTAAATTGTTTAACAACTTGGGATTTGAACTATAAAAGATTATAACGGATCCTAATAAATAATATTTTTTTCTTTTAAGGGATATAAAATACACACATCACAATGCCTGGACTTTAGGTAAGGGAGTTTATAATTCAATTTCTTTCATTGGGCTAAATTAGTTCATTATTATATTTTATATTAGAATAGTTTTTGGGAAATTATAAAAGTTTATTATATAATGAATTTTAATGTACTTATTTGGGGACTTAAAATTTTCAGACATAATGACATCATTTATTTATTCTCACCACAACGACATGATCCTTGTAAGGGATTTTCATCTCAATTTTAATTCTAAGAGAAATATTCAATTTAAATGTTTATTTATTTTATGTGGTGATTATAATTTATCTTTGATATATTATATCATTAATCTATTTATCAGAATTCTATTGAATTTCACATTTGATATTATTTCTTTCCTGAGGTTATAATTCTAAAGTTTATATTGTGGTAGGGGTTTATTTTTAAATCTCATCATTATTTGGATTTTTTTGGCTTTAATTTACATTGAAAGAAATTATTTGAACTATTTTATCAATCATATTTTATATTAAACTCTCCTGAATATCTATGATGTTTTAAATTATTTTTAGAAATGTCCACTTTATTGTACATATAATTACTGAGATAATGTTTCTATGAAAAGATTTCAACATCCCTATTTTTGGTCAAAACTGAATTTTATTTTATGTCCCTGTTTTTGTGAAATATTTTCAACTTTTTTTTACTTTTATCAAATTATTGATAAAATTAGTTTTTACCTTTTTTGTATTTTAAATAAAATGATTTATATAGAATCTTACCATTATTTTCTAAACACGATACTTTTTATCATTAACAAAAATTGTGAAAATAATATTTATTTTTACATACTCATAATGAATTATATTTTCCACCTTAATAAACAATAAATTTGTGGAAGAAACATTTAAATGATTCAGTAATTATTTTCAAGAAGTTTTCTTCAAAATATTTAGTAAAATTTTTGTTTTAAAATGCTATTTTCAACGATAAATGTGTATTCTCCACACAAAATATTCCATCTAATAAATTAAAGAAATTTAAATCAATTATGATTACAATTTATACTATAAATTCATACAATTATGAATAAATGTCTCCCATATATATTCCAAAATAATTCTCCCTTAACAATATATTGTAATATATACCCTATGTTCATCTCTTAAAATCCTTAGTTATGAAATTTATTTCCATTACATTATGTGACAGGATTATAAAATCAATTTTATTTCTCGAGGAAACTCTTATGATTAGGTATTATGAATTATTTCATATTTTTGACACAATATCATGAATACATTACAATGGATGTAACAAAATATTACTCCAATAAATTTGTTAAGTCTTTAGTATCATGTGATATCATGTATGGGATAGAGGAGAAAATCTAATCCATTGTGGGACATTGTCCACAATGTGAAATTTTATAGATAGTTAACATTGAATCATGTTTATTTAATGTTATATATTTCCAAAAAAAATTATGATTCCATGATATTATGATACTGATTTATTTTGTCCATCCATTTTATTAGTCATGGGCCTTCTCTTGTATGATATCGTTTAATAAATTTCATTCATTAGTTATGATTATTAAATATGTTTATTATCTTACATGACTATTTAGATATCCCATTATTTCTATCTGCCCCCATTTTATCCCAAGAATTTTTAAGAGAATAAAAGGATGTGTTATATAATTTAAGGGAACAACATAAATAAATAACATTTTTAGTATCACTTTTAGTTATTAAGAACCTAGTATTCCAAAGAAACATGGCCTCATGATCCATAGGGTATAATAAATGTTTTTGTCTATTAAAGTCATGAAATAAAAATGGTAAATAGATTGAGTAGCTATACTTGGTATCCAATCATGGTTTAGAAATTTTTTCAGAAAAAGACTAGAATAATTTAGTTAAAACCTTATGGAAAAGTATAAGGACACGAATACGTATAGATTAATATAATGGGTTTTAGAGATTTTTAAAGGGAGTTGGTTCCATGAAATTACATCCTTTTTTAGATACTACTAGATTATAAGGCTCGAGAATAGTCATACTAAAGGGTTTTTACGCCAAAATTTTTAATTTATCTTGAATCAATATTCACCTAGTGTCGAACAATGGGACATTCTATAAACCTGGTTAAATATTCCTAGAAGATAAGATTTGGAAATCTAAAAACTCTTTCTGAACCATTGTGATGGACATGAAAAAATTATCATGTTAAAAAACCAAATAGGATATAATTACACGGATAATCTAGATTGAAACATGGATACTAAAATTTTATGATTTCAATGTTACTTATAAGTTATTCCTTTAGGGTTTATAAGTTTCTCCTCATTTATGTTAATACATTATCATATTTTCTCAATTTTATATTTTATTTAATGATGAGAAATATGATAAATCATGATGAAAAAAATGTAATGGGAAATTTATGGATTTCGTTAATGGCATTCCCACCCTAATGGGAATGAATGTTTGGAAAATTGTGATCAAGATAAATGATATTTCTGGAATTATGAACAATAAATTGATCATTTTTGAATTTCAACAGACATTAAAGATGAGAACTATGGTGTATAATGGAAGTTTAAGTGTAAAATATGATAAATAAATGAGTATTCAAAGTTCAAAATGTTAAATATTTGGGAAGAGGCACCAAAAAATGTATAATAAAGGAATTAGAATATGATCTTTGTGATGAAAAAAAGTGGAGAAAAAGCTATTTGATGATGAAAAATGAATATTTTCATAAATATGAGGCTAGAAAATAATATTCAACCTATGGAATGACTACTAGTTCAATGTTTTAATTATGGGGAACTTGGTATTTATTTGTGTAAATTTACTAATCCAAAGATTAATTTCTGAGGGCCTACATTTTTAAACTTATTGATGCAGAATAATTAATTGTTTAAGTGATGGAGCTCAAGAATCATGTTTTTGATGTTTTTATCGATGGTATGCTAGTAACAAGAGTCATAAAACATATAATAATCATTTTAGTTGATTTTCATAATAGATATCAAAGAAGATATTTAATGGTTCTAATGAACTTTAATGTTTATTTAAAATTAATGTGATATATTTTTGAAAATAAAATGATTGTGTAAAATATATTAATTTATATATACATGATTGGATCATAATTATAGTCAATTATAATTATTTTATTATGTGGGGAAAAATAAATTGTATATAAGTATTTAGATGATAAAAATTGATATGATTGTTAATGTTATATTGATGATTTTCATAATATTTTTGGGAATGTTATAGGAATTATATAAATTAAATGTTTTCAAAAAAGGAAAAACTACATTTCGAGTGGCAACCCATTACATTTGGGAACGATAATGTGATAAAACCCACAAATAAAGGGTGATAAGGGTTAAATTCCTACCACTAACCTATGTGATGTTTTTGTTAGTATGTTTTTTCAAATAATTTTTTTTGTGATAAATAATAAGTTATATTTTGGAAATATATTTTTGGAATAAATAATTTTTAAATTTTTTGGATTTTATGGTGATTAAAGATATTTTGTGAAAATTTAAATTATATCGATGTATAAGAAATAATTAGGCCTAACATGTGATTAAATGTGAAATATTATTTTTGAAGAACAAAATTATTTCATTTATTTTTTAGTTTATTTGGGATGAAGGATTATATTTTTATAGATTTAATGATATTGAAATTTAGATTTTGAGATTTATATTATGTTATTGTTTTTTGGAATAATCTTATCTTTTGTTTTCCAGTTTTTGGGTTTTTCTAAATATAAGAGGAATTGTTTTATATGATTTTGGGGAATCATCAGATTCATTATAATTTATTTTTATTTCTACAGTCATAAAAAAATTAAATATGATTACTCATATTTTCTAGAAAAAGATAATATTGTAGTGAAACATCATTGAAGGATGAAATTAAACTTTTTAAGTCAGTATATTTACATATTTTTTTAATCTAGTTGGAAAATGATCTCTCAAATTATTGAAAAGGTCCTTCCAATGAAAATGTTATTCATATTTGGTAAATCGATGGTCTTTTATCTCTTTAAAATACATTAATGTAATTTCATTCATGTATCTCCATTCCAAATAAATTTTTCACTTCCATCAACTTCTGCACAATGTGTAAAATTAGTTATTGCATGAGCTCTATTTTTTCCAATCCATATTTTTAAGAGAATGTTTGATTAACTCTTTATATGATATGGATTTTCCTTAAAGGAATTTTCCACTATCAAACCATTTATTATATAGGAAAATTAAAAATATCATGGATGAAATTTATTTAATGTTGGTAGAATATGACAACTCATGATTTTAAAATAACCATATATATGTTAGCGTTTACAACACAAAACACTGAGTTTAAAAGAACCATAATAATCTATCTTAATATTACTATTTAAACGCGATATTTATTACCTAGCCATTAAATTTGGTGGTATGAATATTTTTTTTGAAAAAATATTAAAGAAGATAAAAAGGATATATAATGATTAATAATTACTTTCTTCATTTTATTGAATTTTTAGGCTTCGAAAAATAATGTTTCTATTAAAATGTATTTTATTTATTTTTGTGAAAAAATAATTAAATTAGTTTTTCAACTTTTAGAAATATGTTTGAAAAAAGTAACATATTTTTTTATTAAAAAGAATCAATTACCTATGTTTTTTTGGGAAACATAAATTTTTTTAATTAATAGTAAAAATATTGGATTTTATGGAAAATGGAATTTTCATTTAAATATTATTAAATATAATTTTTTTAAACTAGTTTTAAATTAAAAATAGTTAAATTATGTTATTAAAAATCCAATTTATGTCATTATAATTAATTTAATGTTAATATTTTTAATAAAAAAATTCAATAATTATGAAATAATTTTCTTTAGAATGTGATTTTTTAATTATGTCCATGTGTTTAATTTTAAATTAAAAAATTTCCAATATTGTGAATTATATTTGATAAAATGTATTCTAAAAATTTAGGTATACTAAAATATATTATATAATAATTTCAACATAATTACGTATCATAGATAATATTTAATATAGTAAAAAATATTTATTATCGTTAATTTTAGATCACGTTTATTTAGGTGTTAGGAAAATATTCGTGTTTATGTAAACTGAACACCAGTTTTGCTCATATTTTATTTCTATATGTCAGTCTTAAAACATCTATTTTTCTTGATTTATCCATTTTTCATCCTTGTGGAATGTGTAAAATATTTTTATACCCATTTATTTTATAACATTCTAAATGTATCCCCTCTCACACTTATACAAGGGAATCCCCTCTCATCTACAATTTAAACCTAAAAATTCATTATTTCCTATAAATAAAAATTACCTACCTTAATTCCCTCCACACATCCAAGAGTACGTAGATAAATATTATGAAATAGATAAATAAAATAAGTCTTTTATGACTGTACGTATTATACATTACTTTGTAATTCAAACCATAATTTATCGTATCATTATGTATAAGTGAATCTAGGCCAATATAATATATATTATATAGTTTAAATATTTTCATCTAATGAGAAATTTTAGTTACATTAGATATTCTACCATTCTAGACTTACAATAACCATGATCATTCAAATTGAGTATAGATTTTTTTGTCGTACATAACCACTATTTCTTTTTATTCCTTCCATCACAGAAATAGCTATTTTACTCATATTTTTAGGACTTTAATATATAGGTTAACATAATGAAAATAGGGGAAACATAACCTATATCATAAAATAAAAATATTTTGATACTAATTTTTTTGTATTAGGAAAACAACAATAGATAACAAACTATACATTAAATGTATGAATGTAATTTTTTATGGCAAAGTTGACATTGAAAATGTGCAATGAGGATGGTCAGTTATAAAAATTATAAAATCCTAAACAGAATTAATGAACTATAGTATATTATTTTTCCTCTTGATTCCTAGGTAATGAAAGATCAGGTGTCCAGCGTTTCATTCTTCTCAACCACTCTTTAAATGAAACTGGAAGGAGTTAATAGGATTTAAGGGGATCACCTTGGTCTTTATTATTTTAGGCCTCCCAAATGTTTTATACATTGTAATTTCCCATGGATATTTTTTTGTGGGTGTCTTTTATTTTATTAATTATAAAAGTTATGAAATCATTGTCCATAGTGGAAAAATATTTTGAAATTAATTGCTTTGAATCAAGAAAACAATAAAATATCATAAACATTAAATTATATATATGAATATAAATCATTTTGTTGGCCCAATTGAGATGGAAAATGTGTTATAAGGATGGAGGTTATAAAGATTTTAAAATACTAAAACGAATTAATATGATAGTGTATATTATTTCATAAATAAATAAAGTAATATAGAGGTGTAAAGGAAAATATAATCTAGTAAAAATGATTATATGAACATAGAATTATTTATTATCATTCAAATAAAGCCCAGATATACTATTTTCGCACCTAATAAATAGTGATAGGAATGGTAATAACTAGAATAATGCCATTTATCTAATTGTGGAAACTATTTTATACATGTCATACTTTTTCTGAAATACATTTACAACCTATTAAATGTCAATAAAAATTAATACCAATGAAAATTAAGGAATTATTGAATTACAATGACAGTCATAATATGATATAAAAAAATTTGCTTTAGGAGGAGTAACCATGAAAAAAATTATTTTTACTAGGAAAATCATATCAATTATTACAACTTAAAAAGATACAAGATGGAGAAATTTTGAAACCCAAAAAAACATAAGAAGAAAATAACAAAATGATATAAACATTGTACCTTTATGTATCATTGATCCCATTAACTGAAATGATCAAATTTTAATTTTTCTTTATGATTTCATAGTATGAATTAATGTCACAGTATTAAAAAAATAGTACTATATTAATTTTAAAATGAATAACATGTGTTATTTATTGAGTGATATGTGTGAATTGTTTTTCAATTTCATGTGAATAATATCCTAATACGTATATTATTTTATTATAATATCATATTTAGGTGGGTTTTTCATGATAACCAAACTTAATTATTAAATTTTTAAAAAAATTATATTCTAAATTTGTTGAATTTTAAACGGTAGTGTGTGTAAAAATATTACTACACTAATCTTTTGATAGAAAATTCAAAAAAAAAATTGATTATTAGTATTTGAAAATATTATTCATTGAAAAATTATTTATAAATTTAAAATAAATATTATAAATTTGAATAAAATAAATATATTAAAACCTATAAAAATATTGAATTATATAATTTCCTTTGAGACAATGTAGAAAATCAAAAACATCAGTTTACATAGGGTGTAACAATTAGATTATATAAGTATGAAATCGAGTAGGAAATATTTTACCTAAATAATCTTGTTTGATAATGCATAAAGCCACATAAGATTAATTTTATTTCATACATGTAAGGATGAAAATATAACTTTTTGGGTTATTTCACATGTAGTAATTAATTCATCCCATAGGATAAAATATCTATAAGCATAAATTTACCAATAAACACCAATAACAGGTTCTGCATAAGCATAAACTAAAACATTAGACTCATTATTCGATACTTGTTTAAGAGTGATTCAACAACTATATAAAAATGTGGTATATATGTGTATAAATGATACTAGATTGTATAAAAAAACCACTTTTCATAAACATATAACTTGATTGTGTAAACATTGGATAGTGTGTGAATGTATTTCCAAACTAAAGTGCAGTGACTGTAAAATTCATAATAAAACATTTTGTACACAAAAAAATAAAAAAATAAAAAAAAAGATATTTAAAAAAGTTTTGAGGATTTAAAATTTTCTAGATTAGACATGGGAGGTATTTATAAATAATTATAGGAAAATGTATAGTATATTCTATTAATGTGTTGTTATTTTAATAGTCAAAACATGAATAAAATAATAAATAACAATCTCCCATCAGTCAAACATTGAAATAAGAGATATGGGTGTCATGATTTCAAGATGAATATGATAATGTTCAAAAAAGTATACTGTTTATTTAAAATTATTGTATTATGTTTGTAATCATCCTATAGAACCATACCATTAAAATTTTAATTTATTTTATTATAATATTTTATGTGCAAAATTACTTAAAAATATATCTATGAGATTTAAATTGTTATATATTATGTTTATATTCTTTATTGACCAATATCATGTTATTTGTGTCAGACTGAATATGTAGATGTATTGTATATTATATGGAATAACACAAGAGGGGGGGTGAATTGTAGGTTTAAAACATTGTTTAAAAACCTGAGAAATTAGTTTAAATGATATTAAACTAATACAATTCACAACAAGAACTAACAACCACAAATGTATTGAATATAAATGTATGATTTGATGTAATACTATAATAAAATTAAGGAAATTGTATTCAAGATGAATAAAATAATCAGAGTAAAACAATATTGAATGATTCTACAATTAAGCTTATAGATTCAATTGATACAATATGTAATAGTATGATTGTAATTGAAACAATTCCAAATGAATATGAAATGAAGAAAGAAATAAAATAAAACTCCCTTTATAAAACAAAGAGCAGCAGATATGTAAAAGTATTACAATTCTCTTGTCCCAAAAAGAAGGGTTATCCTTTCACCTAGGATAACATGTCTATCTTACCAACACCTTGGTATGCCCTCGATATGATGATCAGTACGTCTGTCTTGCTATCCTTTCAAGCCCTCGATTTTGCAGGTAATCAGCACATCTTTCCTTCAATCACATGAAATCCCTCGATACGATGATTGGTAGCACCATCTTACTATCCTCAGCAGCCCTCGATCGTTATCACCTGATTGGATGCACAAAGAAAAACAAAGAACTTATAGAAATACAAAAACTAAGAACAAGTCGTTCACGTTTTGTAATCTCAAGGATTTCGCACGAAGAAAGAGAGAAGTCACCGTGTCTCTCTCTAGAACTTGATATATCAAAGTCTCAAACACATGTGTCTTCTTGAATTCAAATAAACTCCAATTTATAGGCCTCAGGTTCCAACAATCATATTTCCTCCAATGGTCATTTTTCTCTGATAAACTCGGATGGACTTGGACACCTGGCATTATAACGGTCATATTGAAACAGAAAAAACAACATCATTTTGATTAGTTTATAACTAACTCCAGGATATCATTTTGTTTAAAACAAGAGATATATAAAAATGATAAACATGAGTACGATTAATATGAAACATGTTTAAGACTACGAACAAAAACAATCAAGCAATGAAAGAAAATTATGAATACTATAAGTATTACTGTGTAATGATTTGAAATGATACACAGTGAGTAGATATATAAGACATATTACAATTAAAAGAGTCAATACAATTTTCAGAGTCAGTAAAAAAATTATAGTCAGTATGATCAATATGGTCATTACGACCAGCATGGTCAGTATGATCATCACGGTCAGTACAATCAGCATGGTCAGTACGATCAGCATGGCCAGTATGATTAGTATGGTCAATACGATCAGCATTGTCAGTACGATCATCATGGTCAGTACGATCAACATGGTCTGTGCGATTAGCATGGTCAGTACGTTCAGTATGGTCAATACGATCAGCATGGTAAAAGACATTTGTGATTTCCAAAAAAAGATATAAAAGTCAAAAGAGAACATTTGACTCAACAATCACTCCCTTTTTGGAACGCAAAAAACACAAAGTAAAAACAAAAATAAATATTTATCTCCCCCTGAGTTATTGGAAACTCTTCTGAATATGAATTTGAATACAAATAATTCCCCCATTGGTATGTATTTTCCAAAGGATTGTATTTGTAGATTTTTTTGATTTATTAGTGTTTTCTTTAAAACATTATCCCTTTTTGAAAAACATTAACCCCCTTTGTAAAATATTCTCCCCATTTGTGATTTACAAAAATAATGGGGTAATATTTACTTTCCAGAAAGAGTTAGAGAAAAGAAAAGTAGGACCAAAAACTGGATAACATAAATCTCATTACAATAAAAACAGTTTATAGAGTTTCATGAAAAAAAATCAACATTCATTTTTATTCTCTTTTCTTTTCATTCTTTATCAATTCATGAAGAAAAACATTCATCTTTTTGATTTCCTTCTTGTCTTCAGATATAGAATTAACCTGATATTTGAGAAGCTCTTGTTGGTCGGAAAAAATTTTATCCTGATTATTTATGGTCTCCTCCTAGACTCTGATTACTTCTTCAAGACTATAAATTCTATTTTGAAAATTATTTTTGTATTTGGATAACATAGAATTTTGTTTCTTTAACAGGACTAATACATATTTGATGGATGAAATCTTCGAAAACTCAGACTAAAAAGCAGTTATTCTTTCTTGCAACTTGTTCACTGAAGGAATATCGGCTCCATGGGTATTTGAAAAATTATTCACCCTTTCAACAGTTTCTTTGTCATGATTATTGAATGCAATAGCAAGATCATTTGACTTCCTCCTTAGGTCTTCAATTGACACTTCATGATCATACATTGAGATTTCTGTTTTGTATGACCACTTAGTCATTCTATTTCAAGCCTTCTTATGAGCTGCTGAACTTTCATACAGAATTTTCAAATTGGCTTCAACTGAAAAAACTCTCTTTCTTAATTCTCTTACTGAACCGAACTTCTTTTCCTGATTTTCAGTAATGAAATAAATTTTTCCTTCAACCCTGGGAAAATATGTAATGGTCTTCTAAATTCTCCTTAAAACATGACCAATGTAATCAGTCTTCTTTAGAGAAATTCTCTATTTTGAGTCGGTATCCTCATCGTACAAATCCAGTTCATTTGATCAGCTTGAGTCTACAACTGGGTGTTTTCCTTTTTCTTTTTCTATCCCCTTTCTTTCTTCTTCCACTTTATCACTAATAACAATTTTTTCCATATGAGAAGATTGAGGACATTGATTCCCTTGGGAAAGAATTATTTCTGGAGTTTCAAAAGATTCAGCATGTGCTTGATTGGCATGAGGAACATGTTGAATACCTTTACTCTATTTTTGAACAGATTCTTCTCTAATTTTATTTGAGCTCTGAAGGAATTCCAAAATATAATATCCTTCCACTTATTCTACTTCCTGTATTTCTTCCAAAAAAATCCCTTTTTCTGGCTCTGTAAGACTCTGTACGATGTGCTCTTGATATACTTCTTCGGTTAAATGAGCACTAGCATCCCCAACCATTTTCAGTATTTTTGAAACATCAAATTTTTGTGCTTTTCATTTAAAAAGAATCTCCTTTTTCTCTTCATCCTGAAGGGTATCCTCAAACCCTTAATCTCTCAGGAAATGCTTCAGGAGGTTCAAGACCAAACTTTGGATCACCTTCTTTTCTCTGTTCTCTTTCTTTTCTCCACCTTGCCACAACCTCCTTACAATACATAGGTTTCTTCTTTGGCATTGAACTAGTTTACAGATCAGACTTTTGAGGAGCACCAACAGATGTATTGTATTCGACGGGCATGGGTTCCAATTGATTCTGTGACGATTCGGCTTCTAAATCTTTAACAAAATGTTTTGAATTTTGATCAAAACATACATTCATGTTTTTCATCATACTCTTACTTATCTTGGAATGGTTCATCTCTTTCAATTTTCCATTCAAATGATTATTGCAAAAATTCATTCTCTCAATAATGAACTTTGTAAGAATAGGTGGATACATGATCAAATTGGACATAAGAGCTCATGACTTAACATTCTTGATTGTTTCAAAAACATATCCCATGAGATTTACTTTTCTCATGTTAACAAGATAGTCAAGCATGAAAATATCAGAACCTTTCAGAGTTTCTCTATCCTGTTTCCATGGGATAAGAAATCCTTGCATCCAAAGAGCCACAAATCTATTGTCTGGAGAACGATGAGCCACTTTACTCTTTTCTTCATTTATAAGAAACATTGACTTTTCACCAATTTCGTTGTTAAATGTACGAACATCCTCTGTTGGTTTATGAGATGGACAATAAGAATCACCTTCTATTGGAACACATAAAAAGTGGCCTAATTTCTTCATAGACATTAAAATCATTCTATCGTACATATCAAAATTGATAGTCATGTTTTTGTCGAAAGACACAATTTTGTAGAACTAACTGACTTCATCAATAAGAACCGGGTATTGAGACACTGGTTTTTCAACACAAAAAAAGCTCCCAGCCTTGAAACAAAACAATTCTTTTGATTGTATAATCGTACGAATCAAAGTTGTCACGAGAATATAACCTTTCTCTAAATTTTTTTTTATAAAAAAACACTTGGAGGCATTTCAGAAGGAGTGTTAGTAGAGGACTGAGACATATAGGTGAAGCCGATGGAAGATCGTACAAAGTCTTAAAACAGGGAGGCCATGCATCGCCACAGAATCTGAAAAATATGTGTGGGTTTGGGGTGGGGGTGGGTCAATTTATAGGAAACAAAATAAATGATCGTTGGTCTTATACAGTTGAGATTAGAAAAAAATAAATCAACGGATAGGATTAAAACAAAATAAATTGTTTTTTAATATAATTTTTGGAAAGTATGCACCTGCCGGAGATTGTAAGGTAATTTTTGGTTTAAGTAGTATTAATATAGTGAATGAAAATAAAAAAAATGGGGAGAAATAATACGATCGATTGTCATGCCGATGGAAAACAATTTCTTTACCATGAACTGACCTGCCGATGGAAACGAAATCCAATACCATGAACGAACGTGCTGATGGAAAAGAAATTCATTACCAGGAACAGACATGATGATGGAAGGGAAATTCATTACCATGAATGAACATGTTAATGGAAAAGAAATTCATTACCATGAACGGATGTGCCGATGGAAATGAAATTCATTACCATGAACGGACGTGCTAATGGAAAAGAAATTCATTACCATGAACGGACATGCCGATGGAAATGAAATTTATTACCATGTATAGATATGCCGATGGAAAAGAAATTCAATACCATGAACGGTAAATACGATAAACAGATAGGTAAATAATATTAAGTAAATAGTCAATACGATAAATAGAAAGACAAAAAACACAAACTAGGAGAATAATCTAATAAAAAAATGTTCTCCCCGTTTTTTAGAGGTGTTTTTTAATGTAAGGAGAGGTAAAAAACATGGAGTAGATATAAATTATTATTTTAATGTAATCATTCCAAGATTCTGTTTTATAAACTCAAATCTATCGGAAGGTAAGGTTTTTGTAAGGATATCAGCAAGTTGTTCTTGTATTCTGATGAATTGTAAAATAATATCTCCTTTTTGTGTGTGATCCCTAGAAAGTGATGGCTAACATCTATGTGTTTTTCACGAGAGTGATGTGTTGGGTCCTTACTAAGAGCTATAGCACTAGTATTATCACAAAGAATTTGAGTTTTTGAAAAACTCAATCCATTATTAATGAGTGTGTGTTGCATCCACAACACTTGAGCACAACAACTTCCAGCTGCTACATATTCAGCTTCAGTAGTGGAAAGATCTATTGAGTGTTGTTTCTTGCAGGATTAGGAAACCAGAGAATCTCTTAAGAAATGACATGTTCCAGATGTACTTTTTCTATCTATTCTAAAACCACTGAAGTCAGCATCTGAAAAACTTTTAAAAAAAAATCATTTCCAGAAGAGTTCAAAAGGCCTAAATCCACAGTTCCTTTTAAATACCGAAAAATTCTTTTCACAGATTTTAAATGAAGCTCTTTTGGATTAGACTGGTATCTTTCACATAAGCATATAGAAAACATTATGTATGATCGACTGGCTGTCAAGTATAACAAATTTTCCTATCATACCTCTGTAAATTGTTTGATCTACTAGTTTCCCAGTTTCATCAAGATCAAGTGTATTTGATGTACCGATTAGAGTGCTAATACTTTTAGCCTTTCCATAACCATACTTTTTGAGTAAATCTTTTATATACTTATGTTGAGATATATATGATCCTTCTGGTTTTTGTGAAATTTTAAAACCTAAAAAGAAAGTTAACTCACCCATCATACTCATTTCAAACTCATATTTCATTAACTTGGAAAAATAATAAGTTAAGGATTGTTGAGTTGATGCAAATATGATTTCATTAACATAAATTTGAACAATCAAAACAATTTTATTTTATATTTTTATAAAAAGGGTTGGATCCGCTGTAGCTTTTGTTTAATTGTTTTGCATAAGAAATCATTTAAGTCTATCATACCATGCTCTAGGGGATTGTTTAAGGCCGTATAGAGCCTTGGTAAGTTTCAAAACATTATTAGGATGTTTTGGGTCTAGGAAACCAGGGGGTTGTTTGAAAAAAACTTCTTCATGAAAAAAAAACCATTTAGAAAAGCACATTATACATCTATTTGAAATAGTTTGAAATTAAAGTATGCTACAAAGGTTAATAGAATACGAATAGATTCATGTCTTGCTACCAGAGCATATGTTTCTTCAAATTCTATTCCCTCTTATTGATTATAGACCTTAGCAAAAAGTCTTTCTTTATTTCGTACAATGAATCCATTTTCATCACATTTGTTTCTGAAAACCCATTTTACACCAATTACAGTTGTTTCGTAAGGTATTTCAACTAAAGTACATCCTTGTTTCCTCTCAAATTCATTTATTTCATATTTCTTTGCTTTAATCCAATCTTCATCACCTAAGGCCTCACTTAGACTTTTAGGTTCAAATTGGTTAAGAAAAGCAAGCTGTTCTACTTCACTTCGTAAAGAATTTCTTTTCTTTACAGGTTGATTTACATCACCAATGATATTATCACAGGGATGATTGCTAAGAAAAAATTGATTAGGGTTTTGTAAAACCTGTTCATCAACATATGGTAGAAAATATACTTGGGTAAATGTTTCAGAAGTATCTTCTTGAACATTTTCCTTATGAGGAAAATCTTCTAATAGAGGTTGATAAACATTTTTAGAAATCACGACCAAGGATGTAGGTTGGATTTGGTTGAAAACAAAAGGATTAGTTTCAACAAATTTAACTTGAATTGTTTCTTCAATAGTATAAGTGTTTTTATTGAAAATTCTATATTTCTTAGAAGTTGTATAATAGCCTAGAATGATTCCTTTATCAGATTTTGGTGTGAACTTTTAGAGATTATCATTAGTATTCAGGATGAATACTTTGCACCCAAAAGCTTTGAAGTATGAAACTTTAGGTTTTCGTCCAGTCCACAATTCATAAGGTGTTTTATTATGAAAAGGTCTTGTTAAAACACGATTTAGAGTATAATAAGCAGTACTTATCGCTTCATCCCAAAAGTGCTTAGTAATTGAGTATTCACTCAACATGGTTCTTGTAATTTCATGAAGAATATGATTTCTCCCTCAACAAAACCATTTTTCTGAGGAGTTCTTGGTGATGAGAAATTGTGAGTAATACCTTTATTACTACAAAAAGTTTGAAAATCAGAATTTTGAAATTCACCACCACGATCAATATGAATAGTAATCAATGGTAAGTTTTTCACATTTTTAACTTGGGACCTAAAGATTTTGAAATACGAAAAGTCTTCAGATTTCATTGATAGAAAATAGACCCATGTAAATCTAGTAATGTCATCAACTAAAACAAATACATTGTATTTTCCTATGATATTTCTAGTTTGTGAAGGACCAAAAATATCCATATGCACTAGCTGTAATGCATTAGATATTGAAACATTATTAATTGATTTGAAGCTAGTTTATGTTGCTTACCATATTGACAAGGATCACATACCTTTTATGAATCATATCTTAGATCTGGTATTCCCTTCACAAGTCATTTCTTTGAAAGTTTACAAAGGATTCTCAGGTTGTAGTGTCCTAGTCTTCTATTCCATAGCCATTATTGGTCTTTTATTTCACTTATGAAGTGTAAATTTTGGCTCATAAGGTCTTCTAAGTTAATAGTTTATACATTATCTTGCCTATGGGAAGACAGAATGAACTCATCCATGGAATTGTGAACTAGACACTTATCATTTCTAAAATTCACAAGGTAACCTTCATCACATAATTTACTTATGCTGATGAGATTGTGCTTAAGACTTTTAACAGACAAAACATTTGAAATAATAACTTTTCCAAGAAATACAATATTTCATATTTTAACAATTTTCCCTTGAGCATTATCTCCAAAGGTAACCTTTCACCCTTTTTTGATAATCTTTACAAAGAAATATTTGTTTCCCATCATGTGTTGAGAAAAACCGCTATCCATGTACCAAATGTTCTTGTTGATACACTTATTATTTTCCTAAAAAAGACAAAATCAGTTTTTCAGAATCAAAACTTGTTTGGATCCAGAATGGTTAGATAGCATAATTTTAGGTAACCACATTTATTCTGCAAAATGGGCTTTATGAAATCCTAAAGACTTGGTTCTATTAAGAGAATAATCTCTTTTCCAGTGTCCTCCGCATTGAAACTTAGGGAAAAAGGGGTATTTTGAAGAACAAAATAGTTATTGCTAAATACTGGGTTAGAATGAGTATATCTAATATCAGAATGATTCCTCAAAGGTCTAATTTGAGAATAAATTTTATCAAATTTATCCTTTCTGTATGTAAAGTGTGACAAAAAAAATTTCAAGGTCAAAATTTCTGACTTTAGTCTCACAACTGAGTTCTTTTTCTCTAAAACATTTGATTTTGTACTAGAGTTAGGCTCTAAAACATTTTCCTTAGAAATTACAGGTTCATGATCCTTAGAATGTTTATCTTTATCAGATTTTTCTTTCTCAAGGCTTTTTAAAATACTTTCAAAATTAGAATTTTTCACATCAAGATCATTAAAATGATCTGATACTTCTTTAGTTAAAATTGAAATTGTTGATTTTGATTTATCATGCTTTTACTTGAGTTTAGAATTTTCATTCTCAAGTAATTTAGCAAACTTAGACACTTATTCAAAAGAAGGTAAAATATCATCTTCTCATGATGAATACTCATCTGCAGATTTATAATAAGCATTATCAGTAAAATTCTCATTCAAAGAAACATTTGTAATAGCTTCAGCATTGCGTACCTTAGCCATGAGACAATGATCTTCAATTTGTAATCTGGCTATAATTCCAATATTCCTTTTTTCTTGAGGACTCATATTCTGAAGAATTAATTGATGAATCACTACCAGGTGCACTCTATGTATCATTTTCCTTCAAGACATTCTTTTTCTTTGTCTTGTAGTACTTTTTCTTATTTTTTTCAAAATGTTTCTCCTTTCTGTCATTTCTCTTCAGTAAAGGACAAGCATGCCTTATATGTCCTACTTTCTTACATTCATAACAAGCTACCTCTGAATCTTTATTTTTGACTCTGTATTGGAAGTATTTCTTTCCCACAATCTTGTTCATTCTTCGAGCAGGAGTGGATAACTCATTATCTGAAAGATCACAATCACTTGAATCAGACATAACAACATTATTGACATTGGATCTTGTTATCATTTTAGGTGTTTTAGCTTTATATGTAGTGGTAAAAGCTACACTTCCATTTCTATTTTTCTTCTTATTGAAATCAGCATCTATCTTCCTTCTTGTCTCATGCTATAGAAGAGTTCCAAAGAGTTCATGTAGTGTAATCTGGGAAAAATTTCTATTTTCATCAATAGCTATCCTTTTTGAATCCCATTCATTCAGCATTATTTCATTAATCTTATCTACAATAGCTTCATAATCAAGATATTTTTCTCCCATAGATTGTAAGATATTGATAATTGTCATAAATCTTTGTTTCACATTACATACCGGATCTCCATAGGGAAAAATAAATCCATGATACTCTCCTTGAAGCATTGCTATTCTTATTTCTATAACCTTGGATGTACCAAAATGCATGACTTCTAATTTCTTCCAAATATAGTTGGATGATTCACAAGAAGATATCCGACTGTATATATTCTTGGTCATAGAACACAGCAAAGTATTGTGTACCTTGTAATTCAACTGAAATTCTTGCTTCTCTTGATTGGTGAAACTACAGAATTCTTTGTCAGGAATATTGTAACCTCTAAAAAGCATAATAAAATTATCTACCCTAGTATTGATAACAGATGTCTTCATTAGATCTATCAAGTACTCATAATTGTTCCCATTAAAGATAGGTGGTCTAGAAGGATTTGCATTGTCAAATGACCAAAAATTTATTCTTGCCATCTTAATAAAACAAAATCTTTTACACTCTACATGTTAGTGTAGTAAATAATTGAAACATTAATATGAAAAAAGGGGATAGTAAAACAAATCAGTTGAATCCTCCTATGATTCAAATTGTTGGATCAAATATATAGATGTATATGTATATTAGATGGATCAATACAAGAGGACGGGTGAATTGTAGGTTTAAAAATTTGTTTAAACACTTAAGAAATTAATTTAAATGGTCTTAAACTAATAAAATTCACAACAAGAACTAACAACCACAATTGAATTGAATATAAATGTATGATATGATGTAATACTATAAGAAAAGTAAAGCAATTGTATTCAAGATGAATACAATAATCAGAGTAAAACAATAGTGATGTATTCTACCATAAAGTGTATAGAATCAATCGATACAATATGTAACAGAATGATTTTAATTAAATCAATTACAAATGAATATGAAATGAAGAAAGGAAAAAAATACAATTCCCTTTCTAAAAAAAACAGTGTCAATGTAAAATAATTACAATTCTTTTGACCCAAAGAGAAGGGTTATCCTTTCACCTAGGATAACAGGTCTGTCTTACCAACACCTTGGTAATCCCTTGATACGATGATCGGTACGTCTGTCTTGTTATCCCTGCAAGACCTTGATTTTGTAGGTAATCGACACCTATGTCTTTTAATCACTTGAAATCCCTCAATACGATGATCGATATCACCTTCTGCCTATCCCCGTCATCCCTCGATCGTTATCACCTGATCGGACGCACAAAGAAAAACAAAGCACATATAGAAATACAAAAACTAAGAACAAGCCATTCATGTTTTGTAATCTCAAGGCTTTCTCATGAAGCAAGGGAGAAGTCACAGTGTCTCTCTATAGAACATGATAGAGAAAAGTCTCACAAACATGTGTCTTCTTGACTTCAAATGACCTTTTATTTATAGGCATCAGGTTCCAACGGTCATTTTTCTCTGAAAAACTCGGAGGGAATTGGACACCTAGCATTATAACGGTCAAATTGAAACAGAAAACACGACATCATTTTGATTAGTTTATAAATAACTCCAAGACGTCATTTTGGTTAAAACAAGGGATATATGAAGATGATAAACATGAGTATGATTAATATGAAACTTGTTTCTGACTATGAATCAAAACAAGCAACTAATGAAAGCAAATTATGAATAATATATGTATTACTGTGTAATGTTTTGAAATGATACAAAGTGAGTAGATTTATAAGACTTAGTATGATTAACATATTCAATACAGTTTCCAGAGTCAGTATGAAAATTATCGTCAGTACGATCAGCATGGTTAGTAAGATCAGAATGGTCAGTACGATCTACATGGTAAGTATGATCAGCATGGACAGTACGATCAGAATGGTCAGTATGATCAGCATAATCATTACGATCAGAATGGTAAGTAAGATCAGCATGGTTAGTACGATCAGCATGGTCAGTACGATCATCATGGTCAGTACGATCAGCAAGGTAAAGGACATTTGTTATTTCAAAAACAAGATATAAAATTCAAAAGAGAACTTTTGACTCACCAATTTGAATATGCATAATGAATAAAAAGTGATTGAAATATATAATCCTAATATAATTTAATATTTACATAATTTATAACACAATTATAATAAAATAACCATCACATATCATCCGCCTTACCTCCCAATAAACAAAACAGATTTTTTTAAACAATCACTTCAATCATCATATTATTCTATTCAAGCTTATAAATATTTTATATCCAACCAAATAAACTACTATCTTTTGTAATGCGGGATGTTTATATACAACCACATGTACTATTTATATTGTGGTAATATAATATCCCCCTAGATTTTTTTTGGAATACCGTCCCCAACAGAGTTTAATGTAATGCGATACAACAACATGTTAATAACCATAACATAACCATACAAAAAAGTCAAAATCAATAAAAAAATAATATCATATATCATATATACTAGTGAAATTTTAAAACACCATTATCGATATAATTTAATTCTATATTAATTTATAACAACAATCCAAAACATTTAATGCTCCCTTAATCTACCACATACTCTATTATGAAACTATAGTATTTTCATATATCCCTAGGATCTCTAATATAATTAATTATAGGAAAAAAATTCCAACTAATAATCCACTACCTAGTTATCATATATACTCCATAATTACAAAATTTACAACATATTATCAAAAAATAATAATTCTCAAAATATTCATATATAATAATAATATCATGATTCATATTAAAATCATATATACTAAGAAATATATAAATTAGGTTCTCCCGCATCATCGATTGAAATTACTTGTATATTTTAGTAATTTTACCTATTTTTATTCTTTACCAATTTAGTTATCAGTGAAAAAAATGTGTTTAATTTTATTTATAATTCCCTATTGATCTCTCATTACATCCCAATGACCCATAAATTATTCATATAATTTTTTGATATCAAAAGAAATTTATCTTTTACTCATAATCACTTGAAAAAAATAAGAAAATTTATTAGAGAATGTATATTTAAAATGTAATAATATTCTACATAAGTTCATTAATATAGAATGAGACTTTAATTTAAAAAAGACCCCATTAATATTGATAAATATAAATTATAAGATACTCCTCATAGATCAAAATTAAGATTCCTTGGAATCCATAAACATTCGACTCAAAATATTCATAAGAAGATCAATTAAAAAATATATTGGGAGAAGAAAATAATGTAAATATTCCTTAACCATTGTCAATATTATCCCAAAAGAGGAATATATTTAAAAATCCACCAAAGAGAACATGAAATAACCAAAGATACAATATATTTCATCTATTTTGGGAAATGAATTGTTAAAATTGATATAGAATATTAGGAGATATAGATTTATAATATGAACTATGTCATAATAAACCTTAGTGTAGTGGTGAAAATAATATCATTGTTTTTGCCTATCAAACATAATCCAAAAACCAAAATGTTGATTCCATTCTCCCCTTTATATATTCCTATAGATATTTCACTTCATATGTCATTATTCTAGAGCCACATATAAAAATGGATTAGAATAAAATATTTGACTTCCTCATGTCTCACATTAAACAATACGATGAAATCATGTCCTTTTTTCTAAAACGTGATGTTATTCCTCAACCATGATAAAATAAATGACATATTACCACCTGGTATTCAATATAAATACCCTAATTTTTTACATCTGGAACATTATTTTGAAATCTATTATTTCTCATAGACCATTTCATAATTTAAAAATCATGCATTTTTTATAGGGAACCATGATTTTTTTTGCCATAATAACCTTGAATGTCATGGGATGATATATATCATGAAGGGTATATAACAAAACATATGGGTGAAATTACCCTTTTGGTATATTATATAAACCAAAATATTTTCCAACAATAGAAAATATATAAATTTACTTCCACATAATTTCGTAAACACATGCATGGGTATATCTACAATCAAACAAATCTAGAACAATATATTTCAAAAATTAAGGGGAATCAATACAAAATAAACCTATAAAATCCCAGCTAGGTCATAATTTCCTTGAAATCCGGAATCTTCATTTCATCTACTACACTCACCTATAAAAAAAATGGAAAATAACAATATTATGAGAATATAAACATACTCAAAACCTTCCTTTAATGAATTTAATTTTCAGTGAATATTCATAAAAAATACATAGTGAATGACATATAAAATTATAATATAATTTTACAAAAAATAAAAAATATAATTATTGTATAATTATCATAAAATATAATCCACCTCACTATCTCAATCACAAGAACAACATCACCATAGTTAACATATCAATCATTAATTCATGTTATGAACACTCCTAATGATAGTATCAATAACAATGAAAACTATGATCCATTATAATAAAGACCATATAATTAAAAAAATAATAACAAAATATGAATATTCACATACCAAAAATGTATCTTTATCTTGAATGAAACATACCTACATAACATCATCCAATGGAAATATTGTATCCCTCAAACTTCCACGATAAAGGGAATAACACACCACTTAAACAATAAAAAACATCACAACAAAAACTAGTAGAATAATTGTGTAATATAATATAAACATTAACTATGTCAGTGAAATTATCTTATTATAAAAAAACCTAAATTTATAACAATATCATAAATGTAAAAAAAATAAAAATGGATACCCCAATCTTGTATATTCTCAAATTAGTTCTTCATAAATTCTCTAAGTCCCTATGAAATCTTTGATAATTGATCTCAGCCAATGATCATACCTTAATCCATTAACTATCAACTATTTATCTTACAAATACCACAATTCAACAATTTTTACATGAAATGAATAACTACTAATTCTAAACTAATTAATAAGTAATAGTAGTATTTAAATTTAGATTCAAATTATCTCATATAATAACACACCAATAAATTAATAAGTCCCTCATAAATCATAAACATGTATTTCACTTCATATTTATCCATTCCAAAAAAAATTATTTATTTTATTTTTTAATTTATAGTTATAATAATTTCAATTTATGTTTCTAATCTATTTTTATTCTATTATTCTTATTCATACTAATATATTAAATATATTTATCATACATTAATTTTAAAATAAACATAACCATTTCAAAAAATTTAAATAAATAACTTTAATGAATATATTTGGTTTGAAAAAATATATATAATCCCCTACCATAATTATCAATGAATGAGACATGAAAATAAATACTCAAATAACTCATTAATAAGGATAAAATATCCATAAGTCATGTTTATTTATTCGTAGGACTAATGGTAAATAAAAAATCCACCAATAGAACCCACTATTTTACAATTAAACACCTTATATTATTCGGGTAAAATCAAAAGAGATATAACATAAATTAAATTAAATAGGTCATACAAATTTATAATTATTTGAAAATTTTAAATGAAATATTTTTTTTAACAATAGAATGTATTAGTATGATAAAGAATGATCCAAAAATTATGCTTAATTTTTTCCCTCAATCCCTTAAAATTCATCATACACTATTACTCCAATTTTTTATACTGTAACTAAACACATAAATGGTCAATAGACCATTCCATGGTGTCCTAAAATCCATGTAAGCCATTATATGAGACCACAATATCCTTACTACAAACCAGTAATTATTTGTATAGCAATCATGTTACCCAGGTAATTCTCTCTTTATATTTTTTGTTGAGTCCTTTGAAATTATATAAAATATCCTTGTAATTGTCACTTTTTTATTTAGTAGAGGTTCCGATAGGATCATAAGGGTTTATATATAAGAAAATATTGGTGGAATGTAGAAAGGGAACTATTGAAGAACCATTGGCCCACTGGTGGATGATACACTAGCCTGGAGAGCCTATAAAAATCCTCCTATCCAGCCATTCAGACCCACCAACATGCTTGTGGGATCCTTGTATAATTTTATTCATTTAAGATACCAATAATACCATCAATAGTGACCAATAACATTACATTTTTTCAATAGTGTATCCATTTTATCTGCCACTACCTGTAAGCTAGGGGAACACAGTTATTATCCAGTTCTATAGAGATGGTAATGGATATTAAGGGAGAAAATTATATTTGTTCCACCTAAAACTCCAATAAACTACATAATTGACTTTTTTAAACTAAGGGTTCTTCAAGGATTCATCAACACCATTAACTCCTTCCTTTGGTTCCTTTGAAATGTGGTTCAATCAGAACATCATGAATCAAAAAGACATGTATGGAACTAATGAAGTCATTTCATTTTATATTCAATTTCCTTCTTCTATATGCAATAACAAAAGAATAAAATATTCCATATGGGATCTTTTTGTTTCACATAGATTTGTACATTCGCTGTCTTGGTTTTTTTCACATTACTTTTGTGGTCAATTGTCTCATAAATCTCCCCAATCTCTTATTTGGATTTATATAATGTTAAAAATGCTTGATAGTTATGAAACCCAATTTTGATGACCTGTTTTAAATGTAATTTATGTGAATTTATTGAATCATCATTCTTATACCATCGATAGATCCCAAAGAGTCTGTTGGGAATGAGAGACTAAACTCATTACTTTTTATGAGGCGTTTTTATCCTCTATTAGGGGTTGGATGTTGTTTTTAGGATTCAAGGGAAATTGTAATTGAGTAATTAAATTTTGGAGTTATATTTGGACTAGAAAATTTGAACCATGTCACCTTTGGCATTTGAAATTGTATATCGAGACATGAATTGAAATGTTGAATGGTAATTAGGAGGAAATAAAATTTGGATTTGAATTGATAAAATTATTATTTGAATTGGTAACTGTTGTACCCCTCTCTCTTGGATTTTAATGATCACAATCACTCTCATCGTGTTCTATCTTTTTTTAAAGTGTTTTGATGCTAGGAAAAAGGTTGACCAGGAGTTGGCCCAAGAAGTGGACTTTCTGAGTCCACCGGCCAACCGGTGGATTCTCACCGGCCAGCCGGTGGTCTCTGGCAGAAGCATTGCTTTCTTCCAGATCCACCGGTCAGCCGGTGTTAGCACACCGGCCAGCCGGTCTAGTCACCGGCCAACCGGTTCTTGCCCACTGGCTGGCCGGAGGACCCAGGCAGTAGGCTTGCCCACTACCTGGTGCCACCGGCCCACCGGTGGATGACCACAGGCCAGCCGGTGGAACCCAGACAGAAAGCATGCTCTGTCTGGACCACCGGCCAGCCGGTGTGCCCAGTCAAACTAGCCGTTGGGCTTTGACCAGACTTGTACTTTTGACCCCCAACGGCTTCGGAAGCCCTCCAACGGCCATATTGAAGTGTTTATGGGTATTTCTCCTATAAATAAGAAACCATGGATTCCGGGAACACACCTGAATGATATTTTGATGTCTTGACGTTCTAACGACAAATATTCAAGGCCTCTTGTGATCCACTGCCATCCTTGAAGCTTGAGCTCCCTCTCCATCACCTGCTCTCACACTTTTGGTGCTCAAGGCTTCCGTGTGTTTGTATTATTTTATTTGTTTAGTTCTTCATTGGGTTTGGATTACAAAAAACCTCTCATTTCCATTCTTTCTTTCAATTGGGTTTGTTGCTACAACCATAATAATAAAGCAAGTTGTACGAAGGTGTTCTAGCCTACCTTAAAACGACTAGTGGGTTTCTTGCTACAACCATTAAAAAGCAAGCTGATGTATTAATCTCTCAACGGTTCTTGTTGGGAGCGGAGACGTAGGCTTGGGAATTAAGCCGAACTTCGTTATCAAATTGTGTCTTTCCTTTTTTATTTCTGCTGCATTGATAATTGTTTTAAATTGTTAATTATTTTTGAAAAGGCAATTCACCCCCCCTATTGCCATCCTCTACGACCCAACATTTGATATCAGAGGGACCGTTTGTGTAATACCTTAACTGGTTACAAACTTAAGATCCTTAGTGATGGCTAATTCCTCGCATGCTCCCGAAGGGTATTCTATGAATCGAGCTCCATTCTTTGATGGAACCGATTACACTTATTGGAAAACTCGCATGATTACTTTTCTTAGAAGCATTGGTTATCCTATCTATAGGATTGAAATGCAAGGCTATATTTATCTAACAATGATGAGTCCAAATGGACCCCCGAAGACATTGCCAATTTTGAGCTTGATGGAAAAACCATGAATGCTCTTCATTGTGGGCTAGATCGTAATGAATTCAACCGTGTTTCTACTTTCTCCTCCTCTTATGAAATTTGGAAACTTTTAGAAGTAACCCATGAGGGAACTAACAAAGTCAAAGACACTAGATTAGACATGTATCACCATGATTTTGAAAGTTTCACCATGCACCCACACGAATCAATTATTGAAATGTTTACTCGTTTTACTGACGTTTGCAATGGAAGAAAATATCTTGGTGAGGATGTTTCTGCAGAAATGACGGTCAAGAAGATTCTTTGGGTCCTACCAAGCTCATGGGCACCAAAGGTGACCGCAATTCAAGAAGCAAAAGATGTCAAGAAAATGCCGGTTGAAGAGCTCATTGGATCACTCATGACCTATGAGATCACCATGAAAAGGCAAGCCGATAAAGAAGGTAAAACCTTCAAGGAGAAAAAGAACATTTCTTTCAAAGAAAAGGAAGAAAGCTCCTCCGCTGATAGCGAATCTGAGATTGCTCAACTAGCAAGAAAAATGAGAAAATTCATGAAGAAAAAGAAGAACTTTCGAAGGGCACAAAAGGAAGATCCCAAAGCGGAGAATGAAGTTACATGCTTTGAATGTGGAAAGAAAGGCCACATCAAACCGGAGTGCTCAATTTTTAAGAAAAGGGTAAAATAAGAGAAAAACAAGAAGGCTTTCAAAACATCCACATGGAGTGCAAGTGATGACTCCATGTCTTCATGCGACTCAAGCGATGAAGGTGAACAATGCCTAATGGAATTTGATGAGGTATCATCTTCCGACTCATCTTCCTCATCTTCCTCTTTCAATAATTACATGTCCTATGAAGATCTCCAAAATGCAAGAGATCAATTATAGGAAGGTTTTCACGAACATACCTCTAAATTTATGGCTTTGAAAAAGAAAAATAAAATTCTCATTTCTGAAAAAGAAAAAGTTCACAAAAAGAATGAGGAACTTACCCTTAAGATCCAAGATATTCCAAATGTTGATTCATTGAATTCATCCATTAAAGATCTAAGGGAGTCTCTTGCCAAGATCACCCAAGGTGAAAAAAATTTGACCAAATTACTAGGTTCTCAGCGTTCTTCTAGAACAACACATGGACTTGGCTTTAACAAACAAGCCACTTCTTCTAGAGCACCCACTACTTTTGTAAGGGGGGAGATCTCAATATAAATTTTGTAATTATTGTAAAAAGACCGGGCACATGATTTATGAATGTGATTGTAAAAATGCAAGGTATAGAAGCCCCAAAACCATTACCTACTCGGATGAGTATTTTAGATGGCAACCCTCTAGAAAAATATGGGTTCAAAAGTCTCTTTTAGCTAATCTTTTCGGACCCAAAGTTATATGGGTACCAAAATCTATTCTCTCTTGAATTTGTAGGATAAACGCCAAAGAAGTAGGAATTCGAAAGGCTCGTGGTATCTCGACAGCGGATGATTGAGGCACATGTGTGGCGATCCCTCCGAGTTCAACTCCCTTGAAGAATTCGATGGAGGATACGTCACCTTCGGTGACAATTCAAAAAGCAAGATCGTCGGAATAGGTACCATTGGATTTGGTAGCACCACTTTAATTAAAGATGTTTTATTTGTTAAAGGTTTAAAACATAATATAATTAGCATTAGTCAACTTTGTGATAGTGGTTTTTCAGTGAATTTTCAAAATTATTTATGCAATGTGTTTGATTTTCAAAACAAATTGATATTTTCTGCTTCCCGTTTTCAAAATGTTTACATTATAGATTTAAAGTCTTTAGCTAGCCAAAATGTTAAATGTTTTAGTTCTCTTGACAATGAGTCTTGGCATTGGCATAGAAGGTTGGGGCATTGTATCTCTCATTCACTTCTAAAGCTTAATAAGAACAAGCTCATCCGTGACCTTCCAAAACTTAAGTTTAAGAAAGATTTGATTTGTGAGCCATGCCAACTTGGCAAGCAACACAAGTCTTCTTTCAAATCCAAGAAGGAAGTGTCCACTTCAAAATCTCTTGAGCTCCTACATCTTGATCTTTTTGGTCCTACCACTATAGCCAGTCTAGGTGGAAAATCCTATACCTTTGTCCTAGTAGATGACTTTTCTCGTTTCACTTGGGTTTTCTTTTTAGCTCATAAAAATGATGCTTGTAGAACCTTTTTGAAATTCTCTAGGAAAGTAGAAAAAAAGGATATAAAATTATATCGCTCTGTAGTGACCATGGAGGTGAATTCGAGAACAAAGAATTCGATGAATTGTGTTCCTCTCAAGGATACAATCACACCTTCTCTGCCCCTAGGACTCCACAACAAAATGTAGTGGTTGAAAGGAGAAACCGAACTCTCCAAGAAATTTCTTGAACCCTCCTTAGTGAATTCAACCTCCCTCAATTTTTCTGGGCCGAGGCAGTTAACACTGCTTGTTATACTATCAATAGAGTCCTTGTAAGACCCCTTCTTAAGAAAACCCCCTATAAACTTTGGAAAGGAAAATTGCCCAAAGTTGGTTATTTTAAAGTGTTTGGTTGTAAATGCTTTATCCTTAACACAAAAGGTAACCTTGGGAAATTTGATGTCAAATCCGATGAAGGTATTTTTCATGGGTACCAAAACTCAAGCAAAGCCTATCGTGTCTTCAACAAATGTTCAAAAACCATCGAAGAATCATCTCATGTCACGTTTGATGAAAATCTTCCAAAACCCCATCCGGTCATTGAAGATGTCGAAGATAAGCTTGATAAACTTGAATTAAATGATTCATCTTCTCCTCTCAAGGTGGATGATGATCATGAACCTTCTTCACCTTCTTTGCCTTCCACCTTGCCTAAGGTTTGGAAACCTTCTAAAGACTATCCATTAGAAAATTTTATAGGTGATCTTCAAGCCGGTACTCAAACTAGAAGATCATTCCTCAATGAGGTTGAACATCAAGCCTTCATTTCTCACCTAGAGCCTCAAACCATTAATGATGCCATTAATGATGAGAATTGGGTTCTTGAAATGCAAGATGAACTAAATCAATTCTCTAGAAATGATGTTTGGACTCTTGTTGAAAGACCCAATGATCATCCAATTATTGGCACTAAATGGGTTTTTAGGAACAAACTTCATGATCAAGGAAATATAACCCGGAACAAGGCTCGCCTAGTAGGTAAGGGCTATAATCAAGAAGAAGGAATTGATTATGGTGAAACCTTTGTGCCCGTTGCTAGATTGGAATGCATTAGGATCTTGTTGGCTTTCGTCGCCCACTTAAATTTCAAACTTTTTCAAATGGATGTTAAAAGCGCCTTTTTAAATGGTTTTATTTCAGAAAAAATCTTTGTTGAACAACCTCCCAGTTTTGAAGATCCAAAATTTCCAAATCATGTTTTTAAATTAACCAAGGCTCTATATGGCTTAAAGCAAGCCCCTCGGGCTTGGTATGAGCGGTTAACAAAATTCCTTTTAGAAAATGATTTTAAAATGGGTCAAGCTGATTGTACCCACTTTTTAAAACACACTTCAAATGACCTTTTAGTCCTCCAAATCTAAGTCGATGACGTTATCTTTGGTTCTACCAAAGAATCAATTTGTACTGATTTTTCAGATTTAATGAGAAAAGAATTTGAAATGAGCTTTATGGGGGAATTGAAATTTTTTCTCGGTTTTCAAATCTTTCAAAATTCAAAAGGTATTTTTCTATGCCAAGGCAAATACACAAACGAGCTATTAAGTCGTTTCGGTATGGATCAAGTAAAGGAAATTAGTACCCCCATGATTACTTCCTGTAATCTTACTTTAGATGATGTCGGGAAACCGGTTGATAACAAGCTTTATAGGAGTATGATCGGGAGTCTACTTTACCTAACTGCGACCCGTCCTGACATCATGTTCAGTGTTAGCCTTTATGCTCGTTTTCAATCCAATCCCAAAGAATCTCATTTTAAATCGGTCAAAAGGATTTTTAGGTATTTAAGAGGATCCAAAAACATTGGTTTATTTTATCCTTCTAATACTTCTTTCGAACTTTCTTCATATTCACATGATGATTTTGGCGGATGTCAATTAGATCGAAAGAGTACTAGTGGAACCTGTCATCTTCTAGGCATGTCCCTTGTATCGTGGAGTAGCAAGAAGCAAAACTTTGTTGCTCTTTCTACTGCCGAGGCCGAGTACGTAGCCGCTAGGAATTGTAGTGCCCAAATTATTTGGATGCAGCACACTATCTTGGATTATGGCCTTTACTATGATCATGTATCTATTCGGTGTGACAACACTAGTGCCATTAGTATTTCTATGAATCCAATACAACACTCTAGAACAAAGCATATAGACTTAAGGCATCATTTCCTTCGTGACCATTTTCAAAAAGGGAATATCACTTTGGACTTCATTTCTACTGATTTCCAATTAGCTGATATTTTTACCAAACCGCTCCCGGTTGAACGTTTTGATTTTATTAAGGGGGAGTTAGGAATGATTCGTCAATGAGAACTATTAAATATTTAAATTTTTTTTGTTGTTTATCTAATTACTTCTCATTTTTTTCTTTTTCCATCCTATTTTGATAATCCCAAAGGGGGAGAAATTTCTTTGTTTACTAGTTTCATATTTCAATTGATTAAAGTGCTCTTTTTAAAAGTTCTATTTTATTAAAACCGGTAAGTTATTGATTTTGTTCCTTTTAAAAAAAATGACCTATGGTTACAATTTTAAAATGACTCATTCTCTTTAGATTAAGATCATTTTCAATACATGGTACATCTCTTCAATTTTTTTTTAAAATGATCTCTAATATAATTTCATGTCCAAAATTGATTATTTAAAGTTTTCAATTGGCATATCCTTTTTAAAGCTTTCTCTTTTGTGATTGTGATCATCAAAATAGGGGGAAGTTGTTGTACCCCTACCTCTTGGATTTTAATGATCACAATCACTCTCATCGTGTTCTAACTTGTTTTCAAGTGTTTTGATGCTAGGAAAAAGGTTGCCCAGGAGTTGGCCCAAGAAGTGGACTCTCTGAGTCCACCGGCCAACCGGTGGATTCCCACCGGCCCGCCGGTGGTCTCTGGCAGAAGCATTTCTTTTTGCCAGATCCACCGGTCAGCCAGTGTTAGCGCACCGGCTAGCCGGTATGGTCACCGGCCAACCGGTTCTTGCCCACCGGCCAGCCGGAGGACCCAGGAAGTAGGCTTGCCCACTGCCTGGTGCCACCAGCCAACCGGTGGATGACCACCAGCCAGCCGGTGGAACCCAGACAGAAAGCCTGCTCTATCTCGACCACCGGCCAGCCGGGAGCTCAGCACCGGCCAGCCGGTGGACCACCAGCCAGCCGGTGAGACACCACCGGCCAGCCGGTGTGCCCAGTCAAACTAGCCGTTGGGCTTTGACCAGACTTGCACTTTTGACCCCCAACAGCTCCGGAAGCCCTCCAACGGCCATATTGAAGTGTTTATGGGTATTTCTCTTATAAATAAGAAACCATGGATGCCGGGAACACACCCGAATGATATTTTGATGTCTTGACGCTCTAACGACAAATCTTCAAGGCCTCTTGTGATCCATTGCCATCCTTGAAGCTTGAGCTTCCTCTCCATCATCTGCTCTCACAGTTTTGGCACTCAAGGCTTCCGTGTGTTTGTATTATATTATTTGTTTAGTTCTTCATTGGGTTTGGATTAAAACAAACCTCTCATTTCCATTATTTCTTTCAATTGGATTTCTTGCTACAGCCATAATAAAAAAGCAAGATGTACGAAGGTGTTCTAGCCTACCTTAAAACGGCTAGTGGGTTTCTTTCTACAACCATTAAAAAGCAATCTGACGTATTAATCTCTCAACGGTTCTTGTTGGGAGTGGAGACGTAGGCTTGTGAATTAAGCCGATCTTCATTATCAAATTGTGTCATTCCTTTTTTATTTCCGCTGCATTGATAATTGTTTTAAATTGATAATTATTTTTGAAAAGGAAATTCACCCCCCCCCCTCTTGCCATCCTCTACGACCCAACAGTAACTTGGTATTAAATTAGAAAAATGTAATGTAATTCGTAATTATATGGTCACAATATTATTAGCATGAAACTGGTCAATATAATTTTAACATTATTGACTTTAAAATTGGTAACATGGAATTGTTGAGCAAATGGATTTATAATTTTGAAATGGCGATAGTTAACCATGATTGGATAAGGTTAATATGTTTAGAATATTTGGAAGTATTATATGTAGTGCATCTTATTTATTTTGAAATTTTAGAAGACGAATTGTCCCAATCATGAGAATTATAATAGGATTTTAGGTCCACTATAATCGTATGTGTACCTAGAAACATAATTTACACTAGGTATGTTGATACATGAAATAATTCATTCACACCTAGAATGAGAATATTTATTTTATTATATTGCAATAGGTTGTGTGGTTTTTATTATTCATTTCACTCAACGTAGACTTCTTGGTGAATATGGAAAAGGGATTCTAACACCATTCTGATGTAGGTATAGATGACCCTATGTCTCACTATGGATATTAAGGGTAAATGTTTTTATTTATTCATATTTCATTAAGGTACAAATTGATGGCCTTGTATATTATAATATTATAAAACCCATACTTTTGATTGAATTTTTTTAATCAACATATGCGGTGGGGTACTATATTTTCATCAAATCCAATTCTGGTAGCTTTTTGGAATCTAGGATGACATTATGGATGTAGTTATGGAAAATATAAAGGGGAACTATGCCTGATTCATTTGATGATCATAATGATATTGAACCATATACATGGGATTAGTTATGGAATTTTTTATAGGTATTGGGATACATTACTATTCGGTTATTTCATTCATTTTTTTTTTATATTTATTATGAAATTTAGTATGCCATTTCATAGTATGACTATATTGGAAATTTCCATTTCCTATTAACCTATTGGATATGATGTATATTTTTTAATCATTTTTTTACTGCAATGGATATACAATACCGATTGGAACATTCCTTCCAATATATTTGTTAGTTTATCGCTACAAATAAGAATGATTTATCAAATGGGGTGGCCCACATGAGGTGTTTTCCTGACCCATATTATCCATTGAATGGAGAATCAAGCAATGCAATTTACAATTTAAAAAAAACAAAAAAAATATGGTCATTTCCATTATGAAATAGTATCTTATTAAAAATATGCTTCTCATCCATTAAATTCATTAGCATAGTTATATTCAAAAACTATGTCATAGTTATCAACAGTATGATGTAATTTCACCTAAGAAGGGTCATGGGGGTCTCTAACAAAATATCTCAGAAACCAAGATTAACACCACACACATTCCATAAACTATGATGTAGTTGTATAATCGATTGTGTAATTTGAACTGAATATTGAAAAATTTCACCCAAATCTCAAAATGACATCTTTAAATTAATAATTCACCTCCATGTTCTTTAATTAATTCTATAGTACATAATAAATCACAATGGAATGAATATTAAAAACACAATTAATTAAATTTCATAACACTAATTTGATCTTCAACCTCATGATTAAAAAAATATCCTAGAGAAAAAAATACAAACCTAGACAGGTCAACTGCACTGAGAGATACCACTAAAAAATAAATATATCTATTTAGGAAACATAGAAATAATATAAGAAGTAATGGTATCAAATCATTAGTAACATATACAAAATTATTTTTGCAATATGAATACATGGATAAAATTAAAAAACCTCAATAAAATTAGATTAGAATTAATAATATGATTGATAAATAGATCAACATGAAATGTTCATATTTATGTATATGATCGTATACTATATAAATATTATTATTTATGCGGTAAAATTATTGAGAACCTAATTTTTCTTACATGTATATTACATTATTATAAAAATAATCATCATAATATCGATAAAAATCAAAGATCAAAATGTTTAGTGCCTTCTGAAAATTAGGATCACACATAACATTTAAAAAGTAAAACATAAAATTTATTTAATTCTTTATTCTATAAAGTCATAGTTTCCCTCACATTCTCCTTATTATAAGTTATCAATAGAGGATATACATCAATGAATGTGGATAGTTAAAATCTAATTAATGGGGGTAAACATGGGACATTAATCAATATAACATAGTTGAGAATAGACATCATCATCACATTATATGCATAAAATCATCATAAAAAACATGACTGTAACATGTGATAAAGTCATGGAATTTGAAAAATCAAAAAAATGAAAAATCATTCTTAAGTGGTAAAAACCACACATTGTATTGAACAATGCCAGAATCATGTTCACACAAAACATATTAGCCAAATCATAACATAATCATTGAGAAAAATTATAGAATATATTTCCTACATATTTCACATTATCTCATGAGATAAATCACATTATGTATTTCATTAGGAGGATATATATTTACATTCCCACACATCACATCATAACATTTATATAATCATGTATACCATATAGAACGTATATCAAACAAATTCAAGAAGTAAACCCATCTATGATAATGTAATTCATAAGGATCTATAAAGAATAAATTTTTGATAAATCTTTTGTCTCCCAAATAAATAAGTTTAATAATTCATGGACATAATATATTATTCTTCTTAAGTGGACAAGAAGTATTTAAAGGGGAGTAAAAAAAAGATGTTTTATAAATCGAAGTAACTTAGAAAAAAAACATCTTAGAAAACGTTTTGACAGGTTGGAATATTTATTTCCCTAATGGAAAAGAGAATTCAAATTTTAAGAACATTTTATTAACATTCATAACTGGAAGATAGAATAACCCAATGAAAATAATTGGGTTTTAGAATCCCCTTACCAAAATTGCCGCTTAATTTTTTCATTTTCCACCTTAAGAATAATAAACATATATTTATTTTAAAAAATAATATAGATTTTAATTTATATAGTTTATAAAACATTATATCAATTATATTCATTTTATAATATTTCTTAATTTCTGTTTATGAAATTGAAATGTTTTGATGTCATGTTTTTCTGAACAATTTCATATTTTTTCTTTGATTTCATAATCTGTTAAATGTAATTTATACAATAATATAATTAAATAATGAATAATATAATGAATATAAATAAATTATTTTTCATTATATGTAGTCTATAATGTCTATCAATGATGATTGTTATATGTGTTGACATGGTAATTTCATTCTAGGCGGTTAACATACCATAGACGAGACATTATTGGGAGAGTAGGAAGAAGAAGATTAAAATTATATAGTAGTATGATACTTACATTAGGATAAATTCATTAATATAATGTTAAAAAAATTTATAATTAATCCCCGTAATTTTTTCTTGTGAATGGGTTGGTGAAAAGGAAATAGAATATGCAGAATAGTTAAAAAGCGGGAGAAGTTGATCGGAACGTACTTAATCCTTATTGTATCTTTTATTATATATCAGTATAACTAATTGGTTATTGGTGTTAGATTTACCCATAATTTCCATATGTCTTATAATAGTATTTAGAGGTAATATTTTTCTAGATATATTATTTTTTTAATGGGTATTAGGAGTGGTTTCATATGGGGAGGGAGAGAGGATATTTATACATGAGGTGGGTGTCTTTTTAGAAAACAATATCAAAAAAAATAATTACCAGACATAAAATTTATAATAGTAATTTTTTATAATCAATATCATATAAAAACATAATATAATTAATTTAAGAATTAAAAACATTTTATAATTATAATAAATTTATTTATTGAAATGGAATGTGGAAAGAAAGAAAAATTCTAATATTAGGAATCACTTTTTTACTTTAGAATTTGTAAAGTTTTTTTTGGTTTTAGAATTGTGTTTTTATTATTTTTATGAACCATTTTTAAAATTAAATATACCATAGACAAACCACATGTTCATGAAATTATTATGTCACCATTACATCAGGAATTATGTAATTTGAGAAACACTAGTTATGTGAAAAAACATTATTTTTTCTATTCCCGTAATATTTTTAGAATTTTAGAAAAATAACAAAAATATATTCCATGGATCATTATGACATTGGGATTTTAATAATGATATTTATTTTTCCAAAATAAATATCTAAAGTAAGAAAAAAAAATTAATTTCAAAATATTGATTTTTAAAAAATACATTAAATATAGTTAATTGAAAGTGTGATTATAATTTCTTTGAGTATTTTAGTAATTATATTTATTTTTTGACATTGTAAAATTTATATTCAATTAATAAAATCTTGATTATTATTATTTATTTCATTATGTATTTTTTTGAGGTGTAACTACAGTTCCAACAACAAGCTTACTATTCTAATGGTCACATTACATCTTACTTATACCAATTGATTATTTCACAAAATATTCAACTCAATTTATATCGAGGTTCTATATTTACATTTCCTATAACATTTCTAACTTTACTAATATTTAACACATTCCTAGTAGTATTTTTTGGGGGTGATATTATTTTAGTAGAATGGGGAAATCATTATTTTATCATTTAAGTCTTTCTAGTTAATTTTTTTTGTCTAGATGTAATTTTTTCAATATTAATTGGAATCAATTTTATTGTTGGTTTCTCAATATTTTTTATTTGTATAAAAATATTTAAAATATATTTATTTACGAAAAAAAATTTACAAAAAAAAAATCATTCATTACATCCTCCCCCATTAAAATTTTTATCCCCAAACATTCATATCATATTCTTAGTTGATAAAAGATGAGGGTACTTATGTTTCATTATTCCCTCAATTTCCCATGTCTCCTATTCATCCTTATGGTTACATGAAAACAGTTTGACCATATGAGGTGTCTTATTGTGTAGAATATTGTGTCTATGTTCCAAAATCGTCACCCTATGTTCTCCAAATAGAAGGTGATTATAATGTTCAATCACCTATGTATTTAGTACATGTTAGGGGTAAGCTATGTACTTCCTTAATTGAGATTTGTGTTATATTTCATCGACATGATCCATATCTGGTGGATATCCAAGCTGATAAGCCACTAGTCCTATGTGATCAAGGATCTGAGAGGGACCATTTTACATGAAGATAATATTGTCTTTCATTCAAATCCGCATTAATCTCTTCTACGGTTATATTATAAGTAAGAGATTATCACCAACATTAAACTACATGTCCCTAAGATAGTTTTCATCATAGATCTTTTTCAATCGTTGATAAAATCTTATATATAGATGGAAGGAATGAACCTTCATTGTCATCTCTTGTACAATGTACCATCCAAGTGTATTTTATTCATCAACATCAACACAAAAAGTTTTAGTTTTGTATATCAACCCATAAAGAGCTTCATATGGATCCATTTCTATACTTGAGTGAAAGCAATTGTTATACGTGAAATCAGCCAATGGGAGAAGTTGATCCCATCATTCTTTTAATTACATTGAGTAGGCTCCTAGAATTTCCAAGAATGTATGAATATTTCTTTCATATTTTCCATCCATTTGGTGGTGATAGTCCCTCTAAAATTCTTGTTTGTTCTCAAAAAATATTGAAGATTTATTCAGAATATAGTGGTGAACCTTGTATCATGATCAAAGATGATCAAAATTAGAACCCCATGTATCCTAAAAACTTATTTAGATATATCATTTCATGTTTTTCATAAGATAAATTCTCTAGAATATGGATAATGTGGGATTTCATGGGGATTAAATCCACCACAACCTATATCACTTAGTTTCCATAGGATATTTTAAGGAGATAATTGAAATTTTCCATAGTGAAATTATCACATTTCAATGAGGTTAAATTAAATCATTTCATCATCCCATTGGACATAAATCAATCAAAATTAACTTGTTGAAATACAAAATATATTGATATATACTTTATAATCTCATACATTTTGTTTTCCCACTAGATGTTTTCATAAATATCATGATAAAACATGGTACATCCATGATGGATTTAAAAATATGGTCTATGTGCATTATCCAATATCTCGTCCTATATCTCAATAGTTGAAGGAACTAAAGTCATTTCACGTACCTAATCACCCCATTATTGTTGATATGAAACACTTGTAGCTTCACATTATTTAATAAAATCACTTTATATTGCAACATTAGATAATCCATTTGTGCCACCATGACCGTCTATTCGATGGATGGTTGAGAAATTATTTGTTAAATTTAGTATGTACTACGAAATATTATGATTTTAGATTAATCATTTTCATTTCACAGAATATATGATCTTTCATAATCCAGATCATTAATAGAGTATAATGTTATCTTAACTATGATAATAATCAATATTTTTTCCATTCCTAGAATGTATCGAATAGCAAAATCATATTCCATGATTTGATGTATCCATTATATTTGAATGATTTTATGCTTTTTATGTGTGAATTAATCATTCAGAATCTCATGAAAAGTATATATATCACACCCTTAAAAATATAAATAGTTCATCCAAAATCATTTGATAAAAGATTACACTAGAAAACACCACAACACACATCGGGTTGTTCTTCTCTTGGGTATTCATCTATCTTGAGTGTAATGTTATATCTTTATCAATCTGGATGACTACACAACCCAATCCATTCTTTGAGCCATCACATTATATCAAAAAACCTAGTCCATATGTTGGTAGTATAAAAACTGATGTAGTGATTTCCCTCTTCTTGATGTCTTTTAATCTTTCATTACATTATTATTTAATTACATACTTTACCCATTAATATGTCAATATAGAAAACATGCTATACAATCCTTAAAAAATACACACCAAACATTCATAATACCCATCCATTGTGACAAATATACTGATTTTTATGAAATTTGTGGGTCTTGGACATTCCTATATTTCCTTTATCATTGAGGGTTCTAATGAAATTCCTTCACTTTTTATAACATTCCCCATGAGTACTACTTACTGCATCCAAAATCTAAATTTGTTGAACTTAGCATACATTTTCTCCTTTGATCATGCAATTACTATCCTTAGATGTCATTTATTTTCTTCCTTTCCCTTTGAGTAAAATAGAATACCATAGATAAACACTACTAAAAAAAATCATTTTAGTCTCAAATGAGTTTATTTACCAAATATAATAATATTTCAGTAGAATTAGTAATTCGAAGGGCATCACTATGAACTCATAGTTCCTTCACCTTTTACAGAAAGAAGTAATTTGAATATCTTCATTCTTCTCCTTCATTTGAGGAAATCCAAATTGAAGATCCACCTTTCATAATCATTGATCACCTAAAATGCGATCTAACAAGTCATCAATACTTGGTATATGATACTTTTTATTTATTGATATCTTGTTGAACTTCGAGTAATTGATAAATATCTCCAATGATCACATATTCTTCTTGAAAAGAACTTGAGTGCACCCCAAGGTGATGCTCTATGGTGTTTGAATCCTTTTTACCAATTCTCTTATACATACTTCTTTAAATCATTCAATTCTGTCGACAACATATTATAGGGTAATTTTGAGAGAGGAGTACCTCCTGTTATGATCTCTATTTACAACTCTACCTTATGATCTTGGTAAAGTCTTGATAACTATTTGTGAAATTCATATTTTTATTCCTAAAAGTGGTAATTTAATCTAGGTTGATACATTACTTTGACTCAAACATTAGATTAAGGTATTATATTTCACATGGTATCAACACCCATATCATTGAGTGATTTTCTAATGGAGGATCATAATCATCCTTGTATTTATATAGGAGCATGGGATAGTTTACTATATGAATAAAATATTTAATTTTCAAAAAATTTGATGTGTTCTCTATATAATGAGAGGCAATCTAGGCTTAGTATGGCATCAAATTCCAGCATAATGAACATTATGAGATTCAATGGAATAATTATCACATGGGAACGTACATGTGAAGATTCCATGACTTGGGATACAATGATTTCACTTATAGGTGTTTTAAATCATATCCCTAATTCATGGTATAAGGGATTCAATTCAACAGTTATTGAAACAATGTCGTATATAAATTAATGTGTAGAACCATAATAAAATATTTTTTCTCCATTCATTAGTGAATAAGAATTTTATCTTCTATGGATTACATTTCATGACCCACTCCATTAGTAGTGATGGAACAAGCATTCCCTTTATCCTTTTGATTTGGTGACTACTGACTCAGATTACCCTCAAATACTCAAGGTTTAGTACACTAGATTACATAGTTACCATTATCCCTATAGGTGAATCATTGATGAATAGGAGGTTCATTAAGAGTATCCTTCATTTCGACCCACATATGGGTCGCCTTCTTCATGTATATTTGACATTCATGAGCATGGTTTCATTCTCTCCCATACTTGAATCATTTCCCCATCCCATTGTGTAAATTAACATGATTCTACCAACAATGTTTTTATCATTTGGGTGGTTAGATCATATTCCCTCCTTTTTAATTTTACCCACATGCATGACAATCCAATCATACCTTTTTATCTCATTAACCATGTGACCATTCTATGAAATCCATCTCTAATTTGAGAGAACATCAAATAACTAAGTCATAATGCCAAAAGTATTGGATTTGTAGTGCCATTAGAATGTTTGGTTTTAAAATAGAAATGAATATATCTATTTTACTATAATTGTTGATAACAAAACCTTTGGCGTATCAGGTTGGACTTGTGACATTTTCCATAGAATCCTTGAAATATTCACAATAATTTTTCCTCATCTCTATAAATTCTATCTCCCTTATTATAATAATAGTTTTATGGAAAGTATTGCTATGAAATAATTTCTTAATGTGTTATAATTCTATCCCTTATATTTCATCCTTATTATTGGAGTTATTTATAAAATCTCACTGTTGAATCAATTATCCATCTAAATGAAAACCACAAGAGTCTCCTTATCCTTCTCGTAATAGTGGATCATATAAAATATATTCTCTATTGAGTTTACCCATTGATCTATGAAATGTGGATAAGAATTTACCCTAAACATCAGTGGGCATTGACCTAAAAAGGACATTATTTCTAGTTAATCCCTATTAAGTGGAGGAAGATATTCCCTATCACTAATGTTATTATTCATATCATTAGAATGTTTTTAATATAATACCATGATGTTTTTAACTCCCCTTACCATGGAATTTGTAATTTCATTAATAAAATCATTGCACAGTCCCTAACATGGGTTTTTGGATTGGTTTCACCATATTCCCACCATTTTATGAAATACAAATTACTAGAATAAATTTTAAGTCAGTAAAGAATTAATAACAAATATATTCTTTTCAAAAATTATTCTATAGGAATATCTTTTGGTCTTCCAATGTTAATCATATTCCTAAAAATATTCTTGTATGGTGACATAATCATAGTCATATCCAAATTTGTTTCAAATTTTTTTCTATTCCTAATTCCCAAATTAACTACACCATGCTCTGATACCAACTATAGTGAACATAGTTTTTCGTACATTAATATGAAATCATTTTAAATATAATCAACTTAATATCATTAAATTTCCTAGATCAATCAATTTAGTGTATTGTGAAAATGAGAATAATTCCAATCATTTACCTAATAAAACATAATCATTATTTAATTAATTATAATTTATCTTCTTATTGTCTCTATCATTCTAATAAGTATATATAATTATCTAAGAATTTATATCAATAAATGGGGTAGTCTAAAAGACTAGTAAGAGGATAAATAGGGTATATGAATCTATATAACATGGGTGAGAAAAGAACATCATCATAATATCAAAATTATTGGATCATATACAAAAATATGATGGAGACATGTGATAATGGCATGGAATGTAGAAATGCAAAAAACATAAATATCATGTCTTAGTGTACAAAACTGCACATAAATATGGTCAGATATGTCATCATTTCCACACAAATCGTATGTGAATATTCATAAAATCATCATTGTCATAAATGATATCATAATTTCCATGCATATTTCACACTATATAGTGAAATAAATTTCAATACCCAATGAATTAGAGGGAAACTTCATTCTGGTCTTGACTGTCACATCATAAAATTTACAAAACCAAGTAAGCCATATAGAATGTAAATCACTGAAATTCATCAAGAAAACAAAATGAAGATAATGAGTTTCATAATAATTTCATCAATAATACATTCATGAATAATTTTTTGGGTCATTATTGATCAATGGAAATCACAATTTTACATAATACATCATTATTCTTACGTTATTAAGAAGCATTTAAAGAGGTGTCAAATATGATTATTTGGAAAATGAAGTTACATAGACAAAAATTATTATTTTTTCAAATAATTTTTATATTTTAGGAACATGTATGTCCCAAAAATAAAAGGGAAAGGACATTTGATAAACATATTATGAAAGGTCATACTATAGAAGAGAGAATAACCTAATAAAACGAATAAGGTTCTTGAATCCACTTACCATAATTCCAACTACATTTTTTCACGTTTGTAAATCCTGAATAATAAACTATGATTTATTAAAAAAATTTATCCATAATTGTGTTATAGTTATATATACAATTGTTTATCAATTATTATAATTGGGTTATATTTCGTAATTTTTTTGATGAAATTTTACGCATTTTGATATCATGTTTAAGTTAAAATTTTATATTATTCATTGATTTTATATTTTTATTATTGTAATTTTTAATTATTATAATTAATTTTAGATAATTATATAAAATATAATTAAATATTTTACTTAATATATAGAGTTTATAATATCCATCCCTTAAAATGTTTATATGTGTCGAGATGACAATGTTTCCATAGATAGTTATCTGAAATTTGACCGGACATTATCGGGAGAGAGGGAAAAAGAAATTTAAAATTTCATAGTTGTATGATACATTCGCTACCATAAAATAATTAATATAATGGTAAAATACATTATTATTTTTTATTTTATTTTTTAATGGTTTAGTAAAAAAAGATTGTGAAGAGGATGTATAATTTAAAAGAGAGAGAAGTGGATTGAATCTTACTAAATCTGTGTTGTATCTTGTCTTGTAAGACACTATAACTCCATGGTGATTTGAGTGAGATTTCTCCATAATGTCCTAATGTATTTTTTCTTTTTAATTAATATTTGGGCAGATATTTTTCTTTATAATGGTTTTGATGAGTGGTTTTCTAACCGGAGGGATAAGAGTTATTTATACTCGTGGAGTGGCGTATTTCTAGAATAAAATATTGAATAAAACAATCCATAAAATGTAAAATTTGTAATATTTATTGTTTGAAAATATAAAAAATATATTAATATAATATAATTAGTTTATGAAATTAAAAATCCATTAAAAAAATCATTAATTAATTAATAGAAAATTGGACTGAAAGAAAAATTGATATTTTAAGGATTCACTTTTGACATTAGGTTTTGGAATGTTCTTTTTAGGATTATAAATTGAGTATATATTATTTTGGAAATCCATTTATGTTATTAAATAATCCATTTCTATCCAAATTTTATAAAAACGATTATATCATTATTACATCTTGAAAAATGTTATCTGAGATAAACTGATTATGTGTAATCCAATGTTTTTTACTATTTACCTAAAAATTGATGTATTTTAAAAAATACCCAAAAAATCACCCAAATATAATTTTAACATTATGATTTCATGAATTATATTCAGTTTAGTAAAATAAATGTCTAAAATATTTATACATAATCTATATTTTAAAAATACAGGTTTTTATAAAATACATTAAAATTCATTTTATTAAAAACGTGATTATACATTCATTGAGTTTTTTTTAATCTTGATATTTATTTTTTGAAATTATACATTTTATATTCAATTAATTTAATCAGGATTAATATTATTTATTTAATATGTTATTATTTTTATGTGAAATTTCTCTTCCAATAGCCAGGTTACTATTCCAACAGTCACATTACCTCTAATTTATACCTCACCATTAATCCATTAAACATTCATTATAATTTCCCTCAAGGATAAATTTTATAATTTTCATTAATGTTTCTTGGTTTACCAAGAGTTTTCTAATTCTCTATTGTGTTTCCAGTGGGGGAGATGATTCTAATATATTGGGGAGATCCCTATTGTCCCATATTAGCTTTTATATTTTATATTATCTATCTAGTTATATTTTTTTTAAATTTAATGGGATTAAAATTATATTATATTTTATCTATATTTTTTATTTTTATAATTTTATATAACAAACATTTATTCAAGAATGAAATTTTACAAACAAAAATAGGATGTTACAATCATTATAAGCTATCCACTGAATTGAAAAATATGAATATGACTACCCTCAATATTTTATATGTTTATTATGGGAGCAATAAATATATCTCTATTGATAACTTCATTAAAAATAATCATTCTAATTTTAGTGAAATCGTTTTATGCTTCAAAAATAATTTTTCATTAAAAAATGAATTTATTTATTTTTATTAGTAAATATTATATTCAATTATTGAAAAATTTATAAAATATATTTTATAAAAATGATACAAATTTTGAAATAATAACATTCATATTAATTTATGTTGATATTTATAATTTCTTAAGAATATAAATTTGTCTGTGAATTGTGAGAATTTCTGATTTATATAATTTTGTTTCTCATTCATATATTTAAAAGATAGATTTTTTTTAATTTATCTTAAAATATCAACTATTCATTTTTATTAATCATAATGAAATCAATTTATTTTTATTTGAAATTATTCTTAATTTTGTTATAAACACATTATAACACATAAACATGCCTTTTTTTAACAAAAATATTTTTCATCATATTTTGTGGGTTTATTTAAATAGATAATTTTTTTCCACTTATAGGGATTTAATTTTGAAAAATGGACTACATATTTTTAATCCTCATGTATGAATTTATAATTTAGTTTAACTTTTTTTGTAGCCATTTTGAATATTAATCGTGGAAAATATTTTTCACCTTGGTAGGGGTAAATCAAGTAATTACAGATAAAATAATGCTTCCACGATTTAAATATATATATCACCATCATTATTTCTATTGGATGATTTAATTTCTACCTTCCCCATAAAATATTATAATACAAGAAATATAGATAATCTTTTTCTATGATAATGAAAAAATTGGATTTCTTTGGTAAAGAAGAAATGAAAAATGTCAACATCATTGTTTTAATTACAGTATTATTTTTACACATGCATAAAAGGATATCATGTTATGTAATTATTGAAAATTTTAAATAAAAATTATTTATTTATGTTATTAATTTATTTTGAACTTTTAGTAATGGGATAAATTCCTTAAATTCATTTGAAATGTTCATATAGTGCTTTTACACGTATAATACAAATGAACTAATTGATTTTTAACATTGATAAAGTAACTATTTTTTATTGTAAATATATAGTATTGCAAAAATTATATGTATAAATAAAATTTAAAATTTATTTTTTAAAAGATTATTTTCTACCTATATTAATTTTTGGATATTTTTTAATGACTATTATGTGTATAGTTTTGAAAATAACTTCAATGGTATTTTTTGTCAAATAATTTTTTAAACCATTATTCGGAATTCATAAAATTCTTAAATTTTTCTACATTAGATAGATATACAATAGAAATTAAATCATTTTACAATTATGGTATACTTTTTATTTTATATAAACTTTCTTAACCCCATGATAATTTAAGGCTTTGATATCACAATAATTATGAAGAGTCTTAACGGGGATTAAATCTAAGGGATAAAGGTTAAAAAATAATCAAATCTGGTATAAGTTTTTTAGATGGGTCACTTTCTAGATATATTAATCTTTTATATGAAATAGATTAATTTTTATCAACATTAATATTAAAATTAATTTATATTAATTAAATATATTAACTAATTCTATGGGTTCCCCTATCCTCTATTATTTCATGAAACCACCTCTCCTATCATCATCACGGTGCATGATTAATGAATAAAAAAACAATGGAATTAAATATTACTAAATTACATATAAATATTTAATGGGTTCTGGTATTCATCAGAGACCATATCTAGGGTCCCTAACGAGAGATCCAAAATAGGTTCTTCAAAGAGGAGATGATCGCCTAACCTGATAATTTTCAAAATACATCTTCATTCACCTAATTCTTTTATTCCATAACTAATAAAATATAAGATAATAATTATTGTATATATATAGATGCTATTATTTTAAATTAATAACTTTATTAATATAATTTTCCCATAAAACGGGAAAAGGAAATTTAACTTGTGCATACTAGGGGACTACAACTTCCATGATGTGTTACTATTAATTTTCCATCACCAACTAAAATTGATAAATATAATGAGGGATTTAATAAATATATATGATATTTAGGTTGTAATTAATATTTTTTAATGACAAATATTATTTACCTTTCATTCTTTATTTTCATTAGGAAATGAATTCCACATTCACATGTACATACAGACTACCATATACTTAAATGGTGTAATTAATACTTCAATGTGTGTCTATTATGGATGATTGTAAATATATATATAATTAATATATGTGATATTTATATCTAAATTAATATTATGGATAAGATGGATATATTATCAATAAATAAGGATACAAAATTCCAAAAAACATTATATGGAAAATGAAACACTTGGCACCAAGAAATGATGATTGTAATAATGAAATATTGGCAAACAGTTGTTAAAAGATTATAATTTGATAATATATGATATTATAAGTATTTATAATATTATTTTATATGATTATAATAAATTTAAATTTATTATACATGAGGTTCTATTTCTTATAAATAAATATCGAGATGGAGTAAGGTTTCACCGTCTCAATAGAATAACAATGAGATATATTTCAAGTTATACACTTAATTATGTTTACTTGGTGTATATTATATTTAAAAAATTATTATTTACTAAATATTAAATATTATTACATTAATATTCAATACATAATATAATGAGCCATTCTATAACCCTTAATGAGTAGTGACTTTTGAAACATGTATACATACAAAATGGTATATACAATATTTGCATCATCTCCAACTATATGATTCACTAGAATCTACCATAATTATTACATTATGCTAAATACATCATATTATAGTCAAAATGAATCTTAAAAAATTCTAACAAAGATAACTTGCAAGTTGAAATGTATGATATATCAATATACGGTCATATGTAGGCATAAAATAAGAATAAGGGTGTGATAACATGATCATAACATAAAAACTAATGTCCAATTCATCAATGATATTTAATCATGAATCATAGAACAATGTTATTAAATAAAAATAAAAAAGTAATATGTGTGAAGAAACATAAATAAAAAATAATGATCTACATGAAATGTTCAATAAGAATTCATGACCTGTCCCCTGGATCATGTCCTATGACTACCCCACGCTTGCCTCCAATAGGATAGGGGTTGGCGACTAGCATCAAGTATGCATGTTCTATAGGTGTCATGTATTTTCCCATGTACCTATACGCATGAAACTATCTTAATGAAAAAAATGAAATTGAAAACACTAACAATACATGGTTGAAAACAACTATGAAAACCCACTCAAAGTAAGGTATAATACTATTCGAAAAAAGGTCCAGAATATAAGCCGTACAAGAAAAGAGAGAATGAGATCACAGATCTTGTCTCTAGAAAAACATACATGAAGTGAAGGTATAGTAAGCGGTATGAATGTCACTGAAGAAATCCACACCCATCAGGTCACCATAAGCACCCCTATCTATGGACTACCGAGGACTCCGTCAAAGCATTCAATCATCTGTAAAAGACATGACACATATTGGAAAAACCCATGTAGAGGTGAGTAAAACAATACTCAATAGGGACCCTAGAACATAATTGAATTACACAAAGTATACCCCAAATAAGATAAGTAATAAATACATTAAGTAGACTACCAAAGAGGAACACGATGTGTAGCCACTAAGAGTCATAATCATAAGAGTCACTAGATTTAGCTTAAACCAAGTATAGATCTATGGTACACAAATATGACTATCATAAGAATCCAGATTACCCTCAAGTAGTAAGACATATATAATTGGTTACACAAGGAGTGTGGGTTTCACACAGAGTGTCGGTAACACACATATTGTAGGTAACACCCAGAGTGTTGAAAAAATACGGAGTGTTGGTAGGCCATGGAGTGTAGGTAATAGATGGAGTGTCATCAAAGACTAGAGGACCCTTACTATAGTGGTACATGGGAGTACTGACACATTCATGGTAAGAAACAAAGCCTTGATAAGACGCATAGTCTATGTAGGACTTGTTTTATAGGTAATCTCATTTCTTCAATGTTAGAGGCTATCATAGTACTTCGTCCATAGAATGATCATTTGGGGGGAACCTACTCCACAATCCAAAAGGTCATATGCCAACATCCATGAAAACTCACTTATAGTATCTCAAAAGGACCATGTCATCATGAGAGTCCCAATGCAGAAAATGGATTTCTAAAAGGAAAGATAGATTGATTGTTTTGGGAATTTATCATAAAATGGGAAGGTGGGGTCTGGGATAGGGCCAGCCTGTGTAGACTAACCCAACCCGAACCGAGTCCCCCCTGACCAGACTCAAACCACATCCTGCCTGATCAGACCCGACAACTTCGACCCGACCTGTTAGGTCCTACCCGATCCACTGGGTCTGACCCGACCTGCTAGGCTCGGCCCAAACCACTATCAGTCTGGCATGTCGGCTCTCACCCCACAAGCGGGATTGGTCCTATTCATTTTACCATAAGTGGATATTTTCATGGGACCACCATATAGTAATTACCACGTGGTCTTGAATATTTGGCCTACCAGGTCTACGACCTCCTTCAATCTCCACTAAGGCCCGCCACCGGGAACCTATCTGTGGCCCCTGTCCTCCACCCCAGAGATGTCGTCCCATGAGTTCTTCCCACTAGGTTATTGCACTGCCACACACCACCACGAGCATCGTCTTGGCCACTAACATCAAAACCATCTTCTCTATGTAGTCAGTGATACTTTATTACCCTGTTTTTTAAATTGAAAGCATTACTGCGACACTTAGGACACATTCAACATTTACATGGGCAATAACTCTTCATAATATTTCTCATTGGTTCTGGTCATGGTCAGATCCTCCAGAAAAATCTCTAGGAAACAATGAGGATATGTTGGTGAATAATTCCAGAATGACGAAGAGAGATATGCACAAGGAAATTCTTAGAACATACATTGACCTTGTTCACACTAGCCTTGGTTTGTTCATGTTAGAGGAAATATAAATGTGTGGAAATAGAATATTTAATATTATTTATCCTCTTTAAACCATCATTTTTAATAATCCTTTAAGAAGAATCAAACTCTGGAACAACCTGTTCTAGGGTTGGTCCAGGTTTCTAATTGGAAACAAGAACACAAAAATATATCAAGAAGAAAAAACCATAATTGGAGTTTGGATTAGTTATATAAGATTGTTTTTTTTGGATGAAGATATGTCCACATCAAATCTTAATCCTTTGTTTGTCCTCATTCACAAATGGGTGGGTTCCTCCACTTTTCTGTAGGAAAACTCCAGGGTTCTATCAATAAACCTAGATTTCAAGATAGGGTTTAATTAATAAGAAAACCAATGTTGTGTTGATAATATATGTAAATTAACATTTATTGAATAAATTATTTAAATACATTCACGTCTAAAAAGTACCTTTCACCATCAACCCTCTCTAGTCAATTTTAGGCTCCGCATATGGAAAAAAACCAATTAAAACTAAATGGTGGCCTCATATTTCCTATATGAGTTACCTTTAATTAGTTTTTATTGTTTCACTATAAAATAATTGTATTTATAGTTATGTCCTTTTTGGGGTTTATCACTAGAGACCCATGTAGACTAATATTATGTTTCCCATAGGGTAATCCCAACATTTTGAATGCAACGGTTCCTTGGATTTCAAATCCGAGCACTCATTTTTTAGTTACTAAACTCCACAAGAAGACTATTCTAATAATCAAAATAATAGATCAATAATCTATTCCAATCACCCCGGGCCACATAATCACATGTCGTCTTAGCACCTAATCTCGAAATAATACCATATAATTTGATAAAATATTCATAAAAAAATATGGGACATTAAATTACACCCATGTTAGGGATTTACATCAGCAAAATCCTAAACTATTGGTAAAACCCAATGGGGATATATAGAAAGTATCTGAGCCTCCAGTTCTCATGTTCCCTCTTGAAGATTATTGTGCTTCCACCAAACATGCACCATGTGAATCAACCATCCATGAGGGATCCTCCCATATAGATCCTCAATCTCTACTAGGTACTATGTGAAATTCACCTCATCGTCAACATCCAACTCTCCCCAATAATTGTAGTGTGAATGGTTCATGAATGAATATCTCAACTAGGATACATGAAAGACTTCATGCAACCATATTAACTACCGAGGTAGATCCATATGTTACACCACCTTTCCCACTCTCATAGTACATAAAATGGTCTATAGAACCTCAAATATAACTTTCCAACACGTATAAATCACCATATCCTACGTCAAAGAGATAACCAATGGAAAATATGGTCTCCTTCGTCCAACTCCAAGTGTTTCTGTATCCTATCAACATAAGACATATAATGTATTTTTTAAATCTCAATCCTCTCTCGGATTAACTGCACCTCTTCTATAGTGGCATGTACCAACATATGGCCCATGAGTGAGGACTCTCCAGGGACCTTCCAACAAAGTGGTGACCTACAGGGTCCCCCGTATAGGGCCTCAAATAGTGCCATACTGATGTTGGAGTGCTAGCTGTTGTTGTATGTTAACTCCACCAGGGGTAGGTGATCCTCCAAACTACGAACAAAATCAAAGATGAAATCATGTAGCATATAATCAAGCACATGAATTGTTCACTCCATCTGTCCAAGTATTTGTGGGTGGAATGTTGTGATCATGTGTAGGTGAGTCCCAAAATCCTCTTGTAATCTTTTCCATAGTTGAGATTTAATGGAAGAATCTCAGTCTGATTCTATCCTCTATGGGACTACATGAAGTAAACTATTCCTTGTACTTTTCGGTGTCCTAATATCTCAACTGAACCTCATTCCCAATTGTCTAGGAAGTGGGCCGACATTGTGAGTTTGTCAACAATCACCTAAATGGAATCGTTCCCTCTTGATGTACATGGTTGTTCGGCCTCTTAGTCCATCAATATTATATCCCACTTCCACTCTATCACCTCAAGAGGTTTAGTCAACCTTATAGTATCCTGGTGCACATCCTTCACATGATAACATGTGTGGAATCTCGAGACAAACTATGCCCCTTCACTCTTCTTCTGCATCCCCTAAAACTGATGTCTGATGTCATGGTACATCTTTTCCACACCTACATGTACTATAAAAGGGGATGTATGAACTCCCTCAACACCTCCTCCTATAACAGCTCTGGTACAACTGTTCATCGATGTCATGCTCCCCAGCATTCAAAAATCCATTTTTTGGAATGCCTTGTGGCCTTCTACACTCATTTATTCTCATAGTTTTCATCTCTAAGTTGTGCCTCCCATATGCACAGTATGTGTATTGTTTAGAAATGAAACATTAGAGGTAAGCTACTTCATACCCATCCTAAAAAAATTTCTAAAGCATGTCCAATTGCTCAGAGGCCTCATTTAGTAGCAGCGAACTCGATCTCTAGCTTATAGCATATCCCATCATGTTCCCCTTACTAGGAGTGTAGACTATCTAAATTTCATAGTCCTAGTGGAACTCTAGAATACTCCAATGTCTCCGGATCATATCCTTATAAGAAAATATGTTGCAATGATGTTTGTGTTTTGAGTACATGATAAAACACTCTAACTTTAGGTGGTGTCTCCACATAATTAATGTGGAGACTATAACCCCCGAATCCAAATCATACATCATGTAGTTCTTATCAAGCAGTCTCAACTACCGTGAATCATATGAAATCAATTAATTACCATGAATTAGGGAAAAACCTTGCACAGTCCCTGATGAATCGCATAAAACCACATTCTCGACACCCTCATTTGGAAATATCAGGAAGGGAGCACTCACCAAACATTGTCTCAGCTGCTGTAAGCACTCCTGGAACATATTTGTCTATATGAAAGGTTTTCAGTTTCATATCAAGTATATCATAGATGCTGATACTCTATAAAATTCCTTAATGAACCATTGATAGTACCTAACTAACCCAAGGAAACTCTGCACCATGGTAACATTATAGGGTGGCTCCCAACTGAGAACATCCTCTATATTAACTGGATATACTATAAATCCATCATCTTATATAATGTTTCATAGAATGTGGATCTCACATATATAGAACTGACACATTGAGATCTTCCCACAATGTAAGTTTTCTAAATGTATGTCTAGGACCCTCCTTATGTGTATCTCATGCTCCCTCTCGGATATAGAGTACACTAGGATGTCATCAATAAAGCCCACTACAAACTGGTCTAAGCAAGGGTGGATGATCTTCTTGATGAGTCCCATGAAATCTTTTTAAGAGTTTATCAATCCAAAAACATCAGTATATACTAGTAGTGGTCGTAACAACATTTGAAGGATGTATTCGAGTGTACCTCTAATAATATCGTGAGTCTCGGGATCAGAAGCCTATATTGCCTGGAGCTGTCCTTTCCCTTATCCACCAGCTCCATGAGCTAGGGGTGGTCCACCTAGTAATGGTGGTGGTAGTTCTTTGAACATCCATCTACCTCCTTACAGTTTTCCAACTCCTATGAAATGTCCACCTCCTTGCATAAATCCCTATTAATTCCTCTGTCGCTAATTCCATAGTCCCTCGACCATTTCTGGGCCGGTCGTACGGCTTGTCGACAAATCTCTAGCCATGTGTCCCCAGCTTCCATATGAGTAGCACAATCCATCCTTCAACTTACTTGATCTTCCCTGGGAGGATCACGCCATTGACCCCACATCCTAGGGTAGTCCCATAGACTACCATTCAAATATGGATCCCTGACTTATCTATCAGCTACCAGCTGTCAAATATTTTGTTACTTGTTGCCCAAATGTAGCTCCCACTATCGGTTCCTGCTCCATAATAAATATCTCTACCATTAGAGATTGATCTAGCACTCTAGATTCTTTAATAACGCTGAGGTATATGATTGAAAACCCGATATCTTGGAATAGCCTATGATCAAATGTATATCCCGGAAGAATGTGTCCCACAAAATGTCAATAGAATAGAGGGAATGAACCATGAATCATTATGAGTACTCTGCCATTGACTGGGTCCCATAATACTAGTGTATCAGATCCTATATACACACAGTGTGCAATTTCATAAGAATGAACTCCTCTCTATGGGGTGCTCAAAGTATGTCTAGGATAGTGTCACCTCCTCATGCATCTGAGCCAACATGATCCACCATCTCCCCACCGAGCCCTAATGAAGGATCATAGCTAGGACTTCCATCCGGTCAGGATTCCTCCTCACCAAGAGGATGACTCCATTCAACACGTCCTCCCATTCCTTAGCTATTAGAGGATCCATGTCACCTTTTATCATTGGAGGTCTCTGTCTCATGAACTCTTGCAATGCACTGAGCCTGCATGTATCCTCCACAGATAATGAGCGTTGTAATTGCTTCTCTTCGGGTGGTGGTATCGCTAGTACACCACCATGAGCTATGTCTCCGAAATAGTCCATGCATTGAGGCCTCATTACTTGACATGCCATCCTCATGGCCCCACCTCTGAATCCTGGCTGGCTCCCTGCGAGGATGCATCCGAAAAAAGATTATGATGTAACATGGTCAATAGAGTTTACCTGGTGATCTGAATCTGAATCAATAAGAACATGAGAACACGCTAAATTCCGATACGATTCATGAACCATTAATTTCCCATTGAAATAGTGTTTTCATGTACTGAGTTGGAATGTATAATTCATGGTCCAAGTGTATGAATACTTCAGCCACCGCACTAACACTGGGTTCCATATTCTATAGAAAAAATTGAAACACTTAACACTATTTACCAAAAAAGAGAGTAAAACCGATAGCCCCATGATTCCACTCTTTCACGACCCGTCTCATGGGGCCCATGTCGTGACTACCCTAAGGCCCCCTATTTTAGGCCAAGGGATAGGGACATGCACTGAGTAGGCATGTTCCATAAGTGGGTGGAATTTTAACACATACCTGTCTTACACAACATTCTCCAAACATAAGATGTAAATGAAAATTCTACGTTAACATGGTTGAAAAAACAATGAAAACACACTCAGAGTAAGATAAAACTCTGAATTAAAATTGGGATAGAATACAAGACAAAATAAAATGGAATGTAACATATCATTGATCTTGTCCATAGAAAACCCTACCTGAAGAGTAGGTACAGTAAGCTTTATAAATGTGTCTTGAAGCGAACCATTCCCATCAATTCAACTTCAACCACCTCTATCTATGCCTCGCCAAGGACTCCATCAAAGTTGCAAATCATATGCCCAAGACACGACACGTATTGGTGAAGACAATGTAGGGGTGAGTAAAATAATACTAAGTAGGGACCGTAAACAACAATGGAATTACAAAATGTATACCAACAAATGAGAAATGTGAAATACAAAATGTAGAATACCATGGGGTCACATGATGTCTAGCCTCTAAGAGATACAAACAAGAGAGTAACTAGAGTAATATCACACCATGTATTGGTCTATGATACATAATAAGGATTGTCATAAGAATCCACAGTATCCTCAAGTAGTAACCTGTAGAGTGTTGGTAAAACACGTAGTGTAGGTAACACATAGATTTTCTGTAACAGATGGAGTGCAGGTAAGACACAAACAGTAGATAACACATGGAGTGTTGGTAACACAAAAAGTGTATATAACACATGAAGTGTAGGTAAAAAATAGAGTGTAGATAAGAAATAGGGTTTCATTAAAGACTAGAGGACATAAATCCTATTGAGACAGGAGAGTACTGACCCAGTCATGGTATGACACAATGTCTAGTTAGGACACATAGTCTAGGTAAGACACATAGTCTAGGTAATAACATAGATTCTATGTCATTCCCTAGGAAAATGACTCATGATGGGAGAGGTATCCACACCATCTTATAGTGGTGTTCTTCATTATCTTCCTCATTCTTGTGGGATTTAATTAATCAATTATATCATACATGACCCACTTATAAAATATTAACCCTTTATTAGTAATTCACTATTACTGTCTTTATTTTAGGTTTCTTCTGCTTCATCTCGCTTTTCTGTTTCAAATCATTGGTTCTAGTCCATGAACATTGATAATGGTTCGATAAACCCCAGAATTATATTAATGAAATCAAAATAATTTATATTTATTTTATATATATTTAGAATAAACCATAAAATAAGGATATAGAAAAATGAATTATACCTCTCATTGAGATTGTTGTCCATATATATAAACGATCATTGTATTAAATATACAATGAAAATAATAAATAGAAGATAAATAATATTTTATTATAAAAATTCATAATAAAATATTAAATATCATATATATATATATATCAAATTCTTTATTATATCCATCCATGAGAGGCAGATATGTAAAATTAATCAAATCACTATGCGAAGGTGGTAGTCCACATGTACACACAATGTGATATATTAATCTTTCATTTCATGCATAGGTGGAGGATAGTGGTTTTTACAAATGAAAAATAACAATTATTTATAATATAAATATTTAATTAATTATTTTAATATGGATAAAAAATATTTACATAACGTAGAATAAAAAATAAACATTATATGATACGGTTAAGACAATTATATCTTCTTCATGAGACCTCAATTTTCATATACCTTATGTTTTATGCGATAAAATAAGGGTAAATTATTTTCAATGATTAAGGTAGGTAATATATAAATATTATATGAATGTTATCGTCCTTGATATAATTATTTTTCTTTTTGAATTTGGGAGGAGTGTAAGTTCCCACTAATAAGAGAGGGGAGGTCGTACTTAAAAATACCAAATATTTTTAAATAATATTTAATTATGTATATATAATAATGGTTATAAATAGACACTTATTACAATAATAATTTTATAAATTAGAAAAATCATCAAGAAAATAAAATTTTGATAGGTTCTGGGTTCGTTTTAAACATTAAATTTTTGGTTATCCATTTGATAAACACATTTTTACAATAAATGTGGCCAAACATTTTTTTTGATTTAATGAGACGTATATATAATTATAGGTTGAAGAGGGGACCCAAAACATTACCTAGATTAATGAATAAAGTATTTAAAATTTCACATAAATTATTTTAATATTTTTTTGAGTTTTAAATCATTTAATAAGATATTATTTACCATAAAATACATATAAATCCTTTTTATGAATATTCATTTTTTTGACATTGAAGTCATCAATATAAAATATTTTAGTAGAATAAATAATTTATACAAAAATTACATTATTATTAACCATAAAATTCATGTAACAATATTAATAATCAGAATATTTTTATTTTTATGCTTTATACTAATTTTATACATTTTTCGGATAACATGTTGAATCCATGAGTAAGCATTCCAAAAATCATTTACTTTAATTAAAAATTACCAAAAATTAAAATAAAATTCATATAATAATAATTTATTTATTCTGAAAATAACCTTTAATATATTTCATAAATTCTTTTTATCCCTTTGAAAATATATGAGACAGACTATAATCAAAAGAGTGAAATTCTGCATTTATCATTTTCCTAAATTAGTATTAATGTTATAATCAAAGGAAAGTGAAATGAAAATTTATGTTCATTATATCCATGATTGATTTAGTTGATAAAAATATCATCAAATGGGATAAATAATATTTTTTAGGGATTATAAAGCCATATATCATACTTTTAACATATTATTACTTGTTGTATCTTTATTATGATGAAAAATCATTATCATCTATATTATTTGTAATTGGAAAAATTAAAAAGTAAATATTTAAAAAATATTAAAATATTTATTTATTTTTCCAAAATTAAATTTCAATAATTTTAAAAACAAAATATTAATATAAATTCGTATAAATTTATAAAGCAAAATAAAAATATTTATGGAAAAATCGTTATTATGCCCAAAAAATTAACATATTCAAACATAAAGTAAAATATTAATTCTTATGAAATTAATTATATAATTTTTTATTTAAAGATAGTTATATTAATTAAGTATCACTACTGGAAATGTGACCTTTCCCAACACATCTATACCCTCTTTCCCAACTGTTTGGCCAAACCGTTGGGAAAGCCCTTTTTGTGGCCAATTTTCCCAACAGTTTTCCAAAACGTTTGGGAAAGGGTAGGCTTTCCTAACGGTTTGGCCATACCATTGGGAAAAGTCCACATTGTGGCCACTTTCCAAACCGTTGGGAAAGGGAAGGCTTTCCCAATGGTTTGGCCAAACTATTGGGAAAGGACTAATTTGTGGCCACTTTTCCCAACTATTTGGACAAACCGTTGGGAAATGTCCCCAATATATCAACATCACCTCCCAGATTCTAGGGACCTATACCAAATGTTGTAAAAACCGTTGGTATAGACCTATACCAACAGTTTTGACAACCGTTGGTATATGTCCCTTGATTTTTTATCGAATCCTCTTAACCAGAAAATTATATAAATAAAAATTAAAATTAATTATGATAATAAGTATATATATTTATGAAATTATGTTCACAAAAGTCATGTTAGGTTAGTGGTTAGATCGTTAAATGATAAGCTGGAGGTCCTAGGATCAAATCCCAGCGAATTTTTTTTTGGAAATACATATACTAACGGTTTTATGGAACCGTTGGTATAGATTTTCATATTACTTATATCAATGGTTTTCAAAACTGTTGGTATAGGTCTATGCCAATGGTTTTCCAAAAACCGTTGGTATAGACCTATCCCAACGACTTATTTGCCTACGGTTCTCCAAATCATTGGTTTAGGTTATACCAAGGGTTTGGAGGCCTATACAAACTGTTCCAAACAATTGGTATAAGTTTGTTTTCCTATAGTGTATCGACAAAAAAATATAATGGTGCTTTCAAATTAAATGATTTAATGGAAAAAATTACTTTTTTAGAGAAATTAAAATATTTCAAAACTCACATAAAATTAATTCGCTTCCGAGAAAAACCAAAACAACATCACAATATAATATTGAAATTTAAAATTAATAAATTGTCTTCATTTATGTAAATACCATTTATTTATGGGAGAAATTGATTATGATTTTAGTTGGAAAAAGTGCAATAAAAACTATTTTTGAATGAAAAAATATTTTTTATACTATAAAATGATTTTAAAAAAAAATGGGTAACTATTAATTATGAATTAATAAATAAAAATATTAATAAATATTCTTTATACATAGTTTATTACTATTAAAACCTTCTAATTTTGTGACTAGGTTATAATAGCCACATTTAAATAATAATTCATTTATAGTATATCACAATTACTTTAATTCTTAGTATTTCGTTTTATGAAATCTATCAGGTGTAATAATTATCTAAAATAAATATTAGGTCTGTTCAAAAATTAAATACATTTCTTTGTATTTAATTTACTGATTTTAATTTTTAATTAAAAAAATAAAGATTTATAGAATTTCCGATTAAAATAAAAATGTCAATAAAAAACTACAGAACAAATACTTATTGAATGTTAGCCATGCCCTAGTATACCTCTTTCATCTAATTAGACCATGATAATATACTTAATGATTTTTAACCCACAAATATATGATTTAATGAGTGATAGGGGGTTTTTGAAACCATCTTTGATTGGATATATGGCCTTCCCCAAAATCCCTATTTTCGTTTTAAACAAATTTCATTTATAAATTAATTAATAATAAAAAATGGAATATTGGTATCTAGAAGGAATCACAGAAAAAGAATGTAGATCAAACCCATAAATAAAATGGATAATTTTCCTTTAACAATTACTATTTATTTCACATGATTACAAATATTTTAATTCCATTAGTTTCAATAGTCTACATCTATTTTAGCTGTAGACATATCTAGTCATCCTAAAATTCTAGTAAATCCAATCCTCACACTTATAAAATTTTAAAAAATGTTAAAAAAATATTTTTTAAGAAAAAATTAAATAATTAAACAATTTATAAAAATAATTTTGTTTTATAACATGTTCTATTTGTTAATTTGAACGATAAATCAATGTGTGTTTGCATTGATGATAATTGACATAAAAATATGATAGTATAGAACAAGAATCCACTACCATATATTCTGGATTTTTTTAATTGAATGAAAGGGGCTAAATTCAACTCAAAGAGCGACCTTTCATTTGGATATGATCAATTAAGGGTAAATAAGAGGACATATACAATACAAAATTTCTTATAAGATACATACACTATGAATTCCCAGTGATTCTAATGAGATGTAAAAAATCCAACCCAATATTAATGGATATGATAAATAGATTCTTTAGAGCTTAATTTGATTATTTTTTGTTATAATAATTAGTGATATTATTATACACTTCCAAAACATTGAATAACACAAAGATCATTTGAGGAATTTTCAACAGATCATGAAAACGAAAAAGTTAAATAAAAATTTAGATATTATGATGTATAGATATAGAAAGTATCATTCATTATTTTAGTAATCATAAGAGAAGAAATATGTTTATCTATTAAATACTTATGTGGTTATCGAATTTTCTAGACTTTATACTCTAATATAGTTTCATAGTTTTATTGTATCAGATGGATACTATTGATGATCATGATAAAATTATAATTATTTTCAAATCAATTAACCATGCTAACTTGGAATGAATTGAAGTTGCCGTAGGAATATTAATGTGAACAATTTTTAAAATAATTTAACAAAATGTTATTTTACAACCCATAGTCAAATGCCCATAAAGTGTAGAAGGTCTTGTGATATAACAAGTTATGTTAATGATAAGTTATAGATGTTTTCTCATGAAAATCATCAAGATGGTAGCTTATGAATAATGTCAATTATCTATCAATATGAAATATTATTTGACATTTGATTTATAGTATTCATTGGTATGAATTTTTTTTAGATACATAGGCATTATATATAGAGGTAAATTTAAAAAATATATATTTAAATTTAAATATCTAATTATATATTCCCATAGGATATGGAAAAAAATAAATATATGTTTTTATAGTTAATATATGAGTATAATTTCCCAATATGTTTCAAAACAAAGAAGGAAAATATGCTATATAAAATAGTGATTAAGAAATATCATGCCACCATATCTATGATGAGGATCAAAATATAAATAGTAATAATGAATTTTTAAAGGAAGGACATTGAAATTATATTGACTGGAGATAAATTTTTTCTTCTCCAAATGACCACACAACAACCCATCTAGATGAAGATCAATGAGGTATATAAAGAGGTTTTAGTGAAATTGAATAATGCAAGGAATGTTTTAGAGTTCACCATTGAAAAATACGAAATTTTATTCTTTTAAAAATTAATTTGTTTCTATCAAAAGAAAGATTATAAGAAAGAGTTATCAGATAATTAACATAGATCATCATTATCTCTATATATTGAAATCACATAGATTTTCTTATCACATAAAGTCATTTTTTTAAGGGATAACCTAAATAAGGACATTACAGAGTATATATCCTGATGTATTATATTCTACTAAGTTATAGTATAATGATACATTTCTAAGGGGATGATTGTACCATTTCCCTCATGTGACAACAAAAACCCCCGATAGAATAACATTTCATAATAACGGAACATGTTCCACATAACAGAGAGAATAAAAAAATATGAAATATATTTATTTAAATTTAATTTATTTAAAATCATTTCACACCCACAACCTCGAGTCTAAAGGAATCATAAAATAGAAGTCCATTATATCGTATCTATAATATTAGAAGGAATGAATAATACTAAAAAAAATTAAACGTATAAATTTTACAAATAAATAGTCTAATTTAAAAGTATATCCATCGATTTTAACTTAAATAAGAATAATCTCAAAGACAAATAATTTTATTCTGAAAAAATTTTATTTTTCAATGATTCCAGATTTATCATGTTTTGTGAAATAATATTAAAATTAAAAATAATTTTTTTCCGGAATTTTTTTTTTAAGAAAATATTTTTTTTATTCATAATATCTCAGTTTTCATAGGGTGATTTTTTCATATTTTTCGGATATGTTTCATCTGTTGAAGAATATTAAAGAAATATTTATACATATATGATTTATAAATCATATATAAGGACCATTTATGTTTAATATTGTTTAAAAAGTAAACTTTTTTCCATTATATATTTATTATTCAAAATTATTCCATTTTAATCAATTTTATACTGAATTTTAATATTAAATCTTTTTAAAATTATGAATATTTTATCATTGGAAAACTCTATTTTTAGCAGAAAGATAGGTTCAATATTAAATTTAATTTCACCAATAATGATAATATAATATGTGAAAGGAGATTCAATTTTTGGAATCAGAAACATTTATATTATAGAAAATGAAAAAAAATAAATTTTTTCCTATAATTAATAGAGAATATTTTGAAAATAGAATAAAATTGTTTCGGTGATGATGTGTTTATCGACGGGGGTAGAGGTTAAACAAAAATTAGAAGAGTTAAAAATGAACTAAAACATGTCTATGACCGATTTTATTTCCATATCTCGATATAATAATCTCTAAGGATTGATAATAATCCATTTTTTATCCTTTTTGAATGAGAAAATTAATGGTAAACTGTATTATTTTAAAATATTTCATGTGTTTGGGCTCCCCCAATTATTAAATAACACCCTCCTCACCTAACCAATTTACCCCAATAATGAAATTTGTCTAGTAAGAATCCTATAAAATTATCTCCCATAAACTCTTATATAAATTATAAAAAAAATTCAACAAAATTATATCTTATGGTCCGTGAGAGGAAATCCGAAGGAGGTTTCTCTTAGGGAAGGTAATTTTCATAACAAATATAATTTCCCATATTTTTTATTCATCGACATTAATATTTTTTATAATAGGTAAAATGTAGTTTAATAACTATATAAAATATTCACAGATGTTATTATGCTTATTTTTTTGATATTTTTCATCCCTCTCCTATATCAAATTGGAAATGAAATCATTGATCATGTGTATGGTAGACTACAATCTTGTGAAGAAATGTGACTTTTTTTCCATAAAAAATGTCATGAATTTAAATAATGATTGATTTAATTTATATATATAATATTTATGATATTATTATACATATATTATTATAATGTCACATATTATTTCTTACCATCCATTCCATTTAAATTATGATAACCATGCGAATGTGTGTGGCACCCTAATTCCTCCCAAAAGGATTGGATTTGTTTTACACATATGCATTACATGTGAGGAAATAAGGATATATTTAATGAGTACATATGAAATATAAATTTTTAAAAATTTTCTATATAACTACTATATCTGGTATTTTTTTATGATTTCACCCATTAATGAAATGATAATGATGCTTGTGTGTTTGTGTGGCCCACCATCTCTGTAAAGAAATGTGATCCATCCTCCATGTTGAATTTTTAGTAATAATTATAAAAATTTATATATTGAAAAAAATATATTTATTACGTTAACAACAATCTAGAGGTTATGAGACTATATAATATATTCAGAACTAAAGCTTTAAAGTTAAGTCATTCAATAGAAAATAAGGTAGTCTACACCAGAAATAAAATTAATATAGAAATATTATTCTATAAGGTGTAATAATGGAATATAAATAAATTCTTATATGATAAAATAAATATTATTAGGATTTTGGTACAAGTTAATAACATGATTAAAATAAATATTCAAGAGGTTATAGTGTGTTCACCTCAAAGGATGTGTGAGGTAGGGGACTTCATCTTAATTTTAAATTATTTTGGCATATTGGAATGTTGTGCCCCTAATTTATATTACATGGTTTATATATTATCTATTTATCATATAATATCATTAATAATTAATAATTTATTTTATTACAAGTTTTAAATAGAGTTATTTCATTTTAGGGAATTTCATTTCAAAATTTCCCATTGGTAAATAATTTCATTATAGAATATCATTTAATTGGTTTATAATAAATCCCTTTTATTGGAATTCTATGATTTCTTGTGTAATGTTTTTTTTTGATATTTTTTATTTATTTTAACTTCTTTAATGATTTTTTAAATTTTATAATCAAAATAGATTCAATTATTATATCTTAAATCAATTTTAATATTTGTTTAAGGTTTATTTCCGAATCTTTTTTTAATCAATATTTTGTATACTAGATGTTACATTAAAAGAATTATTTGATCATTATCTAATAAAACCGATTATTTTTTTCTCATTTTTTATTCTAGAATATTCCAATTTATAGTATCATATTCTTCATTTTTGTATATAAAATTATTGATAAGATGATTTGAATAAAATAAGAAATCATTTATCTCTTCAGCCAAAAATTAATTTTTCTTCCGGAAACATGTTTGTTAAATAATTTTTTCGATATTTAAGTAATAATCAACTAATTATTTATTGATATATTTTCACAATTATTAATTATTTTAAAAAAATAAATGAAATATTCTTATTGAATTCCCAACTATCCTCATTTAGTATTTACTAAAAATTTTAAAATAATATTTATTTTTACAAATATGATATGTATGAAATATCCTTCTATAATTAATACCCAATGATTTAAATATTACATTATAATTTTATAATTTTATTTTCATTGAATGTAATTTTCCATTTATTTTGTAAAAATTAATTTTTGAAACATATTTTCCAAGTGGAAATGTTATGATCTTCAACAATGTTTTTAGAGATATATTAATGGTATTTATATTCATTAATGACAAAATCTTTTTTTTAACTTATAATCTACTAGGTACATATTGTATTTGTAGCATCCTTATTATTTCTATGTATGATTTATGATAATTATTATATTGGAATGTATAGACATTATATTTCATTATTTTTTTTAATGATTACCTTTACCATTTTGTATTGACATTATAATGATTATTGAATAATAAATTTTCCCTTTTTTCCCATGTAATTTATCTTGTATATATTTATTACATAAAATGTATTTCATTTCAAAATATAGTATTTTAATTTCAAAGTTATATGATTGCCTATTTAAGTTTATGTAAATTTTATTCCATAATTGATACGTAAATTTGTTGACAAGGAACAGTGTACGTGAATTAAATCTATCAATTTTTATTTAAGGAATGCATTTTTCACAGATATTTAGCTGAGTTTAAGATATATATATAGTTCCCCAATGCATTGGTCATCATATTAGATGAGTCATTTGGTAATACACAGTCAAATTGGTTTCTAGTGTATTCATAGCCACATGTTTTAAACTAACACTTATGATATGATGACAGTATAGGTATCAAGATTCTGGAGATCATGATGTCCAACAATTAATCATATACTTAATAAATAATTATGTAATAATTATAAGATATTTTTTCATAATCATTTTTTTGTATTCATTTCATTCTCATTCTTTTGATTAAATGGTATATGTTTTCAGTTATTTATCTTTTCATTTTGGTTATGCCTTATCTAATCATGATAGTCATATTTTTTAAAATGAATATTTTTCTAGTAATTTACCCTTCTATATTGATTATTACTTTTCTAATTTAGATACTCATGTTATATATTAAATTGAAAGTGTGTTAATTTTTTTAACATTCTATTTTTATTATTCGTATTGATTCATGATAGTTTCCACTGTAGATAACCCTTACTGGGAATTTGAGCTTGCACCTATTTTGATTAATTTCTATGTAATCCAGGATGGGTACTAATAATGATATTTATGGATATTCTAGAGGAAATAATTATATTCCTGAAAAAATAATTTTTAGGAAATTTTGTTTTCAAATGTAATGTGGGAATCATGTATGTATCTAGCTTACCAAGACTGCTTGATTATAGGGTCCATTTAGATCTGATAAAATGTATATATTGAAAATTTAATAAAGAAAAAATTGGATTAGTACCACTAGAGTCAATGTCATTACACATAAATATTAGAGGAATATTAATATTTTCCTTAGGAACTAGATATAGTATAACAAAGATTAGTGAACATAAACATGTAATATACATTAGGGATACATATTTAAAATATTATAATGTTTTGTTAGTCAATATTTTATGTATAATTTCTTTTTAGTACATAAATATCTAAATAATACAATTAGACTACATGTTTAAGTCGCAGCTAGAGAATGCAATGTGTGGTTCCAGACAATTCATTTTTTTCCAGATCAATGATCTATGTTATATTTTCGCAATAAAAAACATCACAATCTACTGAATTGAATCATAGAAAATAGGAAATGGATAGAATTCTAAAACTATTGAGGAGATAATCACATATTTTCTAGAATAAATTTAGTTAATTAAAGTATTACCTTATTGGAATTATTTTTTCCTTGATGGATCTGACCAAAGATCTACATTGTATCATCATTTTTATTGGTGGAATCAAAGTAGATTCCTTCTAGTGGTGTTCCACATGTATTTTGAGAGTCTTGAACCGTCATTGTAGGTATCATTGGGTGCTATAATATAAAATCCTATCCCTTGTGTCATCCTCCTTTGATTTATTTGAATGAAATATAAAAATTGTTCTCCTGGATCCCTCTTCACTTGAGAGTGATAGGTGGAGGAAGATATATCCCTATTATTTACAGTGATCATGGGGAATGAAACTCTCAAGTGATTTAAAGGATTCTCTAAATCTAATTTGATTAACCAATCAAATTAAATGCCTATATTATAAAAATATAAAATTATTTTTATATATTACTAGATTTAAAACCATACCAGAAGTTCCATGTAGTATATAATTAATCCTTGCAGAACACCATTCCTAGTAATAATAATATAAATATTATTATTTCTTGAAAAATTACAATCATTATAATTAAATAAAATTTTATTTATTTCAATAATATTTAATAGTTATTATTTCTCACATGACAATTAAACTTAGTCTATCTTTCATCCATAATATTTATCAACCCTTGAATAAGGACTATTTACTTATTAAATAAATGACACTTCACAATTATATAATAAATAAATAAATATTAATTTCATTTAAAAGAAAAATAAAATATACTAAACGTCACACACACATTATATTATATAAAATAAGTGGTAATATAATAATTTTATCAATAAAACATGATTAATTAGTAAAGAATTTGTGGGAATACTATTTATTCAAATTGAAAAATAATATTTAATAATAATATTATTTTCTTAATATTCTTTATACACTTAGTGCGTGACTCTCTTGGACTCTTCCTTGGTGGCATTAGGTGAAGAAACCTAAATTCCTAAGTTACCATCTATAAAAACACCATGTAACCCATATGAAAATATGTTAATTCCACAATGACATAATAACTCATATGGAATCTTACTATGTTAAAAAGTTCCTTTATTATGATATTTTAAATAAATATGGATGCATGCCAATTCCATCAACCTATATGCACGATTCCTATTTGTTTTACATATTATAAAATGATATATCCAATAGAACATTGTTTCCATTGATTTATGTAGGCCATATCATTTCTCTAAAAGGGCATAATATATCAAATTTTGTTAATGATCATAAGGAGAAAACACTCTGTTGTTTTATTTATTAATTCAAAGTTATTTACGACACACCCAACATATACTAAATCACTAAAAACGTCTATAATGGTAGTTTTTTCAATAAATAAAAGAAATAAACTCATAATACTCATAAAAAATAATAAAAATGTATAATAATCAATACACATATCCACAGATAGGAACATCCAATGACACATATAAATGTGGATTTCCTACTTACGATTGTTGTTCTCATAATATCCTAAATGGGATATTAATATGGTAGTATAGATGATAAGGATCTTCAATGTCCTATGAATCCCCAATGATTATATATTTTATCATTTGTGTTCCTAAAATTATATCATTTGGATATATAACATATAATTTAGAATTGTTCTCAAGCACATCTGGGTTCTCATCATGGTCGGGAACTATTATGTCCTATTACTACCACAACTACTCTTGAGACTTTATCACATACTATGTTTCATAGAATAACAATATTGATGTATTAAAGAATTTATTAATATTAAAATCCTTGGAAAAAAGTTATCATAATAAAAATTGATGTTGGTTTTAGGGAAACAACTCCAGCAGACTTCCACTTGAACTAGAGCCAACCGATAACAACTTTTATTCCACTAGATATCACATGATACTCATGTATATTTTGAGATGGAACATTAGTCATTGATTCTACCATGTCATCTTATGTTTTTACTCTTCTCATTAAAACTTCAACCCTTTAATCAAAATACCTCAACATGTGATACTTATGGATTATATTCTTTTTATGTTAGTGTGACCATGGTTCTTTGGAAAGATACACCATTGGTGTATAGTTCCATGTCAATGTGATAGTGTCTTTACTACTAGGTACCAAATAAATATCATGGATGAAGTCCCCAATACAAATGGATTTCATGGCTGCATCAGAAGACACTATAGAAATAGACTTCAGAATAATATCAATGACTACTGGGTAATTTGAACTATTCCATCTCATACCCCCTCCAATCATAAATAAAACATATCCTGATTTTGAATTTAAATAAATATGATATGTCTAAAAACTATAATCACTATAACACCGGATTAAATTTCCTTGTATCATCCACACACAATGAACATATCCCTAGTTTATCTGAAATACCTAAGGATTTTATTAATAGTCAACCATTGATACTCTTTTAGATCAGCTTAATATCTGCCTACCATTATCAATGAATATGAAACATCATTTCTAGTACATAACATGGAATATATGATCTATCATATCATCAAATATTATCTGATCTTTCACATGAAATATTTTTCATATTATGCCAGAGGAATTTTTTTAGAATGACGTAAACCATGTGACATTGGAACCAATCCCTTCTTGGATTTTTCCATACTAAATATCTTTAATATCTCAATAACATATATACTTTGACATAGTCCAATAATAATCTTTTATATATCCCAAATTATCTTGATAACAAATTTATAGATGGATTCACCTAATTCATTCATGGAGAAAGACTTGTTTAATTTGTTCATAAATGACAGTATGAGTGATATGTCATTTACAAAAAGTAATGTGTCATAAATATATACTACTAGGATAAATACCACATTCTCATTAAAACACTTATAAACACAGGTCTCCCATTTTTCCTTTGTGTTTCCAAATTTTTTAACAATTTCATCAAATCGAATTTTCCATGACCTAGATGCTTACATAAATCCACAAAATGATCTCTTCAACATGAAAATCCTTTTCGCATCATCGAGAATCATAAACCATTATGGTTGTGTCAATATAGAAATATTCTTCTTTGATACAATTAATGAATTTACTTTTTAAATACATCTACCAAATATCAATGTCATGGTATGGTGCTATATTAATTATAATTATGATGGATTTAAACATGGAATATGGTTAAAAGGGTTCAATATAGTCAACTACTTGATATTGTTTAAACCCTTTATCAATTAGGTTTATTTTAATGGTATTTACATTACCAACCATGTGTAGTTTCCTCTTGAATAACACTTTTCATCTAATGGGATTTATATCAAATAGAACATTTCCTATAACACAAACTATGTTCTAATAACTGGAATCCATTTCAGAATTTTTGGCTTCTTACCATCTTGTGTATTCTTAGATATCTATTATCTCATTATACAAGGAAGGATCATCATTGTAAATTAATAATTTTATCCATCTTCTGAAACTATAAAACAATATCACTTTGGTTTTCTTACCTCTCTTGTGATCCAACACATTACTTGTTTTTCTGGAACTACTTATTCTATGAGGATATGTGGAACTTGTTTGCATACGAACTCTTGTGTATATTGAGAATCAATATCATCAAATTCAATATTTCTCCCACCATCCATTTTGTGGATGTGTTCACATTCAAGAAATATGGCTTGTTTGGTGACTATCACATTCTTTTCATAGGGGTTGTATAGGTAATACCCTTTCTAATCCTTGGAAATCCCTATAAGGATACACACTATTTCCCAATCCTATAGTCTGTTGAATGAGAAGGAATTAAAAAATTCCTCTCAACCCCATACATGTGTATATGATGAAAATAATTTCATTAAAGGCTATAACCTGAAGGGAAAACTGTTTTCAACTTTAATTATAATTCGGTTTAATGTATATTGAATATATTGTAATACATATCCCCAAAATGAGAATAGAATATATGCTTGCCTCATTACAGACCTTACCTTGTCTAACAAGTTATAGTCCCCCCATTGACTAACACTATTTCAATGTGGTGTATATGTTGGTGTGAGTTGAGATAAAATAACTTACACCCATTAGAATTCTATAAACTCTTGGTTATGATATTCATCACTCCAATATAGTCAATGTTTCTTTATCTCCTTTAGAAGTTGATTATCTACTTTATTCTTGAATATCTTAAATTTACCAAAGGACTCAAACATATACCTAACTATGTAGACATCACCATATCTACTCATGTAATATGAAAAATTTTAAAATAAGAATACCCATCTCTAGATTGAACTGATGATGGTCTACACATATTAGTGTGTACCAATCCTAAAATCTATATGTCCGTCTCACCCTATCCACTGAATGATGGTTTGGACATTTTTCCACTACTGGAAAAACAGGTATTTGCGACGGGCTATTTGCGACGGGATCCCGTCGCAAATAGCCCGTTGCGGAAAACGCCGTCGCAACTAAACTTATTTGCGACGGGACCGTCGCTAAAGCCTTTTTTTGCGACGGGCATTCTCCCCGTCGCAAATAGTAATCCGTATTTTTTGTGAAAAACATTTTAAACAGTTATTGCGACGGGCCCGTCGCAAATACCTTTTGCGACGGTACCCGTCGCAAATTGTTTTTGCGACGGGACCGTCGCAAATTGTTTTTGCGACGGGACCGTCGCAATAACGTATTTTTTTTAAATAAAAAAATTAATAATACTAGTATTTGCGACGGGAACCGGGACCCGTCGCAAATACTATTCATAGTAATTGCGACGGGTCCCGTCGCAATTACTCTTTTTAAAAAAAATAAAAAATTATTAATACTACTAGTATTTGCGACGGGCATAGTATCCCGTTGCAAATACTATAAAAAAAATAAAAAAAATAAATTATTAATAAATTATTTTAATTAATATAATAATAGAATTATAATTTACAAATGAAAATAATAAATTATTTTAATTACTATAATAATAGTAGAATTATAATTCAAAAATAAAAATAATAGAATATTAATAAATAATTTAATTAATATAATAATATTATAATTATAATTCATAAATAAAAAAAATATTAATAAGTTATTTTAATTAATATAAAAATAATAGAATTATTTTACATTCAAATATTAAAATAATTCAAGTATTACAAAAAAATAATTAAATTATAATATTATAAAATTTTAATATATATATAAAATTTTAATATATATATAAAATTTTAATATATATATAAAATTTAATATTATAAAATATAAATATTATTATTATTCATATTAATATTGTTATTTAAAAATATAATATTATTAATATTTTATAATGAGACAGAAACTACGAATAGAAAAAAAAAATATTTTTATTTCACAAATTTTATAACAGAAATACAAACTCTAATCTGTAGGAGGGGGGGAGGTGGGGGATCTGCAGATGGTGGTGGAGGAAACTCCATCCCTAAAGCATGACTGAGTCGGCGCATGTACTCCATCTGCTCCTGATGCTGCTGCTGCCACCGACTCGTCTGCTCCTCGTACAGCTGCTGCTGGCGTCGACGCTCCTCCTCATGCTGCTGACGTATCTGCTCCTGCTCCTGTCGGAGACTCTCTATCTGTGCAGTCTGAGATCGCAACTGCTCCTCATACTGTGTAGAAGAAGATGCACGATCTCCCCTCGAGCTGGACGCCGACATCGCAGCACTGCCATAATAATCTCCGGGAGTCAGTCGAGAGCCGATACCAACTACCCTGCCCTTCTCGAAGGCATACTGGGTGGCCTGCATCCATGCCGCCTCATCAAACTGACGGGCAGTGGTCTGATCTGATGACTCGGCCTGACTCTCAGGCCGGGCCTGTGCCGCTGCGGCCTCATATGACTCCTATAGTTGCAATTTAAAATTAAAATTGTGAATATATTATATGCAGTTAATTTTTAAACTTGAAAACAAATAATACTGACCACGATGTGATGCTGACGATCACCTCTGAGCTCCCCAGTAGCAGGATCACTATACATCCTCCGATATACGTCGTACTCTGTAATATCGGGGTGCTCGACAGCCTATAAGAATAAAAAATAAACTGTTAATATTTATAGTTATATAAAATATTTATAAATAATGTACGTACCAGATGCTGTCTATGAGTACTGAAAGAACGACTCCCAGCTCGATGAGTCACCTCCTGCCTCCCCCGATTCTGCCTCCCCACCGATGATCTCCTCTGAAAGGCACCACTCAACCAGTGCGCACATAATCCATCCCATACATGGGATGAAATGTACTCTGGTCGGTGTGCTCTACATGACTCCTCAAAATCTGACACTCCTGCTTTCTTCATCGCAGCTTTTCTTAAATTGTGCAAAAACTGACGAAGGCGATCACGCATGGCCACCTCCCATGCCTCGTGGATGGCGTCACGCATGGTATCCTCGATCGGATACCATAAACCCTACAAATAAATCAAAATATCAAGTTAGAAATGAAATAATTTTCAAAATAAAAATTATTTATTTACGTACGTACCAACCAATGGCCGAACATGGCCTGCTGCACATCAATGGGAATCTACTCCCATGTGGTCCACAGCTGAGAGAAATAGTTGCGCAAAATAGCGCTGCCCTGTCCGACTGCTATATGCGAAAAACTGAAAAAATAATAAACATTTATTATGTGAATAGATTAATGAAATCTTAGTCAAATTCACAGGTTATTACACAGGTTATCACACCTTCGGGTGCGCGGATCAAACCCAAGACGTGGACGTCGCTCGGGGACGGGGTCAAGAATCATCAATCGTGCAAGATCGCGCCCCCTCCGCGTACTCCCTGGAGCGCCTGCAGGCTGAGGGTCATCTGCCAGCAACTCATCCGCATCGAAAGGCAGGTCAGCCTCCGCCAACTCACGAAATGTGGCCTCGTCCATCTGAAACAGAAAATGTTAATATTAGCAAATAATTGATAATTACTATTATATATACATATATATACATATTATGATTGTATATAAATACCATGGAATTCTATAAGTGTTCATCTTCATCATCATCTTCATATATGTCAATGTCATCTTCATATTCCTCCTCAACATCATCGATATCCATTCGAGTTGCAGTTGCTTCATCTCTTACCATTTCAAATTCATGTGTGACATCATTAACATCATCGTCATCACCGACTCTTAAATGTGGGGTGTCGTCATCGATACTCATATCTCTTTGTAAAAAAGATTGATTTTGAGTACTCTCTTGAAAAACATCAATTATTTTCACATCAGTGAAAGCACATTCACTTTGACTAAACTGATTGTCTCGAATTTTGATTTTTATTACACTCCACCAATCAGTCAAGTCTCTTGATGTTGCACAGTACTTTGCATAATAAACCTGATATGCCTGTTGAGCCAATAAGAATGGTTCATTTACTGCGAGAACACTTTTACATTTAATATCGATGATTCCATGAGTCGGATGAACACGCACACCTCTCTCTGTATCCAACCACCGACATTTGAACATGGTTATGTAATGTTGTCCAAGATAACAGAGTTCAATGATTTCATCAAGTATGCCATAAAAGTCAACTTCATTTTCTCGATGATGAGATCCTCTCAAGCTAACTCCACTGTTCATTGTTTTTTTCGATTCCCCATATGCATGCGTGTGGAATCGAAATCCATTCACCACATATGCATTATAAGTTTTAACAAGTTTGGAAGGTGGGTTACTCAATACACAGAGCCGTTTGTCAATTTTATCAGCATGTCGAGACACCTGAAGATTTGTGAAATAATTATCAATATAATAAACTATACATTGAATGAGTTGCTAAATGATAATGAATTTATGTTACCAGTTTTTGAAACCACTGAGAGAAATTTTTCAGTCGTCGTTCTTCGAGAGCAGCTGCTGTAATTTGTGGAATTTGTTTCTTGATATGATTATCATACAACCTATAAAAACCAAAGTTATTTACTATAACATAAATGATAGAATAAGTGATATAAACACTTACAGTACAACTGATGTCATCTCTTCACAGTTGAGCAGAACATACGTATGAGCTCTATGATGTTCATCATCTGAAAGCCAGCGTTCAGAAACTCCACCAAAACCAAGCTCTGACTGGTTGAAAACAGATAATTGATTGTCGATTTCATCAATATTCCTCTCATTCCGTCCCATTCGGTTGTGTTTTGAAGGATACTCAGATTCAAAATAATGGGAGCAGAAAAAAGATATTTCCTCTTGCAAATAAGCTTCTGCAATAGATCCTTCAACAGATGCTTTGTTGCGTACTTTTCTTTTCAATTTTTGCATGCATCTTTCAAATGGGTACATCCATCGAAACTGTACCGGACCTCCACATTTGGCTTCATATGGCAAATGTAACATCAAATGTTCCATTGAGTCGAAGAAAGACGGTGGAAATATTTTTTCCAGTTTACATATAATTACAACAACATCTTTTTCAAGTTTGCCTAGAGCATCATAATCTGCCGTAGCAGCACAAATTTCCCGAAAAAAATGGGACATGTCTGTTATGGAATCCAAAATCACAGAATTCAACAGACCTCTTAATCCAATGGGTAGAAGTCTCTCCATTATAACATGACAATCATGACTTTTCAATCCAGTAATATGACCATTCTTTACACATCTACCCAAATTGGAAGCACAGCCATCTGGAAGTCTCAAATCTGCAATCCACTGACAAAATAATAAACGGTTTTCTTTAGACAGTGTATAAGCTGCTTTTGGTTTCAGTAACCTTTCTGTTCTGACATTCTCAAATAGTTCCAATTCTGGACGCCTGCAAATTTGGGCAAGATCTAAACGTGCATTTACATTGTCTTTGCTCTTTCCTGGCGTATCCAAAACTGTATGAAACAAATTATCAAAACAGTTCTTCTCAATATGCATGACATCTAACATGTGTCGGACCAACAAATCAGACCAATATGGCAAATCCCAAAATATGCTACGTTTAATCCAATTGTGTTCTTTCCCAAAACCAGAAATTTTCTGTTGGTTTATTGTGGGACCAAAAGTGATGGGAGGTAATGAAAATACAACCGATTTTAACTCCGAACCTGATAGCATTTTTGGAGGTCCATCCCTTTCAGCTGTTCCTTTTCTGAAATGAGATCTGTTTCTGCGAAAAGGATGATCAGCTGGAAGAAATCTGCGATGACAGTCAAAATAACAAGGTTTCTTTCCATGAATGAGCATAAATGCTTTGTTCTCTCCCATACAGTAAGGACATGATTTCTGACCATGTGTACTCCAGCCAGATAACATCCCATAAGCCGGGAAGTCACTTATTGTCCACATCAATGCTGCTCTCAGTATGAAATTCTGTTTCGTTGCAACATCATATGTACTGACACCAGTACTCCACAATAAATTTAATTCATCAATCAATGGCTTCAAATAAACATCAATATTTTTCTTCGGATGTCCTGGAATTAGTAAAGTCAAAAAGATATATGGCTCCTTCATCAACATCCATGGAGGTAAATTATATGGAGTTAAAAAAACAGGCCAACATGAATATTGACTACCATAAGATCCAAACGGACAGAAACCATCAGTGGAAAGGCCCAGTCGAACATTTCTAGCTTCTAAAGCAAATGATGGATGCACTCTATCAAAATGTTTCCATGAATCACCATCGGCTGGATGATTCAATCTTTTATCGGTTGAAATATTCTCTTTATGCCATGACATCATTGTCGCTGTATTCTTAGACATGAATAAACGCTGAAGTCTGGATGTAAGCGGAAAATATCTCAACTGTTTTACAGGAATCAAACCAGACTTCCCGTGTTGTCCTTCTTTATATCTCCGTTGCCCACATGTGGGACAACTATCCAACGACTCATTTTCCCCTGAATATAAAATGCAGTCATTTGAACATGCATGAATCTTATGACAAGTAAGTCCCAAATTTCGAACCAACCTCTTACTTTCATAGTAATTTCAGGTAAAACATTTCCTTCGGGTAACAGTGTTTTCAGCAAAGAAAATATCTGGTCAAAACATGTGTTTGACATTCCGTTATCTGATTTGATAGCCATAAATTTTGCAACTGCTTCTAATTTGCTCATCTTGCAGCCAGGATATAATGCATCCTCAGCAGACTTCAACAACTCATAAAATTCAGACGGTCCCAACTCAGGATTTGAAGCTATATCAGCCGGAGTTTCTGTATGTTGAACAGATGAACCTGCAACATCATGTACTAAATCTTGAAACTGGGATGGATCCGGAATCAAGTTGGTATCATCTGCTCTGGAACTGCGTTCACCGTGTTGATACCAAAAAACATAATCTGCTTGAAAACCAAAACGCAAGAGATGTTCCCCCACTTTGTCAAACGTGTCAAACGTTCTCAATGCACATTTTCTACAAGGGCATTTTATCTTTCCTTCTGAAACAAATTCTGAATTTGATGCCGCAAATGATAAAAAAATCTCCACACCCTCTATATATACTGGATTTAAACCAGAACCATTTGGATTTCTACGTTGATTTATCCATATGCGGTCATCTAATAATGACTTTTGACGACCTCGTTGTTCCATATTTTTCTATAAAATATAAAAGCATTACTGGTTTTGAATAATTTGTTAGAAAAAACACTCAAGCAAGGATTACTAATTATTACAATTTATTACTAATTATTACAATTTATTGCTAATTATTACTATTTATTACTAATTTAGCAATACTTAGCAATACTTAGCAATATTTAGCAAAAGGAAAACTGCTTGAATAATGAAAGGAAATTTGATAATCATCGTTGTGGAGATGGTTATAAATTTTCCCTTCATTATCCAAGCAGATTTCGTTTACTAATTATTAGTAATAAAAAAAATATTATCAATATTTACGAAAAAACAATATTAATATTATTAAAATAATAAAAAAAATTAAAAAATATTAAAATTATAAATATTCAGAACAAACTTTGTTCTATTATTAACATGTTCAAATCTTAAAGGGTCGTCAATTGTCAGGTCATGCGCAATAAAAAGTTTGTGTCAGCCATGTTTAATGTAAACTCTATAATTGTCCTTGCATGGTTGATCACTTCGCAAGTAATGTTGCAATCAGACAAACCAAGTCATTCCCTTCTTAACTATAAGAATTATCTCGCATGAACCTTTACATAGATCATTCTTCCTTAAAAATTTGAGGGGATATCATTATTTTTCCCTTAAATTTTCAAGGAAGAATGGTCTATGTAAAGGTTCATGTGAGATGATTCTTATAGATAAGAAGGGAATGACTTGGTTTGTCTGATTGCAACATTACTTTTGAGGTGATCGACCATGCAAGGACAATTATAGAGTTTACATTGGACATGGCTGACAGAAACTTTTTATTGCGCATGACCTGACAATTAGCGACCCTTTAAGATTTGAACATGTTAAGAATAGAGCAAAATCTGTTGTAAATATTGATAATTTTAATATTTTATAAATTTTTATTATTTTAATAATATTAATATTTTTTTCATAAATATTGATAATATAATTTTTTTTGCTAAGTGTTCTTGAGTATTCCTGAGTATTCCTGAGTATTCCTGATTATTTGTGAGAATTCGTGAGTATTCGTGATTATTCGTGAGTATTCGTGATTATTCGTGAGTATTCGTGACTATTCGTGAGTATTCGTGAGTATTCGTGAGTATTCGTGAGTATTCGTGAGTATTCCTGAGTAATCCTAATTATTACTAATTATTCCTAATTATTCCTAATTATTTGCAATTATTGGTAATTATTGGCAATTATTGGTCATTATTACTAATTATTACTAATTATTGGTAATTATTACTAATTATTGGTAATTATTACTAATTATTCCTAATTAATCCTAATTATTCCTAATTAATCCTAATTAATCCTACTTATTCCTAATTATTCCTAATTATTACTAATTATTACTAATTATTGCTAATTATTTCTAATTATTGCTAATTATTTCTAATTATTGCTAATTATTTCTAATTATTGCTAATTATTTCTAATTATTGCTAATTATTTCTAATTATTCGTAATTATTGCTAATTATTGGTAATTATTTCTAATTATTCGTAATTATTGCTAATTATTGGTAATTAATTCTAATTATTGGTAATTATTGCTAATTATTGGTAATTAATACTAATTATTGGTAATTAATACTAATTATTGGTAATTAATACTAATTATTGGTAATTATTACTAATTATTGGTAATTATTACTAATTATTCGTAATTAATACTAATTATTCCTAATTAATACTAATTATTCCTAATTATTGTTAATTATTCCTAATTATTACTAATTATTGTTAATTATTCCTAATTATTACTAATTATTGTTAATTATTCCTAATTATTACTAATTATTGGTAATTAATACTAATTATTGGTAATTAATACTAATTATTGGTAATTAATACTAATTATTGGTAATTAATACTAATTATTCCTAATTAATACTAATTATTGGTAATTATTACTAATTATTCCTAATTAATACTAATTATTCCTAATTATTCCTAATTATTGTTAATTATTCCTAATTATTACTAATTATTGTTAATCATTCCTAATTATTACTAATTATTGTTAATTATTCCTAATTATTACTAATTATTGTTAATTATTCCTAATTATTGGTAATTAATACTAATTATTGGTAATTAATACTAATTATTCTTAATTAATACTAATTATTCCTAATTAATACTAATTATTGGTAATTATTACTAATTATTCCTAATTAATACTAATTATTCCTAATTATTACTAATTATTGTTAATTATTCCTAATTATTACTAATTATTGTTAATTATTCCTAATTAATACTAATTATTGGTAATTAATACTAATTATTGGTAATTAATACTAATTATTGGTAATTAATACTAATTATTGGTAATTAATACTAATTATTTCTAATTAATACTAATTATTTGTAATTAATACTAATTATTCCTAATTAATACTAATTATTTGTAATTAATACTAATTATTCCTAATTAATACTAATTATTGGTAATTATTACGAATTATTCCTAATTAATACTAATTATTCCTAATTATTCCTAATTATTACTAATTATTGTTAATTATTCCTAATTATTGTTAATTATTCCTAATTATTACTAATTATTGTTAATTATTCCTAATTATTACGAATTATTGGTAATTAATACTAATTATAGGTAATTAATACTAATTATTGTTAATTATTGGTAATTATTACTAATTATTCTTAATTATTGATAATTATTAGTAATTAAATGAATAATTATCAATAATTAGAAATAATTACCAATAATTACAAATAATAACATTATTAATATATTTTATTATTAATATTAAAATAATATAATTTTCTAATTTATATACAGTTCTTTTTTCATCTGTGCGTTTTCTATCTCCACATACAAATAATACATGTGAAGACAGCAAACACACAGATGAAAAAAGAACTGTATATATATAAAAAATTATATTATTTTAATATTAATAATAAAATAAACTAATAATGTAATAATGTTCTTATTCTTAATTATTGGTATTTATTACTAGTTATTAATATTTATTCTTAATTACTAAAAATTATTACTAATTATTCCTATTTACCATATAAACAATACTTATAATTTAAATTTATTAAGTAATAAAACAATGTAAACATAATTAAATTACAACTAATTATTAATAATAGAAACTAATAAGAAATTAAAAATAAATAAAAAATTAAAATGAAGATAAATACCTTGAAAATTGATCTGTTCTGATCGTTCTTAAAAACTTTAATATCAGCTCCGGAGAAAAAACTTAAACTGGAGAAAAACTCAACTCTAGAAATATAATTCTGAGAGAGAGAGAAGATAAGGAATGAGAATGAAATGAAAAAAACGGATGGGGGTATTTATAGGTTAGATTAGTTGCGACGGGCCCATTTGCGACGAGATTCTCGTCGCAAATAGTATTATTTACGACGGGACCCGTCGCAAATACCTTAGCCAACATTTATTACAGTCAACCGGTAAATAGTTATTTGCGACGGGTCCCGTCGCAAATAATCCCTGCCGACATAGTATTTGCGACGGGGGAATATTCCCGTCGCAAATACCTTTTACCGCCGCCGGTTATTTGCGACGGGAATATTTCCCCGTCGCAAATAAGTTTCCCGCGATTTGGCGCGCATCGCGGGAAAACTATTTGCGAAGGGGAAAGCAATCCCGTCGCAAAAGCCTCCTTATTTGCGACGGGGAAATACCCCCGTCGCAAATAAGTTTTTAACATGACTATTTGCGACGGGAATAAATCCCGTCGCAAATAACCCGTCGCAATTGCTCATTTTTCCCGTAGTGTTCCTTGTATATAAGCATGAAATAATTCAAATGGTTATAGGGCCGATGATTCTAAAAAACCATCTCAACCAAACATCATTAAATTATTCTCATTTACTTGAAAAATATATTGATTACATCGGTATATGTTATATGAGTTGTGTGAGCATGATTTTTTTATCTATTTACAAAACTTGGTTTTTGTAATTAAATACATACTGATCGTAATATAAATGTGGCATACCTAAAGATGTGTTCTACATATAAAATATATAACTTTTATTTCTAAATGTAAAAAATCTCAGCTTTATCTACCCATGATACAAAAATTATGTTCTTTTTATTTGTAGTTATACAATAATAATCTTTTAAAACCACAAAAATTATCGTTTTAAATGAATAGTGATAGTCACCAATGGCCAGAGCATCGAGCCTTGTACCATTAGTAGCTCTTAATTCTAGATATCATCTTTAAATATTTATAAATATACCAGGTTCTTATATTTGGATATATATTTGTGAACCAAAAGCAGAATCTAATACCAAATCTATAGATACTAGAAGATTAAACTTCATAATAGTCAGACATTTAGCATCACCATTCATTGGGGTGTAGTTCCACGTCTAGAGGCCTAGATTTCAATATACATATCATACTACTACAGTTTCCTTTCTTTCCCTTTGGATCTTTTTTTCATAGAAGTGTGTTCTTTGGGGGTTTAGCCTTGTTATGAGTCATGGGACCATTTTCATTGTTATTTCATTTCTATTTTCAAAAAAGGACAAACCTTCTATCATTAATCATGTACTTTTCCTTAGGTAAAATCAATGTATGACGTTCCACAAGTCTATTTTCATTGTTTCTCATATTTTAATTAATAAGAAACAAGATATGGTCATCATTAGTGATGAATGTAAGAGATCTGTATGCAACTCAACTAGTAATTTTATCCATAATATGTATTAGCATTCAATATATACAATAAGTTTGACTAAATGAGGCCAAGATGATTTCAAATCTCCACTTTTTTATGTAAAAAACATTGGATATTTCTTACATCACAGGTCTCTCCTTCTCATTTTAAAGATCCTCATGGTGATTCTTTATTTTATACACATCATTGTCCCATGATGCTTCCAAATATTATTGGACAAGGATGATATCATGAAACATTGAAAATATATATAATCATTAAGACGATTCTCACAGATAGATAAACCTTCATCACCTTCCTCAATAGTAAGAACATCATGAATAGTTTCTTCCATCTTATATAGTTTCCTTTCATGGTGAAGCATAATTCATATGTGATTTTCCAATTTAAGGAAATTTTGGTTGGTGAGAAGGGTATCCTTATCTATTATACATGGAAACAATAAGTATGATATAGTTTTAAAGAAGTTTTTAAAAATAATATGGGATCTATTTTAGTAATTTTCCTTATACAATTAAAGAAAATAAATAAATATTAGATTTATTTGTCTCCAACTATTTTATCAAAACTCGATAAACCTCACTATTGGCTTTAGAATATCATATTTCATGGAAATTATAGTGCATAGATCCATATTCCCCTTAACATTATTCCAAATTTAGATGGTTAGGAAACATGAGTGATTTTAGGTAGGCATTCCAAATTCTAATGGCAATAACTCACAATTATTTGATCTATTGAGTGGACAACCCCATCTTAAAATCCTTCAATTGGATTTCGTCAAAACATGGTTCTATGTAACACAAATTAAATCTTTGGATGTCAAACAATGACTTGAACTATGTTATTTCAAACCAAAACATCATGCCATAAATACCCATTAATTTTGGGGACCAAAATATTGGATGGTTAGTCACTTTGAACTATAGTTCCATTTTAACAAATGTAGTGCAAGGATATACTATCGTTATATATGTAATTGGGGGATTTTATACATTATTTGTAAATTTAAAATTATTATCTTTATTATATAATTTTTAATATTATGTGGATTTACATAAGTGATTGACATTATATTAGATAACATTTATGTGTAAGATAATTTTTTTATTTCTATCGTGTATGCTCATTAATTTCATTAATTCATGTGTTCATGAAAAATTAACCATAATGAAATAACAATGAAATAGATATAAATAAAATAATAAAGTGTTAAGATCCTGATCTTTTACTAATGGCCAGTTTATCTAATGGTTGATAAAATATCATTTGGAATAGGAAAAAAGACCTTGAACTAATTAAGGTTCATGTTACATGTTTCCAAATATCCACCTATGTATCTCTATTGGATTGGTTTTTCCTTGATTCCATATATGAACATCCTCTATTAACTTGGGAGATATTTCAATTACATATAATATTAATCTTATGCATGTGAGGGGAAATGGTTTATATAAATTAAACCATGGCCACACATTCCATTATGAAATAATAGAATAGATAGAATGTAGGAAAACAATTATTTTTATTAAAAATTTAAATGAAACCAATCATATACAATGATCTAGAATATTCTCTTGATCATAAACATCCATGAAATGAATTATGAATTAAATAACACTATCATTCATTTATTTATCATTCTCAATTATGATAAATCATGCTTTAATTAATGAATTTTATTTTTTAGTAATCAATTTTTTTATATTAATTCACATATGAATTTAATTTAGACTATCATCCTTTATAAGTTTAATCAAATTAAATTAATTAATGTAATATTAACTATGTACATAAATTTTTAATTTTGGAAACTTGGAGAATACCCATCCAAATGTACCCAACACGTATTATACTAATATATAATTTACTCTTTTGATATATAGAATACCCTACCTTCACATACATTAATGATGTGTTGTATCAAATTTAATGATTACACAGATTACATGATTTTCCGGTAACATGTCATGATTTTAAGAAAATACATTAACATCTAGAATTTCATTCATACATGATATGTATATCCAAACATTAAGAAAATATTTAATACACTGACACAAAAATAAATAAATAAATAAATAAATATATATATATATATATATTAAATCAAATCACATAGTGTGTCTTATCAACCTAATAACCACACCAAAGCACATGTTGGCAATGTTTAAGGAGTATAATAAATAAATATTAAATCCAAAAAAATATGTATAACTAAATGGAATTTAAATGTCTGATATATATATATATATATATATATATATATATTACATATCCCTCCATGTATCTGAGGCACACACCCAGGGGATCATTATTTAAAACATTCCTTAGAAAAGTCAAGTACACAATATATATAAATGACTGCACTGTATGTGGTCTCCTTGTAACATGGTCACAGGTATTGTAGGCCATGTATGGTAATACACAACCCATATGTGACTCAAAGGGACTACATTAAATCTATGTGGGCTATAGAACATGTAATCTTTGTGACCATGTGCCATCATAGCCCGATCAACACATTGTGTAGGAGAAAAATAAACTATCTATTATTAATGCACGCGGTTTGAATGGACTTTTGAATTAATTGTAGGGGCATTGAGCACATTTACATGGTGTATAAATCTAACTAAATTTTGCGAAAAACTATGCTATCCGTCATTAATCCAGGGATCCAATATATTAGTTCTTCAATTTTATATCATTTATAAAATTAATTGCATTGATTAGACTTATGAAATACTAAAGATTAAGAGGACAATATCAAAAATCATATTTAAATAATGATTAAAATTGAATTGAAATCTAAGACAAAAATTCAAAAATCATTCATTGATATTTAAATATTAATAAATAATTATGTGGTAGGTCAGAAAACTCTTGTAGGTTATTGAAATAATGGATTCATGTGATGGTTTGTTCCCATATTTTCTTTTTCATATGATCGATGAACAATCAGGGATTTACAAAACGATAAACATCGTGATATAACGAATTGAATAAATGGAAATTACCAAGGGATAAAAAACTATAACTAGGGAGAGGACCATTTCATATTATTTATAAATAATTTGATGAATTAATGAATGTCATGGTAAGAATTTTTCCATCATTGACATACCTAAAAAACAAATTCTGTATTGTCTGGTCATTGTGTTTATAGGAATCAATATTATCCCCTCTAGTGGTGATACACATCTGTTCTAAAAATCTTCAAAGTATTCCAATGGTATCATTGTGTGCTAGCACATAAAAACATTTCACTTTATTCTCCCCCTTGGATTTCTTTGAGAACCACTTCTAAATTTTTCTTTTGGAACTCTCTTGACATGAATGTGGGTTGTGGTGGATGATCTCTCTTTTATTAGATGATTCCATAGATAAGAGAGTTATATATGGCCTAAGAGGATTCACCAAATCTATTGTTTACAACCAAACAATGGAATTGTAACTATTAGAGGAAAATGTAATTGGGTCTATATACTATAAGGGGTAAAATAAAATAATTTCCCAAGTTCCAAATATTATTTATTTAATCCCTACAGAAACCACTGTCAAAAAATTATTATAATATTACTATTATTTCTTGACATGCGCTTAAATTGTTAATTAAATTAAATAATGTTTAATCAAATAATATTCCATATTTATTATTTCTCACTAAACCATTAATCTCAATTCATCATTCCTCCCCAATACTTATCTGTCCTTGAATAATGACTAATTATTTATTAAATAAATATAACTACATTATTCACCAATACATAAATAAATATTATATTCAGAAAATATAAAACAAATATTTATTTAATACTCAAATCATATTATATTTTCTAGAATAATTTTTTAATGAAAAAATGTAATCATACATATATGAATAATTATTAAACCACATACTAGAATAATATTATTTAAAAATATTTAATTATCATTATTATTATTAATATTATTATTAAACATAGATTATGGATACAATTAGTGTGTTACCCTCTGGGCCTCTTTCTAAGTGGAATTATGCGAAGGAACCTGAAGTCCAAGGATAGTGTCTAGAAACATGTCAAGGATCACAATGAGAATGAAGTTAGTTTCATAATTACATAATACCTCATACTGACGTTTACAATGTAATATAATCCCTTTGTCATGTTATCTGTAATGAAGCAGGTTTCAAGCCCATCCCATCAACCAATGTGCTCAATGAATCTTTAATTAACATCCCTGAAAATGACCTTGATGATTGAATACCATGGAAAATGATTTATTTTGGACATTCCATTTTTATTAAAGTGTCATAAATATTGAATTTTGTTAAATAATGGATGGGAGAAATAATTTCTTGCATTATTAATTAATGAAATATTACTAGGGGAGTACCCAATATCACCTAACTCACAATGGACATCTGTCATAATGGATATCATCAATACGTCAATGTAAATGAATCATAATGCTAATAAATAATAATATTAAATTTCTAGGTTCAATACCCACACTCATGGATAGGAACATCCCATGACACACACATATATATTTTTTCCTACAGGTGGGTCTTGTTATTGAAATATCCTACACAGAATATTACTAAGGTAGTACATCATGAGAAGGTGCCTCGAAGTCCTATGAGACTACATCCATGATAGAATATATCATTTGTGTCCATCAAATTATATTATCTGAATATAAAACATATATTTAGAAATAGATTATAATCACTTATAGGTTCTCATCATAGGGGAAAATTTCTATTACCTTATAGTGTGACAACTAATATTGGGACATTATCATATACTATGCTATGTAGAATAATAATCATTATCTAATAAAGTGTTTATTATTGTTCAAAACTATGAATACATGTTATCATTAGGTACATAAATGTTGGTTCTAGGGAACCAACTCCTAAATTTATTTAGTTCTAATATTTTTTCCTTGGAGTAATTACTCTAAAAATTTTTCAGTAAGATTGAATTGAGTATATCCTCGTATATGCCAACAGACTTTACATCACTCCCAATTTGATACACCAAAGGGATATTATTTGGATAAATCGCATTTACATTTTAAATATTTTAATGGATTTTTATATTTGATGATAATTAATGACCCAACATGAAACCAAGGATTCATTGTTTGAAAATAAGTTTTCATGATTTAAAATTCTATAAATTAATATGTAGTTTTCCAATAATGAATATTTTTTCTCACACTATAAATTTTTTTAGTTAATGGCTATAACCAGAAGGTATAATTTAGACAATAAATATAAAGGAAAATGTGGTGATTATGTGAAACCTAAATGGAATGATGAAAAATGTGAATAATATAATCATTATACGAAATAATTAATCCCAAAATTAATATTAACAACTTAGAATATAAAAAAAAATATACATACCAAAGAGGAAAAAATGGTGTTTTCTTAGAGTCATAGTGGTAGAGAAAATGGTGGGTAAAAGGACTGATTTTCCTCATCATCACATTATGAAATGAGACCCCCTTGATAGTGTCTCAATAGAAAAAGAAACTGAATAATGTGTGGAAAATATGTTCATAAAGAAATGAATTGACGAAGAAGATTATTATGGTGATGTAAGGAAATAAATTTCATATTAGGGATCAATTTATTGTCTTTTGTATCACTAAAAATAAATTACTTCAACATATATAAATACAATGACAGATAATATATCTATTGGAAAACTATGAAACTCCAACATATATTATGTTTCGTTATAATAATTTTAGGCACCACATGTTTTTTTACAATGGTTATATCTATTAATATTGTATATTTAACATCAAAAAATTATTTTATAATAGTTATATCCTTTTTTATATCAATTATAATATTTTTTACTAATTAAATATTATATTGTTATTAATTTTTATTATCAAAGTATTTTTACCATTATAAAAATCTATTACAATACATTATTCAATAATGTTAAATATTTTACCAAAATAATTAATATATATATATATATATATATATCATTCTCGATAAGTTTTATAAACTATAAAAATTTAAATAAAAAAATATAACAATATGTTTTAATTTAAATATTATATTTTTGTGGAATATAATATATATATGACTTAAAATAATTGAGAGATGAATGTATACAAAATATCATTATAAGTTTATAATATAATTATTTATTAAAAAATATATATAAATTTTAAATTTGTTTTGATATATATAAATCTATATCTATACTAATTATAAATCTTCTACATCACAAATTTCCACAATTGGTACAATCATTACACTCCAAACCTCACATCTCTCCCATCGAACCGACCCACTAGCAATGCAATCTATTTTTCAGACACTCCTCCAAGCCTCTTCATACCAAATTGATTTTGATTCTTCCAACATTCTAGCCATTTATCCAATAATCAAAAGAAGTCATTCATTAATGAACTAACATTATAGTTGTGTATTAATCACTTTAGTGAAATTTTTCACTTATCTTAATTTCACATGTGATCCCCTAAAATTTCATAACCATAATATTATTCTACTCTGGTTCTTGTATGTATTCAGGTACCATTAAATTTTCAATCATTTTTTTATTTCATTTTTCAGTCCATGGTACATGAAACCTGATTCTTACAACCTAATGTAATTCCATAATTTAATTTCTACTCATTCATTGGTTAGTCTCTACAAAATATTTTCATGTATTCTTGTGTTTATAGGCTTGATTAATTTTTATCTTCTCTACCAGTATTCCATTTTTCTTTAGAGATCACATGTAAATAGATATTCCCATTGCCCCCTATATACTATTTAGTTATCTTCCAATAGCATCATATTTCATATATTTTACATATAATACAAGTAATTAATTTTACATTACTAATCTCTTATAATTTGGATAATTCCATGAAATTTATAATATACATTCTTTCACTATTTATTATATTTATTTACTTTGAGTGATTTCTTTTTCCTAAATTGTTATACATTAAATCATTTTAATTTCATGATTGTGTTGTAATACGTTACATAGTACACGTATAACAAATTATTTTTTGCAGAGATTTCTCATTATCATGGGTATCAGCATCTCATATTAGAATGCTATTAGACTTAATCCATATTTTACACGTGAAATTATACAACACGTATATTTTCTACTAATAGGTTATAACCCCTTTTCACGAGTATACCATTAAATCAAATATTTATTTTTAAATCAATTGGATTCATGAGGTTAGAATAATATTCTATAAAACAGTGATATTACATATTTTCCTAATACAAACTATAAACAATATATATGTGCACCAAAAATTCCAATCAAAAGATTATATTTTCATTATATTCCCACCAAATATTAACACTATATATAAACTTATTCCATATACACTATAAAAACAATAAAACTTATATATATTTTAATAACAATCCCACATTAAACTTTTTATCATGCCATAATTTAAATATATCATATATGGATTTAAACTAAAAATACTCATCTAGATAGTTTTAATTACAATAAAAAATATCAAGGTTTAAAAAGAAACATTATTATCATACATGTTAGTCAAAAATCTAATTTTATATAATAAAAATCATGTTATATTATTTATTCAATTTCATCCACTATTAACTGATATGTATGCTTTTTTTTATTAACTTGTAGGTACATGTTTTGATATTTATTCAATTAATTCTACTTCCATTATTAACTAATAGTTAAGTGATTCATTATTTATTTCAAAAAATATGTTACTTTCCCAATATTGATTACTTTCATGTCTTTGGAGGAATGTTAAGGAATAACCTTTAAGTAGAAGAACTCATTATTGAAGCTTTCTCAACAAAAAGAAATGTGGTAAAATATTATACTATCATCTTCAATAAAAAAATTATATTTTTCACTATCATTGTTGTTAAACAATATTTATTATTACAATATAATGTTTTACAAAATTATATCAAAAAATAACATATATTCTTACACTTTTTTTGTGACTTATTAATCAATACATAATGATATGTAACATTATCTAATATTTAAATATAATATAAAGACACCACTATATGAACTATGTAATATATATATATTGATAAAATTAAATTGATCATGAAATGACGTTGGAAAAATGTAATATGGATAGAAAAATAATTGTATTAGATAGAGTTTCAGAAATTCAATTGTCACGGTCTTCATTTTTTTCAAAATGTATAATCTATTTATAGATTATTCCTCATTCACATAAGTAAGATGATGCACTTTTAGACAAATAGAAGCATGAAACATCAACTAATAAATATGAATCCAATTTTATAAATATTTTTAGAACGTAAAAACATAACAATTTTTTTTATAAAAGTGTAGAATAACATGAAATAAAATATGGATAATGACTTCAAAATTGAATCTAGATACATATTTTCCTTCATTCTACGTTTTTATGTTGCCTTTAACACTCTTGAAAATATTAAAAAATATATTACATTAAATAAGATGAATGAAAAACTATTTCCATCAATATTATTGGTCATGAAATTTATTCCATCCAAATCTCAAGAAAATAATGTAAAAAATATTAACACATTCTACTTCCATTTTTAGTTAATGTAATCGAAAAATTTAAAACAATTATTGGTCATTAAATCTTGCAACTCTTTAGATTTCCCATAGTAATATCAAGGGTATAAAAATTTCCCATTAGAGTTTAAACACAGATTATTAATTATAATTTCAGGTTCTATGAAACAGACATATGTCAAAATACAATTTAAGCAGAATATAAAATATATTAATTAAAAATAAAACATATAACATGATTATTAGAGATTTAAAAATGTTTTATGTTATGTATAAACTTATATAAATTGATGTTAAGTATTTACAATTGAATAAAATACCCACCTATAAGATTTTTTATTTCATTATTTCAACCCCTAGTGGTCAAATATATAATAAAATGAGACTAACCAAATATGTATTTATTATAACTAATATGAACTTATAAAAATCAGATTTATAGAAAATAGTAGTTGTAAACATACGTGTCTTTTGATCAAAACATATTAGATAATAGGTTATTTATGTATGTTTATTAGTACAATTATATTAAAAATAATAGTATTATAAAAAATTATTGAGTAAAATGTGTACAATTAGAAAATATTTATATTAATATCTATATCTATATCAAAAACAATAATTTTTTTAAATAAAAAAACCAATTTCATATTTGTGATGAATAAATGTTACATTTAATATTTTTTGATTTCAGTTTATTACTAATTTGTAATATGTAGAACTGATATGTATTTACTAAAACTATATATAATAATCACAAAAACAATTTAGAAAATATTATTATATTGATCAATACATATTTGAAAGGTCAGTTATTTTTTTAATAGTATATGTAATAAATTAGAGCTGAAAAAGTGATATAACATATCATTGAACTAAAATTGAGATACCACCGAAATGTATTTTATCTAATATTATATACATTTTAATATTAATTATGATATCAAAAATTATGTCCAGATAAATTATTCAAATTTCATTTTCTAATTAGATAACAATATATGTTAGAACACAACAACCACCTATTAATCATAACATTAGTTCATAAATAATATGACATGCATATATCTTAATAAATACATATTATCTCTTCACATATAAATACAGAAAATGAAATATCATAATTTAAAACAAAAAATAATATTAAATATACAAAAATAATATTATAGTTTTTTCTGAATAAATATATGCATGAATATTTTTAATAATGTGACATGTGAATTATGATGTATATTTTTATGGAAAAACTATATAAACATGAATCCTACAGTTGGTCTATATGATACTAAAAATTACTCAACGTTAAAATTCAAATGTTAAACATCTCATATAGATGTAAAATATTGTAAAATGAATTAAAATTCCATAATATTCATTTGTAACCTAACATGTGAAAAAAATTGATTCATATGCCCCCAACAGAAATTTATCTCTTAAAATGCCTAAATTAGTTGATTTTCCATGAGTTTCATCATTATAATTTATTTTCGATCTTAAAAATAGTAATCAAATTTTTATTTCAATAAATTGTAAAAAAATTTACTTTTATTTTTTGGATATCATTCCTAGTAAAACATTGTTTCACTTTTGAAAAATTATATATGTGTCATATTAACTTTCCATTGGGAATTATATTCAATATAAATTTTATAAATAAACTCTATATTTAATTATCTATATTTACTCTACTTATAATTACATTATATAATTTCATCTTTCTTCCTATAATAATAAAATATTATATGTAGAAAAATATCATCCCAGATTTTAATGATGAAGATGAATCTAAAACTAGGGAAAATGATATTGATTTGGATTATAGTAGTTTACGAAGTCATTATGTTCAATATACCCTTTCATGTCATTAAATTATTATGTAGATGATATGAAATATGAACTGTAAAAATTATGATTCTTTTGAAAAAATTATACATGGAAGTTTATTATATTGAGATTTCATGATAAAAGTACAAATTAGGTGTCATTTTATATTCAAAAGGTCCTTAAACACTATCCTTATAACTGTCTATCCATAATGCTTATGGATTTCATTATACAAAATGGATTTTAATCATATGAGTTGGATTTCATTTTTACTGTATATTCGTGTCATTATAAATTCAAATTAGGGTTACAAGATTACAAAATCCAAAGTTTTATCACTAGAATATATAATTTTGTGAAACGATTTGTTTTTAACTGAAATTAGTGTTATTTTAAATAGTTTTTATCACTTAATAGATAATATTACTGTAAATATTTTTCAGGAATTGTTTCTATTTTTTAATATGGTCTGGGGTTGTTTTCTGTTTTTGGGTTACCTATTTTCTTAATGTGATGGTAAATTAATTTTTTCCTATTATGGTTTCATGTTCTAACAGTAAATTTTCAATTGTTGTAGATAGTTTTTGATTTTAAATCATTTTTTATGTATGATGTTTTTGTCACTATTTATATCTAATATTTTTGGTCAATGGTTTTATTTTAATCTATATATTGACATAATGAATAATTGTTTTCATATAATGTGTTTGGAATAATTTTTATAAGGATATTGTTTGGGTTCTCACCACGATGCATGGAAAGGTGGCTATCTAATGTAGATGGATCTTGTTTAGGGTTTTCTTCAAAAATGAAATGGTGTTCCACTAAAATAATATATATTGTGGAAAAGTGGTTCATTTTCTAATCTTCTGAATAAAATTATAGATTTTTTTAATTGTTGGGGATTCCTAATCAAGTATATTTTTTTGCTTTCATCATGAGGAGAACAAATTTAAAACCAAGGTGCACAATAGGTTACTTCATTATTTCTTTACCTCAATAAGAATTTTAGGGTTTGTTGGTAGATTAATTATATCATTAGAGGTTAGTAGGGTAAAATTTGTAGACCTCGACCAGTTTATGTCAAATTCCTCTCCCATGACAATATAACTTCTTATGTTTGTAACCATTTGATTTATGGATTCACCTTTACTTAAATTACGGATGGTGGTTAATAATTCCAATGTACACTAATTAATGATCCATTTTCTACTAATAAATGGTATTCGCATCTCCTAGTTCATGGATTGTTTGATATGTTTCCATATTAAAATTTTTATAGAACAAAAATCCTACTTATTTGAACTCATTTCTATCAGTGGAGTGGTTGAGTATTTTATGGTTGTAGGTGTATTCTAGTAGATATGATGTTAGGGATGTTTCATATATAGAATTATTTTTGTACTCTAATAATGTTATTATTAGATTCAGACACATCACATTTTTTGAATGGGGGACCACTACCACACATGAAAAGGAATTTCGTGGGCCAGCCAACCAAGGTCGTCCGGGTCGGTGGAATGCCTAGTTAGAACTACCCCAATCCTACATCTACAAGCTAGGGGTAGTGAAAAATCTCTAAATTAATAATTAATATTGGATTTATTTTCCCAATGTAACATTATGCACATAGACGACCATATATATTTAGAATGCGAATGAAGAAAAAAAGAAAATACATAAACATATAGATTATAATGTATGCATGAAATAACCCCTAGGGAATATAAATTAAGACAATAGTGTAATCTAAAAAATAAAGAGGGAAAACACCCAACTATAATAGATTTACCAACTTTATATAAACATGTAAAGAAATTATAAGAGTTCTGGTCTCTATACCTACAATCCTTAACCACTATACATGGTCATACTCTCCTAGGTATCCCCTTGCTCCTCTAAAATCTATGTCGACCAGTACATTGACTGCATAAGAAACAACACGTGTGGGAAAATCTCATGAAGAGATTAGTATATTCCTAACTAGTTGGAGTACTCAAAAAAAGAATGTGAGAAATAAGAGACATATTATATATATGTTTCTCCACCAACAGTAATAGAATAATGAGATTAAATAAATAGAAATAAAAAATAAAATCATAAAAGAACCCCATATTAAAGATAAATGGGATATCTATCTCAAACCATCACATAAGAATTTTATATGACAACAAATCAAAGGTACCATCATTTATTCATATCATCTCATTTGTCTACCCAAATATGTAACCATATGTAGGACCCAATCATCAACTATGTACCTCACAATTGAGGTGGCACAATGTCCATATGGGGGACCCACTTCCTAGTGAAAATGTGAGTACCACTTAGTAAATTTATAAAGGACTCATTCCATTGTCCATGATGGGTTACCACTTAGTAAATAGATAGATGAAACATGTCCCGGTCTGTTAAGGATTACCACTATGTAGGTAGTAGACCCACACCCTAGTCAATAATTGGGTTCTACTTAGTAGACTGGTAGATGACACACATACTAGTCCTAAATAAAGTGAGTTGGGGTTACTACATAGTAAATCTATAGTGTTCCCACACCCTAGTAGGTTAGTGGAGTACCACTCATCAGATAGATAGAGGACTCATTTTCTATTTCATCCAGGCTTTCCACTCAATAGGTAGAGGACCCACGCCCTAGTCTGAAATAGGTTTACAACTCTTTTATAATCTTTAAAATTTTCTATATTCATCAAAAATCACCTAATAAAGATTCAAACATGGGAAATCTTTCCCCATATTTCAAAATAAACAACCTTGGACAACATCACATTTTATTCAAATAAACACTCAGGATAAGAAACTCACTATCCGAAATATATGTCAACATGAAAGAGATATGAATGTTTGAAGATTTACATGAAGACACATGATGTGTATGGGGACCCCATATATTTTGGAGACACTAGTAAGTCACGAAATTTCCACACCAGTATAGGGATATTTGTAAATATAGGAATAAACTGTGTTTATGTGTACAAAAAAATGTTCCCAGGACACCCGAGGTCATAACCAATTCTTTTGGCCATGCCTATGTCCTTCAAGTTATGTCCACATATAATTTCCATGTTCTAGTATATAGAGTGTTCATGGATATTATAGTGTTCTTGTAATATTTAAGTACATACTAGGTTGTGTAAACTATCTCATAAAATGTGTGGGGGTCCCATTGGGAATGTGATATTTAACTAACCCAGAATCTCATCCATTATCGGGGGTCAACTAACCTTGTGAAAATAAGACTAAATGTCCTGTAGTTGAATTTTAATAGAATTCCATCTATAGCATATTGATCCAATATATTATATTTATACCAAAATCTGGGGTTTTGGACAACTCAAAAATCATGTTAATTACACACTCCATAAATTATGTCCCTCTTGTGACCATAAATAATATTTTCAACCCTTAAATAAATGAATTAGTGCGCCTTGGGAACATTATGTTGTTGCCTTTTGATCCAAGATAAAAAATTCATGGGAATAATTACCCAAAACCTAAAAAATAATCTTAATCCACCCAAAAATTGTCAATACAATTGTGTCATATGAATATTATTTGAATTATTGGGTTTGATTACACTTGATACCTCCTAAAAATGTTGAACCATGGCCCTGTAGGATAACCTAATAGAATTTTAAAATTGATGGGGTGGGGGTAGAACAAAAAAATGGTGAAACAATAAATTGAAAAAATATCATATATAAAGAGTATTGATTTTATATAACATGCTTGAGAAATATGATATAAAAATAATTTTAAATCAAATAAATAATTTCAATTCGATATGAATTCATCTAGAAATGATTTATTTAAACATAGATCAAAGAATAATTTTTTTTTAAAATGATCAATGTTTTATTCATAATGGAGGCAACCACAAATAGCGAGTCCTACATTGATTTGGATTGATCATTTTTGAAATACATAGTTTCTAATGATTGAGAAGACTTGTTGCATTTAATATTCCTTAATTCACATTGATGTGGCTATCGATATTCAATTTATTTTGAGTCTCTATTAAAGAATCGTCGATTCATCAAGAAATCCTTTCACGTTCATGGGAAATTTTCATAAAAATATTTTTGTGGAAATTTATATTGAGGTCTTTTAAATTAAAATAACTAAATTAATAATTTATTATAATTTAAATTCACCCATGAATGGATTCCTCCAATGGATGTTCAGTGAAGACCAACTATAGGTCAATCCCAGGTAACATCCCTTTCTTCATATTTAACTATAGTATTAAATCTTCAATTCAAGTCTTAGTTCAAGTGATATTTATTTATTTAAAAAATATATATTCCCACATAGTATTAAATATATTTAATTTCATTATATAATTAATTATGCGATAATCATGACTCGGAATCATGATACCTCTTAGAACATGGAGAAAAATATATTTGTTAATATATTTAAATGTATTATAGGGAAAATCCTTGTCTCCACATTATTCCCCCATTATTATTTTTGTCCCAAAAAATATAAAACATAAAAAAAATTAGGATATGGTGCCACATTTTGATCTCCTAGCACTATGTAAACTTCTTTATGGTCTCATGCTTGGAAAACACTCAAATGACGAGAATGACCCTTCTATGAAATATCCTCTCTTGATTATCCTCAATCACCACTCTGGGCTCTATGAAGGTAACTCCATCCTCAATGGCTAGCTCACCCCAATCAACAACGTTAATGGGATAATGTATGTATCTCCTCATTTATGGCCCATGGAAGTCCCCATGCACCTTATCCATTTTTGTTGGTATGTAAAGGCTATATGAATCCTATAAAACCATCTATAAAATATCAAATGGACCAATGAACCTTTTGGATATATTTTCACCTCGAAAAATACCCACAATCTATATCGCGTGGGGACACATAAGATATGATTACAACCATTCTAAAACTACAAGGTCCTATGACATTGATATACATAAAGTTTTACCATCTAATGGATTTCCTAATCTTTTATAAGATCACATAAACCTTCTCAATAATTTCATACACTATATCCTGCCCAACATTAGTTTTATAACTAATATTAGTCCAACATATGGATTACCAATATTGTCTCCAATATAGGTCCATGAAATTTTCAATACCCATAAGAGTGTAATATTTCTTATTATAGGAAATATATACCAAAATAATTTTATCCTATATTTTTTGGGAGAATTCTTACATGAATTCCCTCAAAAAATCCACCATCACCTCAACAATTTGCTTGGTCTTACAATCTTTCTGGTGGTGGAAGACACTACTCCAACTCAATAGTGTCATGAATTACTCCAACATGAATCTCCACAACTATGATTTATAATGTACATAATGTATGATGAAAATTTTCAATGGCTCCCAAATATGGATAATGATATCCCACATGTGAAACAGCCCCAAACACTCCACCAAGAAAATCTTCGTAATATGAACGAAGTGGGACGAATTAGTAAAATGGTCAACTATTTACAAGATTGAATCATGGTGTATCACAATTTCTGGAATTCCTATAAAACATTTCATGTATATTATATCCCATTTAAACTTCAGTATACCAGTAATCTATAATAATGAATCTCGATTCTAGTTCATAGCCTTCACTTATAGGAAAGTGAGGCACCATGAGAAGAAATTCACTATGTTTTTCCTCTTGCTAACCCACCAAAACGAAAACTGTGTTTTTTCATAAATATTAAACACACAAAAATGTACAACAAAAGAGATTTTGAAACTATCTCATCACCTGCCCTCTCATAAATACAATAATCTCCATCCAAATATTCAAACGGATGACATGATTCCCCCAATTAAAATGTACATCTAGTGGATATCCTATATTTAGTAGGTCAAGGAGGACCTCACTATCGATGTATCCAAACTAATCATTCCTCATATTCTTAAATATACGAGGATTAAACATCATCAATTGAATAAAATATGCACCCTCCACCTCTACTAGAGTCAACATCTATGAAGAAACATTCATAGTTGCCTCATAAACCATGATAGATTTTCAAATCAAACTAGAAGCATCTACCTCCCTATTTACCTTCCTAGGAGTATATACTATCTCAATTTCAATGTCATTTAGAAAGTATAAATAGTACCTACATATCGAATTCAAATCACTCTATATGAATTCATACCTATGAATATGATTTTTTTGTGTAAATAAAAAAGTTCTCTCCCAAAAGATATTTGCTTCACATACCTATAGAGAAGACTCCTCATGCCAACTATATGTCAAGATTTGAGTAGATTTACATGAGAGGACTCAATGGCCCCAACCCATAAGAGACCACTTCCTAGAAATACATCAACAAAAATAAGATCCAAGCCCTACATGCATTGAAATATAATACATACTCCACACCCACCTCCAGTAGATTCAAAATAGGTGAAATCATTATCGTCGATCTCAACACCGTAATGTATTTCTGTTATGTTTTAGCCAAGGTAAATAGATTACAATTCCACCTTAGGTTAATTAAATGGGATATAATATAATAAATTTACTCCATTAACCTATTGTAGTTCCATTCAAAGAAAAAAACTCTACACCTATCACCTGATCTTGGTAGGAACCAAAAAAATCACTACATTGATCTTCATCGGGTCTATATGTAATCCATTCTTAGAGATCAAATTCTTGGGAAAGTGAAAATATTGGATCTTGAACAGGAACATTTTTATAATACCATAAATATTATGTCAGGAATTTATATAATGGGATATATTCAAGTGAATTAAATGATCCTTTTATGATGTTGTGTAGATAAAGGTGTCATTAGTGAAGATGAAAACAAGCATTTCTAGTGTGTATAGAAAATCCAGTACATAAGAGCCATAAACAAAGAGGGGGAATTCATCACACTGAAATAAATCACAAGGTGCTCATATTTTCCATATCCACATCTGAATACATGATCCAAAATATCATCCTTGTGAACTATCAACTAGTGGTAGCTGAACTAGAAGTCGGTCATCGAGGACCATCTCACACCTCACATCTATTCAAAGAGTTCACCAATAAATTGCATAGGGTATTTTTATTTATCATTTCCATGTTTAGGAGATTAATATAAAGATAAATCCACATGATCCAATTCAAATTTTTCAACAAAAAAATTAGAGCATCCTAGGGGGATATATTGGGTCTTATAAAACCCTTCTATCAAAGGTACTTTAACTGTACCCTCATCTCCTCGTGCTTGTAAGGGGCCACCCATCTAGTGAAAAATATATGGATGATGTGTTGGGGTGAAATTAAATGAAAAAAATAAATATCCATACTTTTATGTAGTCCAGAATCATTTTCATGTATGATTTCTATATAATCCACCATGATAGAAGAAACATAGTATCCAAAAGAGCCATTGCTCCAAGGGATAAACATTCTAACTGATGGGTGGTGGGTTATAACTCTCTATTCACAAAACCCACACACTCTTCCATGATATCTATCTCACCCAAAAAGGATAATATTGACACATCTATCAAATTTCATAGGACTCATCTACAATGATAGTGAATTTGGGCTCATACTGTAGAATACCTATCAATACCTAAGATTACATCATACATTCTCATCCCAATTTTGAAGTAGTCCAATGATAAACTCCATAAAGAAAGAGATATATCACATATATAGAAGATAAATTATATCAAAGAACCTTCCCCTATAGTGACATCAAGGGATATATAATTGAACAAATTCATAATTGGTTGCTTGATATATCACTGTGGGAGTAAGGATGTTAGATAATATCATTCACCTGTGTAAACTAGTACTGAAGAAAGAGAAAAATAAACTCAAAACTAACCTATCATAATCTCATTAGTTTCAAAATCATACTCCTCCATAACATGTATTATCCCATGATGTGGACCACTAGATCATTTTTACTATTGTGGGATACGTGGTGGGGTTGTTGTAAAGATCAAGAAAATTCAATGACTTGTAGAAAATCCCCCTCTAAGAGGCCCAACAAATCCTATACAAGCATTGTTACCTAGGGGCCACCCTAACCATGTCTAGGAGATCCAATATCATGATTTTACATCTTATGTTGTGGTTTATCCACTATAATTATTCCCTTTATGGTACAAAAGGTCCGGAAATAATGTTTCTTGTGATCAGACCCATCACATGAATAACATCTCCCCTCTCTGAGATTTTCCAATCGTTGGGTGGGTCCATGTACCATGTGACCATGTTCTAGAGTCTGACTATCAGGGGATCTCTTATGAAAAGACCATACCTATTGGAACCTATAAGCTACTGTACTCGAATCTCCTATACATTTTCATTATCGAACAGTCCATAATATGTGGGAATGAATTGGGGTACCAAAATAGAATATATATCTCTATAGACACCGAGCACATTCATCCATACCAAGAAGATGTGATCTTGAATAAATTAAAGGGAGTACCAAAAATGGTTTTTAAACCATTCAACATACCAAAAAAATATCATCCCTACCTAATGAATCTACAAAATATCTTAAATATAGACTCAATGAAATAACGATAGATAATACACCTCAATATATATCTTCTAGAATGTATACCCTAAGAGTGGTGACTCATCAAATGTGGGCACGACTAATGTCAGGACCCTCCATCACCAAGATGAGTGAAGGGACAGCCCGTTTCCAGACCCTTAATTCTTCATTTTGAAGGAGAGATAATGACCCCCGAGACCCGCCTTCAATAGGTCTCGGAGTGGTGACTAGCTCCAAGGATATATAATCACACAAAAAATGGATGGAATTTCCCCTTTTATTTAATAGGATCAAGAGATAAGATAGTACTTCCCAACAACACAAAAGGTGGAAGTACATGTAAATCCGAAACAAACCATTCTCACATGAATTCTCCTAAAGTAATGCAACAAAAGTACAAGTAACCCTAAAAAGTACCAAAGGAAAGAAAACAACAAGAGAAACAGTCCCAACGTACGAACTAGTATGATCCTGCATGATCCCTAAAGTCCTCTAGGAAACCTGAAAGCAATTTTATATATGTAGGGAGAGCATACAAGTATACTCAGTAGGAAAAACCACAATCTATCATACACAAGTGGGGAGGCAATCTAATGCCTCGTGAGAAAAGAGATAACTTAAACACCTAGCAAGGAAAACTGCCCAACCAAGCCTCACCAAGGTACCATCCCCAAATAACGCAAGTCAATGAATATAATAGCAATAAAACATCATTGTTTGGGTAACCTGTACCACTTCCCCAGTGGTTATTGAAGACATCCTACGCATCGAACCTCTCCCGCTATTCTCATTACAGTCCCACTACCATACCATGCCCGCACAAACCGGGGTTATCACCACACATCCCTCCTGCAAACACCTGGGATATATCAACCATATGTTACCACGCTCGTAATCACCTGGGCCAGAACAACCATTACAATTCCCGAAGACACCTGCGCCTTATCCCGAAGACACTTGTGAAACATCCAGCCCACACACACCTGCGCCAACCACCACAACTACCCTACCCAAAGAATCATGGGCTATAATGGACCTCGGGCTATCACAGCCTGCCCGATGAGTCTTGGGATATTTGGGAAAGGGAGTAGAAAAGGAGCTGATAACTAGCCACTCATAGGAGTTTTTGAAAAAAGTCCCTCTCCCATGAAATGGGGATGTTCGTCACGAAGTGCTCCACATGGGTGGGGCACAAATAAGAAACCTAAAAACTAAAATTATATATATTGGTATCAAGCACTAATCCCAACCCAGGGGTTTCAAAACCAACCTAATCAAAACACCCTCATCACAATTACTTAGTAAAAGAAAGGCACATCACTCACAGCCAAGTCACAACTCATTCATAGAACAAATTCCCCATAGAACCCATTCCTGATTTCATGTTCAAGTGATTCCATTTATGTAAATTCTGTACCACTAGGAAACTAATAGGTATAACCACATGATGTGGAAAGGAAAATAGTCAAACAGCACTTGAGGATTCATACCCAGTCCTCTTGTAAAGTTACTAATAATGGATCTGTGAGATCCCTCAATGTACTGGAACCAAACCAAGCATTGCGATACAACTCTATATGGCCTCAGATCCACAACCAACAATCATAGAACAACAGAGGATCCCATCCCCATCCACATTAACCCATAAGCATCGAGTGAAAAAAACAATCATTCCCCCAAGACAAATCAAGGAAGTTTCCAGGCTCAAGTAAAACATTCACTAAGTTTTCTTCATTCTGTTTGGTTAACCGAGGTAATCACACAAGGATTGTTGTTCACTAGAAATTCATTTAATCGGCTGAGTTTACATAATTAACAAAATTTCCATTTTGGAGCCATTCAATCATCATAGAAGATGGAGGTTCATTAATGCAGAAGGAAAGTCCACCAATGGACATGATTTTCAGTGCGCATAGGCCCACAAAATTCACAACATAAATAATCAAGCGTAAGGAAATACAATAGAAACATCGATCACACCTCCCGTTCATTCTTTAAATATCCTCTTCTTATCTCCATTATTTTTTGGTTTCATCCATCCCACAGAATCAATAGAATACCCTCCATGCATGATACACAGTAAGGAGAGACGATGGAAAACTATACTTGGATGATTAACGATGAAGTATTTCTCCACGCTCCAAGAACTGAGGATGCGCGGCTAGTAGGGGAGGAACTCCAGGGAATCCAAGGATGAGAAGAAAAACTCCAGCACAGGTGCTCGAGAAGCCTCGGGAAGGAGGGACTCTAAGCCCACCCAGGGAGAATAATGAAATCCATCCAAGAAGGAGAAGGAAGAAATTCTGTCATGATATAAAGATGAGTTCCTATTGTTATGGGATAAGAAATTTTGAACCACTGTAAAGTCGGATCATGGTTTCCCATGCGGTTAGGAGGTTACACATGATTGGATTAATTCTTATTTAATTATTCCCATCAGGTTGGTGGCCATAATGTCTATGTGTTAAACCTGTTCTTCTAATCGGAGAAAAAATGAGCAAGAGGGGCGGAACTGGAAGGTACGGGGAAAGGGCGAGACATAGAGCAAAAGCCACACATTTTGGTAAGTTAAGGGTCACCCGACTCTTGGGGGATTTGAGATATTATTTATGGGCTTTAAATGGATTTTAAAGTTGTTGTTAAATCATTTTCATGTCAAAAGATACATTGTGGGAGGGGAAAAAGTCGAAATTTGGAAAAAGAATGAAGACCCTTGGTGGGGACAATGTGCCACCGTCACGGTGCCATCGTCACTATGCCACCCACACAGTGCCACCGTCACTGTGCCACCATTACAGAGTCACCATCGTGGTGCCATCATCAGGGTTCCACCCACTGGGTGCCACTGTCACGCTGCCACTGTCACGGTGTCACCCTCGCGGTGCCACCGTCACAGTGTCACCCTCACAGTGCCACCGTTTTGGTGTGATACCGTGACCGGTGCCACAATTTTGGTGAAACCGTTTGTTGGAACCATTTTTTTTGTAAAAGTATTAGACCAGGAGGGTCTGGGCCATTACATCAGATACCTCAAAAACCATTCTTGTCCTCAATAATCGAATCTAAAACAAGGGAAAAAATAGAGGGGTCCGAACAACAACCTCGAAAGATACCTCTCAGGAGTAAACCTCATCCATCATTCGAATGACTATGGACACACTACCGCTCCTCTTCCACCAAGTATGCACAAAAACAATCAAGGGTGAAACTGGATTGTTATATGGATTAGGGAGTTTTCTTCCTCCATGTTAAGATACTATCCCCTTTGGGCGGCACTAACTCGCCCGCACGGGTTTAATCGCATCAACCTTAATTCATCTTGATTAAAGATCATGTCATCCACTCCCCACTATCATGTCTCTTCACACACATTCAGAGAACATGGAAAAAAACACATACCATAGTTAACAAGGTAAAACTGATTCATCATTATCAATTATATAAAATAACATAGAATAGAACTCAAAACAGCTCTGGGTACTGGGCGCACATCTGTGGCTCCCACTTCCAGGTACTATCTTCGAGCCATCCATGCCTCCATAACTCACGAACCAAAGGGATGGTTCTTCCATAGATAATCCTCTTCTCACGATCCTCGATCCTCACATGTCTTTATACAATCATTGTGTCGGCCTCGATATCCATCTTTCCTTAGTCGAGGATGTGTGAGTCGTTGTGTAGATATCATCGGAGTTGAGACACATGTAAGACATCGTGCATTCTCAGTAGCGACGGTGGTAGTTCTAGCTAATAATATACTTCACCGACCCACCGCAGCACATCAAATGATTCGATGAACCTAGTAGAATTCTTACTACCCCTGCAGAACGTCCTTTTCCCACGCCGAGGGGAGACCTTCAAGAATACGTGGTCCCCGACTCGAACTCCAAGGGCCTCCTACTATTATCAGCATATGACTTCTGTCGGTACTGAGCCACCTTCATCCTCTCTCGTATAAGGTGAATGTTCTCTATCATGATCTGCACCACCTCCAAGCCAAGAACACCTACTTCCTCGACCTCTTTCCAGCATACGGGTGAGCGACATGGCCTCTCGTACAAAGCTTCAAAGGGAGTAATTCCAATGGTAGAGTGATAGCTGTTGTTGTAAAAAAAACTCTACCAGAGTAATGTTTAATAACCATGATCCTCCAAGGTCCAAAACTCATGCTCGTAGCATATCATCTATGTTCTGGATGGTGAACTTTGTCTGTCCATCTCTCTGGGGTGGAAGGCAGTGTTGAGGAATAGCTGCGTGAAAAAGAATGTTGAAATCCCTTTCAGACCCGCCAGGTAAACCGGGTATCCAGATCGGAGACTATGGATCTCGGGACTTTATGTTATTAATATTTTCATGACTTATTATATTCCCTCGTTACTTATTTTATATGAAATGTTCATAATTTGTGTGAAATATTAATGTTTTAATTTTAAGTATAATATTTGAGCATTTTTTGAAGTAGTCAAATTGAGTCAGTTTAATGTTTTAATTATAACTATCACTATACTGATCCGAATTGTGTGGTTCTTATTTTTTAGGATTCTCCTTTCAATATACAACATTTCCTTAGAAGGCACCATGATCCAATCCTTCCATTTGAAGGGTCATATGGTCCTCACAAACAAGACCAAAGAACCTATGAACAAACTGGACCAGCCCTGAAGATTTATTTACTGGGCTCAATACAGAAGTCCAAAAACCTTAACTCTCCACCATAATTCGGGGGACACTACATGTCATCTTGGATAAAAATTTCATGGCCCAAATCGAAGTACAAGGGGCCCAAATAAATCATTTAAATCCAGCCCACCATTCTGGACGAGAATGAACATCAGTATAGTATTCATGACATATCTCCTGATGTGGTCATCCAAGAGAGCTGAGATTTTGCAGTGTCAAAGAGGAGATGTAGGCGGAAGACTTTGTTGAAGAAACCATTCGGGTTTGAAGGCATCTTAATATTCAAAAACCCTTTCACATTATGGACTTCAAAAAGACTGGATTGAAATGGACAGTTTATGTTTGTTTATGCAACCGGCCATAACGTTTTATCCTTACGTCCAAATGACTCCAAATTTTGAGAGTCGTCGTCCAACATTATTGTATACAACTTTGAATAAGGAGATATTTGAAGATTCGGCTTTCTGAATTGCCAAAGTGGCGATGAAAGTGGAGTGACAGATTGGGAATGCAAACAGTCCACTCCTTGTGAAGGAAGTGGTTTTAGATCAGTTTCAGCCTTGATTTGAGAGCTAGACAAGTTAGGAGCAGGAGAAGGGATTCCAGATGGGTTTGGATCAATTTCCTCAACACTGTCCAAGGTGGAGCAGTAGAGATCAGAGTTGATGTGGGATTTAAGAGAGTTTTCAAGTTCCTCTAGATTGATGGAGTCTATGAATGAGAGGTCCACATCAACTTCACCATTTATGACTTTGTTAATCATGGTGCAGATTTCACAAGATCCTTTATCATTAGAACATGAAGAACATGGTGGATTGGGGTTCGATTGAATCTTAGAAGTGTCCTCAAAAGCATGGATTGAGAATGAAGAGTGATCCTCAGATGGGTATCGCATGGCTTGGAAAATGTTGAACTTGACCAGTTGGTCACCGAATTCCATGGATAAGATGCCTGAATGGACATCAATCTTGGTTCTCGCAGTCATGAGGAATGGTCTTCCTAGAATTAGGGGAGATCGAGAAGAGGTCGTCTCGCCTTCCATGACAAGGACATAGAAATCAGCTGGGAAGATAAGATCATTGACCCGAACAAGAACATCCTCAATTATCCCCTCAGGACTGGCAGTGCTTCGATTGGATAATTGAATGACAATACCCGTTGGGTGAAAGGGACCTAGACCAAGGTTGGAAGAAATGGATTTGGGCATGACATTTATTGAGGCTCTAAGGTTTATCAGTGCATCATCAAATTTGGAACTCCCTATTTGACATGGAACCGTGAAGGTCCCTGGATCTTTGCACTTCATGGGAATGGACTGTTGGGTTGAAACATTATCAATGTTCCTAAGTTGCCTCTTATGGGTGCACAGTTCCTTAAGAAATTTGGCATACTTAGGGATTTGTTTGATGGAATCTAAGAGGGGGATGTTCACTTCAACACGTCTAAACATGTCAAGCATTTCAGGATCAGGTTCAAAGGACTTCTTAGGCTTGGAGATGGCTTGAGGAAAAGGAATTGGGTTCCTTAGAAGAATGGAAGGAGGTGAAGGAGTGGATTCAAGTTCCTTTTCCAGCTTTTTGTTCTTTTCATTTTCTAGATCAACATCGAAAGGGGAGGTAGAGCAATCAGCATGGGGCATATCAATTTTCTTTCCCGATCTAAGTGCAATCGCACTTACATTACCCTTAGGGTTGGGTAATGGTTGAGCTGGGAGTTGGGATGAATTGGATGGTTGTTGCTGGCTTAGGTGGGATGAAATTTGACCTATTTGGGTTTCAATGTTTTTTAGGCTAGAACGGTTGAAGGAAGCAAGATCCTCTACAGCACTTTCCCATGGTTGTTTAGAAGAAGAGGCTTGTCCCAAATTGGGTTGGCCTTGATTTTGGTTCTTGGGAAAGCGATTGTATTGGGTGGGGAATTGGGAAGGCTCGTTAGGATAGTGGAATCCAGGAGGAGGATTGTTCCTTTGGGGTTGAGGAACAAAAGGATAAGGTTGATGGATGTTACCACCACTTTGACCATATTGGAACTGGTTTGGATTTTGATGAGGGAACTGAGGAGGATGAGAAATGGGATTACCATACCTCAGAGGTGTGTTAAAGGTAGAAGAGAAGGGCTCAGAGTGGGGTTGGTTGAAGTTTCTAACAAACTGACCTAATTGTTGAGGGTTGAAGTTTCGCTGAGCATATGCCGCATTGAGCTCCATTGGACTAGATGAATTAGATGGATCATCTTGATGTTGTGGACATGTGTCAGTCGGATGAGATGGAGAGGTACAGATTCCACAATTCTTGATAGGTCCAGGGAATAGTGACTGTGGAGAAGATGAGGTTGGGGCTTTGGTAGCCACCGCTAGTTGACGCACAAGACCTGTAAGTTCACTCATCCACTCAGTCATCTTGTTGGGCTCTATGGATTGATTCTCTTGGGCTTTTTTCACTTGAGCATGTGCTCGAGTATGGAATTGCTGCGTGTTTGCAGCCATGTTGCTTATGAGTTCTCGTGCAGCTGCAGGAGTTTTTTCAACAAGAGAACCGCCACTTGCGGCATCAATGAGAGTTCGCTCCATAGCCAATAACCCCTCATAGAAGTATTGGATCAGGAGTTGGTCAGGGATTTGATGGTGTGGACAAGTTGCCACAAGCTTTTTGAACCTCTCCCAATACTCATGGAGTGATTCATTAGGGAATTGACGGATGCCTCTTATTTCCTTTCGGATAGAAGCTGTTCGGGAAGCGGGAAAGAACTTCTCAAGGAAAAGTCTCTTCATGTCAACCCATTAGTTTATGGAACCAGGTGGGAGGTAGTAGAGACAAGACTTGGCAGAATCTGCTATGGAAAAGGGGAAAGCTCTAAGATTGATTTGTTCTTCAGAAACCCCTTGAGGCTTCATGGTAGAGCATACTACTTGGAACTCTTTAAGGTGAAGATGTGGATCCTCACCGGCTAGCCCGTGAAAATGAGGGAGAAGATGAATCAAACCCTATTTGAGTTCGAAGTCAGCTTCAATGTTTGGATATTGAATACCAAGAGGTTGGTAATTCGTATCAGGGGCAGAAAGTTCTTTCAATGTTTGTTCCCTAGGATTGGCCATATCTAATTCAATTGGTAGGGCAATGATTGGTTCTTGGGTGATTTGGTTATCCCTAATGGTCCTCCTAAGTCGACGAAGAGTTCTATCAATTTCAGGGTCAAACAAATCTGAGGGATTGTTTGGAAGGCTACGGGGCATTCAGAGAGATTTTGGAAGAAAGGGGAAGACAGGTTTTTCTTTGTATTTTTTTCAGTTTATGATTTTTACGAGGAAGACGGGTTTTTCTTTGTGTTTTTTTTTCAATTTTTTTAAACTTTTTTTTTTTTGTTTTTTTTACAATAACCAAAAACAAACGACTACTACAAAGTATCATCGTCGAGGATTCGACCCGAGTGCTGCTATACACATTAGCAGAGCACCGGAACCTTGACCGGTTGATAGGCGACAATCGGCCATGCATTTCAAATGGCGCCGTTGCCGGGGATGGTGCTTTAAGTAGTCATTAGTTTCTCGTTATTGTAAAAAAAAAACCAAAAAAAAACAAAAGTTTAAAAAAAATTGAAAAAAAAAACACAAAGAAAAACCCGTCTTCCTCGTATAAATCATAAACTGAAAAAAATACAAAGAAAAAACCGTCTTCCTCTTTCTTCCAAAATCTCTCTGAATTCCCCGTAGCCTTCCAAACAATCCCTCGGATTTGTTTGACCCTGGAATTGATAGAACTCTTCATCGAATTAGGAGGACCATTAGGGATAACCAAATCACCCAAGAACCAATCATTGCCCTAGCAATTGAATTAGATATGGCCAATCCTAGGGAACAAAAATTGAAAGAACTTGCTGCCCCTGATATGAATTACCAACCTCTTGGTATTCAATATCCAAACATTGAAGCTGACTTCGAACTCAAATCGGGTTTGATTCATCTTCTCCCTCATTTTCATGGGCTAGCCGGTGAGGATCCACATCTTCATCTTAAAGAGTTCCAAGTAGTATGCTCTACCATGAAGCCTCAAGGGGTTTCTGAAGAAAAAATCAAGCTTAGAGCATTCCCCTTTTCCCTAGCAGATTCTGCCAAGTCTTGGCTCCACTACCTCCCACCTGTTTCCATAAACTCATGGGTTGACATGAAGAGACTTTTCCTTGAGAAGTTCTTTCCTGCTTCCCAAACAGCTTCTATCCGAAAGTAAATAAGAGGCATCCGTCAATTCCCTAATGAATCACTCCATGAGTATTGGGAGAGGTTCAAAAATCTTGTGGCAACTTGTCCACACCATCAAATCCCTGACCAACTCCTGATCCAATACTTCTATGAGGGGTTATTGGCTATGGAGCGAACTCTCATTGATGCCGCAAGTGGCGGTGCTCTTGTTGAAAAAACTCCTGCAGCTGCACGAGAACTCATAAGCAACATGGCTGCAAACACGCAGCAATTCCATACTCGAGCACATGCTCAAGTGAAACAAGCCCAAGAGAATCAATCCATAGAGCCCAATAAGATGACTGAGTGGATGAGTGAACTTACAGGTCTTGTGCGTCAACTAGCGGTGGCTACCAAAGCCCCAACCTCATCTTCTCCACAGTCACTATTCCCTGGACCTATCAAGAATTGTGGAATCTGTAACTCTCCATCTCATCCAACTGACACATGTCCACAACTTCAAGATGATCCATCTAATTCATCTAGTCCAATGGAGCTCAATGTGGCATATGATCAGCGAAACTTCAACCCTCAACAATTAGGTCAGTTTGTTAGAAACTTCAACCAACCCCACTCTGAGCCCTTCTCTTCTACCTTTAACACACCTCTGAGGTATGGTAATCCCATTTCTCATGCTCCTCAGTTCCCTCATCAAAATCCAAACCAGTTCCAATATGGTCAAAGTGGTGGTAACATCCATCAACCTTATCCTTTTGTTCCTCAAACCCAAAGGAACAATCCTCCTCCTGGATTCCACTATCCTAACGAGCCTTCCCAATTCCCCACCCAATACAATCGCTTTCCCAAGAACCAAAATCAAGGCCAACCCAATTTGGGAAAAGCCTCTTCTTCAAAACAACCATGGGAAAGTGCTGTAGAGGATCTTGCTTCCTTCACCCGTTCTAGCCTCAAGAACATTGAAACCCAAATAGGTCAACTTGCATCCCACCTGAGCCAGCAACAACCATCCAATTCATCCCAACTCCCAGCTCAACCATTACCCAACCCTAAGGGTAATGTAAGTGCGATTGCACTTAGATCGGGAAAGAAAATTGCTATGCCCCATGCTGATTGCTCTACCTCCCCTTTCTATGTTGATCTAGAAAATGAAAAGAACAAAAAGCTGGAAAAGGAACTTGAATCCACTCCTTCACCTCCTTCCATTCCTCTAAGGAACCCAATTCCTTTTCCTCAAGACATCTCCAAGCCGAAGAAGTCCTTTGAACCTGATCCTGAAATGCTTGACATGTTTAGACGTGTTGAAGTGAACATCCCCCTCTTAGATGCCATCAAACAAATCCCTAAGTATTCCAAGTTTCTTAAGGAACTGTGCACCCATAAGAGGAAACTTAGGAAAATTGAAAATGTTTCAACCCAACAGTCCATTCCCATGAAGTGCAAAGATCCAGGGACCTTCACGGTTCCATGTCAAATAGGGAGTTCCAAATTTGATGATGCACTCATAGACCTTGGAGCCTCAATAAATGTCATGCCCAAATCCATTTTCTCCAACCTTGGTCTAGGTCCCTTGCACCCAACGGGTATTGTCATTAAATTAGCCAATCGAAGCACTGCCAGCCCTGAGGGGATAATTGAGGATGTTCTTGTTCGGGTCAATGATCTTATCTTCCCAGCTGATTTCTATGTCCTTGACATGGAAGGTGAGACGACCTCTTCTCGATCTCCCGTAATTCTAGGAAGACCATTCCTCATGACTGCAAGAACCAAGATTGATGTCCATTCAGGCATCTTATCCATGGAATTCGGTGACCAACTGTTCATGTTCAACATTTTCCAAGCCATGCGATACCCATCTGAGGATCACTCTGCATTCTCAATCCATGCTTTTGAGGACACTTCTAAGATTCAATCGAACCCCAATCCACCATGTTCTTCATGTTCTAATGATAATGGATCTTGTGAAATCTGAACCATGATTAACAAAGTCATAAATGGTGAAGTTGATGTGGACCTCTCATTCATAGACTCCATCAATCTAGAGGAACTTGAAAACTCTCTTAAATCCCACATCAACTCTGATCTCTACTGCTCCACCTTGGACAGTGTTGAGGAAAATGATCCAAACCCATCTGGAATCCCTTCTCCTGCTACTAACTTGTCTAGCTCTCAAATCAAGGCTGAAACTGATCTAAAACCACTTCCTTCACACCTCAAGTATGCATTCATTTTCCATGATCCCTCCTACCCTGTCATTATCTCTGCTTCACTTTCTGAAACTGAGGAGTCTCAACTTGTTCAAGTGTTAGAGGAAAACAAAAATGCCTTAGGTTGTACCCTAGAGGATATTCCAGGAATCAACCCTGCCCTTTGCATGCATCACATCCATCTAGAGGAATCATCCAAACCAATTAGGCAACCTCAAAGAAGACTCAATCCACTCATACTTGAGGTAGTTAGGGAAGAGATTACCAAGCTTCTTCAAGCTGGTATTATCTACCCAATTTCTGATAGTGAATGGGTTAGTCCAATTCAAGTCGTTCCTAAGAAGGGGGGGATAACAGTTGTCACAAATGAACATGGAGAAGTGGTCACAACTCGAGTGAAAAAAAATGGCGTGTGTGCATCGATTATCGCAAATTGAATGCTGAAACACGAAAAGATCACTACCCACTTCCTTTCCTTGACCAAATTCTTGAGAGATTGGCCGGAAAGTCACACTATTGCTTTCTTGATGGTTACACCGGCTACTTCCAAATTCCAATCGCACCTCAAGACCAAGAAAAGACCACATTCACTTGCCCCTTTGGAACCAATGCCTATAGGCGAATGCCTTTTGGCCTTTGTAATGCTCCTGCAACATTCCAGTGGTGTATGATGAGTATCTTTTCTGAATTCATTGAGAATTGCATGGAGGTCTTCATGGATGACTTTACCATTTATGGTGAGTCATTTGAATCTTGCTTACATTCACTCTCTTTGGTCCTTCAAAAGTGTGTCAAGTGCAACCTTGTGCTGAATTTTGAAAAATGTCACTTCATGGTTTCAAATGGGATTGTTCTAGGGCACATAATTTCTCAAGAGGGTATCCAAGTTGATCCAGCCAAAATTGAGGTGATCCAATCACTTCCTGAACCCAAATCAGTTCGAGACATTCGGTCCTTCCTTGGTCATGCCGGTTTCTATCGGCGATTCATTCAGAACTTCAGTAAGATTTCCCTCCCACTCACTCGTTTACTTCAAAATGATGTCACATTCATTTTTGATGAGGCTTGCAAGAGAGCCTTCATTGAACTCAAATATGCTCTCACATCTGCTCCAATAATCCAACCCCCAGATTGGTCCTTACCATTTGAATTGATGTGTGATGCTTCTGATAGGGCCATTGGGGCTGTTCTTGGTCAAAGAAGAGAAAACATTCCTCATGTCATCTTTTATGCCTCAAAAACATTGGATGAAACTCAATCACACTACACTGTGACTGAAAAAGAACTTTTAGCTGTGGTTTTTGCCTTGGATAAATTCCGGCCCTATCTCTTAGGTGCCAAAATCATCATCTTCACGGACCACTCAGCATTAAAGTTCTTACTTAAGAAAAGTGATTCCAAACCAAGGCTAATAAGATGGATTTTAATGCTCCAAGAGTTTGACCTTGTGATAAAAGATAAACCTGGAAAAGAAAATCATGTGGATGACCACCTGAGTAGAATTTCTAATTCTTCTCATTCTGAAATAATTGATCCTGAATTTCCAACTGAACACCTCTCATCTCTCACTCCAAAGTTACCATGGTATGCACCAATTGTCAATTACTTGGTTTCCGGTGTTTTCCCTGAATATTTTTCAAAAGAACAAAAAGAAAAGATGAAAAGTGATTCAAAGCATTATTTTTGGGAAGATAACAAACTTTGAAAAACTGGGGATGACATGGTAATTAGGAGATGTGTTGATGAAACTGAACAATCCTCCATCTTGGAATTCTGCCACTCAATGCCTGGAGGTGGCCACTTTGGACCACAAATGACTTCTCGAAAGGTCCTAGATTCTGGATTCATTTGGACTTCACTCTTCAAGGACTCACATGAGTTCTGTCAATCATGTCCCACTTGCCAAAAGTTTGGCACAATTTCCAAAAGAAACGAAATGACTCAAAAGCCATTAATCTTCTGTGAGCTTTTCGATGTTTGGGGCATCGATTTCATGGGACCTTTTCCCCCTTCCAATGGATTATCCTACATTCTCCTTGCTGTTGACTATGTTTCTAGGTGGGTTGAGGCCAAACCCACTAGGAAAGATGACGCTCAAACTATGAGTGAGTTCCTCAAAACCCATATCTTCCATCGATTCGGAACACCCCGTGCTTTGATAAGTGACTTAGGAACTCATTTCTGTAATAGAACCATGGAGTCACTTTTGAAAAAGAATGGGGTTGTACATAAAACAACCACTGCATATCACCCTCAAACAAATGGAATGGATGAACTTTCTAACAGAGAAGTGAAAAGAGTGCTTGAAAGAATTGTTAAGCCCACAAGAAAAGACTGGCCCGATAGTCTTGGTGAAGCACTTTGGGCCTATCGAACAGCCTATAAGACACCCATTGGGATGTCTCCATTTAGGCTAGTTTTTGGTAAAGCCTGTCATTTACCAGTTAAAATCCAACATAAGTCATTTTGGGCTGTCAAAACTTGTAATTTTGATTGTGAAAAATCTGGTGAAGAAAGATTGTTGCAGTTGACTGAATTGGAGGAGCTTCGACTCGATTCGTATGAGAACTCCATTCTCTACAAAGAAAAGGCAAAGTCACTCCATGACAAGCACATTCTTCGAAAGGTATTTCATGAAGGTGAAAATGTAATGCTCTTCAATTCTCGATTTCGACTTCACCCAGGTAAGCTGAATTCTCGTTGGGATGAACCTTTTATTATTACTAATGTTTAACCATTTGGTGCAGTGCAAGTCGAATACCCTTCTTCAAAAAGAACATTCATGGTTAACAGACATCGGTTAAAGCATCACCATGAGAGGTCTCACAATCCAGGAACCATGTCGACTTCCATCGAAACCCCATCCACTTCAATAGAACCACCACTGGATGGAGACCCGCCAAATCCAAACCAGGGGCACCTCTTTCCCTTTAACTCTCTCTTTCCTCAAACTCTCTTTCCTCTCTTCTTCTCTCTATTTCTTCTTCTTCCTCTCTCCCTCTCATTTTTTTACAACATTCTTCCACAACCTTTTTTCTATTTTCTCTTTTTGTGTGGATGTGTCATTAAAAATAAAAAAAATAAAAAAAATTATTAAAAAAATGAAAATTAACAAAAAAAGGGGTGTCATAATTACTCATCATACAATATTGAAATTATGTCCAACCATTTTACGGAGTCAAAAGGCTTGTTTTAAACTCAAATATATTGAATTTTTATCTCAAACTTAGGTAAACAATTTTGTGTCAATAACAAACATTTTGAATGAACAATTTTTGGTGGAAAATGATTCTCCCATACCGTGAGGAATAACATTAGCCTTCATGCCAAGGTTATCTATGGCCAGCTTTTTCATTGTGTGTCTTCTCCACTGATTGTGAGTCTTGAGTTTGTGGACCTTCGAGCTGAATTTCCATCTTTTGTGTGCATTAATATGATAGAGGCATTTTCTAAGCCACATGAGAATCAGAATAGCCAAATAGCCTCCCGTTACCCTTACATTGATCCTACTTTTGCAAGCCCCTTTGAGCCTATGAAAACCTTTCTTTTGATAGCCACATTACAAGCCTAATACCTTGTCCCACCCAACATCTTCATGGATTTTCATTGTACAATTTAATGAAATTTAAGTGTGGGGGGAATGGACTTCATTTTTGTGCGTACTTTCATTGATTTCCAATGTGTCATCATATGCTTGAGGGCAAGCATCCATTCAAGTGTGGGGGAGAGGTTGAAATTCTGTGAGCTTTGGGGTGTATATGTGTAATTGTCATTTGTACAAAAGTCATTGAAAAGTGTTCAAAAAAAATGAAAAAAATTATATAAAAAAATGAAAAAAATAAAAAAAAGGAATGGGTTGTGTCTTGGGTGGGTCAAAAATCATTCATCATCAACCTTTGATCGTGTTATAACTACTAAAATTAGTTCCATGAGAAGATCAAACATGGGTTGGGAGATGACTGTGAGACTTGTTTCAAGCACAAATTTCGAAAAAAAGAAAAAAAAGAACACTTGAATCATCTTGTATTGTGTCATTATTGGAAGTATTCCATGTTGTACATATTCCATCATCTCACCCTATTCCATTTTCTATCTCCCTCACTTTTCATTCATCACACATTCATGCCCTTGTAAATATGTGTTTCTATTTCCTTTCAAATCAAATTTCAAAAAAAATGTGCATTGATTTTTCCATGTTGGTGTTTTTAAACCCTCTTTTCCTTTGTACATTATATACCTACCGTCCCATAGACACTGAAAAACCCCTTAAAAGACCTCTTGATTCTTGTACACATTAGATTTGGGAATGGAAGCTGAGAGCTCTTACAAACTCTTGATTTTCACTTTTTGTTGGTGAATGAGTGAACCTCCTAAAATACATTTTCATCATCTTGAGAGGAGTAAGTTTTTAGTGCCTACATTTTCCAATCCAAACCTTGAACATGAAAAAATGAATTGTTTCTGATGCATTATTGTGAACCAAATTTGTTATGGAATTCAATATGTATGAGTGAAATATTCTAAACCTCCCCTGATTGAAGAAAACAAAATTTTAATATTTGTTGGTGAGTGAAAATGATTTTGTCATGTTTTTATATTTGTTGCACATGTGGACACGCGGAAATCTATGTGTGGGGGAGTTGATGTTATTAATATCTTCATGACTTATTATATTCCCCCCTTACTTATTTTATATGAAATTTGCATAATTTTTGTGAAATATTAATGTTTTAATATTAAGTATAATATTTGAGCATTTTTTAGAAGTAGTCAAATTGAGTCAGTTTAATGTTTTACTTATAACTATCACTATACTGATCCAAATTGTGTGGTTCTTGTTTTTATGATTCTCCTTTCAATATACAACATTTCATTATAAGGAACCATGATCCAATTCTGCCATTTGAAGGGTCATATGGTCCTCACAAACAAGACCAAAGAATCTGTGAAGAAACTGGACTATTCATGAAGATTGATTTACTGGGCTCAATCCAGAAGTTAAAAAACCTTAACTCTCCACCATAATTCGGGGGACAATACATGTCATCTTGAATAAAAATTTCATGGCCCAAATCCAAGTACAAGGGGCCCAAATAAATCTTTGAAGTCCAGCCCACCATTCTGGCCGAGAATGAAAATCAGTATAGTATGCATGACATATCTCCTGATTTATCATCCAAGCGAGCTGAGATTTTGCAGTGTGAAATAGGAGATGTAGGCGGCCGACTTTTTTGAAGAAACCATTCAGATTTGAAGGCATCTTAATATTCAAAAACCCTTTCACATTATGGACTTCAAAAAGACTGGATTGAAATGGACAGTTTATGTGTGTTTATTAAACCGGCCATAACTTTTTATCCTTACGTCCAAATGACTCCAAATATTTAGAGTATTTGGACAAAATTATTGTTTACAACTTTGAAGAAGTAGATATTTGAAGATTAGGCTGTCTGAATTGCCAAATTTGCGATGCAAGTGGAGGGACAGATTGGGAATGCAAACAGTCCACTCCTTGGGCTATAAATACTCTCCCCTTCTCTCCTTGAGAGGGGTTGGCATTTCAGAAGAGAGGATATCATATTGGCACAACCAAAGCCTTTCCAAAGGATTGGGAGGACCTTCCATACTCATGTTTTCACTTAAGAGACCTTTCCTCCTCTCTTTTTTTTCACTTACTTTTGTGTTCTTCATTTTTGTAATCTTGTAATTCTCATTCTTTGTAATTCTGTTTTAATGCAAGTTACTTATTCAATATCTCTTATTCTCATCCACCTTCTGTAGTTTAATAATTATGTTCTTAAAATAGTTTACATTCAGTTGAATCCCCTTCCCTTCTTTTGCTTCCTCATTCAATCGAAAATCCATTTTTAATTATCATCATCGTTCGTGTGTGTGTGTCAACTTACCACTCTTTTCTAATCCCTTTATTTTGATTCTATTCTTAATTTATCATCATAATTATTTTAACCAGAATATTGAAAATCCAAATGGATGAGTAAATATCTCATTGGGGTGAGTTATAATTCGGGGATGTTAAGTGATTGAGAGTTTTGCTCGATGTGTATTCTTTAAATTAATATTGTGTATGTTAAACTTAATATGTCATGGATTAATGATATGTTTTGTTTAATGAGTGGTTTCCATGGATTATTGGAACCATAAATACACTACCATAAATAAGTTTTGATTGATATTAGAACCCTAAGTTATGTTAAGGCTTGGATTAAAGCCTTTACACTTAGGAATTCCAATCAACGTCAACTTATGACATGGGTGTTAATTTAATGCAATACAAAGTAAGGCTCAAGGATATCACATGCTTAACTCCCCAACGATGAACTCACCCCAATCTTTATCAATTTGGTAAATCAAACATCATCCATAAATCATTTCAATTAAGCTCTGATAATGTGTATAGCAGCACTCGGGTCGAATCCTCGGCGATGGTACTTCGTAATAGTCAATTGTTTTTAGTTGATTGTATTTTGATTAGGGGGGTTTGTTTGAAGAGCGTAATTGAAATGATTTATGGATGATGTTTGATTTACCAAATTGATAAAGATTGGGGTGAGTACATCATTGGGGAGTTAAGCATGTGATATCCTTGAGCCTTACTTTGTATTGCATTAAATTAACACCCATGTCATAAGTTGACGTTGATATGAATTCCTAAGTGTGAAGGCTTTAATCCAAGCCTTAACATAACTTAGGGTTCTAATCTCAATCAAAAATTATTTATGGTAGTGTATTTATGGTTCCAATAATCCATGGAAACCACTCGTTAAACAAAACATATCATTAATACATGACATATTAAGTTTAACATACACAATATTAATTTAAAGAATACTCATCGAGCAAAACTCTCAATCACTTAACATCCCCGAATTATAACTCACCCCAATGAGATATTTACTCAGCCATTTGGATGTTTAATATTCTGGTTAAAATAATTATGATGATAAATTAAGAATAGAATAAAAAGAAAGGGATTAGAAAAGAGTGGTACGTTGACACACACACACGAACGATGATGATAATTAAAAATGGATTTTCGATTGAATGTGGAAGCAAAAGAAGGGAAGGGGATTCAACTGAATTTAAACTATTTTAAGAACATAAATATTAAACTACAGAAGGTGGACGAGAATAAGAGATATTGAACAAGTAACTTGCATTAAAACAGAATTACAAAGAAAGAGAATTACAAGATTACAAAAATGAAGAACACAAAAGTAAGTGAAAAAAAAGAGAGGAGGAAAGGTCTCTCAAGTGAAAACTTGAGTATGTCAGGTCCTCCCAAGCCTTTGAAAAGGCTTTGGTTGTTCCAATATGATATCCTCTCTTCTGAAATGCCAACCCCTCTCAAGGAGAGAAGGAGAGAGTATTTATAGGCCAAGGAGTGGACTGTTTGCTTTCCCAATCTGTCCCTCCAATTGCATCGCCAATTGAGATATTCAGACAGAAGAATCTTCAAATATCTCCTTCTTCAAAGTTGTAGAAAATAATGTTGTCCGACTACTCTCAAAAGTTGGAGTCATTTGGACTTACGGATCAAAAGTTATGGCCGGTTGATTAAACAAACCTAAACTGTCCATTTCAATCCAGTCTTTTTGAAGTCCATAATGTGAAAGGGTTTTCGAATATGAAGATGCCATCAAATCCGAATTGTTTCTTCAAAAAAGTCGGCCGTATATATCGCCTCTTTCACACTGCAAAATCTCAGATATATTGGATGCATACATCAGGAGATATGTCATGCATACTATACTGATTTTAATTCTCGTCCAGAATGATGGGCTGGACTTCAATGATTTATTTGGGCCCCTTGTACTTGGAGTTGGGCCATGAAATTTTTACCAAAGATGAAATGTAGTGTCCCCCGAATTATGGGGGAGATTTAAGAATTTTGGACTTCTGGATTGAACCCCGTAAATCAATCTTCAAGGATGGTCCAGTTTGTTCACAGATTCTTTGGTCTTGATTGTGAGGACCATATGACCCTTCAAATGGCAGCATTGGCTCATGTTTCCTTCTAATGAAATGTTGTATATTGAAATGAGAATCCTAAAAAACAAGAACCACACAATTTGGATCAGTATAGTGATATTTATAATTAAAACATTAAACTGACTCAATTTGACTACTTCTAAAAATGCTCAAATATTATACTAAATATTAAAACATTAATATTTCACACAAATTATGCACATTTCATATAAAATAAGTAAAGGGGGAATATAATAAGTCATGAAAATATTAATTACATCAACTCCCCCACACTTAGATTTGCGCGTGTCCTCATGTGCAACAAATAAAAAAACATGACAAAATCATTTTCACTCACCAACAAATATTAAAATTTTGTTTTCTCCAATCAGGGGAGGTTTAGACTATTTCACTCATCCATATTGAATTCCATCACAAATTTGGTTCACAATAATGCATCAGAAACAATTCATTTTTTCATGTTCAAGGTTTGAATTAGAAAATGTAGGCACTCAAAACTTACTCCTCTCAAGATGATAAAAATGTATTTTAGGAGGTTCACTCATTCACCAACAAAAAGTGAAAATCAAGAGTTTGTAAGAGCTCTCAGCTTCCATTCCCAAATCTAATGTGTACAAGAATCAAGAGGTCTTTTAAGGGGGTTTTCAGTGGCTATGGGACGGTAGGTATATAATGTCCAAAGGAAAAGAGGGGTTAAAAACACCAACATGGAAAAATCAATGCACATTTTTTTTTGAAATTTGATTTGAAAGGAAATAGAAACACATATTTACAAGGGCATGAATGTGTGATGAATGAAAAGTGAGGGAGATAGAAAATGGAATAGGTTGATATGATGGAATATGTACAACATGGAAGACTTCCAATAATGGCACAATACAAGATGATTCAAGTGTTCCTTTTTTTTCTCTCTTTTTGCTCTTTTTTTCGAAAGTTGTGCTTGAAACAGGTCTCACAGTGTGACTTTCCGGCCAATCTCTCAAGCATTTGGTCAAGGAAAGGAAGTGGGTAGTGATATTTTTGTGTTTCAGCATTCAATTTGCAATAATCGATGCACACACGCCAATTGTTTTTCACTCGAGTTGTGACCACTTCTCCATGTTCATTTGTGACAACTGTTATCCCTCCCTTCATAGGAACGACTTGAATTGGACTAACCCATTCACTATCAGAAATTGGGTAGATAATACCAGCTTGAAGAAGCTTGGTAATCTCTTCCCTAACTACCTCAAGTATGAGTGGATTGAGTCTTCTTTGAGGTTGCCTAATTGGTTTGGATGATTCCTCTAGATGGATGTGATGCATGCAAAGGGCAGGGTTGATTCCTGGAATATCCTCTAGGGTCCAACCTAAGGAATTTTTGTTTTCCTCTAACACTTGAACAAGTTGGGACTCCTCAGTTTCAGAAAGTGAAGTAGAGATAATGACAGGGTAGGAGGGATCATGGAAAAGGAATGCATACTTGATGTGTGAAGGAAGTGGTTTTAGATCAGTTTCAGCCTTGATTTGAGAGCTAGACAAGTTAGGAGTAGGAGAAGGGATTCCAGATGGGTTTGGATCATTTTCCTCAACACTGTCCAAGGTGGAGCAGTAGAGATCAGAGTTGATGTGGGATTCAAGAGAGTTTTCAAGTTCCTCCAGATTTATGGAGTCTATGAATGAGAGGTCCACATCAACTTCACCATTTATGACTTTGTTAATAATGGTGCATATTTCACAAGATCCTTTATCATTATAACATGAATAACATGGTGGATTGGGGTTCGATTGAATCTTAGAAGTGTCTTCAAAAGAATGGATTGAGAATGCAGAGTGATCCCCAGATGGGTATCGCATGGCTTGGAAAATGTTGAACTTGACCAGTTGGTCACCGAATTCCATGGATAAGATGCCTGAATGGACATCAATCTTGGTTCTCACAGTCATGAGGAATGGTCTTCCTAGAATTAGGGGAGATCTAGAAGAGGTTGTCTCACCTTCCATGTCAAGGACATAGAAATCAGCTGGGAAGATATGATCATTGACCCGAACAAGAACATCCTCAATTATCCCCTCAGGACTGGCAGTGCTTTGATTGGCTAATTGAATTACAACACCCATTGGGTGCAAGGGACCTAGACCATGGTTGGAGAAAATGGATTTGGGCATGACATTTATTGAGGCTCCAAGGTCTATGAGTGCATCATCAAAGTTGGAACTCCCTATTTGACATGGAACCATGAAGGTCCCTGGATCTTTGCACTTCATGGGAATAGACTGTTGGGTTGAAACATTTTTAATGTTCCTAAGTTGCCTCTTATGGGTGCACAATTCCTTAAGAAACTTGGCATACTTAGGGATTTGTTTGATGGCATCTAAGAGGGGGATGTTCACTTCAACACGTCTAAACAAGTCAAGCATTTCAGGATCAGGTTCAAAGGACTTCTTAGGCTTGGAGATGGCTTGAGGAAAAGGAATTGGGTTCCTTAGAGGAATGGAAGGAGGTGAAGGAGTGGATTCAAGTTCCTTTTCCAGCTTTTTGTTCTTTTCATTTTCTAGATCAACATCGAAAGGGGAGGTAGAGAAATCAGCATTGGGCATTGCAATTTTCTTTCCCGATCTAAGTGCAATTGCACTTACATTACCCTTAGGGTTGGGTAATGGTTGGGCTGGGAGTTGGGATGAATTGGATGGTTGTTGCTGGCTAAGGTGGGATGCAAGTTGACCTATTTGGGTTTCAATGTTCTTGAGGCTAGAACGGGTGAAGGAAGCAAGATCCTCTACAGCACTTTCCCATGGTTGTTTAGAAGAAGAGGCTTGTCCCAAATTGGGTTGGCCTTGATTTTGTTTCTTGGGAAAGCGATTGTATTGGGTGGGGAATTGGGAAGGCTCGTTAGGATAGTGGAATCCAGGAGGAGTATTGTTCCTTTGGGGTTGAGGAACAAAAGGATAAGGTTGATGGATGTTACCACCACTTTGACCATATTGAAACTGGTTTGGATTTTGATGAGGGAACTGAGGAGGATGAGAAACGGGATTACCATACCTCAGAGGTGGGTTAAAGGTAGAAGAGAAGGGCTCAGAGTGGGGTTGGTTGAAGTTTCTAACAAACTGACCTGATTGTTGAGGGTTGTAGTTTCGCTGAGAATTTGCCACATTGAGCTCCATTGGACTAGATAAATCAGATGGATCATCTTGAAGTTGTGGACATGTGTCAGTCGGATGAGATGGAGAGTTGCAGATTCCACAATTCTTGATAGGTCCAGGGAATAGTGACTGTGGCGAAGATGAGGTTGGGGCTTTGGTAGCCACCGCTAGTTGACGCACAAGACCTGTAAGTTCACTCATCCACTCAGTCATCTTGTTGGGATCTATGGATTGATTCTCTTGGGCTTGTTTCACTTGAGCATGTTCTCGAGTATGGAATTGCTGCGTGTTTCCATCCATGTTACTTATGAGATCTCTTCCAGCTGCAGGAGTTTTTTCAACAAGAGCACGACCACTTGCGGCATCAATGAGAGTTCGCTCCATAGCCAATAACCCCTCATAGAAGTATTGGATCAGGAGTTGGTCAGGGATTTGATGGTGTGGACAATTTGCCACAAGCTTTTTGAACCTCTCCCAATACTCATGGATTGATTCATTAGGGAATTGACGGATTCCGCTTATTTCCTTTCGGATAGAAGCTATTCGGGAAGCGGGAAAGAACTTCTCAAGGAAAAGTTTCTTCATGTCAACCCATGAGTTTATGGAACCAGGTGGGAGGTAGTAGAGCCAAGACTTGGCAGAATCCTCTAGGGAAAAGGGGAAAGTTCTAAGCTTGATTTGTTCTTCAGAAACCCCTTGAGGCTTCATGGTATAGCATACTACTTGGAACTCTTTAAGGTGAAGATGTGGATCCTCACCAACTAGCCCGTGAAAATGAGGTAGAAGATGAATCAAACCCGATTTGAGTTCGAAGTCAGCTTCAATGTTTGGATATTGAATACCAAGAGGTTGGTAATTCATATCAGGGACAGCGAGTTCTTTTAGGGTTTGTTCCCTAGGATTGGCCATTTCAATTTCAATTGGTTGGATGAGGACTGGTTCTTGAATTATTTGAGTATCTCTTATGTTCCTCCTAAGTTGGCGAAGTGTTCACTCAATTTCAGGGTCAAACAAATCCGAGGGATTGTTTGGAAGGCTACGGGGCATTCAGAGAGATTTTGGAAGAAATAGGAAGACGGGTTTTTCTTTTTATTTTTTCAGTTTATGATTTTTATGAGAAGATGGGTTTTTCTTTGTGATTTTTTTTCAATATTTTTTTTAAAAAAAAATTTTATTTTATTTTGGTTTTTTTTACAATAACCAGAAACTAACGACTACTTAAAGCACCATCCCCGGCAACGGCGCCATTTGGAAGTGCGGCCGATTTTCGCCTATCGACCATTCAAGGTTCCGGTGCTCTGCTAATGTGTATAGCAGCACTCGGGTCGAATCCTCGGCGATGATACTTTGTAGTAGTCGTTTGTTTTTAGATGATTGTATTTTGATTAGGGGGGTTTGTTTGCAGAGCTTAATTGAAATGATTTATGGATGATGTTTGATTTACCAAATTGATAAATATTGGGGTGAGTTCATCATTAGGTTAGTTAAGCTTGTGATATCCTCGAGCTTTGCTTTATATTGCATTTAAATTAACACCCATGTCACAAGATGATGTTGATTAGAATTCTTAAGTGTTAAGGCTTTAAACCAAGACTTAACTTAACTTAAGGTTATAATCTCAATCAGATATTATTTATGGTTGTGTATTTATGGTTCCAATAATCCATGGAAACCACATGTTAAACAAAACAAGTCATTAATCCATGACATGTTAAGTCCAACATACACAATGTTAATTCAAAGAATATTCATCGAGCAGAAGCTCTCAATCACTTAACATACCTAAATTATAACTCACCCCAATGAGAGATTTACTCATCCATTTGGGTGATTAATAATCTGGTTATAATTATTATTATTATAAATTAATAAGTGAATAAAAAGAAAGGGATAAGAAAAGAGTGGTACGTCGACACACACACACGAACAATGATGATAATTAAAAACGAGCTTTCGATTGAACGAGGAAGCTAAATAAGGGAATGGGATTGAACTGAATTTAAACTATTTTAAGAACATTAATATTAAAATACAGAAGGTGGATGAGAATAAGAGATATTGAAGAAGTAACTTGCATTAAAACATAATTACAAAGAAAGAGAATTACAAGATTACAAAAATGAAGAACACAAAAGTAAGTGAAAAAAAAGAGAGGAGGAAAGGTCTCTCAAGTGAAAAATTGAGTATGGCAGGTCCTCCCAAGCCTTGCCAGGACTCCATGCAACCCCACCACCTCATCCATGTACCTCTGTGCTAGGGCATCCACCATACTTGACTCCATGATTTCCAGGAAGTGGTACAATTTCATCAGTCGGTCCACCACCACCCAGATAGCATCACAACCAACTTGAAATTTGGGTAGTCCCATGACTAAATCCATCGAGATGTCATCCCACTTACACTCTAGGATATATAAATGTTTTCACAGACCCCCTGGGATGCCATGTTCATCCTTCACCTTTTGACACACGATGAGATTTTCTACGAACTCTACCACTGCCCGCTTCACCCCAGACCACCAGAACTGACCTCTAAAGCCTCGATACATTTTGGAAGATATCGGGTGTACTGGCAGGGTTGATTTGTGGAACTCACCACGAACTCTCTCATGAATCGCCTCTAGGATAAAAATATTCCCTCAAAATATAATCTGATTCCGACCATCCTCCAACCATCCTTCTGAAGCATTTTCTTGGTTTTCCTAATCTCACGTCACTTCACTCTCTATGTCTGCACACTGAGACACCTCCACCCTCTATATTAGATAGGACTGCATTTTCATCTGAAACAGACAACATCTACCACCATCCTCCCTTACATCCAGGAGTAGGGAAGCTAACTCTTCCATTTCCTTCTAAGCATCCATAGATTCATGAACAGCTTCTCTCCGTGACTTCTAGCTCAATGCATCAGCCTCAATGTTCCCCATACCTTCTGGGTAAGAGATAGCGACGTGGTAATACTGGAGCAACTATACCCACCATCGTTGTCGCAAGTTCTGGTCTCATTGGGTAAATATATACTTCATGCTCTTTTGATATGTGATGACCATGAAGCGCTCCCCAACAGTATAATTCCACCACAACATCAGTGCGAACACAACCTCCACATGTTCTAGATCATGGGTGGCATAGTTACGCTCATGGGGATATAACTTCCTAGAACCATAATAGATCACCCATTATTGTTGCATCATCACACACCTGAGGCCTTTTCCTGAAGAATCACATAACACCACATACGATACCCCTTCTTTTATAAAACTCATCACTAAGGATCTATCCAACTTCCCCTTCAGATAGCTGAAGGCTGCCTCGCACTTCCCATCCCACATGAAATCCTGGACGTTCATGGTCATGGCTGTCAAAGGTGCTTCAACTCGGGAGAATTTGGTCATGAACGTCCTGTAGTAACCTTTCAAACCTAAGAAACTACAAACATATGCCACTTTCATGGGTGCTACCCAAGAAACAACCACCTTGACCATCGATGGGTCCACCACTATTCCCTTCTCAGACACCACGTGTCCATGGAAATGCACTTATCACGTCTAGAACGTGCACTTTGACAATTTCCCATAAATATAGTTCTGTCAGAGGACCTTAAAAACTATTCTCAGATGTTTGGCGTGAACCTCCACTTATTTTGAGTAGATCAGGATGTCTTGAATCATCACGACTACGAACCGGTCCAGGTATTCCTGGAAAATGGAGTTCATGAGCACCATGAACACAGCTGGAGCGTTCATAACACCGAACGACATGACCACAAACTCAAAGTGCCCATATCTGCACTTGAAGGAAGTCTTCGAGATGTCACCCTCCTTCACCCGCAGATGGTGATATCCCGACCACAGGTCAATCTTGGAGAACCACCCTGCCCCTTTTAACTGGTCAAAAAGGTCGTCTATTCTCAGGAGAGGGTAATAGATCTTGACTGTTACCTGATTTAGTCTCTGGTAGACTATGCACAACCTGAGACCACCATCTGACTTCTTTGTGAATAAGACTGGAGCACCCCTTGGTGACACACTTGGTCGAACAAAACATTTCTTCATCAAATCTTCAATCTGAATCCGCAACTATTGCAACTTAGAAGGCGCCATCTGACAGGTAGCCCTCAGAATCGGACAGCCACCAGGTTGCATGCCTATCCCAATCTCAACATCATGGTGAGGGGGTAGAGTCGCCACCTCCTCAAGGAAGAGATCCATGAATTCATTGATGATCCACAAGACTTCCACCATCACTGTTTCTGCCGACTCCACTGACAGTTCAGGTAATAAGGAAAGGAGGGTCTCCACTTTCCGATTACATTTTTGGTAACCCCACTCACCAATGAAAGTCACGCATCGGCTGCCCAAGTCTGAAAACATGATCCTTCCTCGGAAGCAGTCAATAACATCACATACAGATAACAACTAGTAAATGCCTAGGATGACATCGTATGGATGTATATACAAGATTAGAAGATCCATGCTTGACTGATGTGGACCTATCATTAGTCTACACCCTCGAGAAACATAAAACAAGTCAGTCTGACCTCCGACTGGTGTAGTCAACACCAGGGGCACTGGAAGTCTCTCATCATCTAGTCCCAGAGAACAGGCTATAATAGGAACAAAAAAGGAGATAAAATCACCTTTATCGAAGAAGGCATATACAAGAGTACTAAACAAGCTGATCGTACCTCGAACGACTTTCAGCCATGCTGGAGCTGCTGAATCTGTGGAGTGTAACTTCCCATTCCCAGCTCCCCCGCCCCTCTATTGTCTGCCGCCTCCCAAACCGTGCCCTGGAAGAGGTCCCTGAGGAGTGCCCTGAGGCCGGCCTCCTCCTGCAATGTCTGCCCTTGGAGAAGAGGGATCTCGCTATCCCTACTGGTGCTTCTAAAAGGGCATGGCTTTTAACTATTGCAGCTGGTGCGGGTGCTGCACCGGCCCACCCGCATTGTAGTATACTCGGTCCATGCACTCATTATGAATGTTCCCACGACTTCCATATATGAAGCATCTCGGTCCTAGGACTGAAAGGAAAGGGCATGGACCAGGAGATCGGAACTGGAACTGCTGAGGCATGCTCCCTACTGGTCGAAACCTAGAGGGCCCTAATGCGGGGGGCCTGTTGCTGATAGCATTCCCCTTCGATGAGCCCTACTGGATTCCCTCTCGTGATACACCTCCCATATGTGCATCCTTTCTAACACTTCATCTTTCTTCTAGACCTCCAAATATGTCAGTAGGGTGATGGGAGTAACAACATACTAGAGAGAAGTTCGAAGTGCCTTCTCCAAACATCTCGCCCGAGACTCCTCATCCAGAAAGTGGTCGGGAGAAAAGAGAAGGAGATCGATGACCTTGATCCCCAACTCCTTTACTGACATACACTCATGCTGGAGGGAATGTAGTTCCTGCCTCTTCTCAGCCTTCATCGTGGAAGAGAGGAATTCCCCCCGGAACCCCTTCTCGAAGTCAGTCCACATTACCTCAGTCTCCCTCTTCTCCCCAAGATAAAGCATCCACCACAGATGCGCTGCTCCCCACATCCGGGTTATAGCCAGAGGTACCCATTATTCCACTGGAGCCCAGATCAAGCTGAAAGATCTAACCAGCTCTTCTATCCATCTCTCTTTCTCCACATCAGAGATACTACCCTCGTACTTCTCAAGGGTCTATCGTTGAAAGGCATGAAGCATCCTCTGCCCCTGATCTTCCTCCTCCTCTCGGTCAACCCTCTGTCGATCATCCAAATCAACTTCATGGGAATCGATCACCCACACTACCATTGGTCGATGTCTGAGTTCCATAGCTGCAAAGTAAGCAAGGAATACCTAAGGCCGAGTATTGTAGAATAATAATTTTAAATTTTCTTAGACTTCTTATTCATTTTAAATCCCCTAAATACCCAAGAAACACACGAACACAAGTCATTATGATTCATGCACCTTTCCTAGGGTCTCTACCATGCAATCAGTGTAGCCTCACTTGGCCGTTGAGTAGGCCAAGAGTCCTTGTGTCGGATCATAGGAGGCCCTAAAATCCCGTGTCCTAGTCAGTCTTCCCTGGCCTATTTCACGCACCAGGATTTCCTAACATTGTTTCGCTACCATCCCATGCAACCCTCACTATGTCTAACCCTGAGCTCCATCTTATCTCTCAACATCGCCTCTGATATCATTCTGTCATGACCCGAATTTACCATGATGAGAGAAGGGACAATAGGTTGCTAGACCCTTCTTCATGTTGAAGGAGAGATAATGACTCCCAAGACCCACCTTCAATAGGTCCAAGTGTGGCGACTAGCACCAAGTTTATATAATCACAGATAAGATGGAAGGTATTACCATTTTTATTTAATAGAATCGAGAGATAAGATAGTAATTCCCAACAACACCAAAGGTAGAAGTAAATGTAGAGCCAAAACAAACCATTATCATATGCATGCTCCAAAAGTAATGCTACAAAAGTACAAGCAACCCCAAAATATTCTACCAACGGAAAGAAAACAACAATAACAACTGTCCCAATGTAGAAACTAGTACTATCCTGCATGATCCCGGATGTCCTCTTGAAAACATGAAAGTATATTTATATACATAGGGTGAGCATACAAGTATACTCCGTAGGGAACACCATAAGTTTTCATGCACAATTGTGGAGGCATTCTAATGACCTGTGAGAAAAGAGATAAACGAAACACCTAGCAAGGAAAACTGCACACCCAAGCCTCACCAAGGAACACTCCCCAAATAATGCAAGTCAAGAAATATAATAGTATTAACACATCAATGTTTGGGTACCCGCGCCACTTCTGCACTGGTTATTGAAGACATCCTATGCATCTAACATCTCCCACCATTATCCCTACAGTCCCACTGCCATACCCCACTTGCACACACCTGGGCCATGACCACACATCCCGCCTACAAAAACCTGGGCTATATCAACCATATGTAACCATGCCCGTAAACACATTGGCCAGAACAACCACTGCCATGCCTGAAGACAGCTGGGCCTCATCCTGAAGAAACGTGGGAAATAACCTACCCGCACACACCTGGGTCAACCACCACAACTACCATTCCCAATGAATCATGGGATATAATGGACCTCAGGCCATCTTAGCCTACCTGATGTGTCTTGGGCTATTCGGGAAAGGGAGTAGAAAAGGAGCTAATAACCAGCCACTCATAGGAGTGTTGGAAAAAACACCCTCCCCCATGAAATGGGGGTGTTTGGCATGATGTGCTCAGCATGGGTCGGGCTCGAATAAGAAACATAAAAAATAAAATTACATATATAGGTAACAAGAACACATCCCAACCCATTGGTTCCAAAACCAACCTAAGAACAACACCCTTGTTACTATTCAATCATAAATGATTGTCACATCACTCTCTACCAAGTCACAACTCATTCCTAGAAAAAATTTCCCATTGAGCCCATTCTTTATTTTATGTTCAAGTGATTCCATTTATGTAAATTCTACACTACTGGGAAACTGAAAAGCATAACCACAAGAATTGGAAAGGAAGAAAGTCAAACAAAAATTAAACATTCACACCCGGTCCTCTTGTAATGTTACAACAAAGGGATCTGTGAGATCTCTCAAAGTACTGGAACCAAACCAACCCCAAGATACAGCCCCATATGGCCACAGATCAACAACCAATAACCGTATAACAACATTGGATCCCATCCCCATACAAATCACCCCATAAGCATCAAGTAGAAAAAACAGACATGCCACCATGACAGAGCAAGGAAGATTCAATACTCAAGTACATCATTCACTATGTTTTCATCTTTCCTTTTGGTTAACCGGGGTGATCACAAAAGGATTGTTGTTCACTAGACATTTATTTAATTGGTTGAGTTTATGTGATTGACCAAATTCCCATGTCGGAGCCATTCAATCATCATAGAAGTCGGAGGTTGATTAATACATAAATAAATTCCACCAACGGCCATGATTTTCAGTGGGCATAGGCCCACACAATTCACAACATAAATAATAAAGGGTAAGGAAATACGGTAGAAACAATAATCACACCCCCCTTCATTCTTCAAATGTACTCTTGTTATCTTCGTTAATGTTTGGTTTCATCCATCCCAAAGAAACAACATCATACCCTCCCCGCATGATTAATAGTATGGAGAGATGAAGTAAAACCAAGCTTGGATGATCAATGATGAATTCTTCCTCCATGCACCCAGAACTGAGGATGTGCGGCTTGTAGGGGAGGAACTCTGGGGACTCCTAGGATAAGTATAAAAACTCCAACATAGGTGCACAAAAAGCCTCCGGAACAAGGGACTCCAGGAACACTCAGGGAGGAGAAATAAATCCAGCCAAGAAGTATAGGGAATAAATTATATCGTGATATAAAGATGACATCCTATTGTTACGGGTTAAGAAATTTTGAACTGATTTAAAGTCGGTTCGTGGTTTCCCATGCGGTTGGGAGGTTACACATGATGGGATTAATTCTTATTTAACTATTCTCATCGAGACGGTTGCCATAAAGGATGTGCGTTAAACTGTTTCTTTTAATCGGAGGAAAACGCACAACAGGGGAGGAATAGGAAGGTACGGGGAAAGGCTGTGACACCGAGGAAGATCCATGCGTTTTGGTAAGTTAAGGGTCACCCAGCTCATGGGGGATTTTAGATATTATTTATGTGATTTAAATGGCTTTAAAAGGGGGTATTAAATCATTTTTACATCAAAAGATACATTGCACGAGTGGAAAAAGTCAAAAGTTGGAAAAATAACGAATAACCTTGGTGAGTACATGGTGACACCGTCACAGTGCAAGCGTCACGGTGCCACCAACACGGTCCCACCATCATAGTGCCACTATCACGGTGGCACCCTCACGGTGCCATTGTCACTGTGCCACCCACACGGTGCCACCTTAACGGTGCCACGGTCACAGTTCCACCGTTTCGGTGTCACCCTCGCGGTGCCATCGTCATGGTGTCACCCTCACGGTGCCACAGTTTTGGTGTGAGACTGTGACCGGTGCCACCGTTTTGATGAAAATATTTGATGGAACCCTCTTTTGCAATGTACTGGACCGGGAGGGTCCTGGGTGATACACTATTCATTGCCATCACCCTACTAATTAGTGTAAAATTATAGATTCATGTACATACATATGCTTATTAGGCATGTACCATGATATGAAAACTCAAATCACAGACATAGGTTAATATTTTACTTCCTCAATATATAAATCACCATCGATCCTCACTGGTATCCAGTTCTGGAAATCCTAATTTATGATATTCCTGCTATGGTAGATTAATACTCTTCATTATATGGTGTGGGTTTTACTAAATTCCCACCAAGGAGAAATATCTCATATGATTGCCCTTGAATCGAGGAATCATCACTCGTTGGATGATTGTTTTGATCTTAAAATAATATCCTAATTGGATTTCATCATATAGGTATCCTTTAAAATTAATCACGACATACCTCGGTAAGATGTAAATTTATATATTGGAGCTGAATAAAATTTGATATTCAAAAGACACAATCTTATATGATGCATGTACCACAGTACCCTGAAACAAATTTCTTTGTATACTGGGCTGACAAGTATGTTTTTAGGGTCCTAGTGAATTTATAAATCATCTTCCTCACTAACACAAGGTTCCCTAGCTTGAATACCTCGCTCAGAAAGCCTTGAAATTATTTACGTTTGTTTCCAAACACACCTCATAAGGGGATATAATTCCTAACATAATCTCGAGATCAAACAACCGTTTATACCAATATGTCTTGAGCAGACCCACTAAGACTCACCTCACTAGTGGTAGTGAATGTCACCACTACCCTTAGCCCAACTCCATTGTCTAGGGAATGGGGATAAGTGAAAATTGGTTTAACAATAATGGGAGGCCAATCCATAATTCACATATATGAATGCACCCCACCATCTCCATGTACAGATGCATAGGTATAAAAATAAATGTTATTAACAATTATAATAGAAACAATTCATGTTATAACCACTCAGGAATATAAGAGTGTATGGAAACATAATATTAAAAGTTTTGGGGAATATCAAATCCCTACCCGATCTGATGTCCCATCCTAACAATATCTTGAAAATAATTATTGTGAGATCATATCTCCCAATCAATAGGTTCTAACCACTATACACTGTCAAATACACCAAAGTATCGCTATGTTCCAATAAAATCACAGCTGGCCAGTCTGTTAATTTCATAAAAAACATGTAGAAAATCCTATTATGGTTTGATTATAAACCTACACATTATTATTTCTCACAAACATGAGGGTTCAACATGTTATTCGATAGAAATATTCAACACAACCTCCAGAAACATAGGAATGATATACGATACACACATGTCTATATATATGTGTAAGATCATTATTCAATCCTAGAAAAGATAGTAGAGATATCCACATTTTATCTCATCCCAATGAAACATGAATTTTGTAGTTATTTGGGTAAATTTTAAAGACGATCATCTTACATGGAGGTCTAATGAAGTAACAATGTTGAGGACCCACACCTCTCCTATTTTCTACACATTTGAGGGAGAAAAATCTCTAAATAGAGGACAAACACACTACTATATTGGGGGGGGGGGTACCACTCTGTAAATATATAGTGTTAACACACCCTAGTCCATTAGGGGTACCATTCAGTAATTAGAGTACCCCTTTCTTATTCTACTAGTGGTACCACATATTAGGTATGTGACCCATGCCCAATCCCGTTTGGGGTTACCATGCCATAGATAGGAAGAGGATCCACAAACTAGTCCATTGGGTGGGGGTTATCGCTCAATAAATAAATATAAAACACACAGCCTAGTATTTCTAGGGGTACCACTTAGTAGATAGATTTAGGACCTACACTCTAACCTATTAGTGGGTACCATTTAGTAGGTAGAGGACCAACACTCTAGTCCATCGGGGGGGGGGGGCACTATTTAATGATCAAAATCACTCAAATATTTGAGAGATTCCTACTGAATTTTTATGAATCTAACATATCATATAACATCACAATGGACTCTAAGAATAATTTAATAATGTTATACATGGTTAAATAATTCTAGACATGCAACTCACTAGATAAAATCCATGTCCAAAAAGAATATAAGAGAGGTAGATGATTTAGTCAGGGATACACAACATGTTAGTGGAACAGATGATATGTCAAAATCCTCCTAGTCCTAGAGATGGCATTCCCATAACATGGATCACTAGTCATGTTGTGTATTACATGGTGTCGAAGGGTACTACATGGCATGTTTTGGCCACCCAAGGCCATGATGTCTTATCATAGTGTTGATCGTGTCCTTAAAGCCATGTCTATGTACACTGGGAATGTGCTTGTACGTAGAGGGTGCTTAGTTATATAAATGTCTATGTTCTCAAGGAGTACCCACCATTCCACCATAAATGATTAACATAGTTTGTGGGTCTACCACATGGTTTGTGATATTTAAATCACCCCAAAATCCTAGCTACAATAGAAATGGGTCTACATATGATGTGTAGTCACCAAACATGTAGTTGACATTTTCATGGATTTCTAGATATATCTCATAGATCCCATATCAACCATTTTATACACAAGTAACTCCATTTGAAAACCTGGAATATGTTGTAATTGCTTATAGATATCAATTACTATACTCTGGTTGTTGGAAATCCCATTTTCAATCATTTTCTAGAAGACACAACATGTCACAGGTGCATTCCCTTATTTTGTTTGGTAACAGATCCAACTTAGAAAAGACCAATCAACAGTATCTTGAAATTCATCCAATCACATCCTCAAATATTCAATTTATTAATTATACATGAATCTTCCTTGAATCTGGGTGTTTGATCATACTCGAACCAACCCAGAAAATTGAACCACAGCCCCATAGACCAATATTGATGAATGCAATGAAAAATGAGGGAATCATTTTCAAAATAATTGGATAGACATTATTTTCAAACATATATAGATTAAGGATAACATAGTTTATAGAAATTAAATTATGTTTATAATAAGTAGAATAAAAAATTAAATTTGAAATATGGGCACATGTTATAGATTTATTTAAACATAGATCATAGAATAATTTTTTACCATGGTTAAAATTTTAATCCTATGGGATGAAAAAATGAATGATGATTCATACCTAATCGAAGATAGATCATTGGTGAAGATTTTAGTTTCTAATGATATCGTGGATCTGTTATGTTTAATGCTTCTTAGTACACCTCGATCATGTTTTTGGCCCTCATCCAATCATGTTTCACCAATTAAGAAATATAGGTTCCTCTAAAATTCATCCTAGTGTTGTGTGACTAAAAAAAGTGATATGTAATAACATCATATTAATATATTATTAAGTTTAGGTCAATTGAATTCAAATATATAAATGAATAATTTATTCTAATTTAAATGCACCATCCAATGACTATCTCTAAGAGAGGTCTAGCATCGACAAAAACTGTGTTGCTCCTAGGGTTAATCCAACAATCATGTTTAATGTGTTGTGTTGTTTTTTGAGACTTAGTTTTGGATATATTCCATTATTTCTGATTTGTTTCTCACATGTAGTTTATAATATATTTAATTTCATTATAAAATTAATTATAGGTTCACTGGGGCTCGAAATTTTTTTTAGTACAAATGTATAAATATATTTCATAATATATTCCTAAATAATAAAATGAAAAAATATGGCCCCTATAAGGATCAAGGATTTTTTGGATATGAGATGTATTTGGTCACATAAAAAAAATATGAATCTCCATTGAGTAGCTAGATGATAAAAATATAGTTATATCTTTTTTTCTCCAATGTATCATTTATTACAATTCGGTAAAAATAAACTTTTTATGTATACATGAAATGGTAAATTTGATTGCAGTAATCAACACTTTTGTTCTGATTTGTTTTAGATTTAGTTGATTCATAACTTACATTGTAGTAATTTTATAAAAACAATTATAAATTTCTAAATTTATTCATTGTAATAAACTCAAAATTATCCATTTGAAAATTTATACTATTTTTTTTTCTACGAGTGTGTTTCAAGGGAGTAACTTTTTATATACATAAATTAATAAAATGAACATTTTTACATGAGTGTTGAATCATGAGGGTAACTACCATATAAATTATGTCTACATATAACAACAACTACAATTGAAAAAATGTGGATCCTCATCATATATATATAGGGGGTCTTCTTGGTGAACGACAACAGTACCCCCATCTAACAGGAATCCCCTTACTCTCACAAGTACATGAGATATATTCTTATCTTTGAGGTTCCTTATTACAAGTGTTGATCTCATCATCTATGTGAACTAGGATTGGGATTTCCAATGTATGTGATGAAAATTTTTTTAAATTATTTTCTAACATGTTTTATCAAATAAAGAATCTTTTTTTATAGTTGAACATTACATAATTTTTTAGATATTATATTATAAATATAATAATTATATTATATATTTTTATATTAATAAATATTATCTAAAAGAGTAGGAATAAAAATTGGAAGAACCATGTATAATATTTTCTTTTAAATATGATTTAAAAATTGAAATTAATTATTGGAACTAATTATAGTATTTCTATATATATTTTTGAAGCAAAGATAAATTTTGGTAATAATATTTTCATTATATATAACATTTATATGAATATATTACTAATTTCTAAAACAAAAAATAAATTTTATATTTGTAAAATTATTATTCAAATAGAATTATTATATTTTTAGCCATAAATTTCAGGTGAAATGTTTTAAAAAAATTCTGAGGGGATAATTTTTGTTAGTAAAAGACATTACCAAAATAAAATTTTATTTTACTAAAAGAAATAACGTAGTGTGAAAATGTTAATTATTTTTTATTGTCTTAAATTTGTGGAACATAGGAAATGTCGTATTCAATCACCACTAATAATTATTAAATCCAATGTAATGTAATGAAGAATGTAGAAAAAAATGGTTAATGTATTTAATAGTACTCTAGAATTATATTATATTTTTTTAATATGGTTTTTGGTAGTCCCAATCGAAAAACATCGAAGTATTGTGTTAATTTTGGATGCAAGCATGTATTTAATAACCTATATGTTCTAGATAAAATTATAGGATTATGATTTTGAGATTGATCGTAAATAAAAATATTAAACACCCTTTTTTCATTTATATAATTGGATTCTACCCTGATTAAGGATATTTTCGAAAATATATATGGAAATAAAACCCACTGGTTTAGTGAATGTTTATGTGAAATGGGTATTTGAGGAAGAATTTATTTAAATTTATTGGGGAGTATTTTAAAGTTTTTGGTAACTTTTAGACTTTATGTTATATTAATGACGAGGTAATTATGGGTTATTACACTATTGGAAAATTATAAATATTATAATTTTTTTTTTCAAAGTGGAAAACCCATATATAGGGTAATAATCCCTTATATCTGGTATGGAAATATGTTTCTAACCAACAACTGATGGGTTAAAAGGGTGATTCACCCACCACTGGCCTATGTGATTTTCAGGTTAATATGGCATTGTTTTTTGATAAATGAATTACGATAAAAAAATGCTTTACCAGTGTGGTTAATATTGAGGTTTAAAGATTAGTTAATTATAGTGTATAAATTTTTGAAACTATATTGGTTTCAAAAAAAATTTAGTGATTAATTTTTTGACATGTCACCATTTTATAGACCATTAAATCCATTAAATGTAAAAAAAATTTCTTTCAGATTCTAAGATTTAGTTTTTCTACATTAATTTCGTGAGGTTTTTGATGAATTTAAAATTAAACATCACAAAAAAGGAGGAAAAATTGACGTTTAAATAGAAATATATAAATTATTTTAATTTATTTATAATATTATGCAGTAAAAGAATTCATCTATCATATGAAATGGATATTGAAAAATTGATATCCAATTGACATCAAAAATTTTGGATCCAATGGTATTATAAATCATCATTGTTCTATGGTTTATAGATATTTATCATTACATTAACCATTCAATATCTTGTTATCAATTATCTCTATCAATCAATATATTTATTTACAATTTTTATACTAGTACATATTTTCAATTTCAACCAGTGTTCTCCCACAATGAAACCTAGTTATGAGTTAATATTTATGAAATTTTTATATCCCTTTTTCTCTTATTAATAATATTTTATATTAAAACATTTTGAAATGTGGATTTTCAACAATGGAATGTTTGTATATCAAACACTTAATTTATAATCATAAGATAAACTTTCTTGGTTGGAGTATATTTTCTATAAGGGAATGTGACACACCAAAATTTAAAAAGAAGAAAATTTTATTCAACAAAATATGTCACGTGAAACAGTAACAATAAAAATTCCATAAAATAAATTTCTTTTTTATTAAGTAACTTTGAATACTTGTGATGAATTCAACTCTAATTATATAGAAACTATAAAATACAATACTATTATAACCTAGTCCTTAAATTTGAAGTAAGGAATAACAATATCAAAATTATATAATTTATATATTTTTAAAATTGATAGAATAAATTATATGGATATCTATTGAATATAGAAAAATTAATTAATAATAATTAAAAATTTCAAATAAATTTTGTTTTTGAATAAAAATAGTTTTGTTTCATTTTGAAAAAAAATCATAATAATGAAATTTTGAGATATACAGAAAAAAATAATATACAAGATAAACATCATTATTTAAACCATCATGTCAACATAATCTTAGGGTGAATTTTTTGGGGCTTTTCTGATATGATATATTCTTAAATGAATAGTAATAGAATAGTTATTATAAAAAACCTTATTTTATTTTAAATCATATACAATCCATATTAAATTTTAAAATTGATTTTAAATTAATAATATTTCAATAATATATATTTTTAATAAAAATTATTTGATTAGTAAAAACATTATATTTAATTTTATAAGAATGTTTTTTTAAAATAATTGAACATTTTTTCCTTTGGAAGACAACTATTTTCCACTGCGTTTGTGGGATGATTTTTTATTTGAATTATATATATTATTTGAATTTAATTTATATAAAAGGATTTTATATTTACAATAATTATAATTTATATTTTATCCATTGTTAATTTAATTTCTGACCATAAAAAATAGTGAAAATTGTAAAAATTAATTACTACGGTCAAGGTGAAAACGAGTTTACCAGGTTGTTAAACTATAATGATATGAGTTAAAATGGCATAAAACATGCACAAAACTCATTACCTGGAAATATTTGGAACTTAATACATATATTTTTTGAGATTATAATTTTTAACCTTTTGGAACATTAATAAATAGGGTACACTATATTCTTTTGAATCATTTCGTTTGTGTCCTCTCCCCCATGTATAAAATGCCACAATATACCTCCAAATATTCATAAATTTAATGAATATTTGAGTAAGAAATCCCTAAAAATTATTTTTAAAACATCCTTATAGAAAATATGAGAATTTATAAATTCCAAAAAGTGTAACACTAGCATCCTTAAATGGAGATCAAAATGAAGTTTCTCTATGAAAGGGTAATTATCATAGAAAAGAGATATTATTATTTTCTTCTTCCATCACCAATTACATATTAACACATCCCAAATAATAAAAAATTTATTTTGATAATATTAATATTTTATTATTTTTTTAAATAATATTTTCCGTCATCATCATTCAATAAATGGGAAACCTAATCATTGATCAATTGTACAACATGATACCACCTCGTGAATTGATGTAATATTTATTTCTATGAACACATATCAAAAGTTTTTTAATGATTAATTTAATGAATATATATAATATTTATCACATTATTATACATGTAGAATTATATTATCACATATACATTCATACTGCCCATTTATTATAAATTAGTATATTGACACACATGTTACACCAGAATACTGCCCTATAAAGAAATGTGATTATTTATTCCCATAAGCAATACATTGAGGGTTTTAAAGGAAAATTTAATGAGTATTTGCGACATATATGACATGATTTTACCTTTAAAATGTTATGGAAATTATAATGACGTTGATACGTATGTGCATCCTACTGTCTACATGAATAAATGTCATATGTAATATATGTTTTAAATTTTAATAATGATTCTAATTTTTTTTCACAAAATGGTAAAATAATACAAATAATATAAATATAATTCTTCTCATTTTGGAATTATATAATATGATTAATTAATAGAAGAATTATTTTAAAACATTCATGAGAAAACAATGCAGTTTACAACAGAAATAATATATATAATGAATAATTATTTACAAATAAGTGATAAGTTGTAATAAATGTCCTATATATGATATTATTAATATTAATATGATTCTTATATAATTTTATATATTTTTAAAACTGAAATACAAGGGATAAATTTCTTTTCATGTAAAAGGAAGTGTGATGTAAGGTACATCATCTCAATTTCCATTTATTGAGGAATGTTATTATGTTATTCACATAATTTATTTTCTATTTTGTATATAATAAACCATTTTCATATAAAACAATAAATAATTTACACTTACTGGTATTGTAATTTTAAACTATTATTATTATAATAAAGTGGATTTTACTTGATAATTTTTAACTAGAAAATAATTTCATAAATCCATTCCCATGGTTATATTACTTATTCATTATCATTAGCATTATAAAATTATCCGTGTAATGAATTTTGATAATATTATGTTTTATTTACAAATAATTTATATGATTCAATATTCGATACACAAATTCAATTAATTTATCAATTATCAAAATATTTTTATGATCACACTAAGGGTTTCTTTGATAATCTAATTTTTATCAGGATTGTTTATGCTTGAATATCCAAAAAAAATTATTTGACTATTGTAAAATACTCCCCATTTATTTTCATTTCATTTCTTATTTCATGATCCAATTTTATTTTAATATAATTTGGTTATTCTATATATTTTGAAGAAATAATATCATATAACTATAATTGTAAAAAAATTATTGAGAAAATGATTTCTAATAAAATAAGACATTCTTCATCTTTATGATCCAAAATAAATTTTCTTTAAAAAAAATAATTTTTAAATATGTTTTAAAAAAATTCCTTAACATTTCCAAATTTATATATTAAATACTATTTACCCATGTATGTTTTTATAAATTTTTTAAAACTAATCTTTTTTTCATTTTCTAAAAATTGGATGTTAGGCATCCAAAAATGTGAAACGAATAATTGATTTTAACTAGTATGACATGTACGTAATTCTATAAAATTAGGATAAAATAATGTTTTATTTATTCAATTATAAATTTAAAAGGTAATTTAAAAAAAATTAGATATATTTTTTGAATAATTTTTTTAAAATTTTAATTTCACAATGAAAAGGTTATTTTCTTAATTTTTTTTAAAGATCAATTAATGTCAATTTTATTAAAAATGAAACAAATATATATTTTTACATTAACAAATGGGGATATATTTTATTGATACTATTATCATTATTTAAGGGGATGGTATATTATAATTTTGATCACTGAATGTATTGAATTTCACATTCTTCATTAAATTTTTATGTTATTATCATTACCATGAATTATTGAAATTCCTATGATTATTAGATATTACATTTTCCCTAAATACCATTATTATTGATTATGGATATATGAAATACATAAACTATATATCATTTCTACATATAATACTTACATTTTAATGTTAGATGATTCAATTTCTCTCATGTAAATCATGTGGGAAGAGGCATCGGGGAGATTGTTTCAAAAGGAACTAGAAGATGCTTTGGGTGTGGAAAAGAAGGACAAAAAGCTAGTAAGTCCAAAGGAAAAGGTTCAGTTAACACCCTGGACAAGGATAATAGTATTGCTACGACATCAACAAGGATTAGATGTTTTAAATGTGGAATGTATGGGCATTATGAAAAACAATTCCCTAAGGGAAAATCTCATGAAGAGAATCAATATGGTCATATGAGTAGTATTTATGTGGATGATGATGAAGAGACTAAAATTGAAATATGAGATGAATGAAATGATGAAGCAGTCAGTGGTTTAAGAAGTTAGTGGAATGATTTTATGTTTATAATGAATAATGTATGTTACTATGGAATAAATAATCATCTAAGGATTGTTACACTATTGTTTTTCCTAAAGTATTTGAAAGTATATGTTGAATGGTACCGGTAACCATGGAAGGTTATTCAGAAAGTAGATGATATGTTCATAATGAAGGGATAAGAAGATAATGAGATGTTTGATTGTATTAATGAGCTCATGACTAATATAAGGACTAAGTGATATTATGGTTTGATTATATAGATTTTTTGGATTTTGGTATGTGGAAAGAGTTACAGATTGACAGTATTCATGTTTTCACTAAGGTTATATGGTAATTTATGTTTCGAGAGAATATATGACTAAGGTATTAATGTGTTTGGAATGCAACCAACAAGATATATCTTATGATATATGTGAGATAAATTCTTATATTCACAATCTTGGCAGATAACCTTTCGTGTAATTGTTTTGTTTATACTATGAGATTCGACCAAAGTATTTTAGATAAGCCTAAATATTGGAATGAATTATGATGGACATAAGTTAGTATTATTTTTGGATAGAAATTTTTTCGATAATATTGATGTGATGTTATAGTAATGTAGTTTTAGAAAAAGGAAACCTGCAGGACGGGCGACAGCCCATCGCGTCGGACAAGGATATGGGAATCGAACCCACAACCGAAGTGCGCCAGGCCTTTATCGCCTACCACTGGCCTATAGGAAGTCCCTAGTTAGTAGAAAGTGGTTTTATTTTATTAAGCGGTATGATAGATGATGTATAAGTCCATGTTTGAAATCATATCTGATTAACCTCACTATACATGGACTTATGTATTCGATAACGTTTTCTAACCTTTTCATTGAGATAGATGGAATGAACCATCATTTTATCAAATGATCTTTTAGCACTTCACGAATAAAAAATTCAATTTAATTTCTTTAAGAGATGAAGTGGAAATTGTTCAAAGCATGAACAACAGTGAGATTGTACCAAAATCAAGCAAGTATTTCTTCTAATTCAAAATTTTGAACATTAGGGAAATGATATTGAAAACCAAAAATGTTGTCCTAGTGCTCTTATATCCGACTAATCAGAAGGTACCTTAGATCATCGAAAATCTATGTCTTTGAGATTGTTGGCTTTTCGATAGCCATGTTCTCTACCACTCTCTATCAGAATATGATGGTTATATTTCTCTTCCATATCCATATTTTCTTCAATGTTCTCCTATGTCGAAACCCAGTGATTAGTTTATTTGGGTAACCATTACATTTCATACTTTAGTTTTTAATGTTATGTTTTGGTATTTCATTTTACGATGTGGGTTTAAATTATAGAAACTTTCAAGTAGAAAACCATATATAACCACGACAAATTTCTAGGGAGAAATTCATTTTAAGGGGGTAGAATGTAACAAAACGATATTTTATGATAAGTAATGTTTTTAATTTATTTGATGTCATGTGTTTTAAGCTACAATAAGATTATCTTGGGGTGTACGCAACACTGTATTATCTTGGAGTATACACAAAATTATTCTTGGATCATGCTACAAACAATTTCAATTTTGTTTGATAGTTGTTATTCTACGAAACATGGAGTGTGTATGTAAATATATATTTATATTCAATTTATAAATTAAATATGAATTTATTTTGTTTTACGCAACAACAAAGGAGTCTTTCACTACACTCAACCCTGATTTGCCTTGCATTACACGCAATCACGACCTTCCTCGATAGCATGTGTTGTACGCAATACCGGGTTTCACTAAACAATGATATATGGATATAATATTATCACGAACTAACCGTTATGAATATTATTAACTATGTTTTGAATTTTATAACATTATTCTTCTTCTTACAAATTTTCTAGAACATGGTATGAGAACAAAATAAAATTTTCGTATAAAATAAGTATTTTTCAAAAACAATGCAGTTTTGCCGCCTTGTGATGGCGCACCCACATTAAATCTATTTTTTTTTGAAATGTTTATAAGTTCAATTTGAAAAAATAAAATTCTTCTTTACAATCAGTATATAAAAATTTACTTTGGATAAAATTTTCATATTATTCTGATAACATTCATATTTTAATGAATAGTAAAAACACGCTATATTTTAATTAAAAACATGTTTTTTCATCATAATAATTTATATGGTTAAATTATAATATTTAATGGTTTTAAAGTATAAAAATAATATATTTTTACCATTTTATATAATTTATGTCATTAGCATTGATTTTACATTGAATTCGTAGGTTAAATCAATTCAATCTCATGAAATGTTTTAAACAAAAACCCATTTTCATTCGACAACATGATTAATTTAAATTTAATTTTTGCATCTTACGTGTATTTAATTTGAAATAATGGACTCCATATTTGGATTCATTGGGTCCAAATTATGTTAATAGGTTTTTTTTGATATTATGAATAGTAACTACGACAATTTTTTATTTACTACAATTAAAGGTAAATCGGGTAATTAAGTGTAAAACTAAGATTATAAAATTACCCTAACACTTGGAAAAATCATATTGGATGAATAAAAGTCGACACATATCACCTAAAGGTCGGAATAGATTCATTTCATGGAATTTTGACAATGAAATAATATAATTATTTTAAAAACCAAAGAAAGTGACAACATGTCACTCTCTTAAATCATATAAGTATATTAATTTTAATTTAGTGATAAACATCCTGTAACTTCAAAAATTAATAGTCTCCAGAAAGATAATAAAATTATATACATCATATGAATTTATTTATAATTTTTAGGGATTAAATAATTATCATTAAAGGTGACATAATAGTGATGTTGAAATTATTTTAATAAGAGAAATATCAAATAAATGGTTTTAAAAATATTATAATAAATTTTATATGAACTATTTAATGTGATCCAATAATATTCTAGACAAATATGACATGTTATAAATCTATTAAAGCATTTAGTTTGAACATATATTCTGTATATGTTTTATTTAAATTCAAATAAATAAATAGTGTCAAAATTGACACTATTGTTATTTTATAAAAATAACATATTATAAAATTGTTTAAAAATCACAAAAATATTTAAAAATTATAAATTTAAATTTATATAGTCTAAAATGATATAAATTATCCAATTATGGACAATTCACAACAAATAAGTAATTATTTATAATAATTTAAAATTTATAATGTTATTACCACAAATATAATTAAATTTATTAAATAAGGATAAATCAAGTAGATAATGTTTAAAATAAATTCCTAACATGTATAAATTTTATTGGATGATTATATTACATCCCTATATCATCTAATATTCGGATATGAGTCATTTTTGAAGTTTTTATGTATGGTTGGGATTTAATATAAATTATTATTTTCTTATATTTCCAACGGTGCCCCTCTCCTCCCTTACAAAATGGAATCTCCTCCCTTTTCTCATCACACAACATTGAGCCTTGAAGCTCAGCAAACCCCTACCCATTTTAATTCCCAAATTCCTTAGAAACCTACTAGAGGTACTGGTCTTCTCAAAAGACTAACTCTTGTCCCTAAGAGAAAGTTTAATGGAGGCACTTCGAGAAAGAGGTAATACCTTCTACCATTTTCTTCAAGTTCCATTATATTTCTACTCCCTCTTATTTAGTTTCTTCATTATGATGTATTAAAATAAGTATACATCATATAATTATATGTTATTATAAATATCAATCAACTTTATTTCACCTTTTATCCATCCTACGGAAAACAAAATCACCACGCGTGCGTACGTACGGAATATCGTCTCCACGCCGTGGTGTAATCTGTTTTTTCACCAAAACCATACATGGATGGGTATTATGGTTTAAAGAATAACTATATATGGTTATTATAAAATCATACTTATTCTGATAGATTATACCATCCACTCCAATTCTATTCAATAATTATGGGAACGATATCATCGCTCGTGTGTACGTACGGACTACCGTCTCCACGACGCGATGAGATTCATTTTCCATGTTAACCATTCATTAATGATTATAAAGTAAATATAATAAGTAATCATGAAATATATGAAATAATAATGATACTGGATTTATGTATATATATATAAGTATGTCATATACTTAATTCCATTCAATTCAATAAAGAAACGAAAACAACATTCATGCGTACGTATGGCCTACCGTCTCCATGAACGGTGTATTTCTTTCCATTTATTGATCTCTTATATATATGTATATTATTAATATATATTATATATAAATATTGTTTTAAATTATGTAATTAAGTAATCATGATCTAAGTAATCATATGAATAATTACAAGTCAAAACACGGATGACAAATGAAACGATTTTACCCAAAACGCTCTTTAACATAGAATTTACAAAATAACAGGTAATATAAAGTCATAAGTGAACCATATATGAAATCATAACAATGGATATGAATCTGTAATAAGTCAATGACATTATTTAAATCATTATACAGGAGGTTCAGATACATACGAAGCATATCAGACCTAAGGTAAAAGATAATCTTTCCAATCTCGTTCTTATCCAAGATTGTTTATTCCTAAGTATTTACTGGGGTTATTTTTATCATCAATGTCCATGTTTTCTATAAATTTTTCCACGTATGTTTAATGTCCTTTTACCCATTTTTTTACTTTTACTACATGGTATTTATGGACTCTTTCTTTTACGAGGTACTTTTTTACTTTTCCGGCAAAAGTACAAGAAGAATGTTTTTTAACTTATATGGCACGAACGGATTTTTACAGTTTTATAAAGCCTTATTTTCATGAAGCTTCCTCCAAAATATTTCATGACTATTTTCAACAAACTTCTTTTCTTTTAAATTTTCATGAAATTTTGTGAAAAGAAAATGATTTTGAAGAAGAAAGGATATTTTCCTCATGATTTCATTTCATGTGTTTTATCAAAACCATTTTTTCATCTAAGTTGATATTATTTCATATGTGTATGTTTCAAGTATAATGTCCCTATGATTTACATGGTTTCAATTTTATTATTATGAAATGATATCCATTTATTTTATATGGATTATGTGATGATGGGATGATGTTTATGAAACCCATTTTATTCTTTGGGTTATGATGAATGTTTTAAGTTTATTTTGTGGCACAAGTTTGAATAATTTCATTATGAGATGGATGGGACCTATATCTACCTCCAATGCATTGGGTAATGATTTATATCTCATGAGATAGACATGGCTATAATGGTAAGTTAATACAGTTTATTTTTACAGGACTTAAACGAGGAGTGAACTCGATTCAAAAAGGGACTTTATCCACTACGATGGTCTTGGCAGCAATGCCTTGGCTACTATGGAAATCATAACATGTGCTGAATGGTTGCCACAAATATATGTTTTATTCGCATTATATTTTATCATGGTTGATGTTCCATTATGATATATTCCTTACGTACTTCCATTATTTACGTATTTGATCAATATTATGATGTACAAATTTCAATTTCTTGTTTTTGATTTCAAATGATTTTGGATTGTTTTATGTTCTATATGTTTTCCCTTAATGAGCATTCGATCTCACCGTTTTTATGCTTTATTTTTCTCAGGAAATAAAGAAAGGTTTTAGGTAAGGAAACAAAAAGGGTAAGATCGTTATGGGAGTTGTTGAAGATCTTTCCACATGATTAGAAGTTTATATTCCATGTTTCCAAAGAAACGAAATTTCTATGATCCTTGTGTGTATCTTTTTGATATGTATTAAGTATTATGCAAAAGTAATTTAATGTCCATATACATCAAGATTTGGGTCTCCACCTCCACACCTTATCCATTGTTTTAACCAGTGGGTTTACCTCATCAGTGAGTCCTTATTCGTGTTTTTTCTAAGGGGGAGGGGCTCTAAGGTCCATGGTGGAATATGCTAGAGACATCCAAATCCAACATCCAATAGAATTTTTGGGAATTGGTGGTCCATAGGATGATGAGAAAAAGATATAAATTGTTGAGGGTGTCTTTCACCTTGTTGAGAATCTTTATGAAAGGACGGTGAATCTAACAGCGTTCAGAAAACATATAACCAGTAAGAGGTGCTTGGCCATTATAATAATGGATAATGGAGATTTAGAGTTCAACATGGAGGACATAATAGGCCTTTCCATAGGGGAAATATTTCATGATATGCATAAGATTGAATGATAATAATTTTTTGTAGATCTACACGATTGTATCTTCATACATTGATAGTTTCACTGAGTTGGATCAGATTTGTCCTCTCTTTGCTACAAATGAGATTAATATGTTCTAGAAGGTAAAGATCACTATTTATATAAACATAAGAATATAGGTTCTGACTATTAACCTAGTGAAAAACCCTAAGGTTATATTTTGGGACATTATTATTGATAACATTCTATAGGATGATAGAGAAGTTGGTCCTTCTCCCACATTTTGTACATAAGAGATTGGACCTCATCCTTGATTCGATATTTTAATTTTTATGTTATCACATTTAAGGGTTAAGTGAGGACCCCCAAAAAAGATATAGAAATATTTAAATGGACACATATTAATCTTTAAAATCCCCAGAAATTAAAATAACATATCATCAAACAGAATAAGATATCCCGAATAACATAAATTAATGTTTAAGTATATTAGAGACATTATCATTATACAATCATCTCTATAGAGAACTAAGCCAAAATTATGGATCATTATTGATAATATATTAAAAGTGAGGAACCATTTAGTCCCATGTTTGTAAGAACTCCTGAAATTAATTTTTTTTTCATTGATGAATTTGATCAGAAGACGTTCCAGTTTGTTGAAACACCTGTACTATACAGCATTGGTGTCAAAATTAGGTAATATTCCAAAAATCCTATTAGCATCATCCAAGGGGATTAATAAGTATATAATTCTCCACCATTGCATCCCTTTTGTTAAATATTATATAATAATCATTTCCCATCATTCCATTCTCACCATCCCTTTAGATGAGTTTTCTCTTCTTGGAAGACTTACTTTCTATTGGTTTTGGAAAATGGATGAATTATTTCGTCACTTTGGGTTTCATCCATTTGGTCAAAATATAGATCCTAGAATATCAGCTTTATTTATTTACAATAATCCTTCTGGGGAATGAATTCACTAGTTGATTCTTCCATCTTCACGATCCCATATGAAAAATACCAAAATCCCATCATATGTATCTACCCCATTGGTATCTTTATCCCATTGTGCTATTTTTATCCACCTTTCTCCTATGCTTTCCACGTAATTTATAGACCCTATTAACAATTACATATTTTAATTGTGTCCAATTTTCCAATTGAATTTATCTAATTCATTGTGCTCAACTATAATCCATGATCATATAATACCCATTACTTATCGGTCTCCTCGTTATTGCATCATATTAGACCACCATAGAATTTATCCGAAACAATTAACTCAATAGGATCACTGACAGTTTTTAAATCCTCTACTTATGAATGATAAGATCAGTTTTCTATTTATTTGGTTTAATGAAACAACTTCATGAACCCCCTATGCTCCCCTTAAACAAACCTGAGACTCCCTCAAATTTTTGTCTCCCAAGTATCACCTCAGTTAGCTATAGATAGTTATAATCTTTGATTCTGGGTTTATTTTTATTACATATTTTGGTAATCCATCATGATTAGCCATATCATAAGTGCCTAGCTAATCCACCCCCAGGACATTGTGATTTTTATTCACTGTCACCTACATATCCTACACATACCTATAATAATGCCTATAATGGCCGAAAGAAGTGAAATGGTCCAGCTGACTACAAGACACAAAAAAATATTTGAGTAAAAAAGAAACGTCTTACTTCCAATGAAATACTTATCCGACCCTTATCTACAAATATTCTTGTAAAATTTTAGAAACATCAACACCTACACATTTTATTGGAAAAAATTGAATGAATCAGTGAATCTATTCAACTATCAGAGAATATGTATTGACCAACTAGATTTTTAGGTAAAGCTAAAATAGAGTTTTTTTAAAGGGTAGCATGATTTTTGAGAATCATACCTAGACTGATAAAGCTGAAGTATCCCACATCCCATGGAAATGAGAATTCCTTATGAATAAATAGAATAAGAACCCATTACATTTTTAGGAGCATTGGACAATGTGATAATATATCCATCCATTGACTCAAAAATGATCATGATATTACTTTTTCAAGATTCCCCAAAAACATTTCTTCATAGAAACCCTAGGAATAGAAAAAAATGTCAAATGAATTGATAGAATGGTTTTGATAATAAAAATATGCCACCAATGAAAATTTGAAGATATCTAAAATGTTGGTGAACTCTAATGGTGAGATTCTAAGATATGGAAATCCTCTAAATATATATAGTACATTCGGGATAATTAAGATCTCCAAAAAAATACAGTTGAAAATCTAGATTTGAAAATCAGAGGAAAGAGTGAAAAAAATTAATTGAGGAAGACATGAGGAGAGAACCCCCCTAACAGGGTGGTTGTGAATCATGGCTATTGATTAATTGGGAAGGATTGTAAAGTAATGTGTAATAGGGTACTATTATGTACGTAGAACTATGTTTATATTCTATAGTTTCCTATCGATGAAAACTGAAATGCTTCAAATTTGTGAAGGTCTGTCATTTCCATACGTTCTAAAATGCATGTAAAATATAGTCTTGATAATAAGGAAAGATAAGAAATAATATGTTACTCATTTAATGTGAATTGAATATTGGTTTCTATATGGTATATAGGCTTTTTAGGAAAACATAGATTCAACTAGGGTCCTCGGTAAAAGGTTCAAATGATGATTAATCATGAGAGTCACAAACCTCCAATACTAAGTCATGGATCAGAGGAAGGAAATGTATATGAGGTGGATAATACTCTAGCATATCATGGTTCGAGGATATCTAAAATTCATGGTATAATATAGATCACATTTACATTTCCAATTTCATTTTTGGATATATGTGATTTTCATCCCATTATATCATTTTATTTTATTAGGTTACTTTTATTATATGTTATGTTATATCCTATTCTTATATCATTAAATACACCATATTAAATGAACAAGAACCATTTTCAACAAATCCATGATTTTCCAAAAGTCATTTTATGTTTTTTGAAATCTATTGGTCATCATGACTCTATAGATGATTACCATTAATGGGATTACTAAAAAGCACTAGACCACTAGTTCTTGAGCATATATGGAATTTTATTGAAGGTGAGTATCATTTAAATCTCTTATGGGAAATAAGTTCGATATATCATGTGAATGTGAGTTTCAAATCAGAATAGTTGGTGTAGACATGATCCAACCTAGGATAATCATGTTATAGATTGTAGGAATGTGTCTATCTATGGTATTAGTAGTACCACACTATTATTTTCTGCATGCAATGGGTCTCTAAAAATAAATATTTTTGGATGACTTCATAAGACTCCCCCTTAATAGGGAGTTGAAATTGAGATACAAACCATGGTATGATCACATATAATATAAATAAATCCTTATCAAATGGTGCTAAAAATGTAGAATGAACTCATGGTGTAACCCCTATAATTGAAATGGAAGAGTATTATTAGGCTGAGTACATCACTAGTGGAGGTGGGTCACATGTTTTTTGTCCTTGATTGTGGGTTATAGATTAGGACTCCATGTAGATTAACATAAGATATACTAGGTGGTGGTGAAAAATATATTTAAATTTCCAAAGATCAATATTATCTTTAAAAAATTATATCATTCCTAATGGATCATCATGAACATTCCCCAATAGCATTATCATTATTTTTAGGTCACTATGGAGGAAATCGCAGAGATGGTGTTGCAATGTACATATGGGGTATATGAGTACATGGGGATTATTTTTAGAAACAAATGAACTAACAATGTTGAATGATCTATTTAATAAGATCCTCCACCCATATCATGACACATTCAACATTATGTTCATTGATGACTACCACATCTACTCACCAACCGAAGAGAAATGTGTTGGACATCTCAACACTATCCTGGGAAAATATGATCTGTATATTCACTCTGCCAAGATATTAAAGATTATATTTATGAATCATAAAGTTTAATTAAAATATAATTTGGTTTGTGACATATTTATATCCATGGACCTAGAAAATTCTGAAGTACTGTTGTGTTTGACATGTCTATATAACATGTTCAAGATCAAGTGAATTTTTGGTTTAGTGGGATATAATCAATATTTAATATAGGTATTCCCTATTTTAGAGGAACGTGTTACCATGATGATAAATAAGGGAGTGAAATTCCCATGGTTAGAGAAGTAAAAAAAGAGGGGATTCTTGAGTTGAATAGGGGGTTTCCAGTAACTACTATATAGATACATCTCAATCTAGGGATTGGCCCTTTCATTTAATGTAATACCTCTGGATATTTTTTGGGAGCATTAGTGGTGTACAAGGAGTTGGTAGTATCATATTGGAAACTCATTCATTGACCCCATCTGTGGAATTATCCTACCCATGACTTGGTGTTAGTATCAATGTTCCACACATGGAAGAGTTTATGGTACTATATATATGTAGATGGTTTTGTGGTCAATATAAATCCCAAGATCCTCTATTATATCTTAAAAAATATGGAACTCAAATTCTGGAATGGAAAATGGAAGAATATTTATAGATGTTCTACATTTAGTTTTCCAATAAACTAGGTTAAAAAATCATTATAGATGCCCTTTGTCTTTATATGGAGGTATCTAAAGAGCTTAGTGAATAAAATTCGAGGTATTAATGGATCTTGATGATCTGGTTGCGCTATTGGATGATAGATTCGACCAAGGAACATGGATCATGGAAAATCATCCCATTAGGGGTCAAATATTCATTTTAGGATTGGGTAAAGGATGGGTAAGAGTCTAAACCAGATTGTGTTGTGATGTGGGCAAAGTTAGCAAGTGCTTAGAAAATACCCACATAGACATTGGATGTTAGTGATGTGATAATTTTATATGGGATACATATATTCCCTAGTTTCATCATGGAAGTAATGAAGAGAGACTTGATGATATACTTTTTTTGTGGTAGATCCTATTCTAAAAAATATGTACCATGATATGAGGATATAGTTCATATTTATAAGGAAGAAGAGAAGCATTGCTGGATTTGTTTCCCAATTCCATACGTCCAAGAGGATAATGGATTAGTACCAGGAACCTAAGAGACTACTCCATACACATCTAGGGACCACATGAAGGTAATTGGAATTTAAAATTGATTTTATACGGGGTTATCCTATACCCTAAGGATCCATGACACTATCAGAGAGATTTTTGATTTCCTGATTGAGTTTTCTCACTTATGAGAAATCCATGAACTCATATTGTATTTGATCTAATAAATAATTACATCCATGAGATTGTATGCATTCATTAATTACCATTGAAAACAATAACTAATATATATTAATCTTTGAAATCATGATTTTATAAGGGATTGAAAATGTTCTTAGTGACTCTATTCAGTTTTATCACATTGTACTATCTTCAAATAGATAGGCAATTTGAGTGTCCGATCTATATATTACAAAATATTCTTTGAGATTTAATTTTATAATTCATTATAAAATTGGATGATGAAGTAGCATTAGATGAGTTTCTATAAAAATTAATTTTCCATTATTCTATTCAGATTAAACATTATGTGAATCTCCAAGGATGTATATATCTTTCATGAAATTACTGGAATGGGGATGATAAAGAATATCTTATTTTTCCAAGGAAAATACAAGAGAGAAACTAAATAGAGAAAAATATTCAAAATGGAATGATAAAAGTTCAATGTTTTTCAATGATAATATTCTAAAAAAATTTGGAGATGACTAATGAATTTGATAGGGGACCTATATTTTATAAGTGTGACTCAATAGATAAGAAAACGACATTTGAGAATGAAAGGGATGTATAACTCATGATACATTGGACCTTAGATATAACTAAGATGGATAAGATAGGGGAATACAATTCAAATATATATTAACCTTATAGAGGTATGAAACATGTGTTTCATGTTTCTCAACTTTAGAGGTATATGATTTATCCCATTAATGTCATCAACCTGGAGGCTATTAAGTTGTAGGATGAATCATTATACATGGAGAGCATGTTGGAGTTTGTTGAAATTAATGAAAAATTCCTTAAGGAGATTAAAACGCCACTTATAAATATAATATGGAATCATGGATAGATCTTCAATGATAATTGGGAGTGAGATAATTAATATCAATCTTAATGGAATGAGTTTTTTGGAGTATAATCATTGAATGTACTTCTCTTGGATGATAATTCATTAGAGGAAGGTAATTATAACAACCTCAATTATTTTAAATGATTTATATGATGAAATTTAATAATTTCTCCATTCGTATAATGTTATATATCTTTTATAACTATTTTTTAGGTTACAAGTTATGTAATTGTTGTTTTTTGGTTTAATGAATAAGGAATGGTGTATAAGGGATTCACATTGGATAAATCAAGGCCACCATCTTCAAGGTGGGAATCCACAATCCAGTAAGTGGTACTAGATGTATGTGTTAAAACATATTAATCCAACCAGTACAAATTATCTAATTTGTAAAGAAAAATGATATTTTATGAAGAACAATCCAACCGTGATGCACACTAGTTGACACGTGCGACATGTCTAGTTGTTTATTCAATTAACCTCATCAGTTCTAATTTCACGTGGTTTGACACAATGCTTATTACAAAATTCCAAACCATTCCACCTTTTTTGAATTGATACATACTCCAAGGACTAAGGAATCATACCATTTATCTCCCCTCGATTTATCAAGACATTACAGATCTGGTGGTTATAGAACAATTACTTCTTATTGTATATACAAAAAATTCTTCATCATCACATAGAGATGTACAAAGTTGAATGTCAGAATGATTTTTTTTTGAAGATACTATATTTCAACATAATGAACCAATGGTTTTGAATTAGAGTAACACATGACCTCATGTGTGCCTCCTTATATGTAAGATCCTATTGGCAAGAAACATTAGACTGAATAGTATAAATGGGAATATTATGCCTCATTATTATGTTATGATTCAATTATTATATATAAAAACTATAAAAATAAATAATTTGAGTTAGATAGTAAAACAAAAATATGGAATAAATGTCATATGATAAATAGTGAACGAGTCTCCAATGATCGAAATCCAATCCAGTGTATATGTAGACGATAAATATGTCAATTTAAAATTATTGGTCCCCCAATGACTATCCGAGTCCCCTGTCAATTCTAAGATCATCTGCTCATCTATCATCCTTGGTCCCTCAAACCTTACTCAGGCCCCAAAACATAAATCATATATTATAATTAATATAAAAATACAAGGTGTGAGTAATAAAACATATTAAGGCACCATGAATGATTTTGTAACTACGTATTGTAAAAAACAGTATTCCGTAAACAAACTATAAATGTAAAACCAACTCAAAAATCCACAATTGAGTACCCCTATAAAGAACCTTCCACACAAATACTCAACCATACCAACCTAGATTCATTCTAGATTGATTCTTGAAATATCAAGAGTAATCAAGATCTACCCCATGGATAGTAATAATGATTCTCTACATCATGTGTATGTACAACCCAGATTCCACTAGACTTCAAATCTATTATTCCTTGTAAACTAGTAGGTAAAAAATGATCATGCAACAGAAAATCCATTATTAATTGATTGGAGTGATACTTGGAACATTTTAGGTATCATGTATAGAAAATGGTATCTATGAGGAATCATCATAACCCTAAACATTTATTTGGTTCATCATCTCCATTATCACAATTCATGAATGATCCCCCAAAAATGCTTAAACATGTATCAATGTCCTACCTATGTTGGTCACCATGAAAATTATTCTAATGGTATAAATAATAGTTTATAAAACCTAGGAAATCTATGAAAAAAATTATGACTACATATAGCATCGAACAACAGAAGGGATTTGCATCAAAAATAAAAAAAACTATAAATTGACTAATGTAAATAGGTTTCATATATGGTTATCTTGGGTTACCATCACACTATGTGTGATTATATAAATAATATCTATTAAATATTACAGCATAATAATTATATCACAAAAATTGTGTATGAAAGAGATAAAAAATTTTAAGGAACATCCTATATCCAGATTTTTTATATCATCACCATGTTTCGTGATGAAATCAATACGCAAACCATTTCCACATTATCATTCACTCAAACAACACACCAAGGTTTAAGGGAATCCATTTAATAATTTTATATTTAAAACACCACATTTGATAAATGAGTTTATCTTCTGTTTAATCCAGAATAAGAATAATAATCATTATTATTATTCATGATAATTATATATTTTGATATAGTGAATAATTAGAATCCAAAATGTTGTAATAATATAATTATCTAAAATAAGTCATGGTGAAAAATGGTAAATCCTATTATTACTTTCTACAATCCTATGAAATTATCTATTTCTGAACACTGTATACATTATCAAGATATCATTGAAGACCAAAATTAATAAAAATACTTATGAAATTAATTTTATGTATTATAACCATATTTATATCCACTATATTCAAATAACCTAGAAAATAAGATAAATTGTTATTATTCCACACCTGTTACTATATAATGAACACAGTTTATTTGAAGGATGATTCACAAAACATAAACATGATATATAGATTGTATATCTCATTACTGTAACTAATAACCAAATGTAAAAGGGTTTTTATCTTTTCTATAAAAATTCTCAGGCAATCTAATTCTCATTTGTTGGAATCCAGAGAATAGAATTATCATTTATATTATTCTTCATATATATCAATAATGTGGGGTGAGGGAAATAATTAAAATATGGTTTATGAATTTTAAATGACTCATGTAAATTAATTTCCAAAAAGTTTTCTATTAAAATAGTTATAATTTGTTATTGGATCATGCCCGAGAAGAAGAGGCAAACAAAGGGGTTTAAAACAGTTTTTCCCAAAATGAGTGTTGTGTAGGTGAAACATGATATACCCTTATTGGAATTAAATATTTTGTTTATAGTTATGTGGTATTGACCATATTTATGTCTAACATTTATAAATAACCATACTCATATTTGCTTTCCCATATGTATCCTTTATAAACTTGGATTTACCCTTACATTGTAAATAGTATATTATTATATAACATATAGAAACATAGTGATACCACTATGAAGCCCCATGTAAATACCCATAGATGATACATTATAAAGACGACCCATACATGAGAATGGATTACCCTTACATGAGATTTGTAATGCTAAAGATACCCATATTAATGTATAAATGTACCCTTATATTGTGTATATGAATTTCAATCTACACATACATTGCATCATGATTCCCTTATAATGAAGGGAATCAACATTACTTATATTATGTAAATGAGTATTTACCATTAAAAAATGTCATAATAACGCCTCTTCCAGTTACATAGGATAAAAATAAATGGATTTACACATATATGGTTTCTAAAAAACCCTCATTTCACATATACAATGAATATGTTCTATATAAGGTTATGAATTTACATTTATATATTTAATTATTCATATACAACAATAATAAATAATATTAAATAGAGGGATTTGATAAAATTTAGAAATTATGGAAATTAGAATTAACCGCCTCTAATGACTACACATACACAAGAATTTTCTTTAGAATTTTAACTAAAACATATTAGGAGACTGAGATCTAACCACTAAATCTATTTTCAATTTATCCTCCTACATATTTCTATTTTTTCATAGGAATAAGAATATTTTTACTAGCCCATATCAAAAAACATTTTATATCTAATATATAATATAAATTGAGTGATCTTCATATTATTTTATAGGATCTATCTCCATATACTCTCAGTCTAGGAAATGAATAAGATCTCGTATATACCTCTAGAGTTTAGATACATGAAAAAAATCATTCCATAGTAATGTGTAGTAATATCCAAATGGTATTCTGGTTTCCCAATCCCGTTTCTAACCCTGTGGTTTCCAACAAAATGTGGATCTTGCTCAATGTTATTCCTCAAATGCTCATTTCCCAATAAAAATAGTTACTATCAAGAAAACCTCATGACATAAATTAAACTCCAGAGGTACATCCCTATGGTGGACATATAATCTATGGAAATTCTATGTGTTTTTCATCTTGTTCTGAATTTTTTTTATTTCCCTCATGTGTCTCCTAATCAGAAAAGGTCCCCAAAACAATATCATCTCCTACCTCATCCCAACAGATCATCGATTGACATGACCTCATGTAATGAAACTCATAAAGATCTATATGATTCAAAGATTAGTAACTAGGACTTTATGAAATCTCAAAAAAAATATTTTCAACCATGAAAACATCTACAATTGTATATAAATAATGATCAAGGGATACCCTTTTATTAGGGAATCATCTTCTTAGACTATCCATCATTGTGATGATAGTATGTTAATCTCACTATTTGTTGAGTCCCTAAGGCCAATAAAAAACCATTACATAAGAGAGTCATGAAAAAAACATCTCAATAAAATAAAATACTAAATTATACTCCATAAAATTGAACTATCACATTGAAATATATATTTCATAGATCCTACATAGAGTAACTCATCCATACTGATAAGAAAGGATAATCCTTCCTCAACCGATTTCTAATCACCCAGATAGTTTCATGACATGGTGGAGTCCATCTTAACCCCATAATCAATTCCATCATGACTTCATACCATATCTATATGTGATCTAGAATTGGTTATAGAAACGCATAAGAGATTTTTCATTAGGACTTTACCCGCAACCATGTAATGCTTTTTGAAACAAAACCAATGATATAACTTTTCATCTCGGACCACTATATCTATCATCTAAAAGTGTGTTATGTCATTCTTATATAAGTATTTTTATAATTGCGTTTCATCGACCTGAAATAAGTATTTAATTTTTTACCATTACATATATGTATTTTGTTATATAAATGGGATCATCTTAAAAAAATAATTTTGATATTTTTAATCCACTATATTTATGTTAATTTAGTGGATTATATTTCATATAAAAAGGATAAAAAACATACCATTATATAATGATAACCTTTATATTCCACTATATGGATCTTAAACATATATCCCATAGTCTATATATATAACACCAATTATACATAGATGATGGGATACCATCAGGTGCTATAAAATCATATGAATTGAGGCTTATTCTCATGTTCTTCCCACATGATTTTTCCTATTACATTATATATGGACGATGGACCATCAAATAGGAACTCTATATGTTGGTGGTTCCATTTTTGTTCCTCAATATGAACATCTTTAATGGTATCCTTACATGAAATCACTATCAATTTTTAAAATTTAATCATTAATGTAGATGATTAGAAAATACCATGACATTTAAGTCATGGAATATTAACTTGTTTGGGTGCTTATTTTTTTGGTATATCATTTAATGAATGATCAATATAGAATTTTTTCTTTAGAGTTGAGGAAGTAATATCTTGATAAATGTTGAAAGGAATTGTAGTACCTTCTATAAACGAATGTCAATGGTATTCAAAGGTTATTCAATCCAATTAGGTGAAGAAATAATAATGTGATAATGGATGATGACCTGAGGTCTACAAATGGGATTATGTGAGATAACAATAAAAACAGTATATTTTACATTATGTTTGTTCATTGGAATGATTATTAATTCGATGTATTTTCCTTATCATGTTATGTGTGTTTATCAGTTTTTATATTATTCTATTAACAACTGAATAATGTAAAATAGTATCGACATAAAGTCCTAGTGGGTTACAAACATATTACATTGATAATTTTTCCCTAGTATGAGAAATAGATGTATAGGACATGGTAGGGCCCACCATGATGTTCCAGAGAGGTCCAAGTATTTGGTGACCTCTAATGAATAAATAAATTATATATAATTCTAGTATAGAATAATTTGTATTTTAAATTATTTATTCAATATATATATAATTTATTAAGTCAATACTTGAAAAAATATTATATGATTTAATATTATTTCACAATTTATGGTTCTTTTAATATTTTTTGTGAAATATGAGTCATGTTAATGAATTTTTTTTTTCATGTAATATGTGTATAATAAATTAAAAGGGGTGATAAAATATAAATTATATTTATGATGTATCTATTTCATCATAATATTTAATTAATGGATTATTTAGTGGATTTAACTTATAAATGGGATGGGAAACTATTTCTGTGTAATTTATTTCCACTATATAAGAAGGATAAAGATTTTTTCTATATTTGTTTTTTAAAATTAGAGCTTCTATATCATTTTTAATGTATCATACCTAGATAATTATTTTATCCATTTATTGGATCCTCGATTTTATTTATGGATCATTGGTATGTGATAATGGGGATTATCTTGATATAGGATGATTCATTAGAACTCCATGTCAGTACCCAAAATTTATCAATCATCTTTTATGTAGACTCACGAAGAGTGTGTAGTTGATTTGGATGGGTCCGTCCTTATATAATTTAAGAATCAATCACTGATGAACCGATGAAACAAACAATGTAAATGATTTTAATGAGTTATTAATTTGTTTAATATTAATTCCTAAAAAATTCACACAAGATCCTCATCCCACTACTGGGGCATATATCACCATAGATGATGAAGTTATGTATATCAATATAAAAAAATTAAAGTCAAAACCAAAATATTTTCTTGATAACCTAGGTACCATCAATAGGAATTAATGTGATATCATGAATTTTCTATATCCTAAAATAAAATCACTAAATTATATATAGGATTTCATTTCGGTCCCAATAGAATAGATCGTACATTGATCTGACTTCAGAGAGAAAAGTTATAACCATTACTTTTTTATTAAGATTTATAGAAATCATTAATTTATAAAAATATATATTAAATATATATAATTTTTTTGACCCATGATGTTACTTCCTTAAAATTTAGTGTACCACATATTTTCCGGTCAGTCCTAGCTAGATTCTGATGGCTATAAAATCTCCAGCTAGTGGTTTCTTCATAGATTTCAGATTGAAATGATGATTCACAAATGGCCTATAATATTATTAAGAATAATGAACTAATAATAAAAGAATATTTTTTTAAAAATCAATTAATAAACTTTTTATGTTTCATGCTATCATGATAGGATGGAAACAAAAAAAATGAATAAGAATGGAACAAGTAGGGTTCCATGAAATTGGGGATTAAAAGAAATATAAAATTTTTAATATTTAAATAGAATAGTTCTATAAAAACATTAAATTAATAAAAAGAGATTACAATGGTATCTATCAGGACATCACCACCCTATATGACCCTTCCATCCACCACCACCCAAGCCGACACTTTTGGATTCATAGTATTTGGACAATTCACATGACCACACCTACTTATACCTTTTAAGATGGGTTCCCTAAAATTTTCATGCTTCTCATTTCCTTCCTAATCACTACATACTCGGACACCACCTCCCTTTTTCCAACCATATGGTTATCATTCCCAGCTCATCGTCATCCCAACTAACCCCAGAGTCACCATTCACCAACCCTTTGCATCCACCAAGTAATGGAATTTACTTAAGTGTCGAGGCTCCCTCTAGTAGCCTTAAACCCAAGTCCTGAGGATTTATTCAGCATACCTCCATCAATCTTGGATAAAACCTTCTTGACAAGGTTATATAGCATATGTCTCCAGTGGGTCTATGAGACCTGGATCTTCCCTACACAAGCCTTCTTGACCCGCAACTTCTATTCACAGGTTCATCCAGAACTACACAGGATGTGGTTGGGTTGGCTGGACCTAAAATGGGAAATATAAGGGTAATAAAGCATGCTAAATATTTATATTATCCAAAATATTAAATAAATAATATTTTTAATTTAAAAATAGTCCTACATTTTAAAAATTAATATTTTTTGTAAGATAATTAAATTAATTTTTGGTACAAAATGATATAAATTATGTGAAAACAAATAATTTATTCCATTTCATTTTATTTCCCTAGACATTAAATATATATCAATTTAAAATCATCAATCCTTTATAATATTTATTGACTGTTATTGAGCTTTGACTGACCATTTTTTGGGTTTAAATTTATTTAATTAATTTTTACAGTTGTGTATGATGATTGTAATGTTGAATTAATTTTTCCAATATTCTACACATGTTCTTTGTTAATATAACATGTATAAGGTAATGTGTGCCCATCAATTTATCTATATGAATTTGTTATTCGAAAGACCCTCTCACCTATATGTGATTATATATGTACAATGACACAATAAGACATAGAACATTCCATGATAAAGTGGTATCACATACCAGAAGTAAAATCAGATGACACGGGTGACAACAACGATATGAGAAATGACTAACTCAATTAATATATCACAGGGTCATGCTAAGTACATTTATTTTAAAATTATCAAAAAATATAAAAAATTCTCAATATTATTTTAGTAACTTATTTCATTTATACATTGATTATTTTTTTATTAATATGCATATTTTTCAGATTAGATAAATTAATAAATATAAAATTATTAAATACATTATGAATTTTTTATATTAATTACATTCTAATTGTGATCATGAAAAGATAATATGAACATATGAAATAGATCATGATCACATTATTTGAGAAATATTAATAACCATGAATGTAATTTTAATTTCTGAACTCCTTCTATGTTGTACATTTGACCAAAATCGGAAATATGGGGTGATTTTTATCCCTAGTTGAAAGTTCATCCTACTACAGGGGTGTTCATATATATAATTGATTGTTTGAATTAAGTATATCCATTTTAAAATAAGTATCCATAATAATATTCCTATAAATTTAAATGAAAATAGTTCAGATAGTCAAGGTTGTGAATCTAAGAAACATGGACTTTATTCAACACATCAAGGGGAAATAATTTAATAGAATTTTCTTGTCTACTACCTTAGACAAGACTCTATGAATCTATTAGTTGGTACTATAACTGTATGATAAATCAGTGGGAGTCATTTGATGATATAATATAATAATAAATAATGACTTAAATTTATTAAGGATAAATTAATTACTACTGAATTATTTTATTATTGAAAAAAAGAAAATTACCAAAAAAACTACCACATTATCAATATTATCGATTTGGGGCAATAAAAATACACAGAATGAACATTTCATTTTTGGAATGATATAGGTTATTTTTCATTATACTTCACCAAGTGATTATTCTCTATGTGTTGGAGTGATGAATTCATTTTTATCCCCTTTAAAGAGAGTGCAAGGAATACAATGAAAACTATAAGATCAATATGGATGATGATATTGATATACTGTAAATAATATTGGCATCTATATCTAGTAAACTACAAATAATTAAATAGGATGAATATTATTGCAAGATGATAACTCTTGTACAATATATATATATATACGGATAAATCAATGATGGAAATGTTTGAGATATCAAATAAACAAAATTGTTCTCGGGTGGAAGAAAAGAAGCAAGTAGGACGACATGTAATCAAAAAAGATCATATAAATTAGGTTGAATGAAGGCCTTTGGTTCAAAATTAAACATGAAATAGAAATTAATCACATTATTTCTTAAATATATAAAATCTTTTTAACATCCATTTTTAATGATAACATGAATAACAAGAATAAATTTTCCCAAACATTTTTTATTTGGATATCCAGGTTGATACCGGTATGAGGAATACTAATTCATCAGAACCTATTTAGAAAAATGGGGAATGGGAAGGATTATCGGTCTATGGATAAGCCCAATACGATGATACCAATGCACTATAATACCAAGACATCATACTTAAAGTGATAGGGTAGAGTTTGAGGTCGTAGGATTTTCATTTCACATGAAAGGCCACTAGAATAAGAATCTCAGAGCTTGGTTAAATAAAAAGGTGATTCACATACATGATGTATTTTATTCATTGAATTCAATATTTATTTTCATAGAATTTGGTTTTTGGCTTCAACATAGGGCATACACATTTGTATTCAAATAAACAAACCATTTAAATTCTAGAAAATTGAATTGGTGAAGTGTATCTTCTTGATGAAAATATTTCATGGCTAGTACCCATTGGAGTGGGATATTATCAACATTTATTTCATTTTTAATTTTTTTTCTTGTATAAAATAAATGTTCTAATGTTTTTTCAGTGGCCATAAAAAGAATATCAGCATCGTTTTTGAACACCATGGTATTTGTTCTCATGTTTGGAAATAAAATTTTCCATTTTTATAAGGAAACCACATGTAATTTTAAATTTCATCATAACGATGGATTTTATATTCATGAACATGAAAACACTCTAATGTAAATCAATAAAAAAATGTTGAAATGATTCATATAAAATATTCCTATAACACTTCAGGATTGGTCATTTAAATGAGAAGTGATTAAAAATATTAGGTTAAGTATGTTGTTTAGACATGGATTAGGTGAACCCAAAGTTGTAAATGATGCTTGTTCACAATGAAAAATGCCAAAAGAAATATTCTATAGATAAGGGGTCAGAGCAATTAAATTACAAGAGTTGATTCATACTAACATATGTGGTCTATTTGAAGTGGAGATAAAGGGTGGTTTTCATACATCATTAATTTTATTGATGTCAATAATAGGTATATCAATAGAATGTTATTGAGGTTTAAGTAGGATTCACTCATATGTTTATTTTATATCATCATGAAGTAGAAAACCAACTTCCTATGTATATTAAGACACTATTAATATACCATGTAATATTGTATCTCATTTGAGAATTCATTGATAACACAAAGTGAGTGAGATATTATCACTGCACTGTTCTCTATAGAATCATTAGTGTAATGGTGTTAGTGAATGTAGATATATGACCTTTCTAGACATGGGATGATCAAAGAAGAGTCATGAAACTTTTCCATTACCTTTTTGGGGATATACATTGTAGACAGTGGAATATACCATAAACTGAGTGACAACTAAGGAAACTGATGGTATTCCATCTGTTTTGTGGTGTCTATAGAAACCATATTTTCCCAACACAATTTTGTTGAAAAGTGAGGAATTCGTTAAGACAATACATAGTTAAACATTCCATCCCAAATAACAGTTTTTTCATAGGATTCCATAATGAAACCAATGGATATTCCATATTTGACACTTTATATGGAATTGTGAGTGTGGAATACATTTTATAATTCATGATTGGTAAAAATTTATAATGCACATTATTATAGAAATATTTAATTTTAAGATGATGATCCTAAAGATTAAGAAATTTTTTATGGGAACCATATCCATAGTGGATAGTGGGAGATGAGGATTTTCCCTTGATTGAATTATTATATTGGTCAACAACAGATGGTAGACAACGAGAGAGATATTTTTTCATATCATAGAGTTAGGGGACACATTACTCCTTGATAATGATTAACCCCTACCCTTTAAGAAATTATGAAAAGAAAATCATTGTGTTAAATGAAATGAATCCATGGATTTTGATATGGGGTACATGTTCCAAAAATATATTTTTTTGGCAGGAATTCTTACTACTATAAAAACCCTTCTATAAAATGATAATTCATGAAAATTATTATCAATTATGGTAAATTAAATTCCCCTTAGGGAATGCCTGCTAGTAAAGGGTATCAATATATGCAACAGAATATAATATAACAACTCATTCTCAAGAGTATAAAGGATGATGTGCTTCTTAATATTACATGAACTAGTAACCTTATAAGATAATTAGATCCCGAAAAATGATGTCAATAAAATATTAAAAATGGAATTTTTGTTGAAAAATTCTATATAAATCAACATGATAGTTTCATAAATTCAAAAATGTTCAATAATTTATTCATACTAATGATATCAATTTATAGGATGAAGAATGGATCATGGAATCAGAATGATCATTTTAATGAAGCCATAAGTGAATTAGGTTTTTGTAAGAATTCATTATGCCACTTTTCAATAATAATGCCTATGGGAACCACTAATTTTTCATTCATTAAATGAAAAAGGCTTTTTAATTATGGGAAATAATGTGAAAGTATTAAAATATGTTAACACATGGTTTAAATAATGCATCTCAATGAAAGTATTAATTGATATAGCCTACATTATATAGAATAAATATATATTTAGATATATCATAGAGGAATATTGATTGAATTATATTTACATACACTACTGGAAAATGGACCTATCCCCACAGTTTTCCTCAAATCCGTGGGTATAGGTCAATTTTCAAGACCTATACCCACGGTTTTCAAAAACTGTGGGCATAGGGGGGTCTATCCCCACGGTTTTCCAAAACCGTGGGGATAGGTCTTGAAAATTGACCTATACCCACGGTTTTCAAGAACCGTGGGTATAGGGGTACCTATACCCACGGTTTTGAGGAAAACCGTGGGGATAGGTATAGGATAAAAAATCTATACCCACGGTTTTGAAAAACTGTGGGTATAGGTTTCCCATGTGTGCGCGGGAAAAAAAAATTCCGCGGGAAAGATTTTTTTTTTGGCGGGAGTCCTATACCTACGGTTCTTCCCTCTATAACCACGGTTTATATAACTATATTTAACTAAATATAAATATATATACACATAATTGATAGTAGGGTAGTGGTTAGACGCGGTACTTTGCAGCGAAGAGGTCGTGGGATCGAAACCCGCCTGCAGCTTTATTTTAGGATCTATACCCACGGTTTTGAAACCATGGGTAAAAGCCATTGACACCATGGAAATTGGGAATGTTTTGTTGACACGGTGGAAGAAAACCTATACCCACGGTTTTGGAAAACCGTGGGTATAGGCTGGGGACCTATACGGACGGCGTTCCAGCCCACGGTTCCCAAAACCGTGGGTATAGCCTATACCCACGGTTTTGGGGGCTATACCCACGGTTTTGAACCGTGGGTATAGGCCTTTTTTCCAGCAGTGATATATTGAGAAGGTTCTAAAAATTTATGATTTGGAAAAAAAATAATTGTGGGTTATTGGAAGTGTCAAAATGTATCTATCAATCCCGGAAATTGATTCCATAGACAGAATAAGATATTGAATGATTTAGTCGAACACCATATCCATAATTACTGGGATAAATCATTTATTTCATGATATGTAGAATGTATGTTGTTCCTTTTCATGAATCATGGCTTGAAGATATCATGATAATCTATTATAGCTTCATTGGGAATCAATGAAAACATTCATGAGGTAATTGAAAAATATAAAGGTAGTATTCATATAGTATAGAGGATATCCGGAACTAGTAATGAGGGGATACCTAGATTCAAGGTTCAAGATAGATCATGGTGATATGAAAACATAGTCTGCCTATGTCATTTCCCAGATTGGTGGTGTATTGAGATATAGATGATTGAAGTAACCATTGGCCTCTAATAAAATTGATGAATTCGAGTATATTGTGGTTACTAATGTAAATAAAGAAGTTATCCAGATATACAAATTTTTCTCCAAAAATGATATTTTTCAAGAATTTTAGACCATGTTAAGTATCATTATGAAAATACAACACTAGTCGGGGTTTCCATGGATCATATATCACGCCTAGGAAAAAAAGAATACACTTTAAAAGTATCATCTATTGAGAGATTTTACTCATATAGGTGAGTTCCAATTAGTATGGTAGCCAAAAATGATAATGTGGTAGACCCCATGAGAAATTAGACATCTAAAACGAATAATGATACTCATACGAGGGATGGTTGTTTGAGAATTAATGGATATTCAATCTTGTTCACGTGGGAGTGTTTTAAGTGGGTTCCCCAGACCCAAAATTATTATTCCTTTAATTTAAATTACATGTATACATATATATATATATATCTGTGTGTGCATTTGTGTATGTTTACCTTACTTTAATAATGTTGATACATCTATATCCACTATATTTATTGTTATGTCCATGGATTACTTTTTATATTAAAATTATTTAATAGTTACAATGCTATAATGAGAACCTGAATATATCATGATTGAAATCATAATTTATGTCCCATTTTTAAGATAAATAAAACATATAGGACACAAATTAAGTATGATAATTCGGTTATTAGGGCCGATAAGGATAGATATTTCTTATCATGAGATTTAACTTGGTGTTCTTGAGTAGATATGATCAGGATGATAGAATCAACAATAGAAACACCACATGATTGAGGTGGCATTGGGTTTTCCAATATACATACACATGTAATGGTCTCATAACATAAAATAATTATGAATATGTACCATTTATCCTCATTCCATGATGAAAACCAAAAACCATTAAATTAATTTCCTGGTAAATTATCTTGTATTAGTTGTGTGTTCGATGGTTTGTCATTAAATGAATGATCAAGATATAATTTTTTGCCTATGATATGACGATGATACATCACATTCCTATTTTATTAGGATGCTAGTAGATTCTCTATATCAATGAACATTGCATTCAAAGGTAATTCTATCCATTTTGGTCGAGAAATAATAAAGATTGAATGGATGATGACACAAGGTGTACATCCTACCTCAGGCGATATCAAAAGACAAATAGATTATATTACATGGTGTGTGTGTTTCAGAAAGGATGTCATTTCTATGAATTTTACTTATCTCTTTAAGGGTATTTAATGGTTTTTGAGACTATTGTCATAGAATGTGAACAGTATTCACTCATATTGAGATAAGGTCTTAGAGGGTAAAGCACAAAACACATTCATGATTACATGCTATTCTATGGAATTTGAGTATAGAACATGGTGTGAAACACTAAATTTTATGTGTATATCAACATTCTAAATGATCCTCACTGAATTGAGAAATTCATTATTATATGAGTATATAATAAATGGAGTGGAATTTATTAATTAAATGTATTCCCATGTTATTTAATGAATACATCTAAAACCGTCATATCATATAATTTAATTTTAATACATGTGGTTAATTTAAAATATATTGGAATTAGGAGTCGATTTAATGACATTGTTTTATTATAAAATATTTTTATTATATATTATAAGATGGTGATAAAATATGGATTACATTTATAATGTAAATATTTCATCATGAAATTTCATTTATGGCATATTTAGTGGGAGTTACATATATGAGGGACAGGGAAAAATTACTAGGTAATTAGTTCCCACTATATAAGACGGAGGGTTCTCTTTTCCATAGGAATATTCATTCCCATAAAATTGATAGAACCTCAATGCTCCTTAAAATATCAGAGAGAGTGAAATATCCCATTAAATAATTGGATATTTAATTTTATTCATTGATCAAATGGATATAAATTTAGTGATTTTCATGATGTGAGAGGACACATTGAAGATCCAACATTTAACACTAAATTCAATGATAATCATTCATGTAAAATCATAAAATGTGTGGATAATATATAGGGTTCTAGACTTAGATCTATTGAGAGATGATCTATAGTTAGGAGCTAATGTGGAACATTCCACTGATTGAAAAAATATAACAATTCATTTGTTTTTAATTATTAATAAATTCACGTTACTTAATATGACAATATACTAGGCCTTGATCACCAAAGATGATGAATTTACATCACTCTGAAGTGGAAAATTTATAAATTCTCATTCCACCCACTTCACCTAAGCTCCTCTATACCATCTAGAAGAAAACCCCATATAGCCTTATGGAATTACCTCATCATTTCATAAATGAAATATGTAGGTAATACTACTCTCTCATGGAAAATAACACATCATAATCATCTAATGAAAACTCAAGTATTAGGTTACCTACAACTAGCTATTCCCACATCAAAAAAGCACTCTAGGTTAGTTCCCTATATAACCTTTACCAATTATACTAGATAATATTTAACCACCCTGGGTGAATAATTCTAATATCTAAAATCCTCAAAAGTATCCATAATCTAGTCATCCAATATGTTCATTTAGAACAATTTCTCCTCTGAAGGCCTCTGACCATGCTTCTGATCCCCTAAAAGCTTACAGATAAGATACCTTTCCTTGAAATTAACATTACCTAGTGTATAATCCATCTCAATTTCAAATATATGGATATACATTACCCAGAACCACTTCTTTAATTCATGTCCCACTAATTGAGAATGTCTGATAGGCTCTTGAGGTAATTGTTGAATAAAACCCACTCACTAAAGAGATAATTTCTCAATTTTTCAATATAATGGACATCTAATACCATTTCCTTGGAATGAGTGGGGAATTTCCTCTCTTGGGGTATTATATATAATTAAATATAATATAATTACACAAATCTCTCTGTATTTGTATTGGTCTTAAAATAATACTCAACAAATCATAGTATAGCGCATCTCTAATCTCAAGATAATGATTTATCATTACTGGAGATATATTCAACATTTTACTAATCTGATTAAATTCTTATCCACAATATTTCAACCAAAATTACATCACTACATTATTTTTTAGTGTAGACATAGGTTTTGATCATTGGTAAAATTCTTGGATAAAATTTCAGTAATATCCTACTAAGCCCAAGCTATTCCTAATCTAGAACATGTTCTACGGACATGACCTTGACCTTACTTCCACCACATTCTTTGGATCCATGGATATTCCTTCCACAAAAATGATATTCTAGAAAAACATGAACACCAAATTATATTTTTGAAACTTTGATATCCTGAAATAAAGCTGATGTGATCAAGGATTCTAGCATGCTAATTTGGTGATGGTGATTATATAAATATGTATTTAGTACACACCACAACCACTGAGTCTATTTAAGGGTACAATATCTTTTTCAGAAGATAAACCTCTCATGGGTTGATCAAAGGGATTTTAAAGGGTATGTAATGGATGTTATTTATCTTTTTAATAATTTATAATCTTTTTTTTGACATATTCAATCAATGACATACCATCCCCGTTGATGTCACTAATTTTGTGGCTTTACCTCATTAGTGCTAAAAATATCATCTTTCATTGAGTGATCATGAATATGTTTCTCCATGTGTATAATTGATTATCCTTAGGATAATATAGAGTCAAAATTCAATGAGTGGTTAGGGAATATCATATTTTGTCGAAGGAAACACTCAAATTTAATACATTTAAGTAATTTTAAAATAAATTCATCAAATCTGCTGCAAGAAATATCTAAGGATCAAATAATTATTTTTAAATTCAATTCATATATGTATTTAAAATTAATTTATAATTCAATCAACTAAAACCCATGTCTTCCACTTCATATCCAAATTACCAATATCAGATGTATGTTTCCATAGTTTTCTTCTTATGTCAATGAGGATTAGATGACCCATGCTATTCTATAATGAACCCACTAACACTATAAAATCTATGCAAATTCTGGAGAAAACAAATTTTGGAATCATTGTCATGGACCCGTGTAATTCATCTTACAACCCCATTATATTCTCTAATAATTCTATTTTCTAGTCACATTTATCTTATATTTTCAAAAAATTTCTCTTTATTGAGCATGTTTTCATATACCCAAGTAAGATATCGACATTTTTTTAGATATCTTAGGTGCGATTTCAGGTAATATTTTATTTATTTATGTACCCATTTTTGATTTCTTACATGGGGCGTGTATGGGTAGAGTTTTTAAGAAAGAAAGTAGATAAATGGTTCCTTGCACAGTCGGTACATGGTTAGGGTAAACTGTACACCTAGACCAACTATTCATGCGACCTGAGGTAGAGAGGTTTGCACTACTAGTGCATGGTTTGATAAACTATGATGTCATGACCGTCCCTTAGGGTCTGTGATGTGACTACCCCAAGCTCTCCATCCATAGGAAAAGGTCTGGCGACTAGAACCAAAGGCGTGATTCCCTAAAACTGGAAAGGCATTAACTTTATAACCCGTAAACACACACACAATGTGGCATAAAGTTGGATGAAACACCAAGTAAACTGTATAACAAAACAGTGATGAATGTAAAAGGGGCCAGATTACATGACCAACTAGAAAGTACAAGTAAAATTGTGATACAATACAACTGAAGAAAGAGAAAAGAACCGCTATTGGATCATCCTATGAGGTTCTTACCCGAAGTGTAGGTACAGATTGACTCCTCAACACTCCACGTCCAGTCATCTCCTCTGTGTACTGACACGTCATATGGTCTACCTCTAGGTACGTCCATTCCTAGTACTCGTAGCCTCAGTCAGCGCTGCTCGTCGCCTACATCCAACACAATTATGTGTGGGCTTATCCTTTGTAGGGGTAAGTATAAAGATTCTCAGTAGGGACCTCGAGACCCTCTAGGTCTCAAAAAATCCAACAAGGATAAAAAAACAAAGTATGAAATCATCAGATAACATTACATATGCATATGAACATACATATACCTAATTTATCATGTAATCCATATCAATCATGAAGAAAACACAGAGGTTCTGACTTACCTCACAATAGGATTTATTCTAGGAGTAGTAACAAGTTACTTTCTGAACACCTCGGCTGCTAGAGAACTCCTCCTCTATCGAGTAAAGTGGGCCTACCACATCAAAAAAAGTTGCTTCCCAAAAACCATGGATTGTTGAGGTACTCTTCGTGTCGAGTTTCGTGGGTCTGCCACTTCACATAGAGGTGCTCCACACCATGGGTATTCCGCATCACCCAAAAGCACTCCCCATCATATCCTACTAAGGTACTCCTCCTGTTGAGTACCGTGTGTCTGTCGTGTCACCTAGGCGCTCCCCACTGTGGGTCTTCCGTGTCACCAAGGTTCTCCCTAATAGGCTAGTCGAGTCACTCTGAGTCGAAACGGTTAGCATTCGTCATGTCTAAACAAGTCACAAGGTTCTGTTCCTATCGCACTTGGTGAAACTGCTTCCTAAGCCAAAGGTCAAATACTCCAACTGTCATGAAGTCCAATGAAGAAGTGTCTCAATGGTCTGTCATGTCATAGGGGTCTCAACATAATAACAGGAATGTTAATCAGATGCCCTGCTTTGAGTTATTATCTATTTACTCCTGGGGGCCTAGTTGGACTCGTGCTCGAGCCAACCTGATTGTTCCCCATCTTAATCCATAATATAGTGGGGTATACTCAAAGGGATGGTCTTTCTCCCTGATTTCTAGTGCTGTTGACGGTTCTTCAAACAAACGCCTGATTCCAATGTTGTGGCCCAAAGAATGTAATTGGGTCATAGTGGGCCTGGGTTCGGTCTGACCGGGTCCGACTAACCTAGCCCCACCCGGGTGGACCAACCTGGAATGACCTGGCCTGGGTAGACCCGATTCGGGTTGACGAGGCATGACCCGTAGGGCGGCCCAGTCCATTTGGTTTGTCCAATCATGCTGGGTGTCCCAGCTCGTTGGGTTTGGCCCAACGGTCGCGAAGGGCCGTAGAGGCGGCAAAACCTCGTAGGGGAGCCGTGAGGGTGGCGTGGCTGTGGAAAATCTTGGCCATGGGCTAGCACATCATGGGGGGATCTCAAGGTCAAAGTGAGGGAGGCTTGATGGGCTGGGGTGAGCAAACGTCGGTGGTGGTGGCACTGATCAGCCCGTCCCAGAAAGCGGTGCAGCTCAGCGGAAGGGGGGTGCAGTTCTGCGGATGACGGCGGTGCGGTATCTCAGCACGGCTGACAATGGCTGCGCAGCAGCTCGGCACAGCGGCATCGCGGTTAGGCGGTTGTCCCGGGGTGGCATGGCAGCTTGGTCTAGCAGCGGGTGGCTCGACCATGCATGGGGCCGGTTCGGCCGGGAGGGCGATGCGCTGTGGCGCAACATGGGTTGTGGAGGCCACGGGTGGCGGCGTTGATTCCTTCGTCGCCTTCGTTTCCTTACTCAATTTTGAAGAACAAGTCATAAAAGAATGGTGGAGGGGTTGAGCCATGTTCATTTGGCCTGCAGCCTCTGCATTTAGAGTAGTAGCAATCTACTCACAAAGAACGAACCATGAACCTGTATGGAAGATATTTTAAAACATCATTTCCCACAAACCACGTCAATCCCTATTCCCATTCCCACAAAATAATTAGAAGGGGATAAAATGGAAAGTAGTAATTAACCAGAAATAATCACCTACCTTGATCACTTGATGAATTTGGTGGAAGAAGGTAGTACGGTCGACGATGTTCATCTCATCCGACACACACCACCAATCTCGGGCTCAGGCGTCGATTTGTCACATTCAAAGATGTTCCATGTCAGCGTTCTTCGTGGAGGAGGAATTCTTCAAGGATAAAGTGTTCTTCATTGGAGAGTATAATCCCCCATGTATTGGGGATCACGTCACTTTTCTAGTGCTTCGTCACTTGGTGAAGGCATCCCAAATCCTCCTCCCAAAGCCCCATATATATAGGATAGGGGAAGGAAGGTAACGACCAAGGAATTTATGACAGTTAATTTATTGTGAACCTTCCTAAATTCCAATGATGTTGTTACTTAATTTAAAAATGGGGAAGGCCAATTAACTAATTTGGCACAAGTATAGGTATGTGCATTGGAATAATTATTGTGGAGGAAGCTCAAGAGGCTCCTCTACATTAATGAGGGAGTTAAGGTTTTTCTACAAATTAAAAGGGAGGTTTAAACATGGGTGGTCCCCTCCACCATAACCTCTCATAGGAGGTTAGGCTCGGGTGTTCCCGACCACCATAACCTCTCAAGGGATGTTAAGGTTTGGCGGTCCCCACTACCAACTTTCACATGGAGGTTTAGTTCTGGTTGACCCATCCTCCCAAAACCCACATGGGTGTTGCAAATAAAAATAAAATGTTTGGAAAATTTTATTTGTATTTTATTTTTACTTGAAAACCCCAAATACTAAATTTTACCATCCACTAACTTCTGTCTTGGTAAAAGTCTCCTTATGTGAAAATAGGTGCTGTGAGTTCAATGGTGCCCTCAGATTTTAATTACGAGCACCTGTCCAAAAGATAGAAAACCCCGCTGGCATGTTTACTGAATGAACTAGAAAAAAAGTTCAGAAATTTATTTCGGGAACTCTAGGACTCGGAATCATGTGCTGTCAATTTTCACAGACTCATACAATTCCCATATATACATAAAAATTACTTCTATATTCGGGGTCTTTACATTCTCCCCACCTCTGGATTTATTCCCCTGTAAGCCACAACTCAATCAAAGGGAACATGTGGGGGTACTGAGAACACATCTGAACCTCCCACTCCTATGTTATCTCCTATAGGTTTCCATGCTTCCAGTGAACGCGCACCAGAGGTATCGACCATCCACGAAGGAACTGCTGCTATCAATCCTCAATATCTATTGTAACTTCTGTAAAAGTCACCCCTTCTTTGACGTCCAGCTCACCATGGATGATGATGTGAGAAAGGTCATGCATATATTTCTTCTGCTAGGATACGTGGAAGACATTGTGTACCCAATGAAACTATGGTGGTAGAGCTCAGCGGAAAGACACCTCGCCTAATCTGTTGAGGATTTGGAATGGTCTTAAAAATACCGAAGATAACTTGCCGCCTCAGCCAAATCTCCCCAAACCTCATCGAGGTGAGACCCATAGAAAGAGGTGGTCACTATCCTCGAACTCCATATGTCTCTCTCTCCTATAAGCATACAAATTATGCCTACTCTATTTAGTCTTCATCCACTCCTAGTTTATCTGCACCTTCTCCCTGGTAGCCCATACCATATATAGTCCCACGAGTTCTGACTCCCCTTGGTCTGTCCAGCACAATGGTGATTTGAAAGGTCGCTCGTATAACGCCCCGAAAGGTGTCATCCCATTTTTGGAGTGATAGATGTTGTTGTATGAAAACTCCACAAATGGTATGTGATCCTCCTAGCTGCGACCGATGTCAAGGAAACAAGCATGTAGCATGTCCTCGGGTGTCTGAATGGTCCTCTAAGTCTGACCATCCGTCAATGAATGGAAGGCATTGCAAAAACGAAGCTACGCCTCGAAAGCCTCCTGCAAGCCCTTCCATAGCCAGTAAGTAAATTGTTCATCACGATTGAAGATAATCATCGTTGTTACTCCATTTAGCCGCACAATCTCTTGCGAATAGAGACGTCCCGAGATCTCCACAAGACCCTACTCTCTGATCGGTAGGAAGTGGTCCGACTTAGTGAGTCGGTTGACGATCACCCAAATCGAGTCATGTCCCCTAGATGTATGTTGATGTTCTATCGTGAAGTCCATGGATATCCCATCCCACTTCCACTATAGTACTTCTAACGGATGAACCAAGCCTACTGGTAACTAATTATCTGGCTTCACTTGCTGGAATGAGACGCATCGAGAGACAAACTCTACAACTACATTCTTCATTTTCGGCCACAATGTTGTCTTCGGAGTTCCTGGTACATCGTCTCCACTCCTGGATGTACCGCTAGAGAGGATGTGTGGAACTCCATCAACACTTCCTCCTGAAGTGACACTTGTGCCATGGTACATCCTTTGAAGAGGATGACGTGCTCCCCACCTTCAGAAAATTCATCAGGTGCATGTCCTGTGGATATCTGAGCACGTCGTGTCTCATAGTTAATGTCCCCATGCGATGCCTCCCTGGCTCACTAAAGAAGTGGGGGAGTAACAGTATGAGACTGTAGAAAAACTGATCCATATTTATCCAAAAAGGATATTTGAAATGCGGCCAGCTACTACAATGCCTCACCAAGAAGTTGTATACTAGATCTCCTGCTGCGTGCATCTGCAAAAATGTTCGCATTCACTGGAATATAGACTATCTCGACGTCATAGTCCTGGAGGAACTCAAGACAATATCACTGTCTCGGGTTCTTTTCATTCTAAGAGAATATATACCTGATACTCTTGTGATCGGAGCCTAATATAAAACGTTCTCTCATCAGATAGTGTCACCACATATTTAAGGAAAAGACCACTGATGCTAACTCTAGGTCATGGGTTGCATAGTTCTGATCATGTTGTATTAGCTGTCGAGAACAATATATGAACACTGCTCGTTCCTGCATCAACGGACATCCGATTCAGATCCCTGATCTGTCAGAGTAGACTACGTACCATACGCCCTCCATTGAATGCCTCAAGATGGGGGGGACTTGTCATCCTATTGTTGAGATCCTAAAAACTCTGTTGGAATTTTTTCGACCAAACGAAGGTTTTCCCCTTATTTTTCAAGGCTGATAGTGGTGCTGCAACTTTGGAGAAGTTTGGCACAAACCTCCGGTAATATCCAGCCAAACCCAGGAAACTTCGTACCTCTATCACACTCCTGGGTGGCTCTCAAGATAGTACCACCTCAATCTTCACTGGATCCACTGAAACTCCATCCTCTGAGATTACAAGTCCCATAAATTAAACCTCTTAGATCCATAACACGAACTTTGAGAGCTTAGTGTATTGATTGTTCTCTCGTAGTGTGTCCAATACTACCTACAAATGATAGGCATGCTCCTCCTCAATAGTCATGTATATCTGAATGTCGTCGATGAAGAAAACTACAAAGTGATCACAGTATGGTTGAACGATCATGTTCATGAGTCCCGTGAACATTTCTGGAGCGTTGGTCATGACGAATGGCATAACAAAGAACACGTAATGGCCATACCGACATCCAGAGGTCGTCTTCTGAATATCCTCCTCTCACACTCTGAGCTGGTGATGGCTTGATCTGAGGTCTATCTTTGAGAACTAGCGTGCTCCCTTCTTCTGATCAATTTACTTTTCAATCATCGGATGTGTGTACATGTTCTTCACAGTCACCATGTTCTGGCACTGGTAGTCGACACAAAACCTCAAGCTCCCATCATCCTTCTCAGTGAACAAATTCGAGGATGCCCAAGGAGAAACACCGAGCCGGATGAATCCCTTCCCCTAGAAGTCCTCTAACCGTAACCATAGCTCACATGCTCCGTAGGAGCCATCCAATATGCTGGTGTATATATTAGTGTCATATCGGTGTACAATCCAATGTAAAATTATAACTCTCTTTGAAATGCTAGACCTGGAACATTATCATGTAAGATAACTACATACTGGTCCACCTCTATATGACTTCTTAGACTCTCAACATCAACATCTCCAAGAGTAATGCTAGCCAACTGATGAGTGATTGGCGACACTCTCATCTAGGTATGCCCATCTTGTGGTGGAAAGTCTCCCTTCACTCTGGTGATGGTATACCTAGTCCCATTCGTGTTTACCCACCACACTTTGCACCTAATACAGTCTATCGGAGCATGGAATGTTGATAACCTGTCAATACCCAAGATGACATCATAAGGCCTCGACGTCGCTACTAAGAGATCCCAACCAAAGATCTCGCCTCCTAGAGTAAGCTCACACTGCAGCCACCTATGCATAATCATCGAATCCACTCCCGCAGTTGTATTTATTCGTAAGGATTGAGCCAATAGCTCCATCAGAATATACGAGCTCCGAACAAGGAAAGTGGAAATAAAATAATGAATGGAACATGAGTCTATAAGTACTGCAGTAAAGGTGGAGTAGACACAGATCATACCCCGTATCATCTCCATAGCATCGTGATCATATGCCTCAACATTCTAGAGCTGAGACTGCCCCTTTCCACATAATCCCTGCAGTTGGGGAGGACCTCCTGGTGGTGGTGGCGGTAACATCTCAAATTGTCTCCCACCGCCAGCTACAAGACCAGCTCCTCTACCACTTATGCCTGCTCCCTACGGTCCTCCACGGTTGAACCTTTGTCTCTTCCTGGGTGGTCCTTTGACCATCTACTGATCATCTGTATTTTGGGTCAGATAGTAATAAGCCATGTGATCATGCCCGCCGCATGCGTAACATTTCCCCCTCCATGCATGACCACCTCTGTCTCGGGTGCTCCGAACAACCATCCCAGAATCATGCATTCGTCCACCTGTATGCATGGTCCTCTTGGACCTCTGTGACATATGTCTACTAACAACTGAAGAAGTCTCCATCAAGTGATGAGTGGTGTAGGGTCTCACTGTTGGTGACTCCTTAGAAAGAAATATATTTTCTAAGAGATCTCTCTCTGACAACTCGGCCTCCATCGGGATGATGAGTGAGATCATTGAAGCCCTTATCTATCACCTGAGCCCCTTCTCAATGAACTAGGCCCTGATCAATGGGTCCCGCACAATATCGACGGAGTAGTGTGAGAGCTCAGTGATCCTCATTGTGTACTTAGCCACAGTCATGCTACCCTACTATAGATGGAGTATCTACTGAATGCGCAAAACCTGAAGAGTCACTTGATCAAAATCTACCCAAAATAGGCTCTCGATGTCTGCCCAGAGAAGTGTCACCTTATCCTGAACCTGGAGCATCAAGATCCACCATCTACCTGTTGCTTCCTATAGAAGGCTGGCGGAAAGGATCACCATGAGATCAGTTGGTGTCCCTACCTATTGGAAAACTATCAACATGGCCTCTAGCCAATCTTTAGCCACCTACAGGTCCATATCTTCCATGAACATGTGTGTCCACTAGTGTTGGAACTTGAGCAACGCGCTCAAGCGGCGTGCACCGTCAGCTGCTGGGGTTGGTGGAATCAGTGGGTCAATGGGGAGTGGTAATGCAGGTACCTCCACAGGAAAAGGGCCCTGCACCGAGTCCTCATTGCTCGGTGGGATATAAATGGATATAAATCTAGAAACCCAAGCAAGTTGTCTTTGTGGATGCATCTTGAAATGAAACAGGTGTGCTAGAGTCAAAAGTTATACCTGGTGAGCTGAACGTTATACCTAGTGTTCTGACTCGAATGATCCCAAAGAAAACATTTGGAAACACACACACAATCAGTGTGTTCATGCACTATGTATGAAATCAGATGTCAGGGTCCTATTGTATGGATACATCGACCACCGTACCAAAACTGGACTCCCTAAACTGAAATCTGCACTCACTACACTTAACACTATTTCTTAACAGAAAAGATCAGAGTCCTAGTTTTATGGTAGAACTGACTCCTGTGATTCCAATTTGACATGGCCCGTCCCCCAGGGACCGTGCCTTGACTACCCCAATCCAGCCTTCTATAGGCCAGGGGCTGGCAACTAGCACCAATGGCTTAATTACTTAACACTAGGAAGTCATTCCCTTTATAACATGTCAACACACACACAAGAAATTACACAGCTAGATGAAACACAAAGTAAAATGTATAACAAAAGAGTGTTGAATGTAAAAGGGGCCAAAATACAAGCTCAAATGCAATGTACATGTACAACTGTGATACAATACAACTGAAGAAAGTGAAAACAACACCTATAGGATTGTCCTCCTAGGTTTATACCTGAGGAGTTGGTACAGATTTCCTCCTTAGCAATCCACATACACACATCTCCTCTACGTACTGACACACTGTATTGTTCACCTCTAGGTACCATCCTGTCCTTGTAATCTCAGCCTTAGTCAGCACTGTCCATCGTCTACATCCAACACAACAAGGTACAGGCATAGACCATGCAGGGTTGAGTATAACGATACTCAGTAGGGACACTGAGACCCTCTAGGTATCACAAAATCCAACAAAGATAAAACACAAAGTATGAAATAAATAGAAAACATTACATAGGTATATTCCTATCCATATAAATATGTTTTCAAGTAATCCATCACAATCATGAATAAAACACAAGGGTTCTGACTCAGATCACACCCGAATTTATTCTAGGGGTAGTAATAAGTAACATTCTGAACACCTCGGCTGCTGGAGAACTCCACCTCTATGGAGTACAGTGGGCCTTTAGTGTCAAACATATGTGATTCCCACAAACCATGCACTGCTGAGGTACTCTTCCTGTGGATTACACTGGGTCTGCAGCATCACACAGAGGGGCTCCCCACCGTGGGTCTACTGCGTCATACAGAGGCGCTCCCTCTCGTAGCCTGCTGAGGTACTCCTCCTGTCGAGTACCATGGGTCTGCGGTGTCACCAAGGTGCTCTACACTATGGTTCTGCTGTTTTATCAAGTCTCTCCCCACAAGTCCAGTGGAGTCACTTCAAGTCGAAACAGTCAGCAGTCGTCAAGTGTCAGCCAGTCGTAGGGTTCTGTACGTATCATGCTGGGGAAACCGCTTCCTAAGCCAATGTAAACTACTCCAACTTCCATGAATTCCAACGAAGAAGTGTATCAAAGGCCTATCACGTCTTAGGGGTCTCAACGTAACAGACGGTGCAACCATTGGACTCCCGTTCTATCAGTTTTTCGCCTTTTAGTCCCAAGGGCCTGGCTGGATTCTTGCTCGATCCAACCTTCCCATTCCCCATATTAATCCATAACATAATGGGGTATCGTAAAATAGACCATCTCAATCCATGATTTCATGTGCCTCTTATGTTTCTTCAAACGAACGTCTACTGCCAATGTTATGGGAAAAAGAAAGCAACTTGGTCATAGTGGGCCCGGGTCTGTTCCAACCCTGTAGGACTGACCCGACCCGACCTGTCCTGGGTTGACCCGATTGGGGTTGACCCGGAATGACCCGTTGTGTCTGGCCTGACCCATTGGGTGGCCTAGTCCATTGGGTATATCCCGACCCACTGGGCGGCCCAGCCCATTGGGTTTGGCCCGACGGCCTTGACGGGCCACGAAGGCAGATCAACATTGGAGGGGTTACGCGAGCGCGGTTCGGTAGCAGAATGGATCGACCTTGGGCATGCTCGACATGAGGTGGCTCATAAGGCCACAACAAGGGTGGAATGGAGGGTCACGGTGAGGGCATGACAGCGGTGGCAACTCAGCTTGGCCTAGATAGCAGATCGGCACTACAGCAGCACGGCTTGACTCATCCTAGACAGTGGCGAGGCTCGACAAACTGTGACATGGCTCCGTAGACGGTGGCTGCGCGAAGAGGGGGTTTGGCCTGGGCGGCATGGAAGCTCGGTCCTGAAGTGGGTGGATCTTCCTGGAACATGGCTAGTTCATCTGGGAGGGTGATGCGCCGTCGGGCGGCGCAGGTTGTAGATGTCGTGTGTGGAGGCGTCGTTGACTCTATCACATTCGTCTCCTTCCTCCATTTCGAGGAACACATCAAAGAAGAACGGCGGAGGGGTTGGGTCATGTTCGTTTGGCCCGCACACTATGCGTTTAGAGTTGTATCAAGCTTTTCACAAAGAACGAAGCATGAGCATGTACGGAAGGTATTTTAAAACATCATTTCCCACAACCCATGTAAATCTATATTCCCATTCCCGCAAAAGAAATAGAAGGGTAGAACAAGGAAAGTGATAATCAAATAGAAATAAACCCTTATATCATTCACATGATGATGTTGGCGCAAGATGGTTGTATTGTCGTCGACTTTCATCCCATTTACCACACACAACCAATCTCAGGCTCGTGTGTCAATTTGTTGCAGCCGAAGATGTTTCTTATGGGTGTTCTTCGTGGAGGAGGCATTCTTTGAGGCATAAGCGTTCTTCATTAGAGAGTATAATCCTCAAAGTGTATTGTGTCATGTCACATTACTAGTTCTTTGTTGCATGGTGAAGCCATCCCAAATCCTCAGCTGAAGCCCCATATATATAGTGGATGGGAGAAGGTAGGTAACGATCGTCAAATTTATGACATTTCATTTATTAGGAACTTTAAAAATTTCCAATGACGTTGTTACATAATTTAAAAAGGGAGAAATCCAATTAAATATGTTGGAAAAATTAAAGGTATACATGTTGGCACAATTAATGTGGAGAACGATCAAGAGGCTCTCAAAATTAATGAAGGAGTTGGGGTATTTCTCTCAAGTAAAAGGGGGGATTAAACCCAGGTGGTCCCCACCACCATAACCTCACTTGGGAGGTTTGGCTCAGGTGGTCCCACCACCATAACCTCTCATGGGAGGTTATGGTTTTTCAGTCTCAACAACCAACTTCCACTCAGAGGTTTACTTCTGGTGGACCCCACATCCCAACACACACATGGGTGTTGCAAATAAAAATAAAATGTTTTCACAATTTTCATTTTATTTTATTCTTACATGAAAAACCCCAAAACTAACATTCACCCTCACCCAAATACCGTCATGTTGAAAGACTTGTTAAGAGATAATCGGTGCTGCGAGTTCAACAGTGCCCTTAGATGTCATGTCTGAGTACCAGTTCAAAAGATAGAAAAACCTGCTCACATGTTTACTGAACGTACCCAAAAAAATGTTCAGAAATTCATTCCCAAAACTCAGGGTCTTGGAATCACACACCGTCAATTTTCACTGACTCATAAAACTACCATATATTTAAAAAAAATTACATGGAAATTCCAGGTCTTTACATATGATTTCAAACCAAGGAAAACATGTGACCCTCAATAGTGAGGTCTGAATGGATGGCACAAGATTTCTCCAAACCATGCATCCCTTTCTAGGAAACCATGTGTGCTATTACATTTCTACCATAAAAATGATTTAAAATTCCCCAGTCCCCAAAAACACATCGTAATTAACATTTTCTCGGGATTTTATGATTTGGGGGGTTTCCAAAGGTGTCAATAGGGGTTAAGGCTGTCTGACCTCCATTTTCTGTGATTCAATTCCCTAATTGATGATCGGATCATCACCTGGTATGTGGAACTCATATTGATGTCTAATATGTTGTTTCTTCTACTTCTCATTGGACCTTTAGTGGAGTTTATCGAACATTGTATTAGATCTAAAAATATGTGGTGAGATCTAGATCCAGAATTGGTGATCTATATTAAAAATGAATGGATCTTGATATCTTGATTTTGGATTAGGGTTTTAGACCCAGAATCACAAATCTATGTCATTGTGTCGCTTGGATTTTTGGGATTTAAATTTTCAAAACATACATAAATGACTCAAGGATGATGGTTTAAATATAATTCCCATATTTTTGTATTTGATACATATATGCATGATTGTATAATATCTCACATCCTTCTATAATTGTTTTCCTATAATTGGGTTAATTAGGTAGAACAATTGAGTAATTATTATTTTTTTGGTATAAGTGATTTTTTGGGGAATTATTCATGAGACTATGGTGCTACCCTATTAGAGAATTCATTTGGGTAAATTGATTATAAGGTGTAGGTTTGTATATACATAAATAATCAGGGGATTATTCATGAGATAATGGAATGGATAAGATGAGATAATTAATTATAGATTGTTTAGATCCTTGGATAATGTGATCTACATAATAAATTGAGGGATTGATTATTGAATGTTTGTATTTTAATGAATTAATTCATTAAATAAAATTAATTATCGTAGATGAATTGTGATATTGATTAATTAATTGACGAGTTAACTAATGGATTGATACACTTGGTTAATTTTTGTGTAAACTAATAGAAGGGATGTGTTTAACTAATTGTTGAACTTGAAATTGGACTATGGGGGATAATTAATTTGAAAATTAATTATGTGATAATTAATGGGAACATGGTAATTCTTGATTGAGAATTACAAATGGAAACATGGGAATCATACTTATGAGTAATGAAAAATGGAACATTATCATTCTAAATTGAATTGTATACAAGATAACACGGTCATTATACTTATGAGTAAAGAGAATGGGAACATGGTTATTCTATTGAGGTGTAAGCATTGTAACATGGTAATCACACATATGTTTTGATATTGTTAATTTTGGAAATGTGGCATTTACATGTGAAAATAATTAATGGAAATAATGGAACATTCAGTTATATCATCACAAGAGAATATTTAAATTCCAGAATGAGTCAAATCAGGTTCTGATATATCATAGAACCTTCAATACATTGAGATTTAGATAGAAATAAGTATTAATATGTGGTATTACCCAGGGAATAGTTTGGGGTTTGATATGTGATGAAGTTATTATTGAGGTATCTATATCCTTGGGAACCCTGAAGTATATGTACCTAGATAAGAATATAATTAAATGTGATAAACAGATTATTATTTTATTTTACATATTTCATTATAGAAGTACATACACTATCTTTTGGATGAACTTGTTTAAGACACCGTTAGTGGTGGCCTACTTCTTTTTACTCACACCCTATTCGGGCTACCTGATTGGAACTTGAATAGATTATATTGTAGCAGTATTGGATAAAGGAATTGGCCCTAGGATGGGTGGCTGATTTGGGGATGGAGCTTGGTGGAAGGAACCAGTCATGGATCGACAACCATTAGGTGAGTCATAGTTTTATCATTTTTAGTTGCATTATTGACCCATGAATCTTATATTGGTATAGCATGTTATCTCTTCGAGTTGTGTTTTTTATTTCATGTATGGTTATCTTGTGACATGGGTTTTTTTATTTATTCTTCCAATATTTTTTATCTATTTCAACTAGTTTTTTACTCTAACAATAGATGGTATAGTCTCCCAATGACTAACTTAAAAGACGATTACTACAAGTTAGAAGCCTATGGAGGATGGAGAGGTGAACCTGAAAACATCTGGCTGGCCAGATTGTGGAACTATTGAATAGCACCTGGTTCGGGATGTTAAAATGTGGTATCAAAGGTCCAGTTCTATTTATTCATCTATGGTATTATTATTTAGGGAAAGGTAGATATGATACCAGTAAAAGTCTGGGAAGTGGTGGAATATGATGAAAAAAAATTACCCTTCATACAACCATGAGTTGGAAACAGTTGTCTACTCACTTCAGTGTTTGAGATACTATCTTTTTGGAGAAATGTTTACAATCTATACAGATTACAAGATCTTGAAGTATATATTTTCACAACATGACTTGAATCTTCAACTGTAGATATGGGTTGAGTATATGCTGTCATTCAATATTGAACTGGCATATACTCTAGGAAATGGAAATAGATTGGATAATTCCATGAGGAGGAAGGCTTAGACTCATATGTTTTATGAGTCGATTGAAGAATGGGAGATGATGACCATTCTGGGTGAGATGCATGTGGTGGTTTAGTAGAGTCAGGAGTAGTTGACCCGAGTTTCCATTGTACTGGAGTCTACACGTTTTGAGAGAGATACGAGATAGATAGTTTGAGGATTTTTAGTGCTTATCATTGGGGGAAATATTTGAATGTGGTGAGAGATATTCAGACCAATTGGTAGATGAGGATGAGATCTTCTATGTTTGGAATTGAGTTGTTGTACTTACGAGCATGAAAGAAGAGCTCATTTAAAAATTTCATGCCTTGAGATGTGTGGTACAACCTGGTGTAACCAAAATGTTTTTAAGCTACGATGAAAATTTTGTGGGCCATGTCTAAAAGAGGAGATGGAAAGGCTTGTGACAGGATTCTTCAATTATCATCAACTAAAGGAAAAGAATCAGTGAACTCGTGTTTTATTACAGTCATTTCTTATTCTGAAATGGAAGTGGGATGACGTTACCATAGATTGTTTGGTTTTTTATCTATATAAATTTATTATTAATGATTCTATTTGGGTCATTGTGGATTGAAAAATAATTTTAGCACAATTATTTACTCTTAGGGAATACTCTAAAGTAGAATAGTTCCTAGAATAGTGCATTCATGAGATACTCCTTCATCATAGAGTGACCGAGACTATAGTTTTAGATCATGATTCTCATATTATTTATTGAATCTATAATGACATTATGAATTCACATAGCACAGATATATTTTTTAGTATATCTTTCGACCCATAGAAATATGGGAAATCAGAACGTATTATACATGAGCTATAGGATATTCAACGATCATGTGTGCTTGACACCAGAGGATCTTGTGAAAATCACTTGGCTATAGTGGAGTTTTCCTAAAATAGTAGTTACCATTAATCTATAAAAATGATCTATATGAGATTCATTATGGAGTGCCTTATAGATCAACACTATGCTGGATGGAGGCTAGTGAGTCAGATTTGTTGGAACCGAGTTTCATGTAGGAGACGTCAGAGTAGGTGTAGTTGATTTAGAAATGTATGTATACGGTTTAGTGTATACTAAATTTGTACGACGATAGATGGAGATAACCCATAGAGTTTATAGAGGGTGATCATATTTTTCTTTTGGTGTCACTTATGTTGGGTCACCATATGATAAGGAGGATGGGCATGCTGGCACCAAAGTTTGTTGAACCATTTGAGAGAGTGGAGATAATCGAACCTATGGCATACCAATTTTCCATTCCAAATATATATAGTGCATTGGGTTAGGATTTCCATGTATCAAAACATTGGTGGTATCACCTCAATCCCTCTCGTGTGATCGGTTTGGATGAGGTTGACCAGGAAATATATGAATCTTTCTAGGGGAATCTGATACGTGTGCAAGATCACATTGGGAAAGTGTTACAAGGAATGACTATGTTGATAGTTCATGTGTTATTGAATCATATATATCTACAAGAGGAATCATGGGTATGAGAAGACGATATTGGGGCACAATGGCCCATTCATTTTGTGTCAGAATCGTGGACAGGTTTGGATGTGAAAGTCGAGGATAAGCTGTTATATGGAGTAGAGATTGTTAGATCCTGACCGTTTTTGGAGTTATATCAGGTCCTATTTCAGGTACATTCTTATTTATTTCTGTACTGTTGTTTGGATTTATGAAATGGGGTGTGTTTGGGTGATTTTTAAGAAGCAATTTGAGAAATGTTTCTGTGCACGGTCAGCGCATGGTAAGGCTAAGTCGTGTTCCTAGCCCCACAAACCATGCCAACCTAGGGAGAGAGGTCTCCATGGCATCACCTGATTTGATTTACCATGGGCACAAAACAAATAAATTATTCCACCCTATATAGTGTGGTCCACATGGTTGGTTCATGGTTTCGCCTAACCACGCACCCCTTCCCAAGAAACCGTATATGTGGTTTCATTTAACACAAAAATTTGCTTTAAAATCCCTAGAACCCACGAAACACCACCTATTTGACCGTATCGTGGGACTGTACAATTTTGGGTGATTATAGAGCTTTACGTTGGAATTCCAAGGCTTTCTGACATCCATTAATTGAGATTCAAAGATGAAATTTAATATCCTTTCTTCTCCTAGTAAGTGGATGTCATCTCGATGTCTATCTTGTTCACTATTCTCACTACATTTGATCCTTTGGAGGATTTTATCATATTTATTATTATATCTAAAACTATGTGGTGAGATCTAGATCTAGGATTTTAGTTCTAGATCAAGAATGAATGGATCCTGATATCCTGATTTTGGATTAGGGACTTAGACTCATAATCTCAGATGTATATCATTGTGCTACTCGGATTTTGCATATTTCCATTGGGAAAACACCCACCGGTGATTCAAGGTTGGTGGTCTAAATCTAATTTGCATAGTCCTGGATTTGATTTGTATATGCCAGATTGTAGATTTTCTAGAATCCTTTAGTAAATTTTTCCATGAATTGGGTTAACTTGTTTAACCAATTGATTTATTGATGTTCTGTTGGAATAAATGACTAATTAGGGAATAAATCATGAGACTATGATATTTACTATTATATAAGTAATTTTTCGAAAATTATTATAAGGGGTAGGGGTTATAATCAACATAATAAATCGCGGGACTAATTATGAAATATTGTAATTTCTACGTTGACATAATTAAATATAGATTGTTTATGTGCACATGATAATATGATCTAAATAATTAATTATGGGACTAATTATTGAATGTTGGGATTTACATGAGATAATTAATTCCATAAAATCACTTATGGAATATGAATTGTGATATTGATTAATTAATTGATGATTTAATTAATAGTTTGAAGTACTTAATTAATCGTTGAGTTAACTAAAGGATGATATTTGTCTAACTAATGGCTGAATAAGTAATGGGACTAGATAGGATAATTAATGGTTAAATTAACTTTGTGATAAATAATGGGAACATATTAATTGTATATTGAAAAGTACAAATAGAAATATGGTCAACGAACACTTGACTAAATAGAATGTGTAAATGGTCATTCTAAATTGAGAAGTATACACGGGAACACATTCATTATACTTATGAGTAAAGATAATGGGAACATGGTAATTATTTTGAGGATTAATCATGGTAACATGGTCATCTTTTTTATGTGGTGATATTGATAATTTTGGAAATGTGACTTTTAAATGTCAAATTAATGAATTTAAATAATGTAACTCCCTATTATGGCTACACATGGGGAAATTTGAACTCTGAAAAGAGTCTAATCAGGTATTAATATATCATAGCACCTTGAATACATATACCATCAGCTAGAAGCTGGTAACAAGTTATTGTAATACCTAGGGAATACATTGGGAACTAGTATGATATGAAGTTAGTATTGAGGTACAGATATCCTTGGGAACCTTGGAGTAAATATAGTTGTATATGAATGAATGAAAATATAATAAACTTTTTATTATCAATTTTTTCTTATTTCTATATAGAATTGAATGAATTATCTTTTTGAATGGGATTTTTTTAGGAATCGTTGGTGGGGGTCTAGTGAGTTGTACTCACATCCTATTCAGGCTACCTGATCCGTACCAGAATAGATTATATTGTTGTATGGATTGATAAGGGAAACATTCTAGGAATTAGTGGCTAAATTGAGGATTGAGCTTGGTGGAGAGAACAAGTCATGGTTCAATAACAGTTCTAGGAGTCTTTGTTTCTTTAATTTAATTTTCATTATAGACACTTGAAACATGTTTGGAATGATAATGTTTTCCAATTCATTTGAGTATTGTTTTTCCTGTTTGGTTATATTGTGACAATAGTATGGTTTTGGTTCAATATTATTCTGCTATTTGTTACCAATTTTTTTATTGTTTTACTCTAATAAAGGAGGGTATATTCATCCCATGACTAAATTACTAGACCCTTGCTACTAGCCAATAGCCTCTGGCGTATGTGGAGGTGTGCCTCAGGTCATGTGGCAGTCTATTTCAGGGAACTGTTGTGTGGTACCCGGGTCGGCATGTTACAACCCATGACCATTCAAATTGTCTAGTTAGGGTAGAAATTCCTAGGGATGGGGAGTGAAGTATACCTAGGGGTATCTTTCTATTTGATAGAAATATTCCAAATAAACCAGATTCATTAAATGACACTAATCCAATAATGGGTATTCAATGAATCCAACTCATCATCATGGGTGTGAACCAGATTGGAAATCAAAATTAGGCATACCGAACTTGGGGAATGACGTTGATCAGAAAATGAATGGCTATATAACTCTAGCTCGGACCAAGGCACCCATATTCATTCGACATGAAACAATAGGATATTATCAATATGTTTTGAAACACCGTGTCTTGATCCCCATTCCAATCAATCTTGGCATGGTGTTTGAGACGCCATACATTGATGATGAATAATTCTATGACAATGTAGAATCAATTTTTCCTCCAAATGCAATTGAATTAGCTAAAAAGACATTTTATATCCATCAAAATGATTGAGAAAATAAACAGATTAATAATTTTAGACCAGTATGCATTTACTCTTGGGACCAGATTTAATGGGAATTCTAAATAAATTACATCCCCCATCACAAAACAATTTCACTGAAAATGTGCATCAAATTTTGTTTAAATGAAGGAAAAAAATTATATGAAACATGGTAAAGGTTCAAGGAAACATTTAACAAGTTAGAACATCATGATTTAATATTCTATATCAATTGACAAATTGATACAAATTATTATCTCTAGGAAACAACCATTGTATTGAAAGGATGGAAAGTGGAAAATTAAAAATCAATGCCCCAAATGATGCTAATGTGTATTTAGAAAATCATTTGGAACAAAACTAGAAAAGTGAAACATCACCTTAATATGATAATTCAATAAAAATGGAAGAATAAAAAACATTCACGTAGTGGAAAAACATAGTGCAAATATTGATTTACTCATTTGGATGGTCGGGGAGATCAATCATCGGAAGGTCTACGAAATACAAAATATTGAGCCTGTTTGTAATATTTTTTGAAAAAAATGAGAAAAATTATTGACAATTTCCAAACTATTAAATCAATAAATGATTTTATATTAGGAGTTAGACTAGAAGAGGCTAATCCTTTAAACATTATGAAAAAATAGTACTAAAAAAATTTAATCCTAGGTATTATGACCAACAAGGCTTTTTATGAAATGATAATAAATAACCAACACAATGAAAATGTCTAAACCCATACCCTAAACAACATTTTTAAACCCATAATTAGTTCCAACCATAACTTGTCCAATATTAACATCCTCTAGTTCAATATCAATATCGTATTCAATATCCAATCCAATAACCGATGTATCATCCTAGGATAAGCCATCTTGTAAAGGCCCCGTCCAAATTTTTCCATCAACCATTCCTAGAATAATTTTTTATAAAAATGGAGAAATTGAACATACAAGTATCATCACATAAAAGCGAATTATAAATAATGTTAATAACAATGGAACCCATTCATACTCAGGATATTCCGCCCCCAACTGTAATCGGAGTTCTAAGTTACATAGAAACCTCTCATGAAAAACTATAATCACTAACTATCATAAAATGTTTGAGATCCATTGAAAAACCAGAAAAACCCCATTGTACAAAGATTAAAAAATTAAATATCACATGAAAATTTTGAAGAACCACCCTTATATTACGAATAGTCCGATGAGAATTTGAAATAACCACAGCCTCACTAAAAAATCATCAAAATTTCACCCTTCCCTCATTGAATGAGAGTAATGTCTAAACATGGCTTGAATTAAATGTTAATGGAAATATTCTCTCAACTATAAAAATAATTTCCCTTCTCGATAGAATCAAAACCATTATTTCCTTGAAAAATTACGTTAAGGACTTATGTACTTTTAAAAAAATGCACATCAAAACCAATTCATTTTGGATGCTAATGTGAGTACCACCATTCAAGGGACCATTCCTCATATGTTGAATTATCCTGGGTGTTATTAAAAAAATTTTGCGTTGGGATAAAACAAAATTATCAAATTTCTTTGTGATCTATGATCTATTGTTAACCTCATTCCGTATTCCATGTATTATAAATTAGGAAATGCAGATATCCAACCAACTTTTATGAGACTCTAACTTCCAGATCACCATTTTCAAGTTCACAAGGGGATCTAAAAATATATTTTGGTGAAACCTGAATATTTCCTTTACCGTGATGACTTTATTTTCATGGAGAATAACCCTAGTTTAGGTCTTAAGGTGAGAACCCTAAGCATGAATAGTATTAACTTATTACGAAAAGTCAACTAAATAATTAAATATATGAATAGGAAAATGAAAATACCATTTAAATCATCAGCCTTGATCTAAAAATCTATAATGAAAACTCACAAATTGGGTATGATGATGAGATCCAGGAGTTCTATCGAATATGTAATGTTTATTTGGAACCTGAATAACATAGATGAATAATTTATGGATTTCTATGTCAGGATTAGATTGTGTTTAATTGAGTGAAATTTGACAGCTTGGTTAGAATCACTTTTAGAAATATCATTATATGATTTTCAGGATCACCAATATATAATAGAATTGTTGAAATAAATAACATCGAGTTCATTCTCATTCTTGAAACTGATCTATCCAATCTGGAGGTAGAAACTTTTGTTTAAAAGGAACCAATTTTTGTATTGAAATCTATTAAAAACATAGAGTTTTATGTAATTTCACATCCTTCTTTTCATCATGTTAAAAATTATAATCAATAATTTAAGGTCCTAGGTTTATCACTCAAGTACTCATTCATCGGGGAAAATGAAACCTTTCCTATTTTTACATTTTCCTCTCTCGATATCTCTCATGATAGGTTTCTTGTAGATGTCCTAGTAAAGCATTTGAAATAAATTTGATTGAAACTTTCTGATATTGCTGGGATTATCCCAAACAATAAAACACAACATATTTTTTCAGGAATCTGAGTACAAACTATTTCATCAACCTCAGTAGAGACTCAATCCAAATCATTTGGATTTTATAATGATGGAAAATATTATTTTAATGGAATAATGACCCATATACCCCATTATATAGAGTGATAGTGTAACCAAAATTATATTTGTTCCAACGAAGGCTCAAATAACTATGATTACTAATGAGGATGGTGATTTTCTACAAACAATTTCCTTTAGTGGATAGAGATTGTGAATTTACTATATCAAGATAAAATCATTCACTGATAATGGCCATTTCCCCTACCCTTCATTAATCAATTCTCTAAGAGGGTGTCAGGTCATTAGTTTTATTCCTTTCTAGAATAATTTTTAGTGTATGATCAAATTAATGTCTTCTTATAAGACTAAGGAAAATGAACCTTCACCATTATATTCCACTCTGTTACCTTTAAAAACATGCCCTTTGGGATATGTAATGACCCTGATATCTTCCATCAATGCAATATGGGAATATTTATTGATGTGCCTATAAAATTTTTAGGGGCCTTTAGGGATGAATGATCTATCATCGTATATAATTTTGACATATTCCTATAAAATATGTATTGTGTTAGGTCTAGATGTTATGATAATAATATCATCATAAACTAGAAAAAAATCCATTTTGATGGTAAAATATGGTCTTTTTGTTAACAATATAGTCTATGTTAATGGTACTGATGTTGATAAAAATATGTCTTATATCATTATTCCCCTTCCCTCTCCAAAAAAATATATGGATATGAGGAGCTTCTTAGGTCCTAATCTCTTGTATATAAGGTTCATTTGGAATTTTAGATCAATCTCTTGACAACTTTTCACTCTTCAAGTGAAAGATGCTTCACTTTATGGACAGAAAGATATGAGGAATCATTTTCAACACTCAAGTAATATCTTATCGCTCCACCTATTAGTAATCTCCCAACTAGAATATTCCATTCAATATCATGTGTGATGTGAGTGACTTTGTTATAGGAACATTTTTAGGTCAACATTGTGATAAAATACATCTATGATTTATTATCAAATTAAATCATTAAATGATTCAAAAATAAACTTCACCACCACTGGGAAAGAGTTAATTGTTATAGTATTTGAGATATAGATATTTTGGCCTTATATCTTAGGATCTATCATCATTGACATCACAAATCATTCCGCTCTAAAATACCTTTTCTATAAACCAGATGCCAATGATAGATTCATTTAGTGGGTCCTTTATCATCGAGATCTTGATATAAAAATTAAGGATATAAGGGTCTTGAAAATGATTTAATTTATCACCTCACTATGATGGAATTCAATGACAACACACATCACCATTCCATGTATGATTCAACTCTCAATGAGAACTTCTATTCAATGAGTGATGTTCCTAGTATGATGGCATTGAAATCATCATAGTTATGTGTGTCATTCCGAATTCCACAAGACCAATTCTAATAGTAAATTCCTTTCTCATATCAAAAACTATGAGTTATATGACCTGAACCTCTTCATGTACTATCCCAATATATTCCTTAGGGGATGTGTTCTCATGACTAAGAAAGGTCCCATTCTTCAATTTTTTCATTTACAGCCATGTAAATGAAACTTTTTCACAATGAAAACAACATATAAATCATAAAAAGTGGTTTGTTTTGTATTAATCTCATTATTTAATCCTATACATTCTAATAATGATTTGTATTTATTTATTTAATTATGATCCATAAAAAAATAAATCAATAAAACCTTACACCCATTATGGTTATTGAAATATTTGAATGTTTGGGAGTTGATATTATGGGACCCTTGCCAATCTCTTGTGGATATATCAATGTCATCTTGCTTGTTTATTAAATATTTAAATGGGTTTAGGAAATTCAGATGAATTCAAATAGCAATCATGTAGTGATCTGATTCTTTAAAGAACATATCTTTTCTATATTTGTAATTCTTAGGGATATCATTAGTTATTGTAGAACCCATTTCAACAACTGTCTCATCTCAACACTAAAGTATACGTGTGGGATTCCTCAAAAAACATATACTACCGACCATCCTAAAATCAATGGCCAAGAAGTGTTGGTAAAACATGAAATCTAGAAAATTATTGAAAAAAATATCAATCCAATAGGGAAATATTCTTCTGAGAATCTATGGGAAACCCTTTCGTAATACCATATGGAATTCTAAATTATTTTATGAATGTCACCATATTGGTTTGTATATTGAAGATGTTTTCCGTTTACCAATTGAAATTGAACAATATTCCTTATGGGAAATCAAAAAAAAATTGAAATATGAAATTTCATTGGCTGAAACAAAAATGTAATTGGAAAATAATGAAAATAAGGAACCTATGATGTAGTCTTATGAAAATTAATGTATAAATAAATATGGATTTCATCCCTACCAATCTAGAATCTAAAAATCGAACACATTGAACAATCAAAATTTATGCTCTTGTATTGTTGAAAAAATCATTTTTACACAAGAATGTTAAGTTCAATATGGTTAGGGCCTTACACAGCACATCATATGTACCCTCATGGTGTAATATAGATTTAAGACCCCTCCAATGTTCAGATCATCATATTTAATGGTCATAGGATAAAACCATTCAATGAATCAATATATCAAAAAACAAACCAAGTAAGAGTTAAGTGAGACGATCCATCAAACAGACAAAAACATTTATATTTATGGTTTATGTTGATATAATTACATTAATCAAACTGCATTTTGGGAGGCAACTAGTATTTTACCTATTAATTGACTTGGAGTTATGAATTTCAAAATAAACATGTATGATTTTTTCATTTTTTTTAATTTAGAGAAAACCAATTTGGTTTCCAATGTGATATAATATTTCTTATGTTTGATATTAATATTTGTAAGGCTTTCATAGTTTCCAAATGAAACACGTAACATCAAAAATTCAAACATACCTCCCATCATCACTGATATGTCTACTTCTAAAATGAATTCAAAGAGATTGATTACATATTTATGGGATATAGACATAAAACCATGTGATTTTGTTCCATGAAATCATTTCCAATAAGATTCTCCCGCTTTCATACTAATTCTTATGTCTATTTTTTCTTCTCTATCAACACTGTGGTAAGTGTCAATCTATGTTTACAAGAGTGAAAATGTGAATTTTTTTAAAATATACTTATATTTTATGAAATAAAATCAGTTTAATGAGAAATCAATTAATTATACTTGTATTCATTATAGAAAATTGTGAAACAAGAATTATGAATGAGAAATAATTTTAAATCCCATCGTTTTGATTTTAATTCATGTTAATGAACATCATCATGGTTTTTTGATTGTCTGGTTGATCGATGGATTTTTTCTGTGTTTATATTTTCATCCGTTCAATAATAATAACATGTTGCATGTCCATTGGATTTTGGGTTTATGTTTGAGTTCATGGGTCCCTTTCATTATAGCATAGGGTTTGGGGTCACATTCAGGGTAATTTTTGTATGAAAAAAATGTAAATAATGAACACATAGAGAAATGTTTTTTCCAAATGTGTGGAATTAGACAATTGAGGAGCAAGGTTCCATAGTTTTATTTCTAAGAGATGGGATATACATCTATATTATAGAGCATGTAATTGAAAATATGTGGAGATTTCAGCATTTAGGGATCATGAATCCACAGTTTTATGTCATAGAGTTAGTTGCTTCATATCTACTATGGTTAAAAAAACAAAAAAAAGTATATAAACAATAAAAATGGATACTCATTTTATGTTTTAATGTTATTACCATATAGAACATCCATTTGCTTCGCCTTGAACATGAAAATGGGCCACATGTCATTTGAGATACACAAAACAACATCCAATGGTTGTGTTACAAATAATACATAGGATGAATTGGATGTCAATGTATAAGGACAAGATCAAATACTAAATATTGTAGATTACGATAGGAAAAAACTCTCTTCATGTTTAAAAGATATATTTAAATTCCATATTAAGTCCATTAAAACACTCATATTTCATTATTTATAGAAATGATTGGTGATGAAGATGTATGAAGAGAAATCATAATGATAAGAGATGTAGCCATTTTTTAGGTGTACATTGATGTATTCCAAGAAAAGCTACCATGAACCCCCCTAAGAATATATGTACTATTATCAATTTAACTCATACATACATCTGAGAAAATATTAATAAACTATAATTAATAACACATGTGGAGTTAGGGGATTTAAAGAATTAACTTCCAGATCTATTCTAGAAGGTTTTTTATCCACAATGTGTATCTATTTTGGGAGAACATGTTCTCGTTGAAAATTAGAAGGATTTATAGATGCATGTATGAATTGATTATATGAATCTTACTGGGATAAAAATGACGAAAAAATATCATCATCCAGGTACTGATAATTTTTTAGATGATATTCATGGATCTTAATTACTTCCCAAGATAGATCATAAGTCTTTGTATCATTAATTTTGTAGGAAGAAAGAAGAAATCACAATGATAACCTTCTAAACAATATGTGGACATTATGAGTTTGTTCTTATTCCTTTATCCTAAACTAAATCTGCTTCCATATTTATAGATATGATGAACGGTGTATTTATGGACAACCTTGATAATTTTGTGGTGTTCATCAATGATGATATTTTGATATATTCAAATATTTTTTATATGTATGAAAACAATATAGGCTTCATATTCTGATCTCTAAGGAAGGATTTTTTGGTTAAATTTAGAAATTATGGGGTTTTGTTCCAAAATTTTTCATTCATGAGATATATTATGTCTTGTTATGTAACCATAGTGGATATAGTAAATTCAAAAGATATAGGGGAGAGGTAACATCCTATAATAGTAATTGATTTTTAGAGTTTCCTTGGTCAATTATGATTATATATAATGTGTTTGAAAAATATTTCACATATTTCTATTCCACTAACTATGTTATCATGAAAGGGATTTATGTTTATCTATACAATGGAATATTATGAATGATTTTTAGAAATAAATTGGAGTTTGATTGGTGTACATATTCATATGTTGATCTTACATAGGGTAGGGTGTTTTATTTTTATTGATAAATACATAGAGTCACAAGGATATGTGCTTTTAATAAATGAAAAAGTGATTCCCTATGAATTGTGAAAGTTAAAGACTTCGTAATATAGTTATCCTCCCATTATCATGATTGAGAAACTGTTATTTTTTCTGAAGCTATGGAGACATGTTCATTTTAGGGAAAATTGGGATATAAAAATAGAACCTAATGATTGAAGTATATATTAACATAATCATAACTGAACCCAAGAAGAAGGATATGAATATATTTCCATTAATACTATAATTGATTAATTCAATGCCTCACCAGAAGAGAGTACAATTCTATAAATACATTGAGTTGGAATGATCATGGTGTTCTTACCATTTTTTTATTGAATAATATTCATTGATTTAAGAAATAGTAATATTGGACATAGGAATCAAAAGGTAAGGGACAACATAAATCATATCCAAAATGATCCATGATCAAACAAAACTATTGAAGATTAGGAAAAATGAAGGAAAATATACTTTGATGAAAAATATAATAGAGACAAATAAAATTGGGGATTTTCTTAAATACATTGTTGATCATGATGGTGGAGAATATGAATGATGTGATGTTTCCAACATTTATTATTGATCATTATGGTGGACTGAAATTTGGTACCCTGATATGTACTCTCCTATTCCATAGATAAAGACATAGATGATGGATGATGATCATAGATCAATATTACCTATACAAACTATATGAATTAAAATTTATTGACACATTAATATTCATTTCTGGTATGAAATTTTGAAAATGATAGTTTTTGTTACCCTGTAAGGTGATCTATGTGTAAATTAGTAACAGTGGAGCAACAAATTCCTAAAGGAATATAAAAACCACAACCTATAACTATCTGGAAATAAGATAACATCACTACATACTTTCTCGGTGGTATCCCAATGACAATTAATGTTATAAATTATATTTCAATATTCATAAATAGATTGAAAAATTCAACCATTTAATTTCAATAATAGTGGATTTATCCCTGGATGACCTAAATCACCTCTATATTCAATAATTATTGAGAACCTGTGGAGTACCATTGTCTATATATATGAACTGAGAACCATAATTAACTTTCATATTCTAATGGATCCATTATAATACTATGATTACGGTAACATCCTAATAAAAATCTTATTTTCCTCAAACTCATAGTAAATTTGAGAGAAATATTCTGACATTATAGTAAATTTTGTCGGCTACCTTACATTATTTTCAATGGTGTTTGGATCCATATATTACACTTTTTTATTTCTCCAATATTAATTACTTCCACTCAATAAATTACATGTTACCTTTTGAATATATGTATGTATTATTGTGTAGAACTCATACAAGTTGTGAAGAAGTTGGATTTTGGAAACCAATGGGTCTGGATATAGTAATGTAAAATATAAAAAATATTTATGTAAAACAAAAAAAATCAATTATACTGAATGTCAACAAAAATGTTATACTTAAATAATAAGAAGGGACTCGGTGTTTTGAGTGGGAAATCACATATTAAACAAGATATCCCCATGGAAAGGAACAATGACATTTGGAAACAAGGGGAAACATTTTCTATGGTACATTATCCCATTTAAGATTGTAGAGTTTGTTGGAAACCTTTTGTATCGATTACAACTTCCACTATATCTTCATAAATTCAACTATGTCAACCACATGTCCCTGCTAATAAATCATATGTCGGATCCATCACATAATAATTATGCTAAAAGTGTAAATTTAGAAGATGAATTGTGATATTAAAAGGAATTGATCTTAATCCTTGAAAATAATGGAAAATTTTTTTGGGACCCAAAAAACATTTTATATGTAGGAACCGTGGAGAGAAAAAGAACGAATCAGAAACATGGGAAATGAAGGAATCCATGGTGTAGAAATACCCTCACCAGTTTTAAAAATAGTATGAAAATTGATTTTTTGGAAAATTATTTCATCAAGGGATAATAATGTAATCAAAAAAACTTTTATTCATTTATTAATGGACATATTTCCTCCCAATATCATTATATTATTTTTTAAATATATAATATCTAATAATGAATTTTAAATTTCATAATAACAATAAAAATCGTGTGTTGATATGAACTCGTACGTCTTGAAATAGAAAAAGAAAACACATAATAGAGATCGTAAACACCTTATTTCTTTACTAATGAATGTTATATTTGGTCAAAATGGAGAAAATATAATAAAAATTTTTTAATTGGGATGAATATTAGAAGATAAGTAATTTTTAGTATAAAAATTGGGGCTTTATTGACCCCCCCCCCCCCAGAACCATTTAACCGTCGAAAATTACTACAATATTGGAATAGATAGATAATAACAAAATATTAAACATCAAAAATATTTCAAACCATGACTCATAATAAAGTGAATAATTAAGATAATTAATTATGATGTTTTTATAGGGTAATATGGACATCAGAGTATATGTTTTTCAACTAATAAATATGATCTTCAATATGGAATTAGTTAATAAAATAGTTAGACATTATTATAGTTTCTTATGTAGATGAATTTAAATTATTTTGGTATTATATAATGATATATTAATAATTTTTATATTTATAGAGACTATAAAATAACTCTATTATAACTAATTTTTTGGGGATGTATTAATTAATTATTTCATGAAATTATCATATAATTTTTTTAAATGATATAATTTTTTAATGATTCGCTATGAAATTTTTAATGCATATAATGGTTAATGTTATATTAAGTGAAAAATTTTAATCAAGAATATTTTTTATTAATAAGATAAAATCTTATACATGGTGACATTATTTATTATATAAATTTTCAACTCATCACATACAAATTAACATAGGGTAAATCCCTGGTAATTTTCAAAAGAAGATGAATTTAGAGATATATGGTGACAACACTATTTATATTAAATATTATATATATTATGTTATAATTAGTATATTTTCAGGATTTAGAAAATGTATTTCAAATTCATAATCATAAATTAATTTTGAAAATACCTTGTACATAATGTGTTACATTTACAAACACAATCATATCATTTATGAAAATCATGATTTCAACCTTCCAAAAAAATTTATTTATGAGTAATATGTTATCATAATTTTAATTTCATTATCACTATTATAAATTTATTTGAGTAAAATTTATTTAATTTTTAGATTAATATGTCCCAAATTAAGTAATTGGTATAATATAATTTTAATACAAAAACCATACTGTGGGAAAGAAATTAGTTTTTTAGTATATGTAAAATAATTATGTGAGTTAAAGTAAAATAGTAAATTCATAAAATAACTAATAAAATTTCAATTTTTAAGATGTATTTTAGGACATTAATCATCCTTTAAAACATTAATTTTCCACAAAATATTGTGGGAATTAATGATTCTCAATATTAGTTAACTTTATTTTAAAAATAATCATTATTTATTCACTTAAAATCCATCATCTTTAGTTATAAATACGCCATTTCCATTACCACTATCCAATAAAAATTCATCTTCTATAATGTTGGTTTTTTTTCATATTCAAAATAGTCCCTCTCTATTTCAATCATGGCTATAAGGTTCCACCATCATGTTTTAGGCATCAAATCACCGTGGTAATGTAATTCCACTATTCTCATTTTAAACCATGTACCCCTTATGTGTATACCATATAAATTTAAATATAATTAATTCTATTATATATGTTATATTTCACTTAAATCCAAAATTATGTATTTTCAATAGGATGCATTACCTCCCTCATATTATTCACTATTCACAAGACACAATATATATTGTCATACTTTCGGATCCATTTAATGGATTTGTATTATCTACATGAGAAATAATGATGTTATGAATACTAATACTACATTTTTTAATTGTTTTAACTATATATAAACATGTTTTATTACTTTTTGTATTTACATATAAGGAATCCTTATTCCATTTTCATGGGAAAAAATTTATGGTGTGTTCAGGACTTCAAATTCATTTTATCCAATGATTTTGATACGAAATTAATTGTTTATTTTAGATGGGTAACTGAGTAAATTATAGTTTTTTCTCAATGTGTATCACATTGATACATACATATTATGAATGCACCTTGATTGTCACGCAATAAATTGGGTTAAGAAAAATTATATAAATATAACATAAATTACGTTACCATGGTGAATAACCATTGTAATTATGATTTATGATAGCTTAGTGATAAGCCTTTTTGATATATTTATTAATGCCAAATTTTATATAATATGAATATTTCCATGTTATAATTCATTCTTTTTCTATTTTGATATGCCTCATGTTTATATGATCATGCCTTATTGAAACACCACTTTTTAAAATGCTACGTATCTCTTTTGATTATTTCATTACTAGGATTTATGATTACCCATTTCATTGATATATATCTCCATGTTATGAGATGAAGTATAACTAACATAGGATGAACCTATAAAGATTTATTTCTATTGGATGAAAAAAAATATGTTTATGCATATTTCATACATTATGTTCTATTTCAAGGACACTAAAACCCAAAATTTCCTCTTTATTGTTAAATGTTGTATCAAATAATGAATTATTAATTTAATAATAATGTGTGTGTCTTTAATTAATATAAATGAATTGATTATATGTTAAACTATCATTAGAATTGAATTCTATATTTGATTTGTGGGAAAAAAATGTCTGAAGATCATAAATCTATGATAACATACTGTGAGACACCATTATTCACGAGAGATTATTTTTTGTTCAAATGTGTTTCATTAACATGTCAAAATAATTCCCAATTTCTAAAAACCAACCATGATTTGATCATTTAATAGGATTCATAATCTATATATTAAGAAATAACATGCCACATTTAGGATTAATTCCAAGGTAAATATAATGATATATATAAAACAAGATGAATGGGGGTTTTTAGATCACATTACACAGTTTTCTCATGAATAATTATCATGTTTACATCAGATTCAAGATTATGATGAGAGGGTGACATTAAGGAATTCTAAAGGAGTCTAATTATTTTAGACAGATTCCAATTGTAATAGGAATTAGTCAAAATGGATCATAAATTTTAAGTGAATTGTTATTTTTGGCCAATTAATATACAATCATTTAGTTTTCTTCAGTGTTTGATAAACCATGTGGTAACCATGTTGTTGGCCTGTATATATTTTCACATGGCTACAGATGAAATTCATTTTAGTTTTTTAAACTATGCACTATAACATTTTTCCTCCTCTTGAACTACTTTCATGAGGCACACTGTTTTATAGAGAATAGACATGGATTTTTCAATGGATTATCAAACTAAATTCACTCAAAATGGTGTGAGGAATTATTAAAAATACATAAACCCTCAAAAAGTAGAATAATACATTCATAGTGCAAAAAATATAGTTTAATGTATGAAAGTAACGCATAAAACATCTAAAAATTATTATTCTTTTTAAAATCATCCACATTAATGTAATAGTATACTAAAGACATGTGTCTAGGAATCATACTCTAAACAAATCAGGACCTTTTTCCCTAAACATTTTTTCCAACTCTGAAGTATCATTTTTGATCCTTACATGATTATATATAATCTAAATAAGTGTTACCCTCTTCTATCGTAGGACTTTAAAACTCATGTTTACAATTTTTATCTAGTATTCCATTTATGATGCATCGAGATCCGTCTAAAAATACACTACGTATATAAAATTTGTAGGAATTGGTGTCTACCTAAAGAGTAGAGAAACATGAAACATGTCATGCATACCTTGTTTGGGAAAATAATATTCTATAATGTACACAACTATTAAAATATACTTGGTAATATTAATGTGTCTAATATATTATGACATTGGATTCCTCTGTTTCTAAAATGGTATTTTTCAAATCGACAAGTCACTCACAAAAAAATAGTCTAGCACACCCCAAACACTGAAGGTCACATCCCATGGTTAGAATAATATTTTTCTTTGTTTAATCTATGAAAAAAATCCTCAAACTAGATTAAATCTATCAATGGTCTCATTTTCAATACTAGGTCCCAAGAAATATGACTCACCAAACTCATGGAAACACTTTTTAATATGACATAGACTACCACAAAAATAATCATAAGGATACTTTGAAATTTATTCCAAGAAACTATTGTTCATAAGAACTACACCATGGATATGTAATCATAAAATGCTACCTTGGATTCCAAAATCTAGACCTATTGCATATCCATCTATATACGAATATTCTACTCTACTTTTCTATCAAGCTATGGCTGTAACATTGTGAAAAATCTTATCCGTGTCCTTATAGATTTTCAAATCCATTAATAATATCAACATAAAAAATAAATATCTTTCAGATTGAATCATCAATGCAACTCCCTGAATATAGAAAATCCCACTGATTACAACATTCCTAGATAATTTATTGATTGGGTCTCATATTCCTGTAATAATTGATCATATTTCATTATTCTATAGAATATCATCCAAATAGTATGAAAACTCTATGGGGTCTGAGGTATGAACACCAATAATTTTATCACTAAATCATCCCATGGACACCTGGGAACATGATTCCATCTATGTGAACCCCATGGATGATGATTCTACTCAATTATCCTATAAAAAATAAGGCATCAGGAAAAAAATACAACAACATCCATATTTATCCTTGGCCACCATATCATTTATATAATGTCTCAGAACATACATCATTCCCTAGGATTGAATTTCAACATATAAATATGAAAATATCACATCATAACTTCACTAACAAAATCATGTTCTACAAATCTCCCTTATGAAATGAACACATCATTATAGTGAAATGACACATAGGTAGATTGTCACCACCTCCTTATTTATCCCACATCATAATAGACTATATTTCGGATTATAGACTACACATAATCCTATCCTAAAAATCATATGATATCATTAATGGGGGATATACCATCAATCCCTGGTCCTCAAAATAATCCTTCCTCTAATTTGACTGTAATAACATAAAGCATTACCATTCCTTAGAATTCCACTCAACTTACTCCTGATATAATAGTATCATATGACAAACAAAATATTAAAAAATGAAACATTTACCATGTACATATGTCATATCAATTTCCAACATCTATAATTACACTACCTATCTCATCAACCACAAATTATGATTTCCCAATGATAATATAGAGTATAGGATATCATGATCCATGTAGAAAATACAACCCCTAATAAAGAGATAGTTTCACCCACACATCAATGTGTTTAACAAATAATATAGTTCTAAGTCATGGGTATAACAGTTCTTCTCATTGGTTCATAGCTAGAATGACCCATGTGGTACTATCAAATCAGTTATCCTTAAAACTACCCAGAAACAGACTCTATATTCAAAAAATAATTGGAAATATAAAATTCTAGTATTAGGAATAATCAACACCTGATTTTTATTCAATTACCTCTTCATCTATAGAAAAGCCTCATTACACTGTTTTGATAACTAAAAAACAACATATTTCATTTCAAAAGTAGTCATGTGTGATATTTAGTGGTATAATTTATATATAATGTGTATATATAATACCAATAATCCAAGATATATGTTGATCTCAAACATGTTTTTTTAGATTCAACCATGACATATCCCCCCTCTACTTTATCTATGTCCACTGATATATCAGATTAAAAAATGACGAATCCAAGGAATTTGAAATTTTGGATCAAAATATTAAACATTGGAATCATTACATAAATCCAATGTGCTAAAATTTTACAAATTTCTATCTCAAGATGTCTTGAATACTGCTCTAGGATTAGTGATTAAATGAGGATATCATAGATAAACACCATGAAAAATGATTCAATGAATGGGTTATATTTTATTTATGGGATTCATGAAGACAATCATTATATTCATCAATCCATATATAATAAAAAAGTAAAAATTTATCACATAAAGAAATGTAAATTCCATATTTGGGATGTCCTTGACTCCTACCCATAACTAGTGATTTAAAAATTCGATATAAATCATATAGAACCACCGTTCTCCTGCAATGTTAACAAAGAGATAGTCAAATGTAGGAAAATAGTACATGTTTTTCACTTTTCCTATATATAACTTCTAGTAATCAGTATAGATTCAAATAATACCATGTTTAATACTATAGTAAATAATAGGAGAAACCCTAGTTGATGTGTATGCCCTGATAAAACCATAATGACAATAAACGTTAAGATATGTATGGACCACCATCAACCCATCCAAATCCCTATAAAAAGGTTTTATTTAAATAGTCAATTCACCCAAAAAGAGTTATTTCACAAAATCAATACTTTTATCTAGGGTATACCATTGAATTCATTAGGTAAGTAATTTTTATATAGATCCATTATAGGAGGAAAAGATAATTGGGATACCATTGATCCTTCTTAGTGATCCAAGAATACAATTTTTGAAATAGTCATACAAATCTGTTTCATGTATTAATCCATTCAACCTTCTAGGAAAACTAACTCAATGGTCAATGATCCCATATAAAGATCCATGAATTCCAAGGAAAATCCATCTTGACCATGATAGGAATAAAATACACAATTAATAGGATCTTAATGTCCTCTCAATGAATAACCTGACATTTACCAATCTATCCCATGATAGTCCACAATATCATTTGAAAGAACATGACCATTCAGGAGATTTTATGTAATTTTTTTTCAGGTAATTATTTTACATGTTTTGAGGACATTGTTTTTGGGTGATACATTGTAGAGATTTTCTGTTAAATAGGATAAAACTTGTGGGAGGAGAGGTTGTGTACGATTGGCATACGGTTTTCTGAAATATAATGTCGGCCTAGAATACCGTGCAAACCCTAAAAGAGTGGATTCACATTGAAGAAAAATAGATTTTTAAATAGTGATACCTTTTACGAGTAACCTTCCACTCCCCAAGAAATGGCACATAGGTTAAAAAATAATTTGGAATACCAATCACCCTTTCCCAAGTAACATATTCAAGTTTTTCTTTTTCCAAAAAACAATAGATTTAATATTCATGAACCCACACCATTTCATCACAAAATTGGACCCAACTCAAAAATAATTGATTACTCGAATTTGTAGGGTTACCTAAACTAATTCTCAAGGCTCCCAACATCTTTTCTGGGAGATTGGAAATGGGGAATTTAATATCTTCACCTCTACATGTTTGTTTTTTCATACCATTTAGATATCTCTCTCTCTCTCCTAATACTATTATAGAATAAAAGAGGAATTTTTATCCACTATTGGTTGTATATATATACCTCGGGTTGTAATATCTTTTTTTTTGACAATGCATATAGGCTTTGATTAAGATCAAATTTTTTATCATGGTTTTAACAAATATATTTTGAATTGAGGATTTCCATTGGGAAATCACTCTTCAATGAATTGCAGTAGGTTATCAATTATTCAAATAATAGATCCTTGATTTAAATTACATGTATATAATAGAATATTTTTCTAGATTATTAGAAAATGAATATATTTAATTGAATTAATTAATAAATTGACATAAAAATTGGAAAAAATAATTTCTGATGTAATTATTAGGTTATTTAGATTGTTGAAATGAACCAATTATTCATTGATCAATTAATTTTTTCTATAATTTTCAAATTCAATTGGATAATTTTATTTTGAATTAATTAATGAGATATATATATTTTGGAATTTATTGGAACAATAAAATTTTGAATTTATTATTGAGTTATTTAGAATGTCAAATGTAGTTTATTAACTGTTGAATTAATTAATGGAGATTTGGTGAATATTAAATTGATTGAAATGGATTAATTATGATTTTAATTAAAAAATAAATGTTTTTATTGAGAAATTTGATAATAAGGTTAATTTGGATTATCTTTAAAGTATTTTATGTATGTTATATATGTGTTAGACTGAGAAATACTATGTGGGACACAGAATGATAGTCCAAATATCCACAATTGTCATATACATGGCCTTCTTGGCCCCAATACATGCATGTGAATATTTTAATGTGATAGAGACTAATGATGATATTAAAAATGAGGTATGGGAGAAGTAAAAGTTATCTAAATACCCAAGGGGTTCTAGAGATTATGTTCTACCTCCATGAGATTGGAATTAGACTATGGATTCAATTGGATGTATTATCAGTAGAAATGATATAGATATTAAAATACCCAATTTTATAATTAATTGTTAATTGATTATGTTATATAGTTCAGACTCCATCATGGGCAGATGTAATTATCAAATTTTTTGGTGTCCTCAAGAACTCGAGGGTATTGTGGTTAAAAAAAGTGTAGTAAAAGAAATGTGAAGTGTTACCTTTATTGATTATATTTCTTCTTTATAATAAATAATAATTTTTTTAAATGGATATTGATTTATATGTTTTTAGTGTTGACCTAAAGAGATGTAATCATGCCCAACATAGGCTGCCTGATTAGTAGCCAAATAGATTTCTAGGTTTCATGGTTGGATAAAGGCAAGTTACAAAATCTAGATGGATGTATCCAGATAAAGGATGGTTGAGGGATCCAAATGTAGTTTATGAATAGATTTATATTTATCGGTGTCTACATGTATTTTTGTTTTTTCATATTGACAGATGAAACATATTCACATGACATATCTAATATTTAGTTTTGGATATTTTGTTTCTTATTTCATTTATCAAGTGACAATGATTTATGCATGATGTTGATTATAAAATTTGGGTATAATTTTCTTACATAAACTGTTGTGTTACATTTAAATAAAGGTTATATTCTCCCCATGATTGATATTAGACTCTCACTACTAGTATACAACCTAGGGCGTATGGGTAGGAACACCTGAGGTGATGTAGAGAACCAAATTGGGGAACCATTGTGTGGCACCCAGGTCGGGATGTTACAAAGTGGTATAAAAGTATTTTTATGTTTTTATATATTTTTATGTTATATTAAAGAATACAATGATTTATGGATTGTTTCAGAGGTCATGAATTTGATTATCCTTTCAATTTATTGGTTAAAAATCAAGTACGTTGGGTGGGTTTTTTATGGATTTGTTTTGTTAATGTCAACACAATTTCACCTAGAGTGAAAGAATTGTTGTGTGATGTGATTATTGTTTCTCAATTTTATTTATATATTATCCCCACGTTGAGAATTAAATGAGAATTGAGAATTCATCGAATATTTTAGGCACACAAGATTATTTTGTTGCACAAGTCATTTTAGGTATTCATGGGAAAATAATGTTTGGGGTAAAGTGTTAAATGAAAATGATATTTTTTGTTTGTGTGAATTAAGTGAAAATATTCCAAATGAGAAAATAAAAATTGTAAAATGATGGAATATGTTGAAAATTAGTTCCTAATGAGAAATTTAAATAATGATAATGTGTTTACCATTTTTTAACAGTGAACAAAATTTATGATGATTAAGGGTAGTGATAGATACAATGTTTTGATCACGTGTGAGTTTTTTTTGGAAAAGGGATGTTGTTGCTTAATGTGATTTCCACTAATTTTTAAATTATATAGTGTTTTGATATTTTTTCTGAGACATGTGTTTGGAGTTATTGAGATATTCAACCATGATGATTCTTCAGGATAGTATGATAGGAGGATGTGTCTGGAGATGTTCCTAAAGTAATGGAACCTAAAGAACACATAATTTAATTTGATTATTTTCGAGAGTATTTTTGTAATAAAATTTCTCTCATTTTTTAATTCATGGATGATTACATAGGTTGGGTTTTGTAAATCATGACTGATATGATTAGGGTGTTTTAGTTTCATCACCCTTTGAATTTTATAGGAGAGGGTGGACCTGAGAAAACTGCATTCTAGAATGAGTCTATCTTGACCATACATGATGAATTGGAGACTCCAGCATTGATGATAGTGAAAATAAATTCTTATATTTGGCATGGTTCATGTGAAGTGATTGTGGAAAATCAACACTCATTATGAATATTTAGAGATTATTGAGTGGAAGGACCTTATGGATATGTTCATAGAGAATTTTTATCCTGATAGGCATAGACAAAAGAGCAAAGTTGAGTTCATGAGATTGAGTTAGGGAAGTATATCTTTGATGGACTATGTTTCTCCCTTTTTAGATTAGTTGTGAATTATTCTAGAATTGGTAGAATATGAGGTTTCATTTGAAAAAAAAGTTTTAATATGGACATAAATGTGAAATTATGTCCCATGTGATGATATTTAGGAAGAATATATTTTTAAAGGTGGTTAATTAGACTCTTTTTTTCTGAGGGGATCCAGAAGGTTCCTTCTAGTGGTGGACATGTGGTTTCTGCTGGATGATCAGTTGGTACATCTTTCAAGTGGTGGAATAATTGTTATGATAATGTTGACTAGATTTGTTAGAAGAAGAGTGGTATTGGAGAATGATTAGTTACATGGGATGTTACCCAAGTTCATTTCCACAAGTGTGGAATTTCATGAACCTATCATAGCTATTAACCCCACCCACATGTACTGTTCCAATCTTGCATCAGGATGATATTCCTATAGAAGTTCTTCAAGAACCTACGACACACAGGTAATGATAAAAAATCTAGATATAGATAGAGTGTCAGAACAGGGTCAGCTACCCCTAATCAGTCTAGAAGTGGGAGATCTACTAGTCGTGGAAGTAAAGGATGTTGATTTAGATATTCTATGAATGTGTTCCCTAATCAGTAGAGTGGTACAGATTAGGGGACTCAGAGAGCATCACAATGAAGTTTGGCATGACCATTACATTCTATTCAGCATTCTCATGTTGATATTTAATATTGAACATCAATAGTGATGGGTACGATTCATGTATCTTATATGATGGATAGTGTCTAATTTGATAATTTTTCTCTTATTCCCTTCCTTCTAATCAAATTGGGAATGGTTTGATCTCAGAAGTGGAGTTTTTTAGTAGATATTTAACAATAGATACACCACTGTGTGTATAGTTGAGAGATATATTTTTGTGAAAATAGTGTTCTATCATGGATGGAAAGTATATATTTCTATGGTATATTAATAATATTGAAATTTTTTTATTTGACCTAATTATGGGTATAAAAAATTCCATAATGTATTGTTCCCATATTTATTATTACCACCCAAGTGTATCTATTTCGTCTTCAATTGGTGAAAAAAATATTCAAATAGGGAGTTGGATATCAAGGATGGATTCATATGGTTAGTTCATCAGAAACTGGGAAGCTCACCACCTAGGTTCCCAGTATGTTACTAGATGATGTGGGTATAAAAAATGTTTTCTTTTCACCCATATTGGATGTTCTTTAGGATGTTTTTTTCTGAATACTTCTCTATTATTACCACAAAAATCTATGTGGAATTTACAATTGACTGCATACCTCTGGTTTAGCCATTTTCTATTCCCATTAGAGAATGGCACCAATAATGCTACAAGAGCGCAAAATTAAGCTGGAAGAGTTAATGGTTAAGAGGTTTAACTATTTGAGTAGGTCTCTATGAGATTAGCCATTATTGATTTCAAATAAGGGTAGTGGTAAACTATGGTTATGTATTGATTACCAAATTTTGAACTGGATGATAATGATGAACGAGTAACCTCTTCCACATATAAATGATCATTTTGACTAGTTGACAATATCTTTTGACTCTCCAATATTTATTTGAGATCTGGATATCTAGAGTTCATATTTCTAACATCTAATATACAAAGGTCATTATTTATAAGAATACATAACCTTTAATATTTAATCATTATTCAATTAGGGGGGATGAAAAAATTTTAAATGGTTATGGACATGATGAATAAAATCGTCTAACCGTACAACGATAATATTCTAGAAATATTAGTGGATGATATCTTGGTGTACTCCAAAACTCAAGATGATCATGATCAGCATCATGAAATCATACTATGTATATTGAGAAAGAATTGTCTATATTCCATGAAATCTATCATTCAATTATTAGAAGATTAGATAAATTTATTAGTTCAGATAATCTTAGAGGAAGGTGTGCTAGTGTACATTGAGATTGTCTAGGTAGTTGTTCATTGGACTATCCTAAAAACATTATATATATATATATAGGATTATATGGTTACTATCAGAGGTTAATACAAGAATTTACCATTTTTAATAACCACTTTTGGTCTAGAGAAAAGGGGATAATGATTGCATAGATTGACGAATTTGATAATGACTTCCGACAATTGAAGAAATTATTGATCATGGAACATATTTTTATCCTACCCAAGATGGGTGAATAGTATAAAGTGTGTTGTGGTGCTTTATGGATTGGTCTTAGAGTAGTTTCAATGCAATTTGATCATGTTTTGGCATGTGGAACTCAACAGCTGAGTCGCCATTAATGAAACTACCCCACACACAACCAAGAGTTAGTTGTATTGGTTTATCATTTGATGTATCAACATCATTATTTATTAGGTGATGTTTTAACTATGTATTAAAATCAAATTAGAGTAAATTATATCCACTCATAGTGATATTTGAATATCTGATAGTGGTAATGGATTGATTATATGAAATCATTCGACTATGATCTCGCATATATTCATAGGAAGGGAAATAATGTTGTTGATGCTTTATGTAGGAAAAATATGAGGCATGTGCTTCAAGAGTCTAGTGAAGAGTGGAAGAAATGGTTTTAATAGTGGAGAAGTATGTTGTGATTCATAATTGTTAGGATATGATGACCCTCATATCAGTTTCAGTGGAATATACTCTTTGGAGTCATATATGAGATAAGAAGTATGATTATTCAGAGGTTTTTTCTATTAGGGTAATCTATGAAGGTGGGGAGTCCCTTTCAAGTTTGAACATATATGATGATGAGATCATCTATGTTAGGAATCGGGTTATTATGCCTATGATTATGTGAGAGGAGATGCCATGTGAATTTCAGGCCAAAAGTGGATAATGAAACCAACTGTAACGAAAATGTATCGTGAATTGTGATGGTTGCTTTCGTTTTCAGGAATAAAAAAATAGATATCAGGCTTCATGATATAAATATACACATGTCAACATGTGAAATCTATTCTTCATTTTCCTTATGGTTTACTATATTTATTTCCTATTCTAGAATGATCGTCGATCAAGGTTACCATGATCCTTGTGGAGGGACACTCAATGATTCTACAGACGAATGATGCCACATGGGTGTTTCTAGACCAACAAATAATATTAGTGAATTTATTTCATATATGGGACACATTATTATTGGAGTAGTTAAGAGACTCATATTATCTGGTCATATTCCATCTGTATAGGGTGACAAAAAGTATAATTTCAGTTGGTGACTCAAATATTGCTTAATGCTTCAAGTAGGGATTTTCTGAACAGACATGGAACACATGGGTTACTATGTATAGATAATCACAATCAAACAGGTGTTATGTTAAAGTGTAAGACACATGTCCTATAGGAAATTATTGTGGCATGACTTCTAGTCATTTTTGTGTCTTTGGATAAGCACATAACTTTGAATTAGTTTTCATATAAAAATAGTTATCGAAAAAATATAACGATGGAAGAATATGATTTCCATTATGGTTGGAAACAAAGATAATCTCTATGCTAGATTTAGGAGGTGATTTATTTTTTTTGGGACCTAGTCTTGTGTTAGGGACATTGGATCAAGTTTAGTTAATTTTAAATCATATGGATATAACTCAAAGTTGAGAGAAGTCGTATGATAATAGATTTCGATGACCCCTACTATTTAATGAGGGTGATCGGGTATTCCATTAGGTTTTACCTTGATCGGGTCACTGCAAGATGTAGATGCTGGGGGTGTTAGCACCCATGGGTGTTAGACTTTTTGATGTATTGGGGAGAATCGGACCGGCTGCATACCGATGGGATCTTCCATAGAAATACAGCTATATACATGACATTTTTCATGTGTCACAAATTTTGTTGTATTATGTAGAAAAAATATTATCTGATCAATGTGGATGATATTGATATTAAAGTTGTTTCATGCATTGAGGAGAATCCGATATGTTTGTTGGATCATAGTGAGAATCTGATGTAGTGAAAGATGTTTTCGTCAGTTCATGTATTGTTGTAACATTGGAATCATTTAGAGGAAACATGAGAAAAAGAAGTTTATATGAGAGCTCAGTTTCATATATTTTTTTAACCTTAATCATAGAAATTCTTAGGAAAATAGTTTTAGGATGATCTATTTTAAGAAGATGATTTTTTTAGAACCCTGCCTTTTCTGGAGATGTCACAAGATTGTTTGATGTACTCTTATTGCATTATATTGAGTACATTGTGTTTGTTTGTTAACTTGTGGAGTTTTTTGGTTAAATTATATAAAATATGAAGGAGGGGAGAATATGAATGATTGGTGCATGGTCATCCCAAACTATTCACCCAACATACAAAAATGATGAGAACAAAAAGAGATGGGTTTTACATAGATGGCGCATGGTTTGTAAAATTGTGCACCTTTTTAGTAGTAACCACACACCCCCTACACGAGGAACAAAAATAAGGCACACTTTATTCAAAAATGTGAATCCATGACTAGTAATTAGTTTGTGGGATTATAATTATCCTAAATTATGATTTCAGAATTCAATACCCCCCATTTTAATAAACAATGGAACATAGCTCTGACATAATTGATTTCTCTCAATTTTGGAGCCTCCAGGACTAATTCCTATGAATCTCAACCTATGTTCCTTTTGAATCAAATTGGTAGATTATTGATATTCACATATCCAGTTATGTATTTGTTTTCTTATTTAGAACACACTTTCTCCCACCCACTCTACATACCCTATAATAAAGGGATCTTTATCCACTTTTGGTTCAAGATTAGTATTTAGGGTTGTTAGATATTGATTATTTTGATCATGAGCCTTGATTTTGGATCTAGATTGCATTATTCGTCATGGGTTTGACCTCTCCATTTCAAATTGTGGATTTCTGTTAGGTGATTTATCATCTAGGAATTGATGTAGAAGGTACACTATTTAAATCACAATGTCTCAATTTCAATTATGCATATGTAATTTTAGAATATCTTTTGAATGGCTTCTAATTTAATTTATTTAATTAAATCTATTGATTTTTGTGAATTAATAAATTAAATGGTTTTCAAATTGTAATAATTAACTATTGAATTAATTATCGGGTTATTATGGTCATTTAAATTGATTAATAAATTAATTCATTGATTGTGAAATCAATTTGGTTCATTGATGTGGTCTTAATTAAAAAAATATTGGGTTTTTGGAATTTATTTATACAAATATTTATATAATTAATAATTCGGTAATTGAATTTTCTAAATTGGGATAATTAATTATTGAATTAATTAATTGAACTTTTTTCTGATTATAAAATTGATTTAAATTGATTAATTAATGTTTGATTCAATTAATAAAAGTTTTTTGAGGAATTTGATAATAAGGTTAATGTTTCATCCTCTTAAATGATGTGTTATAGGTGACATATGTGTTTGATTGAGAAATAGTGTGCGAGACCCAAACAAATTCTCCAAATAGCTACAGAGGTCCTAGCCTTGGAGTTCTAGGACCAAATTAATACAAGTGAATAATCTGAATAGGACATGGACTGATGCTCCAAGTTCCAATGAGGTGTAGGATAGGGACTGATGCTCTAAATACTCACATGGTTCTCTACATGAAATTCTATTCCCATGAGATTTTAATTTTTATATGGACACAATTGGCCATTTTATGAATTTAAATTAAATGTAAATTAAATGTATAATTTAATATCATGTGTTATAATGAATTATAAATTGTTTTGGTGATATGGTTCATACATCATCAAGAAAAAAAACATGTATGATTTTTTTTTGTTTTCAGGACCCCATGGGTTGTGTCATTAAATAGATATTAACTTAATAAATTCAAAAAATTCATTATTAAATTTATTTATTCATTAGGCAATGTCATACACTCTTTTGATTAGATATTGATTTAGATTCTGGTGGTGGTAGCCAATTGAGTTGTACTAACACCCTAATTGGGCTACCTGATTGGTATCCAAATATATTTCATGGTTTCAAAATAGAATAAGGTCAAGATACATATCTTATATAGATGTGTTACATAACTTTTAGTTAATTCCAAATGAGCCGTTAAGCCATGGACCTTAACCATGAACCTTACGTTGGTATACTCCCACGAGGAACATAGTTTCATAGAGATTTTGTATAGGTTGAAAAAACCATTCTCCAAACATACACCCTACCAAAAGAATATGAATCTATTTTAATCCTATAATAATCCCCACAAACTCAAAAAACAGGATTCATTGTTCAAGGAATTATATTGAAGGATGAAATTAACTCATAACACACCAAAAAGTATGGATCCACATTTAGTATTGTTATTTAATAGTACATTAAATATTATGTGGGATTATTTATTTATATCATTATATTTACCCTTACTAAGTAGTTGTGATCTCCCATTCCTATGTTTTATGTCCCTAGGTTTTGATGGATTGTTCTAGGTATGATATGTCTTAAAGGTTAAAAGTATGATGAACATTGTGGGAGATATTGATTATCCTTTATTAAAAAATCCATTTTTTACTAGTATCCAATGAAAATAAAAATTTATCGTTCTAGGGAAAGTATAATCTTTTTATGTATTTAATATTAATATATATATGGAATTGTCAATTTATGTTCTGTTTAGGTTTCTTTTTGATTGTTTAATAATTATATCATTGATAATTAAGAATCTTGTAACATGAGGGTTTATCTTATTATTAATGTGGAGTTGTAATTGGCATTTCAATCTAATTATAGAAGATGATTTTTACTGGTATGAATAAGTAATAGATACATGATTTTTCATGCGGTGTATAATGAAAAAAAACTGTAAGAACATATTTTTATCATGGAGAATTAATGTTGGGGGATCAAAAAACCTAAAAAAGTGTCATAACATGTATTTTGAAAAAATTTATATCCTCTATGATACTATCCCTATTATTTCTATTTCAAATGGAATCATGCAAAAATATAATATATATAAGATCTAGAATATTTAATTGTCCAGTATAAATAATTTAATGTAGATAAAATCATAGAAGAAAACAATTAATTCACACCCCACTAATTGGTCAATCCAAAATGGGGAATTATACTGGGTTTTCCAGTGAATGTTACTTATAAATTTCTATTTTATTCTTGATTTATTTATATATAATTAATGAATTTTCTTGATATTAAAGAAATGAAATAAATTATTTTACAAAAACAAGTTATAAACTTCAAAATTATGATGGAATATTATTTAAAAAATTATTAATTTATGTTCCATGGATCTCAAAGGACTCATAATAGCAACAATATGAGAAAATAATCATGGTATAATCAAGTAAAAATATCATCAGTAATAAAATAACCACACATCTTAGAATCCTTCTTATATAATAATATCGTTCCACATTCTTTTATATGTCTATAATATAATTAATTGAAAATATATATTTTGAAAACATTGAACAATCCACCAGATTATAGATGTTCACTAGGAGAATATTTATAAATAGTTTTCTTATAATAATATTCCAAAATAATAGAAGATTCACTCATAAATAATAAGGTAAAAAAACATTTGAAAATTAAATATATTATAATATAAAATAGGATATGTCAGTTCATAGGCTATTCTATGTGCTTCTACAGGATCGTGAAGAATCAATTGGAATTATGTCAAAATAATTCATTTAATAATGATTATATATGACCCCAACAATGGGGGATGTTATAGAGGTGAGAAAATATGATGAATTTAGTTTGAGGTTTAAATTTAAGAGAAGTAATAAAATTATTTTCCCATGTTTTAAAAAAAATCAATGATACCAAATAAAGAAAATAAGATGATGGTTGGTGACTAATTTGAAATTTCTTATATGTATTTACATGCTCTATAGAACTACCTGATTATTCTCCCAAAATAGTTGGAATTAATTTAAATTAAGTAGAAAAAACCAATATATTTTTTTGGATCTAATAGAAAAAAGTATCAATTTTGAGTTTTAAAGGAAAGAAATCTATGGATAAAAGGAATAATAGGATGGAACTCTACTATAAACTATTTTCTTTCACTAGAGGGAAAATTAATCCATCCATGTTCCCTTAGACTCTTTTATTCGAGGTAAGATATGTGAAATTGATGGAGATGGATTAGTTTCTCAATATAAGACAACCAGAAATAGTTACTCTTCATAGTGTTTTTAATTACCATAATGAGGGACCAATTAAATACAATATTGTGGAATAGAATTTAATATAGATATGTCAATGTATAAAAACGTGTATGAAATATGAGACTCTATAAAAACATGATATCCCCATGAAATATTGTGTATGATATATTAAAACCACTCTTATAATGAAACATCATATTATATAAAATATATATATATAAATAGATTGTTTGTTAATTAGGACATGAGATAAATAGAGAGTTTTATGAATTTAACTTGAACAATTTTGATCAGATTGTTGAAAAGTTTGTAGGTTATGTATTTCTCATGATAAGTATTTTATTTAGCAGAACAAGAATGAGATCAGAGAATATAATCATAGGGATGGTTATTTATGTACGATATTGAAAATTTATATTATGAAGACATCATTATACAAAGGGTTTACCACTAGAGAAATTATTTTTTTTGACTAAACACTCTTTTTTAGGAAATATTGTTGAATCTTATTACATAAAATATTTTCAAGATATCATTCGCATTTTGAAAAAAGTGAACTATTTTAGTATTGGGATCACATTTATGAGATGATGATATGAATTATATTAACTATTTATTTATATTCATTTATCGTGATATGAAATAATTCATAGGATAAAACATATTGACATCAGTGAGTATTGCTGTTGGGAAAATATTAAAAAGGTTGATTTATGTTCCTATATAAGAATTGTATTTTATATCAACATATCAACATGAGATTGTGAAGACTTGGGATGGTTACATTTAGAGTATGATAATGGATACATCCTTATGATGTGTTGTGATGACTTTTTATTTCTCTTCAATTAGGTGATAACTTTTAATAGATGGTAAAACACTATCTACCACATTATATTGATGTTTTGAAGGCCATGAAAAAGATGGAAAATTATATGATAATATTTAAAGATTATTTTTTTCACTTTCAACATGTTATATCTAAAATTATGTGCACTTTGTGAATGTAACACTGAGAATTTGTTTCTATATAAATATTAATGGATACATATGGAATGTAAAAACGTAAAATTAGTAGCCTAGGTATTTTTTTAGTTGAGAAATACACTGGTTATGTCAACATAAGAGGGGGTAGAGGAGAGTTACATAAAAGTAATCCCTACAATGACCATATATCAACACATATTTATTTTATTAATTTCTAATATACAATAACTAAATCATATAAAATATACCACCACTTGGAATCCATTTTTGTTTAGTGTCTTTGTCACGAACCAACCCGGGTCGACCCAGAACCGGTCACCCGAGCCGGTCCGCGACATGGCCCGAGAGCCGATACCGATCGTCCCAGGCTAGATACAAGTGATAGGGGATCAATAGAGAGCAAGTGGGAATGATTTCACCCAATAAAAAATTACAGAAGAAATAAAATAGAACAACATAAGATAGATAAACAACAAGAAAGGAACAAAAAGATCAAAAATAACCCACTAACCTAACGAAAACAAAAACTCCACGTGACCTCGAGAGTCACTCAGAAAACCACAACCAACTCTCTCCCCCGGTGAGAAAGATCGAGTAAAACCTACAACAGAAACTAAAAATAGGAAAACACAATTGGCATGTGTATTAAAACTCAGTAGGTGTGCCCGAAAAACTATCCCCAAAACACTACCTTTAAATTGGGAATTTACTAATTATAGGCTTTAACTAAATTATATAAAATATGGGTTTCCACACACATTAATTTATAAAAAAAGTAACGATCCATTTCCCTTCTTAATTTAAACCATGTTTAATCTTTGAAATAAATAGGTTAATTCTATTTTAAAACATTTTTTTGGCGATCGATTTAGAAATCCAAATTCTAGTTGTTAGTAAAAAGGAAAACCACACAAACAACACACAAAACACACTAAGGTAAATAGAAAAGGTGGCACATAGGGGCTAGCGACCGAACTAAACCTCTCAATCATTTTCCACATTCAAACATTAACTAAAAGAATCATGGGTTGAACCTAGGATCTCTTGAACAATCCAGAACGTACAATACATGTGACTCATCTTGAAGGCATTCCTACTCTCGATGATGTCATAAAGACCTCAATCCTAGTGTTTCCCTACATGGACAAACCGAGGGGACCATTCCCCGTGCTGAGTACAATCCATACTAAGGGACACTAGCCAGTGCATAATCTAAACTAGTGCAATAATCGTTTTCAGAAGATTCACTTACTATGCTAGGTTCCCATGTCAACACATATAATAAACTGGAGAGGTGTGATTCAACAAATTCAATCAAGTTGAGAAAACATCACACAAAAATCATGCATTCAACATACACCAAATATCACCCCTAAGTCTCTCCAAATAGAGTTTTCCAAAATGATTTATTTTATTAAAGTGCCAAAAATGCCTTCACCAAATTGAAAGAAAATCCTCATTTCTCAATAGAACCAAAACACTTTTTCACACTTCAAACTAAATCATTTATCAATAAACCAGAACTGCATTTGAAATTCCATGAATTATGTTTAAAGGCCAAATGGGCATTCCTTCAATAGAGGGTGTCTATTCATCATGAAAATATTTCAAGTGTAGTGTATAAAATAAACGGCTCTTTTTACACCAAATAATATTTTAAAATTTTATTATCTTATATTATTTCCCATTTATTAAAATTAATAAAATATCAAGAAATTAATAAATTATAAATTTAATGGAGAGTGTAGTGGAGTACCTACATCGACTTGCAGTTTGATTACGGCGACACAAAAAACCTCGCATAGGCGCACAAGCATGCGCAAGCCGATGATCATGGTATCGCGGGGTTACCCCGCCAACGCGCTGCAACAAACACACAATAACTAAAAACACATAACCACTGACTTCAAACAATCCAAATGAACAAACAGCCCTATAGAACAAGCTTGACATGTTTTCAAAACACAAATCGCGCCGTCAACATTAATTAAAAACCACTTTAAAAATCGGAAAAGTGTTTACAAAGACCACACAATGCCAAAATAACTTACAAATCATTTTAAAGATCCAACATGACATTTCAAGAAAACACTAGATTTCAAAACTATAAAAAAGTGAACGACACGTTGAAAACTACATTTAAAAAAACATGCGCCTAAACACATTTCCAAAACCAAATTCACAGTATCCAAATTATTCAACAAATCATTTGATAAATTATAAAACAATTTCATGAAATACCACATGGTGTTATAGAAAAACACTCAAATCAACTTTTTAAACCAAACACACAGAAAAACAATCCCAAAAATGTTTCTCATTTCATACACTAGTTAATAAACCATTAAAATAATTTTAAAACAAATTCGAGAAGTTCTAAAAGGATATTACACCAAAGATGCACCCAAAATCCCCCTTCAAAACCATCCGTACACAAACACCATATTAAAACATAATTTTTAGCCTTTATACAATTTAATTAACCAACTGCATAACTTATAAAATAATATTAAGTGGAATAGTAAGATTTTCCTTGTGAAGCACATCCAAAAATATATTAAACCTCAAGAAAATCTATATGCACGATAAGAAAACTGATCAATGAATTAGAAAATTTATTAAATGGGCAAGTTAATTCATCAAAAAATTTATATAGGCAGAAGTGCCTACCTCAAACGTTGATGGACTTCCCAAATCCGGTGCGAAAACTTGTTCGCACCGCAACCGCACCAATTAAAATTCAATAACCCCCTACGGAAAAAGTCAAAAAACAAAAAATGATTTAACCCGCAACCAATAAACCATAAACCAAGGTAACACCAAAAATAAGAATATACTACCACAAGGCAGGGGTTGCGGGTCTGCCGAACCAGGGGGTGCGTCGGCAGCTTGGTCGAGGGAGGCGGGAGGCATCACAGGCTGGTCTTGGGTGTGCACTGGTGGACAAACAGAGGTTAGGGTGAAGGGAGGTAGTGGTGTGCGGTGTGGTAGTGCCGGCTTGGGAAGATGCCGGCTTGGAGGGCCACACACACCAGTGGGAAGCTTGGTTGTTGGAGGAGGATGTGGCGGCGAGCGGCTGGGTGGTGCAAGGGTGAAGCATGCAAGGGGAGGTGACACTGGATGGTCCGCTCGATGAATAGGAGCTATGGCTATAGGAGGAGGCAGGGAGGTGCCCGAAGGGCGTCAGTCCGATGAGTTGAGGAGGACGGCTGGGTGGTGGCCACAAGCAGGGTTGGGAGACTGGGAGGAGGTGGTGTGCATGGAGGGGGTCTGCACACAGTGAGGGTAAGGGGAAAACAGGGGAGCGTGTAGGTTCAGAGTTACGTAAAAAAAATATAAAAATAATTATAATAAAAATTTTACAATAATAATAATAATAATAAAACCAGAGATAACAAAAATAATACATATGTCTATAATATAAATAATAATAATAATAACAATAAAAATAAAAACAAATAATAATAATAATAATAATAACAACAATAATAATATAAATAAAATATGATATAATGAAATAATAACAATAATAATAATTGTAATACCTCAATTAAAATAATAGTAATGGTAATTAATCATTATTAATAATAACACTAATGAGAATAATAATAATCATACTGATAAGGATATAAATAATTGAAATACTCATTTCATTTTAATAATAATAACTAAAATTATTAGTAACCATGGAAATTCATACTAATGCAATAAAATACAATGTTTAATCATTTTAAATTCTCCGAAGAGAAGAGGATTGTAAAGAATCCTGGGTGGAGAAGCGTGGGGTTTTCAATATGCTCCCCGCCTGGGCACCCAACGACGTCAACACAAAATTGTGCTTTTCACGTGTGCCCAGTGATGTCAACTCAAAAAAAAAGTTTTTTTTTCAGACATAACTCAAATGTTTTTTCGTCCAGGACTCATCTAGGACCCCAACAACATTTTAAATGTCAAATAAAATTATAAAATGAAATAAAATATAGTTCAGGTTGTGACAATTCTCCCCACTAAAATAGTTTCCGACCCTGAAATCCACAATAATATATAGACCCAAAGATAAAACTTATCGAGTGTCACCCACCCAAAAACGTTTAAGCGCCTCTAGTTTATCGATCCAAACAAACATCCAAAACCCATGACATTCAACTTATACTCAAAACATGAACACTTTAAACACCACCAAAATGAAACCCAATCGATCCATTTCAACAATGGAACGAACGAACTTAAATCACTCTAGATAATTATCACTATAATCTATGTCCAATAAAACCATTAGGTGTACTCCAATCCCGATGTTTACGCAAGAGTAAGAACGTAAAATTATGTGATTCCACACAAGACCAATCACCACCAAATGATACCCAAAACCAAACTGTGATACTGAAAAGGGGAGGCTCGAATGGACTCCCCACCATATGGATTGGGAAAAATCTAAATTAATTCTGGTGTAACATTGCGAGAACCAATGTGGGTCTCCTCACCAAAATAACTGGGGAGATTAACCGAACTTGAAAACTTTCTGCACAGACCAAAAACCCCCACCATGAGGGGGGATAAGGGAAGGGAGTGACTGATAGGGCATCAAAACTATCTTCGTCTCCCCATCAACAACATTTCAACCTTGGGAGAACACTAACCATGCATGATTAAATACAAAGGATAAACCAAGTCACTTTTTCATCATGGGGGTTCTCCTGACTATGCTTCGACTTCACTCTGGGACCTATGGTTGAAGCACTGATTATTGAAGCATCTCTTGCCTCATAGTTAGGCTTCAAAAATTTCCGAAAATAACCCACAAACCAGGATTTCACCAAAAAAACTTCCAATAAATTAAAATTTTCAATTAGGTTCGATAATATCCATACATAAAACTGAAGAAAAAGAAGAGGAAACAACAAAAAATGCCACAAGAGACAACCACTACATTTCGGGAACACTACAAAGAAGAAATGTCAAAATGAAGCCCAAACATCGCCCTACTCCTTCTGATGGGTTGAGGTTACCTTCGACGAGCCAGGTCTAGCCTCAGCACGTTTCTTGGAAACACCATGGCAGAATCGCTGCAAGTGACCCATTTGTCCACAGGTGTGGCAGGGTCTTGTAGTTGTCAGGCACGTCAGCCTCTTGTGACCCTACCTAACACATTAGTGATAGATCATGACATTGTGTTGTGAAGAAGATGGCTAAAGGTATGAAGGCCTATTAATCCCTCTATTAGAGCCACTAGCATGTGGTCACATACCATTCATCCTATCGTCATCTTCTGCACTGCCTCCCAAGGTCGGGGGAGGATTCGCCACCTCATGTCCTCCATCAATCTCAGCTTTAACAAGAAAGGCTTTCCCCAAAACATCTAAGAAGTTGGTTAGGATGAGCTCTTCAACTTTCGATCGTAGTTTAGGTCAGAGTCTAGACTCAAACTATCAATCCTTCCTGGGAACATTCACAACAATCCACTAATCATACGAAAATAGGTCTATGATATGTTGATAAAATTGCAATACCGATTCAATGCCATGCTGAAGACAACACAACTCCATCCTCTTCCACAGCTTCGTCAACTATGAGAAGTGTTGTGGGATGAACAATTACTTGAAAAACTCCCATGTTATATCTTTATGAGGTTTATTCTGAGACCCTAACTTCCACCATTTCGAGGATGGACCTTTAAGAATAAAGGTAGCTAACTTCACCTTTAAGGACTCATGCAACCCAATGAATCTGAACTTCTTATAAATCTTTTGTAACCACTCTTCTTCCTTACGTGGATTTGCTTGAACATAAAAGTGAGGAGGGTTCAACTTCTAAAACACCATAACATAGTCTATGGGTTGATCAACTATAGTATTTTCTAGGGGCGCACCACCTGAAGTTGCACCTTGGGAATCCATCAAACCATCATGGGGGTGAACACTTTGAAATAATGAAACAAAGAACATAATCAAAAAATGGTCATTTCCATTTCAATTTCAACTTTTCACAATTTCCAAAATAGAACATTACAAAACAATTTGCAGAATGAATGAAAACTCAAACGATTCACTACGGGGAAACTAGTGATGATGGGTGACTCGGACATATGGTTGGCGGCCATATGCCAGTCACCCCATAATCACTGAGAGAATTCTAGGGTAAAGTCCCCGGATCCACATGGATTTCAGACCATGCATGCTCATGGATGTCACTTTCCTAGATTACAATACATTTCCCAACATTAAACAATTCCAAAGAAAGAAAAGACACCAAATACGTGAACATCCCATTGTATACCAAGGTTCAGAACGAGCAAGGGTTCATGACGTCCTTCTCGTCCGTACACCTTGAGTCCCATCACTTCAACTCTTTCTACCATGAAAACCCCAAATAACAATGGGAGCATTGAAAAACAAGGTCTTCTTATGAGAGGACCTTCTTTGATAACATTTTGTCACAAACCATCCCCGGTGGACCCTGAACCGGTCACCCGAGTCATTCCGCAACATGGCCTGAGAGGCATTCCCAATCCACCTGGGCTGGCAACAAGCACCAGGGCATCAAAAGATAGGAAGTGGGAAAGATTTCAACTAATAAAAAAAGATAGTTGAAATATAATAGAACAACACAAGATAAATAAATGATAGGAAAGGAAGAGAACAAACAACAATAACACACTAACCTAACCACAACCAAAACTCATCGTGACCAAGAGAGTTTCTCAACAAACCACAACCAACTATCGCCCTCAATGAGCAAGCTTGAGTCATACCTGAAACAAAAACTAAAAACAAGAAAAAACTATAGGCATGAGTATTAAAACTCAGTAGGCATTCCCAACAAACATTCCCCAAAACACTACCTTTAAATAATTAATTTACAAATTACAGGTTTGAACTAAATTATATAAAATATTGGTTTCCACACACTTTCATTTATAAATCATGTAAAGATCCATTTCCCCTTTTAATTTAAAAACAAGTTTAATGTTTGAAATAAACAAGTGCATTGCATTTGTAAAAAATTTGAAAAATTTAGAAATCCAAATACTAGTTGGTAGTAAAAAGGAAAACCATAAACACAATACACAAAACACCCATAAGGGCAATGGAAAAGGTGGCACATAGGGGCTAGCAATTGAACTAGACCTCTCAATCATCGGAGACATAAAAACAGGTACTAAATGAAACATGGGTCGAACCTCATAGAATTTGGAAAATCTAAAATGTACTATTCATGTGACTCATCTTAAAGGCATTCCTACTCTCGAGGACGTCATAACTCCCTAATGCTTGGTGTTAACCTACAAGGCCTAACAGAGGGGACCAATCCCCTTGTAGTGTACAATCTATACTAAGGGCCACTAGCCAGTGCGTAATCTAAATTAGTGTCATAATCGTTCTCAGATTATTCGCTTGCTAAACCTGGTTCCCATGTCAATACATATATCAAACAGGGGAGGGGTGAGTCATTAAAGTCAATCAATTAGCACAAATATCACACACAAATCATGTAGTCAACGTACACCAAATATCACCTCTGAGTCACCCCAAAGAGACTTCTCCATAATGATTTATTTTATTAAAGTACCAAGCATGCCTTCGCCAATTTTAAAAAAAATCCTCATATCACAAAAAAACAAAAACAATTGTTATTTATTCAAAATAAATCATTTATCAATAAACCATAACTACATTTTAAATTCATGTGAATTATGATTAATGTTTAAATGGGCATTCTTTCACTACTGGGTGTCCATTCATGAAAAAATATTTCAAGTGTTGTGTATAAAATAAACAGCTCCTTTTAAACCAAATAATTATTCAAAAATTATTTATCTTATATTATTTTGAATTTATTAAAATTAATAAAATATCAAGAAATTAATAAATTTTTAATTTAATGGTGACTATAGTGGGGGACCTACTTGGACTTTCAACTCGATTTTGGCGACATAACTAGCCTTGCATAGGCACACAAGCATGTGCAAGCCGATGATCATGGTATCGCGGGGTTAACCTACCAACATGCTATAAAAAACACAGAAAAACTAAAAACACATAATCACTAACATAAAAAAATCCAAATGAACAAGCAAAACAAAATAACCAACTCGACAAGTTTTCAAAACACAACCCATGCCATCAACATTACTTATAAAAACACTTTAAAAAAATTCTCTAAAGTGTTTACAAAAAACCACAAAACCTCAAAATAACTTACTATTAATTTTATTGATCCAACTTGACATTTTGAGAAAACACTAGAGTGAAAAACCAGAAAAAAAGCATGACACATAGAAAACTACATTTAAAAGCATGTGCACCTAAACAAATTTTCAAAACCAAATTTACAACATCCAAATTATTCATCAAATTCTTTGAAAATTTATAAAAAATTTCATTAAATACCACAAGGTGTTATACCAAAACACTGATATCATATTTTTAAACCAAACACACACAAAACCTATTGAAAAAATGTTTCTCATTTCATACACATTTTAATAAACCATTAAAATGATTTATAAAACAAAATCAAGAAGTTCCCCAAGGCTTTTACACCAAAAACGCACCCAAAATCCTCTTTTAAAACCAATGGTACACAAACACCATATTTAAACATAATTCATAGACTATATATAATTTAATAAAATAACTGCACAACTTATAAAATACTATTAAGTGGCACAACAAGAGTTCACATGTGAAACAAACCCAAAAATATATCAAGCCTCAAGTAAAAATATATCCACAATAATCAAATTGATCAATGAATTACTAAATTAATTAAATGGTTGAGTTAATTCATCAAAAAATTCTTATAGGCAGAAGCGCCCACCTCAACTATTGACAGAGCTCCCCAAACCAGTGTAAAACCTCGTTCTCTCCACAACCACACCAATGAGAGCCTAATAACTCCATGAGGAATAAGTTTTATGCACAAAAACATTATTTAATCCGCAAAAAATAATCCATAAACCAAGGATAACACCAAAAATAACAAAATACTACCAAAGGGGGGGGGGGGGGGGTTGCGGGTCGGCCGAACTAGGGGGTGCGTCGACGGCTTGCTCAAGGGAGGTGGAAGGCGTCACAAGATGGTCCAGGGTGTGCTCTGATGGACAGACATGGGTTAGGGAGAATGGAGGTTGTGGCATGTGGTGTGGAAGCCCCAGCTGGTGAGGAGGACGGCTGGGAACGAGACACGCACTGGCAGGAGGCTAGGATGTAGGAGGAGGGAGCGGCTGCGAGCGGGTGGGCGATGTAATGCCAATCTAAGTAAGGGGACGCGACGTCGGTTGGTCTTCTCGAACAGGAGGAGGTGCAGCTATAAGAGGTGGTCGAGAGGTTCCCGGAGGTTGGTAGTCCAATGTTCTAAGGAGGATGGCAGGGTGGTGACAGGATGCAGGGAGGGGAGACCTGGAGGAGGAGGTGCGCGTGGAGGGGGTCTGCGCGTAGCAAGGGTAAGAGGAAAACATGGGGGTGGGTGGGTTTAGGGTTACTGAAAAAATTATAATAATAATTATAATAATATTATTACAATCATACTAATAATAAAATTGTAAATAAAAAAAATAATAAAAATGGCCATAATAGAAATAATAATAAAAATAATTATAATAACAAAATAATTATAACAATAATAATATAAATAACATATGCAATAAATAAATAATAAAAATAATAATAATAATACCTCAATTAGAATAATAATAATGGTAAGAAATATATATTAATAATAATACTAATAGGAATAATAATAATCATACTCATAAGGATATAAATAATAGAAATACTCATTTCGTTTTAATAATAATAATTAAAATTATTAGTAACCATGAAAATTCCATCTAATTCAATAAAATAAAATGTTTATTCATTTTAAATTCTCAGAAAACAGTAGGATTATGGAGAAGCCTGGGCAGAGCCACACATAGATTTCGATACACACCCCACCTGTGCGCCCAATGACGTCAACACAAAAACGTGCTCTACCCATGTTCCCAACGACGTCATCTCAAAAACACGCGTTTTTCTGGGACATAACTCAAAAGTTTTTTCTTCCCAGGCTCAACCCTGACACAACAACAATTTAAAAGTCAATGAAATTTATAAAATAAAATAATAGATAGGTCTGTGTGTGACAGTCATTGAGGATTAGTAACATACGAAAACATATTATACAAAACATATGAAAATGCCGCCATAATAAATCTCCTGAAGACCCATTATATAGTTCAAATATATCATACCTCTCATTCAATAATAGTTAATGGAATAATGTGAGATGGGTGAGATAAGACACTTAGTAATGGAAATAATATCATCATGTTATATATTGATAGATCATATGTATTTTTTAAAAACAAATCTATGAAAAAATTTCCAAAAAAAATAAAATGGAACATTATGAGTTATCTATAAATAATTAGGTAAGGGAATGAAATGTAAAAATAAAAAATATTATTCAAGAACTAATAGTGTGAGATAAGCATAAAAACATAATTTAAGGAAATGATCTCATAAGAACACAAAATCATAAATATGTGTTAGGAACATGATACATGAAATCAAAAGCATAAGATGAATATCAATGCTAAGTATATCATAATATTTAATGTCAAATTATCGATTCAGAACACTCCCAATTCAATTAATTAGAGTGGAAGGTGTCCAACAGTGGATTGGGATCCCTGTCTATTCCCTTTAATATTATCTTAAAAAATATAAATCATTACATATTGCATCATATGGCTATATAATTATTTACTTAAGAGTTGGATAATATATTTAGTTGGTATAACTTCTCATGCACCATACATGTACTCCCATGAGATTAAAATATTATCCAAATTTAATAATAGGGATATATAATGATAGTACCACCCATCACTGATTCCAAATAATAATATTTACATGAAACGATTTTCCACATGGGGAAAATGAAATATACATAAACCATAATCATAATACACCACTAGAAGAGTATCCGGTTTCACAATCCAATCGTAATGAATAAGAAAATGATTTATAATAATTATTCCAATGATAATAAGGAATTAAATACTTTTTTAGGATCATATTTTAATTACTAAACCATGGTCATGAATATTGACTTTAAATGTTGTGAAATTTATGATATGTATCCAAGAGAAGTGAAAATGAAAATGAACTATGTTACTAAATATTATTTTAAAGGGAATTGAATACATTAAGGGAAAAAATTTCTATTTACCATTAAAAAATAATATATCTCTTATGGTTGTTTATAAAAATTAGTTTTTTCAAAATAATTTTGCAATGAAATCTAGTTTAGGTTACCGTAACTTTTCATGAAATAAGTAATAGAAATGTTTTCCTATGTCGAGTTTATTTAATGTTGGTATATAAAATTGAAAATAAAACATTATTTATAATAAATAAAACATGTAATATTGATTTATATATTCATCATATATATAGAATATTGAAGTAATATATTAGATGTTAATTGTGTAAAGGGGAGAAAAAATAAGGAGAATCTATGTATCCATATTTACAAGTGTTTTATTGATGATCATTTTTATGTTGTAAAATATAATTTTGGAAGTAACACCCCATTGAAATGATAATAAAACATTATTTTTTAAATAGAAGATGTGAAATATGAAGTTCACATGAGGTAACAAATTTTTAGATTTTAAAAAAAATAAACAATGGTCGGAAGGGAAATTATGGACAAGGAGGTGAATATCATGATTGTGTGGATGAAAAATAATTTGATATGTTACATACATTTTTAGTAATAAATTTAAAATGAAATTTGTTTGAAAATAAAAAATCATTTTTTCAAATTTTTCATTGAAATAATAATTTAAAAAACAAAGGGTTTAGTTTTATATTCTACGAGGTTGGATGTTTCAAAATATATATAATAACCAAATGAAAGGGCTATAAGATAAAAACATATATTATTTGAATATTTAAAAATAAAAAAAATAAAGGTATCAAATTATATTTACTTATAATTACAATAAATTTCAAGTAAATTTTTAAAAAATATAATCTGTGTTCAATATATATAAAAAATTAGATAAGAGTTGAATTTTATATATATTTCAGTAAAATTGAAATAATATCTAAAAACCATTACTAAACGTTCAGTTTTTCATCACATGAAACTAATTCCTGGAAAATAACATTATGTTTATTAAACACATACTAATTATGCTTATTCATCTATGTTTCATACGGTATGGTCCCTTTATAACAAATTTTTATTTATTTTTATTATAATTTCTATGTATGTCGTTTACCTAGGATTTTTTTATTAATTTAATCTTAAACATTTTATTTTTCTATCCATGCAAAAATATTTTATAAATTATGATCATGATATATAAAATATTGTACTTTTATTTCATTTTTTATAACATTAAATCTATATGTATTGTGTTTTATTTATTATCCCATAATATATAAAAATTTAAAATAACATGTTGGACAATTGTTTTAGGTGGTTTATGTTACTATAACCATTATTTAGTAATATATAATATTTTTTGTATAATATTATAATTAAATAATAATAAAAAATTTATATATAGAAATTTTTATAAATTATATATTTTTTTAAAAAACAATTCATTTTAGGTAGTTATGGAAAAATAAAATACATTGTATTGTGGATGTATTTTTCCCCATTTATATGGATGATGCAACCATATTTCATAGAAAAATATGGGTTCTTAAAAGAAAATATTTATCTTTTCATATTATTTATCACGATATTAGTATATTTTTTTCTAAAAACAAACTATCTTTTAATAAACATAAAATGAGTTTATCAATAATAGAACATGTTGTTAATGGATGTTGTAGTCCATACAAATTCATGATGATATATTCATATTTACCAATGATTTTAGGGTAAGATATAAAATGGAAATTAAATTAGTATAATAAAATTAAGTCATATTAAAAAAACAATGTTATAATTCCTTCATTGATGGATGGTACATGAGGGGGGGGGGTAGAAGAAAAAATTATATATGAATGTTTGTTTGAGATCAAACATATTCCATTGGATGTTCTCCATTATGTAACCCCTTATAGATTCTAAGCATGGAACATTGGGAAGAATAAGGTGTCTATAAAGTGATGATATGGTAGAGGGATGATAATGGCTATTTTTACATAGATATAAATAATTTTAATTGGTGGGGAAATGTGTTATAATTGTTCTCCTTATATAAGTGGTGTAAAATGAAATTTTGGAAATAATAATTCCATTTCAATGAGATGGTGACACTATTAAAAGTTACAAAGGGTTCGATGTTAAAATAAATTGTTATCATAGGATATGTGGTCGATACAATATCATCCACCTATTTTTCATATGTTTTATTTCCTTTAACATTTGATAATTACCTTTCCATTAATTCTTTTCCCAAGGTAATTTAATTTTAATGTATAGAATTTATTTTTATACCTATAAAATATTTCTGATGTAATGATTCTAAAAATTGAATCATTTCATTCATTAAATTTTTAAATGAAATAATATTTTAAATAAATTCATTTACTACGCATCGAAAACAATTCTTTTTCTCAAAATTGACTATGATTACACTTAAGATGAATCTTTGTATTGCCATATATTTTAAAATATGAATAACATCATTGAGAGAGTATATGAAAAGAAACACCAATTCATTAAGTGAATGTCACACATTTATAATTTATGATATATTTATTTTTCAAATAACCAATTCCCTTTTCCAGATTACGATGCACGCAATGTCTAAATTAAACATAACATGATACTCTATTAAAGAGATATTATTTGAATAAAGTCATTATATCATATCCATTAATTTAGAGTATATTAATAGTAATGAATAAATTGATAAACTTATAAGGTTTACACATGTATAAATAAGAGTAATGGTTATCTATATATTCGATATAAATTAAGAATGATTTGGAAAAAGAAATTTGTTTCTAAAAGAAAATATTTCAAAAAATTATGATTTCGTCGCAATAAGAAACAAAAAAAAAATAGTTTTTATAAATATTAGGACTTATATATTAAAAATTTGAACAATGGTTTATATATATAAAGGTAAAAATATATATTTTTTATGGTATTTTTCTGAAAGGATTTAATTTTTGTTAAATTTTGAAAAATATTAATTTTAATTGAACATTACTGCTAAATTTAAAATATTTAAAAAGATAAATTAAATTTAAATTTTTATATTAACATAATATTAGATAAATTTTACTAAAATATGTCTAATTTTGATTATTTTAATAAAATTAATATTGAATTTAGATATAAAAAATTTTAATCTATTGAATGTTTTTCTTTGGAAATACAATATTTTGATGTGTCTATAAGATTGATTTTAAATGTAATTACACCATGTATGATGATTTAATTGTGAAAAATATCTTCCATGTTTTTACATAAGAATAATTTATATTATATAACAATTCAAACTTACCTTTTGAACATAATTAATAGTGAAAATAGTAAAAAGAAATTTATGTGGTTAAAGTAAAAAATTAATTTACAATGAGTTATGTAAGACGAGAAGGGTTAAAAAAGAACTAAAACATTCCCAAAATAATTTTCTTGATATTTTGACACCTTATCACTTAATTAGGTTTGATAATGATACATTATGGATGAATTATTCATGAAAAAAATTCATTATCACTATTTCATTTGGAAAACACCTAATGTGTCCTCTCCCCCGGTTATAAAAGTATACCCCCTATCTTATTCTACATAATCATAAAAAACCCATTATATAAGTAGATGATGGACTAATTACCTTCCTTAATTAAACACAAAAAAAATCATATATTAAATTATATTATCATAAATCTTATGTAGGAAGGATTTATGTGTTAACTTAAAAGAGTTCTTTAAAGAAAAGGAACAATTATAAACAAATTTTTTTTTTAATTTTTCATTCCACCTCGAGAAAATATTATTAAATAATTATAATAATATAAGTATATCCTATTAAATATAATTAAATGTTACTATGTAAATGGAATTACATATATCATTATCTACTTCTATCAAATGGAAAACCAAACTGTCGATAATGATTTGTGTAAACTACTTTCTCACAAACCAATGTATTTATTTTACATCACAACCAATAATGGATGGATATAATGATGGATTTAATATAAATATATAATAAATTTTAAATTATTATACTTATTTAACTAGGATGTCACATATTTGTTCTTTCATTCCTTTCCTTTGGGGGATACGATTAAATCAATCGTGTGTAAAGTGGACTCCCACCACACAAAGTAATGTGATTTGTTGTTCACATACCATTTATGTATATGTTAATAAGGGTAAATTTAATGAAATGTTGTTAATACATATGACATAAAAAATTTATTTAATTTTAATAATACATGAAACATTTTCACATTAGAATCTATTAGAAAATAATATCTTGGCATTTGAGAATCTGTGGACTATAACCTCCACGTAGTGATGTGATGTTTTTTTCATTTTTATTTTACATGGACTATAAAAAATATGAATTTATTTAATATATAATATATAAATAAAATACTAATTATTATATATTTTTTTATTAATAATTATTTTTATTTCATTCCAACCATTTATAAAAAATGAAATTTCATTCATGCAAATATATGACCTAGCTTCTCTTTGAACATTGTAATCCATTTCCATTATATAAAATTTTTAGATTATTTTAGATAAATATATAATAAACATTATATATATATAATGGTAAAAAATTTAATTTAATTTAATCTTTCTTATTTTTAAAGGATGAAAATTACATAACCCAAACATACATGAAAAACGAACCAATTACCAAATGAAATTGTGATTTAGTGAAGAATGAAAAAAACTAAATCATATATGAAATGATAAAAATGAATAAATTTCTTTAACATATGCATAATAAAAATTGATTTTATAAACAAGAGTATTAAATTCATTTTAAGGAATTCAAACATGAGGTAAGGGTTTCTCATTTAACTTTTACATACGTGAGACATGTGACAAATTCACTACATTGATATTTTGTATGGTGTATTTAAAGACTATTTGATATGTTATATCATGAATAACATTATCATAAAATTATTTATATTTTCAGGTGATTTTATTTCTTTCTTGTGGATTATGATTCACTAGATACCAATGGGTTATTCATTTATATTATAATCTCAGCGTTTATCAGGATTGTTTACGATTATATTATTGATGAAAAAATCATATGATTTATAACTAATGAAACACATGAATTTTCTTATCTTGTGGTTATTCATGAAATTTTCATGTAACATTACCATTTTCACCTCTTCGTATTTTAAATTGATTATGTATATCTTTTTATAAATATCCAACACTGTATATCTATTCGTTTGAAAATATAATTCTTCTAAAGATATATTTTCTGATAATAAATATAAAATATATTTCTAACACTATCGAATTGATTTATTATAGTAAATTTTAATATATTTTAAATTTTTAAAAAAATAAATAATGGAATATTATAATATTTTTCCTTAATTTTTTTCATTTGGCTTCAACCAAAAATGTTAATATAATCATTGTATTAACATGTTTGATAAGAACATAATAAATTTCACTCATGGCAACTCAATGTTATAATCTAACAGTTTATGTTCAAATTTTATTTTTAATAAAAATATTGTTAATAATTTGTTTGAATACATTATATAAATTAATATAAATTTAATGTGAAGAAATTATTTTCTTTAAAAATTTTGTTAATGAAATTACTATGTAAATTCTATTCAACAATAACATAAAATATTTATTGTAATAAATATCCTCTAGGGATATGATGTATAAATATGATATTTATTATTTATTTGTAGGGATATTGATAATTTTGATAAGGATTTAATTCTTTATTACTATTCACCATAATACATTTGATAATTAATGATTATGTTTATTTTGTTAGGTATTTAATAAAATTTTATGTTATTTTCCAAAAATGGATTTTTATCTTAATAAAGTTTCACCCATTTTATATAATTAATTTATAGAATTTAGTATATAAACAGTTGGTGATAATTATAAATATCCCCTCAATGCATTGATTGGTCTCATGAGGAAAATCAATTTGAAAAATTAAATGGGTATTTATATATAGTTTTAATATGTATTGTGGGTTGTCTTGAAAGTATATTTTATAGGTATAACATTGAGAATTTACTCATTATGATATTAGTTGTTTATTTCCATGTTATTACTTGATTAGTAATAATATCAATGGAAAATTTATCATGATCATGTGAATAATGATATGTAACAATTTGGGGATCATTTATTCTAATCCAATATTATTAATAGTGTTCTTTAATTGGATTGTGTTTTAGGATTATAATTTTCCATATTGATTATTGATATTTATACATGATATTTTCCACTATATTACTACCCTTACCTATCATCCTTTGTCAACCCTTTATTATGTTTAATTCCCCAAAGGAGAAAAGGTACTGTTTTTTGATTTATATGCAGGAATAGGGTAAGTATTATAACGTGATTCTAAAATAAGGAATTTAATGTATTGTATGTTGTCAAATGTATTTGAAATTCTTGTTTAGATCTAGATTACTAAGAATAATAAACTATTTAGTCTTTAAGGATGTGAATGGTTGTATTTAGTGAAAATGTAATAATTTATCCCCCAGCATAGTGATAATGTAGTTGAACTCAATTCAGGGGTTAATAGTGGAATTTTATTTGAAATATTGGGAACTGGACATCCAAAAACATTTATTAGGGAACATAATACAATTATTGAATTTGAGGTTATGTATACAAAAAATTCCGAATGATTTAGAGTGAATGTTAATATGTAGTGTTTTCAAATAATATATAATGATCTATATATTACAAGTTGATCTTATTTTAGTACATAAGTACATTGGGTTAATAAACTCCAAAAAGGAATATCGGGATCGGATCTAGAAATACCTGGTACACCAAAACATGTGCATGGATCCAACCATAAAAAATTAAAAATATTTTGTTTTATTTAAGGAACTAAATCATTTACACTTGAAGATCATTTCTGGATTATAGTTTTAGAGCATTATTTCATAACTAGTATATTAGAAAACTAAATTGGTAAAAATTGGAAACTACTACATGTATACATTATTCCCACCAAAAAAATTTAAGAACATTTTTTCCATTTCATAAAATATATTTAGAAACATGTTCATAACCATATAAATTTTCTAACTCATCATTGAATCCTTATGAAAACCATTTTAAACTTTTTTATAAGCATAAAATTCTGAGTAGCTTTTTTAAAATAATAAAACAATTAGTTTACTAAAAACATGAACTTATTAAAAAAAATTTCTTAACAAAATAAATTTTACTAGAAAACGAAACCGTCCTTAATTTAATAATCTCATTATTTTACCCTTAAAATTTATCATTTTCCATTAATAATCATTATAATATATTGAAAACTCATAAATATTTATTGAAAAATCATCTCATATAACATTTTTAGAACCATTAAAATTTTAAATATCCATATGAACAACATTCAATATATTTTTATTTAGAATAGAATCATTAACACATTAATGGTAAAGTTATATAGGTGCTCACCCATCATATATTAAGATATAAGGGATTCTTTTCCATAACATAGTGATCTATAATGGTGCTCAACCCTTTTCATATTGTGGAATAGTTTTCGAAAAACAATATACCTTTAACAATTTACAAATACTATATGATGAATAAAACCAATTAAAACTATTTTTAAACAACTGTGAAAAAAACATCTAGTTATCAGAATCTATTATCCACTTGTAAATCACATATTTCAAAAAAAATCACAAATGCAGAGGAAAAAATTTCATATTAAAAGAATGTTTTAAAAATATAATTCATTATTAAAATCAATAATTATTAATAAAATAATAAAATCGAAAACATTCTTTATATGTTAAAAAATATTACTTCAATAATTTCTTTACAAACTGACAAAGTACCTCATTTGGAAAATGATAACAATATTTCTTTCAAACTATTTTTTAAAAATTAAAAAAAAGTATAAAAATGTATTTTAAAAAAACATAGGGAAATTGAAAAAACCATTTCTAATGTTTTTATTTCAAAATATATATATGGATGAAATTTTTTAAGGGAACTTTAAAATAATATATTTAAAATAATTTCCCTTATTATTTTGGAAACATTTGAATTGTAATCCTGATAAATGAATTAAATTAATATAAAATTAAATATCATGGGAGAATATAAAATCATTATATAACCCTTCATAGGGTTGGTATACACACATTATAACAAAAAACATTTTCATAACATTAAAATATGGCTCAATGAATGGGAATTAAGATGAAGACCCTTGCATTGAGTCTGAATTGTCATATGCATTCTTTATATTCCATAATAATAAAATTAACATAATTTAAAACATTCTATAATTTTTTTATTTAGTATTAATATAAAAACACATTTTACAATGTTATATACAATTTAATAATCATTTTTGTTCACATAGAACATTTGGAAGATATTTAGTTCATAAGTCCAAAATGTCTTAGGCATAATTGACTATGGTCGAAGGGGCCATTACTCCACCATATAAAAAACAATAATAATGAAATAATTATAACTCTTATAAATCAATTATATTTTTATATCCAACCATTAAACATGGTTATGAAAAATTATGGACATTGCAATCATGTAAACAAAATTTCATACATATTTATGTGTAATGATTACATTTTTCAATGATAACAATGGAAAAAAATGTAAGTACTATTTTAAATTTAAAAATAATTATAATATAAAACATATAATATTAATCATGTAAATATTGTTATATTTATCATCCATGTACGTTTTTGATGAAAAATGAATGACATCTCTTCGTGTAGGTGGTAGTCCCCATAGACATAGGGACCATGTTTTGAGTTTTCATTGAATGGAAGGGAAATAAGATAAATGATACATTATCTTTTTATAATTATAAATATTTCATTAACATAAAATATATTTACTATTTCCATTAGTATAACTATTATTTATGGATGGTTATGGAAAATTAATGATATTAATTTGTGAGGTGGAAGTCGACCGTACACATGAAGGATGAATTATTCCCCCATTTGATGGAGGTTAGACACAGATATAGGTTATGAGATTAACATAATAACATTTGGAATAAGGATGAAACTCATGATATTATTTTATTGTGGGTTAATAATATTTTATGCAGTATGAATATTAAATATGATAGAAAATCTCAATTAAAAATGATACATCTACTATGGACAACATATGTTGCTTAACTTCTTATGACCACTAAGGTTGGTGTTATTCCTAAACCAAAAACTATTGAATAATGTGAGGGGTTTTATTAATGGACATGGGAAGACATTATATGGACCATAATGGTTTTTAGTGTGAATAAATGATAATAAGTGGTTCTATTTTATAAGAGAGGGAAGGGGCCCGATTAGAATTTTTCCAAATATTATATTAATATTAAATTAATATTTAATAATATTTTGTTAAAAAACTGATAAAAAATAATTTTTCAATATGTTATATTTGTTATGGGTATAAATCCTCAAATATTATAAAAATTAATTTTTTTCTATTTTTTCCTTTATATTTTTAATACCCTTCTTTAACACATTCACTCATATTGTGACAACAACAATTTTTAATCCAGAATGGTCAATATAGTCACAATAAATGGAAAAGTGGACCATAAATGGAACATGGATGATATTATAATCCATATATTAGTCTATTTTAAAGATTTATTGTTTTTTGGAATTTTATATCATTTAATAAATTATTATTTATTATAAAATATCAATAATCCAAATTTTAGAACTATTAATTTCCTTCAAATTAATAATTATCACAAACCATGTCGAGTTTCCATCTGACCTGGTGCTCGACCTGGTGCTCGACCTGGTCCACAACATGGTCCATGTGGAATTCAAGATCCCCATTGGCTAGAAACAACTTTTGGGCATCAAGGTGAGAGAGTTGGGAATGGTCTGTTCCATAAACAAAAGACATATTACTGATTGTAAACTAAACGAAGCAAAAAACAACAATAGAAACAGAAGCTAAAATAATGATTACCAACAAGAAATACCTCCACCTGACCACTTGGGTCACAACCAAAAATTGAATCACTCTCGCCAAGAGAAATACAAAACCAAAACCTAAATCCGAAAAGTAAAGTAGAGGTGGTCACCAAGATGCTCAATAGGAATGCCTGATTACAACAATTCCCTATTCCCTTACCTTAAAAAAGTATCCCAAAACATGCTTGTTTGAAGATAATAGTCAATAAAACATTTTTTCTCATTATTTTGAAATTCAATTTACATGTTTAGATTTTTATGAAAATCATTTCTCTATAATAAAGTTTTCAAAATAGAATCCAATCAGGCATTAACATTTCAAAATGAGAGGGAATCAATTTAAAATAAAAATATGGTTTTCACGAAAGCAGACACAAGATAGAAATATGTAAATAGAAAATCATATCACTAGAATAATGTGTAACCCCTAAGAATCTAGTGTTAGTTGGGGACTTAGGAACCTCATACCTCAAGGTAAACATGGTATATAAACCACAAAAATCTATTCTCCCATTCACGAGCCACTAGTAGGGAACACACCCATAACCTAGTGGTATCTAATCATTATTTGGTTTATTTAGTGATGTAGCTTCAATCATTCTAAATTAAATCATGATGAACCACTTATGTATTATGTAGAATACACTTTGAAGCTATTAACATATCAAAACCTTTCAAAAACACTTTTCATTACACACATATAAGCCCTAGAGAACTAAAAAAATACTCTAACAAGCATGAAAAATTCATCGAAATTAATTTCCAAGTGTGGAACCACTTACCTCAAGTGAAGGAATTCCCAAATCACAATAAACAGCTTAAAACATGTGCCATGAACACTATGGTTGATTCAAATAAACCCTAACATTATGAAATCGAACCAAAATTTCCAACCGATAACCATACATAGATCCTTACAAAAAAATCAACCATATGAGAGGAAAAACTACTAGAGAATATTTCTAGCCAAGGGGTTGCTAATCATGTGAAGGATCATTAGAGGCGAGTTGCTAGAAGAATGGAGCGGGTTAGTTTTACTGAAAGTGGAGAAGAGGTAGGTGATGCTCGATGTGAAAGGGGAAGGGGGAATGACCAATCCTAAGAAAGTAAACATAAAAAATATTATATAATATCCATAATAGTAATAATAATTATAATAGATTAATAAAATTTTCATCCTTAAATCTCGTTATAATGTTAATTTTGTTAATTAAAATATTGAAAATTTTAATGATAATAATTAATTAAGATAATAATAATAGTTTCTTGAAGTATTAATGATAACATTAATGATATTAATTAATTTATAAAAACAATAATAATGGAAGTGATAATAACATAATAAAATATTAACTATAATAATAATAATTATACTATTAATAACTCAATAAAAATTTATATCATTAATTTTATTAGTAATAATAGTATTCTGAAATAATTTTATTATGATTAGAATTAAAATAATTCCATAAATTTGACTACACTCCTTGTTTTTATTTTTTTTCAATTTCATTATTAATAATATTTTTTATTTTCCTTCAAGATGAGGTAGTCCTTGTGGTGAAATGGGTATGGTCATGCAGTGACCCAGGCCAAGCCACGTCGCTTTGACCATAGAGTGCTGAATGACGTCAATGCTAAAACATTTGTTTTTAATAATTACCCAAAAATATTTCTCTGTATTCAACCCAAACTACCTAATTCACATAAAATTAACAATATAAATAATTTTAAAGCAGTGGGTGTGAAAATTCTCCCCCCATGGGATTTTTGTCTCGAATAATCAAAAACTAAGTCTGAACCCCAAAGAAGAAACTAATACCCCTTTATGGATCAATGATAATCCATATGAAAAACAAGGGAAAAGAGGAAAAAACACTGATCTCAGATAAATTGACATAACTTACAACCTCAAGAAACATGTAAACAAACATTCCACTAAGTGTCAGTGGCCCCAAAAAGATAGAACACCTCTAGTTGATTAATTAAGGAAAGGATATTTTGCATCCATAGAAACTAAATTCACAAATAAAAAGACCTCGAGAACATTAAACAAAAACCACAACATTTAACTGGATTAAAAAAACAATATCAAACCACATCCAAAGAATAGTCTTATCACCTACCACCACACCATATCTAAGAACAGAACCAAATTGTATTCATCGGGATGCCTGAAGGGGATCCCCACCATTATAGACCTACCAATTCCCGAGACGTGATAAGAAACCGACATAGGGAGGCCCGGGAAGACTCCCCACCGTTATGAAAAAGGCCAGAACAGATTCATTCTAGATATATTTGTGTGAGACCCACCATGGTTATCCACACCATTATAACTAATTGAAGATACAAAAACATTGAAATTTCAAGTGACTAAACACCCCATAACAAGGGTCCGGGAGGGAATGGCAGAACTATTGGGGTGTCAATACCACAACAGAAGACAAAACAATATCTTTATATCTATGTATGTGTGATAGTAAAAATTGAGATCGATTTACCCAAAAAGACATCATATAAGTCACTAACTGTTCCCATTCTCCTAGTATGGCACAACAGCTGGGTTCTCAAGAAGCGGAAAGACTATTCCTTCACATACACAAGGGATAACCCCTATGCTCAAATAGGCCACCCATGGAAACGAGGTCCTCCCACCACATTCCATTGAATGGAAAACCACTAAAATAAGTCAACAACACTGTTGGGAGTAATTCATGGAACATACCCAAAATTAGAATAGTGGAATTTGGAATTTCACAATGGGGAAACAATTTTATTGTTGAGATAGAGGTTCTCAGAATATTGTGAAGTTGTCACATATATAGTCGAGTGAGAACACGACACTTTAATTTGACACTGAACAAGACCATTACTATTGGGAGAAGATTACCTAGATATGGAATTTTAATTGGGTCTTAAAAAACATATGATTCCTACAAATTACCATATTATCCTCCTTTGACTTGGTATTCCACACAAGTGTACTAAGAAAAAACTTTTTCTAAAACAAACCAACAAAGACCAACAGTCATTTAGAGAAAAAACCCTACTCTGAAAAATCTACACTCCATCTATATTTCCCCACGGGAATACACTTACCACTTCCAAATAGGACCTTCAACATTACAATTTAAAAAATCACCCTTGAATTTCAAATGCTTCAACGAAACACAAGTTTCATTATACCCCTCCCACATCCACCATCCCAATGTGAGAGGATCTTCTTGATTGGAAAAATGATTAGTGGATTTAATTCTAGAAATCAAGAAGAGAGTCGTTCCTTCGGTCAACTAGTGTGATGGACAATGGTGGGTTGTCCATGTCCGCAAATCAATTAGACATTAACTCATTATGGAGACATACTCTAGCCAAGAAGGAAGACCACAGACCAAATCAAACTGGCCCCTAAACCAACACACATCATAGCAGAACACCAAACAAGCAAGGGAAACCACCACATGTTTCTCCAATACACGTCTCAATGAAACCACTTACCACCACTTCAATCTAACTCATTCATGAAACAAAATACTTGAACACCATCCTAATAATATAGGTTTATCAAGACTCAAATCACCCCACAATATTATACTCGAACTCAACTCAATACTGACCATGTTTTCTAAACTATAGTTTTTAAGAATCCCCAAATTTCAGTCAGAATAATGCAATCCCATTTCACAAAAATAATTGTATCAAGAAAATCCACATTGTTATGTCCCCACTCAAAATAGTTATGAAAGATCATGTTTCTCTATTTTGAAAACCAAGTCAATTCCAATTAATATCAGGTTTTTCATAAATTTCATAATAGATGTTTTTAAAATGATTTCTGAAACCCAAAGGGGCACAAGACAATGTATGGGTAAATTAGTGCTAGTTGGTGACATGGACATATGGCTGGTGTCCATACGAAAATCACTCCACCATTACAGAGAGTATACTAGGGAAATTTCACCGACCCCACATGGCTTTACATGCCCTGAAATATCGATGAGACCACTAAACCTACTCCCCTTTAATTTCCCCCAAAAATATTAACCCCAAGGACACCAAACATGGATAAACCTCATCATTCCCTATTTTCCTGAGTCACGCCAGGAGGTTTGATGGCCATGTAACATACATGTATCTTGGACAATGATCCCCGAAAATACTAGATCCAATATATCATGATACTAATTGAATAATAAATAAGAACCAGCTGAGCTAACCTCCCTCTCATACCATTTTGTTATGATCCTGTAGGGTCAACATCCAACCTGGTGCCTGACTCAGTATGTGACATGGCCCAAAGAGAATTCAAAATCCCTACGGGCTAGAAAATATTGTCGGGCATCATGGTGAGATAGTTGGGATTGGTTTTTCCAATTAACAAAAGATAGATGGTTGAATATAAATTGAACAAAACATAAACAACCATAGAAAAAGAATATATACTAAAGATAACTAGCTATACATACCTCCATGTGACCACATGGGTCACCACCAAATGTAGAACCAGAAACTCCAAGAGTGATCAAAGACCAGAACTTGAAACTGAAATGTAACGTAGGCATGTGAACCGAGATTCTCAGTAGGAATTATAGAGTACAATAATGTGATTTGACCATACATTTCAAAAGAATCCAAAAACATGCTAGTTGGAAAATAAGACTTGTTATATTTTTTTTCATTCTTTTCAAAATCAAGTAACAAGTTTAAATTTTAATGAAAAAACTTCTCTTCCACAACATGTTGGAAATAGAATCAATGCATGCATTCAAATTCCAAATTCAATGTTAATAAATTTATATATAATATATGTTTTTCACGAATGAAGAAAAAATCTTGAAACAATAGAATTTAAAATCATATCACAAGAACCATGGAAAATTCCTATGAATCTTATGTTAGTTGGGGACATAGGAACCTCATTCATAAGTGTAAACGTGGAATATGAACCACAAAGTTCCACATTATCAGGCACGATCCACTAGTATGGAATAGATCCATAACCTAGTTTTCTCCAATCATTATTTTTTTAGTTACTGTTGTAGCGTCAATCCTACTAGGAGAAACTGAGATGAACCACTTCTGTATCATCTAGATTACTAGTCTTAATTATCCAACCTATATACCCATGTTTTTTCAAGTGATTAATTTAATTGTATTTTAGTTTTATCAAGCCATCATACATGAACATAACATCATATTTATTCAAAAACTCAGTCACTCTTTCTTCACCATCCTCCCTCCCATTAATCTCATGCTCATTCCAATAACCATTTTTGAAATCACCTTGGAATTCATTTCGAAAATAAAACATGTCATTACACATTTATAATAAAATAGAACAAAATTCCACATGTCTTTGGATATACATGTTTCACATTCAAAACATCTTGGAATCCACTTTTCAAAATCCAAATCAACATAAATTTATATATATATATTTATATACATTTCATATCTATTTAAAATAAAATAAAGGGACATAATTTTAAAATAACACCAATTTTTTTTGAAATTCTAAGTAAAGATCAAGGCATAGAGAACCTATCTCAGGGTGTAACCAAACCATCCACTTTGGTACATGGTTCTTTAAATCAAAAGGTTGTAGCTCCCCTAATAAGTATATGAACATTAACATAAATACAATGAATCATATCCCTTATTCTAACAACCACATGGCCATTAACATTTTCAAGGGGATCCTTATATATATATATGGATATATGCATATAATAGTATCCACTCACCTACGTATGAATTTTAATATATATTTATGAAGAAACCTAGCCACATTAAAGTATACTCACTACCATGGATGACTATACATGTAATAGAGAAAACCATATATATATATATACTTACCTATGAACATGTAGGTGAGTTTCCTTAGACCCCAAAAATTGAAACCATAATGTATGGACCATAAACTGCATATATAATTTAGTAAGTCAATAAAACAATTTATGTAACTCTTCAAAATTACCACCATAAAAAATTACACAAATAATAGTCTTTTATCAATAGACGCACACCAACACCACCAAAAATTTAAATTTATAGGTCCTACCCATTTTAATAATATAGTTTGACAATCTATGACTCACTACGAATTAACATAATATGGTTTTACCAGAGAAGAAAATCCAATTTCATATAGGAGAGACATTTTAAAAATCAATCGGACAATTAATCTTTTTGAAAACCACATTCACATAGCACATGAAATTGAATAAATAAATAAAAATTTAATGAAACACTTATAAATTAGAAATACAATATTTACACCAAAAAACCCAATTTGTCATCAAATTGCCAATTCAAAACCATACACATGTAATAAACATGGAAAATATGATTCAAATCACTTATAAAACTTAAAAAAAATTACACAATTTATAAAACATCCTATAAAGGCATAATAAAACATAAAGGATAGACACAACCAAATTCAATTTTAGAACACATTTTCAAACCACACATACACCAATTCCTTTCCAAAACATGTTTTCCACCTCTTTCACAATCATGTATACCATTTGCATAATTTATAAAACATTTAAAGATGTGAAATAAGGGTATACACTTGAAATAAACTAATTTTCCTTTCAAAACCACATTCAAATTATCTGCATAATAAAACCATTTAAAAACATTATTCACTGCATATATATGAACTGAAGACATATATAAATTCTCATGCAATCATACTAAACACATCAAAATGAATGTCCAAGTATGGAACCACCTACCTCACATGATGAACTTCCAAATTCTCAAAGAAATTATTCAAATGTGTGCCACACACACCAGAGTAGATTCAAATAAACAATATCATTAAGAAATTTAACCAAAATTATAAACAATGAACCATACACCATAAAGAACTTTACTAAAAAATAAACCAACAGAGAGGAAAAGAAACTGGAACAGATTTCCTATGAAGGGGTCACCGGCCAAGGGACGGTTCGTCGGAGGCGAGAAGCAAGGGGAGAGGAGCGGGACAGTTTTGCTGGAAGTGGAACGGAGGTAGGAACTGCTCGAGTGGGATATCCTGAAGGCGAGGGAGGTGAATCCGGAAGAGGGAAGAGTGTGTTGCGGTGCAACATGGGAGGGATGATGGTGGAGGGGAGGCTGCCACCCAGCAGCATGCAGGGAGGGGGCCGACCAGCAATTTGATGCGAAAGGGAAAAGGGGGGACAATGGACAACCATAAAAAACAATGAATGTTAAAAAACTAATGTCCAGAAAAATAGTAATAATAATAATACAAATGGTAATAATAGCTTAATAATGTGTATATCCTTAAATCTAGTTATAAGGATAATTTAGTTAATTAAAATATCAATAATTCTAATGGTAATAAGTAATAATGATAATAATAATAAATTATGGTAGTAATAACAATAACAATAATGATATTAATAATTTTATAATAATGACTATAATAAATTTGATAATATCTTAATAAAAATTGAAAATAATAATAAAAATTATAATAAAAAAAGTATAATAATAAAAAATCGTTAAAAATTTAAATTCATAACATTATTAATAATATTATTTTTATAAAACAATATTTTTAATATTTTTAAAAATTTAAATTCATAACATTAGTGTGTTGAATGCTTTCAATGCTTAAACAACTATTTTTAATGTGAACCCAAACATTTATGTTGGGATTCAACCAAAAAAACCAGACACCCAAATAATTAATAATATTATTAATTTAAAAGTATCAGGTGTGACAATAACACCATGATAGAACATATTATTAAATTAAATATCTAATCACATCCCCAAAATGACATTATAATTTATAAAATTTATGTATCATATATAATATCTCAAATTATAATTTTTCAAATTATTTTTATTATCATTTATTGAGTTTTTCAATTAACATAATTATTATTGTGTCAGTATTGTGACAGATTTCAATGTAATTATTTCCTTAATAAAAGTTAATAATAAATTTTTATTAATAATATAATAATTTTTTATTTCATAATATTATTTATTGATGAAGAATTACTCAAGATATCCTTATATTAAATATATTATTATATTTAAATACAAGTATGTTTCATGTATGAATTTTCAAAAAATAAAATATTTTAAAGGTTATAATCTTATTCAAATATATAGAAAAATAATTAAAATTGAATATTAGATGACTATCCAAAAAATTTAACAATTATAAAAATTAAGTCAGGAATTATGTCCATATTATATTCCTTGTAATTTTTTTACACTAGTTAATTGATTTACACTTTATTGTAGAAATATTTATTACTATGCTTAATATTCACAATGAAAAAATAAAAAATATTAATAAAAGAGTAATTAAAAATATAAAATATGGAATCCATTTTGAAAAATCCCAAACACATTATTGGAATAATATAATTTGAAATTAATGTGGAAAAACACAATAAAGCTTCGACTTTCAGGGAAATGACATTTTTAAAATATGAAAACAGTTTATGCTATAGATATTTATAAAATCCATTTCAAAAACCTTAATTTTATTATTATAAAATAAATAGAATTAATTAAATATGAAAAATAATCCAAAATATAATTTAGATATCTAAATAAATAAATAGAAAATCAATTATTAATACCAATTGGATTTTTCCCTATAAATTGAAAATAAATTTTTTTTAGAAAATTATAAAAATTTAATCATAAGAAAATATAGAAATTATGATTTCAAAAATGAAATTAAATTTTAAAAATAAATTTTATTATTATTTCTAGAAAATAATGATTATTTTATTTCATAATAATGTAAATTTATTATTGGAAAAAGAATATTTTGAATAATAAAATTACTATAATAAAAGTATTTCCTTGAGTTTCTACGTTTCAATGAATACAATAGTAAAGAGTAATAAAAATTTACATTTCATAATTCAATTACTAATATTTATTCCCTCTAAATTAATGGCTGTGTAAAAATATTCACATTTAAAATATAAAAAAATTATACATTTATTCTTGGTGTTTCATATATAACTTTCCCCTATACATTTCATTTATTTTAAAAATATCAGGATATTAAATTATAGCCACTTTTAGAAATAAAATCCCAAAAATTTAAATCCTTTCTCGGTAAATAGTGATTTTCTTCTAAAAATATTTTTGTTGTAATCTTAAAACATAATTGGGGTTAATAAAACATCTTCATGAAATAATAGAACTGGAAGTATGAAGGTCATCTTAAATAACACATAACTTGGATTCCATATTGGAAAACATAAGTGGAAACTGAAAACATAGATATGTAAGAGAAACTATATATCATATACACATATAAAGTGGTATAGTTATCATGGTCATGAGAAAGTTAACCACCACAATACAATAAACATGTAATGGGTTAAAAGGAAATTTATTTCTCCACAAAGAAAAGTACATAGATAATTATTTCTTAAATATTATTTTCAAAATATTGTAGAAAGTATATATCATATATAAAAAATATTAATTAACTATACTAACATGACCTATAAAGTGTCATTCATTAATCATTTTCCAATACTATTTTAACTTTCTCTCCAAACAATGGGTATTCAAGATATATATTTTATTATCGAAGCAGTAGAATAAATATATAATGGAACACATAATTCCCCAACATTTTTAACCAAAACAAAAATAGTTATAAATATATATTCTAATTCCCCAAAATGATTAAATCATTAACTGAAGAAAAACTACTTTAATTTCAAAAATTGAATAGAAATAGATAAATTTCATCATAGAACATTCAATAAATAAATATCGTTAATATTCCAAAAAGAAAATCTAGACTAATATTGAAACCCAAAACTAAAAACAATTTTATAACATTGTCTTGAATGTTAAAATGGATAATTATATCAAAATAAAATGAATTTAACATAATGTATCATAAAAAAAATCCAGTTACACAATCTCAATGATATGGAAAAAATTTATATAAATAATCTGAGTCACCATAATTTGATGATAAAATAAAATATTATTCCAGAAGATAGTTTAAAATTTAGTTAAAAAATCATAATATTAAATTTACCTTAATAATATAATGTTTCTAAAAATTATAGTGTTTTTATTTTGAAATATCAATAATCATGAAATCATTCTTCTTTCACAGGGGTGTACATATTATAAAACATATGTTTTAAAATTATATTAACCCATAACTACATCAATTCAATAAATAAAAAATCACTAAAGGCTACTAATACATTAAGTCTCAGTTAAATAAACTGTAAATTCATTCATTCTTAAATAACATTTTTTACATGTTAAACTGAAGGGTTTCCTGTACATGAACAATTTAACTGAACTCAATAAATGTTTTATAAAATTTTTCACATTTCCACTACATGACATTTCAATGGTATCGATTCCATATAACATAAATTTCTATATTTGGAAAACCAAACCTATAATAGAATATTCCATAATCATTATATGATTTTCTTCTTATTTATAATACATCAAACTATCATTGAAAAATATCTCCTTCAATCCACTTTCTTATTAAACCTTTGGTCATGCATTGTTTTTGTATTCCTTATTAATTTATTATTATGAATTTAATATAAGAAATATATACTTATTATTATTTAGTATCAACTTAAAAAAGTTTCATAATTTGAGAATTAGAAAATTATTCATACCTTAATATAAGATTGTTGTGTCTTCCAATAAGAAATTCAAATATTTTCTATCTTAAAACATTATTTCCTTATCTCTATAATGTAATTATTAAAGTATATAGTGGTATTTCTATTTCATAATGAGGTTGATTAATTGATATTTTGAAATTATATAACATAAACTCCATAATCCAATGAAATTATTCTGAAATGAAAGGGCATTCGAAAGATCAAATGGTTTCTTTACAGGTTACATGGATGTTAATAAATGATAAAAATAATTTGAAAAAATCTTATCCATAGTGGTGATTATTAAATCATATATTAGGGATAACAAGGTTGGGTTATATCTATTATTAATTATATTGATTATATATCTTTAATATATATAAAACTGTAACATTTTAATATGAAATGAATTATGTTAGGTTAATATTAAAAGAGTTATTTTAAAGAAAGAACCTAATGAAAGTCTATTATAGAAAAACCTTAAAATCATCAATACAAATTTTGAATACCCTCCTAATCAAAATCTAAAAAAATATAAATAATCATCCTAAAATCCATCACGTTGAACAAAAAATGGGTGGTCTAGGACTTTAAAAAATAGTAAATAATAAACTTTTTAACCCATGATGATATAAATAACATAGAAGAAAACCTCACATGAAAATATTATAATCTCAAATGTTTGATAAAAAAAATCTTATACCAAATATATGTACCTGAACATAAAAAATAAATAATACTGGGGTTTAAATTATGAACTCAATTGAAAACATTTAACAGTCCATTAAAATTTTCATATTTAGAGAGTTAGTCCTTAATTCATCAATTCAAAATACATATTTGTAAAAATTGGATAGTTTAGAGTAGTATTTTTTCCCAGAAAAATCCAAACTTTTAAAAAAAATTATATTGAAGACATATCTTAAAAAATTATATTGAGCACATCCTTATCCTCGTAACTATTTAAATCACTATTAAAAAAATTAATGTTGTAAGGGAAAATAATTCTCCATAAAGGACAAATAAGAAGAACATCATTAGTTCATTGAAATAAATTAAAAACTATTGAAAAAACATTCCTAAAAAATAGGAATCTTTTCATTAATAGGTCATTATTATTCTTTTTAAAAGATAGTTTTCAAGCCTAGAAAATAAATAAATTTCCATGAAACCAAATTATAAAGAATAGAAAATTCATATAGGTTCCTTAAGACATCATATAATATAACTCTTAAAAACCCTTATAGAACAATTTTTTTTGTTAAAAAACCATATATCTAATTTACCAATATAAATCATTGGGACAACATAATTATTACCCGGTGCATCAGATAGTAATATTGGGGCTCACCCTTCATATCTTGTGCTATAATGGGGATGTAGCCTTTATATTTGGAGATTGAACAAGGATAATACATTAATATATAGGTAAATAATTTGGATCAATCCACCATATCATGGATAATATACGGGTACCATATCATTAATAAATCCATTGATGGACTATTTTTAAAACCATATTCAAAACACATTCAGATATCGAAATTCCTTTCTAATGTTTAAAGCACATAATTTTATAATATTCTGAAAATTGGAATGATAACATTTCATTTGAAAATAACAATGTGATATTGAAGAAAATAATTTTTAAAAGAATATTATTCATAATGGATGGAAAATCCAATCCTGACATATAAGTGAAAAAAAATTCTTCTGTGATTTTTTGCTTCAGAAATGTCATAAGGTGCCGTATCTAGAATGTGTAAAAATGATTCCTCTTGAACCATTTTGTAAAATTCCAAAAAATATTAAAAAAAATTAAAAAATTAAAAAATAGGAAAAAATGAAATTATTAATGAGAAAATATGGATATTGATGAAAAATATATTTTTAAGGGAACATTAAAAGATGATTTTTAAAATAAACTCGATTACCGTTTTAGAAAAATTTTGATTATAATTATCATGATATAATATAATTAAAAAAATTATACATCATTGTAATAGAGTAATTAATCATGTGATATTTTAAAATTGGTTTATATAGAACTCATAAAAGAATATAGATTCATAACATTAAAATATGGCTCAATGAACAAAAATTGTGAAGAAACCTCTTACCACGAGTTTTTATCTTCACATATATTTTTTATCTTCATAAGTAATAGACCTATATTAATATTATAAATTACTAGGAACCATAATTTAGTTAATTATTCATTTTATATCACTTACTACCATTTAATATATAAATACATTATCGTTTAGGTTTACATCGGATTTTTTGAGGATTTCTGGTTGATAATTCTTAAATGGATTAGTTTTTGTTGAATATAAGAGAATTGGTCATTACAATACCATATCTATAATACTACTACTGAAATAATTATGAATTGTTTACGTCATTTATACTATTAAAACAAAAAATTGTATAAGGTTATGAAAAACGAACTATGTTACAATCATAGAGGCTGTATGTCGAACCTATGCATGTGTAACATTTCAATTTTTTTAATCATCATTATGAGAATAATGTAAGTATTATTTTACATTAATATAATAATCATTATATTATAAAATTCCAATTTTCCCATTAAATACACTTATATATATCATCCATGTGATGTGGCTATGAAAAAATAATCACAACGCTTCATTAACATAGTAGTCCACACGTATGCCTAGATGACATTATAACTTATTATTGAATGGAAAGGTATGCTAAGACAAGATATATTATATCTTTATAATGATATATATTTCAATAATATCCTATATAGACCATAATTTAAATATTACAACTAGTCTTGAATGATGGTGATGAATAACAAATCTCATTGGTTTGCAAGGCAGTTGTCCACAATACATATGAATGTTGAATTCCTTAAACATTTGATTGAGGTTAGAGATGAATATAGTAAGAACCCAAGTTCTTATATAATAATTTGTTTTTATATAATAATTAAATAGATAAATTCCTTATAAATTTGTAATAAAATAAGTTGAATTTACAATTAATAAATCTATAATAACCTAATATTAACCTCTCCTAGGAGAGTACAAATAAAATTTATGTATCTTATATGTGAATTAATAATATATTTATATCATGGAATAATTAAATAAATGTTTTAAAAATTACAAATTAAGTATGGTTTTTTTAAAAGTCAGAAATTATCAATAACATTACTGTTATTAATATAATGATTTAAAGGAATATATATTCCTAGAAAATATATTAATAAATTTATAATTTTTGGTTACATATTATAAGATAATTTAAGGAGACCTTAAATAATTTAAAAATGTGATAAAAAATCACTTATAGTCTTAAAATATGTATTTTTTTAATAAATCTTGTCTTTAGATAAATATATAATTTCACATATTTAAAATTTTTTCTTATAGAAATGGAATTAATTTTTTTAATTCTACACATATGAACATGGTTGTAGTTAATTTTTGGAATTTTTCTGAAATAATTGATTTTTTGTGAGTAGTAAAATACACCAATTTATGGTATATACACATAAGAAGTTGAGAACAGTATTCCTTGAGTAACACCCTAACCCCAATTACCCAGAGACGGTGTATTATTAAATAACATTGACATGATATAAGGAATCATGTCTAGAAAGACATATCAATTTAGCAGCCTCGGAAGTACTATATACATTCATAAGTTTTACATTACATCATGAAATAAAAATATCAACAACATTTTCCCCCTTCCTGAACTCACTTATTTCATTTTCCAACCCCTGGAGGTCAACTATAAATTTCTTCTTCACATTTTGTGAAAAATAAAACATGGAAAGAGGTGAGCTCAAATTCTCCATAAGGATAACAATATTGCAAAAATATTCATAAATAAGCATATATATTTAAGGAAATGTATAATAATAAAACAAAAGCCATTTAAACCTAATATTCCACATAATATGGAAATGAAAAAAATAAAATAATTCCATTTACTTATTCACATGGATATTACACTAGTCAAATAACCACGTTCAATTTCAATATCTAATTTTGTAATGATGGAATGAAAAATTCAAGACTTCATAACCACATAGTAAAGGGCTTATGCTAAGACTACAAATAATATTTGGTAAAGACCTTGTGCCAAGACACTATTTTGTCTCATGAGACGAATCGATTCACTTAGAAGCTATAGAGGGCTCCACCTGTCACTTACTATGTCCAATGCATTCCTCGTATGGAAAGGTTTAAACATAAAATATACATTTGTATTAAAACAAGCATACGAAATGTCAATAAATTATCCATAAATCATGAATGGTATAATAATAACACATCCATAATCAAATATATCAAAAATCCTTCAATATAATATGGTTGATTTTTATCATAATAAATCATCTTTAATCAAGCTTAAAATCCAACAAAAGGATGTTGACATAGATTAAAACAAGCTTTTTTTAGAGAAAAATCTCTATATATTTTGAATTCATTTAAAAGTCATACAATTATAAAAGAAAACATTTATTTTTAAAATAATTTATAAGATTTAAAGGGATTCTTCGACAATGTTATAACGGTGGAAAATAGCCGCACCTGCCATATAGGTTAAAAATCATTTTGACCATAATATTGTTGAAAAGGTCATAAAGATCCATGTTTGAAATATGAAAAAATGATTTGCCTCAATACATAAAAGGTAAATAAGGGTATAAATTAATTTAACCCAATGTTTAGAAAAAATTACAAAAAATTGAAATACATTTTTAATAAAACATGGATGTGGATGATAAAGACGTCGTAGTTGATACTTACATATTAAAAACCTCAGTTAAGTAAAGAGATTGTAGAATTAACCCTTACGTTGTTCTTTTCCTTATTGGATGGTATTTTAACCTATTTTATAATAGTTAAATCATAGTTATTAAACTAAACAATAAATATATACATATATATGATATCATATTTGATCCTCTAATATTTCTTTGTTAATAATATTTCAGTACTATTATCGTTTCAGGTGTTAACTGATCCATTTTCCTCTATATGCTCAGTTTCGTAAGCCTTGTTTTTCATGGATATGATGTATTTTATTCATATCCAAAATTATATTTAGTTTTTAAACCTTATTTTTAATCATAAAATGAAAATTATTCTTGAATGATTACGATGGGGAATGAGTTTAATCTCATTCGTGGAGTCGGTAATCCGTATGTACGCACGAGCATCAATATCATTATATTGATGGTGAAATATTGTGTAATTGGATAATATATCATATATAAATAATCATTATGATGTTATATTAATTATTTTGATTAGTTATACTCTTTATTATACCCATCCAAATAATGAAGTGTTTGAATAACAAACTACACCACAACGTCAAGATGGTAAGTCATACATACGCATGTATGGTGACATTGTAATTCATATGATGGATAGAATAATTAATATGGTTGTACCATTTTTATAATAACATCACAGTATATAGAAGATACTGGAGTAATTATTTTATAATAGAAACAACAAGGAATGAGGAAGTGGAAGAATAAAATAACTTGAAAGAGGGTGGTGAAGTTATAAAATCTTCTTCGGGTGTTTCCTTTTGAGATGTTCAAAAGAGATCCATAGGATGGATTTATCATCAAACAAAGGCCTCTAAGATGACGTGAGTGAAATTGGGAGGATATTTTGGAAGGATTTGGCCGAGCCAAATGGCATTGGAGCTATGATTTTAAGAGAATGGGATGTGTCCTTTTATAAGAGAGGTGATGGTCACCTTAGGAAAATTTTATAACATTAGTTTATAACAAAATTATTTTCGTTTTCTAATGGATAAAAAATGAATTATTTATAGTATAAGGTGTGTATGGGTCTAAAAAATCTCAAACATTATGTTTTATACGTGTTTAGGTCCCCAAAGTAACATTATCATTTATATTTAACTCTTAATATTTTGACATTTACCATGTTTCTTTATATTTTTATATTATATGGTTAATAAACTTACCATAACAAGCCAATAGATCCCCATGTGGTTAATTATTAGTATATATAACCATATCTACGTCCTTTGAACCAATGATAGATTTTTAGGAATATTATATCAATTAATAATATAATATTTGTTTTAAAAAACAATTATGTCAATTTTGACACTATTTTGCATTTGATTTTTTGAACGAAATAATAAGTTTATCAATTTGAATAAAATTTATTTAACCAATCCAAATATGACTTATTATCCTAGAAAATTAGTATAATTCATCATAAGTCTCAATTTACTTTTATTTTGATATCTATAATATCAATTATTTTAATATTTGATTAATAAGGTAATTATTGCATCATCATTGTGTTAGAAATAAGTTAAGTTATTTAATGAAAAAAAATTATACAATAAAATGAAATTATGTAGGAAATATTTTTATATTTCTAATGAATATTTATAGTCGAATTTATATTGTGTTTAACCCTATATTAAAAATGATTTATTTATTAAACATCAAATTTAACTCTTTTATCTCTTCTTTAAAAAAAATTATAATAAATGTCTTAATCTAATCCATGTGGAACAAAGACTATCATATTTTATTCCTAAGGTTTTTTTGTTCGAATTATACTTATCCATTTTAATTAGTACTTGTTTTAGGGTAAATATAATATAATTTCTACCCTTAATTATCCTATTTACTTTTAACAGTGGTATATAAATTTCAACAATAAATATTCACCAAAAATTAATTTCATATTATTAAACCCCATTTTATTCACGAATATTAACGATGTTTCTAAAATTTATGAAATTCAACTCATAGAAGCTGTTAATTATGTTTTATTAAAATTTGAAAATGCTTCTAGGAGGAGGGTAAAAGATGGTAAAATGTTCAATAAAATTTTTATATATCCAAACATATTATAAAATGAATCCAATGAATAACATTGAACAAATATAGGTATTATGTATCTATTTTGACCTAGAATAAATTTAAATAAAATAAATAATTATTTAAATTAAAAGTCGATTTTAACCTATAACGCAATGTTTTCCATTATTCATAAAAAATTGCATGTTTTCATAAAAATACCAAAAAATCACCATAAGCTAATATCGATATTCAAAATTAAAAAATGAAGTCCATTTTGAAAAATGAAATTTATAATATATAAAAAAGTGGGTATTACTATTCAACTACTAGTTTGATTGGTGCGATGTGTTAAAATCTCTATGATGCATACAATGCAAGCTATTGCATTATTCAAAGGGTAACATACCATCAAAGATTTGGGTGTTACATTCATCCTTCCTTCAAATAATTTCAACATCAAAATTTCTATAATACTACCACTCAATAAGATTCAGGTGGTTCTTTATCATAAGATCCTATGGTTCCCATGTTGTCTCTTCCATCATATGGTTTTTCCATTGAACTTTTACCAGACGAGTGATCCGGTTTCTCAGCACACGTTATCTTATATCAAAAATATTGATAGGCTCTTCACAATAAGACAACTCTGCTTCCAGTTCAATTTCTTAATTGGTGAATACATGTGTTGGGTTAGGCATGTATTTTCTCAATAGTGATACGTGGGACACAACATGAACATTGGAGAGATTTGGAGGCATTTCCAAATGATAAACATCAAATTCAATTCGTTCTATAATTTCCAAAGGTCCGATGTACCTGGGACTCAATTTACACTTCTTACCGAAACGTACAATACACTTCCATGGAGATACCTTTATAAAAACATTATTTGTTACCTGAAATCCAAAATCCTTCCTTTGGTTATCGACATAGATCATATGACTACTTTGAGCTACGTAGATGTGGGTTTGGATAACCTTTACCTTTTCCATCATTTCCTCACCATGTTCTGGGTGTACGAGTTTTCTTTCACCAACATCATCCCAACAAGTTGGTGTGCGACATCACTTTCCCTAAAATGCTTCATATGGTGCAATTTGAATACTTGAATGGATTCTATTATTATAGGAAAATTCTACAAGAGATTATTATTGATCCCACATAACTTTAATATAATGTGAGGATGATCTCAACATCCCTTCTATGTTTTGAATAGTCCATTCTGATTGTCCATCAGTTTAAGGGTAGTAGGAAGTGCTCAAACAAAGTTCAGTATTCAGATATTTATGAAAACATTTCTAGAATATTGATTTAAAATGGGGACCACGATCAAAAACAATCAATAGGGGTACTATATGAAGACTTAAATCTTCATTAATATACAGTCTTATTAAACATTGAATTGGATTATCTTCTCTTATAGAAAGAAAATGTTCTGACTTGGAAAGATGATCAATAATGAATCATATTGTATTATTCTTTCTAGGAGTCTTTGGTAGCCCTATGAGAAATTACATGGTAATATTACCCATTTCCACTCAATTATGGGAAGAGGTTGTGTGAATCCCCCGAGCATTGGCCTTCTAGCTTTCATATGTTGAAAAACCATACATCTTAACACAAAATCATAAATCTACCCCTTCACGTTTCCCACCAAAAAACTTCATTAAAATCTCTATACATTATGGTGCTCCCATAGTGTATATAGAAATTGTATATATGAGCATCATCTAACAATTCCCATTTTAGGTCAGGTATGTTAGGAATATAAAGTCTCTTCCCAATTTATAAAATTCCATCTTCACAGATGAAGTAACTCAATATCCCATCATTCACAGCTTGAATCTTATTTTTAATCACCTCATCATCATTTTGAGTACCCTTTAACCTTTCTAGTAAATATGGTTTGGCAACCATTTGAAATAGTATTGATGTTTCACCTTACATGGTTATTACCATAATCCATCTTTTCTACATCCATGAAAATAAGATCCCTTTAAACTCTCATCCTCTTTAAAACTCAGTGACTCTTTCTACTCAATGTACCTGCCACCTCATTTTCCTTCCCTAGGTGGTAGTGTATTGTGCAATTGTAATCCTTGAGTAGTTCAATCCATCTTCTTTTCCCAATGTTTAGTTATTTTTGTGAAAAATGTTTCTTTAAACTATTGTGATCAGTATAAATCTCACATTTTCACCATAGAGATAGTGTCTCTATAACTTCAAATCTAAGATTATAGCAGCTAACTAAAGATCATGACTAGAATTGTAAAGACCCGGAAATTTCAGGAAATTTTTTTTTCTTAATTTCTTTGGAATTTTACGAGTACGCAGTTTTCGACGGCACCTGATTCCGAGGCCCGGTGTGCCCGGAATAATTTTCTGAAGTCCTGTTAAGCTTAAATTAATGAGCGTAAGCTGTTTTACTGAAAAAGTGTAATAACTCTTAAACGGGTACACGGATTAGAAATCTGAGTGCACTGTTGCGCTCAAGATGGCGGTTTTACCCTAGGCACGACATATGTTTAGTCGGCACGGGCCTCCTGTGAGAAATTCAAAAAATGACATAACCGTAAGTAAAATAATTAAATAAATTATTTTATTTTTCAAATTCTTATAACTCACAAATGGTATCTCGGATTAGAAATCCGAGACAACCGCTGAACTCATGAGGGAATGGTTTATTTAAGCAGATACTAACATTGGCCGGCGCGGGCCACCATAAAAAGATAGTTTTGTCCACAAATAAAATAATTAAATGACAATTATTTTATTGTAAAATTTGTATCTTTTAAACGGTAACTCGGATTGAAAATCCGAGAGTACCATTAGATTCTTTGGGGCATGTTTCACTTAGGAAAAGAATGACCTTGACCGACACGGGTTGAGGGTGGCTGATAATAATTTTCCGAACTTTTTTTCGTGGTCATTTAGTAACGTACGTGTGGGTTTTCCTATCTTTTGAACCGATACTCGGAATTGAAATATGAGGGTGCCGATGAACTCGAAGCACCGGTTATTGCTTATGGGGACCTTTACCGCAGTTTCGTTTTATGTGGGTTGAGAATTAATTTTTGGGGAATTAGTTTAAAATAAATAAAATTTGTGTGTAAAATTTTATTTATATCTGAGGTGGTTAAATTCTATAAAGGGTAGTTAAGGGTGGGACCACAACCACCTAACTACCCTTGTGTGGATATTTAGAAGGTCGGGCCCACACAAGCCCCAACCTTTCACCACCCCCTCAACTCTCTAAACCCCCCTTTATCGCCTCTTAAATTAATTTGTAAACTTTCCTTTAATTATGTGAACTCCTCACCTTCTTCTCTCTCTCCCATAAGTTTTGCCAACATGATTTCAATTGATGAATTGGCTCCTCTTAGTTTTGAATTGCTTGGTATTATTAAATTAATAGGAAGCCTTTCATTTTATTGTTGGGAAATTAATCTGTGGAGAAGCTTTGGAGGATTAGAAGGAAACGCTTACTTTCCACGAAGAACGCAATCTTCCTCTCGGCGAAGGGAATCTCCTTCAACCGAGGCAAGAATGTGAGGTGACGCCACGAGGATCACTGTTCTTCCGCGATGCCCGACCACCACGATGCTTGCCTCTTTCCGTGGTTCGACGACGTGCGACGTATTTTCGAGGTAGGGGTTTTTATATATGATTGAATTTGTTTTATTGATTCTTCTTATCTTAAATTCACGATGATGATGACCAAATGAACATGGAGATCATCCCGCACATAAACCATTATCATTTTTCTTTTTATTCTTTACGTGTTCTTCGTGCGTTCTTAAATGCCAAATACTTATTGACGCTGGAAACACGAAGTATTGTTGAGTGCAATATATGGATACGAATCCCACAACGCAAGGATCACAAATATGCGATCGTTTAATTTTTCAGGCTTGGAACGAAGCCGGAATGGCTCGCGGAAGGATGCATCCAAAAATTTATTGACGCTGGAAACTCAATGATTCCCTGAGCGCGACATACGGACACAAAGATCTCGACCCGGGGATCAAGGATATGAGTTCGTATTTTTTTCCGAGTTAAATCGAAGTCGGAATGGAGTGCGGAAGGATCTGGAGGTGCAGCTGGCGGGCATCCAAATGTGGTGTCCATGTGTAAAGAAGATGAGGCGCTAGTTTGGGTGGTGTATGGATTTTGGGTGTGTTAAGATAAGAATTAAATTAAATTAAAAATAATAATAATATAATAATGTTATTATTATTTTCGTTAGGAAAACCGTATTTTGACGGTATCTTCTTCGTGCGACCTAGGTTTCACGAACCATTTGTGGCAGTGCGACCCTGACTTCGAGACGGAATTTATGAGTCCAATATTGGATTTCCTTTTCGGGTTTTTGGATCGGGTACCCGAAACGCTCGTACATAATAGATTTAATATTATTATTAAATCTTTGACCCGCCATAACTCATGCGTGCGACGTCCGATTGACTCGCCCTGAGCGGCGATGTCACTCTGTCTTTAAGACGGTCGATTCAATTCTAATGTTGAATATTAAATTCTGGTTCGTGGCTCGGGCCCATGAAACACCGAATAATAATATTATTATTATTATTACGGGGTCTTGTATCTGACATATCTCTCTCATATGGTGTCGGAATGACGAACCGTTTGCGACCTTGCGACCCTGGAATTAAGATGGATGTTTCAAAACCAATTTTGGATATTTAAGTCGAGGTTGAGGCACGAGCCCCATGAGGTCTGGTTCACGTATGATGTGGTGAAATGCAACATTTTCACCGGCAATCCATTTTGGACCAATGGGTAGTCCATCTCATGTGTTATTCCATATGGATCGCAATGGTGTGACCGGTTTGGTTAACCGGTGTCATTTGAAGTACGACAGGGTTGGATCGAACATTAATCCAACCGGGCCCTCGGAGCGAAAATGCTTATATCTTGAGCTCTGGACGTCTAATTGTCGTGTCATTGACATTGTTGGATTCTTCTTGATGCGACGGTTCTTTTGGCACTCTTCGCCAGAGATTTGGATGCAGTTGGAGTATGACCGAGTTGTATTGTACCCGAAATCCAACCGAGCCCCTGGAATGGATAAGCTGATAACGTTCAGACTGGACGTCCGTTTGATAAACCGTCAGCGGCGTTGGAGATCACGTGGAAAAATGATCCCTATGAGTATACCCTATGAGAGTTTGTGGTACAGTTGAGATACGGGCGGATTGGTTCGCACACGAAACCAACCGGGCCCCGGGGACAAAAAGGCTAGTAACACACAGACCGGGCATCCGATTGACGTGCCATCTGTTGCATTGAGACCCCTGTGATGAGGCGGTCCTTTGAGATACTTCTTCATGGAACATTGTGATACTTGTAGTATAGACCATTAGCTCGTAGAGCAGACCCTCACGGAGACGAGCGTGCGGAGTACGAAGACCGTGTAGCCGATTGAGACCTGACGACTGCTTGATAGATCGACTCGGTGTGTTTCAGATCGCCCAGTGGGGAGCGCTTGGTTATAGCGGCAAACCCACGGCGGAGGAGTGCTTGGTTGTAGCGGCAGACCCGTGGTACTCAATAGAAGGAGTACCTCTGGAGGCTATGAGGGGGAGCGCTTCGTTGTAGCGGCAGACCCACGGCGGTGGAGCGCTTGGTTGTAGCGGCAGACCTGCGGTACTCAACAGAAGGAGTACCACTAGAGGCTATGAGGGGGAGCACTTGGTTGTAGAGGCAGACCCATGGTGGGAAGCGCTTGGTTGTAAGAGAAGATCCACAGTACTCGACAGGCGAAGTACCTTAGCAGTCTTAAGTTAGTGAGCAGTACCTCGGAGTCGTCACAGGACCACTGTACACTCCAGAGACAGGGCTCTTCAGCAGTTACGGTTTCGATAATGAAAATACTGGTTTGAGATGAGTCTTTAACCTTTGTGTTTACCTCATGATTGAGATGGGTCACTTGATAACTTAGGTATATGTATGGGCATATACCTGGGTAGTGGTTATCCATTGATTTCATAATCTTTGTGTTTCCTCATGATTGAGATGGGTTACATGATAACTTGGGTGTACGTATGGGCATATTCCTAAGTAGAGGTTATCTGTTGAGATATGAATTGTGGTTATCCTTGTGGGATTTAGTGAGACCTTGAGGGTCTCTAGGTCCCTATTGAGTATCGTTATACTCACCCCTGCTCGGGTTATGCCCACACCTCGTTGTGTTGGTTGTAGACGACGGGCAGCGCAGACAGAGGCCGAGTATTCGAGGACTGAACGGTACCCGAAGGTGGACCTCACGACGAGACAGTATCTGGTGGTGGACTTCACGACGAGAAGACACACAGAGGAGGTTGATGAGAGAGAGCGTAGTGGAGGCTATCTGTACCTACCCTTCAGGTAGGATCTGTGGTGGACGATCTAGGAGCTGCTCTATCTGTACCTACCCTTCAGGTAGGATCCTTGGTGGATGATCCAGGAGCTTCTTGTCACCTTCCGTCTGTTTTATCTTTTTCCTTGTACTTTACAGTTGGGCTTGTATGTTCGACCCATTTACTTTCAGCACAAATTGTTTCAGTTTTACTTAGTGTTTTACTTCCGCTTGAACTTTGTGGTGTTTTGTTTACATTTATAAAGGAAATTCCTTACCAGTTATCGGGATTTATGCCTTTGGTGCTAGTCACTAGCCCCTGGCCTATGGGAGGCGGGCTTGTGGTAGTCAGGGCACAGGCCCCGAGGACGGGTCGTGACAAATTGGTTTCAGAGGAGTTGGTTCTACCACAGAACTTATAACTCTGATATTTCCTTTCTATGAAGAAATAGTGTTAAGGGTACCGAGTGTGGTTTTCAGTTCAGGGAGTCCAGTGTTGGTGTGGCGGTCGATGTATCCGTACACCAGGACCCTGACTACTGATTTCTGACTTTTTTCACAAAAACACTGATTGTGTGTGTGTTTCCAAGAGTTTTAATGTCAGCTCAAACCATATCAGCTCACCAGGTATAAATCGTTTGACCGTGTCATATCTGTTCAGGATGTCTCCATGCATGAAGTCAGTTGGAGTTCTGAGATAGTACACGATGAAGGCCCACCGAGCGACGAGGCATCGGTGCGGGGCCCTTTTTACTATGTTGGCACCCTCGGGTGGTTTACCAGCAGCACCACCACCTGTTGGGCAGCAGATGCCACCAGCTAAACTAGCGAACTGTGCACGCTGGAAGAGCGCGTTGCATGAGTTCCAGAAGCAGCGGCCTCCGATGATACAAGGCGGGGTAGATTCCCCGACAGTAAAGCGCTGGCTGGAGGCGATTACTAGAGTTTTCCGCCTAGCTGAGACATCAGGAGAGTGGATGGTGGACTTGGCCACTAGTTTTTTCCAGTGAATGACCATGAGGATGGTACGCATTGTGATGAGGCTACGGTACGTGGACCGAGGCCTAAGATGGTGCCTTCGGGTAGTGTGTCAGCTATACATCACTAAATGGTGGTTAGCAGTTACAACTGACGGTACCGGTATGTGACACATGTAAGCTTACTACCTTACACATGTTCTAACATCAGATACCCTCACGTTTCGAGGTGAACCTGATTCACAGGCGGCTGAGGACTGGTTTGAGGAGGTGGATGAGTGTTTTCTAGAGCTTATACAGCTTCGGCAGGATGACATGTTGGTAGCTGAGAATTCATCGAGGCGTACCGAACATTCCGGGTACTCGATGAATATTATTCGAGACATCACTTTTTCCTCTATGAATTCCTACTCATGTTAGGGTGCTATATAGAACCTTAAGGTTTAATGTTCTTTCGCTGAATGAATACAATTAGAGAATGTTAGAAGTTGGAATGCAGCGACCTTGTTCCAGTCTCAGAGACTTGGGCGTGCAAATGTTTCAAGAAGAGGAAATGTTAAGGATAGATAAATCTGTAGAGAATCAGACATAGAGGCAGAGCTAGGAGAGCAGCATGAGGTGGTGTACATTTCAATATATTACAACCACCCGCCTGTGTTGTCCCCTCCAGGATCAGGGAGCTGGAGGGCAGGGGAAAAGAGTAGTTGCATGCGGTCAAGGAGTGCGACCGAAATGGTTCTACGGATGATTCGAAGTGCGGACTTTGTCTTCTACTAGCTTCCATAGCCACAGACATCGATACGAATCATCCCTTCCATCCATTAATCTAGTCCCAGGCCTAGAGTTTCCGGTTAAGCCGTTGACTTGACCCTCACATCTGGAGATACCTTTGGGAGGAGACTCGATAGTCACACTTACGCCGACGGTGTGATCTGACCCTTGAGGGAAGAGTCTCGGTTGGGACCTATTGGTGGCAGCATCGAGGCCTTACGATGTTAGTTTGAGTATGGATTGGGAAATCAATGATCATACTCAAATTGACGGTATTAGGAAACTGTCAGGATGGGTTTTCCTTGGTCGGAGAAAAGGAAACCCCAGGCAGCACAAAATAAACTTGTGCATGGGAGGGTGTAGCTGATCATTCTTGGGTCAGCCAACCTTACACTCATGGTAGCATGAGTTTTGAGTTTCATTTCTAATAAGGAAAGGGAGACCTCTAGAGTTCGAGGATGGCAAGAACGTTCTTATACGGGTCTCACCTCGACGAGGTTTAAGGAGATGTAGCCGAGGCGGTGAGATATCTATGACTTTCAAAGAGCCTTTCTAGGTCCCCATCAGGGTAGGAGAGGTGGTTTACCGCTTCACCTTTCCACCTCAGTTGCACAGGGTGCATGAAATCTTCCACGTACCTCGGCTGAGGAGATACGTGCAAGATCCTTCACACATCCTCCACCTCAGGGAGTTGGACGTCGATGACAGGGCGACATGCACAGAGGATCCAGTGGAGATTGAGGATCGATAGGAGCGGGTCCTATGTGAATGATTGATTTCTCAGGTGCGCTTTCACTGGCAGCACGAGAACCTCCAGGAGAGAACATGGCAGTGGGAGGCTCAAATGCGTGCTCAGTACAACTTTTGTTTCCGTAGTTTGTGTTATAGCTTTACGGGGATGTAATGACCTGAGGTGGGAGTAAATTAAAGACCCGAAAATTTGAAGAAATTTTTTTTTCTTAATTTCTTTTGAATTTTACGAGTACGCACTTTCTGACGGCACCTGATTCCGAGGCCCGGTGTGCCCGGAATAATTTTCTGAAGTCTTGTTAAGCTTAAATTAACGAGCATAAGTAGTTTTACTGAAAAAGTGTAATAACTCTTAAACGGTTACACAGATCAGAAATATGATGGCACCATTGCGTTCAGGATGGTGGGTTTACCCTAGGAACGACTTAAGTTTAGTTAGCGCGGGCCTCCTGTGAGAAATTACAAAAATGGCATAACTGTAAGTAAAATAAATAAATTATTTATTTTATTTTTCAAATGCTTATAACTCACAAACGTTAGCTCAGATTAAAAATCTGAGACAACCGCTGAACACATGTGGGCATGGTTTATTTAAGAATATAATAACTTTGGCCGGCGCGGGCCACCAGAAAAAGTTAGTTTTTTGCCGCAAATAAAATAATTAAATGACAATTATTTTATTGTAAAATTCACATCTTTTAAACGGTAACATGGATTGAAAATCCCAGAGTACCGTTGGATTCTTTGGGGAATGTTTCACTTAGGAAAAGCCTGACCTTGACCGGCGCGGTTCGAGGGTGGCTGATAATAATTTTCCAAACATTTTTTCGGGTTTGTTAAGTAAACGTACATGTGGGTTTTCCTATCTTTTGAACCGGTACTCGGAATTGAAATCTGAGGGCACCGATGAACTCGCAGCACCGTTTATTGCTTAAGGGGACCTTTACCGTAGTTTCATTTTACGTGGTTTGAGAATTAATTTTTGGGGAATTAGTTTAAAATAAATAAAATTGGTGTGTAAAATTTTATTTATATCTGAGGTGGTTAAATTCTACAAAGGGGAGTTAAGGGTGGGACCACAACCACCTAACTACCCTTGTGTGGATATTTAGAAGGTGGGGCCCACACGAGCCCCAACCTTTCACCTCCCCCTCAACTCCCTAAACCCCCCTTTATCACCCCTTAAATTAATTTGTAAACTCCCCTTTAATTATGTGAACTCCTCACCTTCTTCTCTCTCTCCCATAAGTTTTCCCAACTTGATTTCAATTAATGAATTGGCTCCTCTTAGTTTTGAATTGCTTGGCATTATTAAATTAAGAGGAATCTTTTATTTTATTGTTGGGCAATTAATCTGTGGAGAAGCTTTAGAGGATTAGAAGGAAAAGCTTACTTTCCACGAAGAACACAATCTTCCTCTCGGCGAAGGGAATCTCCTTCAACCGAGTCAAGAATGTGATGTTAAGTCACGAGGAGCAATGTTCTTCCGCGATGCCCGAACACCACGATGCTTGCCTCTTTCCGCGGTTCGATGACGTGCGACACCTTTTCGAGGTAGGGGTTTTTATATATGATTGAATTCGTTTAATTGATTCTTCTTATCTAAAATTCATGATGATGATGACCAAATGAACATGGAGATCGTCCTGTACATAAACCATTATCCTTTTTCTTTGTATTCTTCACGTGTTTTTCGTGCGTTCTTCAATTCCAAATATTTATTGACGCTGGAAACACAAAGTTTTGTTGAGCGCAATATATGGATGCGAATCCCTCGACGGAATTATCACAAATATGAGATCGTTTAATTTTTCGGGTTTGGAACGAAGCTGCAATGGATCATGGAAGGAGGTGTCCAAATATTTATTGACACTGGAAACTCAATGATTCCCTGAGCGCGACATACTTACACGAAGATCTCGACCCGAGGATCAAGGATATGCGTTCGTATTTTTTTCCGAGTTAAATCGAAGTCGGAATGGAGTGTGGAAGGATCTGGAGGCGCAGCTGGCGGGCAGCCAAATGTGGTGGCCAAGTGTAAAGAAGAGGAGGTGCTAGTTTGGGTGGTGCATGGATTTTGGGTGTGTTAAGTTACGAATTAAATTAAATTAAAAATAATAATAATATAATAATGTTATTATTATTTTCGTTAGGAAAACCGTATTTTGACGTAATCATCTTCATGCGACCTCGGTTTCACGAACCGTTAGTGGCAGTATGACCCTGACTTTGAGATAGAATTTATGAGTCCAATATTGGATATCCTTTTCGGGTTTTTGGATAGAGTACCCGAAACGCTCGTACATAATAGATTTAATATTATTATTAAATCTTTGACCCGCAATAACTCAAGCGTGCGACATCTGATTGACTCGCCGTCAGCGGCGATGTGACTCTGTCATTAAGACGGTCGATTCAAGTCTAATGTTGAATTTTAAATTCTGGTTCGTGGCTCGGGCCCATGAAACACCAAATAATAATATTATTATTATTGTTACGGGATCTTGTATCTAACATATCTCTCTCATACGGTGTCAGAATGAAGAACCGTTTGTGATGTTGCGACCCTGGAATTAATACGGATGTTTCAAAACCAATTTTGGATATTTAAGTCGAGGTCGAGGTGTGTTCCCCATGAGGCCCGGTTCGCCTATGATGTGGTGAAATGAAACATTTTCACCGGCTATCCGTTTTGGACCAATGGGTAGTCCATCTTGTGTGTTATTCTGTATGGATCGCAATGGTGTGACCAGTTTGGTTAACCGGTGTCATTTGATGTATGAAAGGGTTGGATCGAGCATTAATCCAACCGGGCCCTCGGAGCGAAAACACTTATATCATGAGATCCGGACGTCCGATTGATGTGTCGTCGACTTTGTTGGATTCCTATTGATGAGACGGTTCTTTTGGCACTCTTCGCCAGAGATTTGGAGGCAGTTGGAGTATCACCGGGTTGTATTGTACCCGAAATCCAACGGAACCCCGGGAACGGATAAGCTGATAACTTTCAGACTGGATGTCCGTTTGACGAACCATCAACAGCACCGGTGATCACGTGGAAAAATGATCCATATGATCATACCCTATGAGAGTTTGGGGTACAGTTGAGATACATCCGGATTGGTTCGCACACGAAACCAACCAGGCCCCGGGGACAAAAAGGCTAGTAACACACAAACCGGGCATCTGATTGATGCGCCGTCTATTTCATTGAGAGCCCTATAACGAGGAGGTCCTTCGAAATACTTCTTCGTGGAACACTGTGATACTTTTAGTATCGACCAGTATCTCGTGGAGCAGACCCTCATGGAGACGAGCGTGCGGAGTACGGAGACCGTGTAGCTGGCTGAGACCTGGCGACTGCTTGACCGATCAACTCGGTGTGTTTCGGATAGCCTAGTGGGGAGCACTTGGTTGTAGCGGAAAACCCACGGTGGAGGAGCGCTTGGTTGTAGCGGCAGAACCGCGGTACTCAACAGAAGGAGTACCTCTGGAGGCTATGAGGGGGAGCTCTTGGTTGTAGCAGCAGACCCACGGCGGAGGAGCGCTTGGTTGTAGCTGCAGACCCGCGGTACTCAACAGAAGGAGTACCTCTGGAGGCTATGAGGGGGAGCGCTTGGTTGTAGCGGCAGACCCATGGTGGGAAGCTCTTAGTTGTAGTAGCAGACCCACAGTACTCGATAGGAGGAGTACCTTAGCAGTCTTAGGTTAGTGAGCAGTACCTCAGAGTCGTCACAGGACCACTGTACACTCCAGAGACGGGGCTCTTCAGTAGTTACGGTTTCGATAATGAAAATCCTGGTTTGAGCTGAGTCTTTAACCTTTGTGTTTACCTCATGATTGAGATGGGTCACTTGATAACTTAGGTATATGTATGGGCATATACCTGGGTAGTGGTTATCCGTTGATTTCATAATCTTTGTGTTTCCTCATGATTGAGATGGGTTACTTGATAACTTGGGAATATGTATGGGCATATACCTAGGTAGAGGTTATCTGTTGAGAACTTCTTTGTGGTTATTTTTGTTGGATTTAGTGAGACCTTGAGGGTCTTAGGGTCCCTACTGAGTATCGTTATACTCACCCCTACTCAGGTTATGCCCGCACCTCGTTGTGTCGGTATCAGACGACGGGCAGCGCAGACAGAGGCCGAGTGTTCGAGGACTGAAAGGTACCCAAAGATGGACCTCACGACGAGACAGTATCTGGTGGTGGACTTCACGACGAGAAGACACACAGAGGAGGTTGATGGGAGAGAGCGTTGTGGAGGCTATCTGTACCTACCCTTCAGGTAGGATCTGTGGTGGAAGATCCAGGAGTTGCGCTATCTGTACCTACCCTTCAGGTAGGATCCTTGGTGGACTATCTAGGAGCTGCTGTTCACCTTCTGTCTGTTTTATCTTTTTCCTTGTACTTTACAGTTGGGCTTGTATTTCCGGCCCCTTTACTTTCAGCATAGCTTGTTTCAGTTTTACTTAGTGTTTTACTTCCGCTTGTACTCTGTGGTGTTTTGATTACTTTTATAAAGGCAATGCCTTCCCAGTTATCGGGATTTACGCCTTTGGTGCTAGTCACCAGCCCCATGCCTATGGAAGGCGGGCTTGGGGTAGTCACGGCACGGGCCCCGAGGACGGGTCGTGACATGAATAGTTTTTCTCAATAATTTTTAGCTATCGTGATGTATAGTAAATAAATCTATAATTCTACATAAGGACCCAAACAAGTCCGTTATTTTTAACAGCACTACAAATAAAAAAACCATCATTCCATGATGGTAGATTCAACATATGATAATTGACTAATCTTCTCTTATGTTATTTAGAACATTTTTCACACTCCCTTGTACAAACAAATTTAACCCCTTTACGTGTGAGCTTGGTTAATGGGTTTTCCAACAGGGAAATATTCTAGGGAAAATGTCGATAATAACCAACTAAACAAATAAAACATTGTACCTCAGTTATACTCCTCTGTGATGACCATTCTTGGATAGCCTTGGTATTTGATGGATCAACAAATATTCCATCATTATAGAAAATATTATCATGAAATTATAACTCATGAATCCAAAATTCACATATCCTAATCTTAAATTATAATTCATTTATTCTAAGAGTCTTTAGAATACTGTGCAAGTGATTTTCATGATCTTCATAGCTTTTGGAGTATATAAAGATATCATCAATAAATACCACTACAATGTCATTAAGATATTCTCTAAAAACTATATTCATAAGATCCATGAAGACAGAGGGTTCATTAGTCAATCCAAAAGAAATTACTGTAAACTAATAATGCCCGTATCTTGTTCGAAAAGATGTTTTTGGAATGACTTCCTTCATCACACACAACTGATGTTATCCAAATCAATGGTAAATCATTGAAAAATATTGAGCTCCATGAAGTTGGTCTAATAAATCATCAATGTGAGGTGTGAGATACTAGCTCATTATTTTTATAGTGTTTATGTAGAGACCCGAAGCCTGACTTACATGGACTTTACATTACTTTTGTGGAATACTTAGTTCATAACAAAAACACACACACAAGGATCGTAATAGTTTAGTGTCTTTGGAAACTCGGAATAAAATCTTCTAATCGTGGTGAAAGATCTTCAACATATCCCATAAAGATCTTCTTTTTTTTACCTAAAACCTTTCTTTATATCCTGGGGAGAATAAAACATAAAAGGGTGAGCTCAAATGCTCAGTAAGGGTAAACAAAAGAAATATAAATCACATCGTATTCATAAGAACATAACATTTTGGAAATCATAACCTGCAAAAGAGAGAATAATTTCATAACATGGGATAAATCATGGTAGTGAAATGTAATCACAATAATCATAACATAAAACATGAAACTTTGTGGCATTCACACATAATCATAGAGAATCATTTCTTGTCAGTCAAGACTCATTTCCAAGACTATCTTGGTGGACAAAGTCCCTTTCTGAATCGAGTAACCCTCGTTTCAGTCCTGTTTTACTGAACCGGTATAACCTACCATTCCAGCCATGTCTATCTCATGAGATATAAAATCTTTACCCAATGCATTGGAGGGAGATATAGGTCCCACCCATCTTATAATGAATCCTTTCTTATGTGTGCCACATAATCATAAATCATACATCATCGCATAACACATGTAACAAAAATGGGATTCTTGAAACATCATGACATCATAAAACAAATCATATAAGGTAAATGACTTCATAAAAATAATTCCCTCACAAAATAATCAAATCAATGTAATAATAGGGATAAAAACAGAACCCTATATTATCTTAGACGGAAAATAATTTTGATAAAACATTTGAACTCCATTCTTGAGGAAAATATCCTTTCTACTTCAAAAACACTTTTCTTTTCTTAACATTTCATACAATTATAAACTAAAAGAAGTTGATTAAAAATAAAGTTGAAAACTTATAAAGAATTATTCTTGGAAATAATGTTTTAAAAATACATTCTTGCCGTATAAGTTAAATAAAACATTCTTCATACTTTTGTCGAAAAAGTCAAAAATTACCTCGTACGAAAAACGACAAAAGATTCCTTTCATATTCTTTACTAAAAACTCACCGAAGGGTAAAATTTGATTTAAAAAAATTTATGTGGATGGAAATAACATTACATATTGAGGAAACATGGATGTGGATGATAAAATACACCCCAGTAAATTTCAAAGTATAAACAATCTCAGATAAAAATGAGATTGTGATATTTCCCTTACCTTAGGTCGGATTTGCTTCGTATGTGTCCGAACCACCTGTATAATGATTCAAATAATGTCATTGACTTATTACAGAATCATATTCACTATTATGATATCATATATGGTTCACTTATGACTTTATATTACCCGTTCTTTTGTAAATTCCACGTTAAAGAAGCGTTTTGGGTAAAATCGTTTCATTTTATCGTAGGTGTTTTGACTTGTTGTTCTTGACATTATTATTACTTATATCATGATTTACTTACTTCCAGAATATAAAATATGATTTATATATCATATTTATTCAGTATATATATATATAATAGATATATAAATGAAATGAAAAACACCATTCATGGAGACGGTAGTCCGTACGTACGCATGAACGTTGTTTTCCATTCCTTATTGTCTTGAATGGAAGTAAGTAGATGAAATACATATATATATACATAAATCCAGTAGATTTATAATGTCATATATTTCATTATTATTTCTTATATATACTTTATAATCATTCTTAAATGGTTAACATGGAGAATGAATCTCATCGCGTCGTGGAGACGGTAGTCCGTACGTACGCACGAGCGATGATATCATTTCCATAAATATTGAATTGAATTGGAGTGGATTATACAATATATCAGAATCAATATGATGTTGTAATAACTATTTATAGTTATTCTTTGCACCATTATACCCATCCATGTAAGGTGGTGGTGGAAAATAGATTACACCACGGCGTGGAGACGGTATTCCGTACGTACGCACGCGCGGTGATTTCTTTTTCCGTAGGATGGATAGATGGTGAAATAGGGTTGTTTAATAATTATAATAACATATCAGTATATGAGTGATACTGATGTTATTACTTCATAATGAAACATCCTAAGAAGAATAAGTGGAAGAAGAAATAAAGATGAAAGAATTGGTAACGGTAATTACCTCTTCTTTGAAGCGCCTCTTTGAGACCTCCTCTTAGGGCACTAAAATTGGTCTTTGAAGAAGACCAGGACCTCTAGGATTATTCTAGGGAAGTGGAGAGGAGAAAATTTCAGGGGTTGTCCGAGCTTGAGTGCTCAATTTGGTGTGAGGAGGAGGGGGAGGAGGTGACCTTTTATAAGGGAGGAGAGGGGCACCTTAGGAATACCTCAAAATAGTATTTTATATTAATGTCAAAATCGGTTTATAATGGTTCCAAAGGGTCTTATTTCGAAGCTAAAGTGGGTATGGGTCGAAATCCTATCAACCAATAGGATTTAGACAAGTTTAGGGTATTATTTTAACCTTATCAATTAGATTTAACTCTAAGTTAAATAATTTAACTTTTACCGTGTCTTTTTGTTTTCTTTTACTATATGGTTAATACACTTACTATAACATGACAAACGAACCCCAAATTGTATATTATTAATACATATATCCTTATATAAGTCATTTGTCCGAACCTTAGATTTTTAGGAATAAAATAACAATTAATAATATAATATTTGATTTAAAAACTATTTTGTGTCAATTTTGACACTATTTGATATATGATTTTTTTGAAAGTCATAACAGAATTATATGTTCGCAAAAAAATTGATTAAATCAACACTAATATATCATAGTAACCTATAAAATTAGTGGAATTCATAAAAAGTCTCAAATTACATTCATTTGAGCATTTATAACATCAATTATGTTAATATTTCCTTAAAAGGGTAATTATTGCATCATCGTTGTGTCATAAATAAATTAATTTATTTAAAGTCTAAAAATTATAAATAAAATATCATTATGTAGGAAATATTTTTATCTTTCTAATGAATATTTATAGTCGAATTTATCTTATGTATAACCCCATATTAAAAATGATTTACTTATTAAACTTTGATTTTAACTATTTTAACCCTTCTTTAAATAAATTAATAATAAATATCCTAATCTAACCCAAGTGGGCCTAAATGGTCATATTTTATTCCTAAGGTTGTTTTTGGTCGAATTAAACTTTTCCAATAGAATTAGTACATTTTTTAGGGTAATATTAATATCATATGTACCCTTAGTTACCCTATTTACTATTAACCGCGGTAAAAAAAATAAAAAGTTACTATTCACCAAAAAATTATTTTTATCTCATTGAACCACATTTTACTTACTGATATCAACCGTGTCTGTCGGATTTTCGAAATTCCATTCACAGAAGCGGTAAAATTATGTTTTATGCAAAATTCAGTTTTTAACCTACCACTTAGTGGTTTCACTATTCATCAAAAATTGAAAGTTTTCAGAAAAATACCAAAATTTCACCCTAGGGTAATTTCTGTATTCTGAGTCCAAAAATGAAGTCCATTTTGAGTGCTAAAATTTCTAAAATTTAAAAAGTGGTTATTACTATTCATAACGGCTAGTTTTAATAATATTTTAATAACATATCATTGTTTCGTGAAACTCAGTATTGCGTACTACACACGCTATCGAGGAAGGTTGCAATTGCGTGTAATGCAAGGCAAGTCAAGAATGCGTGTTGTGCAAGCTCCTTTTGGTGAAGCGTACTACACAAGACATTAGTGAAATTAAAAAAAGATATTTTTCATAAAATCTTGGGCTGTTACATTCTACCCCCCTTAAAATGAATTTCGCCCTCGAAATTCGTTGGGGTTATAAATGGTTTACTATTTGAAAGTTTCTTTAATAAAAACCCACATCGTAAAAATGAATATCAAAACCAATCTTTAAAAACAAAAGTATGAAACGTAACTGTTACCCAAATAAACTAATCACTGGGTTTCCACATAGTTGAAAATATGGATATGGAAGAGAAATCTAACCATCATGTTCTGATGGAGAGTAGTAGAGAACATGGCTATGGAAAATCCAGTAATCACAAAGCCATAAATTTGTGACGATCTAAGGTACCATCTGATTCATCAGATATAAGATCACCAGGACAACATTTTTGGTTTTCAAGATCGTTTCCCTGAAGTTAAAGAATTTGAATTAGAATAAATACTTACTTTATGTTGGTACAACCTCACTGTTGTTCGTGCCTTTAACAATTTCCACTTCATCTCTTAAATAAATGAAGTTGAATTTGTTATTCGTGAAGTGTTAGCAGATCATGTGATAGAATGACGAGTCATTCCATCTGTCTCAAAAGGTTAGCAAAATTTATATACATAAGTCGATCTATAGTGAGATTAATCATATATGGTTCCTAAAATGGACTTATAATTTATATATCATACTTCTTTATATAATAAAACTAGTTTCTACTAAATAGGGACTTCATGTAGGCCAGTGGTAGGCGATAAAGGACAGTCGCACTTCGGTTGTGGGTTCGATTCCTATAGCCTTGTCCGACGCGATGGGTTGTCGCCCGATCTGCAGGTTGTCCTTTTTCTAAAACTATATTACTATAACATCCCATCGAAAAAAACTTCTATCCTTAAACAATACTAACTTATGTCCAACATAATCCATTCTAATCTTTAGGCTTATCCATAATACTGCAGTCCACTCTCATAACATAGTGAAAACGATTACCAAAGATTTAACACCATCGTCGATCCCCATATATCATAAGATATGTTTTGTTGGTCACATTCCAAACATTCAAGGTCCTTAATCATGTATTCTCTTGAATACCTTAGTGAAAACATGAATGCAGTTAAAAGTTAACACTTTCCACATACCAAAATCCTCAAAATTCTATATACTCAAACCATGATATCACTTAGTCCTTACATCAATCATGAGCTCATGAATATTGTTAAACATTTAATTTTCTTCTTATCCCTTCATTATGCGCATATCATCTACATTCCAAAAATATCTGAATAACCTTTCATGGATACTGGTAACATTAATAAAACACTTTTAAAACTCAAGGAAAGACAACAATGTAACAATCCTTAGATGTCTCTTTATTCCATAGTACCATGAGATTTCTTATACAACATTACACATGATAAACATGTAATCATTTCACTACATTCTTAAACCATTAACCGAGCTTCAACAATTCTTTCATCTCACATATCATTTGCAGTCTCTTCATTATCATCCACATAAATACTACCCATACGACCATACTGATTCTCTTCATGAGTCTTTCCCTTAGGGCATTGGTTTGCATAATGCCCATACATTCCACATTTAAAACACTTAACCATTTTTGATGTCGTAGCAATACCATTATCCTCATCCATGGTGTTAACTGAACCTTTTCCTTTGCACTTACTTGCTTTGTGTCCTTCTTTTCTACACCCAAAGCATCTTCCAATTCCCTTGAAACATTCTCCTTGATGCCTCTTCCCACATGATTTACATAGGGGAAATTGAACTTTCTTTCCTCTATGATCATCATGAAACTCCATCTTTCTCTTATTAGCCGAGTCAGGAAACTTACCAAATTTTACTTTATTGATCATATTATGAGATTTCTGATTCGGCATAATAATGGTTTTTGGACTTCCAAATCCCATTTCATTTGGTTTCTCATAAAAAATATCATTCCATTGTCCATCATATCCTCCATTATCGTGAATCATCTTGTTTCCAGCCATTTTCTAAAACCCAAAAAGAATAGTGTGAGAGGCAAAATAATGCTAAGGAAAACAACATAGTAAAGGTGGAGTACCCTTAATATCTAACATTTTAGGTTAAATTCTATGATCGTTAGCGTAATTCTAGTATTATAACCTATACGTATACTTAACCGTAGGGACATCCCTAGACATACCATAGAAATATCTCAAGGGATCTCACTAATGTTTTCGCGTCCTAGTTTCCAAAGGTTGACTAAACCTTTCCTCTGATACCAAATGTAGCGGTCTGGAATTTCTTCCAGTGGACTATAATTGATACCTATCAGGGCACTCCATGGGCGGCTACACCCCCTGGGCGGGACACACCACCATCCCCTGTGGCAGCCATTTCCTCATGAAGCCCTTGGGCGGAGAGCCATGCTTCGTCCAATGCTCACATGTGAGAGTTCCCAAGGATCGGATACATTCCTACCTCCTTTGCATCTGATACCAACTGTAGAGACCCGAAGCCTAACTTACATGGACTTTACATTAATTTTGCGGAATACTTAGTACATAACCAAAACACACACACAAGGATCGTAATAGTTTAGTGTCTTTGGAAACTCGGAATAAAATCTTCTAATCGTGGTGAAAGATCTTCAACATCTCCCATAAAGATCTTCTTTTTTTATCTAAAACCATTATTTATATCCTGGGGAGAAGAAAACATAAAAGGGTGAGCTCAAATGCTCAGTAAGGGTCAACAAAAGAAATATCAATCACATCGTATTCATAAGAACATAACATTTTGGAAATCATAACCTGCAAAAGAGAGCATAATTTCATAACATGGGATAAATCATGGTACTGAAATGTAATCACAATAATCATAACTTAAAACATGAAACTTTGTGTCATTCACACATAATCATAGATAATCATTTCTTGTTAGTCAAGACTCATTGCCAAGACTATCTTAGTGGACAAAGTCCCTTTCTGAATCGAGTAACCCTCGTTTCAGTCCTGTTTCACTGAACCGGTATAACCTACCATTCCAGCCATGTCTATCTCATGAGATATAAAATCTTTACCCAATGCATTGTAGGGAGATATAGGTCCCACCCATCTTATAATGAATCCTTTCTTATGTGTGCCACATAATCATAAATCATACATCATCGTATAACACATGTAACAAAAATGGGATTCTTGAAACATCATGACATCATAAAACAAATCATATAAGGTAAATGACTTCATAAAAATAATTCCCTCACAAAATAATCAAATCAATGTAATAATAGGGATAAAAACAGAACCCTATATTATCTTAGACGGAAAATAATTTTGATAAAACATTTGAACTCCATTCTTGAGGAAAATATCCTTTATACTTCAAAAACACTTTTCTTTTCTTAACATGTCATACAATTATAAACTAAAATAAGTTGATTAAAAATAAATTTGAAAACTTATAAAGAAAGATTCTTGGAAATAATGTTTTAAAAATCCATTCTTTCCGTATAAGTTAAATAAAACATTCTTCGTACTTTTGTCGAAAAAGTCAAAAATTACCTTGTACGAAAAACGACAAAAGATTCATTTCATATTCTTTACTAAAAACTCACCGAAGGGTAAGATTTGATTTAAAAAAATTTAGGTGGATGGAAATAACATTACATATTGAGGAAACATGGATGTGGATGATAAAATACACCCTAGTAAATTTCAAAGTATAAACAATCTCGGATAAAAATGAGATTGTGATATTTCCCTTACCTTAGGTCCGATTTGCTTCGTATGTGTCCGAACCTCCTGTATAATGATTTAAATAATGTCATTGACTTATTAAAGAATCATATTCACTGTTATGATATCATATATGGTTCACTTATGACTTTATATTACCCGTTCTTTTGTAAATTCCACGTTAAAGAAGCGTTTTGGGTAAAATCGTTTCATTTTATCATAGGTGTTTTGACTTGTTGTTCTTGACATTATTATTACTTATATCATGATTTACTTACTTCCAGAATATAAAATATGAATTATATATCATATATGTTCATTATATATATATATATAATATATATAGATAAATGAAATGAAAAACACCGTTCATGGAGACGGTAGTCCGTACGTACGCATGAACGCTGTTTATCTTTCCTTATTGTCTTGAATGGAAGTAAGTAGATGACATACATATATATATATATACATAAATCCAGTAGATTTATAATGTCATATATTTCATTATTATTTCTTATATATACTTTATAATCATTCTTAAATGGTTAACATGGGGAATGAATCTCATCGCGTCATGGAGACGGTAGTCCGTACGTACGCACGAGCGATGATATCATTTCCATAAATATTGAATTGAATTGGAGTGGATTATAAAATATATCATAATCAATATGATGTTGTAATAACTATGTATAGTTATTCTTTACACCATTATACCCATCCATGTAATGTGGTGGTGGAAAATAGATTACACCACGGCGTGGAGACGGTATTCCGTACGTACGCACGCGCGGTGATTTCTTTTTCCGTAGGATGGATAGATGGTGAAATAGGGTTGTTTCATACTTATAATAATATATCAGTATATGAGTGATACTGATGTTATTACTTCATAATGAAACAACCTAAGAAGAAGAAGTGGAAGAGGAAATAAAGATGAAAGAATTGGTAACGGTAATTACCTCTTCTTTGAAGCGCCTCTTTGAGACCTCCTCAAAGGGCACTAAAATTGGTCATTGAAGAAGACCAGGACATCTAGGATTATTCTAGGGAAGTGGAGAGAAGAAAATGGCAGGGTTTGGCCGAGCTTGAGTGCTCAATTTGGTGTGAGGAGGAGGGGGAGGAGGTGTCCTTTTATAAGGGAGGAGAGGGGCACCTTAGGAATACCTCAAAATGTTATTTTATATTAATGTCAAAATAGGTTTATAATGGTTCCAAAGGGACTTATTTCGAAGCTAAAGTGGGTATGGGTCAAAATCCTATCAACCAATAGGATTTAGACAAGTTTAGGGTATTATTTTAACCTTATCAATTAGATTTAACTCTAAGTTAAATAATTTAACTTTTACCGTGTCTTTTTGTTTTCTTTCACTATATGGTTATTACACTTACTATAACATGCCAAAAGAACCCCAAATTGTATATTATTAATACATATATCCTTATCTAAGTCATTTGGCCGAACCTTAGATTTTTAGGAATAAAATAACAATTAATAATATAATATTTGATTTAAAAACTATTTTGTGTCAATTTTGACACTATTTGATATATGATTTTTTTAAAAGTCATAACAGAATTATATGTTCGAACCAAATTGATTAAATCAACACTAATATATCATAGTAACCTATAAAATTAGTTTAATTCATAAAAAGTCTCAAATTACATTCATTTGAGCATTTATAACATCAGTTATGTTAATATTTCCTTAAAATGGTAATTACTGCATCATCGTTGTGTCATAAATAAATTAATTTATTTAAGGTCTAAAAATTATAAATAAACTATCATTATGTAGGAAATCTTTTTAGCTTTCTAATGAATATTTATAGTCGAATTTATCTTATGTATAACCCCATATAAAAAATGATTTACTTATTAAACTTTGATTTTAACTATTTTAACCCTTCTTTAAGTAAATTAATAATAAATGTCCTAATCTAACCCAAGTGGGCCTAAATGGTCATATTTTATTCCTAAGTTTGGTTTTGGTCGAATTACACTTGTCCAATAGAATTAGGACATGTGTTAGGGTAATATTAATATCATATTTACCCTTAGTTACCCTATTTACTATTAACCGACGTAAAAAAATAAAAAGTTACTATTCACCAAAAAATTATTTTTATCTCATTGAACCACATTTTACCTATTGATATAAACCGTGTCTGTCGGATTTTCGAAATTCCATTCACAGAAGCGGTAAAATTAAGTTTTATGCAAAATTCAGTTTTTAACCTACCACTTAGTGGTTTCACTATTCATCAAAAATTGAAAGTTTTCAGAAAAATACCAAAATTTCACCCTAGGCTAATTTCGGTATTCTGAGTCCAAAAATGAAGTCCATTTTGAGAGCTAAAATTTCTAAAATTTAAAAAGTGGTTATTACTATTCATAACGGCTATTTTTAATAATATTTTAATATGATATCGTTGTTTCGTGAAACTCAGTATTGCGTACTACACACGCTATCGAGGAAGGTTGCGATTGCGTGTAATGCAAGGCAAGTCAAGGATGCGTGTTGTGCAAGCTCCTTTTGGTGAAGCATACAACACAAGACATTAGTGAAATTAAAAAAAGATATTTTTCATAAAACTTTGGGCTGTTACAGTTTATCTCCATGTAGTCATTGCATAACCTCATAGATCTTCCATTTTTCATAACAAAAAGGACAGAGGTTCCCCATGGAGAAACACAATGGTGATTAAATCCCTTATTACTCAATTAATCTAGTTGTTTCTTTAGTTACACAAATTACACAGTGGACATTCTATAAGGGGTCTTCATTATAGGCCTTGAACCAGGAATTAAATCAATGGAAAACTCAATTTATCGTTCTAAAGGATGTATAGGTAAATCCTCTAGGAACACATCAACATATTCTTACAAAATAGGTATGTCTTCTGATAGAGCATTATTTTCCTCACCCATAATTATCACATTCTCATCTTCCCAAATAATTGAATTTAGTGGAGCTACTGGGGGTGGATCACGATATGAATCAAATGGTGATGTTTATGCTCAAAAGATAAGGAACTCCTTATAATCATCGAGAATTGTTACCTCCTTCTTCTTACTATAATTTTTCGCATCATTGTCTGAAATACAATCCAAACCAAGGATTATATAATATTAAATCATTGGTATGACGACGAGATCAATAGATTAAGAACATTTATATGCTCTAATGGGAACTAATTCACAAAACATTATTGCAACGATACTTCCCATTGGAGATTTGAAAGACAAATACCTTGTTAAATCAAATTGAAAATATCTAATTCTCATAGAAAACAGGGAAGATATAAAACAATGTGATGATCCAGAATCAAATAAAGCATTTGATAAAGTTGAAAAAACCATTAAATTACCTGTCACCACATATTTCAGAGCTTCAACCATAGCACTATTGATCACAAATGCTAAGCCTTTCTCCCATTGCCTTTTCTGAGGTAATATCCCTAGGCACATAGGAAATTATTTTGAATAATACCCCTTTTCTATAAAACTATAGCTTTCATATTTGACAGCCTTTTTCTTTCCATTGAAATCACATGCTTGGTGACCTCTTTCACCACACTTGTAACAGACTCCCATTACCTTCTGGAAAGTACCAGGGAGTTTCTTCCCACAATTATCATAGAATGGTTATTCAACTTTTCCCTTCTTCACATTATTTCAATTTCCAAAGTGTTCAACAGATCTCTTCTTCTCCTGCTTTTCTTTAATGTCGTAATACTTAGAGAATTCCTTTTATGTCTTGGTAGCACATGACACAATATCATCATATGATATGAAGGATTGTGAGACTAATTCTCAGCGGAGAAATGGTTTTAACCCATCAATGAATCTATCAATATTACTCCTTGGGTTATGTATATAATCTGCAGCATGACTTACTATCCTTGTAACGTTAGCCTCATACATTGCGAGATGCTCATCCTCCATTTTATGAAAACTAAAAAATTTTCTTTTTATATATTGTTGATGGTTATGAAGAATTAATTTTTCTATGAAAATATATTTAAACTCTATCCATTCCATGTTTAATACTTTTTCATCTCCCTTTGAGTTTTGGATTAATAACCACCATTGATCTGTATCACCTGTGAGGCGGTATACTCCCATAAAGAATTTATCTCTATCGCTTCTCCCAAAAGAATTAAATATTTTATTATATGGTGATTATCCATTGATTGGATACAAATGGATTTTTAGTCGCATTGAATGTTGGTGGGTTTTGCATCATGAATCAGTTAAACATTGATCTTCCACATTGTGGATCAGGGTGCTCCATATGGGTAAAGTTTTTTTTCATAACCATGAGTGAGTTGTCCCAGTATGGTGAAAAGCTGATCAGTACCGCTTGGATCCCGACCTCCACTATAACTATCATGAGTAGGAGGGAAATTCCTAAATGGATTACGTGTGTTGATACTATTTCCATTCATTCCACTAGGTTCCATTTCTGATAAATGGGATATAATAGACTAGTTTATGAACCACAATACATAAGTCTGAACTTGTAAAACCCTTAACATAAATTGAACAGTTTATAGATATAATCCATAATCATAAAAATGTTTTCTTTGTAGATGTATATACTCTTAAACCCTTCATAATGTTTTTTAATTAAAATGAGAATTATCCAAAGCATATCCCCTGTGAGTGTCGTAACAAAGAGTGCAGCAAGGCCCGTTGTCATTCACCAGTTCCCGTGAGATTCTAGCTCAAAGCAGTGTTTTCGAGTTTTACCCATAGGTACATATGTTCCAGATCCGTCTCTAACAGCTTGTATCCAAATAGGTATGTATTGCTGGGAAAACTCAAAAAATCTCTATAGTACCAAAATTCTATGATGTTCTTCTATACTAGTCCATAAAGTCTGTCTTAGGGTAGTGGTATCTAATTAGAGTTTTTTTAAATCAAGTTTACATTGTTTGTACTAAAATTCCTCTGATACCAACTGTAACTCCTTAACCACACTAACCTAGATTCGGTGCATTATTAAATCACATTATCATGATACAAGATATCATGTCCCAAAAGAAATATCATTTTAGTAGCAATGGATGTACTGGATAGATTCATAAGTTTTACATTACATCATTAAATAAAAAAATGAACAACATTTCCCCCCTTTTTGAACACACTTATATCCCAATAATATCCCCATAGGTAAACCATAAAATACTTCCTCACATCCTATAAAAAATAAAACATAGAACAGGGTGAGCTCAAATGCTCAGTAAGGATAACAATATAGCCGAAACATTTATAAATAAGCATAAACATTAACGACAATGTATAAGACCAAAACAAAAGACATTTAGAGTTAAAATTCATCATAATATGGCAATGATAAAATCGAATAATTCTATTTAATTCTTCACATGGATATTATATTAGTTTAATAATCACATGAAATTTTAATATCCTATTTCCTAATGATGTAATTCATAATTCCATACATCATAACCACACAGTCAAGGAATTATGCCAAGACTACGAATAATATTTTTTATGCCCTTGTTCCAAGAAACTAGTTTGTTTAATGAGACCTGCCAATGCATCAAGAAGCTATAATGGGTTCCACCCATCACTTACTATGTTTAACGCATTCCTCATATGAAAAGGATTAAACATAACATAAACATTTGAATTAAAACTAGCATATTAAATGTCAATACTTTATCCAAAAACCTTGAATGGTATTAGAATAAAAAAACCATTGTCAAACATTTCACAAAACCATTAATACAATATAAAATATTTTTATCATAATAAATCAACTTCAAACAAGCATAAAATCCAGGAAAAGGATGTTGACATAGATGAAATCAATTTTTTTTTGAGAAATGTCTCTTTCTATTTTGAAATCATTTAAAAGTCATATAATTATAAATTCTAAAATTTATTTTGAAAATAATTTTATAAGCTTTTAAGGGAAGCTTCAATGAAGTTATAACTATGGAAAAAAGATGCACCTGCTGTATAAGTGAAAAAAAACATTCTTACCTAAATTTTTCCAAAAAGGTCATAAAGTACGTTGTTTGGAAACGATGAAGAATTACTTTCTAAAAATATAAGGTAAAATAAGGGTATAAATGAATTTAACCCATTGTATAGTAAATAGTTAAATTGTTTTGAAATATATTTTTAGGAAAACACTGATGTTGATGATATAGATGTCTCAGTAGATACTTACATATTAACGTCAGATTAGTAAAGAGATTGTAGAATTAACCCTTACCTTGTACTTTTCTTTAGTCGATGGTATGTTAACCTCTAACATAATAGTAAAAACATTGTTATTACATTATAAAATAACTATATACATAAATATTATATCATATATTATACTCTAATATTGCATTATTAATAATATTTTAGAAGTATCACTGTTTCAGGTGTTAACTAATCTGTTTTCTTTTATTTTCTCAGTTACGTAAGTAATGTCTATTTGGATAGGATTTATTTTATTCATATAAATATTGATATTAAGTTCATAAACATTATTTTTAATCATAAATGGAAAATTATTCTTGAATGATTATAATGGGGAATGAATCTCATCATGTTCGTGGAGACGGTAATCCGTACGTACGCAAGAGGGAAAATATCCATATATTGATGGTGAAATAATATGTAATTGGATGTTATATCGTATATAAAAAATCATTAACATGTTATATTTATTACTTAAATATGTTATACTCATGTTTATACCCATCCAAATATTGAGGTGTCTGAATAAAAAACCACACCATGACGTGGAGACGGTAAGTCGTACGTACACATGTTTGGTGACTTTATCATTCATATGAGGGATATAATAATGAATATGGTTGTACCATTTTTATAATAACATATTAGTATATAGAGGATAATGGAGTTATTATTTTAGAATGGAAACAACAAAGAATGTGGAAGTGGAAAAGAAAATAAAATGAAAGAGTGTGGTAAAATTATTACCTCATCTTCGGGTGTTTCCTTTTCAATTTATCAAAGGGTCTCTGTAGGATGGATTTCTGATCAAACTAAGGCCTATAGGTTGAATTTAGGGATATTGGAAGGATATTAGGGTGGGGTTTGGAAGATCCAAATGGCTTTGGAGGTGTGATTTTAAGATAAGGGGATGTTGCCTTTTATAAGAGAGGTGAGGGTCACTTTTGGAAAAGCATGAAATATTATATTATAATAAATTAATTTTCGCTTTTTGATGGCTCAAAAATAAATTATTTTGAGGATAAGGTGGGGATGGGTTGAAAACCTATAAACCAATATGTTTTAGATAGGTTTAAATCATCATATTAAACATATCTTTTAGATTTAAGTCTTTGTTTAATAGTATGACATTTACCATGTCTCTTTTTATTTTTATATTATATTGTTAATATACATAATATAACAAGACACGCGAACCCCATGTGGTTAATTATTAATATATACAACCTTAATTATGTCCTTTGGTCTATACTTGGGTTTTTAGGGAAATTATATCAATTAATAATATAGTATTTGTTTTAAATACTCAATTATGTCCTTTTGGACACTACATAGCATTTGATTTTTTGAAATATGTAAATACATTATAACATATAATAAAATTTAGTTAACCAGTCCTAAGATGTCATTATAACCTATAAAATTAGTTTAGTTCATCATATGTCTTAATTTACAATTATTTGGACATTTATAATATCAATTATTTTAATATTTCATTAATAACGTAATTACTTCATCATCGTTGTGTCATAAATAAATTAAATTATTAATGTCTAAAAAATATAAAATAAAATACCATTATGTAGGGAATCATATTAGATTTCTAATTAATATTTATAGTCTAATTTATATATTTTTCAACACTAGATTAAAAATGGTCTATATATTAAACTTTAAATTTGACTCTTTTAACTATTTTTTAAATAAAATAATAATAAATATCCTAATCTAAATAAATTGGACCAAAGAGGATAATATAATATTCAAATGGTTATTTTGGGTCTAATTATACTTATCCGATAGATTTATGACATGTTTTAGGGTAATTATGATATCATATTAACACTTAATTACCCTATTTAATTTTAATCATGGTAAATAAATGTCATAAGTTACAATTCACAAAGAATTATTTGCATCTTATTGAACCAAATTTTACTAACAGTTATTAACTGTTTCTCTCCTATTGTTTAAATTCCACTCACAAATGTGGTAAAATTATGATTTATGAAAATTTGAAAATGCTCCTAGGTGGTGGGTAAAAGACGATAAAAAGATCAATAAAATTTTCATATATCTAAACTTATTATAAAATTATTACAATGAATTAAATTAAATCTATATAGGAACTATGTATCTATATTGACATAAAATAAACTTAAATAAAATAAAATATCATTGAAAAAGAAATTTAGTTTTAACCAATAACATAGTGTTTTCCACAATTTATCAAATATTGAATGTTTTCATAAAAATACCAAAAATTAACCCAAATAAATTTTTTATATTCTGAATTCAAAAATTATGTCCATTTGGAAAAATAAAATTAATAAAATTTTGAAAAGTGGGTCTTACTATTCCTAACTATTAGTTTGATTGGATATAGTCTGTCAGAATGTGGATGTTGCGTACAATACAAGCTATTGAATTACTCAAAGGGAAACATACCATGGAAGCAAGGGGTGTTACACCATGAGCCATGTCAGAAGTAAGATCAATAATATCAAACATTACATTATTTGTTTAATATATTTATTTATAATTTTCAATATATTTGTAGTCCTGAATCAAAATAATAAATTAATGGATATAATAGTTGGAAAATAACCTTCTCTTCCACTATAAATCCCACCCCTCACCACCTCTTCTAATTGCATCACAATGAATTGTAGATTATTTAATTTATTCCCAATTATCTTTCAAATACACCTCCCGAAGTCCAAACCCTACTGGTCTAACCAAAGGGCCAAAATCGAGGGCCTTATGGAGGTTCTCAAGGAGTATATTCAAAGAGGTTAAATTCTCTTCCATTGTTACTTTTATATTATTTTCAATTATTTTTATTTTTTATAATAATTTCACCTACTATTATCCAAGTGTCATGAAAACTATATTATAATATATATAAAAGAATGTTATCATGATTATGGAAATATTTATCAGTAAAAATCTTCCCCTTTACCTTTTATTCTAAAAAAAATGAAAACATCATCTGTGATGTGCCAATTTACCATCATCATGTATGATACACTTTTATTTTTCATTAGAACAATCAAGGATGGTAATAAAACCCTTATTATTATTAAATCATATTTTATTATACATATTATAATTTATTAAAAAAATTTAAACAACATATAAACATTATATTGAGTAAAATTGAATAAGTTTGTGATGATAATAAAACCCAATGAAATAAATTAAATCATTTTCATTAATGTGTTTACTAATGATTCATCTTAATATTAGAAAAAATTTAAATATGGTAACATTTTAAATTTCCTAATCATATTGAATCCATTTCATTCCACATTGGGTTCTTTTCTTCCATTCCACATGAAAATACATAACAATCCAACAATGAAAACCATAAAATAAGAGCACCTAAATAAATGAAAATAACTAAATATTATTAACAAATGAGTGGAATTATTTTATAAAAAGATAATATAAGTAATTATAAATACTAATACAGTTCTTTCATATATTAATAACACTATATAAAATAGTATACATGTGTTTTTTACAAGTTTGATGTAAAAAATCATAATATAAAAGAATTCGTAACCCAATTTCAATTTTTTGGGTTAACCATCAAGGTCATTGATTATGTGTTTCTAACAAAATTTGTTAAAAAAATTATTACATAATGTTTTATTGTGTTTATTTATAGTTTGTACACATATTCAATTAATTTTATAAATTATCACTTCAATTATCTGATATTCGTAAGTGGTTTTTTTTAAAATCATCTTTTAAATTTTTATATTAACAAAATTCAAAAGGTATGTGTTTATGATTCTAGGTATTCATTTATTATGATTATTATATGGTTGTTGGGAATTGTTAATTTAGAAGTGTGGGACCTATATCTCCTTCTATTGAATTGGGTATGTTTATGTTGGAGGTCCATTGTATAGATACTCTTATTGTAACAATGAAGGTTACACCCTATGGTAGATATGAGGGTTACATTTTAATGTAGTTGTGAGGGTTAAAATTGTATGGTATCCATGAGGGTGTTAATATTAATTATGTAACTCACAATGTATAATTTTAGTTATTATTCATGTTTTCTATTCTTCTGGAGGTATTGTGTTTTAAAAATATAGGTAAATGATACTTATTGGGTGATAATTATGTCTTTGTGAAAATAATTTCATATGATTACATGTATTTAGGGACTAATAGTTTCTCTATTTCATTTTATGTCCCTAAATATTATTTATTTCTCATCCAAATATTTAGATTTTTTTCATAGGGTTTATGGATGTATAAGTGAAAAGGAAAAGACCATGAAAATTTTAGGAAGACATTTAATTAAAATATTTCATGTTTTCTTAGAAACCTTTGTATTATTGAAGAGATAGCTATTATTTTTTTAGTTCCAACATTGTATTCTTGATGGTTCAAATATATGAATTGAGTCCTATATTTTATATAATGGAAACCTAAAAAAGATCATTGGGAGTGTGTGGAGGTGATTTCTGAAATAATAATTAGATTATGTAATGTTAACAATCAGGACCTTATAGCTAGTATGAAATCATATTTTAGATAACATTAGTGGCTGAGAAAATTTTAATATAATTCCATACATTATATTTACATTATATTTATTGTGAAATGATATTGAATTTTAGTATTTCCATGTTTCTTAATCTATTTTATGTCTGTTCCGAATGTTTTTCCACAGACGGAAGAAAGAACCTAAAGTAGGAAGGCACTGAGAGGATAATATCATTCTAAAACGACTACCTTGAATGGTGGGAATTGGAACTGAATAGTTTGTGAAAATATTGACTCAGTTGAAGTATGATGTAAATGGAGGTGTAATCCCTAGTAGATAACAATCAGAGACAACAAAAAATACATTACAATAGTGGAACATTTTATAGGGAAACATTGTCCAACATTTAGTGGATATTTCAACACATTTGTGTTTGAAGGATTGATTAAATCGCTTCGAAAGATATTTTATGTTGTACAGTGTTCCGATAATCCAATTATTCGTCTTTCTATTTAATGTTTTTAAGGTGAAGCTGGCCATTGGTAGTCAGTGGTCAATAATAGCATGGATTTTGAGGATATTGAATCTTTGGAAGGGTATGAAATTAAGAAAAACATTAAAAAATACTTTCCTAAGGTGGTTTGACTTCGGATTGAAAATAAATTAGTTGAATCTAAATAATAGGAGGTTGATTCAATGGTCGTGTACGAAGATAACTACACCCAATTGTAATGGTATTCCCAATATTTTATTTGGGAACTTGATAGAAAAATCAATCGTTTTCTCTCAGTATTGACAGCATGATACTGAAAGGAATTGGATTCCCATGAATTCAAAAGTAATGAAAAACTTGTTTGATGTGCTGATTTGGTAGAAATTGAGTTTTTTGATGATCATGTTCACTTTAACAAAAATATGAATAAGATTTAGAGATGGAATTTTATGGGTATGAATCCATCCATTGAAATGAATGTAAGAATTTCCAGTTTCATGTTACTAAAATGTGTGTTAAAAAGAACACGGGGGAATGCCTTATTAGACCTAGGAATTGTTTTAGATATGGTATGATTAAACATATAGGTCGATATTACAATAAAAATGATCTTATGATTAATTATGATAATATAACATAAAAGTGTTTTAAATGTGGTGAGATGGGTCATTCTAAAAATACAATCCCAATGAATGCTATGAATGATGGAAGCTTCCAAATTATAAGAATAAAGGCTTAAAAATTACCTTTGAGACTATTTCTATAGATTTCATGACATCTAATGAAATGGTATTATGTACTTTAGTTATTCAAGTTTCTTATAATGTCTGTTATGATATGGGGTATACACATTCATTTATTTTTGAGAAATTTTATGTTAAATTGAAAATTTCCCCTCATGAAATGTGGCCATAACTTATTGTTAAAACATCAAGGGGGAAATATTATAAAAAAATAAATTATAAAAATAATCATATTATATTCTATAGAAATATATTTTCATCCAACCATATTGATTTTTCTTTGGTAGAGTTTATGTTATTCTATGTATGGGTTGGATTTATGTTTATCATGATAAGAATGATTGTAGAGCTAAATATATTTTTTTAGAAAGTGTTTTTTTATTTGAAACAAAATCCATACCATTGATAAAATATCAGAAAAATGAAAACCTATTAAAATATATAAATCAATTTTATCATGATCATATTGTTGAAAACATGGGAACAATTTAAATTAATATTGTTTTAGTGGTAAATGGATACCATTATTTTTTTTTAAATATTACCATGTGTTATACCAAATTAAAATGTTGAAACTACTATTGATATAGTTTTTAATGGTAATACAATCTCCAAACCCCCTTATAGAATGGATCAAATCAAACTTCTATAATTGAAAAAGAAATTGTAGGATTTAATTAATGAATGCTTCATTTATCATCGAACATCACTATGAGGAGTTCCTATTTTGTACATTAAAAATAAATATGGATCCATGAGACTATTTATTGATTAAAGTGATTTGAATAACATTATTGTTACAAAAAATTATCCATTACCTCATATCGATGACTTTTTGGATTAAATGTTGGGAGCTCTATAGTTTTCCAAGATTGATATGAGTTCTAAATACCATCAGCTGAAGTTGAAGGTGGATAACATCCCGAAGACAACTTTTCCTACTATATATGGTCATTATGAGTTTGTTTTTCTTCCCATTGGATAGGAAACGTCCCTGATTGAATTCATGGATATTTTGAATATAATATTCTATGAATATTTTGATTGGATTTTTTTAGTGATGATATTTTGGACATTTCAAAAAAAAGTAAAATCATGTAAAACCTTTATATATTCTCTTATAAACACTCATTGAAATAAAATTTAATACAAAAAAAATTGAAAATGTGATTTTTTATCAAATAAAATTCTTTTCATTGACACATTGTGAACATGGATGGAATGATTTTTGATCCTGGATAAACAAAAGTGGATGATGAATTTCCAGGACCTGAAAATGTTTCCTAGATTCGTATTTTTCTTGTAATTATAGGTTTTTACAACAAATTTATAAAAAAAAGTTTCACGGTTATCAATCCCTCCTACAAAGCTAACATGAAAAGGGGATAAATTTACTTTAAAAAAGCTATGATGTATTTTTTAACTGATTATGAGATTGAAGAATGCCCATGTTTTCGCCCAGCCATCATGAAATGGTGAGTTTGTTATCCAAATTGATTTGTCATTGAAGGTACTTGGTTGAGTTCGGAAGAATAATGATCAGGTAGTTGCTTATGATTCAATACAACTGAAACTTCATGAATTAAAATTACCCATACATGATTGGGAATTAATTTTTTTGGTTTTATAATTGAATATTTGGAGGTATGTTTTATAAGGATCCATATGTGAAATATATTGGATCATAAAATTATAAAGTATATATTCACATAGCAGGAATTAATATTGAAGAAGAGAAGATGACTTGAACTAATAACGGATTTTGATTGAAGGATCATTTACCATCATGTAAAATAATACATAGTAATGGATTCCCTAAGTTGAAAATGTCATGCATCATTAACAATGTTATGTTTGACATAAGACACATTGATTAATTATTTGATGCATTATGGATTAGATGTTATCGTTGTTGGTTATTCCTCTATTTTGTTTTAGGATTCAGTGCAATTTTATCTATCATACATGCTTAATAATGATCCTAAAAATGATTGTGGGTTATATAAAAATTTATAATTGGTGAAAAATGTTATGTTTCGAGAATTTATTATTGATAAATATTGGGTTTTGAGGTTTGGTAATAGATTATGTGTGCCTTTTAATTCACATTTTTAGAAATACTTGTTGTGTGAATCTAATAGTTCTCTATTTTCAGTTCATCATGGATATACTAAGATGTATAGAGAACTTCGAGATTTTTACTGGTGGGATGGAATAGTACGATATAATATAGATTTTAACTATGAAATATTATACTTGTATAAATTTTAATGTAGATCAACAACTACGAAAGGAGGTGCATCATCATTTTCTAGTTCTAGTGTGGAAATAGCAATGTATATCCATATAATTCACAGTGGCACTACAAAATACTTCTCGAGATAACAATGTGATTTGTGTTATTGTTTACTAATGAACTAAATATACACATTTCATTTATTTTCAAGAAACTATGTATTTGGATCCCAGTTAACGAATGTAACACAATAAGATTATCATGTTACGTGGTGTTACTCTTTCTATTGAATCTGAAAACGATAATAGTTTTACTTATATCATTGGTAATGGTCTTGATAATTATTTGGAAATATAACTAAATTTCAAAAAAAAAAACCATTGATCCACAATCTAATGGATAGACTACGATCAAAATTCAAGCCTTGGAATGCATGTCAGATTCTTATTCAATGGATTATTAGGGATGCTCAGATCATCATCTATCTTTAGTTGATATTTATTATAATAATATTTTTCATTTGACTATTAGGTTATCCAATTTTTTAAAATTATATGGAAATTGGTGTCAAAAACTAGTTTTTTGGGATATATCCAGGGAATGGATATCGGTGGGACCATAATTAATAGAGAACGTGTTAGAAAATATGATGATGATCAAGCACCATATGTGGAAAGATAAGAACATGTAGAAAATTAATACTGATAATAGAAGGAATGACTTTTATTTTAAGGTATGTTATCATGTTTTTATTATAATCTCTGTAACATCCCAAGTAAGTAATGAATAATATATATTTTTATCTATGTCTATTAATGATTAAGATAGTGTTATAGAGGCTTAAAATGAAAATAAATACAATTTTATGCATGGAATACACTAATATTCTTAAAAGATTGTTTTAGTGCCTTTTGATGGAAAACCATTTTTGAATCTATATTTTGACAATTTTATAAACTATTTTTGTCAAAATAAACTTATTCGTTATGACTGGGACATCAAAATTTACCTTGTGTGAATTTTTGGTATCTTTCTGACAATGTTCATTTTTTAATGAATAGTGAAAAATACTGCATTTTACATCAAAACTGCTTTTTAATCTAATGTATTTATATGATTAGATTATGTTTTGAATTGGGTTTGAAGTTAAATAATAATATATTTTTACAATTTTATCCAATGGTGGTCACTGGAATCAATTTCACATTGAAATTAGACTTAAACTGCTGTCAATCTTTTGATACTTATTGTTTTGTAAAAACACGCTATTTGCTCTGGCAGCGGGAATTAATTATTAAATTATTTAATGTGACTTATATGACTTGATTTTATAAAATAGACTTCATTTTTGAATTCGTAATATCAAATATAGCTTAGGGTGAATTTTTTGTAATTTTCTGAAAACCTTCAATTTTTGATGAATAGTGAAACCACTAAGTGGTAATCAAGCAAACTGATTTTTCAGTTAAATGAAAGTTTACCACTAATGTGTATTGAATTTCAAAAATCCGACATACATGGTTGTAATTAAGAAGTAAAATGTGGTTCAATGAGATTAAAATAATTTTTTGGTGAATAGTAACTTATTAAGTTCTTAATCGCGATTAGTGGTAATTAGTGTAGTTTAAGTTATAAATAATGCTTTAATAATATGAAATTACCTAGACACATGTCCCAACCTTATTGGTTGTGTCATGCCCTACCAAGACAAGCCATGGGTCAACTTGGGGACCCCATGGAGACATTTTGGTTGGGAAATGACATAAATAACTTTTTATTTAATGTAAAAGTAAAAATGACACAAACATAATATGTTTTATGAAAACAATTTTTACATGGGGTTATAAAGATCAGATATATGATTAGAAATAGTCATTTGAAAGCTTAAAAGATTTCCCACATCATAGTATTTTTTTTATGATTTTTATACATTAAATAAATTAAATTAGTTATGACATAATAATGATGCAGCGATGCCATCATTATTTGACGATTTAAATAAAATGGAAAGACAATGTAAAATCTATGAACTAAACATGGCCAAAACCAATTGGATGAGTGTATTTCAAACCCTTATCACCATATCCACGAATTATATCAATGTGGGTCCTTTTAAAACCGAAACACATTTTCAAATAAAGTAATATTTCTTTACTTTCCAAAAGTGCCCCTCCTCTCCTCTTATAAAAGGCCCCCACCTCTACCTCATTTCACACACTCCTCAAGCCTTTGGCTCGGCCAAACCCTACCCATTTACTCTCTCCACATCCCTCTCCTCATCCTAGAGGATTACCTTTGAGCAGAATCCTTTTAAAGGAAGCCTTTAGGCTCAAATCAAAAGGAGTTACACTTTTAAAGGTAATTCATTCTCTCATGTTCATTTGTTTTATTTTGCTTCTCCAACCCCCTAAAATCTTTTTATTTACTTATTTTGTAACAACACCAGAATCTTAAATATACAAGGATGTTGTTATAATATTTATTTGAGCTACACTCTCACACAACTACATCAAATGGTTAAAGAACATACGGTTTCCGTGGATGGCGAAATTCTGCCTCCCGAAACGATGATTGTTCAATACTCATTTAACACCTTCAAAGGTGGCCATTATGATGTCACTATTTTTATATATGATACATAATATGTTTATGTTTTCCTTAAGATTCTGTGTTTTTTCATTTTGGGCATACCTTTATGGTTTCCATTATGGGTAAACACGATATCTTCATTTTAGGAAGTGCGGACTACCGCCCCCTCAAAGTGATTTGATTCGTTAAATACCATTTGTGGGACAAATAAAGGATGGAACTATGATATTATATATGATATTATACTGTAATTATAATATACCTTCATATCATTATGTTTCCATTCTATAAAATATGAAATAGAAATGAAAGTAGCGTTCATGCGTACGTACGGCTTACCGTCTCCATGAATGGTGCATTTCATTTCTTACCTCTAAATGATTATATAATATTATGAATGCATTTATGTACTGGATATATATGAAATATATTATATCTACATCATTAATACCATTCTGGATATAATACATACATGAACAACATGTAACTATAAAGGGATTATTTTTGACTCAAGTACTAATGATCGTTAAAACGACTATTAATAACTTAAATAATAACATAGTGTTCATGACATGGTAATAAGTGATATAAAAGGAATAATGAACTTGAAAAAGGTTCTTAAGAAAGTAGAAATTAACTCAGGTTTATTATTCAGGACATTAAAGAATGATCGAGTCAAGTCGGACCCGAGGTATGGGACATCGTCTCAATCTTCTTTCATTGAGGCATATTTTATTTTATATACAAATTTCTTTTATACGGTGTATAAACCCCTTTGACTTTTACGTTTATTTCAAAGGAATATTTTTTATACAAAGCGTTTACTAAACGACAAAAGGGAATGTTTTTGTCGTACGTATGTGGCGACAACGACTTCTCTGCCGTCGTGACAGTTATTTGAGTTTCGGCTTCCTCTACAAGCCATACCATTTTTTTTAAAAATGAAAAATAAATACCATGTTTTACTTTGGTATTGAAAATGGTTTTCATAATGTTTTTATTATATCAATGTGTTGGATTGATATCTCTTGATTGAAATGTGGAAATGTTATGTTTCCTTTATGCATGTTTTATGTGATATGATTATGTTATGGTTCTTGGGCATTATTATGAAGATGGGTGGTTCCGTGATAAACTAAGGGCGGGTGAGCCCGATATAGCTCTCCAATGCATTGGGTAACACGAAGGAGTGAAACGTTAAGGTTTCTCCGAAGAGATTTAGGGAATATACTGTGATGGGTATTCCAAACGTAACCAAGAGGGTTACTCCCTACGTAAGAATGTTATGAATGCCTCAAGATACCTTTATGTCTTATGATTTCTATGATTTATTCATGATTTTATGAGGTATGTTAAAGTGCCTATGTTTTATGGGTAAAGTATGATTTCATTCTTATGTATATATGAACTCATGTTTCCTTTCCATGTTTTTTTTATAACCCATACTGAGTTTTTATGCTCATCCCAAGTTTTTGAAATGTTTTTCACAGGTCAAGGGAAAGGTACATGATAAGATGATAGAGTCAAGGATGTGTCAAGAAATAATCCATGTTTTATTTTAAATGTGTTTCCGTTTATGGGAATGAAGAATACTATCTTTATGTAACCAATTTGTTATATGTGGAATGTAATGAAAGTTTTATGATCTAATTCTCTAAAAATCTAAACCCGAAAAGATCCTCAATGTGTAATCTTGTAACAACTCAAGATTAAGTAAGGATTAAGGTTGGGGCCTTATAGTTGGTATCAAAGGTCGGTTTAGATAACTTTAGGAGTTAGAATTCTATTAAATGATTATCCAAAAATATTTTTATTTTTTTTCGAAATGATATAGCATTTAAAGATTACCATGTTGCTTCATCTAAGACATATTTGTTCAGAATGGTTTTCCGCAGAGGAAACAGGGAAGCAGTGCTACGAAGGCATACATAAGGAAATAACCTTCCGAATCAGCATCTGGAAATGGTCGGAATTGGAACTGAACAGTTTGTTGCAGTAATGGCGCAGTTGACTCAAGCGATAAATGGAGGTGGTATCCATACACGAGATCAGCCAGACCAACCGCAGAGGAACATGTCAGTGGTGGAACATTTCATGAGGCAACATCCACCATCATTAAGAGGATCATCTGACCCTGTGCTAGCTGAAGGGTGGATTAAAGCACTGGAGAATATTTTTGATGTCATGGGGTGTTCAGACAATCAAAAGGTTAGTCTTGCTATTTACCGTTTGGAGGGTGAAGCAGATCAGTGGTGGTCTATGGTTAAAAATATCAGGGACGCCGATGAGATTGATGTTCTTGACTGGGATGAATTCAAAGGTATGTTTCTTGAGAAGTATTTTCCTAAGGCTGTTCGACTTAGAATGGAAAAGCAATTCTTGGAATTGATGCAAGAGTAAGACTCAGTGGCTACATATGAAGAGAGGTTCACTCGATTGGCAAGGTATGCTCCAAATTTTATCCGGGACCTTGATAGTAAAATCAATCGTTTTTACTCAGGATTAAAGCCAAAATATCGAAGGGCATTAGCTTCTCGTGAGTTTAAAAGTTATGAAATGCTTGTTCGATGTGCTGAGAAGGTGGAAATGGAGTTTGCCGATGACCATGTTTTCTATAACAACCAACAGAAAAAGAGACTGAGGTGGCAGGAGAAAGGTAAGAATTCTTCAAAAAAGTCTGATGGTAAGAGAACTATGTTTCCAGTTTGTGATAAATGTGGCAAAAGGTATGTTGGGGAATGTCTTCTGAATTCTGGGAAGTGCTACCGATGTGGTAAGATGGGACATAAGGCTCGTGATTGCACTAAAAAGGATCTAGGTGAAGGTAAGAACAAATTTGATTTACAGTTAGTGAAATGTTATAAGTGCAATGAGATGGGTCACTATGCAAACGAGTGTCCGACAAGGAGCTTGAGTGATGGGAAGCAGTTAGACTACAAGCAGAAAGGGGTGGTGAAATCCTTTGCAACTACTTCAGCAGATGTCGGGCCATCAAATGAAGTTGTATCAGGTACATTTTTTGTTTTTTAAGATTATGCCAGTGTGTTGTTTGATTCTGGGTCTACACATTCTTTCATCTCTAAAACCTTTTCTAGTAAAATGGGAATACCATCTCAAGAAATGACTCCTGAACTTTTGGTAAAAACACCTGGGGGGAATGTTGATGTAAAAAGAACTTATAAGATTCTTCCTATCCTTATCTGTGTAAAGAACCTACTTGCAAACCTTATTGTTCTACCTCTAGTAGAGTTTGATGTTATCCTATGTATGGATTGGCTCTCTATTTACCATGCTAAGATTGACTGTAGAGCTAAAGAAATTTCTTTTCAGAAAGACTTTCAGTTTGTTTACAAGAATGAACCCTTACTTTTGATAACATATCAAGAGGCCGAGAAACTTGTAAAATATGGAAATGAATGTTACCTTGCACACATCATTGAAAATAAAGGAACTGTTCAGATTAATGATGTGCCAGTGGTAAATGAGTATCCTAATGTTTTTCCTGATGAGTTGCCTGGAATAATACCAGATCGGGAAGTTGAGTTTACTGTTGACTTAGTTCCTGATGCTAAGCCAATTTCAAAACCCCCTTATCGAATGGCACAAATTGAACTTTTAGATTTGAAGGAGAAATTGCAAGATTTATTAGAGAAAGGTTTCATTAGACCTAGCACATCACCATGGGGTGCTCCTGTTTTATTTGTTAAAAAGAAAGATGGTTCTATGAGACTTTTCATTGATTATAGAGCCTTGAATAATATCACTGTTAAGAACAAATATCCTTTGCCTCATATCGAGGATTTGTCTGATTAGCTCCAGGGAGCTCAGTTTTTTTCAAAGATTGACTTGAGATTGGGGTACCATCAGCTGAAGGTAAAAGAGGCAGATATTCCAAAGACCGCATTCCGTACGAGATATGGCCATTATGAATTTGTAGTAATACCTTTTGGGCTAACCAATGCACCTGCTGTATTCATGGACTTAATGAATAGAATTTTCCATGAGTTCTTGGATAAGTTTGTGGTGGTTTTCATTGATGATATTTTGGTGTTTTCCAAAAGTAAAGAGGAGCATGAAAAACATTTAAGGGTTATCTTGCAAACCTTAAAAGAAAAGAAACTGTATGGGAAATTCAGCAAGTGTGAGTTTTGGTTGCAACAAATTTATTTCCTTGGTCACATTGTTTCTAAAGATGGAATAACTGTTGATCCTGCAAAAACAAAAGTTGTGGAAGAATGGCCAAGACCCACAAATGTAACCGAGATTCGTAGCTTCCTTGGTTTGGCTGGCTATTACCGAAGGTTTGTTAGAAATTTTTCACGGTTATCTAGTCCAATGACTAGGCTAACTCGGAAGGGTGTTAAGTTTATCTGGACAAAAGAATGTGATGATTGTTTTCAGGAATTGAAAAGAAGATTGGTGAATGCTCCAGTTTTGGCACTACCATCCAGGAATGGTGAGTTTGTTATATACAGTGATGCTTCATTGAAAGGACTTGGTTGCGTCCTAATGCAGAATGATCAGGTAATTTCTTATGCTTCACGACAGTTGAAAACTCATGAGGTAAATTACCATACACATGATTTGGAATTAGCTGCTGTTGTTTTTGCTTTAAAAATTTGGAGGCATCATTTGTATGGAGTAAAGTGTGAAATATATACCGATCACAAAAGTTTAAAGTATATATTCACTCAGAAAAGTTAAAAATGAGACAGAGGAGATGGCTAGAATTAATCAAGGATTATGATTGTAAAATTCATTACCATCCGGGAAAAGAAAATAAAGTGGCTGATGCTTTGAGTCGAAAAAGTAATGCTTCATTAACAATGTTGTGTTTGGAACATGATCCTTTGTTTAAGGATTTGATGAACTTTGGCATAGAAGTTATTGGTGCAGGAAGTCCTTCTGTTTTGTTTCAGGTATCAGTGAGATCATCTCTATCAGATAGAATCAAGCAAGCACAGAAGCAAGATAGTGAGTTGCAGAAAAAGGTAGAGCAGGTTCAGAAAGGTAAGTTGCCTAAATTCAACATTGATAATGATTGCGTTTTGAGATTTGGGAAGAGATTGTGCGTGCCTTGTGATTCACATTTTAAGAGAGAGTTGTTATGTGAAGCTCATAGTTCTCTGTTTTCAGTTCATCCGGGCAGTACTAAGATGTTTAGAGATCTGCGGGAGTATTACTGGTGGGATGCAATGAAAAGAGATATTTCTGATTTTACTGTGAAGTGTTTGACTTGTCAGCAGGTTAATTCAGAGCGGCAGTTACCGAAAGGGATGATTCATCCTTTACCAGTGCCAGAGTGGAAATGGGAGAATATATCCATGGACTTTGTTGTTGGATTACCAAAGACATCTCGAGGTAATAATGCAATCTGGGTTATTGTTGATCGCTTGACCAAATCTGCTCATTTCCTTGCTATAAGAGATACTTTCTCTCTTGATCAACATTTCCGTTTGTATCTTAAAGAGATAGTCATGTTACATGGAGTTACTCTCTCCATTGTATCTGATCTTGATACCATGTTTACTTCTAACTTTTGGAAAGGCCTTCAGAAGTTGTTGGGTACTGAATTAAATTTTAGTACAGCTTTTCATCCTCAATCAGATGGGCAGTCAGAATGAATAATTCAGACATTGGAGGATATGCTACGAGCTTTTTCTATGGATTATCAGGGAATTTGGGACCAACATATTTCTTTGGTTGAGTTTTCATATAATAACAGTTTTCATTCCAGTATACAGATGGCACCATTTCCGCCATTATATGGGAAGCGGTGTCGAACTCCATCTTTCTGGGATGAATTGGGTGAAAGGAAGTTGATGGGACCAGAATTGGTAGAAGAGATGGCAGAAAAAGTTCAACTGATTCAGAAACACATGAGAACAGCTCAGAGCAGGCAGAAGAGTTATGCGGATAACCGGAGGAAGGATCTATCATTCGAGGTAGGTGATCATGTTTTTCTCAAGGTTTCTCCTTGGAAAAGTGTTATGAGATTTGGTAAGAAAGGAAAGTTGAGTCCAAGGATCATTGGACCATACGAAATTCTTGAGATAGTTGGATCAGTTGCATATCGAGTGGCATTACCTCCGAGTTTATCTCAGGTACACAATATTTTTCACATTTCGATGTTGAGAAAGTATATGCCAGATCCATCTCATTTTTGAGTCCAGAGGTAGTTCAGCTGGAAGAGAACCTATCTTATGAGGAACAACCGGTCCAGATTCTTGACCACAGGGAGAAAGTGTTACGGAATAAGGTGATTCATCAGGTAAAGGTTTTGTGGAAATACCACATGATTGAAGAGGCAACATGGGAATCTGAAAATGCAATGAGGGATAAGTACCCCCATTTTTTCGATAAGTAAATAAATTGCGGGGACGCAATTTTCTAAAGGGGGGAAGGATGTAACATCCCAAGTAAGTAATGAATAATATATATTTTTATCTATGTCTATTAATGATTAAGATAGTGTAATAGAGGCTTAAAATGAAAAAAAATACAATCTTATGCATGAAATACACTAATATTCTTAAAAGATTGTTTTAGTGCCTTTTGACGGCAAACCAGTTTTGAATCTATATTTTGACAATTTTATAAACTATTTTTGTCAAAATAAACTTATTCTTTATGATTGGGACATCAAAATTTACCTTGTGTGAATTTTTGGTATTTTTCTGACAAAGTTCATTTTTAATGAATAGTGAAAAATACTGCATTTTACATCAAAACTGCTTTTTAATATAATTTATTTATATGATTAGATTATGTTTTGAATTGGTTTTGAAGAGAAATTAGAATATATTTTTACCATTTTATCCAATGGTGGTCATTGGAATCAATTTCACTTTGAAATTAGACTTAAACTGGTGTCAATCTTTTGATACTTATTGTTTTGTAAAAACACGCTATTTGCTATGGCAGCGAGAATTAATTATTAAATTAATTAATGTGACTTATATGATTTGAATTTTGTAAAATAGACTTCATTTTTGAATTAGGAATATCAAATATAGCTTAGGGTGAATTTTTGGTAATTTTCTGAAAACCTTCAATTTTTGATGAATAGTGAAACCACTAAGTGGTAATCAAGCAAATTGATTTTTCAGTTAAATGAAAGTTTACCACTAATTTGTATTGAAATTCAAAAATCTGACATACATGGTTGTCATTAAGAAGTAAAATGTGGTTCAATGAGATTAAAATAATTTTTTGGTGAATAGTAACTTATTAAGTTCTTAATCGCGATTAGTGGTAATTAGTGTAGTTTAAGGTATAAATAATGATTTAATAATATGAAATGACCTAGAAACATGTCCCAACATTATTGGTTGTGTCATGGCCGAACAAGACAAGCCATGTGTCAACTTGGGGACCCCATGGAGACATTTTGGTTGGGAAATGGCATAAATAACTTTTTATTTAATGTAAAAGTAAAAATGACACAAACATAATATGTTTAACGAAAACAATTTTTACATGGGGTTATAAAGATCAGATATTTGATTATAAATAGTAATTTGAAATATAAAAATATTTCCTACATCATAGTATTTTTTTTATGATTTTTAGACATTAAATAAATTAAATTATTTATGACATAATAATGATGCAGCGATGACATCATTATTTGACGATTTAAATAAAATGGAAAGACAATGTAAAATCTATGAACTACACATGGAAAAAACCAATTGGATGAGTGGATTTAGAACCCTTATCACCTTATCCAAGAATTATATCAATTTGGGACCTTTTAAAACCGAAACACATTTTCAAATAAAGTAATATTTCTTTACTTTCCAAAAGTGCCCCTCCTCTCCTCTTATAAAAGGCCCCCACCTCTACCTCATTTCACACAAACCTCAAGCCTTTGGCTCGGCCAACCCCTGCCCATTTACTCTCTCCACATCCCTATCCTCATCCTAGAAGATTCCCTTTGGGAATAATCCTTTTAAAGAAAGCCTTCAGGCTCAAATCAAAAGGAGTTACACTTTTAAAGGTAATTCATTCTCTCATGTTCATTTGTTTTATTTTGCTTCTCCAACCCCCTAAACTCTTTTTATTTAATTATTTTGTAACAACACCAGTATCTTACATATACAAGTAAGTTTTCATAATATTTATTTGATATACACTCTCACACAACTACATCAAATGGTTAAAGAACATACGGTTTCCGTGGATGGCGAAATTCTGCCTCCCGAAACGATGATTGTTCAATACTCATTTAACACCTTCAAAGGTGGCCATTATGATGTCACTATTTTTATATATGATATATAATATGTTTATGTTTTCCTTAAGATTCTATTTTTTTCATTTTGGGCATACCTTTATGGTTTCCATTATGGGTAAACACGATATCTTCATTTTAGGAAGTGCGGACTACCGCCCCCTCAAAGTGATTTGATTCGTTAAATACAATTTGTGGGACATATAAAGGATGGAACTATGATATTATATATGATATTATACTGGAATTATAATATACCTCTATATCATTATGATTCGATTCTATAAAATACAAAATAGAAATGAAAGTAGCGATCATGCGTACGTACGGCTTACCGTCTCCATGAACGGTTCATTTCATTTCTTACCTCTAAATGATTATGTAATATTATGAATGCATGTATGTACCTGATATATATGACATATATGATATCTACATCATGAATACCATTCTGGATATAATAAATACATGAACAACATGTAACTATAAAGGGCTTATTTTTGACTCAAGTACTAATGATCGTTAAAACGACTATTATAAACTTAAATAATTACATAGTGTTAATGACATGGTAATAAGTGATATAAAAGGAATAATGAACTTGAAAAAGGATCTTAAGTAAGTAGAAATTAACTCAGGTTTATTATTCAGGACATTAAAGAACGATCGAGTCAAGTCGGACCCGAAGTATGGGACATTGTCTCAATCTTCTTTCATTGTGGCATATTTTATTTTATATACAACTTTCTTTTATACGGTGTATAAACCCCTTTGACTTTTACGTTTATTTCAAAGGAATCTTTTTTATACAAAGCGTTTACTAAACGACAAAAGGGAATTTTTTTGTCATACGTATGCGGCGACAACGACTTCTCCGCCGTCGTGGCCGTTATTTGAGTTTCGGCTTCCTCTACAAGCCATACCTTTTTTTTAAAAAAATGAAAAATAAATAACATGTTTTACTTTGGTATTGAAAATGGTTTTCATAATGTTTTTATTATATCAATGTGTTGTATTGATATCTCGTGATTGAAATGTGGAAATGTTATGTTTCCTTTATGCATGTTTTATGTGATATGATTATGTTATGGTTCTTGGGCATTATTATGAAGACGGGTGGTTCCGTGATAAACTAAGGGCGGGTGAGCCCGATATAGCTCTCCAATGCATTGGGTAACGCGATGGAGTGAAATGTTAAGGTTTCTCCAAAGAGATTTAGGGAATATACTGTGATGGGTATTCCAAACGTAACCAAGAGGGTTACTCCCTACGTAAGAATGTTATGAATGCCTCAAGTTACCTTTATGTCTTATGATATCTATGATTTATTCATGATTTTATGAGGTATGTTAAGGTGCCTATGTTTTATGGGTAAAGTATGATTTCATTCTTATGTATATATGAACTCATGTTTCCTTTCCATGTTTTTTTATAACCCATACTGAGTTTTTATGCTAATCCCATGTTTTTGAAATGTTTTTCACAGGTCAAGGGAAAGGTACATGATAAGATGATAGAGTCAAGGATGTGTCAAGAAATAATCTATGTTTTATTTTAAATGTGTTTCCATTGATGGGAATAAATAATACTATCTTTATGTAACCACTTTGTTATATGTGGAATGTAATGCAAGTTTTATGATCTAATTCTCTATAAATCTAAACCCGAAAAGATCCTCAATGTGTAATCTTATAATAACTCAAGATTAAGTAAGGTTTAAGGCTGGGGCCTTATAATCTCACCAAGGGAAACTGTTATACATTTTGGTACAAAAGGACAGTTATGTCCACGGTTCATTATATCTTATCAAATCCAGGAGAATATTGGAAAAGCCGCCTACAAATATCATTTCTTCTGAGTTTATCTGAGCTACATAATTGTTTTGATGTTTTGATAACGAGAATGTATATTCTAGATTCATCTAATGTTTTGAACCAAAATGCAGTTCAGTTGGAAGAGAACATTTCCTATAAAAAGAACCATATTCATATTATTTATTGTAGAGATCAGGAATATCAAAATAAAGTTATTCAAATGTATATGGTTTTGACGAGAAAACAAATGGTTGAAGAAGCAAAATAGAAATTTAAAAATAATATTGGGGAAGGGTTACCACCATTTTTTAATAAGTAAATAAAAATTACAAGGACACAGTTTATAGGTAGTGGGGAAAATGTAACAAGCCATGTACTTATATAGTAATTTATTTTGATTCTGGAATTAGATTGTTAAATTAATTATAAATGTATAATGAAATAATAGATATTTATAATTATTAAATCCATTCTATTAGAATAGTAACTTCACCTATTGGAGTATAAATATCAATATTGTATCTTATAAATGAAATCATGATATATTTATATCAATGAATATGTAAATAAATGTTTTGAAAAGGATAAATTATCATTCGGTATTTTTGAAAGTCATAAATATTTAATTACAATTTATAATTAATATAACGATTTAAAAGAAAATATTTTTCCAGAAAATATAATCTTAAAATATATTTTAAATTATTTAAGATTATGTTCTATTTTTATGATACCTTTACTATTTTTTATAAATTCCAAATTTCTATTTCTGGAATAAATGATGATTTATTAAATAAATAAATAAATTATAATAGTGAAATTATTTACTTAAAATGGATTTTTATTTTCAGTTATACACATCAATGAATGGTTTTGGAGATTTTATTTTAATTTTTTTGATATATGTGAATTTTTTGGGAATAGAAAAATACCATAATTTACAATATATACACATTATAAGATAAATAAACAATTCTATAAGACATCCCTGATGAAAAGCCATAGTCTCAGACGTCCCTTCATTATTTTAATTTATTTAGTGATAATTTAAAAACTATTCATAGTATTGGGAAATAATAATTAACTAGTGAATATAATAATTAGAAAACAAATTTCTCCTCTACTATGAATACCACCCCACTCCACCTATTCTACTGACATATCAAATTCTTATAGATTATTTAATTTTTTCCGATCTCTTCCCAAGCCTCTTCCCCATGTCCGAGACGATCCAGTCTCACCAAAAGGTAAAAACCAAGGGTCTTGTGGAGATTCTCAAGGGGGATAATAAAATTGGTAAAATTGTATTCTATTTTATATTTTATTTTTATTTTCAATTATTTTTCTTTTATTATACTCTCTTAACCTCCCCTTATCGAAGTGGAATTAAAACACTAGTATTTATGTTATATAATAATTTTTTGTTGTTTTCGAAAAATTTCATCATTAACATTCTTCTCCTCTCCCATTTATTCTAAAAATAAGAACATTTCCCATGATGTGTCGATTTACCAACCTTCGGGATGTTGCACATTAATTTATCATTAGCACAATCATGAAAAGTCATAAATGGATTATTGTTATGAAATAATATTTTATTATTAATTCTATAAATTATTTCATGTTATGAAACCCACTGGTTGCACAGAAATTTACTCTACTGGTAAAAGTGGTTGTTGAAGTACAAGTAGGGATTGAATCCACAGGGACCAAAGAAGAAACCTTGAGACACTATGATTTGTTAGTGGATTGGATGTGAAGTGACCAACATTGAGGTAGATTTTAATTGGAGAACTAATGATATAATTTAAATAACATGAATGAAAAATGATGTGAAATAAACAATTATTAATGATGGGTTTATCTTCGGGTTTCACTTGTGGTGGATTGGATATATTTATTTTCATAAAAATTTCATGTCATTAATTCAAGACGTATCCAAACAACGAGATAATTCTCCCAAATAATTAACCAATTTAATCCATAGAAAATCCGAAGTCCAATCACCAATTCACCTTGAGGATCAATTTATTGATCACTCAATGGAAATAGATCATACTAGCACTCACAATTTTTCATCGTTAAGGTTGGAAAATATGAAAAAGATTATAACTCATAAAATGGAAATCCTAAAATAACAAAAATATATAAATATTAATTACATGAAATAACATCCAATCCCTGACATTGATACTCCCTTGGATCAATCCTTAAGTGTTTATCCCTCCATTGATTATATTCATCCAATTGAAGTGTGATATAGACATATGGGGGTGGAATTGAAGAAGAAGATAATTATTAAAATAACGAACACTCCACCATTGTGTGATTGAATTCACAAGTGATTGTGTGAATAAAATCACACGTTCATTCAATGGTATCAACATGTGATGAAAAGGTAAAGAATATCTGAAGTAGAAAAATAAATTTTATTAAAATACTATAATTCAAAGAAAAACAGATATGGGAAAACATGACGTTGCGATTACAAATTGAAAGCAGGAAATTATAATTGAATGAAATACAATGGATGAAAGAAAAACTAAGATTGAATGAAAAATATCAGATGCAAATTCCCTTCACCACCAGCTCCTTATATAGGAATATTCGGAGCCTTAGAGACACCCCACAACAAAAAATTACATCCCAATTAACTTATAGATTCAGAATGAGGGTGAGAAAATCAAGGGAATTTGACATTTTGAAGTGGACGTGGAAATCCATCTAGATTCATCCACTGTTTTGACGTGTGAATTTGTAATTTAAGGAGGCCGAATATGGAGGGGTTGTAGAAGGGAAATATACACGTCCATCTGTATTCTATTAGAATTGAAATATCATCTTGAGAACCATTTATCATTATGAAAACATCAGAATTAACTCCAGCCACAATTGAATAAATCGATCCACATATTTTTATCTTTCTTCAGTAAAAAATTGAGTTTCATTGGGCTTGGTTTGTGGTCCCCACATTTTTTAATGGGCCTTTGGCCCGTTATGCGTTGTCCAGAAAATTTCATCATTGATGCTAAAAAATCACCATCATCTCTTAGGATTCATTCATCATTCCTAAAAGAAAAAATGTTCCAAAAAATGTGATCACTCATATACCAAAATATCAAATTAAAAAAATTAATATAATTTTCTCCACAAGTAGATGAATGATTGGGCCGAAATTTTCATTTTAATCTTTAATTGCATTTAAGATAAGAAATGAAGCCCAATTTCAATAATGCACTAAAAATATTATTGATGGAATTTGGAACACATTATTATTAAGATATTGAAAATGAATATTTTCCAAATTCAGTGGCTAATCACCAATATATAAAAATGTTATTGAATAAAATGATATAGGATCGTGATGATAAAAAAACCCTCCAAAATAAATTAAATCCCTTTCATTATCATTTATCTATTGATTCATCCTCATATCAACAAATTATATATTCTATCCATTAAAATTATGGAAATATGTTGACACCATTTATTTACACATCTAGAGTTTCCCATACATTCGATAAAAAAATCCATAATGAACCAACCATGGAATCCATGAAGTAAATGCAACCGAAATAGTGAAATTTGAAAAATAGTTTTAATAAATTGATGGAAATTTGATACAAAATTGTCATATATGTAATTATGAATATAAATATAGTTATTTAATATTTTAATAACACTTTTTAAACCATTATAATAGTGTTTTGAAGATGTATGATGTAAAATGAACCAAAGGTGTGTGAATTATAAACCAAATTTACATTATTTTTTTCAAACATATAAGTCATTAATTATGTATTAGTGAGATTATTTTTAAAATTTATTTTGAATATATTTTATTTTATTATTTGTATTTAATTTTTAAATATTTAATCCATTTATTTTACTGATTCTCACTTAAATTATATGATATTTGTAAGGGGATGCTCTTTAAAGATCAACTTTTAAATTTACTTCATTAAAAATTTAAAAGGACTGTTTTTAGGATTTTATCTATTCATGTTTTATGATTATTTTCTAGTTCATGGGAATTGTTTATAAATAATGGAGGGACATATATATCCCTCTGATGCATTGGGTGTGTTTATGTTCTGGGTTGATTATATAGTTAATCTAAATGTAATTATGATGGGTACACTATAAAGTAGTTGTGAGGGTTATATTGTAAGGGAGTCTTCAGGGTTACAAATAATATGGTAGACCTGACGGTAACAAAATTAAGTAATTAATTACCCGAGTTATCTTAATTGTATTATTTATGTTTCTGATTTATTATGGAAATATCATGATTTTATAAAAAAAATATGATTGTTATTCGGTAGAAGTATGTATTTATGAAAGTAATTTCATATATATAGAATTATTAATGGAATAATGAGTTTTATCATTATTTTTATGTACTTCAATGTAGTTTTTTTTCTCACCCTATGTTTTAATTTTTTTTCAATGGGAATAAATATGGTTATGTGAATAGTAGATTCAATTATAAATGTTGTGAAGATATTTACTGAAAAGATTTCATTTTTATTAAAAACATTAGTATTATAGATAAAAATGGATATAATTTTATTTCTAACCACTTTGAAATCTCGTGTGTTGATATGTATGAAATATATCATAATTTTCTAAAACTCAGAACTATAAAGTAATTTTGGAATTGAAGGATGGGAATTAAAAAATAATTTAATAGATTATTTAATTTTTTTGGGCATGAATTTATAAATATAAGATGTGATATTATTATTAAAAAATATAATTATATATAGAAAAATTGATTTATTAGTTTAATATACTTGTAGTTTATTTTATGTTGGTGAAGGAATTAATGATATATAAAATTTCTATTAAAAATGGTACATCTTATATGGACAACCTCCTTTGACTAACGCTTTAATACCACTAGGATTGTTGTTCATCCTAATAAAAGACATCTTGATTTAGAAAAGAAATTATAGGAATGTATTTTTAATATATATAGATAAAGTGGTTTTATGTTGGAATAAATTTGATGAAGTGGTTGTCTATTAAAAAGGAGTACATGGGTATCTAGAAATTGCAAAAAAAAAATTAATAAATATAAATTATTATTTATTTAAAAATTATAAAAATAATATTTATTTCAAAAATAGGAAGGGGGTGGGAACTAATTTTGTGATACAGTAAAAATAATAAAATTTTAACTCTATTTTAATCCATATCCAACAGTTTTTGCCCCCTCATTAACCCCTTTTACCCTTATCATGACTACGTGTATTTTTACTCTTTACATGTCAATATAGTTAATATAAAAGGAAAAAAACCCATAAAAGAAAAATTGTTGATATTAGAAACCATATACTCGTCACATAAGAGAATATAATATTTTTAGGAATTATTTATCATTTAATAAATTTTAATTTATTATAAAATTTCAATAATATCAATTTTTAGAACTATTAATTATATTGACTTTAATAATATCTTGATAACACATTAAATTTGAACTAATTATTTTAAAACATAACCAACAAGACAAGGTAGTATTTAATGTTCATGGATTAAATTGATTATTAAAATTATAATACAATTTGTTATTTTTTATTATATTTATTTGGTTTTTCCCACTTATTAAATAATAACTTCTTCAGCATTGTAAAATAATATAATGTACTCATTTATGTACCGGAAATTAAAAAAAATCCTCATGAAGACAATACTTTTATATTTATGACTTTTTTTAAAATCAATCATATATTCTAGATAACCCCTTATTAAAAATATTATTGTTATTAAAAACAGGATTGTGATAGGTTATACATTTTTTAAAAAAAACCATAAAGGTAATAATACCCTTCAAATTGCTGAATAATTCTATACACCTAAATATTAGATTATTATGGAATAGATGGACTGCTAAAAGAAAATTAATTTAAATGTTAGTGTCATTTTATAGATATTATTATTTTTTTTGTATCATTTATTAATTGATTTACCATTTAACAGAGTAAAAATGATCAATAATGTTATTATTCATATTGAACAAAAATAAATGGTAACTATTTAATAATTTAATACATTCTTATTCCAAATAAAAATTCATTTTTCAAAATTTACAACTGAAAAGTTATGAATTATATTTGAAATTAGTCCAAAAAAAAACACAACTAAAAATAGTTTTCTAGAGAAATGGCCTTTTAAATATATAATGATTTATGATAAATTCCAGTATAATAGCAATTTTAAATACTATAGTTGACTTTTTATAAATAAATATGATATTATATTAATTTGAAAGTTATCCAAATTATAAATATAATTTTTAAATAATTGAATTGATAGTAATTTTTTTTATAAAAAACTGTATTCTTCACAATTCTTTTTAAAATCAATAATTTCATAAAATCTAAAAATATTATCCTAATATTATTTTACATACTAATTTCAAAAATAAAATTCATATATTCAAATAATTTGTTGTAATATTTACAAAAAATAATTACAAACCACCGTAAAAAATATATAAAAATAAATTTTGAATAAAACATATTATGAAATATAAAATAATGTCAGAAAGATAAGGTGATTATTTTTAAAAGAATTATTTAAAAATTAATTAATGTATAGGTCCATTATAAATTAAATCATATGGTTAATACCATTTATTTAGTCAAAATTTTTAACTATGTTATAATGGAATCATTTAAATAATAATTAATTGTTTTTCATTTATGATCAGGGTTGTATATCTTGTATTTTATATAGAATAATATTTCATTGTATAAGATATATAGATATTAAAATCATCCATGATGGACAACCAATATGTAACTCATAAATGATATTATTTCGTTATTTCAAATTTTCATTACAAATTGTTATTAAGGGTTTGATTTTTATATTAATTTAGGACTTTCCAAAGACACAGTGTTTATGGTTATGATATTATACATGCATAAATATTTATATTTAGGTTATGTGTCTCTTTAGAATCAGAATTATACATTATGTTTCATACATGTATCATCTTATCATTTTTATTCCACTAATTAAAAATGACACCCAACAGATGAAATGAGAACAATATAAATGCATGCATTTTATGTAGGTATTTACCTCTTGGGAATGATAATGATTCAGTAGGTATAACATTAGATAGAACTAGTCAAATTATAACTATGTTGTGGTAAAAGAATTTAGTTATAATAAATAACATTTCCTGTATGAATATTCATACAGTTCATCTAGGTTGCATGATAATGTTAGAATGATTGATCTCTTAGATACCTTAATCATATAATGGGACTAAAAGTTCATATGTAGGTGAATTATGGATATGTTCCATAAAGAAGTAATTTTTTACTCTTATAATTAATTGATTGGAAAATGTTTTTAGTGATGTTTATCATATCTATACTGATGTATATCAATGTTGGTCATTGATTCAAAACATAATGGTTATAGAGACCCAAAGCTTGACATACATGGAAATTAAATTACTTTTGTGGAATACTTAATACATTACAAAAACAGACACACAAGGATCATAATAGTTTAGTGTCTTTGGAAACTTGGAATATAAACTTATAATCATGTTGAAAGATCTTCAAAAACTCACATAATGATCCTCCCATTTTTGTTTCCTTACCTAAAACATTTCTTTATTTCATAGGGAAAATAAAACATAAAATGGGTGAGCTCAAATGCTCAGTAAGGGAAAACATAGATAACATAAAACAATCCATAATCATTTGAAAGCAAAAACTTGAACATGAAAGTTAAACTTCAAAATCTTGAGCAAAGACATAAATCATTGAAGTACATAAGTAATATATCATAATGGAACCTAAACCATGATAAAATATAATGGGAATACAACATGTAATTGTGGAAACCATTAAACACATGTTATGATTTCCATAGTAGCCAACGCATTGCTTCCATGACCATCTTAGTGGAAAAAGTCCCTTTTTAAATCGAGTTCACTCCTCGTTTCATTCCTGTAACACTGAACCAGATTAACTTATCATTCTAGAATTGTCTATCTCATGAGATTTAAATCCTTACCCAATGAATTGTAGGGAGATATAGGTTCTTCCCATCTCATAATGAAATCATTCTTACTTGTGCCACAAAATAAACATAAAATATTCATCCTAACCCAACGAATAAAATGTGTTTCGTAAACATCATCCCATCATCACATAATCCATATAAAATAAATTGATATAATTTCATAATAATAAAATTAAAACCATGTAAATCATAGGGACATTATACTTGAAACATACACATATGAAATAATGTCATCTTAGATGGAAAAATGGTTTTGATAAAACACATGAAATTAATTCATGAGGAAAATATCCTTTCTTCTTCAAAATAATTTTCTTTTCACAAAATTTCATCCATCATTAAAAGAAAAGTATTTTTTTGAAAATAGTAATGAAATATTTTGGAGGATTCTTCATGATAACATGGCTTTATAAAACCATAAAAATCCATTTGTGCCGTATAAGTTAAAAAAACATTTTTCTCGTACTTTTGCTGGAAAAGTCAAAAAGTACCTCGTAAACGAAAGATTCCATACATACCATGTAGTAAAAGTAAAAAATGGGTAAAAAGGACATTAAACAAACATGAAAACATTTCTAGAAAAAATGTACATGGATTATTACAATAACCCCAGTAAATACTTACAAATAAACAATCTCTGATAAGAACGAGATAAGAAAGATTATCCCTTACCTTAGGTCCGATATACTTTGTATGTATCCGAACCTCCTTTATAATGATTTAAATAATGTCATTGACTTATTAGAGAATCATATTCATTGTTATGATATCATATATGCTTCACTTATGACTTTATATTACCCGTCATTTTGTAAATTCCACGTTAAAGAGCGTTTTGGGTAAAATCGTTTCATTTGTCCTCTGTGTTTTGACTTGTAATTATTCATATGATTACTTGGATCATGAAAACATAATTACATAATATAAAACATGATTTATATATAATATATATTAAGAATATACATATATATATAATAGATCAATAAATGGGATGAATACACCGTTCATGGAGACGGTAGGCCGTACGTACGCATGAACGCTGTTTTCATTTCTTTATTGAATTGAATGGAATTAAGTATATGAAATACACATATATATAAATAAATCCAGTATCATTATTGTTGACCTCACCTGTTTTGATAATCTCAATCATGTATTTATATATTTTGATAATCCCAATTATGTGTTCATATTTTATGATATTCTCAATTACTGTTGATCTACACTTTAATTCTTTCAAATCAGTGATTCAGTTAATAATAATGTTTAAATAATCTTTGGAATATGTTAATCCTCTTTTATCCATGTTCATACAAGTTATAAATTGATACTAACACAATCAGATGTGTTCTGCATAAAACAGATAAGTAATCTGTCTATAGCTACTGATAAAGAGCTACCGATAGCCAGAACTACCGATAGCCAGAGCTACCGACAGCTAGAGCTACCGATAGACTTAGTCTACCGACAGACAGAGTCACCGATAGACTTAACACATAGTCACCGATATACTTAAACACAGAGCTACCGATGTACTTATAAATGTAAGCTACTTACAGACAGCTACCGATACAAACATAGAGCTACCGGTGTAAGTATAAATAGCTATCGATGGAATAAGAGTCACCGATAGACGAAGCTACTGACAGACACACAGCTACCGACGCATGGAGCTACCGATGCATGGAGCTACCGACGCATGGAGCTACCGATGCATGGAGGTACCGACGCATGGAGCTACCGATAAACAAAGTCACCGATACAAGCATGTACCAACCAACGCATAGAGCCACCGATAGATTCAATGAAACTAATGACATTGAGCAACCGATGTTCAAGCTACCGATGTTCAAGCTACCGATGTTCAAGCTACCGATGCTGATTACCTACCGATCACTCGACTCACTGTTTGAATTTCTTTATTTCCTATATTTAATCTATCTAACGGTCATATCATGTACATTTTAATGATTTGTCAAATATATGATAAAGGTTGTCGGATGTCAGGAACCCGTACCTCGTACCTGCTGAAAAGAAATCTTTTCTGTCCCCTGTTGGGAGATAAATACGAGAAGACTACGCTGCCCAAGAGACAACAACGAACAACAACAAGAAGCGAACTAGAAGAGTGTGGTGGATGGAATATACCAAAAACACGAGAACGATAAGAACACAGAGAAGCTCATAGACAATCAAGCATACTCGAGAAGTGTTCTGTGCATACAAGAAGAACACTGAAGAACTTCAACTACAACATTTTTACTGTCTGTGAACCTGGAGCATACGACACTCTGTTTCTCAAACAGAAACGAGAAGAGGACTCAGACTCACTTCTAGTCGAATCCAAAGGAGTCCAGAGCTACACTGAAATCACCAGAACCACTTCTAAACTCTACATCTTTTGTTCTGTGATTTATTATCATTAATTTCGAGCAGTGTGTGTTATCTGCTGTATCTAACACATACACTGTCTCCTGTACTTAAACTGAGGGATTTGTAAATCCTTACCAAACTCTTTCATTCTTTCTTTCCCACGAAGAATAGTGGTAGAGCTCTTGTGTGACCTGGACAGATGGTTGTTGTTGTACTCTTTCCCACGAAGAACAGTGGTAGAGGTCGTGTGTGACCTGGACAACTGGTTGTTGTTGTACTGTTTCCCACGAAGAACAGTGGTAGAGGTCTTGGACCTGGACAGTTGTAAACTGTTGAACCCCGATCCAGGGTGTGGATCATTTTTATATAAACTTTTGAGAGGACTAAGTCTCGGATTGAGACTGAACATCTTGGTTACATTGTTGTGCCATCTCGTTCAAAGTTTTATTCCGCTGCTAATCACTTTAAACCCAATACTGTTTTTAAAGTTACTTTGATAATAAAATTAGCAAGTGTTTATGTTAAGTGTAGATTAGTAAGTTAGTTTTAAAAGATAATCACACACTCCTGTGTTGATTAACTGGGAATTAATCAATCCCTTGAGAATATGACAGAACCTCTACTTTAATATAAATTCACTACAGTTTAATTTATTATTTTATTTGGGGGTCTTTAAGACACTGTTTTTAAATACAGAAATTTTAATTGGTACTCAATTCACCCCCCTCTTGAGTAAAACAGTCCGACCAACACTTGGTATCAGAGGATTGAAAATACTTTCTAACCATACTCTACTTTTGAACTATGATTTTAGTTGTATTTTAAAGTTCTTAAAATTTCTGTTATATCTAAATTTTTATCTCTTTAAAATTTTCTCATCATGGACAATAGACTTGAGGGTGCTGCTACTAACCGGCCACCTTTCTTCAATGGAACTAATTATGCTCAGTGGAAACTAAAAATGAAAATTCATCTAGAAAGCATAGGTTTTGATATTTCGACTGATATTGAATCAGAATACAAAATTCCCACTACTGCTAGATCTACTTGGGATGAACCTACAAAGACTGCTTACAATAACAACTGTAAAGCTATGAATGCCTTGTACTGTGCTCTAGGAGATGAAGAGTTTAATAGAATTTCTTCTTGTAAAACTGCATATGAAATTTGGGATACCTTAGCTGTTTCTCATGAAGGAACAACGAATGTTAAAGAAATGAGATTGAACACTTATACTATCAAGTATGATAATTTTAAAATGAAGCCTGACGAACCCATTTCTGACATGTATCTCAGGTTCAATGAAATTGTCAATACAATGATATCACTAGGGAAAGATGTCTCATCGAAGGAACAAATTATGAAAATTTTGAGATGTCTACCTGATAGATGGAGGGGCACATCTGTCTCAATCAGAGAATCATGTGACATTGCTGCTCTACCTATCAAGGAACTAATTGGAAATCTGATGATGTATGAAGAAGAGCTTAAAGTGAACAAAGAGGAAGAAAATGAACCTCCAAGAAAGTCTGTCGCTTTCAAATCCTCAACTTCAAAGAATAAGGACAAAGAAAAGCTTCAAGCTGTAGTTGAAAGTTCAAGTTGTGAAGACAGTGGAAGTGATTCTGACAGTGATACTGAGATGGCTCACATTTCTAGAAGATTTAAGAAATTTTATAGGAAAAAGAAGTTCTTCAGAAAAACAAATTATAAGGGTAAGTATGATCACCAAGGAAAATGGAAAAAGGATTGGAAGAAGAATGACAAATCAGATGATGTTGTCTGCTATGAGTGTAAGAGAAAAGGACACATTAAAGCCGATTGTCCAAAGCTGAAGTATAAAAAGAAATATGAATATAAGGACAATAAGTTTAAGAAAGCCATGAAGGCTACTTGGAGTGCTTCAGAAGACAGCACAAGTGAAGCTGAATCTTCAGACTCTGAAAGGAATCGAGCCAACATGTGTTTTATGACAAACACATCTGAGGGAACTTGCTTAAAGAACTCATGTAAAGAGACCTGGTATTTGGATAGTGGATGTTCAAGACATATGTCAGGAGACTTCTCTTGTTTTAAGAGTTTAATAAAAGTTGAGGGAGGCTTTGTCACCTTTGGTGATAATTCGAGAGGAAAAATCATCGGCCTAGGCCAGATTGGTAACACTGATTCAATTTTGATCTCTAAAGTTTTATTTGTTGATGGCCTTAAATACAATTTATTAAGTATTTCTCAGTTATGTGATGATGGTTTTCATGTTAAATTTGAAAATGATTCTTGCAAAGTTTTTAATTCTAAGAATGTTTTGGTATTTTCTGCCTTAAGAAATGAAAATGTTTATGCTGTTAATCTGAATTCTTTAGCTAAGCAGAATATTACTTGTTTGAATGCTTTTCATAAAGAATCTTGGCTATGGTACAGAAGATTGGGACATTGCAACATTCACTCACTTAGAAAACTCTCTAGAAAAAACCTAGTTAGAGACCTACCTAAATTAGAATTCCCAAATGATAGAGTGTGTAACCCCTGTCAAAAGGGAAAACAACACAAAGTTTCTTTTAAATAAAATAAAGAAGTTTCAACTTCTCAACCACTTGAATTGGTTCACATGGATTTGTTTGGACCATCAAGAGTTTCTAGTTTAAATGGGAAGCGCTATGTTTATGTTCTTGTAGATGACTTTTCTAGATATACTTGGGTATATTTTCTAGCTCACAATAGTGAAGCTTGTTCTTCTTTTGTTAAATACTCTAAATCTGTAGAGAACCTTAGTGGACTTAATATTAAAACATTGAGGAGTGATCATGGTCGTGAGTTTGAAAATCAAGATTTTGAATCTTATTGCTCACACAATGGCTATACTCCTAACTTTTCTGCCGCTAGAACACCCCAACAGAATGGTGTAGTAGAAAGAAGAAACTGAACCCTTCAAAAAATTTCTAGAACCATGCTCAATGAATATGATCTGCCTATTTATTTTTGGGATGAAGCTGTAAATACAGCTTGTTATGTCATTAATAGAGTCTTAGTTAGACCTGATCTTAAGAAAACCCCTTATGAATTGTGGAACAATAGAATGCCTAAGGTTAATTACTTTAAATTTTTTGGTTGCAAAGTATTTATTCTGAATACTAAAGATAATCTGGATAAGTTTTCTTCCAAAAGTGATGAAGGAATTTTTCTAGGTTACTCTATTTCAAGTAAAGCCTATAGAGTATTCAATAAGAAAACCAAATGTGTGGAAGAATCTGTTCACATCAAATTCGATGAAACTGATCCACATGAGCCTAAAAACTCTCCTGAGAATCTTGAAGAAGATTTTTCTATTTTGGACCTTAATGACAAATCTGAAGAACCTGTTATAAAAGCATCCAATTCTGGACTTTCTCCAAAATCTGCTTCTGTTGAACCCGAACCTATAGATGAACCTGACATTTCTAGTCCAACCTTTACTAGATCAACGAGGATTCTAAAGAATCATCCTTTAGAAGCTGTTGTTGGTAATCTTGATAGAGGAACACAAACTAGAGCTTCTCTAAGAAACCAGGTTGAACATCAAGCTTTTCTTTCATAGCTAGAACCCAAAAATATCAATGATGCTATCAATGATGAATTCTGGGTAATAGCTATGTAGGAAGAATTAAATCAGTTTGAAAGAAACAAAGTCTGGGAATTAGTTGACAGACCTAAGGACACTTTGACAATATGCACAAAATGGGTTTTTAGAAATAAAGTAGATGAATCTGGAAATATAGTTAGAAACAAAGCTAGACTAGTTTCACAAGGATATAGTCAAGAAGAAGGTATAGACTATGAGGAAACTTTTGCACCTGTAGCTAGACTAGAAGCCATTAGGATCTTACTTGCATATGCTGCACATCTGGATTTCAAATTATATCAAATGGATGTGAGAAGTGCATTTCTAAATGGTTTTATAATTGAAGATGTTTTTGTAGAACAACCACCTGGATTTACTAACCCCCATTTTCCAAATCAAGTTTTCAAACTTTCTAAAGCTTTGTATGGTTTAAAACAAGCTCCAAGAGCTTGGTATGATAGACTTAGCAATTTCCTTATTTCAAAAGGTTTTACTAAAGGGATTACTGATCCAACTCTTTTCATTAAAAGAATTTCTTAAGATGTTTTAGTTGTACAAATATATGTTGATGATATTATTTTTGGATCTTCTAAACACTCTTTATGTACTGATTTTTCAAGAAGTATGCAAAATGAATTTGAAATGAGCTTAATGGGAGAGCTTAAGTACTTTCTTGGATTTCAAGTATTTCAAAATGAAGATGGTATTACTTTGAATCAAAGTAAGTATACAAAGGATCTTTTAAAACGTTTTGGTCTTGATAGTATCTAGGAATGTGAAACTCCTATGAGTACTACCTGTAAATTGGACGCAGATGAAACTGGGAAACCAGTTGATCAAACAAATTACAGAGGTATGATTGGTAGTTTACTTTATCTTACTGCTAGTCGACCTGATATTATGTTTAGTGTGTGTATGTGTGCTAGATTTCAAGCTAATCCAAATGAATCTCATTTGATTGCTGTTAAAAGAATTTTTAAATATCTCAAACACACGGTTAACTTACGTTTGTTTTACCCCAAAGGACAATCCTTTGAGTTAATGAGTTATTCAGATGCTGAGTTTTCTGGTTGTAAGTTAAATAGAAAAAGAACATCAGGAACATGTCATTTGCTTGGAAAATCATTAGTTTCTTGGTGTAGTAAGAAACAGAACTCAGTTGCATTATCTACTGCCGAAGCAGAATATATAGCTGCTGGTAGTTGCTGTGCACAAATTCTGTGGATGAAACACACTCTTTTGGACTATGGATATGTTTTTAAACATGTTTCAATCAAATGTGATAACACCAGTGCAATAAACATCTCTAAGAATCATGTATATCACTCTAGAACCAAACACATCGATGTAAGACACCGTTTCCTAAGAGATCACTATCAAAAAGGTGATATTTCTCTTGAATTTATTGGCACTGAACATCAATTGGATGATATTTTCACTAAACCTTTAAGTTCAGATAGGCTAAGTTACATAAGACACGAATTGGGAATGTTTAATCACTGATGTGAAAATTCTCACCGATGTGAAAATGCTCACCGATGTGAAAATTCTCACTGATGTGAAAACTCTCACTGATGTGAAAATTCTCACTGATGTGAAAATTCTCACCGATATGAAATTCTCACCGATGTGAAATTCTCACCGATGTGAAATTCTCACCTATATGAAATTCTCACCGATGTGAAATTCTCACCAATGTGAAATTCTCACTGATGTGAAAATCCTCACTGATGTGAAAATTCTCACCGATGTACAATTCTCACCGATTTGTTTTTCTCACCGATGATTAACTCACACCGATGCAAGGTTTTAAAACTACTATCTTCCGCCAAGAATACGAATCGTTTTATTTTATTTTATTACTTTATTTTAGTCGTTTATTTGGAATTCCTAAATGATAAAACTAAGTCTAAGCCACTTCTTACCTCACCGAGCTCAAAATCTCTCACCTTCGAACCTTTGCTCCCAAATCGGCCAAGAACCCTAAACTCGTGATGGAAAAAACTAAGCTTCCTATCGTCAGAGATGAAAGTGTAGAACCAAACTCTACGAAGCAGAAGACACAGCATAAAGCCAGTGTTAGTGAAGTCAGAACTAGATCGGGAAGGCGACCAGTGAATCCTCACTTGCAGAATAGAGACATAGTAATCGAGAAGGAACTGTGCGTGGAATGGCTACTGCCGAGAAAATCGTTAGTACTCAAGATTCTGGAGGACCAAAAATGGGTGGATTGTTTCTCGAATAACAATGGACCATACTACCTGAAGTTGGTAAAACAGTTCTACGAGTTTGTAACCTTCGAGAAGTCTGAAAATGAGAATCGGGTAAGCTCTTTTGTAAATGGAAAAGAGATGTCTTTTTCTTCAGTAGAGTGGGCTGAGAGTTTGAAAGTACCACATGAAGGTGTCTCTGGGTATGTATCAAGAGCAATGCCACCTAGCAGTGACATCTTTGATTATGAAACCGCCTTAAAAGAACTGACTGGTAATGGAAATCAAAGGCAAGTGGTTGCTGCTGAAATGGATGGAGAGAATCGACTGCTTTTCAAGTTTGTTCAGCATGTGTTGATACCGAGGCGAGGAGATTTTGCATATCTGAGATATCAAGATATCTATCTTCTTCATTTTCTAAGACATGGTGTAAAAATCAATCTGTGCAGATTGTGAATGCTTCAAATGGAAGACATGATTAGACCAAAGTCAAAGACTAATGCTTTGTTCTTTTCCAAGCTGATTTCAGTAATGATAAAAGTGAAAGGAATAGCTGAGTCTCAGGATGAGACAGTTGTAGTCAAGAACAATTTCTGCATCACCTCGACTGTTTGTAAGTACATGAAAATTAACTGGAACCCATGGAAGGGAGAATGGGTCAGTGATGATCAGAAGATATATGATAGGTTTAATCCTGTGGATCATCCCTCAAGACCAAAGTATGAGAGAGATCCAAGTTTGAGACCTGATGAAGAGGAACCTGTTTATAGTGAGGAAACAGAAGAATAAGAATAAGAAACTCCCATGGATGTTGGAGGAGATCCAGACTTGCCCCCAAGTCCTGTTGCAGAATTGGTCTATTCTAGGAAAGGAAAGGTAGAGGAAATTTTGTCTACTTATGAGGAAGACCAGTCTGTACCTCACCAAGATGAAGAGGAAAAGGGGAATGTATCTGAATCGCCTGCTTCTGGAAGTTTAAGTATGAGTCCTTTGATTGGAAACTCAGCAATGCCTGCTGCTGAAGTAGAAAGAGTTACAGAAGAAGCTGTACCTGTATCAGAAGATCTTCTAGATGCTGCACCTGTGGAATTTGTAGTAGAAGATTCTGATGAAGAGAATCCAGCACTGAATGCTGTTGTTATACCTGAGAATGCACCCATTGAGGGGGAGCATCAATCTGTTCTTGGAAATGTTACAGTAGCTGTTGAGCATGGAGACTGGGTAGAAGACCCAGGGTTTATAGTCTGTGGATTGGATTATCCGGATTCTGATAATGAGGTGTCTGTGAATAGACCGAAGACCAATTATGATCTTGCCTCTGAGTTGTTTCCAGATGATGTGGTCAGATTTCATGATCTGAATAAGCTGAAAGAGGACCTAAAATCCAGTTTTGTTGAAGAAGTGATGTTAATGGAAACCTCTCTTGCATCCTCAATTAATTCAATAATGACTGATTCTGTAGTTAGTTTGGCCTCAGCAAGGGGATCTGCTGCAGTTATTCCAAGTGATTTTGTCTCTAAATCCGATCTTGAATCCATGAAGAATGAGCTGAAAGAATCATTCAATGCATCAGTTGCTAAGATGAAGCAAATCTTTTATGAAGAAATGAAAATTTTAGAGAGATCCTTCGAGCTATCTCTGGCTTGTAATTTGTCTTCTTTTATGTCTGAGCTTATGGAAGAAGTGAAAGAGTGCCAGACTCAGTCTTCTAGGATAGAAGCAGATCTTGAAGCTCTCAAGACATCAGTTGCTGCTTTGGATTCTTATATGAGCTCCAAGTCTCAAGCTGACAAGGACCTAGCTTATTTGAAGAGTGTAGTAAGCCAGTTTGTCTCGGTGTTTGAAAGTTTCAAAACCTCAGTGAAGGATCATGTTCAATTACTAGACTCTCAAGTTCAAAGCCTAATCAGTGGTTTGTCTAAGAGTTTCAAAGAAACTGTTTCCTTCTCTCTTCGCCCTCTCACATCCAAACTATCAGTTGACCTGAATCAAGTTCGAGCAATGTTGAAGGAGGAGATTGGTTCTATTTCAAACAGTGGCTCTGTGGACTCATCAGAGTTGAGCCGAGTGGTGCTTTCTACAAGAGATTCTGCCAGAGAAATAATGAATATTGTTCAAGATTATATGAGAGAAGCCTCTGCCTCTCAAGAAGCCATAAAAATCAAAGTGGACAACTACTTCACCAAAATTTTCACCAAGCATCAACTCGAACACCACTTCAAGCTAATGTTGGAAAACATGAAGCTACCTCCAGTAACTCAAGCTTTCAGAGAACAAGTGAGCAAGCTACGAGAACTGACTCCTGCCTTAGAGAAATTCATGGAGAACAAAGATGATTTCATCTCTTCTATGGAAAGAGGAGGAGGAATTATTATGGATTTTAGAAATCTGATGCTGCCCTTCTTGCATGTTGATGCCAGACCAGTCATCATACCTCCTGCTTTGACTGCTTCTGCCTCAGCTGCTTCCACAGTCCAGCTGACTCCTGCTCAATCTATTCAAAGCCTCACACCAATGATCACCCAAAGATCTTCAACCTACAGGCCTGAATCTGTTTCAGTGGCCCAGCCTCCTTTGATCTTTTCTGGCATTCCAAACCCTTCACCTTCATCCTCACCACCCGAGCCTTCTTCTGATCCCAAAGGAAAATCTCACGTTGCAGATGAGGATTGATCCAGTGGCCAGGATTTTTGATAGGAATTCATTTGTATTTTGTTTATGTACTTTTTGACTACTCTAATACAGAACTCCTTTTACTTCTCATGTATTATTTGTCTCCTATATATGCTTTCCCACTTTTTGATTATCACAAAGGGGGAGAAACATTTTATGAGAGAATAAGGGGGAGAACAAAATGAGAGAATACGAAATATTTTCAATGGAGAAAAATAAGGAATAAGGGGAGACACATTACCCTTTTTTTCATTTTTACCTCTGATACCTTATGTCTATATAGTACCTTATGATTGTTACCTCTGATAACTTATGTCTATATCATACTATTTCTATTATCTCTGATGCTGTTTTCTTTGAGAAAATTGAATTCAATATTATACTCTTTACTATTATATTTTCACTATGTTTAATGCCCATATCATTAATTGTGATTATCAAAAAGGGGGAGATTGTTTACCTCACCTGTTTTGATAATCTCAATCATGTATTTATATATTTTGATAATCCCTATTATGTGTTCATATTTTATGATATTCTCAATTACTGTTGATCTACACTTTAATTCTTTCAAATCAGTGATTCAGTTAATAATAATGTTTAAATAATCTTTGGAATATGTTAATCCTCTTTTATTCAGGTTCATACAAGTTATAAATTGATACTAACACAATCGGATGTGTTCTGCATAAAACAGATAAGTAATCTGTCTATAGCTACTGATAAAGAGCTACCGATAGCCAGAGCTACCGATAGCCGGAGCTACCGATATCTAGAGCTACCGATAGACTTAGTCTACCGACAGACAGAGTCACTGATAGACTTAACACAGAGTCACTGATATACTTAAACACAGAGCTACCGATGTACTTATAAATGTAAGCTACTTACAGACAGCTACCGATACAAACATAGAGCTACCGGTGTAAGTAAAAATAGCTACCGATGGAATAAGAGTCACCGATGGACGAAGCTACTGATAGACACACAGCTACCGACGCATGGAGCTACCGATGCATGGAGCTACCGACGCATGGAGCTACCGATGCATGGAGCTACCGACGCATGGAGCTACCGATAAACAAAGTCACTGATACAAGCATGTACCAACCAACGCATAGAGCCACCGATAGAGTCAAAGCAACTAATGACATTGAGCTATCGATGTTCAAGCTACCGATGTTCAAGCTACCGATGTTCAAGCTACCGATGCTGATTACCTACCGATCACTCGACTCACTGTTTGAATTTCTTTATTTCCTATATTTAATCTATCTAACGGTCATATCATGTACATTTTAATGATTTGTCAAATATCTGATAAAGGTTGTCGGATGTCAGGAACCCGTAACTCGTACCTGCTAAAAAGAAATCTTTTCTATCCCCTGTTGGGAGATAAATACGAGAAGACTACGCTGCCCAAGAGACAACAACGAACAACAACAAGAAGCGAACTAGAAGAGTGCGGTGGATGGAATATACCAAAAACACGAGAACAAGAAGAACACCAAGAAGCTCATAGACAATCAAGCATACTCGAGAAGTGTTCTGTGCATACAAGAAGAACACTGAAGAACTTCAACTACTACATTTTTACTGTCTGTGAACCTAGAGCATACGACACTCTGTTTCTCAAACAGAAACGAGAAGAGGACTCTGACTCACTTCTAGTCAAATCCAAAGGAGTCCAGAGCTACACTGAAATCACCAGAACCACTTCTAAACTCTACATATTTTGTTCTGTGATTTATTATCATTCATTTCGAGCAGTGTGTGTTATCTGCTGTATCTAACACATACTCTGTCTCCTGTACTTAAACTGAGGGATTTGTAAATCCTTACCAAACTCTTTCATTCTTTCTTTCCCACGAAGAACAGTGGTAGAGGTCGTTTGTGACCTGGACAGCTGGTTGCTGTTGTACTCCTTCCCACGAAGAACAGTGGTAGAGGTCGTGTGTGACCTGGACAGTTGGTTGTTGTTGTACTGTTTCCCACGAAGAACAGTGGTAGAGGTCTTGGACCTGGACAGTTGTAAACTTTTGAACCCCGATCCAGGGTGTGGATCATTTTTATATAAACTTTTGAGATGACTAAGTCTCGGCTTGAGACTGAACCTCTTGGTTACATTGTTGTGCCATCTCTTTCAAAGTTTTATTCCGCTGCTAATCACTTTAAAACCAATACTGTTTTTAAAGTTACTTTGATAATTAAATTAGAAATTGTTTATGTTAAGTTTATATTAGTAAGTTAGTTTCAAAAGATAATCACACACTCCTGTGTTGATTAACTGGGAATTAATCAATCCCTTGAGAATCTAACAGAACCTCTACTTTAATATAAATTCACTACAGTTTAATTTATTATTTTATTTGGGGGCCTTTAAGACACTGTTTTTAAATACAAAAATTTTAATTGGTACTCAATTCACCCCCCTCTTGAGTAAACCACTCCGACCAACAATTATTATGTCATATATTTCATGATTACTTATTATATATAATTTATAATCATTAATTAATGGTTAACATGGAGAATGAATCTCATCGCGTCGTGGAGACGGTAGTCCATACGTAGGCAGGGGCGATGATATCGTTCCCATTATTATTGAATAGAATTGGAGTAGATGGTATAATATATCCGAATCAGTATGATGTTATAATAACCATATATATTTATTCTTTAGACCTTATACCCATCCATGTAAGGTGTTGGTGAAAAAACAGATTACACCACGACGTGGAGACGATATTCCGTACGCACACACGCGTGGTGATTTTGTTTTCCGTAGGATGGATAGAAGGTGAAATAAGGTTGTATCATATTTATAATAACATATTAGTATATTAGGTATACTGATTTTATTACTTCATAATGAAACAACTAAAGAATAGGGAGTAGAAGAAGAATGGAACTTGAAGAAAACAGTAGAAGGTATTACCTCTTTCTCGAAGTGCCTCCTTTAAACTTTCTCTTAGGGCACTAGAGTTGGTCTTTTGAGAGAACCAGTACCTCTGGTAGGTTTCTAAGGGAGTGGTGAAGTAAAATTGTCAGGGGTTTGTTGAGCATCAAGGCTCCAAATTGTGTGAGGAGAAGAGGGAGGAGATTCCCTTTTATAAGGGAGGAGAGGGACACCTTTGGAAATATAAGAAAATATTAATTTATATTAAATCCCAAGCACACTTAAAAACTTCCAAAATGACTAAAATCCTAATATTAGATTATATAGGTTTGTAAAATTATTAACAAATAAAATTTAGACATGTTAGGAATTTATTTTAAACATTATCAAATTGATTTGTCCTTATTTAATCAATTTAATTATATTTGTGGTAATAACAATATAAATTATAAATTATTATAAATAAATAATTATTTGTTGTTAATTTTCCATAATTGGATAATTTATAACATGTTAGACCATATAAATTTAAATTTATAATTTTTAAATATTTTTGTGATTTTTAAACAATTTTATAATATGTTATTTTCATAAAATAACCATAGTGTCAATTTTGACACTATTCATTTATTTGAATTTTAATAAAATATATATAGAAGAAATGTTCTAACTAAGAGATTTAATAGATTCATAACACATCATATGTATCTATAAAATTAGTGGATCACATTAAATAGTTCATATAATTTATATTTTAATATTTTTAAAACCATTTATTTGATATTTCTCTTAATAAAATAATTTCAACATCACTATTATGTCACCTTTAATGATAATTATTTAATCCCTAAAAATTATAAATAAATTCATATGATGTATATAATTATAGTATTTTTTGGAGACTATTAAGTTTCGATTTTTCATGAAGTTTATCACTAAATTAAAATTAATATACTTATAAGATTTATGAGAGTGACATGTTGTCACTATCTTTGTTTTAATAATAATTATATTATTTCATGGTCCAAATTCCATGAAATGAATCTAGTCCGACCGTTAGGTGATATTGGTCGACTTTTATTCATCCAATAAGATTTTTGCACGTGATAGGGTAATTTTATAATCTTATTTTTACCCTTAATTACCCGATTTACCTTTAACTGTAGTAAATAAAAAATTACCCTAGTTAATATTCATAAAATTAAAAAAAAACTATTAACATAATTTGGACCCACTGAATCCAAATATGGAATCAATTTTTTTCAAATTCATTACATAGAAGTTTCAAGAATTAAATTAAAATTAATCCCGTTGTCGAATGAAAACGGGTTTTTGTTTAATACATTGCAAAAGATTGAATTGATTTAACCTATGAATTCAATGTAAAATCAATGATAATGACATAAATTATATTAAATGATAAAAATATATTTTATTTATAATTAAAACCATTCAATATTATAATTTATCTATATAAATTATTACGATGAAAAAAGTTGTTTTTAGTTAAAATATAGCGTGTTTTTACTATTCATTAAAATATGAAAGTTATCAGAATAATATGAAAAATTTATCCAAAGTAAATTTTTATATCCTGATTCTAAAGAAGAATTTTATTTTTTCAAATTTAACTTATAAACATGTAAAAAACTAAATTTAATGTGGGTGCGCCATCAAATGGTGGCAAGACTGCATTTTTTTTTAAAATACTTATTTTACCTGAAAAATTTATTTTGTTCTCATACCATGTTATAGAAAATGTGTAAGATGAATAATAATGTTATAAAATTCATAACTTATTTAATACTATTCATAACGGCTACTTTTTTATTATATTATAACCATATATCATTGTTTAGTGAAACCCGGTATTGCGTACAACACATGCTATCGAGGAAGGTCGTGATTGCGTGTAATGCAAGCCAAATCAGGGTTGCGTGTAGTGCAAGACTCCTTTGTTGTTTTGTACAACAATGTAAAACCATATTTCTTTTATACATTGAATATATATATATATACACACTCAATGTTGCGTAGAATAACAACTATCAAACAGACATAAAATTGTGTGTAGCATGATCCAAGAATAATGTTGTGTATACTGCAAGATAAAACAGTGTTGCATATAGCACAAGATAATCTTGTTGTAGCATAAAACACATGACATAAAATAAATTAAAAAGAATACTTATCATAAAATATCGGGTTGTTACATCCTACCCCCCTTAAAATGAATTTCGCCCTCAAAATTTGTCGGGGTTATACATGGTTTTCTACTTGAAAGTTTCTACAATTGAAACCCACATCGTAAAATGAAATACCAAAACATAACTTTAAAAACTAATGTATGAAATGTAACGGTTACCCAAATAAACTAATCACTGGGTTTCCCATAGGAGAACATAGGTGAAAATATGGATATGGAAGAGAAATCTAACTATCATGTTCTGATAGAGAGTGGTAGAGAACATGTCTATGAAAAAGGAAATAATCATAAAGACATATATTTGTGATGATATAAGGTACCATCTGATTGGTCGGATATAAGAGCACTAGGAAAACATTTTTGGTTTTCAATATCATTTCCCTAAAGATGAAAATTTTGAATTAGAAGTAATACTTGCTTGATTTTGTTACAATTTCACTGTTGTTTGTGCTTTGAAAAGTTTCCACTTCATCTCTTAGATAAATGAAGTTTAATTTTTTATTCGTGAAGTGCTAACAGATCATGTGATTGAATGACGGGTCATTCCATCTATCTCAAAGAAAAGGATAGAAAAACTTATTGAATACAAAAGTCCAAGTATGTTGAGGCTAATCAGATATGATTCGAAACATGGACTTTTACTTCATCTATAATACCTCTTAATAAAATAAAACTAGTTTCTACGAACCAGGGACTTCCTGTTGGCCAGTGGAAGGCAATAAAGGCCTGGCGCACTTCGGTTGTGGGTCCGATTCCCACAGCCTTGTTCGACACGATTGGTTGTCACCCATCCTGCAGGTTGTCCTTTTTCTAAAACTACATAAATATAACATCCCATCAATATTTTCGAAAAAAGTTATACCCTTAAACAATACTAACTTATGTCCAACATAATGCATTCCAATCTTTAGGATAAACTAAAATACTTCAGTCTAAGCTCATAGTATAAAGAAAACAATTGCTAGAAATGTTATCTACCAAGAATGTGAATATAAGCAGTTATCTCACATATACCATAAGATATATCCTGTTGGTTGCATTCCGAACACATGAATACCGTAGTCATATATTCTCTTGAAACATAAATCCACTATATCTACTAAACCTGGCTTCCTCCAGCATTACGTGTCACCACCACATCGATCCACGTCACCAAAATCAACCTCTACTTCCCCATTATACCCCTCATCCTCGCGCACCAACTCCAATTCCTATCACCTCCTCCAATATATGCACCGCCCATTCTCGATTAGGTTTTCCCAGCTCCCGAATACTGCCCTCTCCTCCCCTATTCTGTCTCCATCCTCGACCCATGTGCGACTCCATCGCTGTCGATCCTCAACATCGGTGCTCCATTCTACTCATCTACTCCCCCGTACAAACTCTCGATTCGTCACGTCCTACGGTACTTCCTCTATTCCATTAAACTATTCTGCAATCTCCACATCCGTTCCCACAAATCGTCCACCTATAAAACGTGGTTTCCAATCACGATCTCCTCCTCCTGCCTACCGTAACCAACTACCAAATCGGCGACAATAAGATTCATTGGAGTTCTTTCCGAAAACTCTAATTATATGCACGATTCAATGATTTTTTCCTGCCTCGAAACTCTTACATACCTGCTACATCTATACTAAAATATCTACACACCCGCTATATTATTTCAGTTCATTATTATTACTACTACGGATGGTTTTTTTATCTCCAGGTTTGTCATTATCGAATAATCTTTAGTCGCAACAAACCTGTATAGCTCCAGCTTTTACCTTCTGCAGTCTCCAGTTCTTCTGATTAGTCATTGCCCGGTCGTGCAAATATAAGGTCTGCGCTACTCAATCTTACATTCTTAAACAATGTCTACTATGTAAACATGATCTTTTGTTTACACTGTCTGAATCTTGCTCATTTATGTTGATTGTCAAAATTATTTGTCTACTTTTGAATCTTTAACTCATATGACCTATTTACTCGAGCTCTCTGTAATCAACTCTTTCAGTCTAGGTGATTCAGCTCCATGTTTTTCGTTCATCAGTTACCAGGACTACTGATTATCCACAGCCTGATCGCCCAAACATTAGGTGTGCGCTGCTAAATGTTTTTATCTCCACTTAATACATTTATCTTCACTGTCTCTTATTTTAATTAAATTATTTTAGGGGACATTACTGATTTTTTAGCATGTGTCCAAAGGATTAATTTTCCGTTTCAGAATGTTAGATGCTTAACAAGTGTGTTGCATTTATTGTGTACATAAAAGGGGGGATGGGACATAGAAAGGAGCTTCTGTGATTTATGGGGTATTTAAATAATTGATCATTTACCTATCTGGTACATATATTTTGATATTTTAGGAATTAATCTTCCATGAAATCAATTTTTAACCACTAGCATATGGGAAATCAGAAGGTGATGCATCAATATCTCATATGTTGGGATCCCCTGCTGCGACAAAAACATTCATGTACCCTATCCCATTTCCAGAACATCTGTATGAATGTTTTTGAAGCAGACTTCACATTACACATTGTATAAGTGGAAGATTCCATATTACAGATTTTTAAAGCATATTGGATACAATTATTGGATCAGGTAAATGATCTTACATTATATATTTGTCATCCACTATGTTTTATTGCTCAATTTGACAATACATTTTTCTCTTAAATATTTCCATAACTTCTAATATTTGATTATGTATAGGACCTATAATAACATTTTACAGTTGATAGTACTCATTCTATATGGTTTACCACTCCTTTTCATAATATTTATCTCTATTCATTTAGTGTTGATATTACTAGTATTCCTACATTTTGTCTCGGAAAAAGACTGCTGATCAATATGTTAATATTGATAATGAAAACATCTTTAACAAATTATGGTACCCTATCCCAATAACATAGCATCGTAATGATTTTTTTTGAAGCGGACAACAAATTACACATTATATGAGAGAAAGATTCCATATTACAGATTATTGAATCATATTGGATATAGTTATTGGATCAGGTAAATGTTTTTACACTATATATTTGTCATCCACTAGGTTTTATTTCTCAATTTGACAATATATTTTTCTCTTAAATCTTGCCATAACTTCTAATCTTTGATTATGTATAGGATCTGTAATAAGATTTTACAGTTGATACAACTCATTCTGTATGGTTTACTACTCCTTTTCATAATATTTATCTCTGTTTATTTAGTGTTTATATTACTTGTATTCCTTCATTATGTATCTGATAAAGACTGATTCTCAATATGTTAATTTTGATAATGAAAAAATCTTTAACAAATTCTGGTACCCTATCCCAATAATAGAGCAACGTAATGATTGTTTTTGAAGCAGACTACACATTACCCATTATATAAGAGGAAGATTCCATATTACAGATTATTGAATCAGATTTGAAACAATTATTGGATCCGGTAAATGTTTTTACACTTTATACTTGCCATCCTGTAAGTTTAATTTCTCAATTTTGCAATACATTATCCTCATAATTATTGCCATAACTTCTATTCATTGATAACGTATTGGATCTGGAATACTATTATACAGTTGATACTACTCATTATGTATGGTTTACTAATCCTTTTAATAATATCTATCTCTGACCTCTTCGTCCTGCTATTACTTATAATCCTTCATTATGTCTCTGATAAGGAGTGATGATCAATATGTTAATATTGATCTTGAAAACAAATTCTCAAAATTTAATGTGTTAACTCTTTTATCCACCCACATCACCACAAAAAACTCCATTTGACATCTACGATATATCACCATGTGTATTAGTGCGTGTGTAGCAGTGAAGCCTAACTGGTTAATGTAAACATTGTGGTTTATATTTTTGATATCATTATTTTATTCATGATAGTAGTTTCTTAATGTTAATTTTTTAATAACATCACAATATCTTGTGTAGAGAAGACTGCTAATTCTGTTTCTGCATTATCAATTGACACAAAATTTTATTTAGTGCTATCTATGCATATAAATACTCCAATGCACCCCTTGACATTAATATATAAAGATATAGAACCAGTAAATGCATTCTTCAACAACCTCTAGAGGTGCAGTGTCGCAGATAAGAGTTATACCAAATGAACAACGCAACTGTGAGTTTACTGTCGACTTAGTTTTACCCAAGATTCTGTCAGAAGTTTATTCCATCATCTGAATAAGTCACTATTGTCACACTACCAGTGTCAACATCAACTACAAATCCATCAATGTCTACTACAAATATCACTCCTTCTCTGACAAGTGAACCACATTCTGAAAATGAAGGTGCAGATGGAGTCACATAGAGTCCACTAACACTGATTTCTATCAACGGTCTGTTCTATATACATTATATTATGTACATCCATATTTTCTTTAATACAATACTTAAGAACTAAAGAGATACATTGTACAAATGTTGTTGCAGATGGATTCATACAAACTCCACTAACAACATCGTCTATACAGGGTCTGTTCTATTAACATTGCACTATAAAATTCCCTAACTTTTTTAGTACTTTGCATATTAATTTAAGATATCCGTCTCTAAAAACTTTGTCAGCAGTTCAAAAAAAATTTGATACAAGGAAATCATTCATCACAAATGAAATCAATCGGATACAAACATCAAATGCCTAAAAATAGTCTCCTCTTCCTTTCTGTAAGTTTGGTGACAATTCTCTTCTACGACCATACTATACAGGACTGAAACAACCAACTCATCGTCTAACTACTTCATTCTCAATTTTCGTAGCAATTATAACTGGTGAAAACATCCACTGCCTGATAACCTCTTGAGATGCGAGGTTTCAAAGAAGACTGCTGATGAAGGAACGTCACAACTGTGAGTTTACTAATACCTTGACCTATTACTTCATTCTGTTACATAATAATACCATTATTTTTATAAACAAAATATGACACAGTGCCAACGTCAACAGCTACCGGAAATCCCTCAATGACATCTACACATGGCGGTCCGAATAGAGTCACACGCATGCCATTACAACCGGTGTCTACCAACAGTCTTCTCTATAAAAATTTTGCTGTCTAACCACATACATTTCTAAATACTATATAGACTAAGATAGGCAATTCGTCGTCAATTACTTCGACTACAGTTCAACAACAATTATCTGGTACAACATCGTTCATCGCATGAGAAAACAAGAGAAGGAAAATCACAGATTACCACATACAAACTCCTATTAATTATTGTAAGTATGATGACACATATCTTCTAAAACCACAATGTATGACACACTACTGGGCTATTCTTCATCTAACTATTTCCTTGACACTTTCGGTAGTGATGGTGATTGACGATACCAATCTGTCGGACTCATCGCCAGGAACGTTGACAAAGTAAGCATATAATTAAGTATTTAAATATTACTATGACCGTAATTCACTCTTCAAAAATTACAATTTACGTTCCCATTTCTTATAGATTGACTCGACCAAATAGCACAGAATTTAGTAATATATCATGTCCAGGTTCAACGTCATCTTTAACACAAATATACAATATTACACGCACACACACATCAAAGATCTTACATTTTAGTTATAATATTGTTTTATAAAAATCCTATCAGACCATCGGAAAGCGCTTTTCTGTCGAGATGCATCACATTCTAACAATTCTCATATAAATTACATCAACAACGATAGAGTACATCGTATAGGAATCGGTACAGGTATTTAACGAATATTCTTACATACATACAGCTGTAACTTCTGATTTATACTTTTTTATTTTGATAATAAACGGGTGGATATGACAGGATGCTCTGTACAACAGGAGATTTCGGATAACATAGGTTAGTGTAGTCATTAATTCATCTTTGATGTTACAAAATTACTGGAGGCAAATACCACACACTAGATCTACTGTGTATGTACTGAATGCTACTTCATTTTTTATTCAACCAGGTTATTTAGATATTGGAGACCAATATTATGTCTGTCAGTACTGTCAAGCTTTAATGTGGTTGGATGAGAGAAACAGAAAATGCAGCAACTGACAAGACCAACGATTTTCTGCATGTTGTGAAATGGGAAAGATTTCTTTGAAATTAATACCAGCATGTCCGCAGTACCTAGAAATGTTACTATTCAATACAACTTCCATAATATCCAAAGCATTCCAGGATAACATTCATATTTACAACTCCATGTTTTCTTTCACTTCAATGGGTGGTAATATTGATATGTCTATCAATAAGGGTGGAGCACCATGTAAATTCAGATTGAATGGACAAAACTACCATCGTATAGGAAGTTTATGTCCACCAGATGGTCAGCCACCCAGATTCGCACAACTATACGTGTATGAAACCACACATGAATGTCAGAATAGGGTTCGCGAGTTTAGGTATTTCTTAACCTCTCTACGGTGGAATAAATTTTTAAAGTGGCTTATTTATGTATTAATATACCTACTGCTTGCAGCTGCGAAAACCAGAATGTACAAAATCGAATTGACTACATCATTGTCGAAAACCTGCAATAAATGATTCATGAACACAATGGTTTAGCTTGACAATTCAGAAGTGCAAGGGATGTTCTTCAACAAAAGGATGTGCCAAATTCGAAACTACGTCTACTAAAGAGAAGAGAAACTAATCCAAGTACATATAACTTACCAAATAATTATGAGATTCTGATGCTTATCGTTGGTGATGTATAAGATCTCAACCAAGAGCATGATATAATCATTCATACCAAAACTGGTGATTTTCAACGAATTGATGAGCAGCACCCACTATATCTTCCACTGCAATATCCATTAATTTTTACAGCTGGTAGTGATGGATATATCGACAACATTCTGCATCACCCAACTCCTTTCACAAAAAGTCAAAAATTAAGGAAGGTTACCATGAGAGAGTACTTCGCTTTCCACTTGCAATTCCGTGGGAATCAATCCTCAGCACTACTGCATTCGAGAAGACAATTGCAACAGTTTATTGTTGATGCTTATACGATGGTAGAGTCTCATAGACTATCCTTCATTCACTTTAATCAAAAGAGATTGAGGGTAGATCTATACAATGGATTGCAAGATGCATTTCTAAGAGGCGACAGAGAAGGTTCTTCATGCGGAAAACAGATCATTTTACCGTCATCCTTCACAGGTGGTCCATGGTATATGATCCAAAATTACAAAGAGGCAATATCTATTTGTAATTGGGTTGGGTATCCAGATTTGTTTCTAAGCTTCACGTGTAACCCATTGTGTCCTGAGATCACTCGGTGGTTAAGATCCAAGAATCTTCGACCAGTAGACTCACCTCAAATTCTATCTCGAGTATTAAATATGAATCTCGATTATCTAATGAAGGATTTAAGAGAAGGATGTTTCATTGGAAAATCAAGGGAAGGTAACCATCTATTAGCATTTATCAATTTTTATTACCCATACCATTTGCAATTTTCTCATCACTTACTCACTACAACACTTTTGTATTCCACACAGTTGTTCGAACTTTAGAGTTTCAGAAACGTGGCTTGCCTCATGTGCACATATTATTATTTCTCTGCAGTGAAAACAAAGTGAACAATCCAGTATCTATAAACAAATATATCTGTGCTGAAATTCTAGAAAAAGATGCTTACCCACAGCTACATGAGGTTGTCAAATGTTTTATGCTCCACGACCCTTGTGGTGCTGCGAACAGATCATCAACATGCATGAAATATGGTAAATGTTCAAAGTATTTTACAACAAACATTTCTGAAAGTACAACAGTTGATGACGATGGATGTGTCGTTTATCGGAGAAGGGATGACCAAAAAACTATTCTGAAAAATAAAATCCCTCTGGATAATCGCTATGTAGTTCCATACAATCCTGTGTTTCTATTAATGTACCGTGCACATCTCAACATTGAAGCTTGTAGTCAGTCATCTTCAATAAAATATGTGTTTATGTATATCAGCAAAGGAAATGACCGAGTAACGACAGCACTCTATGAAGGAAACAATGAACAATCCACACAAAATACGGTAGATGAAATAAAAATGTATTATTACTCTCGATACATATCTCCTTGTGAGTCATGTTGGAGGATTTTATTCATATGATATCCACTACAGATATCCACCAGTGGAGAGGTTGCATTTCCATTTTCCACAATAGAACTGTGTCACATTTTCAGACACCGATAACATTGAAGATGTATTGAATCATACAAACAATTCACAGTCAATGTTGACCTCTTGGTTCGAAGTAAATATTATATACCCGGAAGGAAGAGGATTAACATTTTTAGAGTATCCAACTAGATTTTTGTTCCACTCTCAAGACTAAAAATGGCATCCCCGGAAAGAAGGAATCTGTATTGGGAGACTGTACTATGTGCCTCAAACCATAGGTGAACTCTACTACTTGAGGATACATCTAACAAAAATCAAAGGTGCAACTTCTTATGAGTATATCATGACAGTAAATAGAATTACTCATGGTACATTTAGAGAGGCTTGCTCTGCTATGGGACTGCTTACAGATGACAGAGAGTTTGTCGAAGCTATAAAAGAAGTCTCCACCTAGGGAATGGGGCAACATGTACGCAGGCTGTTCGCGAACAAGTTAATCTGCAATAACATATCTTGCCCAGATCTGGTGTGGGATGCAACCAAAGGCATACTATCTGAAGACATTTTATATATACAAAGAAGGAAGCAACTAATTCCAGGTGCACATTTTGTCATATACCTGCTTCATAGTTTTATTTTCATTGTCTTGCCATTGTCTAATTATTACTGCCCGCTGTTATTTATAGCATTGTAATAGATAAGAACTGCACATGTTTTTTAACATAATCTGGGAGCAAAGGACCATTATTTTCAACAGTCTAATATGTTATGTGATGGAATATAATTTTCTTTTGTAAGCATTCAAAAAATAATAAGTTCACTAATTCGAATATCTGTTCAGTCCAAACATTATGAGTACAGTTATTTCAATCTGTAGAAATATTCTGCATTCTCATTCAGTAAATACAAATATAATACTTCTAACCAAATTGAACTAGCAAACATTGTACACTTTTCTCTGGTATAACTTTGATTATATTCATTATAATCCATTATAAGAAATTATTACGGCCTTTCTATACATATATAGTGGATATTACTTGTATCATTTAAATATGTACCATTTTATACAGAAAATCAACACTTTCATATGAATTTTAATCATAGTACATTGCCATCTGGATTACTATATTTGAATCTGTATAAAAATTCTGCATTATCATACATTAATAAAGAATATAATACTTCAAACTAGATTGAACGTCCAGTCATTGTGCAGATTGTGAAACTATAACATTGTTTATATTCATTGTAATCAAGTCATATAAAGTTTACAAGCTTGCTATTAGAGTATAATTACATTGAATTTTAAACTAAACAATCTTGTACATGTTATACACCGATTCATATATCATTTATACATATTATTATGCCATCAGTACTAAAAAATTAGATTCTATACAAATAATATTCATTTTTAAACATGATATTAATGTATAATACTTATACTGAATTACAACTTCCAATCAATGCAGATTTGACACTCACAAATCATTAGATACATATATATGCCTTAAGAGAGATAAAATACATTTTACAGAGCAATAGAAGATCAATTCAGTTATATCCTCCTATGCCACTTCCAGATTCAGATTCTGAATCTAGTACAAATCGTTTAGTTGCAGAAGAATTGAATTACAACAGAGAATGAAATCTAGAAGACGAAAACCATTTACAAAGTTTGCTTACAGATGAACAGAATGATGTTATGTCTATCATTCTCTCTCCAGTATCTACCAACTCAGGGGGGTTCTTCTTCTTGCATGGTTATGGAGGCACAGGTAAAACGTTCATCTGGAGAGTATTAACATCATTGCTGCGAGCACAGGGAACAATTGTACATGCAGTTTCATCGAGTGGAATAACTTCACTACTTCTACCTGGCAGAAGAACAGCGCATTCCAAATTCCGTATTCCAATCTCCATTACCGAACATTCAGTTTTTAATATTCAACAGGGGAGTGACGTATCAGAGCTTCTACATTTAACTAAACTCATAATTTGGGATGAGGAATCCATGATTCATAAGTTCTATTTTGAATCTTTAGACCGAACTCTTAGGGACATTTTGACTGCCAGAAATGATAATGCTTGGAATTTGCTGTTCGGAGGATTAACAGTTGTCCTGGGAGGAGATTTTAGGCAAATACTGCTAGTTATACTAGGAAGAAACAGATCTAATATTGTCTATGCAAGTTTTAATTCATCGTATCTTTGGCAACACTATCGGGTGCTGTCTCTTACAAAAAACATGAGACTGCATAGTACAACAACCACAAATGATGCGTCTGAGTTACATGATTTTGAAAAATGGACCTTAGATATTGGTGAAGGTCGAATTTGAGAACCAAACGATGGTGAAGCACTAATTCCAATTCCATAAATGTTTCTTCTTACCAACAGTTATAATGCCATGGCTGCAATCGTCTACCATACATACCCGGGTTTCTCTAGAAGACACAAAGAACGATCCTATCTAAAAGATGGTGCAATTTTAGCACCAACCCGAGATGTCGTACAAGAAGTCAATGAATATATGTTGACCCTCAATGGCTACAAAAACAAAGATTACTTCAGCTCAGACTTTGTTTGCAATGCAAGTTTTGATATAGACAAACCAAAAAATATTTACACATCTGACATGTTGAATGGTATAAACGTCTCTGGATTGCCTGCCAACAAACTTACACTTCAACTTGGTGTTCCGATTATGTTACTCTGAAATGTGGACCAATCAGATGGTTTGTGTAATGGAACTCGTATGATTGTAACAGACTTGGGTGAACATGTTATTGGTGCCAAAGTATTAAATGGATGTCATTCAGGATATTCTGCGTTCACTCCAAGATTAACTATGACTCACTCTGATGGTAAATGGCCATTCAAACTATAAAGAAGACAATATCCTTTGACAGTTTCTTATGGAATGAATATTAATAAAAGTCAGGGTCAATCATTGAATTCAGTTGGGCTTTATCTTCACAAACCAGTGTTCACTGAAGGTCAATTATATGTTGCAGTGTCTAGAGTCACATTAGGTACTGGATTGAAAATTGTAGTTGATGGTAACAGTAATGAGTCCAACAATTACACAGAAAATATTTTCTACAAGGAAATCCTTCATAATCTGTCTTAGGTATCAATCGTATTGACTTCTATATGCTTCATTCTGCTCTGGAAAATGATTATCCATATTGTCATGAATTTTTTATATGCTCAATATGAATTTTTTGAACACTGAATGATTATGTAGTGTAAAATATATGTCACGCTCAATAACCATGCTGAATGAGATTAGCCCAGATGACGATGAAACACTGTGAATACAAGTTTGGGTCTTGAACATGTGGTTCAATTCGTCTTCCAAATACTCCAACGAAATCGTTGTTGTTGATCTTGTACTGTGCGACATCTAGGTAACTATTCCTTGCAACAAGTCATTATAATTTACTTTCATTGTTTGTCACCTACGAACTGAACATTTACATATATATATATATATATATATGTATATGCAGTAATCAATCCTTGTAATTTTTATTAATTCCTTAGTAACATTCTGTTTAACATACTCTATGCAGGGAACCAAGATTCAATGTACCATTACAAATCGACAGCTTATATCTTAGTACAAAAACCTGTTGGTTGAGGGACTATGCTATATTGTACAAAACTCCCAAATAGCTTCCAACCAAGGCAGTTACCTCGCAACAAGACACCGTTGTCGAATCATGTTCACATCCATGACATTTGTTCATCCGTGTGAAGTATAAATACCTATTTGTAGTTTTCAATATATATCGTTCGATGACATAATTCACGAAAAAAATCCCTGAGGATCATTTAATAGGTACAAGTGGTTAATACAACATATAAAACCTTCCATTGACCAAGTATTGTTATATTAATCTACACATACTATTTTAATACAGCCATATGTTATTCAGAAAAAAATTTGTTTATCTGTACTATGATTTAGAACTAATTGGAGTCCTACGTTACTCACATCCCATGCAATCAATGGGCAGTGCGAACCACAGATTACAGATTATTTTAGAAGATTTCCGGTACATTTTTGTTGACTACTTTCAGCACTTTACTGTAAAATATAACATTTACTCATTTACTCATTTTGTTTCTCTGCAGACGGATTCAAATAACCTGCAGCTTATGGGTAAATTTTGCAACTGAAATGTCACGTTACATGGAAAACAAATCAGACCCCAATACCATATTAATATTACAGCTTTTCCAGGTTAAGAATTTGATGGGTATGGTTTCTAATTACACTTCTTAAACTAAATCTATCTAAATGTGTTCTCACATATGTGGTTTCAATATAAAAATATATAATCCTGATTTCAAACTGCTTTTAGCCTCTGTTCTTGTCGCAACAACTGTTAATGCAACAAAAATTCTCTACAACCCAAACCTTCCTGCAGTAGACAACTTCAAAAGCCGGTAAATATGTTAATAACTTTTGTTTAGAGGTACTTTGATTAAAATATCTCATTGTCATAACTGTAATACCCAGATGTTGTTAATGCTTACTTCCATGTACGTTGTTCTGCTATTTCCAGGCTTGGTGTGATAATAGCATCACATATACATTCTCCATGACCAACAACTCCCAACCAAACCATGGAAATACCATATTGGAATAACAAGAAAACCATTTTAGATGTCAAAAACAGTCAACATGTCAGCAATCTTCACTTATTTTCCTATTTTGTTTATGCAATAATATTAACTGCTCACTACCGTCCTCTAATAAATTCATCATTGACATGACAACAATAAACTGCAGGCTACTAAATGATTAATTGCAGTTTCAGTTCAAAAAGTTCAAAGCACCCACAACTGGTTCTATGAATCATGCCAGTCCTACATGAAGAAAGTCCAGATTTTAGATGGAAACATTTCCTGCATGTCCTTCAACTCCTCATGAACAAGCTATATTCCAAGGTTAGAATGTATTCAATGCTTCCTAAATATCTTTTTATCATTATGCTACTACCTTCATTCAGCTACGCAATCCAATGTATAAAGAAACTATAGTCCTAATAATTATTGCAATAGGTTTAGAGTTTAACTACTCGATACAGATAGAATGGACTCTTTTTCTATATTATTATTTGAAAAACATGTCATGCAATAAAAAAATAGCTCTACAACTAAGAGTGACTTTGATACAGGTAATTCCAGATCCATATATCATCTCTTTTAAAAATAATTGAAATATTTATAATTACACTGACAATGGTTTTTTTTAATAGGACGATGACGAGTTTGGTTTCCCCCAAGAATTTCACTTCTTCAAAACCAGTAAATTTTTGTTGGGAATTGAGCTGAAGGATTACAATATTAAGAATCGTTATCATCCATTTGAGAAAAATTGTTACAAAGTGGTTTATATGAATGATAATGACAAGTAAATCAACCTATTCACTGAGGTCTTAGAACATAAACATGCCAGTCTCCATTTTATTCGACTTATCTGTAAACACATCAACTGAAAATACCTTACATGTTTCTTCATTAATATATAGGCCCATCCAAGCAGTTGTTCTTCTACAGTAAACAATATCGATCATTGTATTCAGGTAACTAAACTTTTATTTATTTAATATGTCATTGTAAAAATGGATTCCAGTTTATTGAAATTTTCCTTTTACATTACCTCATAGGATCGTCAAACTGTTGGGTCTTCTTCTGGTACTTTAAACAGTGATACAGGATTACATACTCCAACCTTCAACCCGTGTTCTACTCGGGTATACATATGTTATCTCCTATTACTCCTAAATTATTTCCATTACTGTAACAACACATTACAATTCTGTGAAGTATTTTGATTTTTAGATATTTATAAATCAAACATGTACAGATTTATTATATCTATGTGATGATAAAAAACAGTCTACTATAGAAGCTTTGATCTTATTTTCACTACTTTTAATTGCTCAATTTTATAGTTTCACCTTTTCTAACCGTAATCATCTTTGTAGAAAAATTTGTCGCATTGTTTTGATGCTGACAATGCTGTGCAAGATAATGTCTAGACGTCTCGAGACAGCATGCCTACAACATGTCCATCTTCTGAATTACAGACCATGCCAAAGGGATATATAAACAAGAAAACCGAAAAAAACAGATTGAAAACTCAAACAGGTTATAGAAGGTAAACATACATCTACACTAATCAAATACTTCTCATTACTGTGTTTATAATTATTATTTGTAGTTCACCAAGTATTATAATTGATAGAGTTGAGAGAGTTCATTTCAAACTTCTCCTGATACTATTTCAGAATTTTTATAACATTACTATAAAATGTGTCATTGAGAAGACTATTTCACTTTGAGTATTTCCGGTTAAAAAACTAATACGATTTTCTCTATAAAATTTTGACATGAACTTCAAACATTAACGACTGGAACTGGTTAAGAATTCTTTAAAACTTTTATGATGTAGAACATTGTTTCACTATCAGCTACAGCTAATTTATGTTTCCTTCACTTATTTGAGATGAAACGATTGCTGGGTTCTTGTCATTATGTTGGAGGACTGTGCTAGAAGAGTAAATGTCAAATGTTTTTGCTATGGAATATCCCTGCACTATGTTTCATCAGTTGGACAGTTTCCAAAAAATTGCGTATCTATGGTATTTCATGCTGCAGAGATATGTAATCTGGGAATTGTTTTTTATTATACATCTTCCAAAATGCCACACGGTTTTCATCACTTTTGATTAATAATTTTTCTCATTCTGCTGTATGGGTTTTAATTGTTATGTATTTCCAATATAATGGACAGTTTCCAGCTTTGTATCATGATGCTGTCTGTTTTTTAATGTGGATGTATGTAATTCAACAGTTTAAATTTCAGAATTGTATTATCCTAATATTTCTATTTATTTATATTTACCTTATAATATTTATTACATAGTAATTTCTGTTTACTTTCATGAATATTATTCTCCTATTATTAGCATATTACTCTGGTCACCCATTCAAAAGGTGTATCCAAATTCTATGCACTCATATTCCATAAAAATACAGTATTAATTCCTAATTAACATTTATTCAACATTGTTGTTTATTCGCAACATTTATAAGTACTAATCTAAAATTTTTTTTTCAATTACGCCGTGAGAAATTACGGGCGAGTACTAGTTACCATAGAACCTTAGTGAAAACATGAATACTGTCAAAAGGTAACTCTTTCCACATACCAAAATCCCAAAAAAATCTATATAATCAAACCATAATATCACTTATTACTTATATCATTCATTAGCTCATGAATACAATCATTCATCTCATTATCTTCTTATCCCTTCATTATGCACATATCATTTACTTTCTGAATAACCTTCCATGGTTACCGGTACCATTCAACATATACATTCAAATACTTTAGGAAAAAAATAGTCTAACAATCCTTAGATGATTCTTTATTCCATAGTACCATACATTATTCTTTATAAACATACAATCATTCCACTAACTTCATAAACCACTGACTGAGCTTCATCATTTCTTTCATCTCATATTACATTTGTAGTCTCTTCATCATCATCCACATAAATACTACTCATATGACCATGCTGATTCTTTTCATGATATTTTCCCTTAGGGCATTGGTTTGCATAATGCCCATACATTCCACATTTAAAAAAACTAATCATTGTTGATGTCGTAGAAATACCATTATCCTTTTCCATGATGTTAATTGAACCTCTTCCTTTGCACTTACTGGCTTTGTGTCCTTATTTTCCACACCAAAAGCATCTTCATGTTCCTTTGAAACAATCTCCATGATGCCTCTTCCCACATGATTTACATGAGGGAAATTGATCTTTCTTTCCTCTATGATCATCATGAAACTCTATCTTTCTCTTATTATCTGAGTCGGGAAACTTACCAATGTTGTGATTATTGATCATATTATGAGATTGTCGATTATGTATAATAACGTTGTTTGGACTTCCAAATCCCGTTTCATTTGGTTTCTCATGAAGAATATCATTCCATTGTCCATCATATCCTCTATAATCATGAATCTTCCTGTTTCCATCCATTTTCTAAAACCCAAAAAGAATAGTGTGAGAGGAAAAAATCATGTTAGGGAAAACAACATAGTAAATGGGGAGTACCCTCAATATCAAACATCTTAGGTTAAATTCTATGATCGTTACCGTAGTTCTAAGACTATATCCTATATGTATACTTATCCTTAGGGACATACCAAGACATACTATAGAAATATCTCTAGGGATCTAACTGACGTTTGCGCATCCTAGTTTCCAATGGTTGACTAAACCTTTCTTCTGATACCAACTGTAGAGACCCAAAGATTAACGTACATGGAAATTACATTACTTTTGCGGAATACTTAATACATAACAAAAACAGACACAGAAGGATCATAATAGTTAATTGTCTTTGGAAACTTGGAATATAAACTTCTAATCATGTTGAAAGATCTTCAAAAAATCCCATAATGATCTTCCCCTTTTTGTTTCCTTACCTAAAAACTTTCTTAATTTCCTAGGGAAATTAAAACAAAAAAAGGGTGATCTCAAATGATCATTAATGTAAAACATAGTGAACATAAAACAATCCAAAAACATTTGAAAGCAAAAAATTGAACATGAAATTTAAACATCAAAATCTTGAGCCACGACATAAATCGTGGAAGTACATAAGGCATATATAATAATGGAACATCAACCATGATACAATATATTGGGAATAAAACATGTAATTGAAGCAACCATTCAGCACATGATATGATTTCCATAGTAGCCAATGCATTGCTGTCAAGACCATCTTAGTGGACAAGGTCCTTTTTGAATCGAGTTCACTCCTCGTTTCAGTACTGTAACACTGAACCAGATTAACTTACCATTCCATCCATGTCTATCTCATGAGATATAAATCTTTACCCAATGCATTGGAGGGAGATATAGGTCCTACCCATCTCATAATGAAATAATTCTTACTTGTGCCACAAAATAAACATAAAACATTCATCATAACACAAAGAATAAAATGGGTTTCATAAACATCATCCCATCGTCACATAATCCATATAACATAAATGGATATCATTTCATAATAAGTAAAGTTAAACCATGTAAATCATAGGGACATTATACTTGAAACATACACGTATGAAATAATTTCATCTTAGATGGAAAAATGGTTTTGATAAAACACATGAAATGAATTCTTGAGGAAAATATCCTTTCTTCTTCAGAATCATTTACTTTTCAAAAAATGTCATGCAACATTAAAAGAAAATTATTTTGTTGAAATTAGTCATGATATATTTTGGAGAACTCTTCATGAAAATAAGGCTTTATAAAACCGTAAAAACATGTTCGTGTTGTATAAGTTAAAAAAACATTTATTCTCGTACTTTTGCCGGAAAAGACAAAAAGTACCTCGTAAAAGAAAGATTCCATACATACCATGTAGTCAATGTAAAAAATGGGTAAAAAGGACATTAAAAATACATGAAAAAGTTTCTAGAAAACATGGACAAGGATGATTCCAATAACCATAGTAAATACTTATGAATAAACAATCTCGGATACAAACAAGATTGGAAAGATTATCCCTTACCTTAGGTCTGATTTGGTTCGTATGTATCCGAACCTCCTATATACTGATTTAAATAATGTCATTTACTTATTACAGAATCATATTAATTTTTATGATATCATATATGGTTCACTTATGACTCTATATTACCCGTTCTTTTGTAAATTCCATGTTAAAGAGCGTTTTGGGTAAAATCATTTCATTTGTCGTCTGTGTTTTGACTTGTAGTTATTCATATGATTACTTAGATAATGATTAATTAATTCCAGAATATAAAAATTGATTTATAGATATTATATATTCAGAATATATATATATATATAATAGATCGATAAATCGGAAGAAATACACCGTTCATGGAGACGGTAGGCCGTACGTACACATGAACGTTGTTTTCGTTTCCTTATTGAATTGAATGGAATTAAGTATATAACATACATATATATATATATAAATACAGTATCATTATTATGTCATATATTTCATTATTACTTATTATATATACTTTATAATCATTAATGAATGGTTAACATGGAAAATGAATCTCATCTCGTCGTGGAGACGGTAGTCCGTACGTACGCACGAGGGGTGATATCGTTCCCATAATTATTGAATAGAATTGGAGTGGATGGTATAATATATCAGAATAAGTATGATTTTATAATAACCATATATAGTTATTCTTTAGACCATTATACCCATCCATGTAAGGTGTTGGTGGAAAAACAGATTACACCACGTTGTGGAGACGATATTCCGTACGTACGCACACGTGGTAATTTTGTTTTCCGTAGGATGGATTGAAGGTGAAATAGGGTTGTTTAGTATTTTTAATAACATATCATTATATTAGGGATACTTATTTTGTTACTTCATAATGAGTAAACTAAAGAAGAGGTAGTAGAAGAAGAATGGAACTTGAAGAAAACGGTAGAAGGTATTACCTCTTTCTCGAAGTGCCTCCTTTAAACATTCTCTTAGGGCACTAGAGTTGGTCTTTTAAGAAGACTAGTACCTCTAGTAGGTTTCTAAGGAAGTGGGGAAGTAAAATGGGCAGGGTTTGGCCGAGCTTAAAGGCTCCAAATTGTGTGACTAGAAGAGGGAGGAGATTCCCTTTTATACGGGAGGAGAGGTGCACCTTTTGAAATATAAGAAAATATTAATTTATATTAAATCCTAACCACACATAAAAACTTCAAAAATGACTCAAATACAAATATTAGATGAGATAGGGTTGTTATATCATCAACCAATAAAATTTATACATTTTAGGAATTTATTTTAAACATTATCAACTTGATTTATCCTTATTTAATGAATTTAATTATATTATTGGTGATAAAATTATAAATTTTAAATTATTATAAATAATTACTTATTTGGTGTGAATTGTCCATAATTGGATAATTTATAAAATTTTAGACTATTTAAATTTAAATTTATAAATTTTAAATATTTTTATGATTTTTAAACAATTTTATATTATGTTATTTTTATAAAATAACAATAGTGTCAATTTTGACACTATATATTTATTTGAATTTAAATAAAAAATATACAGAAGATATGTTCAAACTAAAAGATTTAATAGATTAATAACTTGTCATATTTATATATAAAATTAGCGGAGAACATTAAATAGTTCATATATTATTTATATTAATATTTTTAAAACCATTTATTTGATATTTCTCTTAATAAAATAATTTCAACATCACTATTATGTCACCTTTAATGGTCATTATTTAATCCGTAAAAATTATAAATAAATTCTTATGATGTATATAATTCTATTATCTTTCTGTATACTATTCATTTTTGATGTTTCATGAAGTTTATCCCAAATGTAAAATTAATATACTTATAAGATTTAAGAGAGTGACATATTGTCACTTTCTTTAGTTTTAATATTAATTATATTATTTCATAGTTAGAATTCCATGAAATGAATCTAGTCCGACCCTTAGGTGTAATTGGTCGACTTTTATTCACCCAATATGATTTTTCCAAGTGTTAGGGTAATTTTATAATCTTATTTTTACCCTTAATTACACGATTTACCTTTAACTGTAGTAAATAAAAAATTATCGTAGTTACTATTCATAATATCAAAAAAAATTAACCTATTAACATAATTTGGACCCACTGAACCCAAATATTGATTCCATTTTTTCAAATTCAATACACAGAAGTTGCAGAAAATAAATTAAAATTAATCCCGTTGTCAAATGAAAACAGGTTTTTGTTTAAAACATTTCAAAAGATTGAATTGATTTAACCTACGAATTCAATGTAAAATCAATGCTAATGACATAAATTATATTAAATGGTAAAAATATATTCTATAAATACTTTAAAACCATTCAATATTATAATTTAACCGTATAAATTATTACGATGAAAAAAGTTGTTTTTAATTTAAATATATCGTGTTTTTACTATTCATTAAAATATGAAAGTTATCAGAATAATATGAAAAAAATTTCCAAAGTAAATTTTTATATCCTGATTCGAATGAAGAATTTTATTTTGTCAAATTTAACTTATAAACATTTCAAAAACTAAATTTAATGTGGGTGCGCCATCAAAAGGTGGCAAAACTGCATTTTTGGAAAAATTCTTATTTTACTCGAAAAATTTATTTTGTTCTCATACCATGTTCTAGAAAATGTGTAAGATGAATAATAATGTTATAAAATTCAAAAATTAGTTAATACTATTCATAATGACTAGTTCGTGATAATATTATAACCATATATCATTGTTTAGTGAAACCCGGTATTGCGTACAACACATGCTATCGAGGAAGGTCGTGATTGCGTGTAATGCAAGCCAAATCAGGGTTGCGTGTAGTGAAAGACTCTTTTGTTGTTTCGTAAAACAAAATACAACCATGATTCATTTATACATTGAATATATATATATATATATATATACACATACACACTCAATGTTGTATAGAATAACAACTATCAAATAAACTTGAAATTGTGTGTAGCATGATCCAAGAATATTGATGCGTATACTGCAAGATAATACAGTGTTGCGTATAGCACACTATAATCTTGTTGTAGCATAAATCACATGACATCAAATAAATTAAAAATAATACTTATCATAAAATATCGGGTTTTTACAATGGGTGATGTAGAAATAACATTTACGTATTATAAGATTTAATGTTACTCCTCTTGGAAAATTATTTTCATTAATATTTATTAGTGGATATAGAAAGATAATTAATTTTTATAAAAGAAAATTAAAATAAAAACGTTTCTATTCATAATGAAAACTATTAAATTTTAGTGAGGAATCCTATATACTATACACATAATCTAAAGAGAATGATTGATAATTTCATTGATGGGATTGGGATATTTCATTTAATGGATATACTCATCCCAAATTTCTAATCATATGAGGAAATTGTAAGATGTGGTATAAATATAATGAATTATTTATCCATGTATCATGGATTTGATTGGAATTAATATAATTATAGTATGAAGATAAAACATTGGATAAAGGTAACAAGGCAATTAATGATTTTTCCCATGCGATAATTGTGGAAGGAAACAATCTAGTACTTTCTTAAATGGAAATGGAGTTTTATACATCAACATAGAGAAAGGCAATTATACTTTCGATGACAAGGGACATAAAGAATCTAAAAATTTATATTTATTTACATATATTTCGATGGAGCATTATAAAAATAAATTAACCAAGATTCAAGGGAATATACCTCAAAATAATACATAGGACAACATTCAATATTATTCTTCTACTACAAATGAAGAGGAATGATTAATGAGATTTTTATGATAATGATTTATATTATAAATGTATTTTATATTTGATATTATTCTTATTATAATTTTTAAATGTATAAAGATGATATTGTTTTAATTTTTAATTTAGGATATGAGATAATATGTTTAATAGTACCAATGTCGGGTAATTTTAGTTCAGTGTAATGCTAAACTTTTTAGAAATGTAAATATATAAGGTAAATAATATGTAATATATGGATGTTGTTTAGATAATAATTATAGGGAAATTTATATGGGATGGTATATGTGGACATAAAATCGATTAAAAATTTAATGGTTTTTCAAATCATTACAGAAGATTACTATATTATTAGACTTATGGTATATATTTGATAACTATAGATTTTATTTCAGATTTATACATGTTTTTGTTAAGTATTTTTGCGGATAATTGTATTAATATATTTTTAATGTAGAATTATGATACATAATATATTTTTTTCTGAATACAATGATGTTTTTTGACTTTTCAAGACCTTCCATCTAATTTTATCGACAATGAATTTTGGCATACATGTTTTTAGGTATCATTTTGGTAAAACATTTTTTAAATTGGCTAATTTTTACATTGTGGTTTTGTTAATTTTTTAGAAATGATTTCATTTTATATTTTAACTTGTGTGAACCATATTTATTTGCAAAAATGGTTAGAGATTGGAGAAAGGACGTGTCAATTTTCTATTTATCTTACAATCCATTAAATATAATTTTAATGCGTCTAGAATAAAAAATAAATTTTTGGTTATTCATATATTGTAGTATGAGATGGACCACAAAATTATTAATTCAAAAACAATGTATGAAATTGGTATTATGAAATAGAATTTTTTCAAGTATGTATATATTCAAATATTCAGATATAGTTAAATAATTACTCATCATTAGGAAAATAATATTGAAAAAAATGTTAACATATTATCATCATATCTGACGTACCAAATGTTATGTTAAATCATCATATTTTTTAGGACATTATATTTTCATTACTCAAGAACATTCATGATATCAATGATCTATTTCATAGTGTAAAATTCTTTATGCTTTTCTTCTATGTCTATATCTTCAATTACCACCAATGTTATCCTCCTTGAAAACATAGTGATGTGTTATTGTAGATGAAATTTTTATTTAAATTTATAAAAAAATCATGATGATGTTTTAATAATCCAATTTATGATGTGGGTTTCCAAAAAGAGACTGTCAATTTTCAAACCCTTAATTTTGAAAGACTCTATTAAATAGTGAGGACATAATTCATTTATGGGGATACAATGTAATTACCTGTGATTTTAAAAGATTAACACCATATTTGACTATGTATATAACATGAATGAACATTATTATAATAGGATTTAACCAATATTGAAATTATGATATAATTTTATTTAATGAAAATCAATCTCCTCAATAGCTTATGATTCACACAATACCAAGATTAAATGAAACACAATATTCTATTAAAATTTTATTATATATACATAATGATAATAATAGACAATATGATTGTGAGTTTTAATAGTAAAATATATTTTGTTAGAATTTTGTGTCATAAACATGAATAAAATAGATTCAATTGTTATCTATTGATTTGATATAAAATAATAATCCTTTAAATGAAAATTAAATGTTTTAGGAATGAATTTCTTTTCTTAAAAGGAGGGTTTGTCACGCTTTGAATGTAACTTATTTTTAAAAAAAAATTAAAACTATAATTGAGAAAATAAAAAAAAATAATATAAATTTCAAAACTAACTTTTGGTGAATTTATAGAATTTTCTGAAAGAATTAATTTTTTGATCAATTATTAAATTTTTTTATTTTTATTAAAATATGATTTTTTTAAAATTAGTTTGAATGTAAAATAATTTTATAAATTAATGTTATTGTAAAATTACTAATACCTAAATAATTTAGTTCATTTTATTCAATTTAATATTTAATTCTGAAATAAAAACATTTTATACTATAGAATTTTTTCATTAGAAAAATTGTTATTTTAATATGTCTTCTTGTTTAATTTTAAATTGATTTCTATAATATTTGAAGATTGAAGATGGAAAAATTCATTCTATTTTTTAATTATTATTATTTATATAAATAAATAACTTAAAATTAGTTTTCCTAATAATAAATAATAATAATGTAAAAAGTAATTACCATGAGTATAGTAAAATATGTTTATTAGGTTTAAACTATGATGATATGTGTAAATGTGACAAAACAATTTTAAAAATAGATTTTATGTAAATATTTAGATATTATCACCTATATTATTTTATAATGACCCCTTTTTAGGAATTTTTTATTAGATAAATGATGGAATCCATTTTTCTTTTCAAAAATCAAATTTTGGTCGTCTCCCCCAATTATTAAAAGCCACCCTCCCTTATATTATTTAAACAACCATAGTAAGATGGTATAAAAATTAAATACCAAAATACATTAATGATTCCTATTAAAACATTCTAGGGTCATTTTATTTATCAAAATTACAATATATTATGTATTTATGTATAAACCGTAATGGGTTATTCGAAGAAGAGATGCAATTCTTAAAATGTGTATTTGTTGTTTTATCCAAACTCTTTAAAATATTATTCAATCATTATAATATAATAAAACAATATCTATTACATATTGAGTTTTTATTATTTTAATTTCACAACCAATATCTATCTTCATGTCAATCAAATGGAAAAAAAATTATTTAGCATGTGTACGAAGGATTACCGCATAAAATATTATTGTAATTCATTTTATATCATATCCATTTAAATATGGATAAAATGGTGTATTTAAAATATTAATATGATAATTAATTTTTTTATAATATCTTTTTTTATATAACATATAAATTTTTACTTTCTATTTCATGGTGGGATATGATAATATCGCTCATCTGTACGGATGTCTATCATCTCGTGAAGCGATATGATTCCTTTATCAATTATTCTATACATGGAAGTTATAATGTATAAATGTAATGATATATTTGTGATATTTATGAAAATAAAATACTTATTTAAATATAATATCAAAACAAAAATAATATGTTCCAATTCATTGAAAAAAAAGAGATGCTTAAGCTTATGTATTGTCTATTGCCTCCACACATCAATGTGAAATATTTTTCATTTCATTGTTACATGTTTGGTAATAATTATGGATTTTATTTTTATAGAAAATATATAAAACATAATAATTTTTTTATTGGATAATTAATATTTATCTTCTTTTCCTGTCATCCATCGAGAAATATCGAATATCGTTCATGTGTATATATGACTTTCTGTCTTCATAAATGGTATAATCCATTTTATAGCTCCAAATATTATATATTACTCACCAAATATGTATAATGAATATATACAATATTTATATCTTTTTTATCATTATATATATTATAAAATCATGACAAATTTTAAAGGGATAATTTTTTCTGAAGAAAAACATAAAATATAAAATGAATCAATTCTCACCCAAAACAATGATGTTTACAAAGATTTGTAAATAAAAAAGAAATAAAATATAATAAATAAGTATTATATTTTATGATATGTATGAGTATTGTTATTTTTTATATTTATTATACATTAATATTTATTATAAAATAGGTTTAGATCCATATGAAGGTATTCAAACATGGGTAAGGGTTTCTTGTCTAACATTTTCATCCGTTAGACATATGCCATATTACCCATATGGTATTTTTTTGTCATGAATATAATATAACATTATCATATTATATTATTAATACAATTATCATAATGGTATTTAAATATTCATTTTATTATATTTATTTCATGGGTTTTATGAGTCAAATTCTACCAAAGTGTTAATTGTTAATATTACAATCTCATCAATTATCTGAATTGTCAGTGATTAAATATTCAATTATGAAATGATATGATATATCAAAAATTAAATTCATGGATTTTATTTTCCATTAAATTATTGAAATTTCCATGAAATGACATAATTATATTGTCTTTTCTACTTAATAATATTGTGAAAGTGTTTTTATGAAAATCCTAATTTATTTCTATCTTGTGTCAAAAATATTTTTCTGTCAAAAGCATGTTTAAGAAAAAATCCTAAAAAGTTTTATTTTTAATTATATAAATTATATATTAAAAATATTTTAATTATTCTTTTATTTTTTTTAAATAAAGTTAATTATGGTGTTGTTTTCCTAAACAATACATCTTTGGGATTTATAAAAATATATGAATGTAATATTTGTTTCACCATGTATGGAATGAAAAAAATTTCCTTTATCACAACCAATAAGTGTTTTAAATAATATACTATAATTTTAATATGACATGTTAAAATGTAAATTATTTTCAAAAAAATTTGGGAAGCATTATATATATATATATATATTATAGTTCCATATTTAAAAAGTTATTTTCATCAGGAATATTTTTAATAAAAATTTTATGGTATTTATGTAAATCAATGACATAATACCTTTGTTGTACTTATGATCCAATGGTGATATATTGTACTTATATAATTCATATTATTTCTTTTTAGGGATTTTGATCTATTTGATTAAGGATGTACAATTATCTTACCATTCACCATATTAGTATGGATGGTTTATGATTTTGATTATTTGATTGGGGTAAGTATTAAACTTTATTATATTATATTTTCAATATGTGTGTTTAGTTTATTATTTTTCACCTCATTAATTAGAATAATGATAAAGGAATAGATATTTATTCATGGGTCATGGTTATAGATATCCATTCATTGTATTGAATGGTCTCACAAGACAAATCAATTGGCCATATTGGTTGGGATTTACCGAAAAATATAAATAGTATTATAAATGTTCTTGAATGTATATTTTAGATGTTTGAAATTATAAATTCCATCCTTATGAGATTATTTATTTATTTCAATGTTTTTAATCTACTAGTCATAAAATTCATTGATATGTTTTCATGCTCATATGACTGATGATATGGATTTATTTTAACTTTATTTATTCCTTCAAAATTATCATTATGTTATTTTTTAAATGGAATGTGTTATGGTTATTTAACAAGAAATATTTATTATTACTATTTACTCATGATAGAATCCACTATATGATTACCATTATTTTTTATATGAGATCACCCCTTTCTAATGATTCATTTTCTCCGGGATACCATCAATTGTTTTGTGATTGATAGTTGGGATATTCTAAGGGGAATACTGTTATTCTCAAAGATAAAACTCTCTATATTATATGTTTTCAAATGTTTTATAAATTCATGTTTTCTGGATTACCAATATGATTAACCAACATGGACCTTCATGATGTTATTCATTATACATAGTACGAATGTAATATGTATCCACATGCTTCATACTACCGGCATTAGGGTCTTTACATACATAGAATAAAATGATGAATAATTTTTATCTTCATGAAACTATTTATTTTATTATTAAATGAAGTATTCTTACGAAACATTAATATAAAACCAATAAAAAATTATATATAGTGAATAAATAATTATGATAAATAGTAATTTTTTTTCAAATAACATATTGATAGTTTTTATATTATTAACCACGTGTATTCTGAATATAAAATAGTATTTTTAAATGATTATTTTAATATATATATATATATATATATAATTTAAATAACAATATTTATTATTTTTTTGTTTTTTTGTTATAATATATTCACAAAATAGAACATTTTACAAAAATTAGAATTTTCTCACTATTCAACTAAAATTCAATTATTTCAAAAATTAAAAAAAAATTATCCTAGAACACTTATTTATTATAGAAATAAAAATGATTCCAATTTTTTCTTATTAAACCTCCTAAACTTATTAATACATCTTTTAGGTTGAAATAAAATATAAATAAGAATAAATTTATTATTGAATAATAATGTTTTAAAACATCATGTGTTCTTGATCAAATTTTTTATATATTTCAAATTGATTATAATATTTTTCATTACCATAGGTTTTATTAATATTAAATTTTATTAATAATTTTCATATAATATATTATGTTCATTCAAATTCATTATTTTAAATGAAACATTCTATTTAAACATTTGAAATTTAATTGAAAATGATGGAGTACAATTAGGGGGGCATTATAATACATTAATTATGTATATTTATTAATTTAAAATATAAAATTATTTAGGTTATACTGATAATTAGAAAACAACAATAGTTTTATTAGTATATTCGTGTAAATGATATGAATCATTGTGTTAATGTAAATGGACATTTATACTAGTTATATAATGGTTATTTAAAATTATGTCTTTATCTTTAATTAATGTTTCATAATGTTATGTATAAATTTTAATATTTTTTATATTTTATTTAACTAGAGTTATAAATAAGATGATGATATTGTGATATTATTAATTAATTGGATAGGAAAATCCTTATAAATTATCAATATTTAGCAGAGGATACCACATCAAACCAACGGTGATGCTGGAAGAGTATGGAGTGTGAGATCCTCCTTCCCATAATAGATCTACTGTAGTCATTTTTTTCTATATGGAAAGGTCACATGTTAAATATGTTGAGTAATAAAATTACATGGTCATTCACATTAGTTATTAAAATAGAAAACAATAATTAATGATTCAAATGTCATAGACCATATCATATTTTAATTACGGTATCTTTTTCGATATGTCCTTAACAGTAAAATATCAACACCTAGCATGATACGAACCAATCTAAACCATTGTTTTATATTACATATTATATATTTTGAGAAATATATAAATTATTTCAAATCATTTTATATTTTAATATAATCTAGGATCACATTTTTATATGTTGTAGAAATGATTTATGTGAAGATGTGAAATATGAATATCGCATGGAGTGTTTTAGGTTGTGCCTAATGAAGGTAAAATTGGAAGTATTAGCTCTATTAAAAAAACATGGTGAGAATATAATAAAATTATTTTCATGAAGAGCCCAAAACAATATTTTTTAAATAAAATATTTTTATTATTTTTGATATTCTGTGAATATAAATTTTGGTAGGAAAGATGTGAAATTTGAGAAACTGTTGATGTTGAAACTATCATGGAAATTTTTTTAAATAATCAATAATGGAGTGCATGATAATATATTTTATTGTGAATTTAAGAAAGATAAAATGAATCCAATAAAAACTCATCTAGGAATATATCATCTTTCGACATATGTATTCATCCTATTCAAGAAGATTGGGATGTCATAACAGTATTGGGAAAGCTAATCATATCCGATATTCATGTTATGAATAATAACATGTTACAGAAGACATATATTATAAAATGTGAAATATGGAACCTATATTATCATGGATAAATATCAATATTAAGTGGTGTATATGTATCCATAAAGAGTAAGGATTTCATTCTATCATTGGAACAAATATGAAGAATGATTTTTCTATTGGGGTGAGTAACCAATTGGAGATGTTCTATTATAGTTTGGGTGTATAAATTATTTTAGTAGGCGATTGTGAATTGGTTGTACAACTTCATTCTAGTTTATTTTTTAAAGGTTATTAAAAGGTAATTATAAAATTAATTGAATCGGTTTCTCATAATCAATGTCATGGTGTCAAATGAACATGACAATGAGAATGAATTTATGTTAGAAATTATAAATCATATATGATACTGTGTCCATTTTTACAAATTCATATAATGTGAGGCTACAATATAATATTTATTCAATAAATAAGACTAAAAATTTGATACGATTTATTTTGAAGAGAATTAATTCCCAAAAAAGGCCACTGATTAACCCCCTCTATATGACTAGTGGGGTTTGGTGAAATAAAACATATTCACTAATATGCAGATTAATTATAAGTTATATTAGGCCATCAAAACCTCAATATACATGACAATTAACTCTTTACTCAAGGAGAGAGTTAATATGATCCATGTACAAAATTTTTAAGGATAACTTATTTGGAAAATTGTATATCGTGATGATCTTCTACTTTATTAGTCCATATTTTCCAAATAATTCCTTCATGAGAGATTGCATTTAGTTTACCCAAATAAATTTAATGATAATCTTATGATGGAAACACAATAAATTATTTTCGTTGTTTGTTTGATTCTCACCAATATTTACCATGAAAATATATTAAATAACATATGTCTCGGGATAAAGAATAGTTTTTTGGGTTTGTCCCACGATGTTGCAGAAATATGTAAGTAAAGGATGAGCATCAATAACTCCCAATATTCTATAAATAAATTTCCATTAAATAATATATGTGGGATAATATAAATGTATATTTTTTATGGGGTTTTTGAGGATTATATAATTATGTAATATATTTTGGGATATAAGGAATTTTTTGACCATGGTTTCCTATTTTCTACCAATATAAGAGATTTTCTATAGCGGTTAGTTAAGAAATATCTACGTCCAAGAGATATTTAAACACCTTAGGATATAGAGGAACATCCTATATGACCAAAATTTATATATCTCATTATTTTTCTCAAGATTAAAATAGATATAACTTGATATATATGTTAAATTTTTAATTGGCTTCCATCTTTTGGAAAATATGAGGTTTAAACATACCATCTTGTTGATAGGGGATTTGTTTTAGGCATGCGTCCCAGATTATAGATGTTCAATGGAGAAAAAAATCACATTAAATTTGTTTTAATAAAATAATAATTCTTATTGTATTTATATGAAAAAATTTGATTCATTATATAATATTTCTTCTCAATCACCATTAATATTGTTACCATCAAGTGAGTCATCTATTATTTGGGTAAATCATCCTTAGAAGAGCTCAAAGCTTATCTTTATTATCATCAAGTAGCTAGGGAATTTATATACCTTTTAAAACTATTATACCAACATAATATTCCTCCATCAATATTTTTTGGTTGGAAACAAGGTATTTATATGAATAAAACCTTATTTCGTACATAAGAAGATTAAGAGGGAAGTGAAACTGACACCAAGGTTCTGGATTTTGTTTCAAATGATGGAGAAAATTGGAAACATATAAAATAATTTAGATACTCATTACTGTTTGGGTTTTATGAATAATGTTTTAAAATTTTCATATCTCTAAAAATATCATAATGACCCATCCACTATAATATTTATAGTTACATTGATATAGTTGATGATATGTATTTCTAGGAGAATCCAATTCATGTTATCGATCCAAGTGATAATACTCTTCATATTAATTTATTTACTATTTTATGTGTGTTGTAGTAGAACATAATTATTCATGAATTTATATGAGATTACCATTTTTATACTAATGCAATTGTATGTGTTTTTTACAAAAAATCATTGATGATTCATAGGGATAAAATTAAAATATGAGTACTTATATTAGGTGGATATTATAAAAAATCACTCCTTTATAAATAAATAATTGGATATAATTTCCATAAAATAAATTTTATATTCGTATTTTTTTCTAATTTAAATTGTTTAGGGGTTCTGGGATCAAGTTATAAGAAAATGTTCTTACGAGGGATAGATATTAAAATGAATGGATAGACCACAAGGACCATGTGGGTAACCACACAATTTTTATGGATTATCGAGTATATCTATAACAAAATACTACCAACTAGAGTTTTGGTGGATAGATAATACAGTATAGGTTTATTTTGTAAACAATTATAGTGATACAAAACTAAAATCCTTGTGGTTAATTATAGTCAAAACCCAACATAAAATATAACATCCAACCAAGTGTTCAGTTGATCAAAATATTTGACTTTTTATCAAATAATTTTAATAATGAAAAATAAATATCACTAGTTTTAGTTTATCAAAAGATAATATATTAGTAATCAAAAATAAATTAAAAATATGATACTACACACCTTATAAAAATGTATTTTATGATAACCATGATTGGATAAAAATTTCATGTAGTATAAATGATCATAGAAAATAAAAATACACATAACGTATTAAATATAAATTTTAATACAAATAAAAGTATATTATTATATAAAACAATTCTATATGTTGAATTATTTATTTTTACATAAAATATGTAGAGGATAAGGGGACACAATCCATGATATCTATGAATCTCAAGTGCTTATCTGAATGTAGACATGTCAGATTATTTAAATATCTATACCCATAAGATACCCAATATTCACGAACCCTAATTTTTTGTTTGATATAATTATTTTTTACCATGTTCAGTACCCATAAATAAATGATTATAATCCGATTAGAAGGTACATATCCCATTACCTGTATGTATTTTGATCTAGCTGATTAGACACAACTCAGGTTCCGAGCCACGATGTAATGAACCAACACTGATTACCCAATTATTTTTTTCCTGAGAGGGTACCTATCTAGGTTTTAAGGGATTTAGTAAAACCTATGTGCTAGAAAAAATTTTCTATATATATATGAGTAAACTTTAGAAATAGTTTTTCTCAATACTCTAACAGATGGGACCCAATGGTGAATTCAACATGACCCAAAAATAAGTTTGTGAGACATCAAATTAAGTAAAAAGTACAAAATAACATTAATTATAATCAACGATAAAGAATATGAATATTAAATTCATAATAAAACATATAACATCCCAAATGATGTAAAAATACCAAAAGGGAATATAAATAATAGATGAATGATATGGGAACTTGAATAGGTAATAAAAAATTTTTATAATAGAATACACCTGGTAAAAAATAAATTGTTAAAGGTGTTCAAATTCTCATTATTTCACGGTGGATCACTCATATCCAAAAAAAATATAATGACTAAAATATATCAATAATATTTATCCACTACCTCTGATAAGGGACTTTTCATTATCTATATTAGTGAAAACATGGTTTAAATACACCCATTGTAACCAAATAATATTTCTATACAGAAATTGTTTCCCATTAAATAAGCATTAGGTCTATATATTTATTTTGTGAAACACTACACAAAAATGTCCACTGATATATTAGATAAATATTCATTATAAAATATAATAATAATAAATCATCTACTAAATAAAAAAATAAATCTACAAGAGAATGAAATATATGATATTAGAAATATATGATTTTAAATTAATTTTCAATAAAAAAATAGTCCATATATATGAAATTTTCATCAAAAATTTAATTTTTTTACAATATATGTCATGAAACCCTCCCCACAAGGTGTACCCCTCCTAGGTCACTAATGTGAGAAGGTAGATAATGATCCCTGAGTCCCACCTCCTCTAGGTCCTAGGATGGTGACTAGCACCAAGGGTATATAAAACACACATATGAGAGGCATTACCCTCTAAGAGAACACATGTGAAAGAGAGAGATAAGATATAAACCAACCAAGATTCCTATCTTCGAGAAAAATATAAATGATATACCATGTACACATATATAATGTAATGAAAAAATACTATAACTAAAAGGGTAAAAACTGAAAATACCCAAAAGAAAGTAAAAACAGCAGCAACGACGAATCCCAAACAGCTATTGCGACCTCATGCTTTTAAAAACCAGCCTGATTTCCAACCTACTACATGTGACCTGAAAAACAGTATATATATAAATAGGGTGATTATGACAGTAAAATCAGTAGGATCCTCCCCAGAGCCTATCGTGGAAAAGTAAAGAAAGAATGCTAATGCACAGTGAACAAAAAGTGAAACTAACTCTTCACCTAAATAGGTATACAATGTTCCTAGCCTCACTATGGCTACTCTCACCAAGTATCACATACAAGAGTATATAATAAAATAAAGAATATAGAGGTCACCATGTTACTACTTCCCCACAGGTTTTCCGGTTTTTCCAAAGTCGCATGTCCTAAGCATCTATCTCCAAAAAAATTTCTTGCAGACTCCTGGGTGAAGCACCACAACATGCACCCCATGCAACAGAAAAACCAAACACACACATGAAAAGTAACCAAGTTGTTTCTGGGATCCACCGTAGCTCACATAACGTGTATCATATGTTGGTGATTATACCTCAAGCCATTACCGCCCACACACCAATAAATAATCCTCAAGCCATCACAACCTATACACGTTATGCCTATAATAGTCCATAGAAATATCTATCCAGAATATATGTGTGTGAATAACAAAAATCCATTACAGCCCTATATACACATATATGAGTGAAACTAACATTTGTGCTAATAAGCACAATTAACGACCAAGAGAATACTATAGAGAAAAAGGGGGTTTTCATCCATCCATCCTCCCCCAGGAATGATAGGGAAAACACCCCCTAGGCTTTGAATCCCAACGGATTCAGTTTCCCTAACTAACTGGGTGGAATAGCATATAGAAACAAAAAAATTTCAGAATATACTTTAGCTCACAACCACACTATGGGCATAACCTAGTCATAGACACACTGAAGCTAATGACTCTCAAACTCCTGGTTTCCACATCTATGACTAGGTATCCTATATGCACACAACCATTTAAAGATCTTAATTAAATTACTTCATTCCCTTTTTATCAATTTCAATTTGCGTTAATTAATTATTTAAACATTAATTAACCATTAACAATTCCACATTAAATTTCATTATCATCACACCCAATGTCCACTACCCCATTAAATTGAAACGTCAGCATTACAACCCAGCAAGCTCCAACCCCTTAGGTTAATAACATTTATTCAATTATTTATTTACAAAATTAATTTCCCATGTTCCCAATATTTCTAGAAAAACATTATATGTTACTAAACACAAGGGGGATGAAGATGGTGAGTAGATGAACTAACTGTTGAGTCTTTTCCACCTATAGCAAGATCATAGACCCACCATCCCTTGAGAAGCTTGACAAGAAAAGCACATGGCATACCACGTGCATCTTCGCACCTTTCGGAAGAAGGGTATGAATGATCATCTACCTTGAGTAATGTAGAATGTAAAGTAGATAAACTATCAATAATAATGTGCAAGCATCCAAACATTCACATCCAACCCATTTCATCACCCCAGGTGTCCTCTCGGACACCCACATGCATAAAATGATTCATCTCTCCACATTAGCCATCAAATGCTGCCACAACCAATAGTCCACCCAGCCCCCACATATCACAACAGCTATCCAGGATCAAATTAGAACACAATAAGTAGAACAAAACACATCATATGAATTAAGATCTTGGCCCATAAACAAGAAAGAGGGTAACATTGAACCCTAATGGTGGTTTTCATTAATCAAACAACCAATTATTTAATACATCTTGAATTAACTGATTTATTATTTGTTGGTTCTAACATTGGGAAACCTAAACAGTATGCTATCACAACTTTATTAAACATGCATATTGCATCAATTTGATTAACAAAAAATTACAAAAACAACAAATAGATTCATTCACATGCCTCTTTAACATTATCCAAAATATTTAATTTCGGCTTTCTGTTCTTTACCAATTTCCATAAATAATGATAAGCTTCATAAGAAAGAATAGATATCACTCTATCTAGGAAAACAAGAGGCAATAACATACGAACTTTGTCAATTTATTTATCTGGTTCAAATATTTATTATGCCAATTCCATTTTAATCGAGTGGGATAAAACATGATAAAAATATAGTTACATGTAAAGGGAAAGAGAAGTAATGAAAAACCTCCCTCAAATGGTTCTTGACATTCTTTATATGATAATGATCCACACAAAGGGTTATGATCTCCTCCCTCCCGTGATAATTGTATCTACCTGAGGATGAAGCGATGCCACCACACTGGTCAACACCCAAGAAAAGTCTATTAGGATCTTCATGATAGAATTCCATAAAAGGGGAAGGACAAAGAGAATGAGTTAAACCCAAAAAAATGATTATATATCATAGCATATATTGAAGATTGATCGATACTGCTTGGTTGCATAAAAAAGAGTGGAACCAATCCAAGGAGTAATGTTTGATTATGAAACTCTTATGGGATGAAATGAAAGGTTAGAGCATCTCACATATAATAAAAATGGGGAATAACAAGGGAGGAAGATATATCATCCCTTTAAGAGATTTAATAGAGAAAAGGTTTATGATATGCTGGATTTTCTATCAAAAGAGGAACACAATGAACCATGTGGTTTGACAATGTTAAAGCATCTGAATCCTTAGGGGAATTAATATAGGATTTATGGCACTTGAATTTTCCATAGAGTCATTAAAATGTGGCTTTAAATTAATTTTACCTCAAAGGAAACATCATAGGGGAATAACTGTTGGAAGATGGAAACACAGTTGACAAAATTGAAATTTTGAAATGGATAAACATTGTTTATGAACACCACTGTTGGAACCTCTCCATTCAAAAAAAAAACAATTCATGAACCTCACTGTTTAATCATCACCATTCTGAAAACACTATTCTTGAACCTCACCATTGGATCCTCACCATTCTGGAAACACTATTCATGATCCTCACAATTGGAACCACACCATTCTGGAAACACTATTCAGGAACCTCACCATTGGAACCTCACTATTCTGGAAACATTGTTCCTGAACATCACCATTGAAATCTCACATTTGGAACCTCACCGTTGGAACCTCACTATTCTGGGAACTCTTTTCATGAACCTCACCAATGAAACCTCACCCTTGGAACATCAACATTTTGGAAATAGTGTTCATGAACCTCACCATTGGAACTTCAGCGTTCTGGAAACACTATTCATGAACTCAAAATTTGGCAAAGGAATGAGGCTACCATTGACATTGTTCACAAAACGTAACGGTTTCACTATTCGCATAAGGCTACCGATGACACTCTTCACAAAAGGTTATTGTTTCACTATTCTCATAAAGCTATCGATGACATTGTTCACATAAGGTTACCATTGCACTATACACAGAACTGGAAACATTGTTCACAGAACTGGAAATTTGGAGAAGTGTTGGGGATAAGTCACCTTGACCTCTCAGAACACCTCATACACCAGATTTTCAAAAATGAATGTACCAAAGAGGGCCGAACCATTACATCAAATGCCACTAAAAAAATTCTCTTCCTCGAGAATTCAAAACCAACAGAAAAAGAAAATAAAAATGAATCATAAACAACCACCAATCGAGATATCTCTCAAAAGAGGTCAAACCAAACTAAGAAACCCAATAATGAAATCTTAAAAACATGAATGTTCTACGACAACAAAGAAAACATCATTACATGAAAAGAACTAATCATCAAACAAATCTAGGTACAGAGCATGTATATGTGACTCACGATCCAAGGTACTCTCTTTCATGCCACGGTTTCACCACAAGACACGAAACAATGTGATAGAATGCATGCACCACACCTTCTATTTGCGGTCTTGGATATCCACAGGTCACTCCTCAAAGGTCACATAATCATTAATATCAATCTCTACCCAATCGATGACATGAGAGTAATTATAAAGATAATGACAGAAATGTGACACATGAAAAACATCATGTATCCTACTCATTTTTTCGGAATGTGCTACTCAATATGAAAAACATCCAACACGAGCTAACACCTCGAATGGCCCAACAACCCAGGGAGAATGTTTACACCCATGACCAATCCTACGCTGCCCATGACGGGGAGTCACCTTTAGAATCATGTTTTCCCAAACATCAAACTCCATGGGTCTGCTCCTTTGATCAGCATATTATTTTTGATGATACTACAATGTCTTCATACTCTCACGTATCACCTGAACCATCTCTGATGTATTCTTCACTAGTTTAATTCTGAGAATTGCTAACTCTCCGACCCCAGTCCATCAAAACGGAGAACAAAAAGGCCAGCAATAGACTGCTACAAATAGTGCCATACTGATGGTGGATTAAAAACTATTTTTCTAAGTGAACTCCACCAAGGGTATGTTCCTCATTCACAAACCTCCAAAATCCAGGACGCATGATCATAACAAGTCTTCACGATACTGGATGGTCTGCTCTGTCTGATAGTAAGTCTGAGAATGAAAAGAAGTTCTAAGCCATAACTGGGAACCAAAAGCATGTTGGATACTTATCCACACCCTAGAATTAAAATCAGGATCTCGATCAAAAATGATCATCCTTGGATCTCCATGAAGTCTCACCACCGCTTCTAGATACTACCTCGAAAAAACATCCACTGAGATTGACCCCTGGATTGTTATGATGTGGGCTAATTTTGTTAAACAATCCACTACCACTCAAATATCATCACATCCCCCCTGAGCTCGAGGTAAACAAGTATCAAAGTCCATTAAGATGTCCTCCCACTTCTACTAAGGAATATCTAATGGCCAGCACAGACCACCGAGAACATGGTGATAAACCATCACATTCTGGAAGACCAAACATTGAGACAAAAACTCTGCAAACACACACATTAGACGAGGCCCGAACAACTAGATCTCAAGGCTTGGTACATCTTTGCCATGCCCAGATTCACCACTAAAGTAGAAATATGGATCTCTCTGAGAACCATCTCATGCATTTTAAAGTAACAAATATCTGTCCATGATACAACAGTCAATGTTGTTCATCCTCAGACCAACCGTCATGGGCCACACCACAAACAACTCGGTCTTTCCAGACCTCCACCTCGATATCCCCCAACTGGGAATCTTCCATATTCCACAATAGAGATGACTACACCATCATCAGAAAAATAAAACATCTTCCCCCAACATATCCCATATCAAGATGTAATGCTGAAATTTCTTCCATTACTCTCTATGAATCACCAGATTCACGCACTGCATTACTACGTGACTTCCTCCTCAGTGCATCAGCTACAACATTCCCCTTTCTAGGGGTATACGATATTTCGAAGTAGTATTCTTTCAATAACTCCATCAACTGATATTGTTTTGTGTTCATGTCATACATGGAGAAAATAGACCTAAAACTCTTAGGACCAGTGAATACCAAAAAGCGCTCTCTAATGAGGTAATGTCTCCATCACATCAGAGCAAACCCCACAACTTCCAACTCAAGATCCTAGGTGGCATAGATACATTCATGGGGAGACAACTATTAATACCTATATGAAACAACTAATATAGGCACCATTAGAACACAACATAACACTTGATGCAAATCATCGTAGAAAACATCAAACTGAGTACCCTCTGCTTGAAGAAAATGAACATGAGAACATACTAACATCTCCTATAGATACTCGAATGATCCCTGAAACTGATCAGTTCATTGGAACTCATGTTCCTTCCTAGACAAAGTTGTCAGAGGATTTGCAACATGAGTGAAATTTTCTAAGAATCTATTTTAGTAGAATGCATGACCAAGGAAACATTTCACCTCAGACAACACCTTGGGGGCTTCCCATGAAACAAATGCTTCTATCTTTGATGTATCCACAACTACCCTCTAATGGGACACAACATGGCCCATGAAACAGACTCCTAGAGACCAAAAATCACACTTTGACAACTTACCAAACTATTGATGCTGACGAATAACTCCCAAAACGGTGTGTAGATGCTCTTCATGCTCATACTGAGATGTGGAATATACAAGGATGTCATCAATGAAAACCACCACAAACATGTATAGGAACTCACAGAACATGGCGTTCATCAATACCATGAACACAACTGGAGCATTTTTCATGACTAATGACATTATAATGAACTCATAATGCCCATGGCGACAACAGAAAGCAGCCGATGAGATATCCTCATCCTTCACACGCATCTGATGATATTCTGACCGCAAGTCGTTCTTTGAGAATTAACTTTCACCCTTTAGTTGATCAAATAAATCATCAATATACTAAATATGGTATTGATTATTCACTATCACATTGTTTAAGAGACGATAATTTATACAAAACTAAAAATTACCATTAGACTTCTTCACGAACAAAATTAGTGCACCCCACGGTGACACACTCGGCTGAACAAAACCGAATTGGAACATACCATCATGCTGTATACATAGATCATGTAACTCAGAATGGGCCATCATATATGGAGACATAGATATTGGAGATGCTTCTAGTTGTAGCTTGATCCCAAACTCTATCTCTCATCAAGGGGGTAATGCTAAAACCTCTTTTGGAATGACATCATAGTACTCTTGTATGACCCTGGGAAATGACAACTATTGATCTTCTAAAGAACATAGCATCATCTCAGCCATCAAGGATGATAAGGATGCAACATGACTATGACCCATCCAAGGTTATAGCTCACCAAAAAACACCACTGACTCTCCATCTACATCGAGGAACACATCTTGTGCTCATCCAATCTGGGGAAACTAGCTCCTACAAGCTCAGCTGAAACTGCCTCAATGGAGGATCCTGGAGCAGGGCACCTGGTGCCAGATGACTGCTCTAAATGGTCGGTCACTCTCACTTCTGATAACCTCAACCACCATAATAAAAACAGGCACTTGATCCCTTGTCATAGGCTTGAGAGACACCACCCCTGGAGAAATGAGATGGAATGGTCTGGGACCTACACCCAGCAGAACGGAAACTCTTCTTCCATGAAAACCAAGAACCACAGACCATAGATCTTCTTAATGTGGTATCATGAAGACTCCCCTCTCATGATGATCTGGTTCTTTCCAAAGTCCTCTCGATGACCTCTTCACTCTCCAGCACTATAAGATATGTCTTCAGCATAAATGGGGTGACCTGGAGCTGGATCTATGGACACAATGCCTCCTCAAAATGCCTCACCATAGCCTCCTCATCTGGAAATAGGTCCGAATCATATCGTAAATGGTTCCTGAAATAAATTCCAAACTCTTTCATAGTGGATCTCCCCTGTCTAATGGTAAGGATCTCCTGGTGAGTTGACACCTTTTTGGTCATGGAAAGAAACTCACATTTGATCTTGTCTTGAAACTCCTCCCATGAGATCGTGGACACCTCGTAATCCACACGGAACAAAAAACAGCATTTCTTCACTTCTCCACACAGCATCATCATAACCATGGAATCCCAGTGCTCCTTCTAAATAGAGATTTAACTAAAGCCTATATCAACCTCCTCCAACCAGTCTTTCATGACTATATCTGAATTGGAGCCCTCATACTTCTGCAGGCTATGGCGTTGGGACTCTCAAAATGTCCCCCTCCAAGTGTCATCATCATCAACCTCTATCGTGCGACGATCTACTAGCACAACCTAGTGGAAATCTTCTATGAAAACCTGACAAGGACATCGGCTTAAATCCATACCTCTAAAATAACAAACCATTAGAGCTCTTAAACCTAGAATATGAAATATTCAACATTAATTATTTAGTTTTTTTCTTTCATTAATTTAAGGTTACCCTATTCCAAGGTCTACCCATTCAAACATAGGCACATGCAAGAATGATGCATGATCTTTTCCTAAGTCTCTACCTAGTAACCGGTATCGCATTATATAATAGCCATTGTAAACATAATTGGCAGTGCATCATATCATAGGGGGACCTAAATTCTAATGTCTCAGCCGGTTTTTAGTGTTTTCATAACTTTTTAAACTTTACTGACATTTTTTCCATACCAACCCTAGAAATCTCACCTTTACCTAAATAAAAAAACCATACTATCCCTCAACCAGATCTCTAATACCACTCTGTCATTCCCCCTCCACACGAGGTATACCCCTCCAGATCTGGAAAAGTGAGAAGGGAGATAATTTCCCCCAAGTACCACCTCTAGTAGGCCCCAGGTTGTCGACTAGCATAGAGGTTATAGTAAACACACAAATGGGAGGCATTAACCTCTAAGAGAACACATGAAAAAGAGAGATAGAAGATAGAAATAAACCATGATTCTCTTCCCAGATAACAATATAAATGATATCTCAAGTACACATATGTAATTTCATGATATACTACTTCAACTAAAAGGGTGAAAACTGATAATAACCAAATGAATATAAAATCAGCAGCAACTACGAAGCCGAAACAGCTCTTACAACCCCAAGCTAGTAGAAACCATCCTGTTCTCTAACAGCTCCATGTGACATGAAAAATGTTTTCATATACCTAGGGTGAGTATAAAAATATACTTAGTAGGATCCTCCCCAGAGCCTCTTGTGCAAAAGATAAAAAATAATTCTAAAGATCAGTTTAAAAAAAGTGAAACTAACTCGTCACATAAACGGGTAAACAATGTTCCCAGCCTCACCATGGATACGCTCACCAAGTATTTCATACAAGATTATATAATATAATAATTAATATCAAGGTTACCTAGCTACTACATCCCCACTGGTTTTCCGCTTTTCCCTAACATTGCACGTTCTATGCATCTCTGCCCCAAAATGCTTGCTCAAGGACACCTGGGCGAAGCACCAAAAAAAGCACCTCGTGCAACAAAACAACCATGCCCATGAAAGAAAGGTTACAAGTTAGTTTCTGGGAGCCAAAATAACTTGCATTACATGTATCAAACATCAGGAATTATACCTCAATCCATTACATCCCACACACCGAGTAAGAATTCTCAAGCCATCACAACCTATACATGTTACGCCTATAGTACTCCATAGAAAACTATATCAAGAATATATGTGTGGAAATAACCACAAGCCATTAAATCCCTCTACACACTTATTTGGGGAAAAATGAACGATGTTATTTCAAGCACATGTAACTACCAAGAGAGGAGAGAAGGGCCAAAGAGGCAATTCAACCATCCATCCTCCCCCTAGAATGTCTGGGAGAACACCCCTAGGGCTTAGAATCCTCAGGGTGTCAGTTTCCCTAACTGATGGGGTGGAGTAGCATATATAAACAAAAAAGTAGCGAATATACTATAGCTCACAACCACACTATGGAAATAACCTAGTCATAGACACACTGTAGCTAACGTCTCTCGAACTCCCGACTGCCACTTCTACGACTAAGTATCCTATATGCAGACAACCATTTAAAGAGCTTAATTAAATTACTTCATTCTATTTTTATCATTTGCACTATCTATTAAATAATTCATTAATAATTAATTAACAATTAAAAATTCCAGATTAAATTTCATTAGCATCATACCCAAAGTCCACTGTCCCATTAAATTGCAACCTCAGAATTGCATCCAGCAAGCTCCAACCCCTTGGGTTAACGTAATTTATTCAATTATTTACATACAACATTACATTACCATATTCCAAAAAATTATAGAAAAACATTCTATGCTACTAAACAAAAGGGGGATTAACAAGGTGAGTTGATGAACTACCCGTCGAGTCTTTGTTGCCTATAGAAATTTCATAGATCCATCCTCCCTTGAGAAGCTAGACACAGAAAGCATGTGGCATATCCCACGTGACTTCACCCATTTCAAAAGAATTGTAATCAAGAATAGATACTTTGAGCAGTGGGGAATGTACAGCAGATAAAAAATCAATAAGAATCAGAAAGCATCCAAACATTCACATCTAACCCATTTCATCATAACTATGGTCCTCCCTGACACCCCCATTATTAAACCGATGCATCTCACCACTATAGGCTTCAAATACATCCGCAACCAGTAGGTCTCCCTACCCCCCATATCACAGAATCCATCCAGGCTCACATCAAAACACAAGAAATAGGAAAACACACATCATATCAATTGTGATCTTGGCCCATTAACAAGCAGGAGGGTAACTCATAACCCTACAAGGGATTTTCTTTTATCAAACAACCAGTTATTTAATCCAACTTGAATTAACTGATTTATTAGTAATACGTTCTAACTACTAAAAACCAAAATAGTAATATATCAAAAATTTATTAAACATGCTTACTTCATCAATTTGATTACATTAAAACTACAACCAAAACAATTGGATTTATTCACATGTCTCTTTATCTTTATCCAAAATATTACCAATTAATTTTGGCTTAACGTTCATTACCAATTTACATCATGAATGGAAAGATAAACAAGCATGAATAGATATCAAATTATCTAGAAAAACAAGAGGCAATAACATATGATCGATATCAATTTATTTATCATGTTTAAATATTTATTATGCCAATTACATTGTGATCAAGTGGGATAAAACATAGTAACAATATAGTTACACATAAAATAAAAGAAAATCAATGAGTCCCCTACATCAAATCGTTCTTGATGTTCTTTAGATGAGAATGATCCACACAACAGGTTATGATCTCCTCCCCCATGACAACTGTATCCACTCAAGAATTAAGTGACACCACCAAACGAGACAACACCCATGAAAATTCCATTAGGAACATGGAGACATCATTCCATAAAAGGGCCAAGATAAATAGAAGGATATGAACCAAACTGAATGATGATAAATCATACCTTATATTAGATATTGATCAATACTTCATAGTTGCCTCAAAATTCAGTAGAACCAATCCAAGGAGTAAATTTAGAATTTGAAACTCCTATGGGATGGAATGAGAGGTTCAAGCACCTCGTAGACGAGAACAAGGAGGAAGAACTAGGAAGGAAGATATATCATCCCATTATATGATTTAACAGAACCTTGGTTTATGATACATTGGATTTTCCATTAAAAAGGATCTCTTTGAACCGCACGGTTTGACCATGTAAAAGAATATAAAGTCTTACGAAAATTAATATAGGATTTATGGACATTGAATCGTCCATTGAGTATTTTAAATGAGGCTTTAAATGCATTTTATGTCAAAGGAAACTTCAAAGGGGCGAAACAATATGAAGCTCAAAAAACTATTCACTAATAAGAAATTTGGTAAAGGAAAGCACTTTTCATGAACCTCAACATTGGAACCTCACCATTATAGAGTCAGTATTCATGAACCTCAAAATTGGAACCACACCATTCTAGATACACTATTCATGAAACGCACCATTGAAACATCACCGTTGGAACCTCACCATTCTAGAAACACTGTTCATGAACCTCACAGTTGGAACCTCACCATTTTGGAAACAATTTTTATGATCCTCACCGTTGAAAACTCATTTTTGGAACCTCAACGTTCCAGAAACACTATTCATGAACCTCATTATTGAAACCTCGCCGTTCTAGAAACATTTTTCATGAACCTCATATTTGAATCATCGTAGTTCGAACCTCACTATTCTAGAAACACAGTTTATGAACCTCACCATTGAAACCTCATCGTTATATCCTCGCCACTCTGGAATCATTGTTCATGAACATCACCATTGAAACCTCACCATTGGAACCTCACCATTTTGGAAACACTGTTAATGAACCCAACCATTGAAACCTCACTGCTAGAATCTCACCATTCTGGAAACATAGTCCATGAACTCAAAATTTGGAAATGGAATGAGGCTACCATAAACACTATTCACATAAGGTTACATTTTCATTGTTCACATAAGGCTACTAATGAACTTTTTCACATAATTTATCGTTGCACTATTCACAGAATGATACCGATGAAACTGTTCACATAAGGTTACTGTCGTACTGTTCACATAAGGCTACCGATCATACTTTTCACATAAGGTTACCATTTCACTATTCACCTAAGGAAAATGATGACATTGTTCGCATATGGTTTTCGTTGCACTGTTCACATAAGGCTCCTAATGACACTATTCACATTAGGTTACTCTGACACTGTTCACAAAACTAGAAACAATGTTCACAGAACTACAAATTTGGAAAAGTGTTGGGGATAAGTCACCATGACCTCCCAGAACACCTTAGACACATGATTATTGCAATGGAATGGACTAGAGAAATTCGGGCCATTACATTATGTAATTATTATTTTTTAAAATGAATATAAATTTTTAAATAATTATATAAACATTGACATAGAATGTAATTTTTTTTATTTTTTGATATATATAATTTGTAGATGAATAGTTTCAATGTTATACTTTTAGTAGAAACTGAAATTTACTAATTTATTAGTATATAGAAATGGAATTTATATTGAATATATAAAAATTCTAATTATGGAAATTTTGAAAAAAAAATATAATTAACAAAACAACCATAAAATCAATGTTTGAACATCATAAAATGAAATATATTAATTCTGATAAAAAATTATTTTTATATTTATCTTAATTATGTAATTTATGAAAATAATTTGTATTTGGATATCTTTAAATTCTATATTTTGTTACTCGATTAATAATTTTCATGAAAATTGGTTATAATGATTTTTGTGTCTTAAATGATGGTTTTAAACATACAAAAGAATATTTTTCTAATCAATATTTTATATGAAATGATTATTTATTTTAAAATTAATTGTTCACAATGTTAGACATTAATTTCATATAATTATTTTAAAATATAAAATAAGATTGATACAAAATTTAATTAAAAATAATAATTTTAAAAATAATTTACCATGGTTAAAAAATTAAATACCCCCATAAATTGTAAAAAACAGATGATAAATATATTTTTTAAGTTTAAAAACACACATAATTGTCACCAAAAATTATTCTAATTTTTTTGATTTTTCAATCCACTATATCCCACCTCCGAACTTAATTATTTTTAACATCCCATCTCATTTGGCACGAGCCAGTGCCCCATGCCGGTTCTCCACATAACGTCACGAATTCCCCTATAGGAAACATATCCCTTTTCACATAACAATCCACCATTTTAAACATAATTCATCATCAGAGTACAAGCTAAGGATCGTTAAGTCTAGTGTCTTGGAAGACAAGGTACATAGAACAGAAAACCTGGGCTAAAAAAATGCTTCTTTATTTAATCTTCATAATGAGCTCCTAACTTCCTTTGATCCCCTACATCTGGATAGGGTACCCTGGGGAACATATGAAAAAAGGGATGAGCTAAAAATCCTAGTAAGGGAAAGAACATAAGAATAAACTTTAATCACATGTGTTAGGAGGCATGACATAATGATATTGGAAGCATGGAACATATGGAATCATAACATATGAACATTGGATCATAAAAACATCGAATAAAATAATCATGGGATCATATAAGCATGAGATCATATAAGAATAGTTTCATAAAGAGGTGGAAGAAACATTAAACATATCTTTAGTACGAGTCAAGGCTAACTGCCAATCTCGTTTCCCATTGTAGCACAAGCCAAGGCTAACCACCCGGACCGTTTTCCCATAATCTTCTCATGAGACATTAACATTAACCAATGCATTGGAGCACTATCTAGTCACACCCCTCTTGGATTATTCATGTATATGGTTGACACATAATGAACCTCAATCATACCTAAACATAAGAGTACCCAAGGAAAAAATGGGCACACAATCATGTTATGAAGCATAATAAAAAGGGGCGTAATAAACAAGCGTCCATGAAAGAAATAAATTAAATCATAAATAGGAATTAATAACTTATAAAGGCATAAATCATGTCCATAGATAACAAAATTAAGTGATAACATGTAAAAATAGTATTTCGGAATCTTTGAGTCAAAACATTTTAGTGCAGTTCAAGAAAACATCGAATATCTCTTAAAACGAAAAGCGGCATAATATTTTTTATAAAACCAAAAGTAAACCAGTAGGATTTTGACAATAAAATAATTATTTTATAAGGAAAATGGTGACTTAAAACAGATGATAGTGTTCACTTTAAAATAGGAAATAATTCAGGAAGTTCCCTTAAAACGGGTTAACTTATCAGAAAGTAATGAGGAGAGAATCAATTAAAATCATGTATATCCCCAAAATAAAGTGATGAAAGAGCCTTGATAAATAGACATGGAACTTTTACACAACATTTAGAGTATTCAAAATAAAATATAAGATAACATCATTTTGGTTGAAAGGTAGATAAGGCAACCCGAAAGAATAAAAGAGGATCAGGTAGAATTATTTACGGATTTTCGGCATGGTATCAGGAGTTCTTGAGGCGGATTAGTGAGAGAGGAATGGGAATTATCATCACTTATGCATAAAGAGAGTATTATTGTTGAGGTGAAAAATCATACCCCATAATTAATAATTACACACAATATGTCTTATCATAGTGAACAATCATGAATAATAGTGAAATTGAGAGGATCCTTTACCTTAGGTCCGTTGTTGTGCTCCACTTGATATTAATGACATGAATAGTCAAATTAGGTTTATTAATAAATAGTTCCTGAACCTCATATAAAATTAAAAGATTCTGTACACCCTTTTTAAGTTCATTTATACCCATTTTGATTGATTACAAGGTTCAATTTCATTGTTCGGGTCCATTTGTTTCATTTATTTTAATGATCAATTCAATTGTATTTAGGTTCAAATAAATTGTAAGATGAAAGTGGTTGTCCAGAATTGAAGTTATATAACATTATTGGACTTCGAGTAGGTAAAATGGTTACAAAATTCAGTTGGTTAATTAGAGTGAAATAGAACCTTTATATTAAACATTAATGATAAACACTTGAATTAATTTTAACGATTTTTCCCATAACTAACTTATTTTATATTATTGTTTTATATCCCGAGTGTATGAGGATTAAAGATGCTTAATTAGGACATATAACATATTTAATAATCTGGTTCAACCATAACATAAATGGTTTCATGACCATAATAAAAATGATAAAAGAATTTGAAAACACAATATCCATGATGTCAGTAATTTGACCCATTACAGACGATGTTTAATTCTATAACATGAGGGAGAGGAGGAGAAGTATGATGCTTGAAATTTTCCATAACCATGGGTAGCATCCATAATATATTAGATTCTGGAACTTTCATGCATTTTGGATAAGGTAAGGGGAACAGGGTATAAGGAAATAATGAAAATGAAAACAAAACACTTGAAAACAAAAGAGGGTTCTTACCCTTTGATCTCCTCTCTTTGAGACTCCTATTAGGGGATTTGGTTTTTGTATTTTGGAAAGACCAGAAAGCCTTGGACGTGGGGAAGGAGTTTGGGAGGGTATTTGGCCATATATTTGGCTAGGCACATGGCTTGAGAGGTGTGAGGGAAAGAGGTAAGGAGAGAGGGTATTTATAGTGGAGGAGAGAGGGGTTTCCTTAATATAAAATTCATTATTTTATTATTTACCCACAAGACAAGTAATAGTGAGTCTTTCATGACCAAGTATATTAAGTTTATAATGTAATCCCAGACTATGTGGGCTTACATCAGCAGAACATCACCCATGACTCTATAATTAGCTTATTTAGCTTATTTTTGTAAATTACGGTATTTCATTATTAAAAAAAATTCACGTATTTTAGAAAAATCTCAAAAATTTACCCCAACCATTTTTGACGTGTAGAATCCAAAAATGAAGTCCATTTTTAAAAAATAAATTTCTAAATATGATTATTTTAATATTTAAATAAAATAATAATTTATTATCAAAACCAGTTTTAAAGCATTCTATAACTCATTCTAAACTATAGGTATATCGAACATCCAACATGAGTATTATTTTCATACCACCGTAGGTAAGGTTACTATTCATTAGGGTATATCACTATTCATAATGGTATGTTACTATTCATTAGGGTAGGTTACAATTCACAAAAAATTATTATTATTTTATTAGAATCCAAAAAACATCTTGAACACAACCGTGTATGCCGGATTTTCGAAATTATAAACACAGAAGTGAAAAACTTATGTTTAAATGTCACTTATCACTGAGTAGTTCATTATTATGTGATTTTATAAAATATTTACAAGAAGGTAATTTCCATTAAAACATTGGGTCGTTACATTCTTCCCCCTTATGAAATTTTTCCCTCGAAATTTCATTTTGCATTCCAGGCCAAAAACAGGTGCGGGTACTTTTTCTTAATTGCTTCCTCCAATTCCCATGTTACTTCCTCAAACTTATGGTTCCTCCACAACACTTTGACAAGATGGGTTGTCTTGTTCCGTAGAACCTTATCTCTCCGATCCAGAATCTTTACTGGCTGCTTCTCATAGGAGATATCATCATCAAGATGCACCACCTCTGAGTTTAGTAAATGTGAGGGATCAGGTATGTACTTCCTCAAGAGTGATACATGAAAAATATCATGAACTCGATCCATATTTGGTGGAAGTGCAATGTGATAGGCTACAGCTTCTATGCGGTAAATTATCTCAAAGGGGACAATATACATTGGGCTTAACTTCCCTTTCATCTCGAATCGCATGACTCTCTTCCATGGAGATATTCAAAGTAAGACTTCATCTCCAACGTCGAACTCCAAATCCCTTCGACAGTTGTCAGCATAGCTCTTTTTCTGACTTTGAGAAGCTTTTATGTGTTTCTGGATGACTTGAACCTTCTCTATCATCTCTTGAACAATATCGGGTCCAAGTAGCTTTCTTTCTCCAACTTCATCCAAACAAGTTGGAGTTCTACATCGCTTTACATATAGAGTTTCAAATGGAGCCATCTGAATACTCGAGTGGAAGCTATTGTTGTATGAGAAATCAACCAATGGGAGATGCTGATCCCATCCACCTTTGAATTTTAAAGAACAGGCTCTCAGCATATCTTCAAGCATCTGAATAGTCCTTTCAGACTGGCCATCAGTTTGGGGGTGATAGGTCATGCTGAAATTTAATTCAGTACCCAAAGCATGTTGAAGACTCTTCTAGAATTTAGATGTTAATCGTGGATCGTGGACAGAGACAATTAAGAGTGGAACACTGTGAAGTCTGACCACTTCCTTCACATATAACATTGCGTGTTTGTCAAGTGAGAGATCTTCCCGAATAGCGATGAAATGGGATGTCTTGGTGAGTCGGTCAACCACAACCCATATCGCATTATTTTCCTTCGACATCTTCGGGAGACCCGTGACAAATTCCATAATAACATTTTCCCATTACCACATGGGTATATGAAATGGATTCATCATCCCTTTGTTCTTTTGTTTCTCAGCTTAAACTTCCTAACATACCAAGCACCTTGATATATATTCGACAATCTCCCTCTTCATGTTAACCCACCAGAAGTGTTCTCAGATATCACGGTACATTTTGGTACTCCTAGGATGGATAGAGAAGGTAGAGCTATGTGAATAATTCAATAGCTATTTCTTTATCTCTGGATCAGATGGTACACATCATCATGTCCCAAATATTACAAATCCTTCCTCATCAATTTTGAAATCAGAGGATTTCCCATTTTTTACAGGTTCTACCCTTTTCTGAATTTCCACATCCTTTCTTTGAGAAACCGTTATTTTATCCAAGAGGGATGATTGAGAAATCATTTGAGAAAGGATTTATGATGTTCCTCCCTTAATGATCCCTATGTCTATACTTTTAAAATCTAAGAAGATCAGATCATTTTCAATTCTCATCATTGATAAAGATGCTGGATCCTTTCTACTTAGAGCATCTGCCACCTTGATTGCCTTACCGGGATGGTAGTGGATTGGGAAGTCGTAATCCTTGATGAGCTCTATCCATCTTCACTGGAGCATATTAATCTTTTTCAGTGTGAATATATAATTGAGACTCTTGTGGTCAGTATATATCTCAAATTTCTCCCCATAGAGATAATGCCGCCATATTTTCAAGGCAAAGATCATATCCGCTAACTCCAGATCATGCGTTGGATAGTTTTTCTCATATATTTTCAGTTTCCTTGATTCATAGACTATCAATTTATCATTTTTCATCATCACACATCTTAATCCATTCTTAGAAGCATCACTATACACCACAAAGAGTTCCCCACTGGTAGAGAGTGTGGGTACTGGCGTAGTGATAAGACACTTTTTCGTCTCCTTGAAACCATCTCCACATTCCTGTGTCTAGAAAAAATTTACTCCCTTCCATGTCTTCTTGGTCATTGGGTTTGAAAATTGTGAAAATTTCTTCACGAATCGTCGAGAATACCCATATAGCCCAATAATGCTGCCGATTTCCGTTACAGAAGTTGGTCTGGGCCACTCTTCAATTTCCTTCTTCAGAGAAGGGTCCACAAATATCACTTTGCGGGTGATAACATGCCCCACGAGTGATAATTCCTCCATCCAGAACTCACATTTACTGTACTTTTCAAACTGCTTCTCACTTCATAAAGTCTTTAACACAGTTTCCAAATACTCCTCATGTTCCTCCTTGATCTTGGTGTATATATTAGAATATCATCAATAAAGACTACCACAAATTTGTCGAGGTAATCTATAAAGACACTATTCATTAAATCCATGAAAATTTCTGGACCATTAGTGAGTCTGAAGGGCATAACTATGAACTTATAGTGTCTAAACTTTGTTCAAAAGGGAGTCTTGGGAATACCTTCCTTCCTCGCCATTAGTTGGTGATATCCCGACCGAAGGTCCACCTTAGGGAAATAACTGGACCCACGTAGCTGATCGGACAAGTCATCTATCCATGGAGGGGGATAATTGTTCTTTATCATGATTTTATTGAGCTCAAGATAATCAATTTAGAGGCACATTGATCCATCGTTCTTCATGACGAAGAGGATTGGGGCACCCCACGGTGAAGCACTCGGGCGTATAAAACCCTTCTCTATATTCTCCTGTAACTACTTTTTCAGCGCTTCTAGCTCTATGGTGGAAATTCTGTAAGCGGTCTTCGAGATTGGCAGAGATCCAGGGATAAGTTCAATTGAGAACTCAACCTCTCGATCAGGAGAAAGACTAGACAACTCTTCGGGGAATACATTAGTGTAATCCCTCACGATGGGCATGTCTTCAAGAATGATTCTCTCCATTGTCTCAATCATTTGATCTAGATATACTTTCTCACAAGGAAAAAATATCCAAACATGAGACGGATATTCTAATGGAGACTCATCCTCCTCCTTGAACTTGTAAAGAATCGGAGGATGCTTCGGGATGTGGAGAGTAATCTCCCTTTCCTGACAGTTGATGTTGGCCTTGTACAAAGACAACCAATCCAGGCCCAAGATAGCGTCAAATTACACTAAAGGAAGTATGAAAAGATTTTCTGGGAGGTTCGGTCCACAAACATTAACCGGGGAGGAGTTATAAACCATGGATGCAATAATTTCTCCATTCGCTGTTCTCACAGATAACTTTTCCTCCAAAATTTTAAGTGGTGTTTGAATAGTTCTACTAAACTTTCAAGATATGAAAGAATGCATAGAACTAGAATCAAATATCACGTTCACTATTCTTGAATGAATAACAATCGTACATTTCACCACATCGTTTTCTGGCTCCACCTCAGCAGTAGTGATAGCAAAAGACCTTCCTTGTCTCCTTGGAGGTTGTTGCTGATTTTCTCTGAAAACCCTCATCTAAGGGAAATTGTTCACATATTGACCAAGATCCTTGTATTTAAAACACTCCACTACAGGTTGAGTGTTGATCTGAACCTTTATTTATTATTAAACATTAGTGGGATTTTTTTTACCCCTTTGGTAGTTCTTGGAAATATGACCAAACATTCCTCATTTGAAGCAGTTCTTGGTTCCCTTGAGACAGTTACCAGGTTGATTCTTCCCAAAAATTTTGTAAAGGGTAAAGTTGGGATTCTTTCCATCATGGGATTTGTTTGATGGAACACCCATTTTGTTTTCTATCTTCCACTTCATTTCACCTAGCCCATGAGACCACTGAGAGTCTCCAATCTCCATTTCCACCTTGAGGGCACAACGGACAATGTCCTCACAACTGTCTAAGTCTCGAATAGCCAACGCTTTTCGTAGACTCAGCATTAGTCCGCTAAATAAGAGATCAACCTTGCTTTTTGTGTTCATGAAAAAGCCATAGGCGTACCGTTCATGCCTTGTAATGTTTGCTTCATATGCCCTGATCGACTCATCTTCCTTCTTCTTGAGTCTGAGGAACTCTCTTTCCATCTTGAGACGGAGGGTTTGAGGAGAATATTTGTTGAAAAACATATTTTTGAATTCCTCCCAATCTATGGAATAGATTTCCACTTGGGACTTTGTATTCTTGATCAGTGTCCACCACTGATCAGCTTCCCCATCAAAACGATAGACCTCCAGTACCACCTTCTCTTCTTCCGATCACTAGAGGATAGAGAATATCATTTCAATAGAGTTAATCCATTGTTCCGCGAGTAGGGGATCAGAAGACCGCTAAACATGGTAGGTCATTTCCACATGAAGGATTCAACAGAATCTTTCTCTTTCCTTGGAGGAGGAGGACGTTCCAACTGATTCAAGTTGTTCTTCATAACATGAGAAAGCTGAGAAAGTACTTACATGATGTTTTGAGCTCCTGCTACCGTCACATCATGCATTTCATTAGGGAAATCATCACATTTCCTATCACTTTGGTTGTTGGAACTTGTTCTTCTATTTCCTGACATTAACTATGAATAAGAATTTATAATTAGAGGTCTTTAATACTTAGATATTGATCATATAAAAGAAACTTTGAGCATTAAAGGATAAACTTATAAAGAATAAGTACATCCTGAATTTTGATTCCTTATGTTTATATCTAGGTTATCCTCAATATATTTCTTAACTTATATTCTTATGGTATTTTTCCCTTAATAATGGTTTGTACTAGGCTCATGAATCTACCAAAGCATATCCCACAGGAGTGTCGTAACCAAGAGTACATCAAGGCCCGTTTTCATGCACCAGTTCCCGTTCGAGTCTAGCTCAAAGAAGTGTTTTCGGGTTTTACCCCAAGGATACATCTGTGCCAGAGCTGCCTCTACCTGCACTTATCCAGAAAAGGATTTATTTTCATGATAAACCACTTACTCAATACACACCAAAATTTGGGAATGTTTTCTAATACATAGTCTCATCCTTAAGGTTCTCACTATGGTGCTCTATTCCTAATCTCCAAAAATAACTAGGCCATCCTCTGATACCAACTATAGCAACCCTAGAGTTTTTTCACATAACAATTCATGATTTTAAACATAATTCATCATCAAATTACAAGCCAAGGATTATTAAGTCTAGTGTCTTGGAAGACTAGGTACATATAACATAAAACATGGGCTAAAAAAATTATTCTTTATTTATTCTTCATAATGAGATCCTAAGTACCTTTGATCCCTTACATCTGGATAGGGTACCCTAGGGAACACATGAACAAAGGGATGAGCTAAAAATCCTAGTAAGGGAATGAACATAAGAATAAACATTAAGCACATGAGTTAGAAGGCTTGACATAATGATACTGGAAGCATGGAAAATATGGAATCATAATATATAAACATGGGATCATAAAAAATGGAATAAAATAAACATGTGATCATATAATCATGAGATCATATAAGCATTATTTCTTAAATATGTGGAAGCAACTTTAATCATGTCTTTAGTACGAGTCAAGGCTAACCGCCAATCTCATTTCCCATAGTAGCACAAGACAAGGCTAACTACCCGGACCATTTGCGCATAATCTTCTCATGAGACATTAACATTACCCAATGAATTGGGGCGCTATATGGGAGCACCCATATAAGTCTATTCATGTATATGCATTCCACATAACGAACCTCAATCATACATAAACATAAGAGTGCCCAAGGAAAGAAATGGGCACACAATCATGTTATGAAGCATAATAAAAAGGGGCGTAACATACAAGCGTCCATGAAAGAAATGAATTAAATCATAAATATACATTAATATTGTATAAAGTCATAAATTCTGAAAAGAGATAACAAACTGAAGTGATAACTTGTAAAAACAGTTATTAGGAATCTTTGAGTCAAAACATTTTAGTGAGCTTTAAGAAAACATCGAATATCTCTTAAAAAGAAAAGCAGCATAATATTTTTTATAAAACCCGAAGTAAACCAGGAGGGTTTTAATAATAAAATTTCTGATTTTATAAGGACAAATGTGACTTAAAACATGTGATAGAGTACACTTTATAATAGGAATGAATTCGGGATGATCCCTTAAAACGGGTTCACTTATCAGAAAGTAATGAAGAGAGAATAAATTAAAATCATGTATATCCCCGAAAGAAAGTGATGAAAGAGTATTGATAAATATACTTGTAACATGTAGAAAACATTTAGAGTATTCACAAGAAATGATAAGATAACATCATTTTGGTAGAAAGGTAGATAAGGCAACCCGAAGGAATAAAAGAGGATCAGGTAGAATTATTTACGGATTTTCGGCATGGTATCAGAAGTTCTTGAGGGGACTTAATGAGAGAGGAATGGAAATCATCATCACTTATACATAAAGAGGGTATTATTGGGGAGGTACTAAATCATACCCAATAATTAATAATTACACACAATATGTCTTATCGTAGTGAACAATCATGAATAAGAGTGAAATTGAGAGGATCCCTTACCTTAGGTCTGTTGGTGTGCTCCACTTGATATTAATGACCTGAATAGTCAAATTAGGTTTATTAATCAATATTAACAGAACCTTATATAAATGTAAAAGATTTTGTACACCCTTTTTAAGTTAATTTATACCCATTTTGATTGATTACAAGGTTCAATTTCATTGTTCGGGTCCCTTTGTTTCATTTGTTTTAATGATCGATTCAATTGTATTTAGGTTAAAATAAATTGTAAGATGAAAGTGGTTTTCCAGAATTGAAGTTATATAACATTAGTGGATATCCAGTAGGTTACATGGTTACAAAATTAAGTTGTTTAATAATATTGAAAGAGAACCTTTACATTAAACATTAATGATAAACACTTCAATTAATTTTAACGGTTTTTCCCATAATTGACTTGTTTTGTATTATTATTTTATGTCACAAGTGTACGAGTATTACAGAACCATAAATAGGACTTACAAAATATATAGTAATATGGTACAACCATAACATAAATGGTTTCATGACAATAATCAAAATGATAAAAGAATTTGAAAACACAATATCCATGAAGTAGGTAATTTGACCCATCACGGACGATGTTTAATTCTAGCACATGAGGGAGAGGAGGAGAAATATGATGCTTGATATTTTCCATAAACATGGTTAGAATCCCGAAAATATTAGATTCTTGAGATTTCATTCCATTTGGATAAGGGAAGGGGAAGAGGGTATAAGGAAAGAATGAAAATGAAAACAAAAAACTTGAAAACAAAAGAGGGTTCTTACCCTTTGATCTCCTCTCTTTGAGACTCCACTTAGGGGCTTTGGTTGTGGTATTTTCGAAAGAACAGAAAGCCTTGGACGTGTGGAAGGAGCTTGGGAGGGTATTTGGGCAGAGATTTTTCTAGGAACAAGGCTTTAGAGGTGTGAGGGAAAGAGGTAAGGAGAGAGGGAATTTGTAGTGGAGGAGAGAGGGGTTTCCTTAATATAAAATTCATTAGTTTATTATTTCCCCACAAGACAAGGAATAGTGAGTCTTGCATGACCAAGTATATTAATTTTATAATTTAATCCCTAACCAAGTTGGATTATATCAGCAGAACATCACCCCTGAATCTATAATTAGCTTATTTAGCTTAGTTTTGTAAATTACGGTATTTTACTATTCACCAAAAATTCAAGTATTTCAGAAAAATCCAAAAAAATTATCCCAACCATTTTTCAATGTGTAGAATCCAAAAATAAAGTCCATTTTTCAAAAATAAATTTCTATATATGATGATTTTAATATATAAATAAAATAATAATTTATTATCAAAACCAGTTTTAAAGAATTCTTTAACTCATTCCAAACTATAGGTATATCGAACATCCAACATGAATATTATTTTCATACCACCATAGTTAAGCTTACTATTCATTAGTTTATATCACTATTCATAAGGGTATGTTAGTATTCATTATGGTAGGTTACTATTCACAAAAAATTATTCGTTTTTATTAGACTCCAAAAAACATCTTGAACACAACCGTGTATGCCGGATTTTTGAAATTCTAAACACAGAAGTGACAAACTTTTGTTTAAAGGTCACTTATCACTTATTAGTTCAATATTATGTGATTTTATGGAATATTTATAAGAATGGAATTTCCATTGAATCATTGGGTCGTTACAACCTCCCTATACGCTAGTGGATGCTAACTAATAATAAGTATCTTATATCGATCATTGAGACAATATACTATCATTATTAAGTATCACATTAGTGTAAATATATAGGAATGACCTAATCATAGAACCATTAGGAGAAAAATTCAAGAATCAATAGATGGAAAAAACTAGGGATACAATATCAATTATGTACAGTATATATTTCCTTCAAAAGTATAGTCCTAGTTTCAAAATGAATCTGATAATTAAAGAAACTAAAAATTCCAAGTATGGTCAACATCCATTACAAGTCCCCTAATACATCCCCATCCACATTATCCATCCATCTTATGTTCTTTCCCATTCCATATCATGTAAACATGATGTCTATTCAGTTTCTGATTATCCATCCCATGTAGGGTGTGATTACAACTCAGTAAAAAAACCCCATTATTCTCTAAAACAATATCATTTTAATAATAGTGACTGAAGTTTTATAAATAAATATATAAAATTCATATGTAAACATTTTTCAAATTATTGAATAATCTTTATTTAACCATACTACACCCTTGGGTTCTCGAGGACACCTGATCATTCAATACATACTTCGGCCCATGTTGGTGTCTTATCTATCTCAATGTAATATCATATATCTACATATAATTATTACCATTCATCATATCGACTCATAAATGAATTCCAGTTTTAACATTCACCATTTCATTTCACATATGATTTCAATTTTTTCCATTTTTCATCAAAATTCACATGTGAATTCCATTGTTATAATTCATCATTTCAATTCTCTTATGAATTTTATATCTAATATTAATCATCTCAATTAACTTATGAATTCCATTTTTATAGCTAATCACTTCAACTAACAGATGAATTCCACTGTTTCAATTCATAATTTTAATTCACATATGAATTCCATTGTTACCATTCATCATTTCTATTCACATATAAATTCTATTATTAATATTTATCATCTCAATTCATATATATTTATTTCATTATCACAATTCATCATGTCAATTAACATATGAATTCCTTTTTAACCATTCATCATTTCAATGCACAAATGTCTCAATTTAAAATTAATAAATGCATGAATTAATTAACCAAATCCAAATATTTCAGATTCACACCATTCCATTAATTAATACCTGAACTAATAAATCACATCAACTGTAATTATTATCTCAAAAATAAATTAATCGCATCAGAACTAAAAATTAATTAAATAAATAATTAATCAATACAATAAATTTCATGATATAAAAATCACTAATAATTAATTAAAAAATTAATTATTCCAATTTATTAATTTTAATATGACATTAATTAATTCAACAATTAATTATTCTGCTTTAGTAATCGAAATATCACTATAATTAATTCAAAATTTTGTTATCCAAATTCATAATTTCAATATAGATATAATTATATCAACAATTAATTATTCGATTTCAATAATCTCTATCTCACAATAATTAATTCAAAAATTAATTATTATAATTCGAAATTTCAAAATAACCATTATTAATTTGAAAGGTAATTATTCAATTTCAATAATTACAATATCTCTAAAATAATACAACAATTATCTATACCAATTCACTATCTGAATATTCCCTATTTCAAAATTCTGTAAATTCATTTTTTTTAATAAATTAAATTTAATAAACTCTATTAATATTCATTTAATTGAAATTATAAAATTACATACTTGTAGTATAAATAATTAAATTAAGATGTGAATAATATACCACCCACCTCAATACATTTAAAATTACTCTCCAATGGAAAATCCCCAATGTGAGTGAAGTAATGACATAGAACAAGATCCACATTTGAAACCCAATTTTATGATCGAGAAATCATGATACCAAAAATTCAAGGCCAAGATCTAAAAATCCTAGATTAAAATCCAAACAAATAGAGGATGAAATCCCTTTATAAATTTTGGAGAGATATAAGAGAAGATTAAAATCACACAGGATTAGATCACATTAATAAGAGGGGTGCATATCTTAAATGAGAACATTGAATAAAGAAGAAAGGATGTCATATGTGCTTGGAATATATCTGGGAGCCTCCAAAATCTTGAGATAATGTTTAGGGTTTAGATAGGGATGATTATTGGTTAAATTAGATGTTTCAAAAAAATTTAAAATTTTTTTATAGATAATTGAAATATTGTTAGAGTTTTTTTGTAGGGATGGATAGTTTTCCAAACAACTAACCTTAACCATGATCGTCTTATTGGGGATACACAGTTTATCATTTTAGGGTTTAGGTTTTTTTAATCCATGTGCTAGCCATATGAATCCCTACTCTCTGGGTTCACATAGTTAATTCAGTTGGGGCGCACAGATGGAAAAAACAAGCACCAATCGCTCACAATCCTTATTCATTACAAAATATCAAAATTTTACCCTAATGAACCCCATGGTAAAATCTAAAAAAAGTTATTTTCAAAAAATGGAAAAAATAATACCTGAAATTAAATTGACACATATCCTGAATGGAGAACATCTAATAATCTCCCTACCAAATAACTACTCATCCTCGAGTTATACTCCTAACTATATCAATGATTTTGATTCAAAACGATCGGGCCATTGAGTCATTGCATCTTCTTCACTCTCCCACATTTCCCCGAAAAATGATTGTGTTTATACAAGACCTGAACTATATTCATTTTCATTCCCCATAACACACTCTCAGTATGATCCACCACACATTCCAGATGTTCCTCAATGAATTATTCAGCCTAATGCTCAACAACATCCACATCGATCATATGATAATGGTTGGGGTGATACCAACGATGATTTGAAAAATGAATAATGTCATTCATAGTGTTGAACCTCTATGGATGCGAAAATATGCATTTCACTAGCCCAATTCTATCTAGAACAAAAAATGTTCAAACAAACATGGGAACCAACATGCCATGTCTCTATATCCTGAGGTGACCCAACATATGAGAAACTAAAAGAAATACATGATCACACATTGTAAACCTTAGGGTTCATTGATATCTATCTTCATATGACTTCTCCTAGCTCTAAGACATATACAGATGCTTCCAAATAAACTGAACATGCTCCAGTGTTTCCAGAATGAGACATGGTCACAAAAACATTGACTCTCCCACCCATTTCCAGAATATAGGTGATATTTAAATCCATATTTACAGTGACTCATATTGTAAAATCTATGTATTCTCATGATAAATTTTTTTACAGAAAATTTACCATTTTCTAGGTGATTCTATAAAGACCCACCGAATTGTTGACCAAACACTCACAACATGTCCTTAAGAACGTGTATAATACTATCTAATGGCCCATATATAGGTGGTTGGAATTCCACACTCAATAAAACCTATGTACCAAGTGCCTTATTTAATCAATTTTAGATGAATTTTGTAAAATTCAATTCATGATCTAAATCAATATTCTACCCCCACCATGTTTAGATGAAATATCTATCAAACATACAAATCTCTTAGATGATTCACTGAGAAATAGTACAATACTAGAAAGAAATGTGTTTTATTTGTCAAATGGTCCACAAAAATATAAATAGAATCACTCTTCTGAGGTATCAGTAGGTTACCAAAAAATCCATGGTAATGTCACACCACATCTTTTCTGAAATGGGTAATGTATATAGAAAAACACCATAATGTTGACTCTTTTCCTTCACCTACGGAATGGTGTATAATTTTGTCTTGAACTAATCTATCTGCTTTCTCATTCTAGACTACCAACACTATTTTCATTGGACATCACACATTTTTGCCACACCTGGATGCACCACCCACTTCAAGGCCTGATATTCATCAATTATCTCCTCATACGTATTTGTAGGAATAAAAAATTTATTTCTGACATAGATGATATCTTCCTCATTTATAGTCCAATATGAAATTGACTACCACCATATTGGATTTCCATCAATGTTGAGATTTATGATTACTCATATTGTCTATCCCAGACCCATCCAAAACAATAGATTACACTTAAAATGATTTTAGTGTCTTGTGATCTTGGATCTCTAGAAAAATAAATTCATCTCACATGGTAATGTCATCATATTCCACTTATAAATATAATTTTTAATAGCCTAAGACAATGTTTTCAAATATAAAGCATCATCAACACTATTCTCTTTTCTTGGAATATATGCTAGATCAATATCGAATTACTTCATATACTAAACCCATATATGATTTCAATGATTCAAATATCATTGGAGATGATAAAATTTATTCTCTTTAAATCTATATACATAGTAAAAATATATTTCCCAATAAATAATGCTTCCAAAACATTTAAACATAATCCAAAACATCCAACTCAAGGTCATGCATAGGGTATTTCTGATCATGATTCCTTGACTACCGAGACCCATATTCTCCAATGTTATCTCCTTGTATCAATAATTCTACAACTACTATCCCAAAAGGGATCATAAAACACAATTTACTCCCCACAAGACTCTCGAAGGATAAAATTTGGAGCTGATATGATCCCCTTACTCAACTCATGGAAGGAATTTTTTCATACCTATGAATATTTAATATTTATACCCTTTTTGTTCAAGCCTAAATATGGAACATCCCAATGGGAAAATTCCTAGTTGATCCTGTGATAATATCCAACCAGCCCCAGAATGCTACAGATATCAAAATCATTCTTAGGATTCTCCAAAGAAACAACTACATATAATTTATCTTTTTTCCATTGATACTCCTTCCTCTAAGATGATGTGACCCAGGAAGTGTAGATGATTGATCCACTACTATCACTTTGATCACTTTTTGTATAGGCGATTCTATATCGGTGTAATGTGATTGATTTCAATATATTGGGCATGATTGTCACGACCCATCCTCAGGGACCGTGCCGTGACTACCACTTTCCCGCCTTCCATAGGCTAGGGGATGGCGACTAGCACCAAAGGCGTAAATCCCGATAAAAAGGGAAGGAATTTCATTTATGAAACATAAACACACACAACCTGAGTACAAGCGGAAGAAAACAATATGTAAGCAGTATAACAAGAGTGCTGAATGTACAAAGGGGCTGGAATAAAATCCCAACAGTAAAGTACAAGGAAAAGACAAAACAACAGGAAGGTGTTAAGTGGCTCCTGGAATGTCCTCCGGAGTTCCTACCTGAAAGGTAGGTACACATTGCCACCTCAAATCTCCATGTCCATTTGTTACCTCTGGGTACCGTGTCATCGTGAAGTCCACCTACGGGTTCTGTCCGGCTATACAAGCCTCAACCACGATCAGTGTTGTTCGTCATCTGCATCCAACACAACAAGGTGCGACCATAGCCTGTGCAGGGGTGAGTATAACGAAACTCAGTTGGGACCCCGAGACCCTCAAGGTCTCACTAAATCCAACAAGGATAATCACAAAGAAAGATCTCAATGGATGAACATTACTTAGGTATATGCCCATACATATACATATGTAATCAAGTAACCCATCTCAATGATGAGTTTACACAATGGTCATTGACTCAGATCAAACCAGAATTTTCATTTTCAAAACCACAACTGCTAGAGAACTCCTCCTCTGTCAAGTATAGTCGACCTATCACGACACTGAGGCGCTACTCACTAAACTTAGACTGCAGAGGTACTCCACCTGTCGAGGACCGCGGGTCTGATTCAGAATACCAGGTGTTCCGTCTGTTGTGGGTCTACCGCCAAATACCGGGTGCTCCACATAATATCCTATAGAGGTACTCCTCCTATCGAGTACCACGGGTCTGCTGCCAACTACCAGGTGCTGCGTCCACCATGGGTCTGCTGCCCAATACCGGGTGCTCTATCCACTCGACTAATCGAATCTCTCCGAGTCGAATCGGTCAAGCAGCCGTCAGGTCTACAGCTACTAGGACTCCACACTCCATACACTCATCTATGGGAGGGTCCGCTCCACAAGATACTGGTCGTTACATCCTTGTTTCATGAAGTCTCACTTAGAATTAACACAATGGACCGCCTCATCATATGGGTCTCAACGCAACAGACGGCGCATCAATCGGACGCCCGGTCTGTGAGTTATTAGCTTTTCCATTCCATAGGCCTGGTTGGTTTTTAATCTAAATCCAACCCAACCATACTCCAATATAATCTGAATCTCACGTAGAGTATTCCAGAAGAACCTTCTTTTCAAGGGTGATCCAACGTAGTCGACGACACATCAATCAGACGTCCGGTCCTCAAGTTACCGCTCCGAGGGCCCGGTAGGTTTCAGGTTCGAACCAACCCGACCATTTTTCCGAAGTCATCCAATGCTCAAAAAGAGTAAGTCAAAGGGAATGCCGTGTCACAATGGTCCTAGTGTTGTAGACTGCGCTTCAATCGGATGCACGGTCTTTAGGAAATTCACATTTATGTGAAGAAGGACCCGGTCCGCTAGGCCCGATGGGCTGATGGGTCGGGTCGACTCGGTTTTGGCGGATATGTCCCAGAAAAAGGGGTAAGACCGACCCAGTTCATCGTGCGGCCTAGCCCGAGGGGCGCGGTGTGGTTCGAAGTGGCGCAGCCTGGCCTGAAGGTGTGCTTCCCAACACAGCGGGGCCAGGCGCGACACGACACGACCTAGAGTGGCTCGGCTGGGTGCGGCCCGGCAGGGTGCACGACATGGCTGGCTCAGCCAACCGGCCGAGCGGTCCGAGGGGGGGGGCACCCCCTGGCTATCCGAACTGGCATCTCCAAGTAAGTCTTCCCTCCCAAACCAGCATTTTAGGATGGCCGGCCTTCTAGCGCAAGTGGCCCGCATGGGCGATCCGTGGGTCATCCTGTGCAGCACCCTCCTAGCACCGCCGCCTATGCTGGCCATGCCTCCGCATCCCCGGCATTTTTCAGCGATGTCGTGCTTCCTCCGTCGCGGACCGCTTGGCCACAGATTTTCTTAGCGTGTGCGGTGGTGCCCCTTGCACCACCGATCTCGTCCGCGTTCCGCATCTCATCATCTATTCCAAAAATATCAAGTTCTAGTGGAGGGTCGTCGGGCCGTGTTCTGTTGTCCCACGCCCTCCACATTAAGTGATAGCAATAGGCATAGACAATCGAAGAAACAAAATCGACGAATCGAGGCACAATTTTAATCTATTAAAATTTAACATAACCCCTACCTCGATAATTGTCATCGCAGAAGACGATGTCATGGGGAAAGGATTCGTAGGCAATGTCAGAGTGTGTACGAGGAGGAAGCGGCGACTCATAACATGTCACGAAGAATAGAATGGTTGAAGCTTCTTCATTCTTCGTGGAACCGACGTTCTTTGTTGAAGAATAAAATATTTTCTCAAGAGCTCCCTCTCCCTTAACACAACGAGATCCCTCCCAAAAATAATAATAATCTACCCTCATTATTTTATTAACATAAGCCATTTAAAATTAAAACATTCAAAGGATTAGTTAATTAATAGAAGAGGTTATATTAATTAATTAAGGTATGTTGGCATGAGTTAAGAGTGGGAGAGGGAGAGGAAAGGTCCTCATTAATTTAAGGGGTTTTCATGAGTTAATGGAGTGAGGGAGGTGGATATTTTGGAAATTAAAGGGGTGTTTCCAATTTAATGAAGGGGTTATAGAGTTTAGGGGAAAAATGAAAGGTTGGGGATCATGTGGTCCCCACATCTCAAACATCCACACTTGGTTAGTTAGGTGGTTACAAGTCCCGACCTTATATTTCCTTTGTAGGATATAACTACCTCATATATAAATAAAATTGTACACACCAATTTTATTTATTTATATCTAATTTCCCAGTTATTATCTTTTGACTGGCATAAAACGAAACTGTGGTGAAGGTCCCCCTGAGCGAATACCAGTGCTGCGAGTTAATCAGTGCCCTCAGATTTCAATTCTAAGCACCAGTTCAAAAGATAGAAACCCCCACTAGTTCGTTTACTAAGCGTAGCTGAGCTATACTTCAGAAATTGATTTCAGGGACACTGGGCCTCAGATTCATGTGTTTTCAGAAACTGCAGACTGGTAAAATTCTAAATAATTTATGAAAAAAAATTCCATGAAATTTTCGGGTCATTACATTAATCCCAAATCAGGACTATACATCCTCATAAAGCTATAAAACACACTAGGTAAACCAAAGGGAACTGTGTACACATCTGAGCCTCTTGCTCCCATGTGCTTCCCTAGAGGTTCTTGTGCTACTAGTGAATGCGCACCAGATTAATCGACCGTCCACGTAGGACCCGCTCCTATCGATCCCCAATCTCAATTGGAACCTCTGTGAATGTTGTCCTACGGTTGATGTCTAGCTTCTCGTGTTCGATGACGTGGGACAGATTGTGCACACAAATCCTCACCTGAGATACGTGGAAAACGTCGTGCGCCCGTCGCAACCGAGGTGAAAGGGTCAGACAGTAATCCACCTCGCCTACCCTACTGAGGACCTGGAAAAGTCCGATGAATCGTGGATATAACATGTCGCCTCATCCAAATCTTTGTAGACCTCGTTGAGGTGAGACATGCAAGATGACATGGTGGCCACCCATAAACTACAGTGGTCTCCGTCTCCTATCAGCATAGGACTTCTGTCTGCTCTGTGCAGTCTTCATCCACTCCAGGATGATCTGCACCTTTCTCCGATAGCCTCAAGATCAGTGCATTGGTCAACCTCTACCTCAGCTCCTAAAATTATCTGCTGGCATCTCTCTGACCACACGAAGGGTTTTTCCCCTTCTTTTTCACTGCTAAAAGCAGTGCAGCAACTCTAGAGAAGTCTGGCTCAAATCTATGTCTGGACAACTCATGAGTGATTAACTGCACCCACTTATACATGAGTTTATCCTATGCTTCCTCGATTTCCTTTTTCTCTAACCAAGGAAAACTCATCCCAATGTTGTAATTAAACCACAACCTTTATTCCTAAAATAGTAAATCTGTGTATGAACTGTGTTACCCAGTCCATACCCAAACTAACATCCTAAGGCCTCGACGCTACCACCAAGATGTTCCAACCGAAAATCTCGCATCAAGGGTCAGATCACACCATCAGCGTAAGTGTGATTATCGAGTATCCTCCCAAAGGTATATATCGACATGAGGGTCAAGTCAAAGGCTTTAACCAGAATCTCTAGTTCTGGGACAATATTTTTGGAAGGAAGGAATGATTCATATCAATGTATGTTGTTACAGAAGCTAATAGTAGGCACAGACCGTACCTCAAATCATTCCTAGTGCCCTAGGTCACACTCCTTGACCGCATGAAGCTACTCTCTTACCCTGCCCTCCTGCTCCCTGGGCCTGGCAGGGACTAAAAAGGCGGGTGGTTGTAACATGTCGAAATGTACACCACCCAATTCTGCTCTCCTAGCTCTGCTTCCACGTCTGCTGCTCTACAAATTCATCTGTCCTTAACACTTCCACTTCTTAAAACATTTTACAGGCCCATGTCTCTGAGACTATTGTCAATTCCCTGCTTTCCCACTGATCGTATCATAGTCATCATGTACCAGGAAAAATTGGTTCGCCTCGATGAATACTCAGCTAACGACATGTCATCGTGCTGAAGCTGTATAAGCTCTAGAAAACTCTCATCCACCTCCTCAAACCAGTCCTCAGCCACCTGTGAGTTGGGATCACCTCAGAACCTTATGGGTATCTAATACTGAAACCCGTGTAAGGCATTAAGCCTATAGGTGTCATCTATTGGTACCACCGGTTGAGATTGATGAACAATAGATAGTGATATAGCTGGAACACTACCCGAAGGTACTATCTCAGACATCGGTCTACGTACCAAAGCCTATTCACTATGTGGACCAACCTTATGGCCACTCACTAGGAAACAGTAGTATCTAGGATCACCATCTACTCTAATAGTGTCTAAACTGGGTGTAGAACTCTAGCAATCACCTCCAGCCAGTCCAATGCTGGCTGGGAATCTGTCTCGCCTCGTAACCTCAGAGACCTCTGATGTTGGAACTCATGCAACACTATCTGTCAGCATGCATTGTCCGCTAGTACGGCTGGTGGAATCTGCTGCCCAATGGGTGGTGTTGTTGGTGGTACACCACCTGAAGGTTCCAACATAGCAAGAGGGCCCTGCACCGGATCCTCGTCGCTCGGTGGGCTGTCATCATTTACTCTATCGGAACTCCAAATGACCGTCTGCATGGAGGTATCGTGAACAGATGCGACACGGTCAAACATTTTAAACCTGATCAGATGACCTGGTTGAGCTGACTTAAAGAATCTTTTGAAATCACAAATGCAATCAGTGTTTTCAGGCACTGAGTTGGAAATCAAAAGTCAGGGTCCTGGTGTATGGATACGTTGGCCGTTGCACCCACACTGGACTCCCTGAAGAGAAAACCACACTCGGTATCCTTAACACTATTGCTTCACAGAAAGGAAATATCAAAGTCCTAAGTTCTGTGGAATAACCGATTCCTCTGATAGCAATTCGTCACGACCCTTCCTTAGGGCCCGTTCCGTGAATACCCCAAGGCCGCCTTCCGTAGGCTAGGGGCTTGCGACTAGCACCAAATCTGTAAAACCCGAAAAAAGGGAAGGCGTTGCCTTTATGAAATGTAAACACACACTACTAGAGTAGAAGTGGAAGAAAACACTATGTAACCAGTATATCAAGTGTGCGGAATGTACAAAGTGGCCGGAATAAAAACCCAATAGTAAAGTACAAGGATAAGAAAAACCAGTAGGATGGTGTCACGATGCTCCTGGATCGTCCTCTAGAGTTCCTACCTGAAGGGTAGGTTCAGATGGCCACCTCAGCTCTCCACGTCCGTCTGTCAGCTCTGGGTACAATCTCGTCGTGAAGTCCACCTCTGGGTTTCATGTAGCTCTACAAGCCTCAACCACGACCAGTGTTGTCCGTCGTCTACATCCAACCTAACGAGGTGCGGGAATAGCCCGTGCAGGGGTGAGTATAACGATACTCCATAGGGATCCCGAGACCCTCAAGGTCTCACTAAATCCAACATGGATAATCCACAAAGAAATATCTCAATATATAACTTTTACTTAGGTACATTCCCATACATATAAAAATGTTATCAAGTAACCCATATCAATCATGAGGTAAACACAACGGTCATTGACTCAGCTCAAACCATGATTTTCATTATCGAAACCAAAACTGTTGGAGAACTCCTCCTCTTTCGAGTACAGTGGCTCTGTCATGACTCAAAGGCGCTACTCACTTACCATAGACTACTAATTTAATCCTACTGTCGAATACCGTGGGTCTGATGCCAAATATCGGGTGCTCTGTCCGCTATGGGTCTGCCGCCAAATACTTGGAGCTCCCCCTAATAACCTACATAGGTACTCCCCCTGTCTAGTACTGCGGGTCTGCTTCCAACTACCAGGAGCTCCGTCCGCTGTGGGTCTGCCACCAAATACTAGGCGCTCCATCCACTGAGCTAATCGAATCACTCCGAGTGGAATCAGTCAAGAAGTCATTAGGTCAACAGATACTAGGTCTCCGCACTCCATACGCTCTTCTCCGGGAGGGTCCAGTCCACGAGCTGATGGTTGATACATAAAAGTGTCATGAAGTCTCACATATAAGTAACACAATGGACCACCTCATCATAGGGGTCTCAACGCGATAGACGGCGCGTCAATCAGACGCACAGTCTGTGAGTTATTAGCTTTTCTCTTCCAGGGGCCCGGTTGGTTTTTAAGGTAAAACCAACCCGACCATACATCAATATCATCCAAATCACACGTAGAGTATGAAAAAAGAACATTCTCATCAAGAGGAATCCAACGTAGTCGACAGAACCTCAATCGGACGTCCGGTCCTCTTGTTATAAGTGTTTCTGCTCCAAGGGCCCGATTGGTTTCCGATTCGAACCAACCCATACATTTTTTCGAAGTTTTCCAAAACTCACTAAGAGTAACACAAAAGTACCAACTCGTCGCAAGGGTCATAGTGCTCCATACAGTATGTTGATCAGACTCATGGTCTTTATGAAATTCACATTTAAGTGAAAAAGGGCCCAGTCTGTTAGGCCTGATGGGCTCATGGGCCAGGTCAACTCGGTTTTGGCGGGTCAGACCCGGAAAAGGGGTTGGACCATCCTAGTGAGTCGCGCGGCCTGGCCCAAGGGGCGGGGCCCGACACGAAGTGGTGCGGCCCGGCGCGGCTCGGCTGGGCACGTCCTGGCAGGGTGCGCGGCCTGGCTGGCTCGACCAGCCAGCCGGACGGTCCGAGGGCAGCCCCCCCCCCCCTCGGCTGTCCGAACTGGGAGCGCCAAACGGCACCGCCCTCCCAAACTGGCCAGCTAGAATGGCCGGCATTCTAGTGCAAGTAGCCCTTACGGGCGGGCAGCGGGTCTTCTAGCGCGGCGCCCTCCTGGCACTTCCACTTTGCTCCGCCCGGCCGTCCTACGGGCCGGCCGGTCCTTCCACCGAAGTGGTCCGCAAAGAGGGTCGTGGTTCTCGCTGCACAACCGGAGAGATGGTGCCGAATTCCTCCGTCGAGGCCTACGCTGGCCGCAGCTCCGCATCGCTGGCTCGGTACAACGACGACTTGCTTCCTCCACCATGTCCCTTTTGGCTGTGGCTTTTCTTAGCTTGTGCGACTTTGGACCTTACGCCACCTATCTCTTCCGCGTTCCACATCTGATCATCGATTCCAAAATGATCAAGTTGAGGTGGAGGGTTGTCAGGCCATGTTCGTTTGGCCCGCACGATCTACCTTCAGTGATAGTAATAGGCCGAGACAATCGAAGAAAAACATTGACGAATCAAGGCACAATTTTAGTCAATTTATATTCAACATAAGCCCTGCCTCGATAATTTTTTCCGCACGTTTGGCGTCGCGGAAGATAGCGTCACGAGGAAAGGATTCGTAGGCGACGTCGGAGTGTGTCGGAGGAGGAAGCGACATCTCCTCACTTTTCGCGGAGAAGAGAATGGTTGACGCGTCGTCGTTCTTCGTGGAACCGGATTTCTTCTTTGTAGAAGATAATATTCTCCCAAGAGCTCTCTCCCGCTTAACACAACGAAATCCCTCCCAAAATAAACTAATAAGATGCCTCATTATTTTATTAACACAAGACATATAGAATTAAAACATTCAAACACTTAATTAATTAAAAGAAGTGGTTCCATTAATTAATTAAATTTTGTTGGAAAGAGTTAAGAGAGGGAGGGGGAGAGGAAAGATCCTCATATATTTAAGTGGTTGTCATGAATTAATGGAGTGAGGGAGGTGAAGAGTTTGGAAATTAAAGGGGTGTTGCCAATTTAATGAATGGGTGTTAAGGAGTTTTGGGGAAAAATGAAAGGATGGGGCTCGTGTGGGCCCCACCTCTCAAACATCCACACTTGGGTAGTTAGGTGGTTACAGTTCCCACCCTTAACTCCCCTTTGTAAGATATATCTATCTCAGCTATAAATAAAATTGTGCACACCAATATTATTTATTTTAAGCTAATTCCCCAATTATTAACATTCGACCCGCATAAAAGGAAACTCTGGTGAAGGTCCCCTTGAGCGAATACCGGCGCTAAAAGTTCATCGGTGCCCTCGAATTTCAATTCTGGGCACCAGTTCAAAAGATATAAAAACCCACTCATTCATTTATTGAACGTACCTGATCTAAACTTCAGAAATTGATTCCGGGCAGACCAGGCCTCAAAATCAAGTACCTTCAAAAATTGCGAACTCGTAAAATTCCAAATATATTAAGAAAACAATTTCCCATGAAATTTCTGTGTATTTATAATGATCATCATAAGTCTTGTATTACTCCAAAATGTAATCCAAAATGACCATAAAAACTGATCTAGTTATGGATGGAATATTCTATTCATCAGGGCCATAAAAACACCATGTGCATTCACCAACCAAAATGGGAATATGAAAATCACATGATATCTATAGATAATTATGAATGTATTCAATGGTATATTATATGGAAAAAATATCAAATGATTCTACCCTAGTTTCAAGTTGATAATGGAGAAAACAAAAGTTCCTCTCAACTAGTAAAATCATGCAATCAATGTAATTCCCCAAACCCAGTTACCTAGAGTCGGTGCATTTTTACATAACATTGGCATGATCCCATGTGATCAAAATCCCGAAAACTGATTAGTTTAGTAGCCTTGTATGAAGAAGATAAATTCATATGTTTTACATTACATTATAAAATGAAAAAAACAACAACATTGTCTCCATTGACCACATTCATCCATTATTATATCCCTGAAGGTCAGTCATAATATACTTCTTCTCATCCTGGGAAAAATAAAACATAGAAAGGGGTGTGCTCAGATTCTTATTAAGGATAACAATATTGCGGAAACATTCAGGAATAAGCATAGACATTTAAGGTAATGTGTAAGACTAAAACTAAATCCTTTTAAACTTAAACTTCATCATAATATGGAAAAATGGAATCTAATACTTCCATTTACATATTAACATTGATATTTTACTTCTCAAATAATCATATGTACTATCAATATCCAATTTCATAAGGTTGGAATGCATAATGCCAGACATCATAACCACATAGTCAAGGCCTTATGCCAAGACTACAAATAAGATTTGGTGACGGCCTTGTTCCAAGACACTAGTTTTTCTCATGAGACCTACTGATGCATCAAGGAGCTATAACAGGCTCCACCCGTCACTTACTACGTCCAAGGAATTCCTCGTAATAAAATGTATAAACATAACTTAAACATTAATATTAAAACAAGCATAGGAAATTTCAATACTTTATCCATAAACCATTAATGGTTTAAAAAAAACACATCCACAGTCAAACATATCAATAAACCTTCAATACAATATGGAATATTTTTATCATAATAATCAACTTCAGACATCCTTAAAATCCATCAATGGACATTGATATAGATGAAGCCAATTCTTTTTGTAGAGAAACATACGATTCCATTTTGAAATAATTTAAAAGACATATAATTAAAAAATTTAACATTTATTTTGAATGTATTTTTAAAATATTGTATGGAAATCTTCAATGGGGTTATAATGATGGAAAATAGTCGCCCCCACCATATCAGTTAAAGAAAGGCATTTTTACCTTAATTTTGCCGAGAAGGTCATAAAGTACCTTGTTTGGAAAATGATGGAAAGATTAATTTCAAAACAATTCTTGTAAAATAAGGTTATAAATCACATTAAACCATAGTATAGTAAATAGTAAAAAAAATTGAATTACCTTTTTATGAAAAACCATATGTGGATGATAGAGAGGTCATAGTTGATACTTACGTACTAACAACCTCGGATAAGTAACGAGATTGTAGAATTAACCCTTACCTTGTACGTTTCATTAGTCAAGGGTACATTAACATCCTATATAATAGTTAAATAAAATTTATTAAATTATACATGAATCATACACATAAATATGATATTATATATGTTAGTTTAATATTTCATTGTTAATAATATTTTAGTAGTATCACCGTTTTGTTTCTTAACTGATTCATTTCCCTTTATATGCTTGGCTACGTAAGCCATGTTTGTTATGAATAAGATGTATTCGATTCAAATACAGAATGATATTAAGTTCGTAAACATTATTTTTAAAAATTAAATGAGAATTAATGTTGAATGATTATGATGTGGAATTAATCTCATCGCGTTCGTGAAGACGGTAATCTGTACGTATGCACGAGTGAAAATATCCTTATATTGATGATGAAATCGTATGTAATTGGATAATATGTCATATAAACAGAACCATTAACATGTTATATTTATTATTTATTTCATTAATATTCATTATTATAACGATACTCATAATGAAGTGTTTGAATAACAAACTACACCACGACATGGAGGCGGGAATCCATACGTAAGGACATATGGTGACTTCGACATTTATAGGATGGATAGAATAACAAATATTTTTGTAAATTATTTATTATAACATAACATTATGTCAAAGGTACTGGATTTATTATATTGGTATGGAAACAACAATGAATGAGGAAGTGGAAGAAGTAAAGAACTTGAAAGAGGGTGGTAAAATTATTACCTCTTCTTCGCGTGTTTCAATTTGAGTTGATCACAAGGGCTACCTAAGTTGGGTTTATGAACAACACAAGGCCTCTAGGTTTAATGTGGGATATTTTAAATGATATTCGGTTGGGGCAGGGTAGAGACAAATTGCTTTGGTGGTGTGAAAATACGATAAGGGGAAGTACCCTTTTATAAGAGAGGTGACAGTCACTTTAGTAAAAGTTTGAAATATTATTTTATAATAAAATCACTTTCAGTTTCTAATTGATCTAAGATGATTTATTTTGAGGGTAAGGTGGGTATGGGTCGAAAACCTATCAACCATTATGTTTTAGACAGGTATATGTCTCCATATTAACCTTTTCTTTTAGATTTAACTAGATGTTAAATAGTTTGACATTTACTGTATATCTATGTATTTTTATATTATATGGTTGATAAAAATACTATAAACATCAAAGATAACCCCCAATGGTTAATTATTAATATATATAACATTATATATGTCCTTTTTACGATATATATAATTTTTGGAATATTATTCCATTTAATAATATAGTATTTGTTTTAAAAACTCAACTATGTCAATTTTGACACTATTTAGTAGTTTTTTTAAAGACATAAAAGAATTATCACTCTGAATAAAATTTATTTAATCAATTATAACTTGTAATATTAACATAGAAAATTATTTTAATTAATTAGAGGTATTAATTTACATTATATTTGGATATTTATAATATCAATTATTTTAATATTTCATTAGTAAGGTAACTACCACATCCTCACATTGTCAGAAATAAATAAAATTATGTAACGTATAAAAATAATAAATAAAATATCATGATGTATGAAATATTTTTATATTTATAAATAATATTTATAAGTGAATTTATATTGTGTGTAACCATATATTAAAAATGGGTTTTTATTAAACATTGAATTTAACTCTTTTAACTCTTCTTTAAATAAAATAAAAACAAATTTCATAATATAATCCAAGTGTTCCAAAAAGCTTCATATTTTATTCCTAAGGATGTTTTTTGTCGAATTAAAATTATCCAATTGAATTAGGACATATTTTACGGTAATTATAATATCATTTTTACACTTAATTACCCTTTTTAATTTTATCCTTGGTAAATACAAGTCAAAAGTTATTATTCACCAAAAATTATTCTCATCTTATTGAAACACAATTTACTTACTGATTTCAATAACGTGTCTCATAATTTTGAAATTTAACTCATAGTAGAGATAAAATTATGTTTAATGAAAATTTTTAAAAACTCCTAGAAGGTGGGTAAAAGAATGTAAAAAGTTCAATATAATTTTATATATCTAAAAATATTATAAAATTATTCCAATGAATTATATTTAACATATATAGGTAATATTTATCTACATTTACATAAAATTAATATAAATAAAATAAATAAATACTTAAAAATAAAAAGTCGGTTTTAAACAATAATGTTGTGTTTTTCAGTATTCATCAAGAATTGAATGTTTTTAGAAAAATTCCAAAATTCACCCTAGGATAATTTGATATTCCAAATTCAAAAATAAAATCCATATTGAAAAATGAAATTAATAAAATTTAAAAAAGTTGGTATTAATATTCATAACGACTAGTTTGATTGGTCATGGTGTGTTAAAACTCCATGTTGTGTACAATGAATGCTACTGTGTTATTCAAAGGGAAACATACCGTGCATGGTTTGTTACATTATACCCTACTTAAAATGATTTCATCCTTGATATTTACAAAATATTACTGCATAAAATGTTTTGGGTGGTTATTCATCATAAGTTCTCTGGGTTCCCACATTCCCTCTTTTATCTTATGGTCTCTCCATAGATCTTTTACCAGATGAGTCATCTGGTATCTGAACACTTGTTCTCTAATATCAAGAATCTTGACATGCTTTTCATAATACAATAGATCTATTTCAGGTTCAATTTCTACATTGGTGAGTACAGGCGTTGGGTTTGGAAAATATTTTCTCAATACTGATAAGTGGAACACATCATGAACTTTGGAGAGACATAGAGGCATTGCCAATCTATAAGCCACAACTCCAATTAGTTCTAGAATTTCGAAAGGTTTGATGTACCTAGGGCTCACTGTACCATTCTTACTGAATCATATAACACCCTTCAATAGAGATACATTCATGAAAACATGATCTCCAACTTGAAATTCCAAATCCTTCCTCCGATTATCGGCATAGCTCTTTTGCCAACATTGAGCTGATTTGACATGGGTTTGGATAATCATCACCTTTTTCATTTTTTCGTCAACAATATTTATGCCAATGAGTTTTCTCTCACCAAGATCATCCCAAAAAGTTGGTGTGTGACATCTCTTTCCATACAACGCTTGATATGGTGCCATATGAATACTTGAATGGAAGCTATTGTCATAGGAATATTCTACTAGAGGTAAATATTGATCCCACATACCTGGAAAATAATGTGAGAAAGATCTCAGTATGCATTCTATGGTTTTAATAGTCTGTTCAAATGGTCCATCCATTACTGGGTGGTAGGTAGTGCTCAAACAATGTTCAATATCCAAAGCCTTCTGAAGACGTTTCCAAAATCAGGATGTAAAACAGTGATCGCGGTGAGAAACAATTGATATAGGAACACCATGGAGTCTTATAGAATCATTAATATATAGTATCGCTATACGTTCAAGTGGTTAATCTTACCTTATAGCAAGAAAATGTGTTTACTTGGTAAGATGATCAACAATGACCCATATTGCTACATACCTCCTATGAGTCTTTGTTAGCCCCATGAAAAAGTACATCATAATATTATCCCATTTCCACTCAGGAATGGGAAGATGTTGCATGAATCCTCCAGGTTGTTGCCTTCCAGCTTTCACTTGATGACAAACCATTCACCTTGACCCAAAATTATCAATGTCCCACTTCATGTTGTCCTACCAAAAATGTTCCATCAAATCACTATACATCTTGGTGCTCCTAATGTGTATAGTGATTTCTGAGGCTTTGAGAATCATCCAACAATTCCATTTTTAGATCAGGTATATCAAGAACACCAAGTATATTCCCAAATTTTAAAATTCTATCTTTATATACGAAGTCACTCAATATCCCCTCATTTACAATGTTAATATTCTTTTAAGACTTCTCATCCTTATTCTGAGAACATTTTATCCTTTAGAATAAAGGATGTTGGGAAAATATTTGAAAAAGTATTGATGTTTCACCTTCCATGGTTATTACTATATCCATATTTACTAGACCCTTGAAAATAGGATCCCTTTCAACTCTCATCTTTTTTAAAACTCAATGATCCTTTCAGCTCAAAGCATCTACCCCCTGATTTGCCTTCCCCGGGTGGTAGTGTCTTGTGCAATCGTAATCCATGAATAGTTCAATCCATCTCCTTTGCCTCTTGTTTAGTTCTTTTTGTGATAAAATATACTTCAAACCCTAGTGATCAGTATAAATATCACAATTTTTACCATACAAATAGTGTCCCATATCTTTAGAGAAACGATTATAGCCGTTAACTCAAGATCATGAGTGGGACAGTTTTTCTCATGAATTTTTAGTTGTTGTGATGCATTTGCAATAATTCTATCATTTTTCATAAGGATACAACCAAGTACCTTCATTGAAGAATCAATATAAATAAAAAACACATTGTTTCCCGATGGTACAGTCAATTTAAGAGTGTTGATTGATTTTCCCTTCAGTTCTTCAAAACATTCTTCACACTCTTTTGTCCAAACAAATTTAACCCATTTACATGTGAGTTTTGTTAATGGTTTAGCTAACCATGAAAAATTATAGACGAAATGTTGATAATAACCTGATAAACTGATTAAACTGCATACCTCAGTTATACTCATCAGTGCTGGCCATTCATGGATTTCCTTGGCCTTTGATGGATCAATATAGATTCCACCCATAGAGACAATATGGCCAAGAAAATAAATCTCTTGAAGCAAGAATTCACAGTTTCTAAACTTCGCATATAATTCATTTCTTCTGAGGATTTTCAGAATAGTGTGCAAGATATTTTCATGATCATTGTATATTTTTGACTATACCAAGATATCATCAATAAATACCACCACAAAGTCATCAATATATTCCTTGAAAACTCTGATCATTAAATCCTTGATGACAGAGGGTGCATTAGTCTATCCAAAAAGAATTACTGTAAACTCGTAAAGCTGGTACCTAGTTTGAAATGCTATTTTTGGAATGTCTTAATTCTTCACACACACCTTATGATATACAGATCGAAGGTCAATATTTTAAAAATAGTGTGATCCATAAAGATGGTAGAATAAATCATCAAAGCATGGTAGGGGATACTTGTTATTTATTGTTATTGCATTAATCTCCCCATTTTCAATGTAAAACATCATAGTTCTATCTTTATTCATAACAAAAAGGATAGGGACTCCCCATGTAGAGACCCGAATCATAACGTACATGGAAATTACATTACTTTTGCGGAATACTTAGTACATAACAAAAACACCCACACAAGGATCATAATAGTTTAGTGTCTTTGGAAACTCGGAATATAATCTTCTAATCGTGGTGAAAGATCTTCAACATCTCCCATAAAGATCTTCCTTTTTTCGTACTTAAAACCATTATTTATATCCTGGGGAAAAGAAAACATAAAAGGGTGAGCTCAAATGCTCAGTAAGGGTAAACAAAAGAAATATCAATCACATCATATTCATAAGAACATAACATTTTGGAAATCTTAACCTGCAAAAGAGATCATAATATCATAACATGGGATAAATAATAGTAGTGAAATGAAATCCAAATAATTATAACATAAAACATGAAACTTTGTGGCATACACACATAATCATATAGAATCATTTATTATTATTCAAGACTCATTTCCAATACTATCTTAGTGGACAAAGTCCATTTCTGAACCGAGTCACCCTCGTTTCAGTCCTGTTTCACTGAACCGGTATAACCTACCATTCCAGCCATGTCTATCTCATGAGATATAAAATCTTTACCCAATGCATTGGAGGGAGATATAGGTCCCACCCATCTCATAATGATACCATTCTTATGTGTGCCACAAAATCATGAAACATACATCATTGCATAACCCATGTAATAAAAATGGGATTCTTAAACAACATGACATCATAAAACAATTCATATAAGACAAAGGATTTCATAAAAATAATTCCATCACAACATAATCAAATAAATTAATTAATAGTGATAGAAACATAACCCTATATTATCTTAGATGGAAAATAATTTTGATAAAACACTTGAACTCCATTCTTGAGAAAAATATCCTTTCTACTTCAAAAAAAATTTCCTTTATTAACATGTCATAAAATTTTAAAATAAATGAATTTGATTAAAAATAAACTTGAAAACTTGTAAAGTAAGCTTCTTGGAATTAATTTTTTAAAAATCCATTCATGCCGTATAAGTTAAAAAAACATTCTTCTCGTACTTTTGTCGGAAAACTCAAAAAGTATCTCGTACGAAAAACGACAAAAGATTCCTTTCATATCATTTAATAAAAACACACCGAAGGGTAAAATAGGATTTAAAAAATTGTAGGTGGATGGAAATAATAATACATATTGAGTAAACATAGATTTTGATGATAAAATACACCCCAGTAAATACCAAAGTATAAACAATCTCGAATAAAAATGAGATTGTGATATTTCCCTTACCTTATGTCTGATATGCTTTGTATGTATTCGAACCTCCTATATAATGATTTAAATAATGTCATTAACTTATTTCATAATCATATTCATTCTTATGGTATCATATATGGTTCACTTATGACTTTATATTACCCGTTCTTTTGTAAAATTCCATGTTAAAGAAGTGTTTTGGGTAAAATCGTTTCATTTATCGTAGGTGTTTGGACTTGTTGTTCTTGACATTATTATTACTGATATCATGATTTAAATACTTCCAGAATATAAAATATGATTTATATATCATATATATTCATTATATATATATATATATATAATATATAGATAAATGAAATGAATCACACCGTTCATGGAGACGGTAGTCCGTACGTACGCATGAACGCTGTTTTCCTTTCTTTATTGTATCGAATGGAAGTATGTAGATGACATATATATATATATATATATATACATAAATCCAGTATATTTACCATGTCATATATTTCATTATTATTCAATATATATACTTTATAATCATTCTAGAATGGTTAACAAGGATAATGAATCTTATCGCGTCGTGGAGACGGTATTCCGTACGTACGCACGAGCGATGATATCGTTCCCATGGTTGTGGAATTGTGTTGAAGTATATGTATAATATTTAAGTATCAATATCACTCTATAATAATCATATATATTTACTCATTATACCATTATACCCATCCAATTAAGGTGGTGGCGGAAAATAGATTACACCACGGCGTGGAGACGGTATTCCGTACGTACGCACGCGCGGTGATTTCCTTTTTCCATAGGATGGATATAAGGTTAATTAGATTTGTTTCATATTTATAATAAAAAATCAGTATATAATAAATACTTATGTTATTACATTATCATTAAACAACTAAATAAGAAGATGTTGAAGAAGAAAGAAATTGAAAAAGATCGGTAATGGATATTACCTCTTTTTGACGCGCCTTCACTAAACCTCCAATTAAAGAACTAAGGATGGGCTTTGAAGAAGACCAGGACCTCTAGGATGATACTAGGGAAGTGGAGAAGAGATTATTGCAGGTTTTGTCCGTGCCTGAAGGCTCAAAGTTGTGTGAGGAAGAGGGGGAGGAGGTGCCCTTTTATAAGGGAGGAGAGGGGCACCTTAGGAAAATCTCAAAATATTTTGTTATATTAAGGTCAAATTCGGTTTATAATGGTTCCAAAGGGTCTTATTTAGAAGATAAAGTGGGTATGGGTCGAAATAATCTCATCCAATAGGATTTAGACAAGTTTAGGTTATTATTTTAACCTTATCAATTTGATTTAACTCTAAGTTAAATAATTTAACATTTACCGTGTCTTTTTGTTTTCTTACACTATATGGTTAATAAACTTACCATAACAAGCCAAAAGAACCCCAAGTTGTTTATTATTAAAATATATATCCTTATCTACATCATTTGGACGAACCTTATATTTTTAGGAATTAAATAACAATTAATAATATAATATTTGTTTTAAAAACTAATTTATGTCAATTTTGACACTATTTGGTACATGATTTTTATGAAATTCATAAAAAAATGATAAGTTCGAACCAATTTACTTATATCAAAAAAAATGTCATATTATCCTATAATATTAATTTGTGTCTTAAAAAGTCTCAAATTACATTTATTTGGGCATTTATAACATCAATTATGTCAATATTTCATTAATAAGAAAATTACTGCATCATCTTTGTGTCATAATAAATGATAATTTTTTAATCCCTAAAAATTATAAACAAATTCCTATGATATAGATAATTGTATTATATTTCTGGAGACAATTCATGTTCGAAGTTTCATTATGTTTATCACTAAATTAAAATTATCATACTTATAAGATTTAAGAAAGTGACATGTTGTCACATTCTTTGGTTTTAAGAATAATTAAATTAGTTTCATGGTCAAAAGTCCATAAAATGAATCTAATCCGACCCTTAGGTTACATGAGTCTACTTTTATCCATCCAATAGGATTTTTCAAAGTGTTAGGGTAATTTTATAATCTTATATTTACCCTTAATTACCTGATTTGCCTTTAACTATAGTAAATAAAATTTACCATAGTTACTATTCACAATGCCCAAAAATAAAAAGTAGCTTATTAACATAATTTGGACCCAATGATTGCAAATATGGAATCTATTTTTCCAAATTCAATACACAAAAGATGCAGAAATTAAATTAAAATTAATCTCGTTGTCGAAAGAAAACGGGTTTTTCTTTATAACATTGCAAAATATTGAATTGATTTAACCTACGAATTCAAGGTAAAATCGATGCTAATGACATACATTATATTAAATGGTAAAATATATTCTATTTATACTTTAAAACCATTCAATATTATAATTTAACCACATAAGATATTATGATGAAAATATTTGTTTTTAATTAAAATATAGCGTGTTTTTACTATTCATTAAAATATGAAAGTTATCGGAAAAATATCAAAACTATATCTAATGTAAATTTTTATATCCCGATTCAAAAGAAGAATTTTATTTTGTCAAATCGAACATATAAACATGTCAAAAACTAGATTTAAAGTGGTTGTGCCATCAAAAGGTGGCAAAACTGCATTTTTTGAAAAATACTTATTTTACCCGAAAAATTTATTTTGATCTTATACCTTGTTCAAAAAAATGTGTATTATGAATAATAATGTTATAAAATTCAAAATTTAGTTAATACTATTCATAACGGCTAGTTCATAACAATATTATAATAATATTTCATTGTTTAGTAAAACCATGTATTGCGTACAACACACGCTATCGAGGAAGGTCACGATTACGTGTAATGCAAGCCAAGTCAGGGTTGCGTGTAGTGAACAACTCCTTTGTTGTTGTGTATAACATAATCCAACCATATTTTATTTATACATTGAATAATTATATATATATACACTCAATGTTGCGTAGAATAACTTCTATCAAATGAACTTGAAATTGTGTGTATCAAGAGCCAAGAAAAGTGTTGCATATACTGCAAGCTAATACAGTGTTGCATATAGTGCAAGATAATCTTGGTGTGTCGTACAATAGAAGATATTAATGAAATTAAAACGAATGTATCTTATAAAATCTTGGGTTGTTACATTCAACCCCCATTAAAATGAATTTCTCCCTCGAAATTCGTCGGGTTTATAAATGGTTTTCTATTCAAAAGTTTCTTTAATAGAAACCCACATCGTAAAATGGAATACCAAAACCAATCTTTAAAATCAAAAGTATGAAACGTAACAGTTACCCAAATAAACTAATCACTGGGTTTCCACATAGGTGAAAATATGGATATGGAAGAAAAATCTAACCATCCAGTTCTGATGGAGAGTGGTAAAGAACATGGCTTTGAAAAATCCAACAATCACAAAGCTATTGATTTGTGATGATCTAAGGTACCATCTGATTCATCAGATATAAGAGCACTAGGACAACATTTTTGGTTTTCATGATCGCTTCCCTAAAGTTGATGAATTAAAAGAAATACTTACATGATTTTGGTACAATCTCACTATTGTTCATGAATTGAACAATTTCCACTTCATCCCTTAAAGAAATGAAGTTGAATTTGTTATTCGTGATGTGTTAGCAGATCATGTGATAGAATGATGGGTCATTCCATCTGTCTCAAACAAAAGGTTAGCAAAAGTTATATACATAAGTCGATCTATAGTGAGATTAATCATATATGGTTCCTAAAATGGACTTATACTTCATATATCATACTGCTTAATATAATAAAACTAGTTTCTACTAAACAGGGACTTCATGTAGGCCAGTGGTAGGCGATAAAGTCCAGTCGCACTTTGGTTGTAGGGTTGATTCCCACAGCCTTGTCCAACGCGATGGGCTGTCGCCCGTCCTGCAGGTTGTCCTTTTTCTAAAACTACATTACTATAAAATCCAATCAGTAATACCAAAAAAATTTCTATCCTTAAACAATACTTAGCATATGTCCAACATAATCCATTCCAATATTTAGGCTTATCTAAAATACTTCGGTCCAAGCTCATAGTATAAAGAAAACGATTACTAGAAATTTCATCAACCAAGCATGTGAATACCATCATTTATCCACCACATATATATATATATATTTGGTCACATTCCAATCATTTGAATACCTTAATCATCTATTCTCTCGAAAAAATGAATACCCATTGAACCATAGTGAAAACATGAATGCAGTTAAAAGTTAACACTTTCCACATACCAAAATCTTCAAAATTCTATATACTCAAACCATGATATTACATAGTCCTTATATCAATCATGAGCTCATGAATACTGTCAAACATTTCATTTCCTCCGTATCCCTTCATTATGCATATATCATCTGCTTTCCAAAATATTTGAATCACTTTTCATGGTTATCGGTACCACAAAATTATTGAAATCCACAATAGACTAATACAAAAATATTACAATACACCATAAAAGTACCTCAACAACATTATTCTTGAATACCAATACATTAACAATTCAATCCATACTCTTCAATGATTGTCATAGAATAAGTCCTTCCTTAATTTAGAAGTAACTTTTTATGTCAGGGAATTGAGTTCGGTAATGCCCATGTTCTCCGCAAATAATACATTGAACTCCATAACAGTCTGTCACTCTATGACCCTTTTCTCCACACAGATAACATCGGTCCCTCCATTTGAGGTATTCCTCAAGTTTCTTCTTCCCTTCTTTAGAAATCTCAATCTTCCTTTCTTTATGCTCCTCAACATGTGAACATGCATAATAGTCTATCTTCCTCTTCTTTGATGAATTAGGCATACCACTAAATTTCACCTTGTTATTCATATATCGCGATGACTGATTCGACATAATCACAATATCTTTCTCTCTAGTAATTACACTATTTTTTTGCTCATAGTCACCAATTTTTCCATTAGATTCAATGTTAACCGAATTCTTTCTAGTTCCCTCCATTAACTAAAACAGAAAAAGAATTCGGTGAGAGGAAAAATCATGCTAGAGAAAACAACATAGTAAAGCGGTGTACCCTCAATATCGAACATCTTAGGTTAAATTCTAAGATAGTTAGCACAATTCTAGGACTATAACCTATATGTATACTTAACCTTAGAGATATCTCTAGAAATACCTTAGAAATATCTCTAGGGATCTCACTAAAGTTCTCGCATCCTAGTTTCCAAAGGTTGACTAAACCTTTCCTCTGATACCAACTGTAGAGACCCGAAGCTTAACATACATGGAAATTACATTACTTTTGAAGAATACTTAGTACATAACAAAAACACACACACTAGGATCGTAATAGTTTAGTGTCTTTGGAAACTCAGAATATAATCTTCTAATCGTGGTGAAAGATCTTCAACATTTCTGATAAAGATCTTCCTTTTTTTTCTTACCTAAAACCTTTCTTTATATCCTGGGGAAAAGAAAACATTAAAGGGCGAGCCCAAATGCTCAGTAAGGGTAAACAACAGAAATATCAATCACATCATATTCATAAGAACATAACATTTTGGAAATCTTAACCTGCAAAAGAGATCATAATATCATAACATGGGATAAATCAAAGTAGTGAAATGAAATCCAAATAATCATAACATAAAACATGAAACTGTGTGGCATACACACATAATCATAGAGAATCATTTCTTATTAGTCAAGACTCATTGCCAAGACTATCTTAGTGGACAAAGTCCATTTCTAAACCGAGTCACCCTCGTTTCAGTCCTGTTTCACTGAACTGGTATAACTTACCGTTCCAGCCATGTCTATCTCATGAGATATAAAATCTTTTCCCAATGCATTGGAGGGAGATATAGGTCCCACCCATCTCATAATGATACCATTCTTATGTGTGCCACAAAATCATAAACCATACATCATTGGATAACCCATGTAATAAAAATGGGATTCTTAAACAACATGACATCATAAAAAAATTCATATAAGACAAAGGATTTCATAAAAATAATTCACTCAAAACATAATCAAATCAATGTAATAATAGGGATAGAAACAGAACCCTATATTATCTTAGATGGAAAATAATTTTTATAAAACACTTGAACTCCATTCTAGAGGAAAATATCCTTTCTACTTCAAAAACATTTCCCTTTCTTAACATGTCATAAAATTTTAAACTAAAAGAAGTTTATTACAAATAAACTTGAAAACATGTAAAGTAAGCTTCTTGGAATTAATTTTTTAAAAATCCATTCATGCCGTATAAGTTAAAAAAACATTCTTCAAGTACTTTTGTCAGAAAAGTCAAAAAGTACCTCCTACGAAAAACGACAAAAGATTCCTTTCATATCATTTACTAAAAACTCACCGAAGGGTAAAATATTATTTAAAAATTTTTAGGTGGATGGAAATAATATTAAATATTGAGGAAACATAGATGTGGATGATAAAATACACCCCAGTAAATACCAAAGTATAACTAATCTCAGATAAAAATGAGATTGTGATATTTCCCTTACCTTATGTCTGATATGCTTTGTACGTATCCGAACCTCCTGTATAATGATTTAAATATTGTCATTAACTTATTACAGAATCATATTAATTGTTATGATATCATATATGGTTCACTTATGACTTTATATTACCCGTTCTTTTGTAAATTCCATGTTAAATAAGCGTTTTGGGTACAATCATTTCATTTATCGTAGGTGTTTGGACTTGTTGTTCTTGACATTATTATTACTTATATCATGATTTACTTACTTCCAGATTATAAAATATGATTTATATATCATATATATTCAGTATATATATATATATATAATAGATAGATAAATGAAATGAAACACACAGTTCATGGAGACGGTAGTCCGTACGTACGCATGAACGTTGTTTTCTTTTCCTTATTATCTTGAATGGAAGTAAGTAGATGACATATATATACATAAATCCAGTAGATCTAACATGTCATATATTTCATTATTATTCATTATATATACTTTATAACCATTCTGTAATGGTTAACATGGATAATGAATCTTATCGCGTTGTGGAGACGGTATTCCGTACGTACGCACGAACGATGATATCATTCCCATGGTCGTGGAATTGTGTTAAAGTGTATTTATACTATTTAAGTATCAATATCACTCTATAATAATCAAATATAGTTACTCATTAAACCATTATACACATCCAATTATGGTCGTGGCGGAAAATAGATTACACCACGGCGTGGAGACGGTATTTCGTACGTACGCACGCGCGGTGATTTCCTTTTTCCGCAGGATGGATAGAAGGTTAATCAGAGTTGTTTCATATTTATAATAACATATCAGTATATAATAAATACTGATGTTATTACTTTATCTTGAAATAACTAAATAAGAAGAATTTGAAGAAGAAATAAATTGAAAAATATCGGTAATGGATATTACCTCTTTTTGACGCGCCTTCACTTAACCTCCACTTAAAGAACTAAGGATGGTCTTTGAAGAGGACCAAGACCTCTAGAATGATACTAGGTAAGTGGAGAAGGGAATTTTTCAGGGGTTGGCCGTGATTGAAGGCTCAAAGTGGTGTGAGGAAGAGGGGGAGGAGGTGCCCTTTTATAAGGGAGGAGAGGGGCACCTTAGGAAAATCTCAAAATATTATTGTATATTAAGGTCAAATTCGGTTTATAATGGTTCCAAAGGGTCTTATTTCGAAGATAAAGTGGGGATGGGTCGTAATCCTCTCATAAAATAGGATTTAGACAAGTTTAGGTTATTATTTTAACCTTATAAATTAGATTTAACTCTAAGTTAAATAATTTAACTTTTACCGTGTCTTTTTGTTTTTTTACACTATATGGTTAATAAACATACCATAAAAAGTCAAACGAACCCCAAGTTGTTTATTATTAATATATCTATCCTTATCTAAGTCATTTGGCCGAGACTTATATTTTTAGGAATTAAATAACTATTAATAATATAATATTTGTTTTAAAAACTAATTTATTTCAATTTTGACACTATTTGGTACATGATTTTTACGAAATTCAAAACAGAATGATAATTTCGAACCAAGTTACTTATATCAACAATAACATGTCATATTAACCAATAAAATAAATTTAACTCATAAAAAGTCTCAAATGACATTTATTTGGGCATTTATAACATCAATTATGTCAATATTTCATTAATAAGACAATTACTGCATCATCTTTGTGTCATAATAAATGATAATTATTTAATCCCTAAAATTCTATATAAATTCCTATGATGTAGATAATTGTATTACATTTCTGGAGACTATTCATGTTTTAAGTGTCATTAATTTTATCAGTAAATTAAAATTATTATACTTATAATATTTAAGAAAGTCACATGTTGTCACATTCTTTGGTTTTAATAATAATTAAATTATTTTCATGGAAAAAAGTCCATAAAATGAATCTAATCAGACCCTTAGGTTATATGGGTCTACTTTTAGCCATAAAATACAATTTTACAAGTGTTAGGGTAATTTTATAATCTTATATTTACCCTTAATTACCCGATTTACCTTTAACTATATTAAATAAAATTTACCTTACTTACTATTCACAATTCCCAAAAATAAAAAGTAGCTTATTAACATAATTTGGACACACTGATTCCAAATATGGAATCCATTTTTCCAAATTCAGTACACAAAAGATGCATAAATTAAATTAAAATTAATCCCGTTGTCGAAAGAAAACGGGTTTTTCTTTAAAACATTACAAAAGAATGAATTGATTTAACATACGAATTCAAGGTAAAATTGATGCTAATGACATACATTATATTAAATGGTAAAAATATATTCTATTTATACTATAAAACCATTAAATATTATATTTTAACCAAATAATATATTACGATGAAAAAAGTTGTTTTTAATTAAAATATATTGTGTTTTTACTATTCATTAAAATATGAAAGTTATTGAAAAAATATCAAAACTTTATCTAATGTAAATATTTATATCATTATTCAAAAGAAGTATTTTATTTTGTCAAATTGGATATATAAACATGTCAAAAACTAGATTTAAAGTTGGTGCGCCATCAAAAGGCGGCAAAAATGCATTTTTTAAAAAATACTTATTTTACCTGAAAAATTTATGTTGTTCTTATACCATGTACTAGAAAATGTGTAAGATGAATAATAATGTTATAAAATTCAAAATTTAGTTAATACTATTCATAACGGCTAGTTCATAACAATATTATAATAATATATCGTTGTTTAGTAAAACCTGGTATTGCGTACAACACACACTATCGAGGAAGGTCGTGATTGCGTGTAATGCAAGCCAAGTCAGGGTTGCGTGTAGTGCACAACTCCTTTGTTTTTGCGTATAACAGAATCCAACAATATTTTATTTATACATTTAATATATATATATATATATAAATACACTCAATGTTGCGTAGAATAACTTCTATCAAACGAACATGAAATTGTTTGTATCAAGAGCCAAGAAAAGTGTTGCGTATACTGCAAGCTAATACAGTGTTGCGTATAACACAAGATAATCGTGGTGTGTCATACAATAGAAGATATGAATGAAATTAAAAAGAATGTATCTTATAAAATCTCAGGTTGTTACACCCCATGGAGAAGCACTAGGGTGAATAAATCCCTTATTACACAATTCCTCTAGTTTTCTGGTAGTTACAGTAAATCCATAGTGGCCATTCTATATGGGGTCTTCGATATGGGGATTAAACCTCAAATTAAATCAATGGAAAATTCAATTTCTTTTTCAAGAAGATGTCCAGGTTAATCCACTGAAACACATCAAAATATTCATTCATAATAGGTACATCGTATTTTAAAAAATTATTTTCCTCACCCATTATTATTTCATTCTCTTCCTCTCAAATAATTGATTTTAGTTGAGCTACTGGCGGTGGATCTACATAAGAATTAGGTGGAGACATTTGTTCTCTAAAGATAAGGTACTCCTTATTATCATCTAAAATTTCATCATCATTCATACAATATTCTTTGCATCATGGCCTGAAAGCCAATCATTCCGATGATTATATCATATTAAATCATGGTTATGACGATGAGATCAATAGATAAAGAACATTAATATTCCCTAATGAGAACGGATTCATAAAACTCTGTTGTGATGATAATTTCCTTACAAGTTTCGACTGATAACTCTCTTGTTAATTCAAATTGAAAATATCTAATTATCTTAGCAAACTAGGGAGATATGAAAGAATGTGATGATCTTGAATCAAATAATGCATTGGCTAAACTTGAGTAAACCATTAAATTACCTACCACCACGTTTTTCGAAGCTTCAACCTCAGTAGCAGTGATCACACAATCTTGGCCTTGCTCACTTGGCCTTTTCTGAGGTACGTTCCATTGGATCATAGGAAACTACTTTGAATAATTTACCTTTTCTCTATAATTTTAGCATTCAACAATGAAATCCTCTTTATTTCCATCACAATCATGAGCTTGGTGGCCTTTTTCACCACACTGGAAATAGACTCCCATTCCCTTCACCCATGTTCCAGGGTTTTTCTTCCCACATTTACAATAGGATGGATATTCAACCTGTCCCTCTATCCCCATATTTCCATTTCCAGAGCGACCAGTAGATTTTTTCATCACTTACTTTTCTTTAAATTCATAATACATAGAGAATTACTTTACTATCTTGATAGCACATGAGACAATATCTTCATATGATGAGAAGGATTGTGAGACTAATTCCCAATGGAAAAATGGTTTTAACCCATAAAAGGATCGATCAATATTACTCATTTGGTTATGTATATAAGCTGTTGAATGCCTTGATAACCTTGTAATGTTAGACCCATAATTTTTGACATTCTCATCCACATTTTTCCTCGAACTCAGAAATTGTCTTTCCATATCCGCTCGATGGTCACAAGGAAAGTATTTTTCTATGAAATTATTTTTAAACTCCATCCATTCCATGATTGATACTACTTCATGTACCATTGTGTTTTGGATTAATGACCACCACTTATATGAATCTCCTGTGAGGAGATAAACTGCCATAATAATTTTTTCGCTTTCACTACTCCCCAATGCATGAAATATTTTCTCTATGGAACTTATCCATTCCTCAGTTATTAATGGATTTGTACTCCCATTGAATTTTGTTGGTTTATTCCTCATGAAGCGGTCTAACATTGATCCTCTGAGTTGTGTATTGTGGAGCTCCATATGGGTAAGGATATTATTCATAACCTGAGTGAGTTGTCTGAATATGGTGATAATCTGATTAGCAACAATTGCATCACCCGCACCACTATAATTATATTGAGTAGGTGGGAAATCCATAAATGGATTATGTGAATTGATATGGTTTCCATTCCATCCACTAGGAACAATTTCTAAACAAGTGCATACAATAGAATAGTTAATGAATCACGATACATAATTCCAAACATGTTGAACACATAACCTAAATTGAACAATTTATTGATATAATATATAATCATAAAAAAAAATTTCTTTGAGAAGGTATATATTCGTAAATTCATCATAATGTTTTGCAATGAAAATGTGAATTATCCAAAGCATATACACCAGGAGTTTCATAACCAAGAGTGAAACAAGGCCGGTTTTCATGTACCAGGATACCATTGGTTAAGCCCGAAACTCCTTGTTGGAGTTTTCAATACAAGGCACATCTGTGCCAGAGCCACCTCTACCTACTCGTATCTAGACCATGATGTATCGAATGTAAAATACACAAAATCTCTATATTACCAAAATTCTTGAATGTTCTTCTATACCAATCCCCAAAATCTATATTATGGTAATTTACTATAATCAGAGTATATCTAATTATAGTTTCCAAAGGTTTAACTAAACTTGTTCTAATTACAACTGTAATGCCCCAACCCCAGTTATCCAGAGTCAGTGCATTATTACCTAACATTGGCAAGATCACAATGGATCAAAATCCCGAAAGGCCGATCAGTTTCAGAGAATTGGAAGTAATAGATACATTCATAAGTTTTACATTAGATTATAAAATGAAAAACAACAACTAAATTGTCTCCATTTACCACATTCATCCATTTGACTATCCCTGTAGGTTAGCCATTATATAATTATTACCATCCTAGGAAAAATAAAACATATAATGGGGGTAGGTCAGATGCTCATCAAGGATAACAATAGACATGAAACTTTCAAGAATACACATAAACTTATAAGGGAAATGTATAAGACTAAGACAAAATCCTTTTAAACATAAATTTCATCATAATATAGAAAATATAAATCAAATAATTCCACTTTCTTATTCACATGGATATTCTAATAGTTGAATAATCCCATGTAATATCAATATTCAATTTCATAATGTTGGAATGTATATTGCCAGAATTCATAACCACATAGTCAAGGACTTGTGCCAAGACCACAAATACTATTTTGTCAAGGCCTTGTGCCAAGACACTAGTTTGTCTCATGAGACCTTCTAATTCATTGAGGAGATCCAGTGGGATCCACCTGTCACTTACTAATTCCATTTCATTCCTCATATGAAAAGGTTTAAACATAACATAAACATTAATATTAAAACTAGCATAAAAAATGTAAATAATTTATCCATAAATCATGAATGGTTCAAAAAATACACATCCATATCATATAATATCCCAAAACCTTCAAAACAGTATTGAATATTTGAATCATAATAATCAACTTCAAACAAAATTAAAATCCATCAATGGATGTTGACATAGATGAAATCAAAACTTTTTATAGAGAAATATTTCATTCTCTTTTGAAATATTTTAAAATAATATAATTATAAAAGAAATGGTTTATTTCAAATATATTCTTATAATATGTATGGGAAGATTTGATGATGTTATAACGGTGGAAAATAGCCACACCCGTCTGATAAGTTAAAAAAGACATGCTTACCTAACTTTTGTCGAGAAGGTCCTAAAGTACCTTATTTGGAAAATGAGAAGAAAAATTACATTCAAAACATATGTGGTCAAATAAGGGTATAAATGTCATTAAAACATAGTTTATTAAATTTATTTTCTTGGAAGTATAGTTTTAAGAAAACATGGATGTGGATGATAAATAGGTCATAGTAGATACATACATATTAACAACATCAGATAAGTAATGAGATTGCAGAATTAACCCTTACATTGTTATTTTCCTTAGTCAAGGCTATGTTAACCTCTTGTATAATAGTTAAATCATTGTTATTAAATTATACAGGAATCATATACATAAATATGATATCATACACGATCTTCCAATATAGATTTGTTAATAATATTTTAGTAGTATCATCATTTCATGTGATAACTGATTCGTATTCCGTAATATTCTTGGTTACGTAATCCATGTTTGATATGAATATTATTTATTTTATTCATATACATTATTATATTAAGTTCTATAACAATATTTTTAAACATTAAATGTAAATTATTCTTGAAATATTACGATGGAGAATGAATCTCATCATGTTCGTGGAGATGGTAATCTGTACGTGCTAACGAGCGAATATATCATTATATTAATGGTGAAATCGTAAGTAATTGGATGGTATTTAATATATACAGAATAATTAACATGTTATATTTATTATTTATATTATTTATATTCATTATTATACACATCCAAATAATGAAGGGTTTGAATAACAAAATACACCACGATGTGGAGATGGTAAGCCGTACGTACACATGTATAGTGACTTTGTCATTTATAGGATGGATAGAATAATGAATATGGTTGTACCATATTTATAATAATATCACATTATATAGAAATTACTGGATATATTATTTTGGTATGGATACAACAATGAATTATGAAGTGGAAAAAGAAATGAACTTGAAAGAGGGTGGTGAAATTATTACATCTTCTTCAGGTGTTTCCTTTTCATTTGATCACAAGGGATTCCTAGGTTGGATTTATGAATAAATTATGGCCTATAGGTTTTAGGTAGGATAGTATAGATGATATTTTGGTGGGGTATGGCTACGAAAAATGTCATTGGAAGTGCGAAATTAAGAGAAGGGGAAGTAACCTTTTATAGGAGAGGTGACTGTAACTTTTTGAAAAGTTTGAATTATTATTTTATAATAAAATTATTTTCATTTTAAAATGGTTAAAAAATGAATAATTTAGAGGATAAGGTGGGGATGGGTCTAAAACCTCTAAACCAATATGTTTTATATAGGTTTATGACACCATATTTACCTTATCTTTTAGATTTAACTCTTAGTTAAATAGTTTAACATTTACAATGCATTTTTTTATTTTTATATTATATGGTTAATAAAAATACTATAAACTACCATGAAAACCCCAAGTGGTTCAATACTAATATATAAAACCTTTTCTAAGTCCTTTGTTGGAACCATAGATTTTTAGGAATATTATATCAATTAATAATGTAGTATTTCTTTTAAACACAATTATGTCAATTTTAACACAATTTAGTATTTGATTTGTTTGAAAGCCATAAAAACATTATCAAATTGAATAATATTTTTTTAAATAAAATATTACTTGTAATGTTATCTTATAAAATTATTGTAATTTATCAGAAGTCCCAATTTTCATTTATTTTGTTATTTATAATATAAATTATTTTAATATTTTATTATGATGGTAATTACTGCATCACCATTGTGTTGTAAATAAATTAAATTATTTAATGAATAAAAATTATAAATAAAATACCATTATGTAGGAAATATTTTTATCTTCCAAATTAATATTTACAGTAGAATCTTTATTGTGTGTAAGACTATATTAAAAAAATTTAGTTATTAAACGTCGAAATTAACTCTGTTAACTCTACTTTAAATAAAATAATAATAAATGTCCTAATATAATCCATGTGGACCAAAGAGGATCATAATGTATTTTTGAGATTTTTTGGTCTAATTACACTTATCCAATAGGATTTGGACTTGTTTTAGTGTAATTATAAAATCATTTTACCCTTAATTACCCTATTTACTTTTAACTGTGGTAAATAAAAGTCAAAAGGTACTATTCACCAAAAATTATTATCATCTTATAGAACAAAATTTTACTTACTGATGAAAACCGTGACTCTCAGATTTTTTAAATTCAACCCATAGAAGTTGTAAAATAATTTTTTTATGCAAATTTGAAAATGCTCATAGAAGGTGGGTAAAATACGGTAAAAAGTTCAAATTTATATATATATATAAACTTATTATAAAATGACTCCAATGAATTAAATTTAACATATACAGGTATTATGTATCTATTATTACCTAAAATAAATTTAAATAAAAGAACTAAATAATCTAACAAAAAGTTGGTTTAAAATAATAACGCAGTGTTTTTCACAATTCATCAAAATTGATAGTATTCATAGAAATACCAAAAAATCACCATAAGCTAATTTTGATATTTTGAATTAAAAAATGAAGTCAAATTTGAAAAATAAAATTTATAAAATTTGAAAAATTGGGCATCACTATTCATAATGGCATGTTTGAATTGTCGTGGTGTATTAAAACATCATGTTGTGTACAACACAATCTTCTTCGTTATTCAAAGGGAAACGTACAGTGTTAACATTGGGTGTTACAATCAATACACTGGTGAAGATACCAATTTTTCACTACCATATGGTTCAAAATATACTATTAAAAACATCGTCTTATAGTATCATCATCATTCTTAGAAAACAGCACAAGAGAAACCCAATGCGGCATACATATTTTGATAAACCCCATTATCCTCCCACTCCTCCAATTGATTCCTGAGATTTTAAAGCTATATTAGTTACATTCAGTACCACATAATAGTACCTAAATCAGCCCCTAGAATGAGATGAATAGAAAATTAAATACCTCTCTTAGGTGGTATTCGTGAGATGTCTTTTGGTAACACATCATGATACATATCCATAACCAGTTGGAGGACATCCTACTTTACTCCTCCGTCACACAACAACAATCTAGCAATCTAGGTAGTAACCTTCCTTGTTTTCTAGTAAAATATATATTTACGGAAAACCATGATATCCCACTCCCCATGGTGAATTTATTTTTCACCCTTAGAATATGTAAAAGTCACTCTCTTGATATAACAATATATATGGATCTATATTCTACTATCCCATCAATACACAAAATTAGGGAAAATTATGACTTGTTAAAGATGATAATATCCAATATAATTTGATATTGTTCAACCATGAGAGTACACCCCTTTCACACACTAACATATCATGACCATACTCCTAATTATGTATCAATTTTAATACCCTACTCATGAAATCTAACACCATGCTCAATCCATTTATGTTTTTTTCAAAAGAATCACACTTAGTGGAACCATTATTAGTAAAGAACTAGGTAGTGTAGAAGACATAACTATAGTACCTCTCTCTAGCATTGGTCCAGTCTCTCCATAAACAAGTAGAGGCTAAATATCATGTATATATCCTACCCCTCTTCCTAATGATGTTGTCTATGTCCCTTGAGTTGTACAACTCTACAAATATGGGTTCTCATTCCTAGAATTACCTCTCCCACTACCTCTACCATCTCGTCCCATAAAACTCCAGCTTCCATATTTATATGGTATTGAATACACCCTTCCTACACCGTTATTCTATTTAGATCCTCTATCACTACCTGTCTATCACCGGTTCCAATTGATATTCTATGGATGAACCTTTTTCCCCAAACCTTTACCCTTTAATGGTAGTTAGAGGTAGTTTCTATTACAATTTCTTAACTTACCACACATGTGGAAAAGAACACATGAAAGATCCATAGTAACTGATCCTCCCCCATACAACTTGTAATATTCAGCCCTCATCATTGTCTTGAAAAGGTGAAAGGGAATTACATGGTCTTATTATATATCCGCAAGCTGAAAAAGGTTGTAAATAAATTCAATGGTCTTCGTTAAAGGATGGGGGAAAATTTTCCATTTGATGATAAAACCACAAAAACAAAAAATTTCACAACAGAATACCACTACATGATGCATGATAACAATTTAAAACAACTCAAATTAATACCATTAATATCAAAACCAAAATATAATAGTATACAATAATATAAGGTGACAAACATAAAATTCAACAATGGAAGACCAAAAAAACAAAACCCAAATACTGCAAAGACAAAAATCAATAACTCCAAACATGTTTCATTCTCCAATACCACAAAACTAATCATCATGAAGCACCACTAGATAATTGTGACACTGTAACATTGCATATGTATTGATAAATGTTATCTTCAAGAGAATCAATGTTCCAAACTTGGGTGAGTAATTAAAAGTAGAGTAATTTCCCTAAATAACATCACTACTCACAGTACTTTGACATGACATGTTAGAAAATTTATCCAAAAAAATTACATAAAAATGATTTAATATATTTCAATAGATAATAACAAGTCAATAAAATATCACTCTAAAACACTATTCTCAAATAAAAAAATTTCTATGGAAGAAACCAAATAGGTCAGTTAAACATTTCAATATTTCCATATTGGCGGAACCCATTCCATTTCATATATTCACACACACACTTGACTACATCACTGAAAAAGTTGTGTGCTACCATTGATGGTGGAAGATAATGTCCATACTTCGTCCCTTTGATGGCGGTACTTCATGAAAATTATCCAACAGATTCCATATATTCCTTACAATTTTATCTAACCACATTCTTATGTAACCTTTAAAAAACAATTTGAATAATTTCAATAAAATTTTACATGTATTGAAAATCAAAACAACAAACCATTTCTATAAAACTGACCCTTTTATTGATAATTTTACCAAAAAACCATTTAAAAAAACCAATGTTTTTTTTGAAAACAAATTTCTATATATCAATACCATATAAAAATTTTAAAATCCTAATTTTAAAATCATGTTTCCATTTTCACATTTAAAAAAATACATGTTTTTTGAATTTTCATAACCAAATAAAAAGGGAGTTTCCATCAAAAATATTACAATAATTAGATAATATTTATGATCAAAAACAATCAACTTGAAATCAATTATTCATGTATGAAAAATATGTGTTGATTTTGAATCCACCTACTATAGGAAATGTGGAAAAAATTAATAATGACACTAAAATTTCATCAAAATTGGTTTTAATCTCTAGATAACCATCTTAAATATTTTCCTCTACCATCAACAAGGAAAAATATTTCGATGATTGGAAAAAACCAAGAAAGATCTATCCAATGTATACTATATCTAAAAAACAAGGAGAGAGTGTATATGAACCCATTTATTCATTTCATGTATGGATATTTCCTTTTTAGATTATAATTATGAAAATTGGGGGAAAGAGGCCAAGGGATGGCTTTAGGCCTATTACACAATGTGACTGGGAACTACAACCCATGTACTTGTAGGTAAACACTATGAATGTTTGGCTACACACCCTGTGATCCCAAAACACTACCACGTAAGGATCTTGGCAGAAACTATATGGTCACGACATGTAGTATCAGGTAAATTCCATTTCATTTTTATTGATTAAATAAGGAAGTACAATTGTTTTTGTGATAATGAGAATGGACTCTCCTGGGTTGATGAATAAGTAGTGCTGAATGAGATTTTTTCGCTTTAATAACTTTCAAAACTACATTTCGATCATCATCAGAGGCATTTAAACCCAGTCGAAAATCATTCGATTCCCCTTGAATCATTCCTCATGATTTTCACTCGCAAAAAATTTATTTATGGTTGAGTGATTATTATAATTTTTTATTTACACTTTTTCAATGTCGAATCAAAGCCCGATGCTGGATGAGGATAGTTTTACAAGTATGAGGTAGGGGGTCTTGTGCATTTCACTAAGTGTAATTTTGTTTAAATGTGTCGTCGTGCCATTCACCCATTTTTAGGGCATAGAATTGAATGGAAGTTGACCCTTGGTTTTTCCAATTTATTCTTAGGTATTGAATAAAATTAATTTATGTATGTTTCAGATTATTGGATTGATTATGGGCTTACTCATGGGTGTGTTTCTATTTGATGGCCACTGTTTGGCCATTTTGCACAGGATGCCAATGGGAATTCCTTTGTTTCCATTTTTTTGTGTTGATTAATATTTAATTGGTCAATTGAATTATTCACATGTGATATGAAAATTTATTAGGCCCTGTGATAGTTTAATTCACATGTTTTATTGTTATACATAATCTACCCATGTGAATATATTTTCATAAGAATTGTAATTGTTAGATTAAAAACATGGATTGTGATATGAACATCCCATGTTAGTATAATTGTTTAAGACATGTGATAGTTTAATTCATTTTTTTCTTATTTCGTACGATTCCCACAAGAGTTGTAATTATGATTACCAGGTAATAGTGTAATTTAAATGTGTGGTCTTTTATGCCGAAATAATAATATATTTGGCTTGAACCTATTGATTTTTATGAATGTGGGTACGAATTTGTTATGCCTATGTGCGAGGATTTTTTATACCTTTGGGTGAGGATTTATATACTTATTGGTGGAGTTTTTCTATGCCTGTAGGGATATGGTGAATTTAATATTGAGTTGAATGACATATGGCATGTCAACCATGACAAGACACAAACTTGGATTCAGTCTGAACATTATTTTTCAAATATCCCTCTCAGGTATCTGTTGAGAATTCATTATACAATGGATTTACGAGTATAGGTGGGATCTCGAGAATTATATAATCCAATGTAATTGAAGGATAGAACTGAATATAATGAATGAAAATTGAAAACATGAATTCTATGATTATTTACTTTTGAGTACTTCCTAGTTCCCTATTATTCATTTTTGTAAACTACCTGTTGCATTTACTCACTGATAGATAGGAAAATATATTAGGTGGTCCCCTAGTAGGATTTTTTTCACACCCTGTTTGGGTAATGCTTTTGGGCCAAAATAGATTATATTATTATAGGTTTCGATAAGGGAATTCTACCTTTTATAGGTACATGAGATTCTATTTATGAGTCGAATAACATGGGAGAATGTCGAGGCCTATGATGCTTCTTAGTTTTCATTATCTCATATTTTCTTTTTGAAGATATATTGTGGATTTCTTTAGTGTACTTATTTTGGATGTTTTCTTATAACATAATATACTACACTGTATTTTATATGAAATGATGCTTAGTTATTTATCTTATCCTTCATTTGGTGTTTATTTTAGATGTATTTTGTTCACTACATCTACTATTATATTATAATTTTTTTGGATATGTTACACTCTTCCGATGAGGGCATAGTTTATCTAATATCACACCCTAATCCATAACTTCTAGTCTATTTCCTCATGCATTTGGGGAAATGCGCTTAAGGCCATGTGGCCAACTGTGTACGAGGCACTAGTTCAATGGCATTCATATCTGGGACATTAGAAAGTTGTATCTGAGGAGTTTTTTTTCTGGTTTTTTTTTGAAAATGATGGATAGAGATGGAAATACAGGGGATTTGGTGCTAATATGTCTATGGTAGTAACTATCCCAAATATAGGGTAAATCCAAATTGACTCGAATGAAATGGTAATTTTTGGATTTTGAGATAAATTAGATGAATCGATTTAACCATTGGGCGACACACTTGTTTTTGTCGTCTATTATTGATATCATTATCATTCTATTTTTTTGCAACCCAATTAGATGAGGGTATTCCATATCATGCGTCATATATACACTTGTTAGAAATCACATACCTTTCATTATTGTCATTCTATTTAGAGAGAATTAACGATTTCATGCTATTGTGATAAATATTGTGATGAATATTCATGATGTTGTGATATGTATTATGATAGATATTTATTATCGTTGTAGTAGGTGTATTGGTACATGTTATGGTTGAATTAGATAGGTTTAAAACATTTATCCCTGAAGAGTATGTGGTCTCATAGATCAGAAATTGGTGGATCAGGTTTCGAACATGGGATATATATTGTGTTTTTATGTGAAATATGGGAATTCCTAGATTTTATTTGGGGGAGTATGGGCCCCCATAGATTGTAATTTTCACACAATTTCATTATTTTGATATAATAGGGGTTTTGGGGATATTTTTTGGCTTACTATTCGGAATCCCAGACAACACGGTGTCTCATCCCATGAACACACACCGCATGTTCTTCTATTTGGGAAGAAAATTCATTTCCATGTACAATTCATGTACTATGAGTACATGTTGTGTGGTTGATGGTCGTACCACCATCTGTGTGATGGAAAACATTGGTTATTGAGTTTTTCTCTGAATACACTATGTTCCATATGTACACCAAATGTTTTTTTATTATGGAATAATTGTGTAGATCTATACATGTAAACGTACATGGACAATAGATAAGTCATTTGTACACATCGTGTACTCGACTAGCATGCAATGTAGATAATATTTATACACACCCATGCTGGTGGGAGTATAGGACTATGTAAGATATTATGTTTACATATTGTGTATAGTCCCTACCAACCATTTACCTAGGGTGTTTTCACACCCATGCCGGTAGGAGTGCACGAATGTGTGGTGGGTTTTATGTAAACACCGTGTATCGTTCCTACATGCCACATACTAATATTTTTAGAACCATTGAGGCATTTATTATCCTAAGTAGTCCTTTTTTCTCTTGAATATCGCAGTACAATTAATAGTCTTATACTAATGTCTATGTGAGGGAATTTACCTAGATATTCCACTACACAGACCTCCAAATGTACACTAGAAGAGTGGTATTGATAATCCCCTAGAGGTTGAATGCCATAGTCTTCTAGTGGGCCTTTAAAATGGGCCATTAGTGGAACCAGCTGTTATTCTAGACACAGGTGTAGATACCATGTTCAGTGATGGCTTCATAAGGTTTACAAAAACTGTATAAAGATTACCTCATCATACCGTGTTTATGGAAGAACTATCATGAGTATTCCAATAGCAGCATCCACCTATGTTTTAAGGTGGTGGTGGACAAGAGGATGCAGATTCATGGATGGAGTCCTTTCTTACCATCTTTGAGAATATGGATATTTCTCATAAGATTAGGGTCATGATCGTGACTTATATACTATGTGATTCGACCAAGAGGTGATGGGATGTTATCCCTCGTAAAGAGTGTCATCGGGACATGGAATGTGGATATTTTCAGATGGTCATCTATGAATACTATTTTAAAAATACACTATGCGCCGATAAAGCCCATAAGTTCATCAATATGGAGTGGGGTGCTATGATAGTGGTGGACTACTCTGCCCATTTCAATGAGCTTCAGAGATCCTCAAAAATTGTGATTGATATTGAGACATCGAGGGATATGAGATTAAATGATAGTCTCTGTTACGTCATCGGATTATTGGTGAAATCTTTTAGGTTTCCTTCTATAAATTCCATCGTAAATCAGGAACTAGTTTTCAAACATAATTTTCGAAAAGATGGAGGTGCGAATGAGGGGGGTTCAACATATAGATGTTGTACTTTCTCGTACAAGAGAAAGAAGCATCATATGGGGATTTCTATCATTCATAAAAATAGATAGACTGTTTATCTAGTATCTAGGTGAGGTGATATCAGTGTGGCAGGGGTGTGTATATGAGACCACAGTTCTCAATAGGACTGGTCGAGTGCCATGTTTTTGGCAATATGGTCCATCTATAGCACTTATGCTTGGGTGTTCCAACCATCATCTATTGGGTGAGGTTATGAAAAAACTCCACAATCAGCTGTGGGTCAAAAGCATCCCACATGCCCGATAATTGTAATATGTTAGGTCGTTCAGGCTGAGATGGTGGTCATGGCCATGGTAGCCAGACACCAGAATCACATCGATAACATGGTGGGTCAGCTCATGGTATCTAGGTAGTATCTCTGGACTATGGTACCGGTAAGACATATGCACTACAACAAACACAATAGAAACAGGATCGCATACCTTTTTCTATTATAGTTAATATTCTAGTCACCTCCATTTTTTCATCAACACTCTTTGATATAGGAGCTTCACATTGTTGTATATCTATGTATATATTAGATAACATTGGTATCTCTATTTTTTTCTGATGATGTGGGGATGAAAAAAACATCATTGTGGATATGTACAATAGGATTGTTTCAGTGCAAGTAGCTCCTCCCTGAGCTTGTTTCATGTCACTTCTTTTGGGATCTCTATCTCTTTGTGATGACAGACATTGATGTCATACTCGGAATGTAATGGTTAGTCCTCATTGAAGCCTTTGTTGATTTTTATCTCTATTGGGTGTGTTTTACATCCCCATATGATATATTCTTTCAATACAAGGGAGTTAGGGATGTCCTGGAAAGACTAGGTGGACCCAAACAATGGGGGATGAGTGGGATTACAACCCAAATTTCATGTTTATATCTGGATGACCGGTCTGATAGATTTCACTATTTTTTTAAATGGCTGATTTCCTAGATGAATTTTTAGGGTTACCAATAGTGAGATAGGTTGAGTTCATGATCAAGCTAATTCCAGGAGCTACACCAATATCCTTTCCTCATTACCAAATGGATACGGTGGAGAAACATGAGCTTAAGAGGTTGCTTGAGAATTTAGTGTCAAAGGGGACTATTCAACACAGTACATCTCATTAGGCCTCACAGATCCTTTTTTCATAAAATGTAGATAGTACCATTAGGATATGCGTAGAAGATCATAAATTGAACCAGCTGACGGTTAAAAACTAATATCATTTACCACAAATAGATATCATTTTTTATTAGTTTCATAGAGGCCATTTGTTTCTATAATCTACATAAGGAGAGGATATCACCAGGTACTTATTTGACCTACAAATATACATCAGACCACATCTCGTAGCATGTATGGTCAACATGAATATTTGATTATGATGTTATGTCTCATGAACGTGCCAACAGTTATCATGGAACTGATGAACTGAATGTTCCATCATTACATTGATTCTTTTGTGGCGGTTTCCATGGATTTTATCTCGGTGTATTCTCACAATTAATAAGACCTTGTCAACCATCTTGAGATCACTTTTAATACACTAAGAGAGCATCTTTCGCATGATTCAATCATGAAGATCCATTTCTGGATGAATCAGATTCACTTTATGGGTGAAAACATCTCTAAGAAAAGAGCATCAATGGACCCAGAGAATGTGAGAGTAGTAATTATCTAGGAGAAGCCGAAGAACATTGTTGAGGTGAATAGTTTTCTAGGAAGGGCTGGGTACTATAGGATTTTCATGAAGGAATTCTCACTATTAGAATCATTGATTAAGGGATTGAAAAAGGGGTCTGAAGTACGTATGGACAGATTATTGCAATATGGACATTTAGGCGCCAAAAGGGAGATTAATGGTAGCACTGATACAAATTTTTCTAGATCTGTGAAGGATTTACATGGTGTTCTATGACACATCAGGTATTAGGGTGGGAGAAATCTACTACATGGGGAAATAATCATTGTATACATTATTTTTATTTGAGGTCACAATAGTAGAACAATTCGACATATGATATTGAGTTATCCACGGTTGTTCATAACTTACATTGTTGGAGACATAACTTAGTGGGGGAGAATTTGGTGTTGTAAACAGATCATAAAAGACTCAAGTAAATATTCAATTAGTGAGAACTAAATTTCAGGTAATGAATGTGGTTGGAGTACCTTCAGTCTTTCGACTTCGAGTTATCTTACACAACTATAAAAAGAAATGTTCTGAGAAAAAGGACTCATATGCAGGTAGTTCAGGATCCCAATAGTGAATTAATGTTTATGGATTATTTATTTGAGAATCTTATGTTGGTGCATGATAGTCATGGAAGAACATTATTTTATTCATTATCTATGACTTCTACCCTCTTGGATAGAGTGAGGAGGATAAAACTATCATATTCTAAGGGACTTGTCATTTGGGAGAGTGTAGAAGGTGAGGATATACCTTCTTGTTGTACGGTAGTTGATGAAGAGATCTTGGCGATCCATGGATGTGTCTAAGTTCTAGTGGATGTACATGAGGAGTTTATGTGGGAGTTTCATTTATTTTTAGGGGCCATACAGCCTGATGTTTCCAAGATATACCATGACTTGCACTGTCATTACTAGTGGATAGGTATGAAGAGAGTGATGAAAGGTTTTTTAACGAGGTGTTCCACCTATCAAAAGGTGAATGTGAAACATTAGCAGCCAGTCATCCTTTTACAGTAGATACCTACTCCAGAGTGGAAATGGGGTGATGTGGTGATGCATTTAATGACTAGGTTACCGAGGTCACCCAGAGGTACTGATGATTTGTGGGTGGTGGTTAATAGACTTACATAGATGGCTCACTTCTTACTGATCAAAGAGAAATTAATGTTGATGAGCTTGGGAAGCAGTATATTTGTGAGGTGTTACGACTCCATGGGGTCCCTCATTATATAATTTAATATTGGGACACCTTAATTACTTATCATTTTTGTTATAGTTTTTAGAGGGTTCTTTTTACGCAAGATATTTTGAGCAGAACATATCACCATTAGAGTGATGGCCAGTCAGAGGATACGATATAGGAGTTGGAGGACATATTATGACAATGTATGTTATATGTTGGGGGCTCTTGGGGGAATCATATTACACATAATTAATTTTATTCAAAATATAGATTCCAAGAGTCTATAGAGATATAACCATATAAGGATTTGTATGATATTTCATGCTGATCAACCCTACACAGGATTAAGGTGGGTGAGCCAGCATTACTGTGAAAACTTCTCTTGCAAGAGGCTTCTGAGTAGGTCTATTTTATTTAGAAGTGTATGGCTACTACGTAGTATCATAAAAAATCATATTTCAATTGTAGTAGATGACCTATAGAGTTTGAGGGTGGGGATCAAGTTTCCTTGTGTGTTTCACTGAAGATGGGACAAAAGAAAATCAATACATTGGGTAAGCATACACTATAAAACATCTGTCCATTTGAGATTCTAGAGATGGTCAGAACAATTACATATTGATTGGTTTTACCTCATAGGGAAGGTGATATGCATGAAATCATCCATGTTTCCCAGTTTCCATGTTACATTTATGACTTGTCTCACACCATTCAACCTGAAGAAGTGGTGTTGTAGGACGATGCATCTTTTTAAGAGAATCTCATTCTTATTATAAATCATAACACAAAGATTCTTTATTCCTATAATATTCGTTTGGTATGGTTGTTATGGAAGCACAACCTAGTGCAAGATGATACAAGGGATAGGGATGTAAAGACCTGTAAATTTCAAGGGAAATGTTTTCCTAATTTTCTTTGGGATTTTAAGAGTACACAGTTTCTGACGGCACCTGATTCCAAGGCCTGCTGTGCCCGGAATAAATATCCGATGTTTTTCTTGGGTACGTTCAGTGAACGAACAAGTGGGTATTTCTAACATTTGAACCGGTGATCGGAATCGAAATCTGAAGGCACAGATGGAATGGCAACTTTGGTAATTGCATAGGAAGACTTTTCCTGCAGTTGCGTTTGCTCGGGAGGAGATGTGAAAAAGTGATAGGAATAAAAATAAAATGGATTTACAATTAATTTTTATTTCCGTACCGATGGTTAAGTGTTGTGGAGATGGAAGATGCAGGAAATTTGGGGTGGGGCCCACACGAGCCCCCACCTCCTTCAATTTTTTCCCCAACACCACATTTAAACCTCCCTCTAGAAATTATTTGTGTAAAACACCCACACCCCCTTTCAATGACAAGTCAACTCTCAGAATTAATTGGACTGTTAAAGGCTCTTCAATTAATTTAATTAATTGAATGGGATCCTTTTATTAAATTTCAATTTTAATTTTGGCTTTTGTGTGTGTTAATAAAATAAGAAAATGTCTTATTTTATTGGGGGTTGATTCGTTGTGCGGAAACAAGTAGAGAACTCTCACGGTCTTGAAGAACTTCATCTTCTTCGCGAAGAACGTTGAGTCTACGACGGAGGACTCCACCACCACAAGGGAAGACCGTCGTGCCGTAATCTCTCCTCTCCGCAGCTGGTGAGAGATGCCTTTTCCGGAGAACGACGATGCGCTACATCCTTCATCGGGCGAACACCGACGACGCCTACGAAGCCTCGTTCCGCGACGCCGTCTTCCGCAACGTTAATTCTTCCACGACGATCTTCGTTCGATGGATTCATCAAGGCAGGGGTTTGATTGTGTTCATGAATATTAGTTTCCGTCCAACGTCATATTCTTTAGCTGCTTGATATCGGATTAACGGTAGGGGGCCGGACCACATGAACACGAACAACCCTCCTCCCCCTTTGTTGTTGTAATCGTTGCAGCTCGAACGAAGGTGGTGCTGTGCAATGGCACCGGGCGGAAAGAAGGAGGGATGCGGTGAAGAAGCGCGACACCATCGTGCCGTGCTGTTGAGACCAAAAGAGGCCGCGGCAGTAGCAGTGCTGCGGCAGAAGGGTGGGGCACCGTCGCGCCGTGCGGGTCGGACCTAGGCCGCAGCCTTTGGCCGCGGTGGAGTTGGGAGCAGCGGCCGGAACATCTGGCCGCCGTTGTGCGGAGGGCGGGACCAATCAGTCCCGCATGGTACACTGGTCGGCCGTTACGGTGGGCCAGATCCAGAAAACCGGGGGTTTGACACCCAGTCAACTTAGTAGGGCGGACCCCCCGTGGGTCTGCCGTTCGTTCCAAAGGGGTGGAGGCTCCCTTCTTCTGTGCTCACATGGTGCGCGACGCTGTCCCCGGCCCGACCGACCGCACCGGGCCGGGCCGGGCCGGGCTGCACAATTATCGGCCAGACCCGAACCCAGGTCGGGTCGACCTAGTTCGGGACGACCCAGGGGCTCTTGGGCCGGGTCGGTCCGGGCCCAAAACCCCCTAAAACTAGACATGTTTGTTTAAATGCTTGTAACATAGGATACAAACCTCCGATCGATGCAATGTCAGTTGAGATGCGATCCATGGATCCAAATGGTCGTTTCAGTATATTACACTCAAGGTTTCAGAGAACATTGGGTACGGCCGGGTTGGTTCGAACACGAAACCAACCAGGCCCTCGGAGCGGAAACGCTTATAACATGAGCTTCGGACGTCCGATTGACGTGTCGTCGACTTTGATGGATTCCTCTTTGTGAGACGGACCTTTTTGGATTACTTCGCTCAAAATTTGGACAAAGGTGGAGTATGTTCGGGTTGGTTTGGCTAAAAAAACAATCGTGCCCCTAGAACGAAAAAGCCAATAACTCTCAGACCGAGCGTCCGATTGACGCGACGTCTGTCATGTTGAGTTCCTTTCGACGAGATAGAACTTTGGGATACATCAACACCGGAATATGTGTAATTTGATGTATCAACCCCTTGGCTCGTCGATTGGACCCTCCTGGAAACGAGCATGCTGTGTGCAGGAACCCTAGAGTTGGTTGCGATTGTGAAGACTTTCATACTAGAATCCTCTGTCAGTTCGATAGTGAAGACTTTAGTACTGGAATCCTCCGTGGGTTCGACAGTGAAGACTTTCATACTGGAATCCTCCATGTGTTCGACGGTGAATACTTTCGTCCTGGAATCCTCCATGGGTTCGACGACGATGACAACTGTATTGGAATCCTCAGTGGGTTTGACCGTGAAGACTTTCGTACTGGAATCCTCCGTGGGTTCGACGATGACGAAAACTGTTCTAGAATACTTTGTGGGTTCGGTGGTGACAACTAATGTACTTGTATCCTACGTGGGTCCGATAGTTTTTACCTCTATTGTAGTATCCTACGTGGGTCCGACAGAGTAGCAGTACTAGTATCCTACGTGGGTTCGACAGCTTAGCTGGTCTAGTTACCTACGTGGGTCCCAGCTAGATGAATCAGTAACTTCATCTGATCATCTCCTTTTTATATACAAATGATGTATACTTGTGTGAGCTGAGTCTTGATTTTTCAATCTTTATCATTGATGTGATTGACTTACTTTCTTGTGTGGACTGGGTTGTACTTTCCTGTGTGGAATGGGTTGTACTTGAGCTCCTGGGTTGGTGTTGAACTTGATTTTATGACTTAGGTATATGTATAGGCATATACCTAAGTAGAGTTGGATGATACTTTGTGATTGTATCTTTAATTTTTGTTTTATCCTATGTGGATTCAGGGAGACCTTTGAGGGTCTCGGGGTCCCTACTGAGTAGCGTATACTCACTACTACACGGGCTTCGCCCATAGTACATTGTGTTGGTTGCAGACGATAGACATCACTGATCGTGGTTGAGGCTTGTAGAGCTGGATGGTACCCGGAGCAGAATCTCAGGTTGAGTCAGTTCCCAGAGGTGGATTTCACGACGAGTCGGTACCCGGAGGAGACGGATGAACACGAAGTGCTGAGGAGGATATCTGTACCTACCCTTCAGGTAGGAAGCAGGAGGATGATCCAGGAGCGGATTTTCAATTTTTAGCTGTTGACCTTTGCGTTGTACATTACATTCAGTTGTAGCTGTACCTTTCTTTTGAGCTTGTATTTCTAGCCCCTTGTACTTTTAGCATGTTTGATTTACAATTTACTTAGTGTTTACTCTTTTTTTCTCACTCTGTGGTGTTTGTTTACTTTATAAAAGCAATGCCTTCCCTTTTTCGGGATGTACGCCTTTGGTTCTAGTCACCAGCCCCTGGACTTTTGAAGGCGGGCTTAGGGTAGTCACTGCACGGGCCCCGAGAACGGGTTGTGACAAATTGGTATCAGAGGATTTCGGTTCTACCACAGAACTCAGGAATCTGATCTTTTCTCTATGTGAAGCAATATTGTTAAGGGTATTGAGTGTGGTTATCAGTCCAGGGAGTCTAGTGTTGGTGCGGCAGCTGACGTATCCGTACACTAGGACCCTGCCATCAGATTTCTGACTTAATGCACGAAAACACTAATTGCATGTGTGTTTAAAAAGTTTCTTTGTAATTAATTTGTGTCATCTCACCAGGTATACTGTTTTGACCATAGCGCACTAGTTTCTTTTCAGGATGGTCCCACGATGGTATCCAGCTAGGGTTCCAAGCTTTGTATGAGACGACAGCCCACCGAGTGACGAGGCCTCGGTGCAGGGCCCAATAACAGCAGGGCACCGACAGTACGTCTACCCGTCGAGCCACTGATGCCACAAAACCTGGCCGCTGAGAGTGCACGTCACCTTAGTGCACTGCATGACTTTCAGCGTCAGAGACCGCCCAGGTTCCATGGGGAGACGGACCCTCAGGCAGCTGAGGATTGGCTAGATGCTGTTGTTCGAGTTTTCAGGTTAGTGGGGACACCAGATGACCTCATGGTGATCCTTGCATCGAGTCTCCTGTACGCGGCAGTAGGATGATGGTGGAGCCTGATGCTCCAGGTTCACGACGAGGCATCACAAATTTGGATGGACTTTTAGAGCATCTTTCACTCGGAGATCGTCCCAGCCACCCTCTGTGCGGTGCGCATTCAGAAGTTACTATAGTTGCAGCAGGGCATCATGACCATGGCCCAGTACTCGGCGAGGTTTACTGATCTCTCGCGCTACTCCATGGATATTGTACGGGACACGTTCTTTTGGGCCCGGACCATCGAGCAGGGACTAAGTCATGAGATCAGGGCTTCGATGATCTCCCTCAACATTCCGACGCAGGCAGGGGTGTTGGAGAGAGCCCTTCTGGTGGATAGTTTCCTCACCGAGCAGTCACCAGTGGCAGGACCCTCCACAGGATGACCCGTAGTGAAGTCTTCTGCAGTAGGTAGTAGACATATGACATAGAGGTCCAAACAGTCCAGAACATCTGATGATCAATCTCAGGATCCAGATTCGGTTGTGTGGGGCACACGAAGGAGAGCCAACTACACAAGGAGCAGGCAGTGCTACGGATGCAGTGGGAAATGTTACATGGCTCGAGACTGACCGACTCATCCTGCTGATGAGCAGCAGGCAGTAGAGGGACCTCCCAGGCAGAGGTTCAACCATGGCGGTCCGCAGGGAGTAGGTAGACGAGGTAGATGAGCGAGCCGAGCAGCGGGTGGTGGGAAACTCTTTGAGGCCCCACCACCACCACCACTAGGAAGACCAGCCCAACCACAGGGAATGGGTGGACATGGGAGAGCTCAGCTGCATGTAGTTGAGGCTTTCAACCATGAATCTCCAGGAGCAGATGGACAAGAGTGGGACTAGATTAAGATGTGGGGACTTTTGTTCATGTTGCTTCTAGCTTTGTTTATGTCTTGTGTCTTTATACCTTGAGCTGCAGTAATAAAAGACACTTGTTCTTGTGACATTTTGTTCCCTATCCTTTTTATGTAGTTGATACTAAGATGTGCAAATTTTTTACTGTTGACTTGACCCTCACTTTTGAGATACCTACTAGAGGAGACCCAGTGACCACACACTGATGCCGACAGTGTGACTCAACCCTTGGAGGTTAGAGTAACGGTTGGATCTCTTGGTAGTAGCATCAAGGCTTTACGACATCATCCTTGGTATGGATTAGTATCATACATGTCGGGATTGACTGTATTAGGCAAAGAACATGGTTCATCCAGGGGATGAGACCAGATTTCTGTTATCGGAAAAGAAGAAATCTTAGCAGCTCTTGTAGGACCAAAGAAGGTTCAGGTCATCCAGGAGCTGATGAGGACAGCTCAGAGCCAACAGAAGTCTTATACTGACAGGAGGCAGAGACCACTAGTGTTCGAGGATGGCGACCATGTTTTCTTATGGGTCTGACCTCGACGTGGATTTTGGAGATTTGGCCGAGGCGACAAGTTATATCGGTGCTTCATTAGACCCTTCTTGGTCGTCAACATAGTAGGAGAGGTGGTTTACCGCTTGACCCATCCACGTCAGTTGCACCAGGTGCACGAAGACGTCCACGTATCTCAACTGAGGAGATACATGATTGACCTGATGCATATAATCGACCATGGGGAGATGGACATTGGCGATGGGGTGACTTTTGCGGAGGTCCATGTGGAGATTGAGTATCGGTAGGAGCGGGTCCTACGTGGATGTTTGATTCCTCTAGTGCGCATCTTTTGGCAGCATGGGAACCTCCAGGAGAGCACATGGGAGCGGGAGGCTTAGTTGCGTGATCAGTACAACTTTTTTTCCCTAGTTTGTGTTATAGCTTTACGGGGACGTAAATCCCTGAGGTGGGAGTAATTTAAAGACTACTAAATTTCAAGTGAAATTTTTTCTTAATTTTCATTTGGATTTTACGAGTACGTAGTTTCTGACGACACCTGATTCTGAGGCCCGTTGTGCTCAGAATCAATTTCTGAATTTTAGCTCGTGTACGTTCAGTGAACGAACGAGCAGGTTTCCCTAACTTTTGAACCGGTGCTCGGAATCGAAATCTAAGGGCAACGATGGAACCACATCACCAGTAATTTCTTAGGAAGACTTTTCCTGGAGTTGCTTTTGCTCGGGAAGAGATTTTAAAAAATGTGAGGAATAAAAATAAAATAGTTTTACAATTTATTTTTATTTCTTTACCGATGGTTAAGTGTTGTGGAAATGGAAGATGCAATGATGTTGGGGTGGGGCCCAAAAAATCCCCCACCTGCTTCAATTTGTTTCCCAACACCCCATTTAAACCCCCCTCTAGAAATTATTTGTGTAACACACCTGCACCCCCCTTTTAATGACAAGTCAACTCTCACAATTAATTGGATTGTTAAAGGTTCTTCAATTAATTAAATTAATTGAATGGGATATTTTTTTTTAAATTTCAATTTTAATGTTTGCATGTGTGTGTGTTAATAAAATAAGACAATCTCTTATTTTATTGGGGTTTGATTTGTTGTGTAGAAAGAAGTAGAGAACTCTCATGGTCTTTAAGAACTTCTTCTTCGTCACGAAGAATGCCGAGTCTACGATGAAGGACTCCACCACCGCAAGGGAAGACCATCCGTTCGCCTTATCTCCTCTCCGCAGCCGGTGAGAGATGACTTTTCTGAAGAATGACGACGCGCCACATCCTTCATCGGGCGAACACCGACGACACCTACAGAGCCTCGTTCTACGACGCTGTCTTCTGCAACGTTAATTTTTCCGCGACTATCCTCGTTCGACGGCTTCATCGAGGTAGGGGTATGATTTTGTTCATGAATATTATTTTTCGTCCAACATAAATTTCTTTAGCCACTTGATATCGGATTAACGGGAGGGGGGAGGACCGCATGAACACAGCCGACCCTCCTCCCCCTTTGTTGTTGTAATCGTTGCGGCTCGAACAAAGGCGGCGCGGTGCAACGGCACCATGCGAGAACAAGGAGGGACGTGGCGAAGAAGTGTGGCTCCGTTGCGCCATGCCATTGAGGCCAAAAGAGGCCGCGGCCGGAGCAGGGCCTCGGTGGAAGAGCACGGAGCCGTCGCGCCGCGCCGGTCAGACCGAGGCCGCGACTGAGCAGGGAGCGGCGGCCGGAACCGCCGATCGCCAGCGCGCAAATGGCGAGACCAACCGGTCCTACGTGGTACACTGGCCGGCTGTTAAGGCTGGACAGATCCAAATAACCAGGGGTTTGACCCCCTGTCAACACGGCAGGTCGGACCCCCCGCAGGTCCACTGTTCGATCTGAAGGGGTGGCGGCTCCCCCCTTCCGTGCTCACGTGGTGTGCGGTGCCCTCACCGGGCCCACCAGCCACCCACCCAGGGTTGGGCCGCCTGTGCCGGGCTGAGCCGTGCCCTGATGAGGTAGACCTGGACCCGAGTCGGATCGACCCGGTTCGGGCCGAACCAGGGGGTCTTGTGCCGGGTCAGTCTGGGTCCAAAACCCCTTAAAACCGGACAGGTTCGTTTAAATGCTCGTAACATGGGCTACAAAACTCCGATTGACATACCATCAATTGTGATTTGATCCTTGGATAGAAATGGTAGTTTAGGTATATTACACTCAAGGGTTAGGAGATCTATGGGTATAGAAGTGTTGGTTCGAACCCGAAACCAACCGGGCCCTCGGAGCGGAAACAATTATAACTTGATCTCCTGACGTACGATTGACATGTCGTCGACTTTGTTGGATTTATCTTAGTGAGATGGAACTTTTTGGCTTACTTTGCTCGATGGTTGGACATAGTTGGAGTACGGTCGCGTTGGTTTTGACATAAAAACCAACCGGGCCCCTGGGACGAAAAATCCAATAACTCTCAGACCGGGCGTCCGATTGACGCGTCTTCTGTCATGTTTAGTTCTTATCGACGAGATAGAACTTTGGGATACATCAAATCTGGACTACGTGTCAGTTGATGTATCAACCCCTTGGCTCATGGAGAGGACCCACCCGAAAACAAGCATGTTGTGTGTGGGAACCCTAGAGCTGTCTTTGACTGTGAAGAATTTCATACTGGAATCCTTTGTTGGTTCGGCGATGAAGAATTTCTTACTGGAATCCTCCATGGGTTCGACGGTGAAGAATTTCATACAGGAATCCTCCGTGGGTTCGACGGTGAAGACTTTCGTACTGGAATCCTCTGTGGGTTCGATGACGATGACAACCGTACTGGAATCCCTTGTGGGTTCGACGGTTAAGAATTTCATACTGGAATCCTCCGTGGGTTCGATGATGATGACAACGATACGGGAATCCTCCGTGGGTTCGGCGGTGATGACTACTGTACTTGTATCCTACGTGGGTCCAATATTTTTGACCTCGGTTGCAGTATTCTATGTGGGTCCGACAGAGTAGCAGGACTAGTGTCCTATGTGGGTCCGAAATCTTAGCTTGTCTAGTATCCTATGTGGGTCCCAGCTAGATGAATCAGTAACTTCATCTGATCAACTCCTTTTGATTTACAAATGATGTATACCTGTGTGAGCTGAGTCTTGATTTTTCAATCTTTATCATTTATGTGATTGACTTACTTTCTTGTGTGTAATGGGTTATACTTTCATGTGTGGACTGGGTTGTACTTGAGCTCATGAGTTGGAGCTGAACTAGATTTGATGACTCAGGTATATGTATGGGCATATACATAAGTATAGATGGATGATACTTTGTGATTGTATCTTTACTTTTTGGTTTATCCTATATGGATTCAGGGAGACCTTCGAGGGTCTCAGGGTCCATACTGAGTAGCATATACTCACCCCTATACGGGCTTCGCACGCACTACGTTCTATTGGTTGCAAACGACGGACATCACTGACTGTGGTTGAGGCATGTAGAGCTGGACGGTACCCGGAGGATAATCTTGCGTCGAGTCAGTGCCCGGAGGTGGATTTCACGACGAGTCGGTACCCATAGCAGACGGACGGTCGCGGAGTGCTGAGGCGGAGATCTGTACCTACCCTTCATGTAGGAAGCCAGAGGATGATCTAGGAGCGGTTTTTCACCTTTCAGCTGTTGACCTTTGAGTTGTACATTACTTTCAGTTGTAGATGTAACTTTCTTTTGGGCTTGTATTTATGGCCCCTTGTACTTTCAGCACATTTGATTTACAATTTACGTAGTGTTTACTCCTGTTTTCTCACTCTGTGGTGTTTGTTTACTTTATAAAGGAAATGCTTTCCCTTTTTTGGGGTTTACGCCTTTGGTGCTAGTCGCTAGCCCCTGGCCTTTAGAAGGTGGGCTTGGGGTAGTCATGACACTGGCCACGAGGATGGGTCGTGACTAGGGAGGCCACTGTACTACACAACAGATCGTGTTGTTCTTAGATAATTATTCATCACCCTTCAAAGGGAAATCATGGATGAATTACTTTAGGAGGGGATGTTTTTATGATCTAGGTTCATCCATTCAGGTATGTATCTTTTCTTTTTAGTATTTACTTATGAAAAAAGTATTGAATAGATCAAGGCATGGATTCTGGTCTATTTCATTATGTGACTTGGAACTACACAACTTGTATGTTTGGCTACACACAATGTAATCATAGAACATGGCCATTTAAAGTGGTGGCCAGAAAATATACGTACACGGTGTGTAGTATAAAGTAAATTTCGCGAAATTTATAGATTTATTAAATCTCAAAATATCATAATTTTTACGAAAACAGACATAGGCTCTCATGGGATGCGAAAAAAGCAGTGTTAAACAAGTTATTTCCTCCCAAATCTCTATTTGAACACCGATTTGAATGCCTTTAGAGGTGCTTGAACCAATTCAGTAAGCTCTCAATTCCACTTAAACCATTCTCCATGATTTTCATTCTCAATGATGTTATTTAAAGTTTACCGTTAATCATTGTTTTGTAGATATACTATATTCTAGGTAAAATTAAATCCCAACGCTGGAAGAGGAGAGTTATAAGAGTATGATGTAGGTGGTCTTGTGCCGTTCACTCAGGGTAACATTGTTTATATATTTTGTAGTTCCATTATCCCTTATTTAGGGTCTATCCATGAATGTAAATTGACCATTATTATATAAAAATTATCATTAGGTATTTAATTAAATTAATTTAATCATGTTCGAGATTATTTGTCTAATTAAGGGACCCCCTGTGGGGGTGTTTCACTCTGCTGACCGTTATTTTTTCATTTATCCTTGGATGCAGTTATGGTTGAATTTTTACCTTTTTGGGGGTTGTTTAAAATGTAATTTTTTAATTCAATGTATCCCACATGAGATGACAATTTATTAATATTTTTTTAGTTTAATTAACAAGATTTTTTTCATTCATAAACATTCCATCTGGGTATATTTTTTTAAGACATGTAATAGTTAGATTACATAATAGGCTCGTGATATGAACTGCACTTGTTAGTATAATTATTTAATCCATGTGATAGTTTAATTAACACATTTCTTGGTTTGTATGATATGAACTTGAGTTTTTATTGTGTTAATCATGTAATATAGTTATTCAGTTATGTTTTTATTCATAATAAAATGATTATATACTAGGCTGGACCTAATTGATTGTTACGCATGTGGGTGATGATGTGTTCTTCCTGGTGGCTTGGATATGTTATGAATGTAGGCGAGGATTTGTTATTCATTTGGGAGAAGATTTTCTTTTACGGTGGGTGAGGATTGGTTGGTTGGTGGGTGATATGTTGAGTTAAATATTAAATAGAATGAAATATGACTCCTTGGCCCAGACAAATAAGAAGCCCAGATTTGATCATCACTTTATTTGTTAGATATCCTTCTATGGTATCTTTTGAGAAATCCTCATATAGAGGATTGAAATGTTTAGCCTTATTCTTTAGACATATAAAAAACTATGTAATTGATTGGTTCAACTAAACATAATAAATGAAAATGGGAAATATGGCTTGTAGAATAACTTACTATTGATTACTTCCAAGTTTACTTATCTTCCATTTTTTTACACTACTTGTTACATATATTCTCTGACAGATAGGCATAGATCACGGGTGGTTGCCTACTGAGATTTATTTAGCACACCATGTTTGGGTAATTCTTGTGATATTAAATAGAATATATTGTTGCAAGTGTAAATAAGGGAATGCACCCTTATACGTGTAATTGAGTTATGGTTTAGGAGCCAGATAGTAAGGGACCAATCTGAGGCTTGTGATGCTTCTTATATTTCCTATGTTTCAATTTTTTCTTTTGGAATATTTTTTGAGGATTTTTATAGTGTATCTATGTTGCCTCTTTTATTTGAACATAATGTACTGCATCATCCTTGAAATGAAATGACATATGGTTGTTTTTCTTATTTATATTTTGCTGTTTATTTTAGATGTACATTTCACTATAGCTTCATCTATTGTATTATAATATAGTATGCTTTGTTACACTCAGCCAGTGGGAGAATAGTGTCCCCACTATCACTACCATGGCCACCACTTCTAGTCGGCAACCTGTCCCATTTATGGAAACTCACATGGGGGCATGTGGCCAATCGGGTATGGGGAACAAGTTGAGTGGCATGTGAATCATGGACGTTATGGAGATAGAATTACTTTTAAGAATAACAATGAAATATTTCCACAAATGATAACGTACTAAGGGAGTCTAGATTCAAAAAACTAAGAAACAACATTGAATTTCTTCCAATTTAATGGGGAGAGGTTACATAGATGTTGGGATGGGAAACATATGTGTTATAGATGAAATTGATAAAAAAATGATGGGTTAATGTTTAATATCGAAATAGATCAAGATTTTTAGTATATTTCATTTAAACAAAGGATAGTTTGTAACATATTTAGGAAAAACTATGTGCTTAGATTGTGACAACCACTATCTCAACGAGAACCTCACATAGTAGTCCCACATGATTAGAAAACCATGTACCAATATTAAAAAAATTTAATATCCCACATTTCATAGTTTCTAGTAGGTGGAAACATGGCTTGGAGAAACAGTGTACCTAACTGTGCACCTTCCCATAAGTCCATGTCTTACTATTCATGGTTTCCTAGATGAGTTTCACAATTTCCAAAAACCGTGGTCAAACAATTCACCTATTGGAAATATGAAAAAAAAAAATAAAAGTTCCTATGACTTCTCAAACATCACCCATTAAATTTATACACATAGTAATAATAAATTAAGTTTCACATACATGAAATTATTTGTGAGACATTCTCCCCAAAAAATTTTATTCCATTTTTACAATTTTGAAAACCTCCATTGTTTGCAAAGAGTTATAGTCATTTCTCTACAATTTCCTTTTAATGTTCCATGGTATCTTCCTAAATATTAATATGTTTCCACAGTTAAATATAAATATTGAAGATTTTACCATGAAATACATTCTATTTCCTATCCAAAATCAGTATCAACACTTGTAATAATGAAGAATCTGGATAGAGGTCAACATGATCCCATTGAGTCACATAGTCAGGATCATGATGATACTTTTTCGACTGAGACTCATGAGGCACATTATGAAAAAACTATATAATGTCGGAAATTCCAACCAATATTCAAACTCACCAAGCACTTACTATTTCTAAAAAAGGACTATGTATCTAAGAGAATACATGACCCTAATGGTGAAATAATGATGTACAAGCCATGGAGAGATCCTAAAAACACATGATCACTCACCACAATCGAAAATGAAAAACAATGATGATCCAAATTATATTTATAATGACTCTATGAAGAATCTATCCTTTTTTGGATCATCAAATATTTATTTAGTTTTTCTTGTAAATGTCTCATACAATCTATTGATGTATCACTAGTTTCTACCCAAAAAAGTAGAGGATGACATAGAAACCCATATAATGATTCAAAAATGAGCCTCATGTATAATGTATTTATATCCATTTCTCTATGGGAACTCCAATAACTATACATGCTCCTTACATGATCCAAAAAAATCAATTACCAAAGAACACAAAAAAACTTCCAATGTTTTTATCATCCATTTATATTTTCCATTCATCTGAGGATGATACACCTTACTCGTTGTCAATTGAGTCTTATGGGATTTTGTTAAGGATTTTAAAAAATGTAACATGAACATCAGATATATATTTGAAACTATCAAAACTAGTATTCCATTACTCTACACTACTTCTTCAATATATATTTTTGAAATGTCCACCATTGTATGAGATCCACTAATAGTGGAAAAATTGGTTGACTTTTTGAGATGAACAATTATCATCTATATAGAAATGTATTTCTGAATCATTAATGGGATACCCGTTACAAAATCTGTAGCTACCTACTCCTATTTTCAAATAGGAATAGGAAAATAGTAAAAGAATTATGCTAGTTGTTGATGCACTAATTAAACATGCTGACAAGATTATCATCTTAAAAATTATGCCACAATCTATTTCATGTCTACCCACCAAAACTATGCGATAAATTCTTAATAAATATTTTATATAATAGGATGAATTTCCAATATTTATTTGTTATAAGAATTTTGAATTTATTCCAGATATGCCATATGTACGACCCTATGATTTTGAAACTACCCCACTGAACACTCATCCAGTTTCCATCCCTCAATGGTCTCCATACTATTTAGTTTTATCCACTTAGAACCACAATCCGAATCAAACATATATTCCTTTATAACCATCTCCAAAAAATAAAGAATAAATAAATCTGTAATGAAAAATGAAACATCACATTTATCTTTACATTCCAGGGGCATGTCAGAAACAGCTGGCCTCAACTACCCCTGGTTGAAATCCTCTACTTCAAACCAAGCAAACAACTTTCTTCATAATGGATCTACCACCAAATTTCATATACCTGATTTATATATCTATTAATAGTGGAACATTTATATATTATCTTCACATATTATATTTCTCATATTCAAATCTATTTGTGATAAAATATGATTCATGCACTCGTGATATGCAAAAACAGTAAATTTCTCATCAAAGAGGTAATGATGTAAGATCTTAAAATCATGGAATATGGAAGCTAATAGTAAATTTATTGTTGGGTAGTTCTACTCTTGAATGATTAATTTACATGATACATAAGAAATTACATGATCTTCCTACAAGATGACACATCCCAACCTTGATCGTGATGAATCACAATACATCACATACCCTTCTCTATAATTTAGAAGAATCTAGATTTGTGTTGATGTAAGTTAAACATTAAGATCATGGAATGTATTATAAAATTAAACATTCTATTCAATTGAAGCATTATTAAATTTTAAATCATTCATTTGTGAGTTTTTTTGAGATAATTCATGAACAAAATGTTCGTAATAACCAGATAGTCCATAGAAACTACATATCTCAAAGAAATTCTCTAGTTGTTTCCAATAGGTAAGAACTTCTATCGTTTTTAGATCCATAGAAATAATAATATCAAATATTACATAGAAATGGATATATCTATATTATATTTAAAAATAAAACTTTTATAATTTGGAATACAAATATGATCACAAAGGATTGCCAACATTATTTGTGGGAGTTCCTCATGCTCTTCCCTTGCCCATGAATACACCAATATGCCATCAAATAACACCACCAAAACAGAATCCAAATACCTCTAAAATAAATGATTTAACAATTCCATATTTACCATTTCTGTATTACATGAATATAATTTAATTTTAAAATATTAATAATTTTCATATATACACTTGAATGATTTATCAAGAATATCCCCATTTCAAACCCGCAATTGGTGATATCCTAACCGAAAGATAGTTTTTGAGAACCACTAATCCCCAAACAATTGGTCAAATAGATCATCAATGCATGGAAGTGGATACCAATTATTTATCTTATATTGTCTACTACTATTATAATCTTCACATGGATGAAGAGTTTCATCGTCCTTTTTTGATACAAATATGTTCTTTCCACAATGAAGTACAGAATTGGATGAAAACTTTTACTTCCAACTCTACCAACACCACCTTCAATTCGAATTAATCAATTTGTTTCATTTGGTAATATAGATGAAAAATATGACATTTCACCGAAAAGGGATCAATCGTAAAATCTATTAAATATTATGGGTGGATAATGTGAGAAATTTTTCAAAAAATATCATGAAACAAATAAAAAACAACTAGAAAAATAATTATTAAACATCTATTTAATCAAATCCTAATTCAATTATTCCGACTAGTATTTTATTTATCCAACTACATGTTCCAACAAGGTTGTTACAAATTACCTTATGTTTTTATCTCCTTTAATGAGAGTCTCAACACCATCATTAGCCATAAAACTAAAAATTATGGTATAATAGATGATGTTATACTTGACCGTTTTCAACCAATCCATTTCTAGTAATATATCATAGAAACTCAATTGAATAATAGATAAATTCAAAATAATTTTCTATCCATCATAGGTTATTAAAAATTATATACACATATTGCCTCAACATTCTCTTTGACCATGGAGAATTTTGTAGTTTTAAAATAGAATACATTATCTAAAAATTTAAACCCATCAAATCAATATCATGATATGAAATAGAGGTATAGGATTCACATGTATCAAAAAAACGTTTATAATGGTAGAAATCAAATTAATCATACCTAATAATATCAATGATATAGATTGATAATCCATTATAACCTAGTTTACATTAAATAATTTCTTAATAGATATACTATATTCCCCACTACTAGGATGATATTTCCCTTACTAAGGATTCATGGTATTTATTAGGTCACCCTGGCATGACCTTTTCAAGTGATAAGGATTGTTATATTTCCGTCACCCTATCTAATAATATGATGTATGTGACACATTTGAATTTTTGTAAACATTCGACCTCTACGAACTGTGACAATAAAACTGACGACACCCCAACTAGTATCAACAGTGGAATACTCTAGGTGGTTCCTCAAACACTCAAATAATTTGACTAATATAGCTACATTGTAAGCATTATAGAATGTTATTAGGTCTTTGGGGGATTATTTATCGATCCATCTATGTGATTCTAAGTTATTATCCCAACTTGGAAATAGGTGTCACTATTCTTCTTACTCCTAGAATTGGAGTTCCCACCATTTACCATTGTTATCATCATACATCCTCCGCCTTTATCCCTAGATTTGTTGTCTTTCTAACATCGTCTACCATGTAACCATCTATTTATATTCATTTATATTGTGCAAGACAAGATTCAGGTGGATTTCCTACCTCATCCAAAAATGTGCGCCTTCACGGATGCACTAGCAGAAACATTTAGTGAAAAGAGTACTACATTCAATTATTAACCTCATACACTATCACTATGAGGATTTATGTTTGTATGGTGAAATAATCAATTTATCATGAAATCGTGATCATGTGATGTTAATTTTTTTTGTCCAATTCATAAAAATACTTCCACATAAGACTTTAGTCCAATTCAGCCAAAACTACTAAATCCCACCACAGGTGTGTGTTTAAACAACATTTTAAATAAGGGAAGGATAATAGATTTTGAAAATAACATTAGATAACATACAATATTAAGGAAATTTTAGTGGATAGAAATATTTTTATTGAAACAGTCCTACAAAAAAAATGTATTCAAGAAGACTTGTGAATGTCCTGTTGATACAACCCAAAGGGAAAACCCCCTAAACTGAGGGCCCATATCGAAGAACTACACAAAGGAACTTATCAGATGAGTAATAATTTACACCCCTATGCTTAATCTATATAGTATGTACCTACACCAAAGACTTATATAAACAAATCCTTTCAACAATGTCCCTACTTTTCCTATAAATAGAACCCTTGGGATCCCCATTTCAATAGCTGAAAAATAAGATAAACTTATGGAGCTGTCATTATTCAGCTACATCACCGAGGTCTCCTGAATTTTCTCAGGTATATATCTTAAACACAATAGGTGATATAATTAATGGGGATAAACAATTTCAAGGTCCTTTCCATATCTTATATAATATAAATATTTTTGATGAACCATATTCCAAAAAAATAAATGACCTTCATGAGGTCCTATACATAAGCAAGGACCTATGCGGGATTCTTCAAAAGACACCACAGGAGACCCAATGATCTTATATTAGAACCTCAACCATGTTTTTTTCCATGGTAGAAAATTCATTCTTGAATAGTCTTATCTTCCCTATGTTAATCAATTTTTAATTCCCCATATGAAATTCATGAAAGACCAATGTGGAACACGTAAATCTGCTACAAATTCCCCAAAACTATGTGATTCACCCTCTATTCCCTATTTAATGACAACTATGGTAGGGTATCTCCTTCATTGGCTTAGTGTTTGAAAGGGATCATGTTTAAATATCCACCCAGACCACATCATTTATAAAACATTAGGTTAAGACACATTCATGTGTCTCTTATTAGGAATATCATTTCTACGGTCACTGGTTTCACAAAATAATCCTACAAAAGGATTGGGATCCTCATAAAATATGTGGATTTGTATATCTATGGTATCATGTTCCCTTACCCTAGGGACTGCGTTTTAGAGTTCTCGGTCTTGGATTCTAGGGATATGAGTCTATACTCCCATTCAAATCCCTATGACCTGAAACCTCTGGTCCATGGTAGGGTGGGGACTATCAACACATTATTTTCCTTTGGAGATGGTAAATTTCTCCCTCCTATCCAGAGAGAAATCAAAGGGCACCAATCCTGAGTTAATCCCATATCCTTTCTTGTTGAAGGTTTTAGAAGTTATCCACTATACTTCCTTCAGCTTCACTCCTCCCTTATATAAGAACCATGATCAATGTAAATTGAAGAGAGGGAAGCATTGTAGCCACAACATCTTCCACCATAGCCATGGAATAAATCATCATAATCATGGCCTCATAACCAGTGAATGAGGAAAACCGTATGTGGTTTTTTAAATCATTCATATCCTCTTGTTTCTCACAATGAGAATGAAACATGTTGGTATATTGGTTTATAACATCACAACATGCATACAATCAATTTGATGTAATTAACTATGGGAAATATTATTCCCAACATAACTATTTTTCATATGATGCCTTCCTATGGATCAATATCCATACCATCTCTTCCAAAAAATGAGAAATCATACCCATATAATCTGGGCATCCTTTTTATGAGTAATCAATGAATTCAGACCCCTAAAAATCCTTGAGTTTTGAAAGCATTCATGGACCCTATTACAAGGGAATAGTGTTTAGGATTAATCCCCATCATAATCCCCTCAAATTAATGTACTCACCTTTGAGACATATCGAACAACCTGGGATTTGATTCCCATATAAAATGGAAACGTAGGAGGACTCCCTAAAGTTCAAACCAAATATCCTAAACCAATATTGTTCTTTTTGTCCATATCCCTTGAGGGGTCAAATTCTACATGATTGTTCGTATTCCTTCCAGATTCTGTGAGCTGATTATGCATATGTCCCACACCATGATTTGACTAAGAACCCCCCCACTTAGATGTCCTTGCAACAAGACATTAAACTATAGTGTTGGGTATAAATCCCCCAAATAGAAAAGGTGTGATGTGTCCCATTAATCGGCATCAAACTACATGTTTTTTTATTACATTCACGAGGATACATAGAAATCCCATCTATGGGTTTGATCCAAACATCAAGTCAACATTCATATCCCTGTATGGTGATAAACACCTATGTAAACATCCAAATCCCTATGTAATGATAAATTCTAGAGTGACATTTGTCTAACAGGATTACTATTAAATCCATAGTTCCACATTGAGTGGATTAAAAAGCATCATCATTGTTATCATGACCAATGAATCGATTAGTTGTATAGAAGAGGATACCATCAGTGGGGAACCCTGGATACACACAAATATATCCATTTATGAAAAACCGTGAACACAAAAAAATGATTATGAATTCCACAAATGATAATAATTGAATTCTACTCTTCAGATAACTCACATCATACGTGGGGAATATTTAATGATTCATGAACAAATATTTATTTGTTAAGAGTGTCCAAGAGTAGGAAATTATTCCCCCCAAATCAGTTTTATGATCCCTACCTCCCATCCTCTAGACCATTATGAATTATTATGTATTGTTGGTCAACAAAACTAATGAATGTTTAAATATGGAAATATGGTCTCCTTGGATACAGAACCATATACTGTATCTAATTCCACACAAAAAATCCATTAGAAATTATTCAGAAATAGTGATTCATAAGGATAACACATATTCTGAGGGAAACAAAAAATAGTGAACCCAACATGAATCCTTAGCCATGATGATAGTTTTACCTGTCTAGTTGGACCCTATAAATTGATAAAAGATGGCTAGGAATGTAAATCAAAAGATAATTTGATCTCTTGAAAGAGAGTATAGAAATCATTGGATCTTTTTTTTTATATAGAGGCACTATTTTCCAAGAACATCCGGAAATCCAAATGGATACCTTCATGTTTAGACCCCTGGATACCCAACTGTTACTTAGGGAAAACAATGGTCTACATGAATTATTCCATCATCAGTATAGAATCATTAGAATTGGGTTTATAACACAATAGTTTGATAGTATCATAAACACAGTACCATTCCAACATTGGATCCAACCCAAAAGGCTCCCCAGATCATGAATAACCCATGATCACCAGGCTAGTGATGACCGATGGTCTATAAGTAAACGGTGCCAACCACCAACTTCAACTGTTTTGGGAACTTATCCATGAAATGAAATAACCAATCCATCTCAAATTTTATGAAGTTAAACCAAGAGGCCACCTATGACCTTTTCCCAAAGACACATGTGTCCTTCACAAGGCCCCCTTCCAATAATCATTGATGGCAACATCATGTGGGAGTAAACCTTCATTGATATGAGGTAGTTTCCTTTGGATGTCTTGGCTTGGTCCCTTACACATGGGACCATAGGAAGGCCCACTAAGGAGAAAAACTAGTTAAAAGGGATTATGATCCTACCATTTATCCCTCTAGAGAATCCCAGCAACCCATTCTGGTGGAAATTGGTATGCAGATACATACACCCATCTGACTTCATTCTATGAACGAGTAGAATCATCTGGTGGAATCCAATGAGTCCCACCATTATAATATCCTGGAGTACTGTAAGCGGGAATATACACCTGAATACTCCCATAAAACCCACTAGAATACTTTTCTAGTGGTTTTAAAAGAATATATCCAACCAAATTAGGCAGTATCTAGTTGGTAGGTTCACACACCTATGTAAACACATCATGTCTGATAGTAGCCTCGTCTGGCAGAACAAGATGAATTTAGTCAGAATGTCTAGACTACAAGGGGAGGGTAGAATCTACACACTTCACCAACACTTGAGTTTTTTCATTATCTATTGATGGGAATGAGAGGACCGTAGTAGGTACATAACCATAATACAGACACAAAACCGATGTATATTCTATTTTTGATAGCTCATGTCACCAATCAAATATTGGAAATGGTTAAAGGGAAGATAAAAATTCATTCTCATATCTTAGAGATTTTACAAGATATCAACATGGTTGAAATAATAGTACCCGATGGAAAAAATCGTACCACTGTCCCCACATGTAGGTTGAATCATCAACATGTCACCCCAGAGGAGATAATTAATTCTGTTTTTATAATGGAGGGTTCTGGGGAATATTCCCCATATCATATGGAAAATTGGATTGGGAACATATACCCAATCCAATTGGATACAACCATCCTGTTATGATAGCTACTCCAAAGAAGGCACATACACCTACCCGTTACTACCACATTTCCCTATATGTGACCCCAACAACTTGTAAGAAGGAATCTAAAAATTAAGTCTTATCATAACCAGTTGGAAAATCAAGAGTCTATTCATGATTTGTCTATTCTCAATGATGTTGTTTATGAATCCCTCATACATTAATCTATTGTATCTCAATATCCTACCATTACATTAACAAATTATCTAAGTAGTAGTAGTAACTATGAAGGACAATATCAAACACTTCCTCATGATGTCTTTTTTAATGTCAATTTTGACAATCAAGATATATTATCTCTTGATATCTAACACGAAAACCCTCTATCTTTCCTGTAGACCATAGAGAATGAGGCTACACCCATTATTGTGATCCACTATGATGTTCCCTCCATGATGGAATTCAATATAAAATTTTGTTCCATAGTATTGGTTTTCATTATCAATAAAATTCCAGAAATGACAGTGTAGTTATTAGAAATCCCTCTTATATTATGGCAATTGAAAATACAATTCCAGTCATTTATGATGTGTTTCCAATATTAGGTGAAATTATAGATCAATATGAAGATATCTATTATGGTCATTATACGAACCTCCCTTAGGCCACTTATCTTCCAACACAATAGAGGAACTCTCTACCAATATTGTTGATTCTGATAAAGTAGTAGGAAAACACTAACTTTGGTTTGATCAAGTAGTGTAAACTATATAAAATGATAAAGTAGATATGTTTAATATGGTAAAACAACTATCTATGGGTGAAATATCGATCTAGTTTTGTCCTTTGGCTACCTCTTAATACAATATTCTAGTGATTTTGGAAGAATATTATATTCATGATATCCGAGTCAATATATTGGAGAATCATTATAATCTAAAAAGATAGGGAATTACCATATGAAAAGAAATCAATGCCATATTAATGTTATAGAATGGTTTTAGTTCCAAATAGAATTATCATGTATCCATGTTTCTTAATGTGGAATGATCAAGAAGAAATAGGGATACCTTTAATGTGCATTCCATAATGAATTAATGAGGTTGTGAAGAATCATCACAGAAGACCCATATTATGTTCATAAGAGAGGATGGGGTTCACATTGGGAATTTCATTTCACTTCACCCTATAGTCAGAAAATACCCCCAAACATGGTCTCATGTAATTTTATTTCCCTAGGATGGCTATAATAAAATAATTCTGTTAATAACCTAAGAGATTCCCAACAAGAACATACCACAAATGGATTCCATTAATGTCATTCATTAAGAGAGGAAAATATTGAGTGAATTTTACATCAAGCATCTGATATAATTGATTATGATTACCTCTTAAAGGATATCAGCCATAATATTTCACAAATGTCTAATATAGCGCAACTATCTTTTTAATGAAGGTGTTTTAAGTTAGTTTTTAATAATTCATCCAAATAATGTTAAAAACACAATACATAAGATCAGATGACAACCTACACTAATATATTCCACAGTAGTTAAGAGCCCACCTAGCCAATATGGCTGGGGGATTTTTTCTATCCCAACCCTCGAATCCAACAAAATATGGATGAAGGGTAGATAATTAACAATATGAACAACCCCATCCCACAAGGATTGGGGATTTTTCACATGAAAAATCCACTCTATATAAAAGGTTAGTTTTATCCTAATTAATGAAGAATCTGTATAATGAATTCAAAAATGAACTATTTTAGGATTCCCTTCAGGTTACTATCTTCTAAACAGTTCCTAAGGAACTAACATATAAGATGAAAAGGTCTCATAGAGGGCACAAAATAAGTATATCTAAAAAATATACTAACCGAATTATATAAATTCATTATGTTTTAGTAAATTCCATCAATTCCATCATATAGATCCTCTAGAATGTAAATATTGTTCAAGGGAGTCAGAAGATGATGTTATTGTTCATAATTCGGTTCACACTGATGCAAATGAAGGATGTGTGCATGCACAAAATTAGAGGTTAAAAAAAATATTGGAATCCCATGAAATAATAAATTTCCACCTATTTCAAAGGGACCTATTAAGGGAAAATCTAATTGTTAGACCATGTATAAACTCTTAATTGGATAATTTTAATCCAATTCACATGATGAATAATTTTCTCCTCTAGAGGAGGAGATAAATTAGTTGAGAAAACTCAATAAAGAGTTACATTGAAATAGTATTCCTACTAGATATTCTCTAACTGAAGAACTTTATCTTGCACTTCGAGTAGGAGAGCCTTAGCAATGAGGGTGTTTTGAAACTATTGAGGCAGAAAATGAATTCCCTCCATTTCAAGTACAACTAGATCAAAGTGAGACACATCCTTACATTCCTTACCTTATTGGTTACCCAGTGCATATACCAGTGTTGAGGCCACTAGTTGTCTCGCAAGTCATCACACATGTTTTGGAAGTAGATATCATACCTACTCAGGTCTCAGAAAGTCTTGATATTACAATACTTATTATGAACACCATTGAATAATTGATGAAAGGATTGGAAGTAATGGATGAATGGTGTAAACCTTTTCATCTGAAAATTAGGATTATCTTGAATGGATAAATTAGACTCCTCCCACTAAAAACATTGGGAATCCAGAATTTCAAATATTCAATGGCTCTGGTGGTCTACATCACCACATGATGCATTTTGTCTCTCACTTTGATCCCTTGGAGGGGACTCCCAAGCAACTAGAAGTAGGGAATCCTAGATGCTTCATGTATTCATTTCCATGGAAATCCTTTGTATTGTAAATGATTTTGCAGTATCGAACCATCACTGGCTGGAATGATCCCTGTTGGAAGATACCTTTAATGTTTAACTCAATATTGCAGAAGATAATTTTCTTCGATCTCACAAACTAAAAGAAAATATATAACAAAATTGTTTCATATTTAATCACTCGAGGGAAAGGATTAACATGCTCGTTGAATATACCGCACCCTCTTGAATATTTTCATCCCATTTTTATAGAAAATAATCTTGATGAGTATTTTCACACTATTAATCCCTCTCAAATACACAAGAGGGTTTTTTTGTATCTTTCATTGATTTCTCAATAGGTGGAAAACTATATTGTAGAGACCACCACCAAATCCCATGTTTTCCCATAAGCTGTAGAAATAAAAGAAAGAAAAGAATATTCTAGGACTGATATAGTTATGAAATCCCCAGTACCGTCTCCTACATAAAATCCATCATTATAATTTAGGGATACAACTTCTAAGAATCAACAACCATGAACACTTCATTAATAGTTTAAAACATTTCAATGGAGGAAGCAGTTTGAGGATTTGAAAACATGCTCTACTATTTCCATAATTACCATGTCTATTGATACTACATCTCATATTTTAAAAAAAAACGTATTTCAACTACGAATTCCAAAAAAAACCTATAAAAATATAACGTCTAGTACCTCCAAATCCATTGAAACATCCATCAATTGTTGGGTCACCCATATCCAAGAGTGTTTTGTAATTTAGGACATCTGAAAAATGTTAGTGGAATCTAGAAAAGTGAAACTAAAAAATTTGCAATGCTAGGTAGCATATGTTACTGCTACTAAACCATATGAAGAAGGCGAGTGACTGGATATGAAAGGTGAAAATGAACAAAATTCAATGATTTGATGGTTAGGTAAACAAAAAACTACTCTCATGATATTCTATGAACACTGTTGAAAAATCATACTACTTATCCTGCCACATACGTTATAGAAAATAAATCTTCATCAAAAGACCATTACATTGAATAAAATCACCAAATTAGAAACATGGATATAATAATAAGTAGAAAATAAAAGGAGACGAGTTTGTGTGAAGGTAAAATTTTACCATGACAATAGAATATTTCAAAAAAAACATCTGAAAAGAATGGGAAATGCCCACCAAATTTCACAATAGGAGTCTACCCCTAGGAAGAATCATCTTCATATTAAGAGTTCATATTTGGTTCTACTAATTTTATTCATGTAATGAATCCATACTCAAATGATGATTCTAAATATGAAACTGATTTCCCATAAATTGAATGGTGAATGTGAGGAAGAGGTTGTGAAGGAATAAGATATTATAGAGACCCTCACTTTTCAATAATTGACAATACATGAAATTTTTGGAATACATAAACATTATAAAAATAGACTCCCAATGACCGTACATTGTATATTGACTTTGGAAACATGGAATCATAAACACCAGTATATATGAGATCTATATCATCTCACACTACGTTCTTCATGACTATAACCCTTACTATACATATCATACATAGTATATATCATTATAACCGAGGGGAAAGGAAACCAAAAAATGGTTTAGCTCAAATTCTTAGTAATGGTAAACAAGGAATACATGTAACCATAAACATCAGTATGGGGGTATGAGAATGTGATCTAAAAAATAGAAGATCATACAATGCATATCGAAGATCATAACCGAAATCATGGAATAAATATTGGTAGTTCATAATGCATGAATCATTTTAAAGAAATAGAAAAATCCATGAATGAATAACATAGGAATAAGACATGGAATTTTTGAAAACACATATGTAGATAATTATTTCAATAGTACCAAAGAAATCATTGGAAATTCAATCTTAGTATAATGGTTTAACTCCCCAATCCATCATAGTAGTAGGAGACCACACCTCATACCATTATAGTAGTCAGGGTTCACTCTAATGGCCATAAAATTAGTATGATTTCACACCTTATACAATATTAGTATTCATGGTAAAATCTGATGTCCATCATAGTATTATTGGTTCACTCCTAATACCATATTCATTTATCTAATAAGATATAAATATATACCCAATGCATTTGAGGGAGATATAGGTCCCACCCATTGAATAATAAAAACATACATGGGTTTCATAAACATTTAAGCATAATAAAACATGTGGAGAAATAACAGGTTTCCTAAAAATTTCATCAAAAGTTTAATTTTTTGATGGAGTAATGGATTTCATATAACCCAAGAAAGTGAATTGGGTTTTATATGGACCATGAAATTAATCATATACCATTTATAGAAATGATATGAATGGAATATTTAGATGGTAATGAGTTACAACAATTCATTTCATCATATATAGAAAATAATTTTGAAATATATTTAATTTTTTTAGGAAATATCATTTCTTGATTAAATTTTTTTAATACATATAACCATTTGAAAATATTTTTCATAGAAAATTCCTGGAAATAATAAGAAGGAATGAATAATTTTTGAATCCTTTTTCCTTTAAAACTTATTAAATAAGCTTCAAAACATTTTAATGACCTTGTTATTTGAAAATATATTAGAATATATTAAAAAAATCATAAAAACGTTTTGATACCAATTGTACATGGAAACTTATGAAAGGAGATTGAATTTTTTTTAAAAATACTTTCTTATTGAATATATATAAATGATGATTTAAAATATTATAAAAAATATTTACTCTAAAACTATATTTTAAAAACAATTTTTTAAATATTAAGAATTTATTAATTCAAAGGGATCTACAATAAAATTATAGTAGGTAAATAAGTTTTTGTCGTGGGAGGTCAAAATAACATTCATTTCACAAGGTATTTATTTTTAGAAAAATTACTGGTCTGGAAAGTGAAAATAATATTCAATTGAAGTGATTGGTGAAAGGAATTTTTCATAAAAGTTACTATTAGAGATTATTAGAGAATGTTATATATTTTTGGGAATACCTTTATAGAAAACATCAATTTCCTACTAATTAAATTGTAAATTCAAGATCTCTTAAATATGAAATTTTAACTATATTATGTAAAAATGAGTATAAAATGGTACCAATACATGGATAAAAAAATAATTACCAGATGATAAGGAAAATAATGAATTTCAATCTATAAGGGTTATATGATTTCATCAAAGGAAGCATAAACATAAACAGTCTCCAAAAGTAATGAGATTGTCTCAATAAACTCTTATTAATTTGAAGCATGGGATCATACTCCCCATGTAAGAAAATTTAATTACAAGATTTTTAATACGTCATTAAAATAATTATAATTGTGATATAAAATATAAAATGTAATTTTATACACCTCAAAAAAGAGTTTAGGTTCATAACAATATGTGGGTCTCAATGAATGGAAATTGAGACAAACATTTTTACCGATTAGGTAACATTTTAATGTTAATACCAATGGAGTAAAGATAATAAATTGGTCATGTGAAGACCCATAAATTTAATTAAAATAAACATAGAATAAATTCATGTTTAGTACATACACCACTCAAAATAAAATAGTGGTGAACATACCTTGTATCTCACAAGAATTAATAGAGAGGCGAAATCCAGTTACCTTATGTACTGACTCTCAATGAAGTCAAATTAGATTTCTATATATCAAAGATATTTTAATATAAATATTTTAAAAAGTAATATTTTTATATATATAACCATATATGGTTTTATTTTTTACATTATATTACCCACTTGTTAATGTTCTTTTGTTATGGTTTCATTTCGGGTAATATTTCCATTGTTTTTTGCTTGTGTCTTAATATGCTATATCATTGGTCCTCATAAATATATATTTATTCCATAATGTAGAATATGATATAAATATCATTTAGATAAATTATATTTATATAATAATAATAATCCATATAATAATGAACAATAAAATATAACACACCATTCATGGAGACATTAAGTAGTACGTACGCATGAATGTTGTTCCGTTTTCAACGTTGTATTGAATGAATGTATGTAAATGATATATATATTTATATTTCAATATAATTAATATTATATATATATCATATAATTTTATTAAAACCATCTTTAATAAGTTCCATTTGACGTGTGAACAAGTCATAAAGCATTGATGGGGCGGTAGTCCACACTTTCTCAAACGAGAATATCATATTAACACCAAATGTGAAGTAAAAATGTATGTGTTTTAAAACATGATACCTAATATTAATGAGATGATTAATAGTTTATATAACATATAAAAATATATTTTCTATCATATTGGCCACCATGAATGGTGGTAACAAATAAATGAGCAATCATTGTTTCGTGAGGTAGTAGTTTGTCGTACACCAAAACTATATGATCAATAACAATTATATGGAGGTTTGTGTAATTTTATGTAGATATATATTCATTAAAAAAAAATCCTATTATATATAATATATTGGTGTAATTTCACAATAATTGAAAAAATGTTGTGTAGTGGGTGAAGATGGGGAATAAATGAAAATATACTAAGAGAAGACATTACTTCTAAATCGGGTAACTCTATTTGGTTTGTGGAAACACACTTACTAGATCAGAATTATGACCAAAGGGTTTCATAAATATTAAAAGGAGGATATTTGGGAGTCTATTTGGGTATATTTTGGTATCTATTATAAGGTTGGAGTTGTTTGAGTAATGGTTAGAGGTGGAAGCATTTTACAATGGAGGAAGAGTGACACTCTGGTAAATATTTGAAGAGATAATTCCACCCATGTTTTTCATGTTTCAAGTGGATCCAATAATGGACCGACATAAAGAAAATTTATTATAGGGTATTAATATTGAAATACAACTGGTTTTGGAAATATTCTAGGCCGTTTTGGTTCTTAAATTTATGGTCTAGTAGTTTATTAACCTAAAGAATTGATTCACCGATGTAATTAAATTTATTTAATTTCACAAATATATTTTATCAAAAAAAATTTACCATATTAAAAAATTTAAATTGGGATGATTAAAAATTTCTAATCCACTTTTAAAAATTCTTATCAAATATGTTTGAGAAATTAATTTAAAATCAATCACATAATCAGGATGATGTTAAGAGATTTTAATGAAAAATACTCAAATGTTCGCTATGATTTTTATCTAAAATTTCAATTTTAAATGAGTTACAATGAACGAAATTGGATTAATTTGTAAAAATATAATCGAGATAAACTATTGAAATATTTAAAAATATAATTTATCCTCTCAAATAAATTAGATAAATGTAGTCTTTAAATAAAATCATGTATTTATAACTATTAATTTAATGATGAAACCATTTATAAAAATTCAAAAAAAAAATTACCCTAACATGATATTTTTGTTTCTATAAAAAAGAAAAAGTTTATTTTGACATATTAAATCTATAAATATCCAACAATTAGGATTTAAATTTATTTTCCATTAAAAGGTGGTAAAACTACCTTTATAAAATAGGTTTTATACATAAAACTAGGTTTGTTTAATATTATGTGTATTGAATCTGTTGGATAAAAAGAAAACATATTTGAACAATTATAAATTTTTTGGTATTAAATAAATAAAACATACCAATTTTAATTAACTAAATTTACTATGATAAACTATCTTTATTGATATAATATTATTTTCCTTATTAATTAATCTATTTTAATATTCATTAATTGGTAACCTATGAATTAATATTATATTTTTATAAAAAAATATTTTTATAATTAATTGCAATATTTGAAATCTAGCAAATGAACGAATTTTTATTATCCATTATAACAATATTTTTAATAATATATTATAGTTAGGTAACACTCGGTCAAGCGTGTTACAGAATCCATCCTGGAAGGTCAATATTGCCTGTAATGTACTCAATTCTTTTTGTTACCTATGACATATGCCAAGATGGGATTACATGTAATATAAACCGTGTTGTTTCTTTTTAAAATAAATATTTCACTTAATGAAAATATGTTTTCAGTGTTGTGTAAAATGAATAATATCTAGAGATTAAATTAAAGGAAAAAATTCCCCAAAATAGCAGGGTTTTACATTCTACCCCCCATAAAATGAATTTCACCCTCCAAATTCATCTAGGATATAAATGTTCTACTAATTTGAATTTTCATTCATTGAAATACTAATCGTGAAAATGGATACTAAAACATCCTTTAAAATATGAAATTTGAACCATAGTGGTTACCCAAAGTAACACATGACTGGGCTTCCACTTTGGAGAACATAGGATATGAGTGAAGATTGGAAATGGTGGAAAAGTATAAATATTGCCTAAGAGTGATTTTGTTCATCAATTAGAGACAATTGTATGTTCATCATAATTTGAGGGCCTCAAATTCCTAAATATGTAGTTTTTTAATAGACTACAGGTTTAATGAAATTTGAGGTATTAGGAAAGAATTTTTCAATCGCTTTAAAATTTTTGAGGAATTCATCATAAACATCAATAAAAAATCATTCTTGGATTTGTACATTAGAAAATTTTGGATACATACATTACCTCATGGAATGAATATGAAGAGATTAGTTTTTTTTAATAAAGCACAAAAATACGTTTTTAATAAATATTATGTCCCCTAAATGAAATAAATGTTCTAAATATTTTCACTTAAAAAATAAACATTCATTAATATATAAAAGTAATAATTAACACTACCAGTTAATCATAAAATATTGATTCAACAAAAATAATTATATAACAAGGAGGACATCGCGTAGGTTAGTCATAGGTGTGAAACCCTTATCTTCCTTTGGACATGGGATCAAGACCCGTGGATTTTCCGGACAAGATTGGTTGTAACTCAACATACAAGATGTCATTTATAAAAACACACTTATATAATATATAAGTTGGAAAACATTGAAATAATATTAATCACTAATTATCATCTTTACCGATGTTTTCAACCCCAACTCAATGAAAAAATACTTCCTACATTGTTTACCATAAACATTTCATCAACATATATCCTTATAACCATTCTCAATGATGAAAAATCCAAAACATAAAAAAGGGAGTCATGAAAGCAGATTAAAATTGATTCCCCTCTATATCACAATTTAGCTATTGGTTTTGACATTCCAAACATGTGAATAACTTCATTATATATTATCCTGAAACATGGTAACAACAGAAACTACCAAAAATCCAAAAATAAAACAAGAATGCTTCCTCATTCAACTGTATATTGGACATCCTATGTTTATTTAAATATGGAGTTAACATCATTAGTGGTAACATAAAGCACTTATAAACAAGTCATTACTCAGTTCCTAGGAAATCATTATGGTCCAATATACTTATTAGTATTTGAAATATCTTTTTCTATACAACATTATCTTATTTTAAAAAACATATCGAGGGTTAACTTCCCTTAGTCAAAATATTGTATATTCATTAAATCACTTCACCAATTAAATATAAACATGTAAATACTGATAAAAAAACAAAAGCATAACAATCCTTATATATTTCTTCATTAATTACTCTTGAATAAAAATTCATAAAAACCATTGTTACATTATCCTTAATCCATTAACAATAATACAGATTTTCTTTTACATTTCATCCATAGTCTCATAATCATCCACATTTTAACCGTTACACACACCACCATGAAGATTCTCATTAATAAAATTTCTCTTGGGAAATTAGGGTGCTTAATGACCATTTTTTCTATACATAAAACACTAAACCTTCAGTGAAGACTTAGGGAGGCCAAAATTACCATTTATTTCATTAATCTAGATCTTCATTTTCCCTTGGAGAAACTTTATTTGTGCCCTTTTTAGTCAAAACACATTGTTATTCATCTAAGACATTCACTAACATGATTTATTCCCCATTATTTACACAAAGGGAATTGAATCCTCTTTCCTCCATGTTCTCCATTAGGCAATCAATCAATGAAATCCTTGTTTATATTCCATGGCCAGTCTGAAAATTATTTAAGGTAAAAATTGTTAATCACATTCAATGGAATCTAATTAGGCATGATCACAAAATCATTCACTCCAGTGATCATCCTACTTGACTACATGTAATAAAATATTCAATAACATTCAAATTTAATCCAATTCATTCATGTTCCTACCATTTACAAAAACTATAAGCATGGTGTGGGAATTACATATCATATCTAAAAGCCACATAACCATTAAAATAATTACTTATCAGATATTTAAATCATAAAAACATTCATAATATATGAAACATTGGTTTTATTATAGTTTATTGATAGCTAACTTATTTATAACTCTTTAATGATGTTTTTTGAAGAGTTTATGAATTTACCAAGCATACCTTTCAAGAGTGTAAACCCAGGTGTGTAGTAAGGCCCATTTTCATGTGCCAGATTTCACTGAGTCAATCCTGGAACATATTTTTGGAATTATTACACCTATGTAATCTTTTACAGTGCCACTTCAATGTGTATTATCCATACATGGATGTATTTCTTGGAAATAACTCACTCTATCCCTTAACAAAATTTCGTGAAATTTTCTTATACATTAACACATCCTTATAATTATCATTAGAGACATCCCTAGAAATATTCATAGAAATATATTTAGGGATCTAAATACAGTTTTCTCATCTTAGAATCCATAGAAAAAATATACTTTTTTTCTAATACCAATTATAGAGACCCATTATTTTTAACCATTGACATTACATTACAGTTATGGAATACATAATCATTATAATAATAGATACCCAAACACCATAGTTGGTATAGTTAATTTGAAAACATAGAAACATAAACGTGGGTATATATGAGATCTACATCATCTACCATTAGGAACTTGTTTATTATAACCATTATTAGACATATCATTCATAGTAAATATCATCATAACCTAACTGAAAAAGAGGAGTGATCTCAAATTATTAGTAAGTGGAAATAATGAATAAATGTAAGCATAATCATGAGTATAATGGTATGAAAATGGTTTAATGAAAATATAATAACATACCCTTCATATATAATATCATAAAAAAAATAATGGAATAATGATTAGATGTTCCTAAAACATGAATCATATGCAACAAAGAGCATACGACCTAAAATCATAACATATGAATAAGACATTTAATTGTTGAAAACACATAATAATATAATTATTTCCATAGTATCTAAGGAATTTATTACATAAAAAACTTAGTAGTCTAGGATCATTCCCCATAACATTATAGTAGAACGAGTTCACTCCTCATACCGTCATAGTAGTCGGGGTTCACTCCCATGGCCATCATTGTAAAATAGGGTCACTCCTCATACCATCATAGATGAAATGGTTTTATATCATGTCCATCATAGTAGTCATATTCCACTCCCAAGACCACCTTATTTTATCTCATCATATATAAATTTTTAGCCAATGCATTGGATGGAGATATAGGTCCCAAAATTCACATAATTAAATCCAACATGCATGTTCCAAAAGGTCATAAATAAACATATCATTTCCCATGAAATGAAATGTTTTTCATAAACATATAATCATATCACAAGCTAATGAAAAATTACACATTTCATAATCATTTCATCAACATTATAAAAATTGAAAGACAATAGATTTCATATAAACCATCATGGAGAAATGAGTTCATAATTCCCATGACTTTAATCATAACTCATTCATTGAAAGGATATGAATGGAACCTTTAGATTGTCATGAGTAACATCAATAGATTTCATCATAGATTGAAAATTATTTTAAAATATCTTCTAAAAAACATTCTTGAGGAAATTACCTTTCTAGTTTGAAAAATAATTTTAATACATAAAACTATTGAGAATACTATGAAAACATATAAAGAATGCATGAAATCTTTTTCAAAACCATTATCCATAAAAAATATAAGATAACAATAAAAAAATTTAAAAACGTTTTCTTCAAAAACACATAGTAAACCTAAAAAAATATCATGATATTTTTTTGAATACTATTGTACATGATAACCTACAAATTAATTTGGAAGACATTTTTAAAAACATTTTGTTTATAACATATAAAATAATATTGAAATAATTTTAAAAACCATTTTTGTTGAAAATTTATAAATGAAGCCTAAAAAATTTATGAATATCATTTAAATTAAAAATCTATTTTAAGAAAATTTAATTAAATATTATCCTTTTAAATCTAGAAATTATGCATTGAAGAATTTACGAAGACTAAATTTGTACACGTCATGCATGGTCAAAAGAACAATCCTTTTATAGGGTAAAAAAGATTAGAAATATCCCGTGTTCGAAAAAAGATATAGAGATTCCTTTGAAGAGAATTATAGAATATAGAAAAGGATAAAATTTCCTTTTACTGATTATAATATAATGTTATAATATTTAAGGAAACAAATTATAGAAAACATATATTTCAAACTGAAAGGAGGGTAGTGTCATCATTTAAAAAAAACAATCTTAACAATATTATGTAACAATGAGTCGAAAATTGCACCAATATATGGATATTTCATGATTATCCATAGGTGAAGAAAATTAAAAAAGGATTGGAGAAATGTTTTATATGATTTCATAAATGGAATAATAGACATAAATAATCTCAATAAGCAATGAGATTTTCTCAATTAACTCTTATAACTTCGTAACTTGGGATTAAACTCTCCATGTTGGGAAAAAATTACATGACACATAATATATAATAAAAATAACAATATTCATGATATAACATGTAAATTGGATATATATACACCTCAGAAAAGTTTTTAGGTGCATAACAGAACATGGGTCTCAATGAATGTGAATTGGGACAAAACTATATTACTGATTTGGTAACTTTTTAACATTAAATACCATGGAAGAAGGATAATAAAATTGGAATTTTGAAACCTATAAATTTAATTTAATGATAAATATAATAAAAATTGTTGAGTCAATTAGGTTTTCCTTATGACTTTTCCATTCCTTCTTGTTTTGAAAATCACAAACACCTTATTCTTAAGAAAAATTGATTTCTTAAGGAAAATTGCTTTTATAAGGAAAATTGCTTTTATAAGAAAAATCACTTTTATTAGAAAAATTATCCTTATAATATTTTCATCTAAATTTTTCATAAGAAGGAGATTCAGATTCATTTCTATTTTCTCGAAATTGCTTAAACCCTTGATATAAAGTATTCTGTTTGAGGATCTGAATTCGGGATAAGATTTGTAAGGAAGTTTCACTCCAGATTCCAGATGAGAACTGTAATAAAGTATCAATCCAAATTCCGATTACGAACTCTGACTAAGTCCTATTCCTGATTCAGGATACGAATCCTTATGAAGTTTGACATGGAATTCTCATTACGAATTCTAATGAAGAATTCTCATTACAATTTCTGATAAAGAATTTTCATTAAGATTTATGATGACGAATTATCATACGAATTCTGATGATGAATTCTCATTCCGAATTCTGGATACGAATTCTCATTATGAATTCTTAAAGAGAAATCTCATTAGGAATTTTGATGATAAATTTTCATTTCGAATTCTGATGACGAATTCTCATTCCTAATTCTCATTCCGAATTCTCATTCTGAATTCTCATTCCGAATTCATCTATTAAACAGAATCTGATCATCTTTGTTTTATACACTCTGAATTTATTCAGACTCCGAAAATTATTTTTGTTATACTCCGAACCTTCAATCCGAAGCTTTCATTCCGGTCTTTTGAGTTAGAATTAAAACGATGTCGTACTTTCTGTTACACTTGTTTTGTTATAAAACGATGTTGTCTATTTTGTTATAAACTAACCGTTGTCTAAGTGACACGTGTACAGGTCCCTCCAATCTTTAAGGAAAATATGACCGTTGGAGAAGGATCTGACCTTACCTATAAATAGGAGCTCATTTGAAAGAGCTCATAACACACAACAAGGATTTTTGACATTGAGCATACATGCTGTTAAAGTGATTTCTAGAGAGAGAGGCTCTTATCAACTCTCAAAGTTTCATGCGACTCCGAATGTTGGTGATTACATTCGAGGAATTCCGGGGATAGGAAGAAAGAGGTGCTGACTACCTTGAAGTTCGAGGGCTTCCTTGCTGAGGAAGACAGAGGTTGCCAACTACCTTGAAGTTGAGGTCTTGCGGGGATAGCAAGACAGAGACACTCTGATCTTCGTATCGAGGGCTTACCCTGGTGTGGGTAAGACAGACTTGCTTGAAAGTATAAATCAAGGGACCCTTATACAAGGTTGTTGGATACCCTTCTCTTTGCGTTAAAAGACTATTATCTTGTTACTTGTAGTTTAACTACCTGTTTAATTTCCGCTGCATTTTGTATTATAAGGAAAGTATAACTTTCTTATACTTCCTTACTTATACTCTGTTTCATTTAGATTCTATACGCTTTAAGGTAGAATCTCATATTGTAATTTTTGTTAAGTTTCAATTTCCGGAACCATATTTCTGGAACCTACTTTTGGAATCTCTTTCCAAGTTTACATTCGGTGTTAGAGGTGTTGTGAATTTTCTTAGTTTAACTTTGTTAAACGTATCCCTTTCCTTTGCATAAGGAAAACATAGTTATTTGTAACTAACTTTAAAGGTCACAAATGAATTTTTAAAGTATACAATTCACCCCCCTCTTGTATATTGAGCATCTACATCACTTTTTCGATCCTACAATTGGTATCAGAGGTTGGAAACCTCATACTCTATACCAATCCTACAATTTGTATCAGAGGAGGTCTCTGAAATACTTATACTTACGAATAAGTTTTTCTTGCTAACTTTACCATTCCAAACATTCTCATTCCGAACTTTGTTATTACAAAACTTTTGCTACTAACAAATTTGTGTGCCAGGGGTTGTTCTAGTATGGAAGGAATAAATGTTGGTTCGATTGATAATTTAATCCTACAAGACCACCTATATTTTATGGTAATGACTATGAGTAATGGAGAGATCAAATGAAGACTTTTTTTATGAACACTGGAGTGGATAACTTTGTAATGCTTACTGGTGATTATAAAATTCATGACAAGGAAGTTAGAACTTTCACTAACCAGGAAAAGCAAGAATATCAACTTAAATATAAGGTACGCAATACTATACTGTGCTCAATGACATGAAATATATATTTCCAAATTTATTCTTGTGAAGCAGCAAACTGTATCTGGAAGAAGTTAGAGGTTACACACTTTGGGACATCGAAAGTTGTTGAGACTAGAAGATCTATGCTTAGAGCTGAATATCATGGCTTCAATTTTCCTTATGGAGAACCAATCTGTAATGTTCAACAGAGATTCATGACTATAGTCAACAGTCTACAATCTATGGGAGAGAAAGGTTTTGATGATGAAGCTCTTGTGGATAAAATAATTTATATCATGCCTAATGAGTGGGAATCCAAGAGAAAACCTATAGATGAAAATAGGAAGGTCACTCAGATCTCTCTTGATGAGCTTTTTGGAACTCTTCTACAACATGAAACCAGAATGAAGAGAGATGCTGAAAATATCAAGAAGAAGAATGGAAATGGTACTGTTGCTTTTACTACAACTTCAAATCAGATGAAAGCTAAGACTTCTGAGAGAGTAACCAGATCCAAGTCTAAGAATGTTATTTTCCAGTCCGAATCTAGTGAGAGTGAAGTCTCAGAAAATGAACTAGAAAATCTTGCTCGGAGGATGAACAAGATAGCTGGCCAGAGAAATTTCCAATCCAAGTATAAGAAAAAGGAAAGGAAAGATAAGAAAGATGGAGAAGTTACTTGTTATGAATGAAAAAGAGCTGGACATATTAGACTAGATTGCCCTATGCTCAAAAAGAAAGAATGAAAAGAAAGGCATTCAGACAGGAACCGAAAAAAGTATTACAAAGCCAAAGCTAAGAATGTTTTGAAAGCCAATGACACCTGGAGTGAAAGTGGTGGTGACTCTTCAGATGAATCTTCTGATTATGAATCATCAGGATAGAAGAATCTTGGTCTTATAGCCAGATTACCTATTTATAATCATTGCTTTATGGCTAAGGTAAGAAATGCTGAATCATTGACCAATGATTCTTTAAATTCCAATGATAGTAAGTATTATAACTCTTCTAATGAAAAATCATCTTCTGATGAGGAAAATACTTTACCTACTTAGGAAGAAGTCTCTAGGTTTTCTGAACTTCTTGAAATTGAGAATTATAAACTCAATAAGAAACTTGATAAGGCAGACTCTAGGAAATCAATTCTTACAAAAGAGATATCAGATCTTTCTAAAGATCTTGATAAGAAAAATACTGATTTTGAAAGTATTTCAAAGAATCTTGAGGAAGTAAGTTCTGAGAAGATCAAACTTTCAAAATAATTAGAAAAAGTAATTTCTAATAAAAATGTTTTTGAGCCTAGCTCTAGTTCTAAAACTAATGATTTTGAGGATAAAAACGTGGTTGTAAAACTCAAGTCCGAAATTTTTTCCTTAATGAAGTGTTTATCAAACTTTACCCATGGTAAGGAAAATTTTGATAAAATGTATTCTCAAATACGATCTTTAAGAAATAAATCGGGATTTGGTTATACCCATGCAAAACCAATTTTCAGTAACAATTATTTTTTTCCTCAAAGTTCCCCATTTTGTACCAAGTGTCAATGTGGTGGTCACTGGGCAAAGAATTGTTCCATAAAAAAACCAAATCTTTAGAATTTCACAAAGCTTACTTCTCTAAGAAGATGTGGGTTCCTAAAATTTTATTTTCTGGAAATCTCGGATCCAAACAAGTTTGGATTCCGAAAGTCTAATTTTCTTCTTGATTTCAGGAAAATAAAGAGAGTGCCAGCAACAATACATGGTACATGGATAGTGGATGTTCCCGGAACATGACTGGTAACAAAAGCTATTTTGAAAAGATTATCAAAACAAAAGGAGGAAAGGTAACTTTCGAAGATATTGTTAAGGGAGAGATTTTTGGTATTGGTAATATTGTTTTTCTTGGTAAAACTTTGATTTCAAATGTTCTTTTTGTTAAAGTTCTTAAGCCCAACCTCATTAGCATAAGTCAGTTATGTGATGAAGGCTACCTTGTGAATTTTAGGAATGATAAGTGCTTAGTTCACAATTCCAAGGAAGAATTTATTCTCTCAGCCAATAGGAAAGAGAATGTTTACACCTTGAACATAGAAGACCTCAGAAGCCAAGATTTACCTTGCCTAAGTGCAATGGAAGATCACTCCTGGTTATGGCATAGAAGACCGGGTCACTGTAATCTTAAAAACCTATGTAAACTCTCTAAGAAGAAACTAGTTAAGGATCTACCGGAGCTTATATTTGATTCTTCTAAAGTTTGTCATCCTTTTCAATATGGAAAGCAACATAAATCTAGTTTTAAATCAATCGGAGAAGTCTCAACAACCAACGAATTATAGTTAGTGCACATGGATCTTTTTGGTCCTACACAAACTGGAAGTATTGGAGGAAAATACTATGTGTTTGTTCTATTTGATGATTACACTAGATTTACATGGGTTTATTTTCTAGAAAATAAATATGAAGCTTTTTCTTATTTCAAAAGTTTTAGAGCCCAAGTTAAAAATGAGAAAAACCTTTCATTGAAAACTATTCGTAGTGATCATGGAGGAGAATTTCAAAATTCTGATTTTGAAACTTTTTGTAGTAAAAAAGGTATTACTCACAATTTTCAGCACCTAGAACTCCTCAACAAAATGGTGTAGTTGAAATAAGAAATAGAATTCTTCAAGAGATAACTAGAACCATGTTGAGTGAATATTCTATAGCTATACATTTCTAGGACGAAGCTGTAAGTACTGCTTGTTATAATATAAATCGAGTTTTGATTAGACATTTTCTTAATAAAACTCCTTATGAGTTATGGACTGGTAGAAAACCAAGATTATCCTACATCAAGGTTTTTGGTTGAAAAGTATTAATTTTGAATACTAAAGATATCTTACATAAATTCGCACCAAAATCTGATGAAGGAATTTTCTTAGGATATTCCACAACCTCTAGGGCTTATAGTGTTTTTAATAAAAATACTTGCACTATTGAAGAAACAGTACATGTAAAATTTGATGATTCAAATCCTTTTATTTTTAAACCTCCTCAACCTACATCCCCGGATGTGTTTTAAAAAAATGATTGTCAACCTTTGATAGAAGATCCTTCTGATAAGGATAATGTTCTAGAAGATACTTCTGAAACATTTACCCTAGAAGACTTTCTACCATATGTTGATGAACAGGTTTTACAAAACCCAAATCAGGTGTTTCTTAAGAATCATCCCAGTGATAGTATCATTGGTGATGTAAATCAACCTGTAAGGACTAGTAGTTCCTTAAGAAATAAAGTAGAACATCTAGCATTTCATTCCCAATTAGAACCTAAAAGCACTGATAAAGCTTTAGGTGATGATGATTGGATTAAAGCCATGAAAGATGAACTAAATGAATTCGAAAGGAATAAAGTCTGGACCTTGGTTGAAATACCTAAGGAAACATCTGTTATTGGAGTAAAATGGGTCTTTAGAAATAAATGTGATGAAAATGGAGTCATAGTATGAAATAAATCTAGACTTATTGCTAAAGGCTATAATCAGCAAGAAGGAATAGACTATAAAGAAACCTATGCTCCAGTAGCTAGACTTGATTCTATCCGTATTCTACTTGCCTTTGCAGCATTCTTTAATTTCAAACATTTCCAAATGGATGTGAAATGTGCTTTTCTTAACGGTTATGTTCAAGAAGAACTTTTTGTTGAACAACCTCCTGGTTTTGAAGATAAAATACATCCTGATCATGTTTTTAGACTTACCAAAGCTTTGTATGGTCTTAAACAAGCCCCACGAGCATGGTATGATAGACTCACTGTATTTTTGATTCAAAATAACTATGTTAAAGGAAATGCAGATCCAACAATTTTTATAAAGAAATATAAGAAAAATGTTTTGATTGTTCAAATTTATGTTGATGACATTATATTTGGTTGAACTCAGCAATCTTTTACTAACTCTTTTGCAAGTCTAATGAAATCTGAGTTTGAAATGAGTATGATGGGTGAGTTAACATTTTTCCTTGGTTTTCAAATTTCTCAAAAACCAGAAGGAACCTACATATCTCAACATAAGTATATTAATGATCTTCTCAAAAAGTATGGTTATGACAACACTAAAAGTATAAGTACTCCTATTGGTACCTCAAACTCTTTAGATCTTGATGAAGCTGGGAAACCAGTAGATCAAACTGCTTTTAGAGGTATGATAGGAAGTTTACTTTACTTAACATCTAGTCGACCAGACTTAATGTTTTTAGTATGCTTATGTGCAAGATATCAATCCAATCCTAAGGAATCTCACTTAAAGGCAGTAAAAATAATTTTTTGCTAACTTAAGGGAACCATGGAAGTAGGATTATTTTATACTTCTGGAAATGATTTTGTTCTAAAAAGTTTTTCTGATGCTGACTTTGGTGGATGTAGAATGGATAGAAAAAGTACATCTGGAACTTGTCATTTCTTAGGATATTCACAAGTTTCTTGGTCCTACAAGATGCAATATTCTGTAGCACTCTCCACTATTGAAGCTGAATATGTAGCAGCTGGAAGTTGTTGTGTTCAAGTGTTGTGGATGCAACACACACTCACAAACTATGACTTTAGTTTTACTAAAACTCAAATTTTTTGTGATACCACAAGTGCCATTTCCCTTAGTAAGAACCCTGCACATCACTCCCGTGCAAAACACATAGATATTAGGCATCACTTTCTTAGGGATCACACACTTAAAGGAGATATTATTCTTCAGTTTATTGGAACGCAAGATCAACATGCTGATATTTTCACAAAATCGTTTCCTTCTGATAGATTTGAATATATTAAACAGAAATTAGGAATGATAAATGTAAGGTAATCTTTATTAATTAAATTTCTGTTGAAAAAAACTCCTTGCAGCAAAAAACTCCTTTTCATAGGGGGAGGACATTTGTTTGATAGAATAGCAAAGTTTTTCAAAGTTTGTTCTCAAACTTTTCGGAAAGAAAATTTTCGGAATGCAATTTCTGGAACTACAATTTTAAAGAATGGACATTTTCATACAGAATACTTCTAGAATGGAAGTGTTCGTATTGAAAACATCCGGAAGGAAAATTTCGTACTGGTATTTTCATAACGGAACTTTCGTACTGAATCTCTCATAATAAGTTTTTTTTTCAAATTCTTGGAATTTGATTTTCGTACTTAGTTTTCCATAATGAACTTTTTCGTACTGAGTTTGTTTTTCGTAGTAAGTTTTTTTTACTTTGTATTTTCATAATAAAGTTTTTTTCCCGTAGTCTTTTTCATATTACATATTACGAATAATCCTCCTAAGCCAATCCGAAAGGTATGATTTCCTTACCCAAGTTTTCATAGTCATGTTTTACTTTCTGGAATTTTCTTATATGTTATATTCGGATTATAGTTTTCTTAATTCGTTGTTTTAATAAAAAATCCTCAAAAAGATAGGATTCAGTTTTCTTGAGAATTCGTTTTCAACTGTCAGATCTGATCTCAGCTTATCACAACCGTTCGATCAACCGTGGAAGTTGACCCGTCATTCCATTGCCTATATAAATGGGAACCAAATACTCGTCCCACATCGATTTCAAGCTCTCGCGTCCCGAATCTCTGCCTCTCTGATTTAAAGCCATTCCGAACATATGATTTCTCCGTTCTGAACTTCTCAAAGGTCATCAGATCCGAATGTCTGTGGAGTTAGCTTCTCAAGAAATTTTATCCTCTAATCCTTTTTCGCAATGGTTAGTTTATAGAGAAATGTTAGTCCATCTGGATTTCTTCAACAACTATGATTCTCTCATTTCGAAAAACATTAAGCTGAATGGATGGGAAGATATCGTTGTATCCAAAATGGGGAACCAAGACGATGTCTTTTCGGAGTTACTTGTTGAGTTCTATGAATCAGTTCCTTATTTAAGGAAGATTATAGGGAGAAATTTTCTTTTAAGTCTTATGGTAAGACTTACAAAATTTCTTATACCAAGGCAGCAAGCTTGGTAGGGCTGTCCTATGAAGGAGAAGCCGAGTTTATATCTCACGTTTTTCCAGATTCTAAGGGTAGCTTCGACAAATAAAAAGCCTTGAAAACTCTCGGACTCTCAGATGACAAAGCTCCGAATATTGCTAGTTTGCCTAAAAATTTCCGGATTCTAGAGTTGTGGGTGCAAGGTCTTATCGTACCGAGGAATGGTGATAAAGACAGCCTGAAGAAGAGTGAGATCTTTATCTTAGATTTCCTGATAAATCTAAGGAAGTTTAATTTCATGAGGCACATTCTTATAACCATTGAGAATCTTAAGAAAGGAAATCTCAGAGCCCAGATCGTAATGTACCCCACAATTTTATCGAGGTTGATAGTTCGGTGCCTTGAGTCCTTCAAGGAAACTTGCAGATCTATGCCAAGGGTTTGCAAAATTTTGTTGGTCAGTGATGATACCCTTAAGAGGATGGATGTGGCCTTCAACAAGGAGACTGGTGAGTTCTTCGATCTGCCTAATCTCGAAGAAGCGGCTCCGAAGGCTGCTGAACCGGAATCATCTAACCCAGTAATGAAAAGAAAGTTGAAGGAAGTTGCAGCTGAAGTTGAGGATCCAAAATCTAAGGAATCTCAAACCGCACCTCCCAAACCAAAGAAGAAGAAAGCCTTTCATGATGAGGTTGTTGCGATGTGGAGAGAAGATAAAGAGAAATGGAAAGAAGGGGATCTGCAGTTCGGACTGGACCCAGCGGAGGCTAAGGCCGTAAAGGAGAGAACTGCTGATGAACTTGAAAAACAAGTAATGGAAAAGAATCTCAAGAAGAAGATGTCAGAAGTCGAGGCAGTCCAAGCGTTGTTAAAGTTTAATGAGATTGTATACGGAAGCATTCCAGTTCCGAGATCTTTCTCCCTGGAATCTCTACCTGAGACTCCGGGAAGAAACCTTGATTTTCCGGAAGAGACTAGAGCTGAACAAGTTGAGAATCTCGAGCAGATTCAACAAGTGGAAGAGGAAGAAGTTTTTACTGAATGAAGTGGTGAAACAAGAGATTTATTAAAAGAAGAAGATGATTATATGGGGTCGCCTTCGGAACACTTGTCTCTCCGAACATAAGAGGTTGAAACCTCTAAGTTAGTAACTCCAGAGAAGGATAAAAATGAGGAAGATGTTGTTCAAAAATTTGTTGATGATATTATTCAAGTGTCTACTGCTGAGCTGAAAACTAGTGATCAAGAATCTATTCTGAAAAACGACAAGGGAAAGAAACTCCTTGTTGAGACTCCAAAATCAGTGGCTAGCAAGAAAAGAGAATATGGTGATTCGTCAAAAAGGAAGTAGGAGATTATTGAGGATGAAATTTCACCAAGCAAAGTTTCGGATTCAGAGTCATCCTCGGTGGGGCATGACTTTGTTGTCCAGTCTTTAAAGAAGTTACTGGGATCCATTCCGACCTTCTCAAGTATTGATTCAAGATGTCAGATGCTCCAACGTGATTTGAATCAGTAAACATACTCTGTATCTTTGGTTATGGAAAAGTGTGTTGATATTGAGGCTCAGTTCAAAACCTTCTTTGTTGGCTACGAAGCTCATATAAAATCTTGCAATTGAATGACAAATTGGTCGAAGAAGACTGTTGAAGAGATGAGGTTATTCGATGAGTTTCAAGACAATGTTAAAGATGCCTTTGAGACTGAGGACAGGAAGATAAATGATTTAACTTCATCCTTTGAAGAGAAGCTGACAGATGAAAAGAAATTCCAGATTCAAGAAGTTATATATTCTAATGGGAAGCTGAATTCCGTCTCTCAAAACTGGAAATTTGAAAGAGAACATCAGATTGAGTTTGAACAGAAGATGAAGGCTCAGGAAGAAAAGATCAAATCTCAGGAAGAAAACCTGAAAGCCCAGGAAGAAAAGATTGAAGCTCAATCTGCAAGAATAGTTGTCTTAGAGAAGAAAGCTGAAGAAGATCATAAAGACCTGAAGAAGATCCAGACTATTCTTAAGGGGCTCATTTCGAAGGAAAATTATCCGAAATAACCAAATCCGATCTTTTTGTTGTATCTAGTTTTCTTTGTTGCCGACATTTCAAATCTAATGAAAAATGTGCTTCTCGTTTCTTTTGTTGTTATTACTAATTTTTCAGGTACTTTGTTGTTTTTTCCATTCCCTCGATCTCTTTTTGAAAATCACAAAGGGGGAGAAAGAAAAGATCCTTATGAAAATGAAGAACTCTAATAAGAGTTTATCTAAGGGGGGGAAGGAAAAGATCGTTAAGGAAAAAGAACTCTAATAAGAGTCTATCTAAGGGGGAGTTTTTTTATTAATGAAGACTTTCTCATTCATAATAAAATGTCCTACATGAAATCTGAATACGATCCTTAGAGTTTCATGGCCTAAGGGGGAGTTAGTCGTATTAATCAATATCCTTAAAGAAAAGGGAGATAAGCTTTAATGTTTTTATTTCTTCCTAGAATTTATTTTTCATAAGGATGTTTGTGCTTTCCAAAAAAGGAGGAGATTTTTGAGTCAATAAGGTTTTCCTTATGACTTTTCCATTCCTTCTTGTTTTGAAAATCACAAACACCTTATTCTTAAGGAAAACTGATTTCTTAAGGAAAATTGCTTTTATAAGGAAAATTGATTTTATAAGAAAAATAACTTTTATAAGAAAAATTATCCTTATTATATATTCATCTATATTTTTCTTAAGAAAGAGATTCCGATTCATTTCTATTTTCTCGGAATTCCTTAGAACCTTGATATGATGTATTCTGTTTGAGGATCCGAACTCTGGATAGGATTTGTAAGGAAGTTTCACTTCAGATTCCATATGAGAACTGTAATAAAGTATCATTCCGAATTACGATTACGAACTCTGACTAAGTCCTATTCCAGATTCAGGATACGAATCCTTATGAAGTTCGACATGGAATTCTCATTACGAATTCTAATGACGAATTTTCATTACGAATTCTGATAAAGAATTTTCAGTAAGATTTATGATGACGAATTCTCATATGAATTCTGATGATGAATTCTCATTCCGAATTCTGGATATGAATTCTCATTTCGAATTCTTAAAGAGAAATCTCATTAGGAATTTTGATGATAAATTTCCATTACGAATTCTGATGAGGAATTCTCATTACGAATTCTGATGACGAATTATCATTCCGAATTCTCATTTAGAATTCATCTATTAAACAGAATCTGATCATCTTTGTTTTATACACTGTAAATTTATTCAGACTCCGAAAATTATTTTTGGTAGACTCCGAACCTTCAATCTGAAGCTTTCATTCCGGTCTTTTGAGTTAGAATTAAAACGATGTCGTACTTTCTGTTACACTTGTTTTGTTATAAATGATGTCATCTATTTTGTAATAAACTAACCGTTGTCTAAGTGAAATGTGTATAGGTCCCTCTGATCTTTAAGGAAAATATGACTGTTGGAGAAGGAGCCGACCTTACCTATAAATAGGAGCTCATTTGAAAGAGCTCATAACACACGACAATGATTTTTGACATTGAGCATACATGCTGTTAAAGTGATTTCTAGAGAGGGAGGCTCTTATCAAATCTCAAAGCATCGTGCGACTCCGAATGTTGGTGATTACATTCGAGGACTTCCGAGGATAGGAAGAAAGAGGTGCCGACTACCTTGAAGTCTGAGGGCTTCCTTGCTGAGGAAGACAGAGGTTTCCAACTACCTTGAAGTTGAGGGCTTGCAGGGATAGCAAGACAGAGACACTCTGATCTTCGTATCGAGGGCTTACCCTGGTGTGGGTAAGACAAACTTGCTTGAAAGTATAAATCATGGGACCTTTATCCAAGGTTGTTGGATACCCTTCTCTTTGGGTTAAAAGACTATTATCTTGTTACTTGTAGTTTAACTACTTGTTTAATTTCTGCTACATTTTGTATTATAAGGAAAGTATAACTTTATTATACTTCCTTACTTGTACTATGTTTCATTTAGATTCTATACGCTTTAAGGTAGAATCTCATATTGTAATTTTTGTTAAGTTTCAATTTCCGGAACTATATTTCCGGAACCTGCTTTTGAAATTTCTTTCCATGTATGCATTCGGTGTTAGAGGTGTTGTGAATTTTCATAGTTTAACTTTGTTAAACTTAGACCTTTACTTTGATTAAGGAAAACATAGTTATTTGTAACTAACATTAAAGGTTCCAAAGGAATTTTTAAAGTATACAATTCACCCCCTCTTGTATATTGAGCATCTACATCACTATTTCGATCCTACAAAATCATGTATACTACATATACCACACAAATGGAAATAGTTCCCAACATAGGTTGTATCTGAAAAAAATTATAAGTGAGATGAAATCCCATTACCTTGTGTCTTGAATCTATCTATACTAAAACAAGATTCCAATATAATAAATATATATTTATTATAATTATTTTATATATTCATATTTTTATATATATTTCCATATATGGTTTTATTATGTCCTTATATTACCCATTTGTTAATGATTCTATGTTAATGTTTCACTTCAGATAATATTCTCTTGGTTTTTCGCATGTCTCTGAAATTGAAATATCGTTGACATTATTGTAATATAATTATTGTATAATTTAAATCATGATATAAATATTACTTATTTTAATTTTATTTATATTATAATAATGTATTTCATTATGAATTAAGAATGGAATACATTTTTCATGTTGACAGCAAGCCAGGCATACACATGAACAGTGGTTCCATTTTATCATATTGAATGAAAGTATGTAAATGACATATATATATAGGTACATATATATATATATATAATTATACCATTTGAATGAATATATGATATATATATATATATATAATTTAATTTCACTAAACCCATCCATAATACATTCATTATGGTGTTTGAATGAATCACACTGCTTTCAGGGGGTGGTAGTCAACGATTTCTCAAACGAGACTATCATATTAACAAAAAATGTGATGTAAAAAGGTATGTGTTACAAAAATTAATGAATAAAATTAATGGAATAACATATATTATATATAAATTATATAAATAATGTTTCCATTATAATTTCCACCTTGTTATGTGGTAATGGAGAAATGAACAATCATCCTTTTGTGAGGCAGTTGTTTACGGTACAAAGAAACAATACATTCGATATCCCTTAGATGAAGTTGTGTGTAAGTGTAGGAAAAAGTAATTTCATAAAAAATATAACTATATTTATTATTATTTTTTTTAACACAATAATGGAATGAATAAAGTGGAGGGGAGATGATGGGAAATAAAGGACATGAGCATTAGAGAAAATGTTACCTCAAAATTGGGTAACTCCTTTTGGACTATGCCAAAAGGATTCCTTGAAAATATTTATTCAATAAGTGAGGCTCTATCATACATGTATGATTTTTGAAAGAATATTTGGGAAATTGTTTCAATCATAAAACGTTTGGGAGGTGTGAGGAATCAGTACATGTGGTGGCCTTTTATTGTGGAGTAGGAGTGGCTCTATTGTAAATACTCAAAGAGAGAATTTCAACCCCATTTTTCATGTTGAAATTGGATCATAAAATGAAAAAATTTAGATTAATGTGATGATAGCGTGTAAATTGGGATAGAAAATGGGTGCTGGAAATTTTTTTTGGCCATTTTCGATCTTAAGATTAAGGTTTTGTACATTATTAATAAAATTTTTCTCTTAACCAATATAACTAATTTCAATTACATTAACTAATATTATTCATGGATAAATGATCAAAATATTAGAAAATATAATTTATAATGATTCCAAATATGGAAATTATTTTTCCAAATTATAATAACATAAGTGGAAGAAATTAGTTCTAAATAAATCATGTTGTCAAGATGACAATAGACATTTTTAATGTAAAACTGATCAAATGTTTTCTATGTTTTTATATCCAATTTTATTTCTAATTTATTTAAAATTTTATAAATTGTATTAGTAGTTAAATATATTATATAAATAAACTATTATAAAATTTTATAATATAATTTAACCTTATAAATAAATTAGATGAGAAAGAAGTTTTGAAATAAAACTCGATATTTTTTACTATTCTTTAAAAGATGAAGCCCTTTAGAAAAATATTAACAATTTATCCTAACCTGATTTTTATGTTTCAATAAAATTAATGTTTATTTTTAGATATTAAATTATTAAAAGTTCCAAAACTAGGATTTAAAATTTTTTCACAATTAAAATGACATAAACCAACATTTATAAAAAAATGTTTTTATGCATAAAATTGAGTTCGTTATTATATGATTTCAATCAAATCTATTGGATGAATATCAAAAATATTTGATGGATTATATAAAATTTGAATTACCTTCATATGAATTACTAATTTTAATTAATTTGATTTTATATGTTGAAGCTGCTTTCTGACTATAATAAAATTTTCGATTATTTCAATCATTTTTCATATTCATTAATTTGGTAACCTATTAATTCATATTATATTTGTGTAGAAAAAATATATTAATAATTTAGTTAAGAATATTTCATATCTATCAATTTAATGGTGAGTTTATATTCTATTATGATAACATTTTTAATAATATATTACTGTTAGGTAGTACTCTATCTTGCGTGTTACAGAAGCAATGGAGGAAGGTAAATCTTGTGTGTAATTTAAGCTACCCTTATTCTTCCATGTAACATATTCCATGTTGGGAATTCATGTAACATAATCCACATTGGATAAATGTGAATGTAATATTTTTACTTACAAAAAATATATTTTCATTTTTTCATGAGATGAATAATATAAAATGATTAAATTAATTCTAAACAAATTCACCAAAACCTCGAGGTGTTACTGATACAGGGGAAGAAACAGTGATGATAAAAATTACTACTCTAATCACACCACACTCAAAATATTTATAAAGATGAAACACACGAGAGATCCCTCCAACAGTTTATTCATGAACAAGGGGATTCTCCCACACATGACATGGTCTATTCTAACCTGAAAATCTTGGAAGAGTGGTGAGAGGATTTTCTAGCACCTCCTCGGTGGGTGGGAAAACATAGCTATCCTAATCCACCAATAGATGAAATATATCAAACATATTATTCAAACTCTTTTCCATACACATAAGTAACATAACGTTACTAGGAACTAATAAAAGATCATCTCTTTGCTACACAAAAATAGTCATCTGCATCAAAATAATTATGTGTTTAAGCAACTGAACCAATTACCAGCCAGGTTATCAAACATAGATTCCCTGAGTATATCAAAGGATCTCTATGAATCACTCATTGATGTATTTTCATGTCCTCAAGACTATTAAGTTGATAATTCTTTCATAGATGCTGACAATATAAATAAAGACCTAGAATAATTACATTAATTCATACCTATCATGAATCTGGATGATGATGTTGATTTAAATGGACACATCAATCCATTGAACCTATCCAAAATGATCAATGATACTAATATCCAATGATACATCATTTATAATTTATCAAGGTTCAATCTCATTCTCATGGGTACATTTTGTAAATTGGGCATTATATAATCCCACTTGTCTACCTCCACTTTGATCTTAAAGGATAATGATAAGAATGAGAAATAAACACTCAGTGAGATAATGCTTAGAACTATGTTTGGGGATCTCATATCTGATTCATATTTCATGGTCATTATGTTAGACACAACCTTTATCATTTTATTGGGGTAACATCGTTTACACTATTATGTGACCATTTCTTCATCGTATGACCACTTTGTCAAATATTACAACAATGTTCAAATCAGGAAATTTCATGGTGATAAGGCCCCATTAATAACTTTTGAATCATATGAAATTTTTGCAGAATTCAATCACACAATAGACAAAATATTTCATGGTGAATGATGTTACTGGAATCAGTTCTCTGAATGGTTTGGAAGGGATCCCAGCTAACCCATTCATTAATATCTGTGTAGAATATGTGATCATTATTAATCAAGTTGAAATGGTTGGCCTAAATCCAAGCACTCATTTCATGGCATCCATAATTTCAATCACACCAACTAATCCACATGGCATTGAATAATTCAGTTACCTTCCATGAAATGATGAAATGCAAAATAGAAATGACTTCTATCCATCCACCGAGATTCATAATGTCTCGACACAGTTATCTAGGCTAGAAGAAGTTGTCACACTCATAAAGAAACACATGGATTCATATTCTAATGTCATTAAATTTTCGTTAGAGATTAAAAATTACCCTTAATAAATAGTTGTGTTCTATATAGTTTCATACTCTTAAGGGTGTCAAAATATAAACTCCACTCCTACCTATTAATGTCATTCTTCATTACCTACCCTTAAGGATGATTCAGATGGAGCAACACATGAAGAAGAGGAAGAAAAATAAGACCTCAAAGACTCCCCTCCATCATATTATGATAGTGTATCCACCATTGTGGATGAAAATTTAGAAAAAAATCATGGTACAGAGGACAACATATTCCCCACTTGGATTAGTGCTTCCATAACTTTTTAAGAGCCCGAGGTTTATACATCCTTTCATAAACAACACGAGGAAGTGTTTTCTTGGAATTATATGGAAATTTTAGGCCTTTAACCCGAATCATGCTCCCAATATTGAGGTGAAAGATTACAAGATTTTCAATGAATAGTTCATCTTTGAGGTGTAATATACAAAATGGATAGACAATATTGTCTTGGTAGAAAAAAAGAATTGTAAAATCACAGTTTTCATTGATTTCAGAGATCTCAAATAGAATATTCCCAAATATTACTTCCCTATTCCATTCATAGAACACCTAATTGATGAAATAGCTAGAAATAAAGCTCTCTCTGTCATTGATGAAAAATATTTGTATAAAAAATTCTGGATGGCCCTAAATGATGAGGAATCTATAGCCTTTATAGCATGTAAAAAAGTATTTTGATATTGGGTAATGCCTTTTGGTTTCATGGATTATAGCATGACGTACCAATGTGAAATTCACCACATCATCAAACTCTTATTGGGTTTTTTTAATTCTATGTTAATTATATAATTTTAAAATATATATAATATTCAGATAACTTGACTGACATAGAGACCATATTCACAAGATTCAATAGAATAATCTAAAGATGAACCCCTTGAAATGTTCTTTTCCGGGGAACCTTGGAAAAATTTCTTAGTTATTGGTAATAAATGGTGGAATTGAAGTTGATCCTGAGAAGTCTAAATAATTCATTTACATGTAATATTATTGAAACATTAATGATTAGAGAGTCCATCAAGGACACATGGAATGCATCTGACACTTCATAGACAATATGCCTTCCAAGTGTATACCCTTCACCAAATTTATCGGGAAGGGGTTAAATATCATTAGACAAATAAATTCAAAGAAGAATTTGATACCCTTTAGAAATACCTATTCACTCCACCAATAATGATGAATCATGTTAATGGAAAACCACAGATTCAGTATGTTACAGCCTTGGAGTTATCACTAGGTGACTTCCTTTCACAGATTAATGATGTTGGGAATTATATTAGGTTTTACTATCGATGTTGTACTATTCCTGACACAGATACTCGATATTCATATATTGTTAAGATGTTCTTAGAATTAATCATTACAGTTCACAAGATGAGTCATTTCTTACAGTATCATATGGTCCACTTAGTCTCTCATAATAACCCACTCAAATAAATCCTCATTTGTCCTATGTTGATAGTACATATGCAGTGGTGAGAAATTATATTTCAGTAGTTGGATATATAGTTTTTCTATCATATTTTGTAAATGGCCTAGCCTTAGTATAATTCATTACTAAAAACCCATATGTAGAATAAACTAGTACATTTCCCATGCATTTTCTCGGTATAATAAATTAATTTTTTTTATTTACTATACAATATTATTTATCAAACATAATAGTTCATATTAAAGTTGAAAATTTTTGAATTAAAATTACATTCAAAATAAGAGAATGAATGTTAGCGAAATTGAGGATCAAAAGTTACAAAATAATAATTATTCTCTATCATACGCATATTGAAGGAACCATAGTTATAGAAATACTTAATTCTTGGGAATATATGCTTCAAAATTTTAGGAATAAACAACTCTCTCTCCATATAAAAGATCTTATAAATTGTCAAGTAGAAGAGCTTCTGAATCCTCATTGGAATCAATGTAATTACTTCCCCAAGACATTTGAGCAGAATTAGAAGTGCCCCATTCAATAGTGTCTATTGAAAACATCAATAGTCACAAAGAAGCATCGATTACAATATCACAGATAGTTTAGTAAGAAATAATCTTATTTATCCCAACACCATTACCTTCCACAATATCTTCTACTGACCAGCTATCAACTATGTTTTCCCGCATAAAAAACAACATGTAATAAAAAAGGGAGAGATTGGAAACCCCATTTTAAAAAAATAATCCCCTGTGTCGAAATATTTACCTATATGAGTGGACCTCCTTTCAAAAATATTTTCAATTTGAAACATCAAACTTTGAACCATCTAGTTCTTTTTTAGTTTTGTTGGGATTAACTTTGAGCGTAAATAAAAATGGATTCCTCTTCATCCAGCTTATTTTTTCACATCCATTAGAAACTCTGTCATGATAGGGCTTTCCCATTCCTTCATTGGGTAAATATTCATACATGAACACCCATATATTTTCCATAAGGAAAACTATGGGCGCATAAATTGCAGGCATGATTGGGCCTTTTATTTTGATATCCACCCATTTCTATGGTCAATGTTTTTGAGAAAATCTAATCGAAATCAATATAAATATATGTTATAAAGAGAACGAGTAAGAGATAACTCCCTTGAGAAAAGACAGACCTTGAGTATTTAATGGTAGAGCCATCAAATATTATATTTGGTTTCGAACATATCAAATAATTCATTACTCTTTGGTCATCTCCATGTTTGAAAAAGTCACAATTTTAAAAAGATATAGATCAAATCCTATCTAAGTATGGTTGTAAAAATTGAACAAAACTGAGTAATATAATATTGATAGTATAAAATGTTTACAAATTTAGACAGGGTTAATAGAACCCATAAAAGATTATTTAACAAAGAGTTAATAGGTTACATCGATATAGAAAACTACTATGGTAATCAATGACTATAAAATAAAATATTTCTAGAAGAATGACAATGAAAATAAATTATAAAGGCTAACCTAAAGATCATAGGTAAAGATTGTAGGAAGAAGAAACCAATGAAATTGATGTGCATAACAATCATTTTTTAACTAATCAAGTAACAAACAGGAGAAGAACAATATAGTTTAGAATAAACAGTTTTTTAAACATATATAACATGTGATATATAGTACGCAGTCAAGAAACTAATAACTAATACAAAAGAAAATGATACACTACTCATCTAAAGAATAAATATGGAATTTAACATGCTCGTCTACCATTCTTCCTAGGTATATAAACCTTCATAATGGATTTGATCTCGAACTTCCATCAAACATCAAGGAACATATTCAATTATAATATTAAAATGAAAATTTTTCAAAATGAATATATAATTCAAAATATTATGTTCATCATTAATCATTGGAATATGAATACAGTTTGATATATAAGATTGAATATGTAATTTTTTTAAACAATGTTTTTGTAAATGAATATGATTCTCATTAAACTCATTGCATCATTCAATGCATATATAGTTGAAAAAATAAATTTTTCAATAAACATAATAAAGGATTTTTGTTCTCTAATACAAAAAATGAAATGTGAGGAGAGGTGGAATTGAGAGAAATATTTTTGGTTTGGGGATTTCACCATTTTATGTTAAGCTCTAAATGTTTTCCAGACATACATAAATTAATAAAATGAAAAAAATATCTTCACAGAGTATATTTATAGGAAATATGGAAAAAATTATTTTTCTCTCTACCCATATTGAAAAGTCTTAAAATATGCCATATTCATAAAAAATACAACATAACACAAGTGAACATCTATTAAAGGTGTAAAAATTATTCCCTATACATTCCATGGGAGATTCAGAAAGGAGAAAACTTTTTATGCCTTGTTATCAAAAGAAAGAACCATGCCCTGAACAATCTGTACAGAATTAAAGAAAAGAAAATGTTTAAAAATTAGAATACATATTAATGCATATAGAAATTGCATAATACAAAATATGAATGTTATCATAAATGAAATAAATAGTAACCAAAACAAAAATAATATAACATTGGGATTGATAACATAAAGTTATTCTAGACATAAGGTTGTGTTAAAAAGTGATTTTTAACATGAATATGTGTTTGTAAACGTGAGGTATGTCTAATATTATTCTTAAATACATAAGAGTATAATATGAATGTAAAAGGATATCCAATGTGATATTGGTAAAATTTCCATTGAATTAATGAAAACTCAACAATACATTAAAAAAACACACAACAATGAGTAATGATTGGTCAACTAATCTCATAGTGGAAAACATCATCTATTATACCATTATCATCCCATGATGCACATATATGGGGACATCGAGTCATGAATATATACGATCGAAACATCCTTCATGTGAAACCTTGTGAAACTGTTAATGCACATATAAGTGGAAAATATATACCTAACAATTTATACAAGTAAATAGTGAAACAATAATGGTATAATTTGGATTGAAATGTAAATGAAAATTGTGAATAAATAAAAAAATGGTAACCTTCAAGGCTGGGGTCTGATACCAGCCATTCTCCTCCTATTTTTCATATTCATCACTATCACAGAGATAGATATTGTGATATTTGAAACATATTTCTAATGAATCAATGACAATAAAACTATATAGAAAAATAACACACAATAATGAGTAAAAAATCATAAAATAATCACTTAGTGGAAAAAATCATTCATCAAATAATTGATAATATTAGACCAGTTTCAACTCGTACTCGTATTGAAATCCCAAAATTTAAATTACTTATGACATGTATCCTATAAACAACTTTGGACTTTGTATAATTCTACTCCTAAAAGAAAACAAGATTATCTTTCCAGAAAAGTGAATGAACTCTATATGTTTGATCACATAAATTTGTAATCATGCCATTCACATGGATACTAATCTACCAATCTTTAAAATGGAACTTTAATTTGTCTTGTTTCATTTCCAAAATTGGACAAAAAATAGTAGTGCATCCCTTTTTCTATTTATTTAGAGATATCAGTGGAAGTGTGGTGAAATGAAAATTGTCAAAATTTAGCATGGCCATAATACCACAAAAATGTTATATTGGAATTATTGAAATGTATATGAAAACATAAAAGTTTACTATAGTTGAATAACCAGTAATTAGAAGGAAAAAGTTTAAGGTCCCATGAATCCCTCATAAAAACAATGTTATATAGGTCACAAAACCAAAGAAAATTGGGTTTGTTTTCATTTTCATTATTTTTGCATTCATGTAAATCTATAACATAGACAATATAATGAAATCCACAAGTCAATACATACATCATAGTTTCCTTACCTAGATAATGTAAAAGAAGTTTTTGGATATAAAAGGCTATTCAAATTATATAATTTACCAAGACTAACCTACACATATCTAGTGTCAGCCTAATATGTTCATATATGGGGACTATGATTCATGAACATATTCTATTCACACATCTTTCATGTGCAACCTTGTGAAACTATCAATGCACATAGAGGTGGTAAAGAGATAGCAAATTATTGATACATGGAAACTATGACATGAAAATGATATATTTTAGATTAAAATGTAAATAATGAAAATGTGAATTGATCAGAACAAAAGGTAACAAGAAAAACCGATTTATGAGATCCACCATGCTTCTCCCCTTCTTCATCTTCATCACTGTCACTTCCATCACTACCAATTTAAGATTCATTAGGAATATATATATTTTTCACAACATTGTACATTTTTCCTAGAAATTTTTGATTGATTAAATATCCCAACTGAGTTGTAATAGGATATTTATTTCTTGTCAGATGGTGGTTGTAATGATATGGGTGAAAAAAATTAATGCACCATGTTTTATCACAAATTAGGAATCAGGTAATACCTAGCCAAGATGTTTGAAATCATAGGATGGAAATTGGGATAAAATATTCCATGTATGACACTAATATAGATTGGTGGAATTCTATAACATCCTTAGTAAAAAACCTAAATGGGGTAACTTTGGCTAAAAAAATAGTGACACAGTGTAATATTCAACTGAAATTAATATTCAATTGAAATTAATATTCAACTGAAATTGTTAAATCTTCGATGGAAGCGAAAAAATTTCCAGAAATTGAGAAGAAGACGCCTTTTGCTTACCTCTGCATCTGTAGGGTCTCTGAAGACTCACAGTTGAATAAAAATGGTGGAATACCAAATGTCGTGGATCCATATTTCCTGATTTGTGAATGCGAATGTATTATATTTCAGTATGTAAAATAAGTATGAATAGACTGAAATGTGAAACATTGAAATAAAGGAAACTTTTAGATATTTTATCAACAAAATATTACCATATGCAGGATCCATCTAAAATAGTTTTAATATGCAGTTAGAGAAAATGTCGACCAGTCGGTGAGATCTCCAAAGAAAAAAGAAGATTTAGTATTTCCATGATATTAGTGAAAATACCTATTTCATACATCATGATCTATAGGCTCTCTAAATGATGTATTGATGATATTAATGGGGTTCACTATGAGGCTGAGAGGAGTCCTCAATAGAAGTTGATGGTATAGAAAAACTGGATGGGTTTTCAGCATGGGAATAAAAGTAGAAGGAGTGGGAACTCACAAGCTAAGAAGGCAGAGTAGAAGAGTACGGATTCTTGAGGTAGAGGAAAGAGGTGAAGGTGATCGATGACAAAGGATTAGTTAGAGGCAAGAACGAAGGTGTTGAATCCCTAGATTGGTGATACTGAATGGAGAGTTTGGTTTGGGGAGTCTGAATGGAGAAGCTTAGGAAACCTAGATTGGGGAAGAGGGAAAAGGTGGAGGCGTAGGCAAGGTGTAGACAAAGAAATGGAGGGAGAGTGGAGTTGGGGAAGGAGACGGTGTTCATTGAGGAATTGGTGATGTAGGGAGATGAAAATCGAGGAAGAGCCATGGTGGAGAGGAGGGTTGGGAAACTAACCTTAAAAGGACCATTATCGGTTCTAAAATTGATCCTGGAACATATTTCAACCAAACATGGATGCCCCTATACTTTTCATAGAAATAAATAAATTCTCAATGTTTTTGAATTAAAACTCATTAATATATTGTACATATAAAAACCTTTTGAAATTACCTGAAATGGAACTGGGAACAAACATAAGGCCCGATTTTGAGATGAATTTATAGTCCTGATTGCTTATCCATCTTGATGAATCTGATCAAATAATATGTATCTTCGAAATTAGATGCATGCAAAGAAAACAGACAACAATTAAACAAATATACTTATCAAAAAGTACATGAAACCATGATTTCTTGGAAGATATAGTAGAATATTGTATCAAACCAATATTGATGTCAAAGAGATAATCAATAAATGAATCATTATGAAAATTGAAATACAAATAATAATGATATTCAATTACCTTGAATCATTGATATTACTACATTGTAAATCATGATACAATGATAATGATACCTTAATCAAAGTAGACATGTAAAGTCATTCAACACTATTTTAATAATAATGCACTGTAGAATAAATGTAATGATCATGAATAATATTTCATTTTGCAGAATGTTCATCAATTAATCAATTAGTGAATAAATACCAGTTATCATAATGAAATAGAATCCCTAGTTTGTAAGGGTTACTCCATCTTCATTTAACAAAATTACAATTTCTAAAAAATATGGCACTAATTCTATATTCCATGAACTTGTATTTATCCATAATGAAGTTATAGTAAACCCTATCAACTTATATGGAGGAGCAAAACCATGCATTAATATTGACTATATTTAATATATTGAAAGCATAAATTAGTGGTACACAATCTAGTATAAAAAGTTGACTACAAATATACAGACAGTTAATAATGTAGAAAGAATACAGGATAATGTGATTGTACCTTTTTACTAAATCATCAACCTCAATATCTTCTAACCTAGTCAAGAATTTTTGTAGTTCAAAATTCAAAAAATTAGAAACATAATGTTAAAAAACTAAGTTAAATACTAATGAAATATGATAATAACATTTTATGAAGGAAATGTCAAAATGATTTATTCACATAAAACACGAAGGATGGAATTATGAAAATGTTCCACCACTGGGGGAAATGAATATGTAATTGTCACATGATCCATGGAAAGATACCAACCTTCCACATGAATTATAATTACTGCAGTATAACTAATTTTCTGCCCAGATCTACCTTCCTTCACATCCTACTCTCCCATAAGATCATAGTCCAATCCCTAATGGAATCTATAGGATAGCCACCTCTTCTAGAAATCATTTGAGATGAAAAACATATATGTTAGTGCATTTTTAAGATTACATATAGGATCATTATATCTAGAATATGGAAGTCCAAAAAATTCTCATAGCATACAACCAGTATGGTTGCATATGGGAACCTATGAACATAATATTACCATTTAAAATGATATGTATTTGGAACAATCACCCATTAGAGAAACTCCACATTCAACCCCTTCCAATATATAAATTGAGAAGAAGTAATGTAATAGGATTCTGTTATATCATTAAATTAATTATAAGGACTCAACGAAAACAATACCTTAATTGTTATGGTCAAAATAAATTTTGTTCTATCTTATGGGATCTGATCCAAATTGAACAGAACATATGAGTTCATATTTGAAAAGAACATTTGTGAACATCTCCAAAAAAATCTCGTACAGAACATACATGAATAGATTAGATGCATATAATTTCAATCAAAAATTCTGTAGCTATAAACATATTCGAATATTGAAATAAGTTATAGCCAAAAAGAAATTTAAAACAAATAATGATTTGAGAATCCCCGAGACTATTAATTGATACAAACAAACCATATACAATGGAAATCAAAAGTTCAGTTTAAGAATACATACTAAATAAAGCATACAAGAAGAATGAAATATGAGGTAGAAGTACGATATTTCCAAAACCTTGGGGTATATTGTCAGGATGTGGAGAAGAGGCATGAGGAGGTTTTCGGGCATGGAGGTGAAGGAGGTGGAGGAGATATAGAGGTTGGGGTTGGAGGTAGAGGAGCTATGGTGGGAGGAGCCAGAGGTAGAGCAGCCATAGGCATAGTTGCTGGAGGCAAAGCACCTAGAGGAAGTAGCGGGGTGTCGGGCATGAAGCATCAACACGAGGAGGAACTATAGGTGTAGAATATGGTGTTGGAGTAGCCGGATATATAGGAGCCTTTAGTATGGGAGTTGGAGGTGGAAAAGTTGGAGTCATGGCAACAGGATGCAGAGCCATACACGAAGGAATGTGCAATACTGGAGAGGAGTTTCAGTGACCGATCTAAGGATGTAGATGAGGAACCCTAATCGCAGCGGAGTTGAAACCCGAGCGGTGTAGGCATATGGATAGAGGGAACCACAAAATTGAAGGGAAGAGTGTAATTTTGTAGGTGACGTGGCCTTTTTATTTGCTAAAACATATGCTTGGAGAAGCCACGTTTAGTATATATAATAGATTTCATCGAATACTGAACTACTTGATGTTGAAATTTTCATAATTCATGACTGAACCCAAACAAATGAGATGTAAATTGATGGGGCTTCAATATTCTTAATGGTGATGGAAAAGAATGAACCTATACTCGATAATGTAGTGTTAGGAATTGAACATATCTCCCAAGAGAAATCAGTGATACCATATTCCTTCCTGTTATCAAAATGTGGTACCAATAATGAAGTTGAATATCATGCTCTTATTACGGGCATGGACGTGCACTCCAAGAATCAGTGGATCAACTGGAGTTGACGCGTGATTATGAATTGGTAATCAAACAGATCAATGGGGATTAAACCATTACAAAAAATGAAATACCCCCTAATGTAATTATGTCTAGTGGTTAATGTCATATTTCCCCCCTAATCCCATGTTGTATTATGTCCTATTATTAAAACATGACCTATATGATTCATTGTAAAATTAAACCACAAACTCAAATGATACAAATCAGGATTATACAATAATTAGTGTTACTCATCATCATGTTCTATCAACTATTTTTTAAATCAATACTGAGGAAGTCAAGGGAATCCACCACATTTCAAAGCCATATGTTCATACCATGGGATGGATTTCAACAATCATGGAAAATCCCAATCATGGAGTACTTCCACTAGATAGACTTGGAATATAGAAATACCTATGATGAGTGGTCAATTTCACTCTTTATGATGGCCCATCACCAAAAGAAACTTTACAAGTGAACCTTCAATTAAATCATCTTCAAATATATTCATGGAGAATATAATTCAGTTGTCATCAAATAAGTACAACAGGATCATGTTGTTCCCACATGTCTAGAAAAATTATTTCAAATCAAATCTGAAGGTATAGATACATATGGCCTTATATGAAATAATATTGCATATATTACACTACGAAGATTCATCCATGCCATGTTCATGAAAAATTCATTGATCAACCCCTTCAATTTCTACATATATCTTAATTATCCTAGAAATTTCCTCATTGGGTAATACAGTTAGTGGGACCCTATCCTCTAGCTATGTCCATGTAGTTCAAGTATATCCTTACTATAATCAATTTCCTCTCCAAATGGGGGTTGTAATAACTCTAATAGAAGTTGGACCCATATGAGTTGTTATCTTTGAAAATGATAATATCATTATCAGATTTGGTTTCCCGCATACCATATTGATGGAAATTAGAACAAATCTACATTTTTCTCTGGTAACGAAGCAATATCGAGAACAAAATATCTAATCCCACCATTCATCCAACTAAAATAAATAAACCAATGGAATGATATAAGATTTCAACAAGATTATATAATACATACTCAAGAAGATGGTGTATAATGTTAAAAATTCTTGGCCGGATAAGCACTTTCATTCTTTACAGGCATACCAAACTATTACCCATAATGCCACATTGTCTACTCCATACTAATTGGTATACAAAACAGATGAACTCTTACCCATTAAAGTTCAATTTCCTTGAATCTATGTTTTTTTTTGTGATATGTTATCTATAGATGGGAAGTCTCCGAATCCACTATATGATCTGGAGCGATAGGATGGAAATAGATAGCATTCCTTGCATCACATTGAAGTCTATCAGAAAAAATAGCACGAGTATTCATCAAGAATATTTTCCAACATTTATTCCCCCAAGAAGAATTGGTATTTGTTCTTAGGACTCCAATGATACGTATAAATAGTCCTCCCAAACATGATCAAATGTGGTAAGGACCTTAATCTGTACATAAGGTATACTCTAATGGAGATTATTCATTGATCTCAGTGGATAGAAACCTCACTAAAACTCCAATCAGTGAATGTTTCCGGAAGAATTACATTGTGTAATAAAAAATTGAACATCCTTGTTGCATGATGTTAAACTACATTTCGCTATACACATCTCTATTGTGTAATGTTAAACTAGGTTGAATCTTCTTCCGTATCACGAAACGTAAAATTTCATGGCATGAGATCCTAATAACATGACCTGAAACTACAAAACACCATTTTTCTTCACCACATGACACTAAACAATATGGTTAACATCTATTTCATTTTATGTTAATAAATCTCACATGATACCAATAATTAAAAATTTTTGTGGTCCCATAAATGTTGACTATCTTCTATGTCTATGATTTGCACACATTATTTCCACTCATTATTGTCACTTGAACCCTGGTTTCCCCAATCTTTTTTATCAGATTGGAATAGGGACCCATTTTTTATGAACTACGTGTGGCTTGATTCACTCCCGTTGATAGAGACGTAGTGACTCCATGGTATTATCCCCTAATCCATCCACAATGTTTTTTTCACGTCATGTCAACCACGTCCTTTCCGCATAATGATAAACTAAATGAATCTTTAAATAACTATATATTTCATGATTATCATTCCAATGAGATAAATATTGATTTTTAGATATCCATTATTAGGCCCAACCATGAGTAAAAAAATTCCCCCTTCCACACATCAATGTCTCGTTGGTCAGGGGAATCATTTTAAAGAACAACCTATGGATTGATTCACATCATAATGAGACACTTAGAGACCCAAATCTCTAATCTTGGGTTGAGTCATGAAAAAAATATCCATCAATCCTTATGTACATGTGTCCAATTATCAGAGGGAATATTTATTCATGAACTATGTGTGGCTTGATTCATGCCTCAGTAGGATATAGAGAGACCCTTGGGTTCTTTTCCAAGGATCAGTTACAATATTTTTGTATTTTCACATTGGTTTATCTTCATCCATACTGCAATATGTTAAACTACACAGAAGTCCAAGAACTACATGTGGAATGATTCTCATTCCAATGAGATAGGTAGTGACACCCGTATATTCTATCACATGTCCAACAAAAAAATAAAATAAAAACCCACATTATCGAACCAACACGTGGACCATTTCATGAACTACGTGTTTCATTATTATTATCCCAATGAAATACATAATTATTCCCAAATATCCAATCGTGGGCCTAGCTGTGATTTTGGAAGAGAAACCCTGATTTATTTTACTCATGCATTAGTCAAATCAATGATGTGATCTCTTCCATGATATGGGATTTTATTCTTATTAAAATGAGATACAAGGTTATGCCATGTCTTTCTGCTTTAGGTCCAACCATATTCTAGGAAATTATAAAAAAACCATCTTCCCCATGTCAAAACATAATTGATTTGGGGAATTATTTCAATAACTATATGTGGATTGATTATATCTCATTCAAGATACATATTTAAACTCAAGTTCAATAACTGAGCACAACTACCACTTAATCATCATACCCCTATCCTTCACTTGTGTTTCCATTATGTTTCATAAGAAACCATTTCTGCTCTTTGTTTCTCACATTGAGAACATATCACTTGGGCTTTGGAAAAGGGTAAAGATAATCCCTATAGAAAATAATTTTCTCAATTCCAATTAGAGTTATCAATGGTCCCGGATATAAGACCTTAAAAGGTACAAGTATTTTTCCTCATTGAATGAAAATAAGCTATAAAATATTTTCATAAAATACATGTTTCTTGATTATTATTTTATTCAGATAAGTAGTGATTCACAGATCTCCTATTTCAGGTTCATCCACAATTTTAATATCCCCCACCTCTTGTGTACAGATCATACCTGCAGAAGGAACCATTTTATTAGGAACTACATGTGGCTTGATTCTCATCCATACAAGATACATAGTGACATTCAGACTTTCAATAATGGGCCCAGTCACAACATGATGAAATTAATGCCTCTTTTCTCTCATTCATAAGTCATATCTATGTGAGAATATTTCATACATACATACATCCTATGTATAAAATCATTATTAATTCCCCCATATTACCCCACATTTGAATTAAATTATAGTGGGGGACTTTATTTATTAACTAGACACATATTGATTCATTCCCTAGAAATATTTGTATTTAAACGTCGGTCTTCTTCATTGATTCATCCCTAATATACCTTTTCAAGTGGTAATTACCCACAGCAGCACAACATGATGATAAACTGCATGGTCCTTCATTCATGAAAAACATGTGTGTCACGACCCGACCCTACCCGACTCGAGCTGCAACTACCCCAAGCTCGCCTCCATAGGCCAGGGGCTGGAGACTAGTGATGAAGGAAAAAAATCATGGGGAGGCCTTTTCCAAAGTACCTGTACACACGCACACAACCCACTCAATGCAGAAGTGCAGAGTAAAAGATAAGAAAGTAAAGTACAATATGCTATAAACATCCACAAAAGTGCATTGACCTATAAACAGTACAACGTAAGTGCTGAAGGTAAACCAAAAAAGAAAAGGGAAAAATAGGAGACCAACTAGAAAAAAGTGCCACAACCTAGAAATAGGTAAATAAAGGAAAAACAGCTGGATGGGTTTCCCAGCTGGAACCCGACTACGACCACCATTCGCGGTCCAAGCTCCCGATCTCCTATGCTCTGCTGAAGTCACGATCCAACTGTCCGTCATTATCAAGGGCACACCAAGTGCAGGAAAATACCAAGCAGGGGTGAGCATAAAAATATTCAGTAGGATGCCACGAAGGATCAAGGGAGCAACAAAGGAGATACTGAAGAGTGAGCAGTAGATCAGACAAGGTAAAGTAAAGGTTCTCAACAAAGAGTGCAGTAAAGAGTACAGATCAACCCAACAAGATGAAGGAAGTAGACTCGTCCAAACCCAAGGAGCTATAAGCGGTGATAAGAGGAACTTCTCATCGAGTCATCGCTACCTATATCAGGAGAGTAGACTCATCCAACCATGAGCATCTAGACACGGAAAGCACGTGGAATACCCTGCACGCCATCGCCTCTCATGGAAGGAGAGTAGACAAAACCCAAGGAGGGGGTACTGGAACAAGGTACACATATACATATTCTCTTTCAAGAAACCCGAACAAGACTGCAAGGGGATAACCATCCTGCAGCTCATCCCAAGAAAGTGAGTCTCCATTGGTCTCAGAAGTAACCATCATCAATGACCAGCATCCCACACGTCTTCCCCGAACTACAAGCCAAGGCGCTCAAATCACCACACCTCGACACTATCCGCTTTGGGCGGCACTGACTCGCCCACAAGGTTTTAGGTCGCGTCACAAGGATGCTTCTCGGCAGGGAAAGGACCCCTCGTTCTTGAGAGTTTTTGGGAAATTCAATTACACCTCGTCACTGTCATACAATCGAGAAGTCTTTTCAATAGAAAAGCTGTCACATCACTAACCCGTACAACCAAGGGTCCTGCTCTAGTAGTTATGGAGTTCAACCATAGACTAGCCTAGTAGAAAGGACTAAGTCTGAAATGCCAATGGGTGACCCACTGCCCAGCCCTATTGGATGGTAATTCATAATAAGATATTAGTTGACACACTACCCAGCCCTGCTAGAGTGTAAACCCTAATACATTATCAGAGGACCCACTGCCCAGCACTACTGGAGGGTAGACCCTCTAGAGTCGTCGGGTGACCCACTGCCCAGTCTGTGCTGGAGGGTAAACCTTAAGAGGTCATCGGGTGACCCACTGCCCAGTCTCTGCTGGAGGGTAAACCCTAGAATTCAGTGATCAACCCACTGCCTAGTAACTCCTGGAGGGTAAACCCTAGAAGTCAGTGAGCAACCCACTACCCACTCTTTACTAGAGGGTAAACCCACAATTGCTCTGGCCATCCCTTCTGGATGGTACAACACTGCCCAACAGAACTCGGAGTGGGTATCGTGCAACCTCCCAATTCCAGAATAAGACTAGGGGAAACCACTCAACCCTGCTAGTATAAATCATCATGAATAGGAGGACCCTATATTTTTCGAGAGGTCAAAGGTAAACAAAGTAGAACACGCCATGCACATGGGGCCCACACGACGTGTGGCCCCAAGACAACCCCAACCAAGCGCACAAACATTCTCTGGTATAAACAACCACATGCACCTCCCAATGTTCTCACATACTCCCAGAGTATGCCACGTCTCCTTCCCAAAGGATAACGTGCACACAACCCCCAATGACAAAAAGGAGGTGTAAACATATCAACTCCATCTTTTCACCTCAACGGCTGAGCCACGGTAAACCAAAACTCATCAAGAATTACGTCGCTCACACGGGAGTGCACGTGATCTCACGCAAAGGGATCACTTCCGAACACATCAAGAAGAACCACCACCAGAGCACCTCTCATATTTCCACATTTAATAAGATCACGTAAGAGGCTCCACTAGCCTGAATATATTACACCGTTTCAATCCTCATTGAAAAACACGTGAGATAGACTACTTACTCGCCCTAAACGGTCAACAGGTGAATATGGTACTATTCACCATAGTCAGCCCGTGTGGGTCCCACACCATGATCCCGAAAATAAAGAAACAGATCAAACCACTACGGTCCTCTCGGAAAAACACAAGGGATTGACTACTCAAAAGCAACAAACAAACACTCGGTGAAAAAGGTATTATTCACCGTAGCCAACCCGGGTTGGACCCGCACCACGATTACGAAAAAGGACGGGCGAACTGCGCCATCGTGACACTCTCGAAAAAACATGTCAGATCAACTATTTATTCACCCCGAACAGACACCTGATTAAAAAGTCGTAGTACGCTGTTCATAGCTTAAATGATGGCCAGTGCGGCCCACACCTCAACAACGGTTGCAACGCCCGAAACCACCCTGGACTATTTCGCTTCGATGAGAGGGATAAAACACCACTGACAGTGCTTAAAATAGGCTCTGGATGCAGAAGATGCAACTCCCCGCGTTATACGTGAACGGGGCCCTGTGGGGCCTACACCTTGTCTCCAACCCGAGCGATTCGAAATGCTTCTCAAAAACACGGAACGAGGACAGGGGTCACGCTGCCACTAATGGCGCATCAATCGGACTTCCCAGATTTGAGTTATGTCTGTGGAAACAATTAATTAATTGATTGATTAATTAATTAATTGTTCGTAAAAAGTGTTTCGTGCCACCGAGCAACGAAACCAATCCTCAATGGCTCCAAACCAACTTTTGATGGACCGCCTCAGCTCCGGGGCCACCACACCTCTAACGGCGCGTCAAAAGGACGTCCGGCTTGCGAACCACATCCATCGCAATATTAATAATAAATATATTATTATTAAATTAAGCCCCCTCAGGTCACCCATCCTCAAGCGCGCAACCGAAAAACCCCTAACCTCACATTAAAAGGTCCGCCTTGGCGAAACAGACTCACGACCACAGAGGGCTTGTCAAATGGACATGCTGTTTGGAAATTACGGCCCCCCGAATGCAAGTGGCCCAAAATTGGCCAGTCCAGACTGGCGGTCCGGACCCACCCACCGCGGACTGCTTGCCGCGGCCCGTCTTAACCCACCGGACCCTCCTCGGGTCCGGTTTTTCAAATGGACCGGCCATGCTGGCCGGTCCCCCTTTCTCGTGCCGTGTCAAACAAAGACCCGTGCACTGTGGGTCTTACTCCGCACCGAGTTCGCCGCCCGCCGCGCCTGATGAGACGCCCGCCGCGACCCAGCCCTCCACCGGCCTCCGCTCTCCCTTGCCTGGCCGACACCCGCAGCCACCTGTCGCTGAATCCCGCACCTCCACATGAGCTTGCACTGTGCCGAACACCCTACTGCCGACCCTGCCGCCTGGAGCATAGCTGCGCCGAGGAGTTGCTGCCATGCCTCCGCCTGCCTGCCGCTCACCGGAACCCCCATAACATTCAATATTCAGCAGACGTTTTCGAACACGTCAAGACTCAGATTTTAAATCCAGAAAATGTGTTTGATTTCTTGGAAAATTTACATAACAAATATGGGATTTTCTCGAAGATCAAACTGCATTTAGATTCTATTATTCAACTTGAAAAAGAGTTCGGAAATAAAAATTCAATAACGAAAACTCCTTCATGCAGGGGCGTAGCCCGACACTTCGCGAGCGATCCACCTTGCCGTTGAAACTTCCACATTGATTGGGAGGGTTTAGGAGGAGGAAGAGGAGAGGAGGATGAGGGTTCTTCTCGCTAGGTGGTGAAAATGGATGAGGGAGGGGAGTGGGTTGGTTTAAGTAGGAAATAAAATAAATTAATTAACTTAATTAATTTTTAATCACCCACGAAAGGACCCACATCTGAAACACTTGATGGGGTCGAGGTTAAGCCTCCCCAAGGGTAAAAACCACCACCCAAGCACAATGGAGGCCTCCAATTTTTAATCTAAGTCCCCATTCAAATGTTATTAAACTCAACGCCCGAGGCCACCAAATTATGAAAACGACAATGGCGGAATTTTTCACAAAAGGCCCACGCCTGTGAAAGTTACATGCCTCCTAGGGTTAACGGCACATTTAAAACTCAATGTTACCCTCAGATTTCTCATCCAAGACACAGTTCAAGAGATACTAGAGTTTAGCCATTAAAAAAATAAATTAATTATTTTAATTATCCGTTTAACGTTCCATTATCGGGCAAGGGGTCCCAACGTCCCATGCTGACATAATTTATTTCATTTATAAGGTGAAGACCACATTTCAGACCCATCTGTACACTCAGATTTACGATCCAAAACACCGTCTTGGAGTTATCCTATTTATTTGACGTGTCCAGTGTCAACGTACCGAAAATTTAATTCCAGCCACACTTGGGCTCGGAATCGCACGCCGTCTGAAGGCGCTGCCCTGGAATAATATCAAAAATATTCCAAAGCCTTTTATAGCCAAAAATCGGGTTCATACAATTTGGATTTATTCTCATCCCTATGAGATATGTAGTGACATCTTGATTTTCAATAATTGGCATAGCCACTCAACAACATGAAAAAGTATATACTCTTTCATGAATGAATTATATTTATATGAGGAAGTCCAATATGAGTTGTGACATTACACATAAACTCGTAACTATTTGACCTTCACATTTCATGATTATTTCTCTTACACGATACGTAGTAACACTATAACCCTGTGCCTTGGATCAGCCACATTTTCATTTGGAATTTCATGTCATGACACATGAGTCCTCACAGCAAGATGTTAAAATGAAAATTGGATGTCCTTAATAAATGACATAAAACTACACATATCCACTATTTCCTTTCATATCGGGTAATTCATTATCCATACCACACGATGTTAATCCCCGTATATTGAGTAAATGATACTTATACATCTCCTGTATACAGTCAATGTCTATATAAGATATTGTATATTAGGACCACTCTTTAGAGAACCCATCAAGGTAAAAAAATATTTCCATTATATATATATATATACATGATTCAGATCTATGTAAAGGAATCGATACACATGGCCAGTATTATTCCCAAAACTTCCTTTATGCATCTGATAATTCACCTTTTGCACATGATACTCCTAATCTCAAAATACTTTTAGATCGTCATAAACATTCTTCTGGTTCTAGTGCCAGAGTGTTTGATACTGAAGAGATCATTTTGTTGAATATGTAGTATGTTCCCTATTTGGCATTGTATAAAATTCACCTATATACTGGGCCTGTCAGCCTTAGGATTCCACTGTTTTTCAATGCATAACATGTTTTATTCAGCCCTTCATAATACATCCCCATAATTGTTTTTTCAAATCATGGTAATATCAATCTTGGTGGAAGCCTCTTCTGTCCACTAATGCATTAATGATGGTATACAGGAACCAGAAATTTAAACAAGTTGTCATTTTTTGAAATTGTCTCATATCATTTATCTCAACCTAAAAGACTCGAAGACTTGGGTTTAGATTATTCACTCTCTATATGTTCAAAGCATATTGGTATGAACTTGATCCATTCAACCAAATATCATCAATTTTTTCTATAATATTATGGTCCATGTCATTTGACATAATAAAAAAGGTACCATAGTTTCTATTTTTGGGTCAGACCTTTGTAGAGATCATATTCCTCCAATTCATTAGAATAAATGAGTGAAAATATCACTTATGCATTTAGGTATATTTCTCCAATGAACAAAACTCTTTGCAAAAGGAATTCCGAATCTCCCTAAACATTGATCAGCATTTAGAAAATTTAATGTTATAATTCTTGAGAGCATCTTTACTGAACAATGTAATATGTTCCCTAGTTAGCCTTACAAATATTCTCCTACATAATGTTCCTGGCTACTAAGGATATAATTGTTTTTCTATGAAGCACTTCCCAATGATTTCCATTCTTAATACATCTCCTTAAGAGATTGTAAAATAGATATTACTTCATGATTTTAAGAGACCTTTACTAAATGTCATTACTAATTTTCCCATTTCAGTATTAATATTTTAAATTCCCCAAGCCACATATTATAATTCTCTCTTTCAAACCATGAATATGGTATCTGGTTTCCAGAAATATTTCCAACAATTGGAAAACAATCAAATAATCAGTCAAAGATAATGTACTTAAATTAATGCTCATAATATACATGTTTCACATCTTTAAACTTCATTGAATAATGTCTATTCCACATGACATTAAATAGAATAACACCTTGGTTTCCTTTATATATGACACTAATTATCACAACCCCTAATAACCTTCCTAGATTACTTTAAATAGCATAGAATATTATTATAATTCATGGGATATCCTTTACATAACTAGGAAATATGTTCCCTAGTATATCTTTCATATGTAACTCACATAATAGGTCTGTTAGCTTAAGGATACAAATACTTGACTATGAAATAAGTGCCCCATCTGGCCATTCATAATATAACCCCCCCCCCAAATAGGTTTTTCAACTGCAGGTAAGATACATCTCAAGGTAGACCTCCTCAATTTCTATAATTCAATCATTAGATTTTGTGGCCATAAAAAACAATGACTCACGATTCATGTTGAAAGTATCTGGATAATATTGGTACATTCCCCAAAATCATAAATTATTTGGGGGTTTAGTCTAAAAATTCATGGGTAATGTTTTTGAACTAAAACAGTACAATTATTAGTCCACTTTTCTTAAAATTAAACTACCAAAAAAGCGAACATATTACTCACTATGAAAAAAACCTATAAAATGGAATTCTAGAAAAAAGTAGAATCTTAGAATGATAGACCAACACACTTTATGGGTTATGTAATATCGAACAATAAAATAAAAAATTCATAATTTTGGTAGGGTTGTCCATATGACCTTAGAAATTTTCAAAATTTTCTTATTAAGACCATTGGTTAAGATGAAAAACATTAGAGTTCCTGAATCCTTATTAGTGTAATTATGATTTGCTGGTATGAAGATGTAGTGAAATGAAAATTATATTTGATTTTATAATTACATGAAAAGTAAAAGGGATTAATACATATATGATGGGAGAAAAAATAATATTATTTTTTGAAGTGAAATCATAGGAACATCCACAGAATGGTGTCTCTCAGTCTTATATTACATGAGGATTTCAGATTAACTCTTAATTTGGGGGAAAACAACCTAATCCATTTCAACTGCTAGTTGAAACTGAGCCAACTAACCATCTACAGTCTCTTTAGCCTTCAAAAGTGCTTCCATGGTAGCACCAATTGTTGTTACCCCTTGAAAATTGGAATTTACTAATGATTTATGGAGTTGTACATGTACCTCATAAGCAGTATCCTACAATAGTTGGAGGCATTCTAGTTTAATTGATTTCTCAGTGATTTCCAATATAAACTCTACCAATTTTACATTATTATTGGCCTTTTAATAGGATACTAGGGGTCAAAAAACCTCAACATTGATATGAATTTTGACATAATAATGTTATATTGATGTTTATTCTCTTTCTCCAATCGGTGGATAGTTTCCTTCCCGAAAAAATAGATCAGATTATAATTAAATACTGTAAATCACAGTATATAGTACAATTCTATAATTATCACAAAATGAGAATGAACATCTTATAAATGCATCATAGAAATCATTTTCCAAATGATTCTCCATGTCCTATTATGCATGATAGTAAGGGGAAATTTCAACTCTAATATGAGTCCGAGTCACTACAATTAGGGAGAAAATATTCTAAAATCAAATAACATAAGGAGGTTTCTTAATCTACTCCCTTCAAAGTATCAGATGCTTTAGCTTTCATTGCTGGTTGAGCCAATATAGAATCTTCACGTTCAGATCTAATAACATAATATTATAATCCTAAATTATGTATCAGAATCGTTTTTATCTTGAAAAGGTTAGTAGGAATTTATGATGATCATGATAATCAGTGACATTTATCTAGAAATATGATAGAATATTGATTATATTCTACCCCATCTATCTAAAAAACAAGAGTTTGAATAAATATTTAATAGTGGGGGTCGTCCTCGGGATATTTCTTAGTTATTGTGGTTAATGGATCTGGAGAATCTCCCAACTTAGAATTCTCATTCAGTACTTCTCTAATGTTATCATAGGAAGGACGGATTTGGATATGCCATTCTTTAATGGAATTTGCAGATATCTCTATAGAAAAAATGACTGAGTCGAACTATGACGTGAAATATCATTTCAAACAAGAACAAATATGCATGGAAAATGAATGAATGAGATCATAATTCCTATTATTTCCTTATTAATGCCCCCAAATATCTTGATGGAACCTGGAATATCATTTTTTGGAATACAAGAATCATCCATTTTATTTTATATGGTTTTTATATCTTATCACCATTTCCAGTTAATGTAACCCACAAATGATGATCAATACATGCATTTTATCCATTGACATTTCATTCTTCCACCTATTCAATTGGAACACTGTATTTAGGACATTATAAAGCAGAAAATGGACCAATGACTACCTCATCATGCCAAGGATCCTTATTTCTCTCTCTTGGAGAAATGAGAGTATCCGCATTACTTTTATTGTTTCTTTTGAATCAGTTCTGATATCTAAAAAATTAAGTAGAAAATTATGTTATAAATACCATGTAATACCGAGAAGAAGTGAATTTGACATTACCATGGCCCTAAAACATCTATATAGATGTAGGAGAAGATGTAGCAGAAGAATTTATCTTTTCATTTTTCAAAATATCAAATTCATCATCATGAAGGTGTACCGTCCCCAGAGTTTCCTTATCAATCATTGATGGAGTAGTACTGAAACCCTTAAGAGAAGAAAGCGATGCAGATCCTACAAAATGATGTAATGGTGAAAAAATGTGTCATGAATTAATACAAGATGATAGTGAAAAAACACACATTGATATACTCTGCATACCAAATTCAATGCACTCTTGGGTTTATTTTTATATGATACAGAAAAAATTGTACAACTCAACTTGGTAATAGATACATGAGGGAACGACTGCGTATTTTCCATCCCCATTAACTCTATCATGGTTTTCTTCATAGGGAATTTTTAGGAGCCCCAATGGATTCATCCAATGTATCAGTGGGGGTTCCCATAGGCCCATACATCAATGACACAAGGCCCTTCTCTGATAGTTATCTTTATCTATTTTCAAGCTGCAAAATTAAATCTCAATTAAATTAGTGATGGTGGTCGAAGGAGCGAAAACGAGACAAAAGAAAAATGAAATAAATTATCAGTATTAACATAAAATTACCATTCCAACTCAAGGTGAAAAATTTCCTCCTCATGTAATGCTTGTTCCATCATATCAGACAGTCTTTTTGAAGCTAGGACTTGGCCTTCATTTTCAAATATAAAAAGCTCATACTCCTTGATTCACTCCTTTACAATAACCAAATTACATTCTAGTTTATATAATTATGTTTCTTTAACATAACAAAAATTTGTAATTCGAAGGCCACGCAAGAGAAACTCTTATACATCCCAGATATTGAGAACCATTTTCCCAATATTGGTTTCCTAAAGGTCACACTTAGTTTTCCTTATTTGTGGATGCATGTGGGGAAAATTCAGTTACCTATGATTGGAAATCCTTTTTAGACCTAAATTCTAATTCAATGGAATGAGAGGATAGAGAATATCGTCCTCCCAATGAGGGATACTAGAATCCCTCATTACAGGGGGTGTTGCATCCCTTTCCTTAGTTTTTCTGGAAATAATCCTTCGAGAATGTTTCGACGGCTCTAAATACTCATCACCATCCTTGATTATTATCTTATTTCCATAATTTTAATGCCCAAAATATGCAATCACCTCTACCTGATATGTTTCAATGATTAAATACCCTTAACGGTATAATGAAACCCAGAATATTGCATATTAATCCTCAAATACAGTTGATTCCTCTGATGGACATAGCATAATCCAAAATTTTGAAGCTTATAAATCCATCAAAATCCATAATTTTTGGGATACCATAGAGTTTTTCTCAGTCCTAACATATGTGGGTAGAATGTTTATTAATTTGTGAAGATGTTTGATCTAGTGAGAAAAAAAAAATTCGGCCATAAATTTACTAGATAATTTCACTGTTGATTTAGGTGAATAAAAAAATATCCTTGAATTCTATAAAATATAGCATGATCTCCAAATTATCATTCTTACCATGATCAACAAATGTTCCAGTTTTTGGGTTACGAAATGCAAAGAAGATAAAGTCTCCATAAAAATCCAGTTCCTTAAGTATCAATTAGGAATTACTCTTAAAGGATAAATCTTATAGAAATTCTGAAAAAAGGGGGTAAAATGACTTCTGGGAATCCTAATATAATTCAACACTAAATATGAACGGAAATGTGTGGTAATATATCACCACATCACATGAAATAGTCCCAAAAGTATAAATAGAGCCTTACCACTGTATAAATGGAATATTTTGAGATATATTATTGCTAATATAGGGGAATCCAGCCTAATATACATCCCCACTACTAACTAGGATTCAATAATAGAAGTCCCTAGTCTCACACGGTTTCCCAACTCACAGATTGGACGTAGATACATGCTTATCCACATTGAAAGGTTGCTATCCAGGCACACCTTTTCATCAATCATGGGTTCCAAATTGTAACCCTAATATTTTTAATCACCCTTATACAATGTTGGCCAAAATGTTACCATGGAACCTCGGTTAATGTACTAGGGAAATTTTTAGGACATCCTTATGTAGGATCTTTCTCTTTCACTAGTTCTAAAAAATTTACCGTCCACACTATCACATGGACGTCATCTATTGGATGAGGATCATTATTTTTTATCTATGATCCTTTTCTATTTTTAAAACTTCATGGGACAATGTTGGTGTTTTTTAAGCGTTATCCTATGTTGTCATTGTAGGATAAATACATCATACAGCTCCCCAAGAATGGGAGCCCTAGAAATTTGATAGACATCCCCCAAACTGATGCTAAACTCTTCGTGAGTCAAATAGAAATAATGTTTTTGGAAACTCCATTGGCTTAGGGATTCATCAATGATGACATTTTTCTAAACATATTTCTTTCCTACACAACTAAATTATAAAATTTTAACATCTTGTAGATGTTTCCAAAACTCAGCCCATTTTGGTGTTCCCAAAACAACCACATCCAATCAAGACCAACTACCACCTCCAAAGAGGAGATTCCAGTATACATTCAATCTATTATATTGACCTATCATTTAAGCATGAAATATTGAATCATAACAATGAAAAGTTTTCTCTACAACATGATCATTCATATTAGGAGTACAACCAGTATGATGTAAGATGAATCTAATAAGAACTAATACCTCAGTAATAGAAACAACCTCCATAGAGTTGATGATTCATAGATAACCGATGTGTTTTAAAAACCATGTTTTGGGGAAATATTTCTTATATTGTAGAGTGTGATAATCCTTCAGAAGACTGTGCACATACATAGGTAGATAGTTCCTTTCTGGATATTTTCACTGATATAGAATCAATGTGTTCCCCATTTTTTGAAGGGTACACTCAACAAAATCATAATATTCTATTCCAATTACTTTTATCATTTCAGTTGGTCATAAATAGCTTCCTTAGTTTAAGACATTAAACGATCAATCTAAAATATTCGTGAAAGCACAAATTTATCTTATAATTAACAATAATAACTCAATGAAGTTAAAATGTTAGCATAGAGGAATTCATGAATTTGGAAAAGTGGAATCCATGCACTGGTCCTTTGACAAGGTACCCCACATACGTCCCTTGACAATGTATCTAGTGTTGGTCCCTCAACAATGTCCTTTCGTAAAGATCCTTCAACAATGTTCTTTAATGATGATTCATTGCACATGTACCCATAATTTGAGAATACCTTCAATGAACCTTAATGGGAGAACGTAGAAATGTTGCTGAATGAATGATTTGCATGATGATAGAATAAATCAAAAATTCAGTTAAAGAAAATGAAAAAGGCACAAGGGTATTTATAGGAATCAATGGCCTATGCCACCAACCTATATAGAATGATATATACTGAGGACCTAAAGGAGATATTAAATCATAGGGTCTATGTGATCCGACATTAATTTGTCATAATATTTTCCCCATAGTCTTACCATATGATTATTTCTTTATCTTTCAATCGGTTCCAATCTAGAGGGGGGGGGGGTGGGTTTGTCAACACTCCATTTTTAAAAAAGGAAGGCCAAAATATTATTAAAGTAGCGTTGGATATCTTAATGTTTCAAAGATATTCACAATGATGTAAATATATCTTTACAAACATACATATATAGGACACTTGCATGCAATAATCCCATTGGAGGTCTTACTAGTGCATCCAAAAGGTGTATCCCATAGCTGAGGAACAATACTGATGACCTAAAATGAGGGCTCTTCTGGCAATGAATTTTATTACACTACAGCATGGAAGAGATACACTATGGGACTATGCCAAAGACCTATGCTGACATCCCCCATTTACCAAGTCCCCCATTTTCTAATAAATTGGACCCTTGGGAACACCATTTCAACAATTGAAAAATCAGAAGGATTCCTAATGCTCTCATTGTTTAAAAAATTCACCCAAGTCCAATGAAATCTCTCAGATATCATTATTAAACATAAGATAAGATAGAATTAAAGGGGTTAAATATGATCAAGTCCCCTTCAGGATCATTAAAAAATATAAATGTTTGAGGACCGTTTTTCAATAAGAAGAACCCACATGTGCGAGGTACTTTTCTTAAGAAAGAAACTATATACAATTACTCCAATGAAACCATATGATGCCTAGGGTTCATGGATTAAAACCTCACCAAAGTGTTGTTTCCATGATATCCCTTTAAAAGATGAATATGTTTATCTCCACTTTGATCAACACATTTCAGTTCTTCAAATGACATATGTGTAGGAACTCTATAGAATAACAATACTGGGTACCTAAACCCAGGTCCTATGGGAGCCACACATTAATCACTCTTTAATCTACACATGGTTGGGAAACTCTTTAATTTTATCTGTATTAATTAATGGACCATGTTTAATCATCCACTAATACATACCAACATACCAATACATAGACTATTAAACATCATCACTTCTATTATTTGGATTTGTACTTTTATGGTCATAGGTTTCCCACACTCATCCTACCAAAGGGGTTGGATTCTTAGAACGTCTGTAGATTGTATATATAGAGTCACAAATACCCTTACCCACAGGATAGTGTTGGATTGTTCCCAAACAGAGATTCTAGGGATAAGACTGTATTCTCCTCTTTTCTTGTCTATTACTCAGATACTCCATTCCCTTCTCAGGATGGTACAGTTTACAATTGATTTTCCTTTTTACAATTGAAAATTATGCCTCCTCTCTCAAGACCAATCAAAGTGCACTCCTCCTAAGGTAATCCCCTTTCCTTTCTTGTAATATGTGGGATTCATTCTCCTCTCTACATCATTATCCTTAACTCCTTCCTTATATTGGACCCAAAATAAATGTAAAATAATGAGAGGGATGTATTGTATCTACATCCTCCTCCATCATATCTGCTACCTCTTCCATTGTAATTCATGAATCCTCTGCCAGTGAAGGAGGACAAGTCTATGTTTTTTGTGGAATCCTTCACATCCTATTATTTCTAACTTAAATAATGGAACATGTTTTATTAGAGGTTTGAAATGATTACAACAGCCTTAAAATCCACCTGATGTAATGAACAACCTGAACAATGATTCACACTATAAATGGGATACGTAGGAATCCTTCGTGTGGATTGAGCTATATATCATATCATCAGTGAAATAAGAAATCATACCACCTTAATCCAGGAATACTCTAGAAAAGTAAGCCCCTAATTAATCCTACTAAACCTCCATGAGTTGGGAAATCTCCCATGGACCCAATTGAAAAGTAACCCTCTTTAGGATTAATCCCCAACATAATATCCTCAGAAAGACATACTCACTTAGAAGACATATCAAACTATATGGGATTGGATTCCCATACAATTAGGATACATATGAATCCTTCCTGATGTTCAAACCCAGCATCCTAAATCAATCCTATTATTTTGGTCCATATCCCCATCATGGCCTAATTAAATAGTGAATTTCATATTTATTCCAAGTTCCATGGACAGCTAATGAATAAGGCCAACATCAATATTTGTCTAGGAACCTCCCACATATATTTCCTAGCAATGTGACATTACAAATTACAGTTGGGTCGTTATCACATGACCCTAAAAGGTATTATGGATCCATTAATCTATAAAAACTACCTGGGGTCTGTGTCATTTCACAATGATTCAGAGGTAGGGCATCTATGGGTTTGATATCATAATCAAAACAACTTTCGTATCCCAAGATGATGATACAATCCAAAGTAAAATTTTGTCTCTTTGGATGATGAGAAATTGTAGACTGACATTCATCTACCTATATGACCATTAACTCTTGATTTCCCCACTAAGTTGATTAAAATCACCATTATAGTGATAATTAACAAATAATCTCTATGTAGTATATAAGATGATACCATCAGTGGGGAACCATAGAACCACACAAACATATAGATTAATGAAGAATCCCAAATACTTATGGATGATTCAAAATTTAATTTTATTTAATAATTGATTACTAATAATGTGATTACTCACATCAAACATGCTAATTAACAAAGGGGTTATCAACATATCTTAAATATATAAGAGATTCCAGGAGTTGGCAAAAATCCCCCATACAAGAGTGTGATAGGCCTAACCTCCCATCCTATTGACAAATGTTATTTCTTAATTATAAAATGTTAATAATTTTAATAATTATATACTAATCTAAATAGGCCCCCTTTCGATACAGAACCATTGTTTATTTTTTGTTATCTAAACCAATCCATTGGAAACAGTTTGGAAATAGTGATTCGTAATAAGAACCCACAATTCAAGGGAAACAACGTGAAAAATACTCCATCTGGTATGTCTCAATCTTGAAATTCATATGTTCTGGAGTTCCATGGAAATCAAATATTTAATTCATCCTATCAAGAAACACTTCTTCTTTTTGATGTTAATAATTACCCTAAATGATGGGTTTATTCTACTTCTTGATCTGGACAGAATGAACCACTTTTCTTTGTCCATCTATCTTGTTCCATATTTCCACAACCTTTATATAATGGACAACATGCATACCTATCTATTTGTTCTCCAATGGCTCAAGTGAAACCTTATTCTCACAATATTTATATATTTGGTTTCTTAAAATTTCTACCAGGTCCCATTTTCTATATATACCGTAAACACGATATGTCACACTCACTAGAAACTAAATTATTAACAATTCAAAACACTACCACATCATAGTATAACAAAATTTTATTTCAAATTTCAATATTTTAATCATTCAAACATTTCATAAAATCTCCCCATGCATTCAGAAAACATACCAATTTAAATATAACAATTTCACACATTTTCAAAATTTCCCATTTAATCACAGCATTTACAATTTTTTTTAAAAAAAAATATTGCACCAAATAGTATATCATTACTCAAATTGATATATTCAATCCTAGTAGAAAGTAATTTCTAAAATGCTTCTCAAGATCATCTCTTTGGATAATCCCATCAAAATTAGAATCCAATTCCTATAAGTGTCTCCTAAAAACATATGTACCCAACTCCCTGGTAACATGAAATTTACAATAAAAATGTTTTTTAAAAATTTTTGTGCTCTAAATTTCATGTCCCAATCATAGTAATACATTCTTGCAACGTGATTCCTGGAATAGATCAAAATAAATTTCAACTCTAACACAGAATGACCTGATGACCACTTATTAGTCATGTACCTGACAAGATAATTCCACATCAAATATATCCCCCCACATTATCTTGAGAATTTGGAAGGAAATTACATGCCCTTAAGAGACATACCCGTGGAACCAATGGTAAGAAATAAATTCGAAGGAATTTATTGATATATAGGGAATGATTTCCCCTTTAGTATAATAAACCCAAACAATCATTCCATAAAAAATGAGAAATACATTATACATTGTGAAATTTTAAAAAACACAATATAATAAAATTAATATCAAAACCAAACTAATAAATAGTGCCTAAACAGATTATGACTAACAAAAAAGTACACAAAAAATACCTAACAAAAAAACCAATCTACACTAATGCCTTTGATCCATAACTGAAATCATTTTCCGTGTTATAATACCACTAAAAATCCCTAGTATCATGAACTCGCTGATGATAAGTGTCATAATATATCGTTTCCTATGTCTAAATAAATAATATATGAAAATAAAAAATGTGTCAATGTATGGGTGAGTAATGGTACTAATAATTCATTCCCCAAAATTAGTTCCTAGTTATGCCACTAGAACATAAACGGTGAACATAATAATTTAAAAAGTTTTATAAAAACCCATTAAAAAAAGTCCAAAATTTTATATCATAGGAAAACAATTCAATAAAAAAATAATTTTCTCAAATAAACCAATTTCCATGGAAACCACCCAATCTAGTAATTTTACAATTAATCAGCTTTTATGCTAGAATAACCCATTTTGTTTCACATATTCACACACACACACACACATAATTATAAGTCCTTGAAATCATGGTATTACCATGGACAATGGAACCTCACGTCCACATTCCATCCCTTGGATTGTATAACTTTATCAAATTATCCATACCATTTACCCATTAATAACCATTTAATCCATCAACATTCCAATTCAACCATTTACAAACCAATTAAACCATTCAGATAAAATTATCCTACCATTAAAAACCATACCAACATACCATTTCAATAAAACCAACCCTTTTGTTGAAAACAATATTCCAAGAAAATGTAAAAAAAAACAAACCATTTATTGAAAACCCATTTCCATGCATCAAAAAATAACCATTTTATAGTCATCAATTTATAATCTTGTTACATTTCTCTCACTCCACCAAAACACGGAATTTGTAGAATTCCATAAATTCCCATATAAAGAGGTTTCCCTAAATAATTTTACTAAAAATTAAAAACAAATATCAATCAAAAAAATAAATTTTAAATCAATACATCAATATATAAAAAGTAAAATCAAGAGTGAAGCCAAATAGCTCAAAAATTATGTCGAAAACGAAGAACTGTACCAAATCACAAATGAATGTGTGTGAAATATATAAAACACACCATAGATATCTTCCCCTAACATAAAAAAAGGAAAATATAACCATTATTTCAATAAACCACCCTAGATATATCTATAATGGACTTGAGAAATGAAACCCTTAGTGATAGAGAGTGAAGTAGATCATATAAAAAAATAAAATACCACAAAAAACAAGGACATGAGACTGGAATAATGCTTCAACGCACCAAGAAACACATATAGATCACTTCTAATTCGATTTGGAGAGGATAAAAAGCCTTTGGGAGGATAAATATTTTAGTTCATATTAATATGTTTCAAAAAATGGGGTAAAATATTAATATTGAACAAGATCCACGTTTTAAAATATTTATTTTATACCATTCATGCTTAGTAACACAGTTATGAAAAAATGTGATCTAACCATGCTCTACGCACTACCTTAAGGTGTAACTCACTATTTTTAACCACATTGTTAGAAAAATCATTCATCCAACATAAAAAAAACTCATTTTCCCACTATGAATGGTTTCTACTGGGTGGCTTCATGGTTTGGCAGAACTATGTCACTAGTCCTTTGCCATCCTATTAGACTAATCTCATGGTGCATTGTTTCCTAGAGGATTTCCCAGATTTACAGTAATCTTTATCATACTATGAAATGTATGGAGAGTCTCCAAAAACAAAAAAAATTTCAAACACTCCCAAACACCACCCAGATACATTATAAATTACAAAAAATATATTTAAGGGTTACATACTTGGAATAGGGTGTGCGACACCACTCATCCTGCACTCCCACTTATTAAAATCCTCATGGCAACGATTCCTTAAATCTTAAGTATTACCTCTTTATCATCCATTATTAACTATAATTAATTCACTAGAATCCTTATATAGGTTCCCCTCATTAGCGAGAGCCTGATCTGCCACCCCATTAATGTTATATTACAAAAATAGGTCAAATTGTGACTTAATCTAACATTTTACATTTATTGGATCTTCCTCACTATAGTAATGTAATCCCCATACAACATATGAGAAAAGAATTTCATATTTGATAATAATCTGGAATAGTACATTACAAACATACACCCTCCAATTCAACCCCATGAATTGTGTAGCTCTATCAAACCTTAGCATCTCTGGATAAATGGGTTTTGGAACTTCTATAATAATTCATTCCAAAAACTACCATCAAACATTTTATTATGAGCCTGAATATCCCACCAGTGCTTTACAAATCCCAAAAAAATGTAACTATCCAAATTTACTCTCTTCTCAGTCGGAGTCTCCAAATGGTCAAGTATAGTCTGGTTGAACACAATTGAAAACTATGCTACCTCAGGTCCACCCATTATAATAAAAGATGAAGGGTGATGTAACTAAAACACCTATGTAAGATGAAAAATTCCCTTCACAACCTGATATAGAACTATTTGAATAAAAAACATTATGTCAGAAATGTTTTTTTAGAACTACTCTTATTATTCATCACCTGACACTATTGGTGCCTCATGTTTGACTACTTGTAAATCATATCCATATAAATCCTCTAGTCACCATCTGAATAAGAATCATCATGGATGCATATCTCTACAATTCCAAATGGAAATCTCAAGACACATAAAAATACTTTACCATATTTCCATAATAATAAAATAAAATTAATCCCAACAAGAATTTTTTCTATAACCCTACAACACTATTAAAACAATGGTCCAATCGGCAATCTTAACAAACATATTCATATGTCATGGTTAAAAAGGGTATAATCGGTCCTAAAATCACATGTCACATTAGAAACCCATTAATTCACATCACGCATCACTTCAAAATTTTAAAAAAATTCAGTAGACAATATTTTCAATTCAGTTTTACAGGTGTGGAAATGAAATTCATGTTCAACAACATATCCATATCTTGTTTTCACATTCATTATTATAAATTTTGTATTTATCAATATTCTTAAGTGAGATAATGATGACAGCTTACTCAACAATCATTAAATACTTGTCAATATGTTAAATCATATAATCTATAAAACAATAATTTCATCACACAAAAAGTTCATTTCCAAAGGTGGAATATCATTAAATTGTAATAGGAAATACCAATAACATCATACCACCCTGGCTACATGGGTTCTCCCCGATACATTGGTTAAAAACTCCCAACAAATATCTCATAAAAAAGGCATGAATTTTCATAGAATCCTTTATTGCTTTCCCAAATAGTAATACAAAATATAATAGTATAAAATTCCTTGGATACCACATTGTAACAACTCAAACTAGGTTCCACATACCAATTAGCCACCTGACCTCATGCCATCTACCCATATTGGAGAGGCTACTGACTAGTAGTGAGGATATAATATCAATCATGGATAGAAAATAACTTCATTACATTGTAGATCAACATCCCAGATAAATAGTAATGAAAAAATATAACGACCATTTATAGAAAAATACCACAATCACAAGATTACCAAAACTAAGAATACAATGTAAAAACTAAATTGTTGATATGGAGTGCTAAAGAAAATTCCATGTGTCAATATGAAACCCAAAGGTAAATTCTCTAAATACTCCAATTAAAGCCAAATACCATTTCTGGTTCCCTAATCCATGATCAATATTAATTGTCTATCTAACATTAGGGCATTTTCCCTTATCCTATCATAAAACCATGAAGTTTATTCAAGTATCAATCAGGTAGCCCAAGTAGGGTGAAATTATAACTCAATATGACACTACAGTCGACATATAAAACAACATCTACTGAATAAATAGGCATGAAGTTGTATATATAAAAATATTAACTTAAAAACTAATAAGTAATCACATTGTCAACTACTCTTTATTTAACCACATAACACCCCCGTGTTCATGAGGACAACTGAACTCTCAAAACATTCTGTAGTGCATAACAAATTCTAATCTATCCTAGATGGATATCATAAATATGAATGTCAATGTTACCATTCTTGATCTGAATTCATATATGAATTTCATTGTTACCATTCTTCATTTAAACTAATATATGAATTCCATTATTACCATCCATAATCTCAATTCACATATAAATTCCATTACTACCACTCATCATTTAAATTCACATATGAATGGAATTGTTATCATTCCTCATCCCAATTCACATATGAATTCCATTATTTCCATTCAATATGACTATTCACATAGTAATTCTATTGTTACCAGTCATCATTTAAATTCACATACGATTACCACTATTACCAGTACTCATTTATATTCACATATGAATGGAATTATTACCATTAGTCATCTCAATTCACAAATGAATTCTATTGTTACCATACATAATATCGATTCACATATGAATTTCATTGTTGCCATTCGTCATTTAAATTCATATATGACACAATATCACATTAATTAATTCCCTAAAGAATTAATCAAATTTAAAAAATTTCATATTCACATCCATCAATTAATTAATAGAAAAACTAATCAATCACATAAATAACATTAATTAATTGAAAACTAAATTAGTCACCTCATAAATATTAATTATTTAAATAATTAATCATCAAAATCAATTTCATGATCCAATAAATTTCAAATAAATTATAAAAAAATGATTATTCCTATTAAAAAATTGCAACATAAAAATAATTAAATCAATAAATAATTATTCAACTTCAATAATATCAATATCTCTATAACTAATTCAAAAACTAATTATTCCAATAAACAATTTAAAAATAACAATAATTAATTCAGAAATTAAATATTCAATTTTAATAATTTTAATTTCACCATAATTAATTGAATAATTAATTATATAAATTAAAAATTTCAATATAACCATATTTATTTCAATAATTATTGTTTTTTTTCAATATTCTCAATCTTTCCATAGTTAATGAAATAATTAATTATTCTAATTCATAATCCTAATATTCCCAGTTTTATAATTCCATTAATAAATTAAATCACCAAAAAAATTGAATTTATGATACTAAATTTCTATTCATATAACAAGAATTCTATAATTACATAAAAATAATTTAAATAATGAACATGGGATTTGAATAATATAATACCTCTCTCGATTTTTTTGAAAAATCCATACTCGCTGAAAAGACCCAATTTGAGAGGAATAATGATATAGAATGAGATCTAGATATGAAACCATAATTAAATATTGGAACATAACGATTGAATACATCAATGTTGGGATATAAAAATCCACGAATTGGATCCAACAAAATAGATGATAAATTTCTTCTAAAAATGATAGAGGGATGATAGATAGTAAGAACCCGCACTGAATTAGATCCCTTTAATGTGAGGGGTTCTTATCATCAATTCTAACACTGAATTAGAAAGAATTATAATTATAATGCCTTAGAGTAAATATGGAAGACTCCAAAAATCATGAATGAGCTTTTTGTTTCAAAAAGGAGAAACATATTTTTAAACAATGAGCATTCATAATCGTGTGAAAATAATTGTGTTTTTAATTTAAATACTTTTCAAGGATTTCTAGGAAGGGGAACACAATTTCTTCTTTTAGAGAACATGGATCGAAAAGGGAACACTTCAACCCCTTCATGTATAATTGTAGACCCTTTTTCTACTTCAGTATAAAAATATCCCTATATAATTTTATTTCAAAAATATTCCATTATATTCATACTATAAAACTCTCCCGCTATTAAACCTCGTGTATCTAATGATTACTATAAGGATTCTATTTTCCAGGTGACTTTTATGAGAAAACAATAATTATTGATGTAATAATTAAATATTTAATTTTTTATTAATGTTATACTAACAAACATTTTATAAATACATTAAGCCAAAGAGTCTGTACCCTAGTGGTACAGGCTCCTGCTTGGCATCCAAAAGACCCAAGATCCAATCCAGGCAGGGGCGAATTTTACGGGTACTGTAGTAGGAGAGGAAATGTAGCAGCGGCAACACTGTAGCGGCAGAGGGACTGTAGCGGCGGCTGTACTGTATCATGTATTGTAGCAGCGCGCGTATTGTAGCAGTATTGTTCCTCGCAGGGTCCTTTGGGCTAAAAAATGGGCTTTCAAGCTTTGTATTCAGGACACATGTCCTTGGGACTTTGGGATATGTAATGGGTCTCCCTCTACCTAGTCTAAATAGGTATTTGCTTTAAATAATAAATTGAGGCTTCATCCCCAACCTTTAAAAAAGTAAAATAAATAGTATTAATATAATAATATTTATGTATATTAAATAAAAACCCTTATTTTTTCATTTTCATCCACTAAGAAAATAAGAAATGTTGATATTGCGTAAATGAACAATATTGACTCCATGAATCAATATGTAATGTTTTTAGTAACCACGTGTGATTTCATGTAATAATAATGGGATAGATGAATAAATATGTTATACATAATATTTTTAAATTAAAAAAAATATTTACTTCAAATCAATTTAATTGTTTGAAAAATAAAATTGTGTTCTTGCTTATGAAAAACATCATATGTACGCACATGTTGAATATCATTTCAATGAAATAAATGATTTACATTTTTTTATATAGGAATTTATGTTTTTTCAAAAATGTATGTAATATTATTCAATAAAATAATAAAAATAAATAACGTCATTATATTTTTCAATAATGATTTTATTATAAACTCACCATGTAATCATAATTATGAATTAAAAATAAAATGTTCATGATTAGATTCGTTTAACCATCTATATGATCAATGAAATAAATTTAAATATTTTTCACTCAATAAATATAATTACTGGTTATAGTAGATAATAATTTCTAAATAAATATTCATTTTAAGGGTTTAGAAATTGAATATTTTACATTTTAAAGTGATATTATCAGTAATGTGTCCTTGAAAATTTGACCACTAAAAAGGCTAATTTAAAGTTACCTTTCATACAAGGTTTAAATTATATATAAAAAATGTAAAACTATATTTTCTTTTTAATATTTAAATATATAATGACATTAAACAAAATAAATTTACTGATTATTAAGAAATTTTTCAAAACATTTTTTTTTCTATGTAGATAAGGAGTTGCAAAAATAATTACCGAACAAACTAGAGTAATTAAAAAAAGAAAAAAATATAGAATAAATAAATAACATATGATAATAGGTAAACCATATAATAAGAAATATATATGAATAAGGTTATTGACAGTTTTTTTTAAAAAAATTATTTTCCTAGGATGTTATGTTAATGTACATAAAAAATTATAAACAATGTAAGGGTTATCTGTCTAAATTTTATATTCACGATATATGAATAATATTGAACAAAATTTTTATTTTAAATTGTGTATCTACGTAAAATATTAAATTTTTTTAACATCATACAATATTTTTTTATATTTTTTTTATATTTTTTAAATCATATATGTTATTGAGTTTAAACTTGATTTCTTAAAAGGTTGTAAGGGGTTCTTACCTCAGATTTAAAATTGTGACACATTTCTTATTTTGATCTATAACAACTATAATATCATGTAGTTTATAGCTATAAAAATTATTTTACCATATTGATTTAGTTGTTAGGGTTTTAATATCAATAAAATTGTTATTAATAAAATTTTGTACAATTCAAAGGATACTAACCATGTAAGGGTTTCTTATTCTCAATTTATATATCTCGAGACATGGTAATTCTTATAAACCAATTTTAATTTATATGGTATTTATATTTCATTTGTTGATATATTGTATCATTAATTATCATTTATTTAATTTATTTAATGTTTTATATAAAACTCATTCTCTGTTGTGGTTTTTAATTTAATTTTTACTCAATATCAAAAATTTTATTTTATATTTTAACTTTCAAATAAAGATTTCTTTTTTAAGGTAGTAATGATTTTTTTAATTTTTTATAATAGCCTAAATCATTTTCCTTATCTATTCATTAAGTTTTACATGTTTTCTTGAAAATTATTTTTCCACAAACTCATGTTTTACCGAAAATGTTTCTGATATGTGTTACTGACATCGTATCTTTTTCTAGGTTAGGGAACACTTTTTTACAAGCGAGTATTCATTGGATAAATTTTGAAATATATTTATCAATTAAATATTATATTATTAAGATCTTCATCTAATAATTTATATATATATAATTATTTAATTAAATTATTTACATCATATGTTTGTTTCATTTTCATAAAACTACAAAAAGAATACCTTTAAAAACAATTCAACATCACCACATATTTATACCATATTTGTTCTTTTCTAGGTAACCCCCTTTAATATATTTAATGATTTTATAAAATAAAATAATTTTATACCCAATTTATAAATGAATTCTATTTAAATTAAGTTTTAGATATAATCATTGATGTTTCTAATTTCCATTTCATTATTAAAATACTCTTACAAAATGATTTCCAAATAAACCCACAACGAATTAATTACATTATTCTTGATTAGGGATATTTTGTAAATATTACCACCACTATTCTTTCTCTAGATGGAATATGATCTATCAACTTCTACTAGAGGAATTATCCACCAAATCCAGTTTCCTATATAATCATCCATTGTGATATATTATAAGTATAATTAAAAAAATTGTTCTTATAATGATCTAAAATTACACACATTGATTAAAGGGGGGTTTTACATATATTACATATGTTGATTGACATTGGGAATTATTTTCATAACCATATACCATATATCTATAAATTGTTTATACCATATTCATTATTATCGTGATTGAATGGAATTTAACTTTAATTTTAATTGAATTCATTGGATATCCATTTCTTTTCTAAGGTTTTATTATGTAAGGATTTTTAATGAAATTGAGAATGATTTAATTATGTGATTTAATTTGAAAATTATATGTAATACATTTTACATTAAAGTGATATATGTTATAATGGAATTATTTTTCAATTGGATCATGTACATATGGATAAATTGGGGTGGGGTTCCCATATCTTCCTACAATGTGTTAGTTAAATGATTAAAAAACATTAGATATGTCTACTTGGTATCAATATTATTTTTCAAATGAATGTGTGGAATATTTGTAACAGTTTATGGCCTCTTGGTCTGTTTATTTGAGGGTTTTGATTGTTAGAGTTTCTCAGGATAGTTTCTGGTAGTTATTGGTGGAATATGGACATGATGTTGAGAAACTATAAGAAATATATATAGTGTAACTCTATAACATGATGTGAAATATTTTTTCACATATTTTCAATGGACGGATGACAACATATAGTTTTTAGTGTTAAATAATAAAAATATGATTCATTTTTCATTGGAACCTGTAACCCCATAGTTACATGATGTTAAAGGGGATTCTATGTCATGTAATTCCATGATTTTGTATATTGTTAAATGTTTCTATCAGTCGGGTATTCTACAAAGCCTATATTCCATGAATCTCTACTCATTCCAAGCATCTAATGACCTTCTCATTCAACGTTTGGAGATTTCCTTTGATGGGGATCAATCCTTGGGAACCCGTCTATGATCTATGGTGATTTATCTACTTTCTCTCGCCTATTTACTTCAGTTCATCTTAAGAGTTTTACTCTCATGGTGTAGTCAGGTTTTTGTTTTTATGATTCATTTTGATGGTCCCTTGATTCTGTATTGTTTGATTTGCAGTTCTGATGGTGTGGGTATGGTTTGAAGGAATTCTTCTTAACTCTTCCATACATAGCGAGTTGAAACTATTTTTAGTTGTAGAGTATCCCTCACTTTTATTTAATGTGTATCATGAAATAGGGATTTAATTTTTTCCCAATAGATTATGTTTGAGCTGAGTTAATTAATGATGTTGAATTTGTTTATTATAAATTTTTTGTAAAAGATGTTTGTCTAGTATGGATTTATAAATTTTTTCTTCTTTAGATATTTTGGTTTCTATGAACCGGATTCCCTATTAAAAAATTTTTCCATTGGGGTATTTGTTTGTGCTGAATGATTTGTGGTGTTATTTATTCCCTATTGTTATCATTGTGATATCACCAATAAATGGAAATTAATTAATCAATTTTACACGGGTAATGAAATTGTTTCTCTATGATTTTGTTTGGTTTTATAACACCCCAAATGTTACGTGGGATGTTATAAAGTCCCCTTTCTAAATATATAAAATAATATTGATGATTTGTGATGTTTTGTTGTTCTTGAGGGATGGTGATGTGCATTATTAATGGGATGTGGGGTGAACTATTTTTTTACCGTGCTTGTTGGGTGGTGAGGTGAGATGGTTGGGGATTACTATTTTTCTTGATATATATTTGATTAATGCTAAATTCCTTAGTTGTGACGGCATAAATTAATTCTTAACATTGTTTGAAATTTTATTTGTTGGATTGGTTAATGTGAGGGTAATTTTCAAAGATAAAATTTTCCAATGTGATGTGTCAATAAATGTGTTTGATGTAAAATAAAAAAATGAGTCATTGTTAAATGTAGAGGAAATGTAATGTATCCTTATAATTATTGGGTTTGTTACATTTTGAAATGATTGTTGCAAATGCTAATAAATGTATTTTGAGGTAGCAAAAAATGTGATTGTGTTGTGAGTTTGTTGATTGTGTATGAAACGATACGATGATCTCGAGTGTTTGATACTATATTTATATACTTGTATTTACCTATTAATTTATATACAAACCCCACCCATATTGAGAACTATGTTCTTGATACATGCACAATCATACATGGGTTGTCTTTCCTAATATCCTGGTGGGAGGATGGATGTCCAGCCACCCACTCTTCCTTGCACCCTCTTCCATGAGATGATGGTCATAGATTATTTGTGAGAGTTGTGATTTGGAATCCTAGTTTTCTTCAGGATGAGTAATTATGTGGTGTCCCATGTCACTTGTTGATGAGTTGGGATGTGGTATCTCATGTGTCTTTGGGGTGAGATGTGATGTGATGTGCTATTGTGTGAAGCCCAAGTGACTTTGGGAGGGGTGTGCCATGGTTTATGGACCAGGTGTGTGTGGGAATGATGTGATGTGGTGTATGGCCCATTTGTTATCATGTGGTATGTGAAGTGGTATATTTGAAAGAGGTAGGAGTACTATAAATTATTTTGTTAGGGTTTGAGGGCATCTAATTAGTGGGAAACTAGTGTGGGGATCATATAATTGATCTGATTTACTTCATATTATTCTAATTGTCTTAAATTAGTTTTTTTGTGTTCCATGGGAGATTGGGATGGATATTATACCTATTTAGGTTCTATTTTTTTCGGTTATTTACTCACATGTGAATTAGTATGATTGTTTTACATTCGCACAAGAGACATTGGTTTTCCTATTTATTATATATGTATACTCGCCCAACATCTATAAAACTATTTTCATTTTTCTAGGTAGATTTTGAGGATAGTGTTGTTTATTTGTAGATTATACCATTTTATAGTTTCTTTTTGTACATAGTTTATTTTATATTTACTTAGATAATGTTTTATTTATATCTTATCTTTTTATACATGATTTTTGGATGATTTTTGGATTTCATTGAAATCGTGTGATGGATTTCATTTTGGTGGATTCAACATATCTTTTGGTTTTGTTTCCTTATTAAGGTTAATTCCTCCCATATTAGGATAATTGTACACCCTAGGTCCTAAACCTTAACCCAAGGCCTAATAAAAAAGGACATATTGGACATTATCAACATTTCTTCATTTCCAGTCCAAGTTGGATATCTTTGGAGGGAGGGGTAGTGACATAATGGTATCAGATAAAATGGTTGAGAGATATGATGGTGTATGGAGTTAGGAACAGTGAGGATTTGATGAATTGGTAGAGAAATAATGTTAGATCATTTTGGTATGTAACATAGTCTACAAAACAAAGTCTAGGGACCTGGATTTTAGTGACCCCAGGATCGAATGTAAGGACTCTATGCCTGAAAAACATCCAAGTGAATATACACTTCTTCAAGGGTAGAGATGATAGAGAGGTATATGTACCATGGTGAATTGTTTTTATTTTAATTTCTTTTTTTGGGGAATTTAAAAATGAATAAAATTAATTAAATCAATTAAATTTAATTAAAATATATCATAATTAAAATCTATACAATATAGCTTTGGAAGTTTTTCCCCCATTCAGATATCTATCATTGTCTTTGTCCATATGTAACTCAGGAAACTGAGGTTCAAAAACCATTCCCAGTTGATTAGAGGAGGGTCGATCTAGTTGAGGAGGATGATCAGGGGATGAAGAAGTTATCTTCATTCTATTGAGAGGATTTCGAGAAGTATGAGGTTAGTGTTCAGACCTAGAAACATAGATCTACCTAGAGGTTCATGAGATCACATTCCATTTGATCTAAGACCTTAAAAGGTATTGGGTCCCATTTTTAATTACATCGATGTGAGGATATTTTCATCAATGGTGGATGTTTTATAATGGGGAGTTGAAGGAGGAAGATGTTTTATGGATCATCTTCTATAAGGGATTCCAAGATGAGTTCCTTTTGTTGACCATTATGGATTTGAAGAGGCATTAGATTCTATCCCTTCCCAAATGGAGTATTACTATGTGAGATATTGGGATAAATTTCATTTACCTTCTTTTTTTTACTAGATATCTTTCCAAATTAGGAGCCTCATGTGAGATGTCTTTAAGAGTCACTCCGTCCTTCTATCTAGTATGTAGATACTCAATTTACATTGAAAACATACAAGGATGCTCAAAAGAAGGAATATATGATCAAGTGAATGAACTCACCATGATTAATTCCATGTTGAGGGAACTAGTAGGGTTCCTTGAGGTGGTAGTGTTTTTAGTGGTAGGTATCATGAAAAAGTACCTTTGAGGTTTTGTCCATTCTGGACTCATCCTCAATAGCTTTCCTTTCTACATTCCATTTTCTATGCCTTTCCTATAGGGATGGGTATGATGGGTTTCTTCTTTAGGGGTCAAATAAATATTTACCATTACCCCCAAGGGGTTTATTGAGCTCAGTTTGGTGGAGGAGTTCATATTAAATGCCATATTTTATAGTAGTTCCCAGTGAGTCCATATCAGTAGTAGGGGTAGCGGGATTATGCTCCATTTAGGGATAATGGACCAGGTAGTGGGAAACCTCAAGATGTTTCTTGTATTTAGGGAAAATTAATTTGGCATGTTCCTAGAAGTGGTCATTAGTAGAGTGGTAGAAAATTTGGATGTATTTAGTTTCATATAGTGGGAGAAGCGATTCTAGAGGGGCTAGAGACCATCAAAGGTACGATCAGTTTGTTTAATACACTTGATTGTTCCTTGATTGATTCAAGAGGGTCAGAATAAATTATTTCACCAAATATATACCACTCTTTGAGAATATACAATGAGAGGATTCACATACCCTTGGTGTTTTATAATCTATTCAGATGCTAAACCATCTTATTTGATGTGTGTTGAGGGTGTAGACTGATGATAGGGACATATCAGTCCTCTAGGGTTATTTAATTGATATAGATGAATCCATACAATTTCATCCTCAACATCGAGTGATTATATTATATATATTATTTTATCAAATGATTATTTGGAAGTGTCATTACAAATATGTATAAGGTAAATGTGTGGTTTCTTTACTATGTGGAGTCATCAAGTGGGAAGTCGACAAGTGGAGTCCCTTCATTCATTGTTGGATGAGTTGTAGATGGAATCAATTTACTCTATAATTGTAGAGGTTCCTAGGGACATTGGGGAGTACATGAATGTTTTACCATGGAGTTTTTGATGTTACATAATTGATGTGATATTCAGTTTATGATATAATTTCATCCTGGCGATTCCCCATATTCAATGGCCCCTTATCAGATGAAACCTTCTATGATGTAGTATTTGAGGATTCTGATAGATGATATGATGAATAAGGGCTTCATCCAGACTAGTGTGTCGTCATGGTGAGATAATGTGTTGTTGTCCCAGAAGACATATGTATGATTTTTGTTGTCAATAGACTTCCAAAAGGGTAATTAGATTATGGACAACCAAAATTACATTTTCCAAGGATAGAAAATCTTTTTCTGCAGATGAGAGGGGTGAGTAATTTTCCTATGATGAATATGCAGTCTGGATATTGCCTAATGTTAGTGAAGGAGAGATATATCCTAATGTCTACCATCAAATGAAGGTATAGTCACATGAATATTTAGTAATTCCATTAGGTGTTACAAAATCACTATCTTTATTCATGGGGATTACGAACTATTTTTTCCATAAGTTCGTGTATTATTTTTTTTCATATTCATTAATGAAAAATTAATATACTCAAAGTTATAAGATGAGCATTCCTTGAATGTTCAAGCTATATTATAGGTTTTAGACACTTCCATCTTTATATAATGTCTTCAAAGTCTATGTTTTGGACACGAGAGGTCCATTTCGGTGGGCATGTGTTGTCTCAGAAGGGTGTGGTAGTAAACTCGTTGAAGGATGAATTAATTGTTTCATTAGTACCTCTCAATAATGTTACAAATGTTACAAAATTATTTGGTTTCTTAGGATGTTATCAATGGACTTTACCCCATTTCATTTGAGTTATAACTCCATTGAATTGTTTTAATAAATTAAGAAAATGTTTTCTGTTGTGTTATCATTTCCAATTAGAATTTGTTTACATGCGAGGGAAGTTGGTTAGTACTCTAGTGCTCCAGTTTTCCAGGGTAGAAGTGATTTTTGTAGTGTTTTATGACACTTGATGAATGTGATTAAGGTAAATCATGATGGATTAAAAAAGAAATGATCTCTTATGGGTCTAGAATATTATTTCCCAATGAGAGTATATGTGCCACCAATGATATACAGCTAGAAGAAGTTGTGTTTTTGCACATGATCTAGAACCATTACCTCATTGGAGTACGATTTGTGGTCATCATGGATCATAAAAGTTTGATCTATATATTTTCCCAACATGATCTGAACTTACAGTTGAATAAGGGGATTCTACTTCTATAAGATTATGATTATTAGATATCATAAACCTCTATAAATGGGAATGTTTATTATAACACATTGAGCAAGAATTCAAGGAAGGGTGTTGTCTGGTAGCCTGCAGAAGCATGGAGTGTCATGGAGGAGTTAGTAGACTAGAACATAAATTCAAGGGTGAATGGTGGTCAAGGTTGTTTGATTCAAATGATAGTGTAATAATCATTGATTTATAAGGTGGAGCAGTATTAGTGGAGAGACTTTGAGGAAGAGGTGTTTTGTGATCATCGTGGCAAAGGTGGTTCATTATAGGTATGGCGATAAGATATTCAGAACCATTTTTTGTTTCATGGAAGGTGATTTATTCTGGTAGCAATGTGCAATGGATATCTTCATTTGTTTCATATATCACATTTTGATGTACTCTCAATAATTTTCAATATGTACTATGGACTGAGGGTGGTGTATGGGTTTCCCATATTCAATGTTCTTTATTTTCAGCAAGTAAAGACTGATAATCCTGCTTGTGGGGGTTTCTTTTACCCTAGGGATGTTAACAGTTGATAATGAGATGACATATTTATGATTTATTCATATGGTTATGAAAATCATTGGGAGGTCGTGATTTTATCTATGTTATAGTGGTTGAGTTGTAAAAATAGTCCCATTTCCAAGAGATATGGGAGTCAGGAACGATGTATTATTTTTCTAAGTGGTATCTAGAAGAGGTGGAATGGTTTCATGGGAATTTTATGTTTATTTTATTGAATTAGGACATAGGTTTCACCTCATGAGTTTGGATTGGAATAAAACTTTATTTTGGAACTCAGTTATTCCTTAACACTTTTTTCCACCCTCGTATAGATAGGAAGATAGAACAGACTGTCTAGATGTTGGATGGCATGTTGCGGTCTTGTGTCTAGGCTTCAGTGGATCATGGGAACAACACCTACACCTGGTCTAGTTTTCTTATAATAATAGATATCATTATTCTTTTGGAATGGATCATTTTGAATATTTTTATGGATGATCATTTCATTCACTGTTATTTTGGACTGTGGTTGGGGTGATATATGTTCATCTTCCTAATGTGGTTCAGAGCATGGATGGGAATGTTGTGCTCATTCACAAGGGGATCAATGATTCATGGGACTAGATGAAATATTATGCTGATCATAGTAGGAGGACATTTGAGATTGTGGTTCGTGACCACATGTTCATGATGTTTTCTCCTCGATGTGGGATGTTGAGATTTGGATTAGAGAGTACACTTTCTCATAGTTTTTTTCGGGCCCTTTGATGAGTTACGGTGATTTGGAGAAGTAACATACTAGTTAGAGATTCCCTCATTGTTGGAGTGGTTCCATGATGTATCCCACATATCTAGGCTTCATCATTATCTTCACAATGACTCTGATATCCATTACTAGTTATAGTTTGTCTTCGAGGAGGACACAATGTCTATAGAGTTTCCAGTAGAGATCAAGGATTTCCAAGAGAATCCAATTCATGGATAAACCATTTCATTTGATCATGTTATGTGGAGTCATGGTGGCCTAGAGGAGCGTACATGGGAAAAAGAGAAAAAAATTATTTCCAGATACCCATAAGTTTTTCAGCTTTACTTACATATATTTTACATTAAGATTTGATGGTTAAATCCTTATCTCTTATGAGAAGCGATTATTCATTGATTTGTGATGTTTTTGGTCAGATGTGTGATATGTTCCAAAAATTTTAAAAGAGTTGTACTTGGTTACTAATCAAGTTGAATTAACTATCATTCCATTAAACATGTGAGGGTGAGTCAGTAAGACCAATATCAGATATTATCTTGACACCGATGACTAAATTCCCGGATTCATGTGTTTTGGTCATGGTCTACAATTTTGGGAGACAATAATTTTTTTATATGTGTCTGATATAATGGGGTTTTACCATTAGTTACCTTACTTTTCCAGTTTTGAGTGTTTGAGGTGTTCGGGGATGGTTCTAGGTGTTTTCGGTGGAAGCTAGAGGTGTATTAGAACTATTTCCATAAATACACATCATGTATATATATCATATGATGTGATAGATTGTTTTAGGGATTTCCTTTTTCTAATTCATGTCATTGATTTTTTTAGGGTAAAATAATAAAATGGTGACATGTTTTTTTGTGTAACCTTGAATTCCCGAGTTAAATGATGTGGGTGGAAAAGATACATTGCGTCATTCATTAATGTTTTATAGTTCTAAATTTTTAGGACACACTGTCTTTCTCTAAACCCTAAAGCCAGCATCTATTCCCTCATTATATGCATCCAATTACCATTTCTTTTAGTGTTTTGATATTTCCATTGCCATGGTTCAATCATTGGGGTCCCGTCTTTCATTTGTGGTTAGTTCTCCTCTCATTCTCACCTATTTCCTTCCATTCATACTCAGAGTTTTCTATGGTGTTGTGGATTGGTTTTCGTAGTGAGTTTGTGCTTTATTTTTAGGGATCCCAAGTTCAGTATATGTTTATATATGGTTATGATGGTGTAGTTATGGTTTTTTTCTTCTTCTTCACTGTATAGTATATAGCGAGTTAGAAAGCATCATTGATATGTTTTCCCCCATTTCCCTTTCTTATGTATCTCTTGGGAGGTATTTTCTATGTTTTACATATTTCTTATGGTTTTTGTGACTAAATTAAGTATAATCAATTGATAAATTTTAATTGGAATTGTAAAGGGGTTTTTTTCATGATTTAACATCTTTGATGTTATTGTGAAATTTTTGATTTTACATGCTTGATGCTCCATGGAAAATTATGGTCATTGATGGGTTTTCTTATTCTAGATGATATGTGATTCCATTGTATTTTTGGGATTGATATCCACCTACAAAAAATATTGATCAACTAGTTAAACATGGATAATAAATTCTCTTTCCTATGATTTAGGTTTGGGTGTAACACCCCTAAACTCACGTGGAATGGCATAAAACCTCCTCTGTTAATCTAAAAAACTATAATGATGTGTTTCGATGTGTGGTCATGCTTTTGGGATTGTTATGTGTGTTTTTAATGGGGTGTTGGGTGAAATGATTTTATTCAGCCATGCTTTAAGGGTTATGAGGTGAGACTATTAGAGATAACTATTTTCTTGTGATATATGGTTTATATATGCTAAATTCCTATGAAGTGATGGAATAAATAATTTTATAATAATGTTTGAAATGGAATGGTTATGATAGGTTATTGGTATGGATATTCTCGAAAAGAAAATTTAACAATGATTCATTTGATTTAATATGGTTGATTCACAATAATAAAATGAATAGGGGTTAAACATAGAGGAAATGTAAAGCTATAGTAGAATATTATTGATCATCACCTTCTAAAATGATTTTTTACGAAACTAAAAAAATCATATAGAGGTGGAATAAAAGGTGATGATGTTGTGAATTTATTATAAGATTAATAACATAAGGGTTGGGAATAATGGTTTGATACTATATATATGATTTTATTTCCATTTGTATTTCTATAATCACCCCACCCACATTGATTACTATGTTCTAGAACCCTACATAGACAAGTGGGGGTGTCTTTCACATCATTATTGTTGGAGGATGTATGGTTGGCCAACTGATTCCCCCTGCTCCCTCTTCTAGGTGATGATGGCACATGCTTATTTGGGAGAGTTGTGATGAAGGGTACCATGTGTCTTTAGGATGAGATGTGATGTGAGGGGATATTGTGTGAGTCACATCTTTGTGAAATTGGGATGTGTTGTGGTTTGTGACCAGGGTTTGAGTGGATAGAATGTGTAATTGTGTGTGGCCCAGGTGTGTTTCGATGGGATGTGATGTGATATATTCAGAACATGTGGGAGGGATATGATGATTGTCATTGTGGTGTGGGAGAGGATAATTTGTGTGAATGTAGTGCGGGGTAGCCTATTATTGATCTCATTTAATAAAGGTTATATTAAGTGGGTTGCATTTTATAGTGACTGTGCCTTTATAATGATGGGAAGGTTGTATATGTGTTTAGGTGATGTTTTGTTCTGTTGTATTGTCATAGGTGCATTAGTTTTACTCATTCACATGTGAACATGATACTTTTGTTTTCCTACTAATTATATTTCAATACTAACCCCTGTCTATAAAAATATTTTCTGGTTTCTTAGGGTATTTTACGGATTGTTATTTTCATTTCTAACTCAAAATATGGGATACGTTCTCTATTGATGCTTAGTTTAATTCTGAGTATTTACCTTGGTGACTTTTTTATCTTTATCAGTTCTATTTAAACATGCATGTGGGATGGTTTTTGGATTTAAAATAATTTTTTTTCATATAGTTGGTTTTTGTTGATACATCCTTTCCCCATATTTTTTTTATTATGATGATCGATGCCTCCCATATGATTATAAATGTACATCCTAGGTGCTAGTCTCTAACCTGGGACCTACTAGAGGTGGGAATCAAGGGTAATCATATTTTTTTTCTATGAAATGATGTTAATATTTAGAGGGAGGTAGTTATGACAATTTATGTTATTAAATAAGGTGTTTTATATGTGGGTCCGCGTAATTTGTCTCATAGGTATGGTTTCAAGTGTGAAAATGATGGATGTAATGATTCACTATGCTATTATTTATCTTATAGTAAAATGATTTTATTAATTGGGATATTTTAAACTCATAATTAATTTATTATGTTTATTGTTTTAAGACATGTTAAATTTATTAGGTTACCCTTTTATAATGATTTTCTCATTATTTTATAGATATCACAGTTTTATACCTATTCTCACGACTATGTTATTATCTCATTGATCATTTTAATTAAATCATTTTCCCAAAAAAATATGATTCATGTATTTTTTGTATTCTAATAAATGTTCTCCAATTTATAATCCATGATTAATTCTGTATATATTTTTTATTAATCTTTATTGAAATAATATAGTCATCTTATGCTCACTTATGATATTTAATTTATATCACTTATATATTCCCTCAATATACAATTGTTAAAAAAATTTCATAGGTTTAAAAATCCCCATATTATGAATATTTTTCTAAAATAATATGTTTTTTAGAAGATTGGATTGTGTAGATTATTTTTATGATATGTTTAATCATTTTATGGATTCTTTTGTTTTGTTATAATTGGAAAATATTCCAATTTATAAAAAATAGTGGTTTCAATACTGAAATATTCTTCCAAAATCATTACAACTATTTACCTAAAATTGTCATACAATTGTAAATTTTCCTTTACCCCTTAGTTATGGATATTTTGGAAAGTTAATTATGAAAAATTTTGTGTTTTCTATATTATATTTTACAGTGAGGATGTTAGTAACCTCAATCAGTATCAACATAAGATTAATTATCATAAATGGTTAGGATGTAGTCAGTGTCTGATAAACGAAAAAGTTATAAATGTAATTAATAATATATAAGATAATTTTTTTATAGTTTTAATGAAATTAATAATCCAATAAGTTGGATATGTTGAAAATTTCATGTCTCATGGGGATTAAGTTGAGTGATCATTTTGTTAAAACCATGGTATAAATTAAATTTCTAAGTCTAAATATATGATAACATCCATAAGTTTTATAAATTAATTGAGATTATTTTATTTCTACTAGTTAAATGCCTATTTTGATAATAAAAATTTTATGCCGCTAGGGATTACATTCTCTGTATGGTAATCACTCAAAAAAATTTTGGTTGAGTATAAATTAACACTTCTCCTCAGTTTATAATTTTTGGCAATAAGACTATAATACCTTATATACAATCCATAAGGATATTAAATGGTCCTTAATATTTTCATTATTATCCATTATGAAGGACTAATATGATATGTAATTTTTTATGGATAATGTGAAAATCCCACCTAAAGCAACGAAGATAAAACCATTAGTTTTCATGATGAATTGAAAGCTAATTGAATAATCTCAACGAATCAAGTATTTTGAGGAATTTTCATATCTTTAAATAATTTTTCACATGGTATTATTATTATAATATCATTATTAAATCATTTTGGTTTTAGTAATGGTTAAATCCAAAAGGAAATAATTTATAAATTGGTCCCATGAGAAATTTATATATTATCATCATTGGAACCTAATGGGATAAATGATAAACTGAGAAAACCGATGACAATTGCAAAATGGCTCTCAAGAATTATTATTTACTACGTGAATATAGTGGAAATAGAAAATAAATAAAATAAGAGATAGATATACTCTTCAAAAATATTTGAATATAGATATTATGATGAAAAGATTATTCAATTTCCACTGTTTTAGAAATGTGACATGTTTTTGCGTGAAGAATTACTCTAAGAAACTAAAAACTGGGTTTTCTATGGTAATGGAGCATGTTGGGAATTATTATGATGATAAAAAAGTGTATTTTTATAAAATAAATTGAGGGAAATATTAGTCATATTACATAACTATGGGTGGTTCAATTTCTAAAATGTGGAAAACATAAGCGCTATGAAAGTCAGTTTCTTAAAAAAGGGATAACACTTATAATTAAAATAGAAAACATCCATATCATGGGAATTCATATTAAACAATATAACGGAAATTAGTTTTTCCCGTTATGTATAGTGTAGGAAAAATTCCATCCACTAAATAACTATGAATATTTAATTGTTTCATTATTTTACACACACATGGTAACATTTATTGTTTTCGATGAATATAAAATCACCACCATAATGAGGAGATGTTTCATTCCATTAAAAAATTTAGTGTTATTATTATTTTACTTGATGCCTATATATGTGATTTTATAAATGAAACTCTCTAAAAAATATTATTATATATCAATTATTAAAATTTTATGTGGTATTGGGCATGAGATGGATCCCTCAATATAGAGAAAAAGATAATTTCTAAGAGAGGAAAAGAAATTAATTATATAAAACAATAATCAAATATTGCTTTGAGGATTATTATAAAGTCACTATAAAAAATGAAACCTAAAATATTGGTCTTAACATCTAATAATATTGTGTTCATAACTCAAACAAATAGGAAAAATCTCAATATCACTTATATTATAATTATAAGGGGAAGGACTATTCAAGTATTTGTTCTAATGATATTAAGGAAAAATCCTCATGAAAAATAAAATCTTCTGTATTGTCTACTTTTAAGTTACCCTTTGTTTTTTCTAGAAGGGGTTAAAATTGAAACATTGAGGAAATAATTTATTTATGGGGTGATAATGTTCCAACCCAATATTTTACATTATAAATTCTTACACTTAATTAACCATTTTTTTGAATAGATTGTATCCCTTGAAACATAGAACTGAACTGATCCAAGATATACTGGAAAAATAATATATATATAATTATTGATTAATAAAACCACATGTAAATTAAAAACATTAAAATATATTTTAAATTCATACAAAATAGTATAAGAATGCATAATTTTTAAAATATATGTTTTTAATAATTGTATCACTTCATATATTATACTTTTATTTTAATGATTAATTTTTAAATTATATTATTTTAATTTTATAAAATGATATTAAATTTTTAATTCGACATATAAAATTGGACATACTATGATGTATTTTGGATTTGTCTGAGATAACTATTTTTAGATGAATAGTGAAAGCTATAGTGTTTTCCAAAGGTAATTTATTGTTGAGAGTATCTATAAATATAAAAGTCCAATATCATTTATTTAATAAAATATTTATTTATGGAAAAAAATTTATTTTTTTAAAAATATTTTTCTTTAGTATATTTTAGAATACAATGTCTAATCTTATTAAAAAATTGTAACATTTTAATTATTAAAAATATATATTTACTTTATTATTTTATATATTTTTGAATAATAAAATTTGGCGTCTAATTTCATTTAATTATATATAAATTATTTTATATTTTACTATTAATCAATTCATTTCATGATAATTCATAATAATGACAACAATCGCTTATAAAAATGTTTTAATCTTAGAAACACACATTTTTGTAAATACTATTGAATGTCTATTGTGTGTTTATTTAATAAATATTAGTTCAAACCATTATAAATATTATTTCAATAAACTAATTTATAAATTTAAAAAATAATAATAATATTAGGTTAATATATCGATTTTTTTATTTTTCATTAAAAGAAATCATTATGGATAAAATATTAAATCTCCATGTGAATGTATAGATGGTAAAAATTTGATTTTCTATATTGAAATAAGAGAAAAAAATAAATCTTTTCAAAATATATGTTTGGAATATGGAAGAACCAAACCACAAAAAACCATCTTTTTGACTTTTTATCCTTTTAACATTGAAGAGTTAAATTACATTGCTCAAAATGTGATGTGTGCTTCCAAATTTATCATCCACAATACATATAAAAGGGGACCCTTATATGAAATCCTTTTTTTTCAATTTATAATGAATTTCCATCTCAAAATCAACCATTTCATCCTCCTAGAACCCCATTGACCATTTTTATGACTTCTCAAAAATTGTTATATTAAGGCCTCCATTTTCCTAGATATTACTATGATAAAATTGAATCTTTTAGCATTTGTATTACCACTATAACCATATATTTCAATATAATACTGATAAAAAATTAATTAACACATAAATATAATAAAATATGTATAATAAATATATCAATATGGGTATATAATAATGTAATAATAATTATTTATTCATTTCCATCCACTAAGGAAAAAAGGAACGTTAATAGTTTACACATATAGATTACTGACTCCCTGAATAGAGGTATTAAAACTTTCATAAGAACCTATCACTGATTCATATAATTAAGGTATATGTAAATAAATTGGGTATGTAAAAAATAATAATTATTTTTAAATGAAAAATTAAATTAAAATCAAATTCCACTAATTGGTTGATAAAATATTTCTAGGCCTACAGTTGAACTAGTTCCACCAGGAATGACATTTCATATTTTTTATAACCACAAATATTTTATATTCCTAAAAAAGTAAACATTGAATTAATGCAATTTTAATAAAATTAGTATGGTTATGATATTATGAAATATTTTCTACCTTTCTCTTATTATATGAAACATAATAAGATATCATATATCTGTGCGTGCAGACTATTCCCTCCATGAAATTGAGGTATTTATTTTTTTATCGTGTCATTTATTATATGTAAATACTTCTAACATATTCTTCAAAACATTAGTAACATCTATACAATGTCATTATCATTCATTCAAATGATTGTATAGAATTATCACCCAAAAACATATATATGATTTTTTCATGTAATCATTTGGTTAGAGTATGTACGTGAACAATGCTCTAGATTTCAATAAATGGTGACTATTGGAAAATAATTAATGTTGATATAGGATGTTAACAAAATGTTATGTAATTTTTATGGTTCTTATAATATTATATTAGATATTTTTTATGGGATATTAATAATAAACTATAATTGTAAATTTGATAATAAAAAAGGAACATTTTTAGTTGACATTCATAGTTAGACTTCATATTGGAACCATATAAAACTATATAAATTTTAATTAATATAATAATTTTGGAAATAAAACAATATAAATATCAAAAAATTTGAATCAATTGACAATATGTTTGATGATTTTTGACATATTGAAAGGGAAAAAGAAAAAATTGATAGAAAAACCTGAATAAAAGAAATAAGTAAAAAGTGTATAATAAATAAATAAAACATGATAATATTTAAAACATGTAGTATTAGATATATATCAAATATTTTATTCATACTTTAGTTAATAGTCTTTATTTGAACATCTAAAAAATTATGTTCTTTCACAGAATGATTCCGGAACAAAGAAAGGGTTTATTATTTTAATTTAATTTCATGATAAATGATTGATATTACACAAAATTATTTCTTTTATACGTAATATATATAACCTATAATAATTTTTAATATAAACATATATTATTTTCATTGTATTTAATTTTTTAATTGAAATTATATCATTCATGGGGTATTTTCATGTATTATTCTACAGTTGTAAGGGGTTTCAGTCTGAAAGTTAAATTAATGAGTCATATTGAGTATTGATGACCATGAAATCATTAACATGGTATTATTTGTTCATCAGGAAATTATTTTATAATAATTAGATATTTTTTAGTTTCAATGACCCATTTCTAGTTCTTTATTTAAATGACCTTTATTTTGAACCATACTATGTCTATAAGGGCCTCTTGGCCTAAATATCTAATTCATAGAAAATACTTCTTTTTATGATTCAAATATGTTATATACGGTCTATATGTTGAATATATATTATATTATATCATGGATTATATTTTTTTGATGGTATTTCCTGTTCATGTTCAATCTATTTCCCCATTAAGTGTTTCATATAAATTTTACTTAAACATTGATGGTTATGTCTCCAATCATAGCTTCAAAAAAATATTTTTTGAAAGATGATAAATCTGGGGATGTTTAAATCATTCTAACACCATTGGTAATATCATTTTTTTATTCATGGGTTTTACGTATTCACATAAAATTTTATTTCCCATTGAATCTTACATTCCAAATGTTTTCTTTGTTAGTAAAACCAACATTTTCTCTTATTCATATTTATGAAACTCTTTTCTTACTTGCACATAGTAATTATATTTGTTTTTAAATTTTCTTATACAAGAAAAAATAATTTGTTATGTTTACATTATATTTTTTCATCTTCATTAAAATATTTTATTTAATTTTTAAAAGATTTTATATATGAGTTATTTTTATAAATGTTTAGAAAAAATATATTTTTATTGTTTTTAATGGAAATAAATATTTCATTCATGTTTATAATTTCCTAAGAAACATATCTTCTTATATTTAACAGGTTTAAAAAATATATTATTCTCCCTTATATATAAAAATATTTCTATCTAGAAAAATGTGTTCAAATGGTAAATGTTATTTTCTACATCGAATGTTGTTTCTCAATATCATAAAAAACGGGTTAATAATAATTGTTTTCCATTGAAATACGATAGTCTTGAACGAATATTTTATCAAAAAAATCCATCAAAATTCATTCTCTATATGTCATATTTTTTATCTTTGTCACTCAGAGAAATGATCCATTACTAACTCTATGTTTCCATCCCATACTGGAAGAAGACATGTGTGTTTTAATACAATTTTTTTTGAAAGCTTTATATTTACTTCATTGTATTGAAGTGTGTTCACCTATATACCAAAAATCAATTAATTTTTCTAAATTGTTGACTTGACCATATAAAATTTATCATTATATTAAAAATACAATATGATTTATTATAAATATTTTATTGTATTAAACTTAAATTTAAATTCATTTCATTTTATAAACATTTAATTTTCAATGTATTATCATGTAATTATTTCAACTGGAAATAAAAATTATTTTATTGTGTGATTATAGTTATAAATGGTAGGAAACAAATTTTAATTACATCAGTTCATTATGATATGTGATTGGATTTTCATGTGGAACTTGTATATAAGTATTAAATATATGTTTGGTCAAATATTTCCCTCAAATAAATTTTATTAATGTTTACATATAATGAGATATAAATAGACGAGAATAAATTTTTTTCTTCATAATAAAATGATAATGTGTGTGACCAACAATGCTGATGCATAAGCTGGTAAAATTATGTTGTTTCGTAAGAATGGTTAAAAATTCATAACCCTTGCAACTAATGGTTCCTTATGATAATTTTCGTTCCATAGTTGAAAGATTTTATGCACTATGAACATATTGCCTTAGGAATAAAGCTTTACGTTAAATGGTTTGAGAAATGTTATCACTATTATTATTAACTATTATCATTTTTGGCCCATATGCTAAATAAGAAATTTTTTTATAATTTTGATCATGACTATGTTATACTCTCATGGATCATGTTTATTTAATAATGATCATAAAATAATTTTAGTCAAATATTATTTTCTAAAATTCATTATTACATGATTTATGACCTATTATTTATTGGGTATGACCTTAAAAAATATCATTGTTATACACATATACCCATATTATTCTCACTGGTGATATTTTATTGTCACCACTAATGTTTTCCGTTATAGGGAATCTGATATCAGTCATCCCTTATGTTCCTATTACCATATATTATAGAAAAAATTAATAAGTATTATGCATCTCGAAAACTACCTTGTGAGGTGGATTATTGGGGGATATTGAAGTATTATAATATATTATGCAGGTTCACATATAGCTGGAAAAAAATTCAATTTATTAAAAGAAATGTTTTTCTATTTGTTGAATATTAATTCCTAAATCGCTAAAAATATAATCCTAATAAGTATCATCACTACTGATTTTAATTAACATGTTATATGTATAATTGTTAGTCTGTACACGATATATAATGTCTACATCAGATTTAGGAGTGTGTGTCTAGGTATACTCACTCATTGGGTTTATAAAACCTACAATAATATAAATCATCATAGGACCATAACAAGTATTCCATGAATCATTCTTTGTTAGATAAATAGAATCTTGAATTATTAGATATAATTAATGTATGGTTATATTTTAAAATTTTTATGAAAATGGAAGTATCATAGTTAATTTATTTATTAAGAATGGATGCAATTTTAATCTATTAAATCAATCATTTTTATAAAAAAACCAACCTAATATATTTTGTATGATCACTGTGATTTCAGGATTATATGATAATCACATGTTCATATCAATAATTATAATCAAAAGATTCATTACAACATATAGATAAATCTATGTAATAAAAAACTATATTACATCACTTTTTTGGGTCACACAATCAAGTAGATGAAAAAAATTATAAAATGGGTTTCCTAGAATCCATATCCATGTGCCCAAAATTTTCCTTGATGTATAACCAGTTTCAGACAATATCATTTATTATTGAAATTTATGAATCATTTACTGGGAATAAATAAATTTTTATAAAATATATTCATTAAAATTCAATCTCATCACCCATGGAAGGATAAAAAAGATATCAAAACATATAGAAGGGAATATCCATAACTAGTATTCTTACCTATTAAACAGGTATAATCTCTGTTTTTAGTTATCACACACCTATGGAATCCGCAAATAAAATATGGGAATGGAAGAACCATCGTTATCTAATTGGAATCATTTAAAATCATTTCGAATAGAAGAAATAATATTTGATGTACAAATATGATGAAAATAAGACAATTCACATTTTATATCATTCACTAAAATAAACAATTGTATACCCCAGTGCACCATTTCCACATACGGTGATAAAAATCATAAAAAATATGAGTTTATGGACAATGAATAAGTGAATAGACAAACACATGGAGTGGTCATCAATAATCATTGAGAAATAATGCCAAAAATAAATCCATTAGGGGAGGTACGGGAGCTTGTCATAATAGATCACATACGTTTTGATAGGCGAAGAAAAGGGGTTAAAATTCATTAATAGAAACCAATATTATGTCTTTAATTTAATATTTTTTTATATTAATATATAGGTAACTACATGATATCTTCTATATTCCCCATTACATAGTTTAAATCAATCATATCATAGTAAAAATTTAATATAGGGTCATAAGAGGACATGGTACATCCAAACTATTATAGTTAGGAAAATCCACCTTACAATAATGAATGGACTATGTTGTGTACATGCCCATTGTCCCACTAAACTAGTCTCCTAATCTTGAGAATCAAATAACAAATTCCATTTTCATCAAAAATAAAAAATAAAACTCCCCTAAATCAATATAATGTAATGAGGGGCCTTAAAAGGGAAATTTTAGCTAAAAAGAGCTCTCCATGGCATGGTTATTTTCTAGACATGACACAGTGAAATGTAAATTGATCATTTTTCAACCATTTTCTCCATGACATCAAAAAATACCTAAAAACTATAACGGAAATATTAAATGATTTTGAAAAACATTAAATAATATGTTACAAATATAAAAGTAAAATAATGGGTGTGTCTGTCCTCCCCATCATAGGACCATCCAACCATAAAATGTATATATAACATCCTATAGAAGTTAAATACCACATGAACATGGGAAAATAATCATATTTAATATAATTTATTACTGGAATGTGGAATAATCAAATTTTACATCCCCTTGTTTTATGATAATATTAAAATATGGCACAACAATCCCATTAATTGAATATAATTAACAAAATAACTCCATGAAAATGGAATATGATAGAAACTATTAAAAATGATCAAAATACATGAATATTAAAACACAACCAACAAAGTAGTTATCTTTCTACAATAATTATTTCTAAAATTCAAATCATCTCATTTAAAAAAATAATGGAAAACAATTTATTTTTGAAACATGAATCCACATTTCATAATAAATCCAATGTAAAATTATTCAATTAGATATATATTTAATTAAAAATTAAGAATTAATTGAGAGCCACCTAAAATTTTGTTATACCAAAACAAGAATTATTAATATTCATAATTATATGTGAATAAAAGATGAATTAAAGGTTCACTAAAGTAATTTATGTCCATGAACCATAATAACAAAAAATGTATAATTTCATGAAAAAATAGCAACCAAAATGAAATTAAATATAATAAAATATGAATACCCAAAAATATTAATATTGAATGAAAAATACATATTTAAATTTTGAAAAAAATAAAAAAATGATGATTTAATAGTGGAGTAATTAACTATGAATTAAAAATAGATGTCCATAAGCCTTTGAAAAAAATGAATATCAATTAAAAATAAATTTTAAATTAAAAAACGTAAATTTGTAATTCTTATTTGGGGAATTGGCTAACAATTTATTAAATAAAATTAAACATGTGCGATTCACCACACACTTTAATATATTGATAACTACAAAAATTAAAATATCAAAAAAATTATTGGTTCAAAAAATTGATATTCCTTTAAAATATATTTATAACGAAACAAATTTGAAATAGTCAAATTAATTTAGAATAAAAATACAATGAATGAAACATTAACATTGTACTATAAAATATTCATAGCATTAATATCATAAAAAATATTAATAAATAGAAAAAACCCTCAATGATTTAATCAAATTTCTTTATGAAACATGAAAAAAACAGAAAATTAATAATTTAGTAAATTTGGACCCAAATATGGTAGTGCATTATAATTACAAAAACATATAAAAAATTTATCATAAAATGAAATTTTAGATTAATATAAAAGTCATGAAAAATTAAAATGATTTTAAGAATAATGATAACCATAAAAACTAATATAATTAATAAATTCCATGAAAATATAATTGAATGATTTATGAAATTATAAAATTTAACCTAATATAAAATTCAAAATAGAACACAAGAATTATTCCATCACCAACATTTACATTGTAGAACTATCCAATGGGATTTAAACTATAATATTAAACAAATAAAATATTCACTACCTATTTGGTGACACTATAGAACATACAATATAAATTATTGGAAAACTATATTATTTTATATCCAAATGGGGCCCTACATTCCCATAAAATATTTTTACACCAATAATATCATTTAATACCAAATTATTGACTAATTATTACTTTCACGCTTAAAAATAGTAAAAGTAAATTAAATACAAGATAAATAATAAAACAATATTAAAATATTAAAATAATGAATATTTAAATTCATAGAATATGATAACACACCTAGTATTCAAAAATAAAAGATATAACTAATAATTTGAAAATAATAATATCAAATACATTAAAATTTGTTATCTATGTTTAGTTATAAATCAATTCAAGAAAAAATGTATTAAAAAAAGTAATAAAGCATAGATATAAATCACCTACCAGTAATGTCTATAACCCTAAGGATATTCATACAGAAAACATGATTAATTCACATGAAATACCAATTTACATATATAAAAATATAAATTTATAATCCATTTCAATCCAAAAAGGTATTAAATTTACGGTATAAACTATATCATTCATATAATTTATAGTTTTAAATAAATAATTTAAAAATATCGTGGGACATTTCAAATCACCCTCTATTCAGAAAATATAAACAATGGTTTCTGAAACAAACCAAAAATATTTAAACCCAGAATGAGGCCAACCATCTTCAAATAATCAAATACTTCTTCCCAAAAATGGTGTATAAAAAATGGGATTTCATATACTAACTAATATCTATTACTGAAAGAATAATTTTCTGGTATGACATAAGTTCATTAAATCTCATGTCTGTAATCAATCACCCTAGAATCCATTACTACATAAGGAGACCACATAGTTGGAATAAAATTCAACAATATAAATAATACATGAAAAATAATATTCAACATTTAAATATAAATAAAACATATTAAATCATAAAATGAATGGGTAAACCTTGTTCAAATTTTTTTCCAGATAAATAAGTTATTCAGTCAAATATTTGCAATATATTCACTAATTTTAAAATTTATCTAAGCACAACATCATTCTATAGTGTTCAACTATATATTTAAAAAAATTTAAAAAAATCCAATAATACACATTCAAAAATCAAATATTAATTAAATCCTTTCAATTATTGATGTTTATATGTAAAAACTATTAAATGAAATAATTACAAATAGATAAATGGAATGATTGGATTATTCAAAATGTTTTACATAATTTTAATGATATTTATATTTAGAAACCATACCATCACATAATTTAAAATTACATGTCTTAAAACTTGTAAAATTCCTATTAAAATTAACCTATAAATAAGTTATTAAATTAGAAAATATTTTTTCATGGAGATCATAAAAACCCATTAAAAAACAATAAGAGGGCTCTAGTTGATGTCTATTATCTAATAGTGATATATAAATATAAAAAATCTCCAAGAAACCCTTAATTAAATACTCATAAAATTTAAACCTTATTTTATCATTATATCTATTATTTAACAGATTCATTATACATCATCATAAGATAACAATTTTTTATGTTCCCTAAAAATTATATAAAGAATATAACATAATTTAAAAATTGTGGAAGTAATATTTATATGTAATTAAAACAAAATAAACCAATCATGTAATTTTTTTTAAAACAATTATTAATAGAATTAAATTTATTAAAAATTATCATTTAATATTTGGGAAAAATGATGCAAAATATAATCGAATAAAATTACCACCAAATAGAAATTTTACAAATACATAAAAAATATAGATAATGTAATATATGATAACATGAGACCACAAAAGAATCGTTAATATAAAAAATAATAAATACATTATAAAAAATATAACCATTTAAAATCATATAGAATAAAAAATATATAAAAACACTTCCATCCATGATGCTCGGCTGAGTGTAAAATATATAGATAGCACACCCAACCCAAAAAATAACTTGATCCCTTTATAAATTCCTTTAAATAAGGAAGTTAAACCATATATGATAGTTAAATAAATCCTATATCTACAATGAAACACTATATATATCCCCCAAAAGCATAAGGTTCAATACTCTAATTATATTCCAAACACATATTCAGAATTGATCTCGGCATTATATATATCAATATTGCATCATTATAAATGACTATTCAATACATTTCAAAATATAAAATACTCAATGACTATAAAGGATTAATTGATTTAATGTCTAAATACATTATATTCTTTTTTAATATGAGATCCTCAATATCTCTAAAAATGATATTCCAAAATCATACTGTTCTTAGAAGTACCCATCATAAATAATTTTTTCATAATCTATGGAGAGAATTGAAAAGAATTGACCAGATCAAATTATCAGTAAGGTTAATAATGGGATATATTAATAATTATAGGTTAATATGTTTATAAGTTCTTAATAACATATTATAATACATTTTCTCAGCATTAAATATATGTAAAACGTTACATAGTGAAAATGTATTGAAATCAATTTGTATCTTAAAGAGAGATCAATTAGCATGTCACAGATATAATCAACATCCAATTGTAATAATGTATGCATGTGGAATAATAATAATATAAAATAATAATATTTTTTCATAGGTAAATTAAATCATGTCTATTCATAACATTGTTACAATAAGTAAAAAGAGAACATAGTAACACATTTGAATTGAAGAAAACTATTTTCATTCAGGGATATGAATTTTCCTATCATGAAAACTAGGAGGAAATCATTATCAATTTAAAAAATGCGAACAATGATATATTTAGTAGTGTCTATTCATATCATCGTCATCATCATATCTTTAGATATCAATATCATTTTTCTCAATGAATTGGAGGGATATAATGGATCTATCAATCATGCAAACATAATTTTTTCTTTTCAATTTCAGGATATTATAAATGACTTTTCATATCATCATATAATTACATATTAAAAATATTTTTATTTCTTGAAAATAACATCATCATATTGAAATAAAATCTAGTGAAATAATAATTAGGACTTAATTGGTCCTTAACCTTCATAAAATAAAATTGATATTAAAGAAATATATCAATGAATAATGTTCCATTATAAGATAAAATGAATATATCCTGATGTAAAACCATTTTTAAATTGAAATCACTAAATTAGAATCAGGAATATTTACAAATATTAATGAGAATACATTCATAAAAAATTTATATGGAATCTTAAATGCATTGACTAGACATGACAAAAAAAATTTCATTAATTTAAAAATATTTATTATAAAATATTCATTTTAATCATTAATTTGAATTCATAAATTACATAATTCAAAAATAAAATATGATTATTCCCTCAAAACATTTTTTTGAAAGTAGAACAGTAAGAAAATGGTTCTTAACATAGGTATGAATCATTCAAATTTATATCTAATTATTTATTTTCAACATAACATGTATTTCTAATGATGTAGTGAAGGTACTAAGGGTGTATTGGGAATGACTAGATCCTGGAAAATAGATTCTTTGGTAAACTAGGCCTGAAAAATGGGTTTTAGTGAACAATATGGGTAGGTCGTATGGTTATAGAGAACCCTACAGATTGTGCCTTTTTTGATATATTATTACCATATATTTGGTTCATGATTTCCCTAACCATCAAGCCTAACAATGTGAGTTCCCCCTTTTTACCATGTTCCCATGCATGGTGGTAGCCCGATTTAGTAAACAGTGGGACCAAAATATTCAAAAGGTATTTTATGGGTAATTTAACCATTTTAGAAATAATGATCTATTTTAAGTCCCACATCCTCCTAATATAATTTTATGAGAGATTAAACTATATTTATCTCATTTGGAGCTCCTTGAAGGCCAAGGGTATATTTTGAAATATCTCCTTCATTCGAGATCTTATCGAGTTTCTGTTCATCATGTGGGATGCACAAGAGTAAGTACATGAGTGAGTTTGAGCATTTATTCTTATTTCATTCTCACTACCTAATTATCAGCATATGAGTTTTTTACCCTTTTAACAGATCTACTGCATTATTATATGAATAAATGGAAGATATCTTAGGTGGAGAGTCATACGACCATAAGGTGGGTGGTCTATAACTCATCACTCAAGGTCATTGATTTTAAAATTTATTTTCGGGGACTATCGATTTCATCGGGTGTCGTTTATAGAATTTATATTCAATGATTATAGTCAATTTAATAGGTTAGTTTTTATAATTCCATACATGTGATTATTTATTGGTGGATAATCCCCAAAACTTCCAACATTCCTTGTTGGATGTTATGCCAAAATTATTGTTTTAGTGTTTTGACACATTTAATCTAGTGTTCAGGAGTAACTTGGAATGACCTTCATAACGGTATGATTTTCTAGATTAAATTGATTGATTAATAATTTGAATGTTTTAATCCAATTTTACATCTAAGATCACTAATTTACCCACCTATGTTAAGTTCCAGAATTGATAATTAATATGTGAAATGTAAATTTAAAAGCATACTATGTATATGATTTGACCTTATTAAATATGATTGAATAGTAGGTTGCATGATCATAAAACCCCTTACCATATTAATGGAAGGTATATGGGAGAACCCTGATTATTGAAATTCCATAAATTGATTAAATGAATGGTTTCATGGTACATTTCCTTATTTCAATAATGAAATGCAAGTCTTGATCCAAATGGACTTATTAATAAATTTTGAATTGATTAAATGGTTTCATTCCCAATTAGACTTGTAATATTAATGAATTGTAATGGAATGAATCTTATGACTTGTACATGACTTAATTATTAAAATTTGAGTGTCTTAGATTGATCCCAACATGGATTTTTGATGGAATGCTTTATAAACTCAAGGAAACCATTCCTAATTCAAAGATATGGCATTCTAAGGAAGAGACCCACCTATGACCCGATCATTATAAATTTTTGTATACTTGGGATGACACAATAGGATCCCTCATTTAGTACTATAGGATTCCATGGATACACTCCTTGGATCCAATATTGGAATATAGGTTCCTTGGTTAAAGACCATCAGGACGAACCATTTCATAGCTATTTTTAACCTTAGATGAACCCTATAAACTCGGTAGTCATCTCATTGTATAATTATATGGAATATACTATTGGTATTACACTCCTTCCACCATGCAAAGATATAGATATTATATAGTTAGAAACCCATTAGGTGTATATTTCATTTTTTATTACCCTGGAACTTCATTATTAAATATTTTTAATAGTTCCTTGGTTACATTAGGGAACCTTCGCTATTATTAACATGTGACATATTTAGAAACTGGTAACAATCACATAATTAATTTGTTACAAGTTTAGTCACTAGCCAAGGGCTGAAGCGAGTACATGGGAATTTATTTAAAATATGATGTATTACATTTTATATGCATGCATGCACATCGTTATAATTCCATTACACGAGTAGGAGGTTATAGACACTACTAGTACTAGGGAATTGTGATTTATCTAAAACCCTCTCGTGGAGCCGTTTAGTACTTATAGTAGATTACATAAATGCATTTGTGGTAAAAAGGAAGTGTATAACTTCAAACACTGGATTTATTTCAGATTAGGATAGATCATGATATCTGATGACTGAGGTAGAGATATGGATTCTTGTGATAGAACATGATTTTAGTTATACTTTTGCAGAACAATATATGAATGCTAACTTATATCCCTGTATTCTAAATTTATAGATACATGAAATATCAACATCTGTTTCAGAATGTTATTTCAATTATTTCAATTATTATAACCATTGTCCATATTTCTATAGTGCCTCCTATTTACATATATTGATTCCCCTTTTTATCTATGTTTATATTTATCCATATTTATACATGTTATTAATGAGGGAATATTCTCCACATGATAACACCCAAGGCCCTAGCTTCTAGTCCTTATCTTCTGCCATTTTAGGAGATGCACTTGCGGCATTGTGGCATACGGGACTTGGGGTACTTATTTAGTGGAATCCGAGTATTGGATTTCACAATGTGGTATCATGGATGGTGTCTTCATACATTAATATTTAGATACAACATATTGTTGATTAGAAACACATTGGTAGTTGGTCATAAGTCGTGACTGGGCATCGTAATCACATGTTCGGTGTAAATTCCATGTTACTAAAAATATAATTTTCTTATATTTTTCCAATTATAGTTGAAATTATTTCATCATATGGAGATTCCCATGTAGAGTGGTGTTGGGTTTTCTGGTTTTCACTAATATTATATTTTATCCTTGTCCTTATGATATGAGGATAAGGAGAATTTCTACAAGAATCAAATTAGTCCACTATAATTCTCATCTAATTCATATTTCCATGCCATATTAGTGCATTTCACTACTTTTCATTACTTATAATGGTTGTGATTGTTGAGTGATGATATGATAGATTTCATATTCTTATATTATTCTTGGTTTTGGTTGTGTGATATCATGTATCAATTCATAAGGTTTTATGGTCCCTCATTGCTTGGGGTGAGAAATCTACTATGCCAAGCCATTATGCTACAAATAAATTGGTGTCATTTTCATTGATAAGGTATGTGGTAACTGATTAAAATTGAATGACTATCCATTATAATTTGAATGACGAAATATAAAAAAATTGATGCATGCCCTTATACAACTTTTCATCAATATTATAGGTAATGGTGCGAACCTAGTAATTAAATAAAAAATGAAATGAAACGTATACGTGACCATATAATGATACCTTCCCGTCAAATAGGATGGTTGGGGTAGTATTCCTTGTATAGTGAGTCTTTACTTATTCAAAATTTTTAAGTGATTCTATCCTTCTTATTAATCTTCTTCTAATTTATTTTCTAGGCATTTGTAGAACAATGACGGAACGTCATCCTTATATCATCTTCCAGTAGAGGGGAAATAATCATACTTCAAATGTGGTGGACCATGATCCAGTTATCTTACCACAACGAGTTCCCCATGGGGCACCACATGATGTACACGAACTGGGAATTAATTCCCATATTCGTGATAGTTTTTTAAATCTCATGCAGTCCATGCATGGTACTCCACAGCATGCACTTATGATGGTTGATCAATATCATGAGTTTCAATAGAAGCATCCTCTTACATTCTCATGGGATGGTGGACCAGAGGCTCTTGACTATTGTCTATAATCCATAATATCAATTCTTGAGCATCTATAAATGATTTTAGAGTGGTGGGTCATACTTTTTACATACATTCGTTGGGATTTGACCAAGCATTGGTGGAATGTGCTTACCTAGGATAATCCCCATCAAGACATGATACGAACTGACATCAAGATTGTTTTATATGATCATTTAATTAGCCAACATTAAGGGATGATAGATCCAACGATTTTATACCTCAATAATAGGTTCATATGTTTGTTTTGGAATATCCAGCACATTAAATTGAGTTGATGAACATTTCATCACATCTAGGATGTGATAAACATTAACATGCTAGATGATTAAAAGATGGGATCTAGCACGTCATTCGTTTATTGGTTGAAGTATTTCACCTTCATAATTTATTTTAAATAGTTCATCTTCCCCATTTCACTATCCAAAAACTAAGGGAATAAAATATACTGGGCATAAAGGATCTGTGCTATGTAAGGATAGTTGTTCTCCAGTTGTTAGGAAGGGTTCCCTTGAGGTTTCGTATCATCTAAGTGACAACAAGATTACATGTTTTGATATCACATTGTTGTGTCATAGGTGTGAACAATATTGGTAAATGAAGAATCATTATCATAAATTCATAGTGGAGTGTCAGTCTTGTGGATGTATGGTGCATCTTTTTCATTTCTGTAGGACCTTTCAACTAGATTCGAGTGGGAAAATATGTTCTCCAGCTCAACATTAAGGAGAAGGTTCTTCTGCACTATGTCTTGTAGGGAGTTGGAGTAGAATTTTATGGATATACCATGGAGGAAGTCATGGCCACAATATTCACGATCCAGATCAACAATAGTTCTAGAAAATAAATTTTGATCATGGTAGTCCAGCTATTGCCCATGGTCCAACATCAGGTCAGTTGCATGAACTAAAACTAATACACGAGGATAGGCTATGGGATCATATACAATATGAGTTACTATTCATGAGGCATCTACAATATTATATTCATTATTTTACATAGGATCTTAAAAATAGTTAATCTCTATATTTATCATGGAATGTCTTGAACTGGTGATATAGTAATACTATGGTGTAATGACACTAGATAATCCATTATGAGTGTGTACATAAGGAATATTACAATATAGGGTCCATCCCCTTGTTCTAGGCAATTACCCATTCATATGTAACTTCATTATTGTTAAGATGATATCCTTCAGTGTCATTCCTGGAATGGATTGGTTGGTTAATTATCTTTCTTTTATAGACTAATATAGCCGTAAAGTATCGTTTACATATCCATGGGTATCAATTATCTATATAAGGGTGAGTGGGATGTCCATGTTGGTGGTGTGGGACTAGGGAATCATTTTATTGGTGTAGTGACCACCCATATTTATAATCTCTTACTAAAGGAACATGGTTTTCATGAAATATATTTTCCTCTTGTAGAGAAATGTTTTCTAGGATGTCTTTTTCAATTATTTTTATATTTTACCATCTAAGAGTGTGGTAGAGGTTACAATTGATATTATTCTAAATATTATTTAGTTTCCATTTATTTATACATGATGGAACCTATAATGTTTTATGATATCTAGTGGTAGTTAGAGGATTTAGAGGCCAAATTCATTATAGGACCCAATACATCCTCTAGGGGATCTCCTATTATTTTATACCAAAACAACTATGGAACCCTCTATCTATATGTGGATTACAAAGGGTTGAAATAGATCATTGTAAAGATCTAGTATCCATTGCCTCGAATAGATTATCTATTCGAATAGCACAACAGAACTAGAGTCTTCTGTATGATTGACATGAGGTAGATATATCATGAAGTGAGAGTTGTACCAATAGAAATACATCATAAACCATTCTCTAGTATGTATGTTCTACATTAGAATCTAGTTTTTCCATTTATTCTAATGAACACCCCTTCTTTATTCATGGCTCTGATGAATCAGATGTTCCACCCCTATTTTGATTATATTTATTGGTCTTTATGGATGAAATCTGGGTGTATTCTTATACTAGTAGCGACCATTAAAAACATCTTGAGATAATTTTGATTACATTGAGAGGGTGTCAACATTACATAATGATTTCTATGTGTGAATTTTGTATCAACAATGTTCACTTCTTTTGTCAAACAAAATTGGAATCATGGTTATTTGTTAACCAAGAAAGTGAAAGTGTTGTAGATTCCATAGATCATCCCAAGAACATGTTTGATATATAGAGTTTTTTGGATTTTGTAGATATTATAAGTCATTCATACAAAACAACTCAAACCTTACTTCACCAATCACTAGTCTTACAGAGAAGGGGGTCATTTTCCTATGGTCATAAGCATATGAGAAATCCTTTAAGAAGCTAAATGGGAGGATTTCTTTAGCACCTACTATTACACTTCCAGATCCATGCATGGTTTATATTATATTCAGTGATGCATCATGAATCAAACTATCAGAAGATATAATGTGGTAGGATAGAGTTTTGAATTTGGATCTTGTCATTCGATGTCTCATAAAAAAAAGTACCCAACACACAACATTGATCTCACAGTTGTATCCATGCCTTAAATTGCAGGAGAGATTATTTGTTACATGAGATATTTGAGGTGTACAAAGAACACAAGAACCTCATATATATATTTTCACAGTGCGACTTGCACCTCAGATAATAAATATTTGTTGATTATTTACAATACTTTTATTTTGGTCTTTTTTATTTTCCAAGTAACGGATATATAGTCGTGGATGCCCTGATTTTGAAATGTCAAACATAGGCCATATGGAATGAAAGTGAAGAACAAAAGTTAATAGCCTTCTTCTTTGAGTTACATCTAGTGTTACATGATATTCATGAATAGTCTTACATATCATACTAGATATTTACCTCTTTTTATCCTAGGCAAGGAAAAGAGTAATTTTTTTGGATCATGAAGTCTGGGATCTCCATGAGAGCATATCAGAAGATAACCCACCTCCAGATTTATTTTTATATAGAGACAGAATCCTACATATTCATGTACATGCCTTCATCCTAACGAATATGAGGGAATAGTTAATGAATGACTCCCACAATTAATTGTGTGATGTTAATTTGGGAATCATGAAGACTTATCCAGAAATATGAGTATTAGTGGAATGGGATGAATTGTAAAAAAGAATGTATTATCACTAGGTGCTCCACCTGTTTATAGGTGAAGCCAGAGCACCAGAGACGTGTATTCTTGTTTCAATCACATCATGTCCTGGTATAGAAATGGCAATATGGTTCCATAGAATTTTTAGTTCATTTTATTAGGTCAATAAGGGGTAGTGATTATGTATGATTAATTATTTTCCTAATAATAAAATCATCCCACCTTATTATTATTTGATAGACTCTTTCAGTTGATGAGTTGTGAAAACAATATGTCTGTGAGGTAATACGACTAAATGGAGTCCCTGATACTAGCCTTTTAGAGAGGAAAAATATCATTACATCATGGTTCTAGAATGGATTGAAAAATATTATTGGAAAAAAAGTAATTCTAAGAATATATTTCCATCCTCAAACTGATGGACAAGAAATACATAAAATACAGGTTCTATTGGATATGATCCAAGAATGTGTCATTGAATTATATAGTTCATTGGTGAAGCATATCCCTATTATTCGTTTCCCCTATTATAACAACATTTAGGTAAAGATTCATATTGACCCTTTTGAGGCCTTATATTTTAAGAAGTTCATTTCACCCCTCTGCTAGATGGAGGTGAGTGATGTAGCCATACTAGGACCTCATCTCATTCATTAGTCTTTTGTGTAGGATGACCATATTGAAAAGAATACATCTACTGCTCAGTATAGAAATAAATCTTATGTCTGCGACCATCAATGTCCTCTAGAGTTCAGGGATTAGGATTATTTTTTTAAATTATTTATTTTCCATGCCATGGAATAGAAGGTTATAAAATAAAGGGAAGTTATCACCTCATTATGCTGGATCAATTGAGATTTTGGATATAGACGATTTGATAGCCTATAATTTGATACTACCATAGAGGTACCATGCTATGGACTATGCCTTCCATGTCTCATAGCCTCCACAGTATCATTCCGAACCATCCAATACCATTGATCCTGAGGAAGTTGAGAAATATGACAATTCTACCATTGACGAGTATCCAATGCACATTTTTTGACCGAATCATGATGGCGCTATGAGGAAAATCTATCCCACTGGAACCAATGCTATAGAATCACAACCGCGTGCACGATGAGACTTTGGAGAGGAAAACTGATGTGTGTGCCTAGTGTCTAGGGTGATTCTCATGCATTTTTCCACCACCATTGGAATGTGAATTAAGGGATGAGTTCTTTTATAAGGGAAACTATAAGGACCCAATTTTTCACTCAGGTATGTATCATTTAAAATGTTGTATACTTCATTATTTTGTACCAATTTGGGATGCCTAATGTGTTAGTGAATGTTCCAATGGTTTCTAGGTCTTGTTCAAATCCTGAAATACATATTTGGTTTTGGAAAACTATGCATGACACATGGTCTGTAGTAAAATGTGAGGGTATGCCCCATATATAGAGAAATCTGTGTGGGTGTTTCCTTTTTGTACAGTGCCTTACTGCATGGAGGTTGAATTGTTTCCCAAACTGTGCAGCCTAATTTTTCAGTTTCCCCTTTTACCCAAGTTCCTATATATGGTTGGTAGATGGCATGGAAAATTGTGGAGCCAAATTGTGAACATGGTATTTTGGGTAGTTTTACCATTTTCACTTAAGGATCTAATTAATTCCCTCCCTCCAAATATAATTTAATGCAAGATTAACAAATATTTCACTCATTTTCAAACTCTTTTAAGGACTAAGGTTGAAATTAAAACTTATATTTCATCTGAAATCTGATCAAGTTTCTATTCATCAAGTTGGATATGCAACAATATGCACTCGGGTCCATTTGAGCCTTTCATCTTCTCTCATGCTCCCGACCAAGTTATTAATGTAAGAAAATTTTACCATTTTCTTAGATTTAATAGAATTTATGCTGAATAAGAGGCCAATATCAGAGGTGGATAGTTATATGACCATAATGTGGGTGGTCCATAACTCATCCCTCAAGTTCATTGTTTTTTTAATTCTTGTGTTGGGCCAATTGATTTAACCGATTACCATTTATAGAATATATATTCCATGATTATATTCAATAGAAATATTTAGATATTCCCTTGGAAAATATGTGAATATATTTTTGTGGTTACACCCATAATGCCCAACATCCCATGTACGATGTTATTCTATAATTATCTTTTTAATATTTTGACACATTTTAGCCACTGTTCATGTGTTACTTATAATGAAAATCATAAATTTAATATTTTAATTATTAAATGTCCTGATTTATATTTTGAATTGAATAATGGAATTTTCCACATATGATCACTACTTGAACCTACCACACTAAATGCTTCAAATGATAATTAGAATTTGAAATGGAAATTCGCAAGCATCCTTAGTAAATGATTTGGAATTACTTAATATGATTGAATAATATGTTTCATATTTGAATAACCCCTTAAAAAGTTAATGGAAGGTGATTGAGTGAACCTTTGTTTTTAAAATTATGTTAATTGATTAAATGAATGGTGAAATGATACATATTCTTATCACACAAATGAATGGAATGATTTGATCCATTTTGAATTTCTAATTGATCATGACATGACTACATATTTTCATTCTCAATTAGTGTTATCAAAATAATGAATGGTAATGGATAGAACATTATGAATTATAGATGAGTTCATTATAAAAATAAGAGTGTCTGGACTCGATCTCATCTTGGATTCTTGAGGAAAATCCATGAGAACTATAGGACCCCATTCCAAAATCAACGATACAACATGCTTTGGTTGTGTCCCAACTAGAAACTGATCTAGTTCTAAATTTGATATCTGGTATGATGTTGTAATATCACTCATATATTACTACAATATTACGTGGATTAACTCATTGGTTACCATATTTGAAATCAGGTGTCATGGTTAAAACCAATTGGGACCAGTCACTGCCTAGCCCCATTTTTCGTTGGATGAATTCATTGGACTCGATAATCATTTCATTTGTGGCATGACTAGGACTATGATCCATTTATTACATTATTACCTACATGAAACACTTTAGTAATTATTGAGTTGGGGATCCTTGAGGTCTGAATTTACTTGGTTATTACCCTAGACCATAATTATTAAATATCATTAGATATATTGTAGTTACATCAAGGAACATTTAATATTATGAACATCTTAATTATTTAGAAACAACATAAAATAAAATAATGATTTTCTTATAGTTTTAGACACTAGATGACGTCCGATGAAGGTTCATGTGTATTTAGTTACATTATACCTATTTACATTATAAATTCATGATTGCACACTATAATAATTCAATTACATGGCACGATGGTTATAAAAACCATTGGTGAGGGCCCATTGGGAATTATTTCACTCCCTCTCCAAGCACCATTTTGTTCCCAAAAGTAGATTACATTAATGAATGTGTCGATAAAGGTAATAACATGACTTAAAACCTATGATTTCATACTGTTGAGGACAGATTTTGACAAAAGATGACAAAACCAAAACTTAGTATTCTTGGGATATTCATTAATATTATTTACAATTTTGTGGAAAATTTTATGCATAATTCCTTGTATCAATGATTTCTAATTTTTTAGATAAATGTCATATCATCATTAGTTTTTGTATTTTAATGCAGTTATTTCAGTTATTATTAATATTGTCCCAATTTCTAATATGCCTTCTGTTTACTTATTCTTCTTCCTCTACATAACTATATTTATATTTATCTAATGTGATAAACTATGGTAATGAGGGAATATTATCCCAATGGACACACCCTTATCCCTCACTTCTAGTCGGCAACATAAAGCATTTGAAGAGTTTTGATTTAGGCCTTGTGGCCCACCGACCTTGGGTCACCTATTAAGTGGCATCTGGGTCTGAGACGACAAAAAAACATTAGTTGAATTTATTTCAATTAACAATATAACAATATTTAAACATTTTAGGTAAAAGATCAGTCAAATTATGGATATGGGAGAAAATTGATGTTGACTGAAGTGTGAAAAAATATTTGTTTAGATTAAAATGTAATTCCAGTATCCATGACACATGATGTGAGGAAAATGAATGTAAATTTTATTTTTAATATATAAATATAAGAGAACAAAATTAAGGAGAATATTGGTTGATAGTTCCCAAAGATTCATAATTGGAATCATATTCTTAAAAAATCCCTAAAAAAATTATATTGTAACATAAATCCCTTCTCGATTTGGAAATTTTTGAATAATAAACTGCATGAATGAATGATAAATTAATGGATATATACTTCCCATAATATCCTTGGTAAGAACCACCATATACATTAATGGTTTTTATACACACCATAAAAAATATATATGTGTTGAAAGTTACATGTGTCTTTAAGAAAATAAAAGGAGACACAAATATCATACTTCATGATTAATATTTGTCGAATGGGATATTATATAAAATATATGAAATTGAAAATTATTTTAATTTTATGAAATTATAATTTAAATACTTATAATAAAATTTATTTTTCACTTATATCATTTTTACACATATATAATTATAATTCCCTATTACAATCGTTGTTTCCAAGTGTAAATGGTTTTTTTTTTCATGAGAAATATTTTTCATTAGATTTGATCATTGTATATTGAACATGGTTTCATCATATACTTATATTTAATTTTTAAATAATTATCAAATATTTTCATTAAATTTATTTTTTTGGTCACACATAATGTATAGAGATAAAAAAAATTATTACAGCATTCATGGAAACTCTAGGCCGTACATATGCATGAACAAGATTATCAATTTTCAATTTATATAATGAATGAAATAAAAACAATAATTTAACATTCCATAATTTTCAATATATAATATATATCATGTATAATAATGGAAAATATCCTTATTTCCATAAACGAAAAATGGAAATGAAAATTGAATCCCACCATTTCATGGAGATGGCAGTTGAGAAGCACACTTGAGTGAGGTTATCATTTTCCTAAATATTAAATGCTAAGAAGGTAAATGTAATTTGATAATTATTAAAGAATATAATTTTCATTATTATCCTCTTAAATATTAAAACTCAACACTATATCCATATGTAAAATATGGTGATGAGAAATGGATTATATCCCAATCAGAATTTGTAAGTTGTACGTACGCAGGAAATGTACATTCACATCTATTTTGATGTAAAAGTGGGTTAATAAAGGTGTTTTCGTAATAATAATACATTTTCAACATATTTATGATACTTTTTTTTATTATTTTAAAATTAATATCAATTATTTAATTACATTTCATAATGAAAGTAAAAGAAGAGTCAAATTTCTAGTGGGATGGTATGATGATGCCATATTCTTCAATAGGCCTCCAAGAGATCCCTTTTTATAGATAGCTGAAAAGGTAGTTTGTATATGTAATTTTTATATGGTAATTTATTCGGTTTCTGTCATTCTAGACTACTCAATGTGGTGTAGATTAGAGAAATGAGAGATCTCATTTTATAAGTGAGGGGAGGGGAACTCTTGGAATTTTTTAAAGGAATAAAATATAATAAAGTAATTACAAAGAAATACTCTAATTAATGTTTATAGATTCAATTATAATGTATTTTTTTACATTAATTAAATAATACAGTCTAGATAGGTTAATGTGGAGTTTTAATCCTTATCTTTCAGTTTAACACCTTAGTCAATATATTTCACACTTAATCACAGTAACACCTCATTCACTACTATAGGGTTATAATGTTATATATAAGTATATATATTAAAAATTATCCCACAAATGTAAAATAGAAAACCATTTCAACCATATTTTACCGCATTTACTATTTCTTGATTTTTATGATTTTTATCTATTATAATAAAATATTATTATCATAAATAGTCATTAATGTCATTTGTGATACTGTTCATTTAGATTGACATAAAATTCATTTTGAAAAAATAGAAATAAAATATAATAATTAAACACAACATTAATGTGTTTAAATCAAAAATAAATTTATTTTAATACCATAAATCACTCAAATATGAATAATTTCATTATTATTTTAACAATTTATTTTGTTTTTATTATATTTAAATAAAAATTTTCTCAAAATTGTCTATTCATTTAATGTAATTGTTTATTAAAAAAATAAAAAAATTAAAATTATTTATAAAATTATTTTATATTTCAAATAATAAGTTATTTATTAATGTATCATCTTTTACCCTTTTGGTACAACATTTGAGATATTAAAGCCATGAGAGAGAAATTCTATTTGAATTTTTTTAAAACATAATAAAAGGGACATATTAAAAGATATATTGAACCATGTATCCATATATTCATGACTTGGATAGACATAGTAGAACTAAATATATCTAATATGATAAATTAATGTGTATTTAATTCCATATCCAAATGTTTTAACACTAATTTACATGTTTTACCCATGCAATGGTGATAAAATTCTACCAAGTAACTATTCATATTGAGAAAAACTAAAAGGTACATATTTACGAAATTTAAAATTCATGCGTAAAAATATGCTATCAATTTGTGATCAATAAATATCTTCAAGTGGAAGAAATTAATTTACGGTAAAAAATAGGGAAAAAAGTTTTTATTAAGAAATTATAATTAATTATAAAAAAACTTGTTATACAAAACTCAACCATAAAATTTATTCAAATAAAAATAATTATATTATTAATAATATATTAAGACAAATTTAACTTTTAAACCATTTATAAACAAAATTGATCTTTTTACATGGTTGAAATAATATAGTTTTCAATAAAAATAATTATTTATAACTATTCACCTGAAAATTAATATTTATTGAAAAATACACAAAATTCACACTAAGATATTATTGATATTTTCAATTCAAAAAATAAGAATCAATTTTCAAATTTACGAACTAATTTTTAGAAAATGTAATATTATATCATTAAAAAATAGGAATCATGATTGAAAAAAATTTATTTTTAAGTACAATATAACTTTACAAAAAATTGAACAATTATTTTCTAATAATTAATCAATATATTTTTATTATGTAGGAAATATATATAAAATTCCATGTGTAGTTATTCTATTGTATAAAAAAATTCAATTACATAGTTACAATGGTCATATTTAAGAAATAATATTTAATGTTTCATTTAAACTAGGTGTTGTGCATCAAATACTTAGTTAATCATAATGATTAAACATTAACATATTTTGGTAATAAACTATACCCTATAATAAATTGTATCTCCATATTTACAACATACTATTATTAATAAAGGTGTTTATATTTGAATATTATTTTGTTGAAAACTCATATTGAAAAAATAGTTCATAAAATATATCTTAGCATGTAAAGGTGGGACACATAATGGTTACTCGAAATAACACATTACCAGGCTTCTAGATATGTATAACATTGTATGGATGTTAAAATTAATGTAAGGGGGCACAAAATGTCATCCAATTAATAATTTAGTGTGAAAAGGATCAATTTTCATTGAACTTTAACAACCACAAAACCTTAAATATAATATGTGTGAAAGACCATCAATTAAGAAAAAATAAAGGTAAAATATGGAATTTTTAATTCAGAATATATTCATAATATTTGAGATATTATTGTACAATTAAGATAGAGGACATAATATAATATACCTACCTGTTATATGTAAATTTAATAATAGAAATTATATACATAGGTCATGCTTCAATGAATTTACACTTCCTCTCTTATTACAAGAATATAATGATTAATTATTTATGAATAAATCAGTATAATTATATTTTAATAGAATATAAGATCTTTAATTAATTATTAATATCACAATGTATTTCAAAAAACCAAAATAGATATTATATGTTATCTAATATAGATAATTCATATATTAATCTTCAAATACATAACAATAATTCTATGTGTTCAACTTAATCCAATCGATAAATCGTTATCATTATGTCCCATCAAAAATAAAAGTGTATACAATAAAAATATTAAGAAATAGGGTCACTAATTTTACAATATAAAATTAATATCCCAAAAAATATGTAGATCATAATTTCATATATTATACATGTGAGTACCATGATTTCTATTAAAACATTATAATCATAATAAAATCTCAATGAAAATTGATATAATTCCAAAAAATAACAAAATACATATTCCTAAAATGAAATCATATAATACTAAAAATATTCCATAAATCCAGAAAATCTATAAATTCTATCAATGTAGAAATTAAAAAAAAATTCATCAAAAATCTAACAAGTTATTATTTCATATATACTATCTCATTTACATTATCAACAACAATAATATTTTCATTAAAAATGGATGTTATTATCTCAACATCGAGATCATATTAATGGTTATCTCTCCACCAATCATATGTTATCCATAAAATATACCCTCCCCATTATATTTCTCAATTTTTTTCATTACCATTCATCATATACTTTTAATTACAAAACACAAAACATCAATAAAATAATCCTTATTTGTATCATGATTTGTAAAATAAAAATTCAGTTGATTAACAAACTTCATCCACATTTCTCTTGGATCCCATTATTTAAAAATGTCAATAATTCTACTTCATACTTAAACCATTAACTTGGTTTCATCATCATATTACTTAATACTCCCATAATTTAATATGTAATATTTTGTCCCAAAATAATCAATAAAAAAATCATTACTTTTATATCCTTACTAACCCTCATTTTGAGCATTCACCCTAAGACATCAATTTTTATTATTACTATAAATTAAAAATTTAATAATTTCAACCATATATTATACCTTATGGAAAAAATTATTCACACCCACAGTATTAATGGAACAATTCATTTTTTCCTTATAAATTAATTACTCTATAACCACCTTTTCCACACACATAACTTCTTCTCTTTCATTTGAGAATATACCTTGAGTACTTCTTCCCAAATTCATACAATGTTTGAAGAATAATATTTACTCCTAAATGGTCTTCATAAATCTTTATTTTCCCCTTATGATGTATTTTAGGAATCTCAACCATGCATAGAAATCATATCATCTAATGACATAATCTACTGGGCATAATCACATTATTTTACTTTGGAGCTCTAATTTCTCTATTTTTCCCATAAGGAATATAATTCCATTTTCTGTTGCATTCAGTGTCAAAAAAGATCCCGTTTTTTCATGCCAATGACTAAAAACAAATAGTACAATGCGATAAATAGTAATCATGTATTGATACAACATGATTACAAGAAATGGTTGAAAGGACATCCAAACCATGAAAAATTATTTTGAATATATTACCCATTTAAGTTTATCTTAGTTTATCATTGACCATTACCTATAAAAATCAATCACGATGGTTTATACAAAAAGGTGAATTAGACTACTAAAATACCATGGAAGTGTAAATCTTGGTGCATTGTAAGGGAACACTCACCATGTCGTAGAATAATGGTTGACATATTCTCAACTAACTCTTTTAAGGTTATATCCCTTATATGCATCCATTTTGAAACCATGCCCTCTAGAAGTATACAGTCAGAGATATATTTCTTTAAAAACTACATAGCCTCATCATTAAAGAAAATTTAAGAAAGTATCATAGAATTAATCATATCCCCATGGTTCTCACTAATATTCTATAATATAATATCCCAATAAAATATCATCTGATCCTATTCTACCAAATAAATGGAATAAAGAATAATGTATATATAAATATTAAATAATCTGTGATAAATATTCAATATATTTCACATTAACACATGTATGAGGAATGTAATGGTATATATTATTTGGATACAATATAAATAATATTATTTTTTCATGAATGATATTCATAATATCATATAAATATCATCCAACATAGTTCTGTTTTTAAACATACGGTAAATAGAATATATAAACTTGTACAAGAAAATAGAATGATAACACATGGTTCATTGTAAGTATAATAATGTATGATAAAAGTAATTATAGTATAATATGACCAATAAACCATGAAAACATAGTAATGTTCATTTTCTATACATAAAGAACTCATACTAATAAATTTTTATATAATAAGCTAAGAAATAAATATTTATCTATATATAATATTTATATTGTTTCTGTGCAGGTAATGAGAAACCAAGATTCATAAAATAATTATCTGGAATGATAAGAATAAGAAATCATAAACTTCTGAACATAACTAAATTCAATCATAAACATGAATAAATATATGATTATAGCTAGAATGTGATTGTAGTCACAAAAAACCCTTTGAATAAATCTATTAGCAGTCATGACCCCTAATTTTTAATTGATAATAACTATAAATTAATAGTCATGATGAATAAATATGTGAAACAGTATATTTACAAAAATATCATTGCTTATCATAATTTTATAATTTAATATCAATATATTTTTACCCAATATATTAGAGGTATTTAACTGATTTTTCTATCACTTAAAGATATTTCTTTCATATAAATTTTGCAATAACATTTTCATATTTTATATCATCATAGATAGACTCATGATATATAATATGATTTCAACAATATATCATCATCATCATCATCATAGTCCATCCATAGAAATAATAATTATGGTATAATTCCATCATAACCCTATAAAAAAATAACTAAAATCAATGGATGTTATCATATATGACAATTTAATTAAAAGAATAACAGGAATATCTCATGTGGAAAATGACCATTTTATATTGATATAACATATTCAAAATCATAAAATTTCTGAAATATTAGGAATAAAAAATTATATGAAAAGAAACGTTGAAACATATAAATAATTTTTTAAATAATTGATCGATCATGATGGTGGTAAAATTTTTTACTTGTATATATGTTAAAAGACAACATTAAATTCATTTTTTTAAATGTCAAAAAAAATAATCCTTTAGGAAATGATATGAATATTCATTTGAAACATTTTTTAAAACATTTTTTTCTTGTGTAAAATTATTTTAACTAATACTAGGATAATAGTATATAATTTTTATAAACATTTTATTAAATCATATACACATCAAAAAAATTATTTCAAATGAGGAGGAATATAATGTAAGTTTTCCACAAAAATGTTCATTCAGTCTCTTGAGTATGAAAATTGATAAAAATTAAAGAAAACAAGTTCAATTTTGAAATATCCAATCTAGAATAATTTTCATTACATTAATGAAATATGTGATATAAAATATAATCATTGGGAACTAAATCATAAATATTCCCAATAAGAAATAACATTTTATCATAAATCGTATATCACATTAGTAAATTTTGAATAATAAACACCACGAATGAATGAAAATTTCATGAACATTTATATTCAATAATTTTCATTGATAATCATCATAAAAATAATACATGGTTAGTATATAGAAAACATAAAATATAGAAGTGGTGAATAAGACATGTCTGTCACAAAAAAATATATAAAATTTCCTTTTATCAAGTTTGATTTTTTTGGAGGCACAATAAATTCCATTAAAATAAATTAATTTTTTTATATTAAAATATAATAGTAATTTACATACATATAATATTCTCTAATTTACATATATAATAATTTAACACTAATTTATAAAAATTTCCTAACTAAAATAGTATTTCCAGGTTGTTAATAGTTTCATTTTCCGGATAATTTTGATTTGAAGATACAATCCATATTGATTTATCATGAACCAAAAATATCCAAAATGTTAATAATGATATAATTATTAATTATATATATATATATATATATATATATTAATTATAAAAATTTATTTTTATCCATTAAGATAGATATAAGAAAATATAATTCTCATTTCATAGAGATGGTAGGATATACTCATACATGAACATTATTTTCAACATTTAATAGATAAAGAAAAATATAGGTTAATAATAAATTCATATTACAAAATAAATATTGTCACATATATATCATATATATTCCTGAAATCAATCATTATTTAAATCTATGTAAAATGGAAATTGAAAATGATTGACTCTTCTTTTTTGGATGTGAATGTCAACATGTATGCATGGGCGACATAATAATTTTCTAATTGATTATAATGTTAGAAAGTAAATATGATATTATAAATAGAGAATTCAATTATTTTAAAAATATAACATATTAATCTTAAACCCATCTTAATAACCATCCCTAAAATGTGGTGGTGGAAAAATGAAATGGATCACGATGTTTATACGGTAAACTATATGTAGGTAAAAAAAATACATACACTAATTAAATAAAAAATAGGATAATATAATTTTGTTTCATTATAATAGTAATATATTTTTTCTTGTTGATAATTATGATTTAATTTTATAAATAATATCACATAATTATATTATTTAAATGAATAAAAATAAAAAAAAATTAAAAGTTTTTGGGTAAGTCAACTAACACTTTTTTAGTAGGCCACCATTATATACCCTATTAAGGACCCATTTAATCATATTCCAAGAAGAAAATCTGATAATTGGTTGATACAAAAGTATATAAGATATTATATAGGGTTTTTCTTGATCCAGATTTCTCCTAGTTGTGTAGATAAAAAGGTATGGGTGGAATTTTATACATGTGGAGAGGGGAACTCTTGAAGTATTTTAAAATATTAGTATATAATAATGTTAATATGAAAAAATTCATTGAAATTGATTTAGATTAAAATATAATGAGTTATTTGTTATAAATACCATTATAAAATAATATTTTTATTGTTTTTGTGGTGTTTTCAATCATATACCTTGTTTTGACACCTTACAAATCCTATTTTAATATTAATCATGAAAACACTTTTTTCAATATTAATGTTTAATAATTTTAGATATACTGATAAATTTGAACCAGAACTAAGCATGGGATAATAACGTAAATCAAGAAAATATCCCAGTTTACTATTTAATGATTTATCTAACCTCAAAATAATTTACCAAAATACTATTTTAATTAAATATCGTTAATGTGACTTTTAAACTATGCACATAGTTTGAAATTAACTACACTAATAAAAAGATGAAATTAGAATATAACACATTAAAAAATAAATAATAATTCACATGCATAAATAAAAATCTATGACTACTATTACTCAATCAAGATTTATTACTTTTAATATATATAAAATTATTTATTTTATTTTTATACTAGTTGAATTAATACTGCTCTAATATTGTGTAAGAATTTAGGGTATCTATTAAATCATTTTTCAGAATAAATATATAAGATAAATAAAATTAATTTTTCTTTAACATTTGTAATCTTAACAGAAAATAACTTCTTTTTACCCTTATTATATAATATTCTTTCCTTTAAAGTCATGTGGGTGTCATTTTATAGTTATTATTTTTGTAAATAAATAAAATGTTCATAATGAAAGAAACATTGAAATATATTAACATATATTATTGAAAGATATGTAAATGGTTGAACCCCACCCCAAAAATATGATATTTTCCATCATTTTTAATGCCCTATCCAAATATACTAACCAAATTTTTACAAATTAACCCATACCACGATGACACGCTGTTATTATAATTACTATTCATATTTACCAAATATGAATATAATTTTTTCAAATATTGTATTATTTTATTTGACATTATATATCCAAAATTGGTAGAAAATAATTTATGATACAAATACACAACATAATGAAAATATTGTATTCTTAATAAAAACCACTCATTTGTTATTAATATGATTCTAAAAATATTTGAAACATTAATATGATCCTAATTAAGTGAGATTGATTATTATAAATATAATATGACAAGGATTACATTGATTCCATTTTATAAGAAATGTATCTTTTAAGATGCCTGAAATAAAATTATAGATTATAATTTTTCAATATTTATAGAAAATCAATATTTAAAAAGAACCTAAAATATACCTAATTTAATTTTGTTATAATAATTTCCAAAATAAACATCATTTTAAAATATAAATTTTCAATATATTTTTAAAATATAACATATTCTCAAAAATATAAATATGAATAATTTTTTAAGAGAATATATACTTCTAGAATAATATAACATTACTAAAAAGTTAATTCTAATTACATAAGAATTAATAAATACAATTGAATAATGTATTATCTTTATATATATATTATAATTATAATACTCATGTTACTATCTGACAATTAAATGAATATTTTATAACTGTCATCTTTAAATTATAATATTATGTGGTTTTTTTAGCTCGGTGTTTCATTCCATGTATGCAATAGAACATAATGTTATTATTTTTAAATAACATTTGGTAACATATTATTACCTTCCTATTATTACATAATAATACTATATTCAGTGCACCAAGACTCCTTAATAAACATAAATCCTAACAGGGTGTTAATACTATTTTTCATGAACCATCCTAGAGTACCCTACACTAGGGTGACCAAAATGATCTTTGAAATGTCCTAATGGGAGCTCCTGATCCCCTAATGATGGAAACTTGTACATGAGAGTATACTAAACCCATTTTGTATATTATTTTCAATAATATATTAATTGTTCTAAACAAAAAACTAAAAGTTCACAACTATTAGATGATGAGACATTATAGAAATAATAATGATACAATAATAACAGTAATATGTATATAGTAACATAAACTAGAAGCACATAATAACCCAATACATCATCAAACTGAAGAAAAAATTATAAAGAGGAATGAAAATAATATGTAAAATAGACCTAAAGATTTATATATAGAACTCAATCTGCATAAGATACTTTCCACCATTCTAATGATAAACAACATTAAGGTATTCTAATATAATGGTTTCACGCGGCCATGATTCGACCAAGACAACTACACTAACTTGAAAAAATTATTTATGAATGACACCACATATGCCTTTAAATTACCAAGATATGAAAATACAGGCTCCACGAAAACTCATTAAGTGTATTCAGGGTGTGATGTTATAAATCCCAGTAGTATCCCACCATGTGTTGCATGAAACATTATTTTATTTATAAAAACCGAGGAATTATTATGTGAAATAAATTAAATAATGGTTAACAAATAATCCTTTCAATAAAATGTAAGTAGTATGTAATAATTATTTTATTACTTAATGAGTATAATTATTTGTTTAAAAATGTATTTATAAAAAATAAACAACAATGTAAATTCAGTTTTTCAACTAATTTCATGCGATACTAAGATACATAAATGTTTATATCCATAATCAATATCATCCACTATATTCTGTATACTATCCAATAACCAGTCCTATTTTAGGATATTACATCACATAAAAAAACATTATCAACTAGTGGATAATAATCATTAAAAAAAATTAACAGGACCCCAACAAAATAACCTAAGGTTTCCCTTGATGAATAATTCATTTTAAAAAGACCACCTACCAATGAATTTCATCAAACAGTTAATATAAATATTTAAATTCTTATACAATACATGATTTAAAAATACATTACAAGACACTTCACAGGATGATAATAAAAAAAATTAATATTCTCCGTCAAAATAATTTTATACTAGTAAACCATTTATAAACATAGTTTTTAACAATTTGGAATATAAAAATTCACCCAAAAATGTAGTGCATTGAAACACAAAACTTATCTAGGTGAAACCATTAATGTCATGGTGTAATACACTACTGAATAAGTGAATATAAATAAGGGGAATTTAAAGGCCATAAAACATAAAACCACAATATTTTAAATAATCCATGAAAAGTTTTTGGAAACCATTTTAATATGTGATGCATAAAATGAATAAAGATAATGGATTATGCCCAAGAATGATAATGGGAAAAACATATTAAGATATCCCATGAAGAATCATGTTTAAATAAAATAGAAAATAATGACAAGATGAGAAAGAGGAGGACTCAAATCCATGAAGACATAAGGATATATTGTTGATGTATAGAGGATAAAATCTATATAAATAAATAATAGATATTGATTCCATTTAAATAATTTAGAAATTATGGGAATGGTCCCACATTAACAAGGTCAACCATTATAACAAATTTTTTACCTTCCTTCATTGTATATAAAATATTTAATCCATAACCCAACTATTTCATGGTTATCCAATTCTATTTTATCAATGAAGCCTCTCCTCACAGGACATCATAGATCTCCACATTGTCCTATTAAAATGTCTCCAAATATAGACTACATCATAAGATATTACCTTTTGGGTAGAATGTGTTTGGAGCTACCCTTTATCTTCCCAAAAACATTTTGTCCATAAAATTAATATTTTCACAAAATAAAATGCCTATATAGAATTCTGTGAGTATATCTCAGTTGAACACCACCAATGATGTCTAAAAATAGCCAAAATAAAAATATTTTGAATGAAAGAGATAAATAATTAGCCGTAATTAAATTAAAATATAAGAAACAATTAGTATTATATTTTAAACAAACTTAAGATAAGATTATATTCATATTCAATACATAGAACATCCTAGTGATTAATTCAACCTTTTAACATGTTTAATGGATTAGGAAAGTTCATCAATACCGATGAATATTGGAATAAACCATGTTCTATATCAATAAAGAAAAAACATTATAACAATTACATTATCCTAAAATCGAAGCCTCAATCAAGGTGGAATGAAACCGCTAGGGGGATAAAAATCCATACCCTTCCATAACCGATGAATTGAGTGGTGTAGATTAAAATTTTGGTTCAACTCCACATGTGGTCGTTGATCCTGAGTTCTAAACCCCATTCTATGAATCCATATGCACATGCATCAATATTCGTTTACTACACATAACCACATTAGAACCAATCATATATAGAATCATTATCAATATCATAACAATATATACTAAAATGACAATTTATGTTACCAAATAATCCATTAAAAAGTTTTTCATTTATAACAGATAACCATTTATCCCAATTCTAATTTCACATGCCTAGATCAATAAGCATATTTAAATACAAAACACGATTTATTAGCACATAAACATTAACAAAATTTAACCTATTCCCCAGCAAAGCCAAACAATCTGTTATCCATTACCCACAACTAGAAACAACTGCCTATAATCCTTTCATAATCATTACATTTTCTAATTTAAAATTTCTACATGGGATCTATACAATCACAAGTTGGTTTCACTCTTTAAATTTCCATTATCCTCATTCGGTATGGCCAACACACCCTATACGTGACCCTAAATCAGTCAAATCATACGATATGAATTTGATGGGGATCACATGGTGTTAAATTTGTTTATTTAAACACTCGTTAAATCAAATAATTAAAATGACAGTAAGAGAACATTCTGTAATGAGTAATAACATAACCGAAATTTTAAAAATAATTGTAAAACCCGAATGATATTACATGTAGATAGTTTCCTCAAATATATTGATGATCAAAATCATATCAATGCTTTATATAATGATTCAATCACCCATTAAAGTCTTAACATGGATCTCACTAGAAAATTATATCTTTGGAAGATCATGTAGAGATTAGAGAGGGATGCATACCCTAGACCAAAAATATTTTCATGAGTGATATTAGACATATATGGGTCATTGATCATCAACCAAAGACACTAAAAATGTACTACAATTAAAAGATAATCACATTTTGGTTGTTGGTTCATTCCAGCTCTCATATATGGTTTAGGGATGATGAGAGGAGGAAAGCCCCAAGTTAAACAAAAAAATCATGAGGTGTAAAGTTTTAAATTTATTCTGAAATTACTGGGCCATATTATTTCCTTGGACAATTTTCCATATCATCTGAAAATATTGTGCAACTCACTATCAAAGGAAGACTAGGTAACATGTTTACCAAGGAAGGATGAACAGTTTAATAGGCCATGCACTGACTGTGCCTTAGGCCTCTATCTATGGTTTCATGGTTACCTGGAAATTCCAAATAGTTTTATTAAATGTCCGACAACGGTGTACATTTGAAATATTACCTTGGTTCTTCCCTGTCACATGTCATGAACCATTGTAACACCCTCAAGACATTGAATACACCCCCAAAAATTTCGTTAACCAAAAATTATTGATAGAAACCAAATTTGAACTTGTAAATACCGCCATAATATCCATCATCATACATATTATGATTACTTAAATATATGTTTTAAAAACACGTTCACCAAAACAAATATTAATTTCAAATATCCTATATAATCTCCCATATTTGATAATAATTATTCATAAATGGAATCTTAATAGAATGAATGTTTCTAAAATAATTATAAAATTCAACATTATTGTACAATTTTATGAAAATAAGTTAAATAAAAAATCCATGAAAAAATGAATTTCCTCCATAATAAAACACAATGGATCAGAAAAAAATTCATATGGAATATAACAACAACTCTAAAAGTATTTGATAAAAAACTATAAAATAATACTCTATCTTAGGAATGGAAAAAATATAATGAAAACATACCACTAAAAACTATCAAAATTTCATTAATATATCACCATTATGGTGGTCCAAAAGAAAAATATGATGATTAATTTCAATATAGTTAATAATATATATGGTTGTTATGATTAATATCTATAATGTATATAATTTTTTTTGGTAAAATCTGTGATAATTTAAATCTTTTGACATATGAAATTATTTAATGAGATTATATTTATCTTTTTTTAGAAAACTTTTACTAAATGTTTTTCTATATCATTGATGTAAACAAAAATAAAAATCATTTCATTTACAATGATGAATAAATTATAAGACTGGAAAAATTAAAACATTAGAAAATTATCTAATAATTCTATAAAATGAAATTCTTCTCTTAGTGTTGGTTCTATATAACATTCCGGATGTGTTCTAATATAATTAGAACAAATAAAAAATTTACATTAGTATATCATATTATCTATACATTTAATTAATGCAGATAATTAATATATCAAATTCTAACAACTTATGTAATATTTCATCATAAATTTAAATTTTAAAAAATTTAAATTTAAAATATTGAGTATCAATTCTTAAATAATAGAATAAAAATATATCTGGGAATAAAGAGTACCTAATATATTCCCATAAATATAGAAGTTTTTTGGAGTTAGTCAGAATAAATCAAGAATTCTATGATACATCTCAAAATATATTCATCCATACTGTCAACTATAAATGTATATTCCAGTTCTCATATTTCCATTATATGTTTAAATAATATGCTATGAATATTTTTCATTGTCTGTTTTTATTTTTTAATATCATCTTCATGTTGATTTAGGAATATTTTAAATAATAAATATCCTCCCTCATTCTAAAGTATTTTTTAATATAAAAGGATAATGATAAGTGAAGAATAATTTATGGTCACATTGTTTCAACCACAACTAGATTTGTTTTAATAAATTAAAATATGAATTGCTAACAATAATATTTGTTTCTATAAAAATGATAATAATATTATATTTTATATTTTACCACTAAGAATGTGGTGTAATATGAATTTGTGGTTTGGAAATGATTTATTTTTCATGTTTCTCATCAATGAAATATCTATTGTTTTATCACGAAGAATTATAGTTTAGGTGTTTCAAAATATGAAATTTGTGAGTGCATGAGAAATAAAAATAATGAGTATAAATACATACACATGCCACATATATATATATATATTTGTAGAATTTAATAATTAATATTTACAATTTTTTTAAAATAAGACTATAAATATTTGGTTGAAAATATCATGTTTTAGATGTGATCTTCTGATCCAATATATTTTTCACTTATTAGTCATCAGAATAATTATTAACAATTAACATTGATCTACTGGAATAAATGTGTACTAGTTGTGAATTACATTAATGGACGAGAAATATCAACTACACTACCTTATAATGGAATTTCGTTATATTTTCATGGAACCTCACACATAGTAATATAGAGTATATAATTCCTAGTGTAATTTTAATCATGTAATGAAATCTTCTGATAATCACTATTAACATAGTTTGACCTAATGGTTTCCTAATTTTATCATGGTTTAGTTTATAGAAGGTAATTTTCCTAATACTAATAATTTATACAATTTCAAAAAAATATTATATAAAAATATTATATAGTTATATTTATTTATCCTGGTTAATTTCTGTATTAGTTTTTATGGATGTTATGATAATAGTTAATTTCATATGTAATCCACATTTGAGATTTAATTTTCATGTATTCCAAAAACCATTTTGGGATAACTTTATGAGTTGTTATAAAGATAATATCAATGATATGAATATTAAAAATAATAGTGTCATAATTTTTATTTGATAATTACATATGTAATATGTTTTATATTAAAAAATTAATTTGATATTAAAAGTGAAAAAATCTATCATACCAATATCGAGGTTGTTGTTAAAGTCCATATTGTTCCATATTCAAATTAAATAAAAGTTCCAATAAATTTATATATTCATTTAAAGGTGGTAGTTATATAAAAACATAAAAAACATATCTTTGGAGGAAATAAATTTTTACATTTAATTTAAATAGGGGAATGTTATTTTGAACCATGGATGATAATAGAGTAGAGAATTATTCAATCCTTGATAACAGAGAAAAATTACCTCAATAATACATTATACAATCTTGGATAATACCAATAATTATTATTTTTTATATGTTCTAAAAAAATCCTTCCATTTTTAAGGAATTATTTCAAAAGCCCCATTTTACTCCTATAATCAAAAAAACCATGGGATTCCCCACTGGGGACAAAACCATATTCTATTTAGATTCACAATTCTTTTATTCAATAAAGAATATATCATTGTAATTAAAAGGAATTATCTTCCAATTTAGAATCAAACATTTATAGGAATGAATTATGTTCACATTATTTTTTAAAGGAATTTCTTTTTCCAACTAATTGATCTAAAATATCAATGATAATATCACTACGATGTTTCGTGATGATTGATTTATTTCTAGGTAAAAGTAAATTTTGATATTTGTAAATTTAATGTTAATCCTACTATAACTTTTTAGAAGTCTGGTTTCCTATAATCTAATTTATAATGGATTGGATAAAAAAACATGTAAAAAAATAAGACGAGATTAAAAATAAAACATGGACAAGTATATTCCAGTTTTATAGATTTGTATAGGAATTTATTACATGAAACAAAACTTTTCCTATTTCTTCAATAGTTTTTGGTGATTTTTAGAAAATATACTATGAAATTATATTAATATTTAATCTCAAAAAAATTCCGATGAAAAACCATTATATCAAATCTATGATGTTTATATTTATTACTCAAGGTGAATACATTACATCGAAAGACTCGGATATATTAAAGTGTATCCTTCATTAAATTCCATAATTATATAAAAGCATCACCTCATATCTGATGAAACCAAAATTGTATTATAAATTCACATGAATTAATATTTAATTCCTCTAAAAGTGAATTATCTCCTTAATTTTAACATTGAAAAATGAAAATAATTTATAATATATTTTTTCTAGAATAAACATAGTTCTATCGATATCTTGTAATACACACAACATCAGGTTTCAAAAGTAATTAATTATTCTTTTCTCAATTAATTTAATTTTTTTTAACATTAATAGAAAATTTATTTCATGAAATAATTAACAATTTTCAAATTATAATATCATAAAAATAATACGGTGAATTTTTGGGATTTTTCTGAAATGTTTTTTTAATGAGTAGTTAAAAACCCTAAATTTTAACTAATATATTGTTTTTGTATATATAATTTATAATGATTAATTATGTTCTAATTATGTTTTAAATTAAAATTTGTCTACTTTTATATCAATTAACTCAATCTAGGACATTGAAATAATTTTCAGGTTGAATTTCGATTTAAAAACAAAGTAGACATTGGAACATTTTCACTTTGAGTACCCGCTCTCTCATCATGTCTCTTATTAATTATAAATTTTTATTCAATGAATGTGTAATAAATTTTAGAAGAATAATATAATATATATAATTTTAATAATTTAAAATGGATAATATGCTTAGTATAAATTTTCACTGAAATTATTAATGAATGAAGTTAAAATTAATTATCATTATTAGCGTATGCAAGTGTTTACCGTGGAATTTAACAAATAATATAAGAGAGGAAAGGCCAAAAATATTATTGTAATTTTATTTTATGAGTTTATATTTAACTTTTCCAAAAAATAGAAATTTACTTCCATTTTGAATTTAATATGAACCATATATCATGTTATGTATTGAAACAAAAAAAAAATGTATTGTCTTTGCTATTACAATCTATAAAAAAACTTGCTAAAGAAGGAATATAGTTAAAGTAATAAAAATAATTTTTAAATATAAATTATTGGATTTTATTAGGATATTTTATTTTACATTTTAGATGAAATAATTATTTTACTTGAATATGAAACACTGACTTTGTAATTATTTAGTTAATAATAAAATGAAATACACAATAATAAAAATATAAATGTGATATAAATTGAATGAATTAATATATTACATTATTATTGTATAATAATATATCATATTACGTTACTGTTAATAAAATATCTTCAAATTCCATAATTTTTTTGATATTTTTTAATTCAATATAAAGGAATAATGTCAAAATTGTCAATAATGTTTTGTGAAGGTAAATTATATAATATTAAATTATTTAAATTTAATAAAAATACTTCAGTATTAAAGGAGTTTTTAAATTATAATAAAGAAAAAATAAATTCCATTCATGGATCATTTGTTCTTTTATATTGGATATATTGACACATAAATATTAAAAACATTGTAAGTGTGGTTAAAGTTGCAACAATGGTTTTCATATTTGTAGTTCATGTGTTATAAATAGTTTTCAAAGAACATATGATATTTATTTTATAAATTATATATTGAAAATAAAATCATTTTTTGAGAATAATCTATAAAGGAATTATTTATTTTAGTATTAATAGATAAAATAACTAGTTGAAAAAGATTAGTTACCATTCTGAAGACCAAAAAATGGTAAAAATGAAGAATCATAGATGCAAAAGGAATAAATGTTTAAAAACAATTTTTTATTATTAATTAAGGGTATTTTTCGACCATATCATCCCTGAAAACCATTTATTAAAAATATTTCATTCCTTTTAATAATATTTATATCCCAATATTGAATACTTTTGGGTATTTACAAAAAAACTCAACCGTCTTCAATAATAAAAGTACACCCACACTACAATTTTCTTCACATTTTAATACCACATTGATTCAGACAATACCTAACCAAATACCATACAAAACAACCCGACCCCTTCATCATAGAATGCATATTTTTTAAAAACGTATGGTTTCTAATAATGTAGTTCAAACTTAAGGTGGATACCTAAAGAAGATGTCATGTTCTTCAACAAACATCTTTATTTTAGTTCATTTTCCACCACAAATAATTTTTATTAAAACATGATATTATAATATAATCAGTATTTTCCTTATACATGGTTGTTTTTAAGGTAATATGATTAACTAAAACCATATACAAATCCATCAAATGACTAATGAAATCATCATTAATTTGAACAAAGGATTTCCTCCCCTCAAACAAATGTCATTAGATTACCCATTTCCACCGCACATTTTTGGGTATGAAGATAGATATAATATTTACATATGATATTCATAACATATTAATTATTATATATTAATTATATCATATATATTATTTTACTATCAATAATCTATGTGATATGATAATTTCTCTCATGTGTATGGTTGACTATCGCCTCACGATGTCATGTGATTTATCTTTCACTAACCCTTCAAATAAAAGGTGATAATGATAAATTTAATTATTAAATTTGAAATAAATTTTATAATTAATATATTAAATATATATTTATAATTTTCAGAAAAAAATATATATCAATTTATTTCATCCCTTTGCACTCACATAACTATGATAACATTTTTCATGTAACTGTGGACTACCGCCTCAACGAAGTAACATGACGTAGTTTTCATCACAACACCATGTGGATGATATATAATAGAATAAAAAATGGTGGATATTATATTACTATATTTTTTTAAATAATCTATATTACTTACCTTCATTTCATATGTATCATGGGAAAACATAAATGTTAATCATTTATACATACAGCTGACTATATATATGATAATAATTTATATCATTTTTCATAACAATAATTAATGATTGGTTTTAAATGTATAAATGATGTAAAAAAGTAGATATTATTTAATTATTATTAATAGGAATATGATTGAAATATATAATATTATCATGATAAGAAAATTCATAATAGAACGCACATGAAAAAACAAGGAAATTAACAGTTGAAATAATGAAAATAATGAATGATAATTAATGAACTGGTAAGATAATTTAATAAAATGACTGAATATGATATTAAAAGTATTATTATAGTCTTGGTAAAGGTTTATAATATATTATAAAAAAAATATATTTATTTAATGAATTTTTAATTAAAATGAAGCATGAGGTAAGGTATTTCATCTCAATTGATATCCCATTGAGAATAATGGGATATTATGTGCCAATTATCATTTATATAGTGTATATAAATCCCTTGTTGACATGAAATATCAATATTAATTCATTCTTAATGGTATTAGACGAATAATTTTTTATCATTTCATCCAATGGGATTTAATTTGAAAATTAACATGTTGAAATGTTATTGTACAATATCAATTTATTTTATAATAATTAACTTTCTCTTGAAGCAATCATAGTCTTGTAATATCATTAACATAGTAATTACAATTAACATATAAATAAATACTCTAGAATGATAGACATGATTATTTATTAATCTTTATACCATAATTTCATATGGTATTTACATTTTTTTATGTTTATTACTATGGAAATATTAATACAATGGTATCCCTTATTCAATACAGATATTGGCCATAAAAAATAATGATTCGTTAATTAAATTCATTATTTGATGTTTTAGGAATTATTTTAAAATACAGTGGTTGTTAGTTCCCAATATAATATAGAACGTTTAAGCATCATATAGTCTAATGAGAGAAATTAGTTCGGCCAAATTAAATGGATATTACCAGTAATATTTGAACAATCTTGTGTAAGGTATTGATAGAAGAGGTATCGCAATTTCTAAACCATGGAATCTAATAATTAATCATTTTATAAATTAATATTATAGTTATTATTATCAATTTTATTTTTCAGAAGATATTACCTCTTTATTCATTTAATTTCTAGTTATTTAATTTACATGAATGTGTTTTCAGTTATTTAAATTTTTATATTGATTTTTTCTTATACTATTATTGAAATGGATTGTGTACTCAATTGTTTTCTATTATATGTTGACTATGGTCACTGATTCCAAATATATTGTACTATACTAAAACCATACTAGTAATATGTTCTTATACATATTCTGTTTCTTTTCCCTATATTATGAAGATGATTCCTTTGAATGTGTTTTTGAGGATGTTGATCCTTTTCAAATGTTATGTTCTATTTTTTATTTTATATTCTCAATGTATAATGGGTATCATGTATGTACCCAGTTCCCAAAAATTTATACACTAATTAGTTATTTATTATTTTATTCCTCGTATATATTACAATGTATCATAGTAAGGCACCAACCTGTGATACTAGAGTTAGCGTAGATATTTTTGGAATTAGTGGATGTTTAGTAAAAATTGTGGGAACCAGATTTATGAAAACATATATTAAAGAAGACCCCCAATGAATGATTTTGAGGAAAATTATAGAAGAAAAAAATAATGTTTTTAAGGTATATATTATGTAGGTTTTCCTAGAAATACATCCATTTTTGGATACCACATGTGGACATTGTTCTGGGAAAAGTTTACTATGGGTAATAAGTCAAAAAAAGGATCATATGAATTCCCTCCAGATTTACTAGTTATATGTGTAAAATCATTATTTTGCTCCTGGTTTAAAACACATAAGGGGTATTACTAACATATTTCATAATGTTTTACCATCCATTTGGATTCCTTTGAAAATAAAAATATCCAAAATAAACCATGTTTATGATTATGAGATTTTTTTCATAAATATTTCAGTTTATGATATTTATCTCACTAGTTATGGTTTTATATATTAAGCTATATAATGTTATTATATATTCTATTGTATTCTGTTGATTTGAAATGGAACCCTAATAGAATAATTGTTTCAATACTCATGGTGGATATAGATATTTCCTTATAGAGATTGCTAATACCACATGTATTTGAACTGAGAATATTATAGATATATTGGGGAGTTTAATACAATTATGAAAAATAAACATTATTAGATGGATAAAGCTATATCATGTTGAGATTATCCAATTCTGGATCACATTATGTCATATAGGACCCCATCATTTATTGGGAGAAATTATCCAATTGAATTTTTATAGTAGATGAAATATATGATGAATTTGTTTTTTGGATTTGGTTTGTGGTAAAAAGGAAAATGTTACAATTTTGTGTATTGTGTCAAAGGTGATGTGGATAAATGGTTGCTGTTGATGTAGAACAATAGGGAGGAAGACGAAAATTACATCATCGATTGGAAAGAATTTATAGATAAATTTTCATTCTAATGTTTCCCTTGTGAGAAAAAAATGGGATCAAGTGAAAGATACATAAAAAAAATAATAAGGAATTTAAGAGACTGTTGGTGTATGAGGTTGAATTTATAAGTATAGGTAGGTATGATAATGATTAAATAAGAAACATTGAGTGCATTATTGATAAATAAATATATTTTATTAGGCTATGTATCTTAAATTCACTTATCTGGATAAAAATTTTCATCACATGATGAAATAAAATTATGTACCATCATACTTTGGAAGGAATTATATAAATATTATATATTCAATGAAAACAACCAGAATTAGAGGTTATCCAAATAGAAATAGAAATGAAATTATTTAAATAAGAACAAATATATGACTCCTCTTCCATAATGAGATAATAGTTGAAAAAATCCCACGTGTAAAATCCTCATAAGAATACGAGTTTGAAATAATTGTGGAGAATTGTTTAACCAGAATATTGATTTAAAGAGGAATAATGAAACCACTTCTATTCAATGTATAATCTATATGGATATGTTGAACTATTAAAAATAATTATCCAAGAGTAATAGTGATCTAAAACCAAAGTGGTTAGGTGAGGTGGCACTATTATGCAACTTATATATTCAAAGTAAAAAAGACTACATTTATTGTGTATTTGGATCCCATAAACATTATGTAAAATTATTTTATTGATGATATTATATTCATAAGAATAATGAAATATATATGGATTGTAATGAAGTCAAATTAAATAAATTATTTGAGAGAATACGTTTAAAAGAATTGATTAAAAAATAAAAATGATTTAATGGAATGTTTAACATCTTGCAAAATACACTATTGAGGGAAATATGACCCTTAATATGATCATTATGTTGAGATAATGGGGTTTTCATAAAGAGACGATTCATGTGTATAGAGTGTTTTGGGCAGTACTGACTACAATGAAACTGATGTACAATTTTTTAATGATGTGGATAATAATATCATTGATAGAGCTAATATCATTTTTGGGTCTAATGATTACATATAATAATATATTATTTACTAATGTAATAAGAAATAATTCATGTTTTGAGTATATTTTTTCAGTACTTATGGTCATTACCATATTCTAAGAGAATACAAGATGTTGGTACTCAACTGTTTGGTATGTCTTGATAAAGAGAAAAATTATTTTTTCTGGCCAATATAATATAGATATATTAACTTCACATCTAAAATTTGAAGATATATTTTTCATGAGTTTAATTTACACTATATAAGGAATGGAATATGTTGAAATTCAAGTGCTATTGGGAACTATTTTCTAGCCATTATAGGGTTTAGTAAATAAAGTATCCAAATATTTTCACTCACTAATTGTTCATAATATCTATTAAAAGGTAATTTTACTAATTCACACGTAAAAATTAAATGTTTTATACTAATTTCTTGGAGTAAGGGATGATTTGATAATTGATCGAAGAACAAAAAAAGGTGGAAATTGTTCTAATGAAATAAAAAACATACCAAGTTGTTATATATACTTATATTCATATACAGGAAATTTATTCATAAACTCTAGTAAAAGGATATTGAGAAAATAATTTATCCCATTAATATAAATTAAAATGATGTCGTCGAATCTTTTCACTCTTATTTAGTTTATTGTTTTGTGGAAGTTACTCGCCTCTAGATAACCCACGTTCATTTGACCAGTTACCTCTATAGCTCTCTATTAATCCTTGGATGTTATTATACTCCTCCATATACATGATTTTTTTCACACCAAAAATATTATAATTAGAATCCATATTATTTGATTATACCATATGAATTTTGTTCATACCTTTATCTCTTATTAAGAGGATACATTATAAACCCTTTTATAATGTGAATTTTTTAATGAATAGTAATTGAAAATCTCAAACCCTTAATCACATTGGCTACGATGAAATTGTCAGGATAAAATTTACTTAATATAGGGATAATTAAAAAGCCCATTATGTTATAATATAGATATTTTTGAATAAATTTAAGTTCATTGATATCCTTTAATTCATTCAACACATATTTGAAAAAAACCCACATTATTCGTGCTTTGTGAACACCATTTTGAAATATTTGTTTAATAATTTTAGGAATTTAATTACACAATATAAACTGATTTTTTAAAATAATAATATTAAATATATCCTACGGTGGTGTTTTTTTATATAAAAAAATGTTTTATTTTAAGATGAATAGTGATACATAGTAAATTTTAATGGTAAATAGCCATTTAGTTTAAATATTTTACAATGTTAAATTATATGTATTTAATTGGGATTATAGTAAAATTAGTTTTGAATAATAATCATTAATCCAATTTTTGTCATTGGAATCATTTTCATTTTTAATTTTTATATATAAACATTGAAATCCTATAATCATTTCCCATTTTAAACACGAAATTCATTAATGGTCTTTAGGATTATTTTAAATATATTCTTTTCCACATCATTGAATTGAAATAGGAAATATTGATTCCATATTTTGAAGTAGAATAACTTTTTATGTCAAATAATTTCATCATATTTTTTATTGAAATAATTATTTATTAAAATAAATAATAATTATTGTTTTTAATGTAAAAATTAGTTTAGTGTGGGGTTTATATAATAAGATATGAGTAGAAATGGAATAAATTTTTTTATTAATCTTATATTTTGAACTTATTTCTACTTCTTCCAACAATCTATCAATAATGAGGAAATACATTTCTATTTAAATTTTATATGACCAATATAATGAGTTCAGTGAAGAATAAGAAATAAAATGAGCATTCCATGCTTTTAATATATATATATCATTTCTATATGGATTAATAATATAGGGTCTTTTATAAATATAATTTTTAAATATTATTTATTTTTCATAACATCATTATTTATTTACTAATTTAAAAAGAAATAATTATTTTACATTCTATGGGAATTGTAACATAGAAATTATTTAGATAACTTCTAGATAAAATAAATGATAATAAAATTATTAGATGCGATAAAAATTGATTTAATTATTATATTATGTTATTTTTATAAAATAATATAAAACTTTACATAAGTTTGAATAAGATATATTAGAATTAAATCTTTTTCTTGAAATCTTTTAGTTCAATTTTAATTAATAATGTCAAAATAGACATTAATGTTAATTTATAATATGTTATATTTTTAAAATTGTTTTTAAAATTATGAATATTTTTATTCTAAGTAGTTTAAAATGATAATAATTATAATCTATGTTCCATACATGTGAAAATAATTCTTTAATAATTAATATATTTACCCATTATATGTAATTACATCGTTTAAGCTATTATGGTTAAAATAATTTCTTACACGTTATAAGCGCTAGTGTCCAAAATAATTTCCAAAATACATTTTATTTTAATTTCATAAATTTGATATAATATTTATAATGATTGGTTATAAATTAAATAATATGTATCATTTTATTTTATTATTAATGGAAAAAAATGGTTTCTTTACAATACTAGTTACCATAGTGTTAAACTAAGATGGTAAATATAACAAAACATATATATTAGTAGAAAATGTATAAGATATGTGATTTATTGTGTTTTTGAGGGGTGGATAAATTATATATTCTATCAACCCCATTAATTATTATTCATAGAGCCAAATGAGTTAAGATGAACCACCGAATTATGAATACTTTTGGGTATTTACAAGAATACCACTCATCCTTAAGTATACATGGGAACTCACTCTCCACTCTTATTCAAACAAAAAAACATTTTTCAACCAATAAATAAAAAAATAACTTTTAATATTCCCTCAAATGATTATATAACCCTTATTTTGTTCATAAATCTACCCTTTCAAGGGTCTAGTAAAAAACTAAGGAGGATACCTGAAGTATAGGTAATGTTCTTCAACAAGGGGTTTTTTACATCTTTCTCGAAATTATTCAATTTATATTAAATAATGATGATATAATAAAATAATTAAATTATGTAAAACATTCTCAAATTCAATAAAATTGGTTATTAAACCATAATTCTGGTTTATGTGAGACTACCACCTCGCGAACCGAGGTTGTTTTTTTTTCTTTTTAACCTCTTAAGGATAGGTAAAATGATGGATATAAAGTATATATATTATATTTATAACATATGTAAACATATATAATCAATATATAACACATATATATATATATATCTATATATTTACATTTATTATGTGTGAGGTACAATAACTTCTTTTATGTTGTACAGTAGACTACCGCATCACAATGTTATCTTATTCATCATTAACTAATGTTTCACATGGAAGATCATAATGATTACATAAATTATCATATATGATATAAATTATAGAATTATGATATTAATTACATATTTTTCATTATTTAAATATAATATATATCATTTTACCTTTTACATTTTCACTAATGTATAGATTATAACATCATTTGTGTACATGTGGACTACCACCTTCACGAAGCAAGGATACTCAATTTTCATCTCTAAACCACATGTATGATATATATATTAATATATGTATATAATATGTAATATATAAAATTATAATAAATATATAATGATAATATATTACATAAATTGTTTCTATAATAATCATTAGAAACTGGGAATGATACTCATCTGTACACATTGTCTATCTTCTCCTTGATCATAATATATATGATTTTTAATAATTATAATTAATTATTTTTTTTAAAATAAGAATTTAAGAAATAATATTATAATTATTTTAGGGTTGTAATTATCAATATTATAGATCTATATAACAACTAGTGGAATCAGATCTTTTATAACTAAACATGCTGGATAGTATAAGAAAACTGACTCTCAAAACAAAGAAAATAATTAATGATTATCATTGAATAGGTAGTAATAAGTTATAAAAGGGTCATATCTTATATTTATATATTAATATAATCTTATTATAAGTTAATAAAATGTTTAGAACCACTATACAGTATGTTAATGAACATTCAGTCATAAAGAAGCATTAGGTAAGTAATTTGATCTCAATTTACATCCCAAGGAGACATATAATTTTTATTATGAACAAATTAACATTTATGAGGTGTATATAATATAAATATTGACTTGTACTATCATTATTGATTATTTTATCATGTTCTTTTGTGTTTCACATTGAATTATTTCAACCATGTGTATCTGAGATGAATATATCCTTATGTTAAAGTCGTTGTACAATATAACATTAGTTTGGTATTATTAACATTCTCTTGAAATAATTACATTATAATTATAATTTTTCATAAGACATTAAATTTTCCATAAATAACAATATTCTTATATATTGTATTGGATTATTTTTTAAACTATTTAGGATTTTTACAAATGGTGTTTAATTTGATTATTATTTGATTAAATGGATAAATATTGATAAACTATAATCCTTTAATAAGTATGTATAATTTAGGATATGGAATATTTATTCATGATTTAAATCAGTTATTTGATATATTAGGGTTTCATTTGACATATAGTGATGGGTGGAGCCAGGTATAATATATCTCCTCGTTGCAGTGATATCTATCTTGACACAAATTAAGCTGGCCAAATAAAATATGTTTCAACCTATAGTATTTAAAATATCATGTGGATGGTATTGACATCCTAGGTATCATAATTCATGTTATCATGGAACTTAATAGTTTTGAATTTTTAATTAGAAGTTAAATTATTATTAAAAATGATAATTTAATATATTTTTTCTATTGATGAATTTCATTTTCAGTTTATTGATTAAATGGAATTTTTTGAAGTTATTAACCTCGAATTATTGATTATTACTTGTCTAGTTATATAAATGGAATCTGTTCTAAGTTATTAAAATTTACATAATTATTACTCTTATTGATTCATGATATATTGTGTTGTACTAATCCTTTTCTATGAATTTTGGATCGCTATTTTTTCAATATTCCAAGTAACGAAGATGAATCATTCTAATGAATTTATAAGGATGTTGATATTGTTATTTTTTTGTACAATGTTCTATTTTATATTCAAAATGTGAATTGGGTATCATATTGTTATTTGGTTCTCCAAAACTTATAAACAGATCATTCCATCAATATTTGACTTCTTGTATCTATGCCTATTTAATAATGAAAAGCATTTTCTTTTAGATTTTAGGGTCAAGTCAATACATGTATAAAATTGACTGTCTATTTTGTGGAATTTTTATATAACTTAATTCACCCTCACTATCCTAATGTGGAGTTTATGGTGACCAGATATTCATTGTATGACCATATTTAGTAAAAAGGGATTTACAATTATAATTTAGATACTCTACACCACAATCACCCCACATTGTGATGATCAATAGGGTTTATATATATCTTATAATAGAATCTAGAAATTTAATTATAGATAGTTATGATAACTTTAAATCAATAAAATATTTTTAATTATACCTATTGTAATCATTAACTATGATATATAAATTCTATTTTATTCTTATAATTTAACTTCTATAATTCTAAAAACATCTTTTTGAACTAATTATAATAATATTTAAGATACGAATTCATGTGTAGTATTAAAGATAATCATTCATTACATACAATACTGGTAAGACTCATATACTATAGTAGAGTAAAACTTATTTTATAGTAGTTCCCCCAATTATACTGTCAAAGACATCATAGAAATGTTCTGAACATATTAGTATCCAAACATGTTATTCCAAATACAAATAGAGTCTGCTACAACAAGAATTTATTGTATTATCCAATTACTGTATTACTATTGGTATATCATGTAAAAATTATCATTTCTATCTATATATAAAATATTATTTCTATCAAAAAATTTAACAAAAAAATTATCACTCCAAATGTTCACAAAGTTACATTCATCACACAATTGGAAATACTAATATGGTATTACATATTTACCGTAATGTGATGTACAATATAAATTTATTTTATATCGATAAAATAAAAATAAAAAAGTATATATTTGATAAAAAGTAATATTGATTCCGAATATAAATTCATTATTAAATAAATTTGGAATGCTTTGGAACTAAACTGATTGGTGGGGCACTATATATTATAGCCCCTTCATGCATCAATAGGACATATGAGAAAAATTATATTTGCCAAATTAAATGGGTTTCTATATGTACTATTTAAACTCTCCTGTGAAATGTATTGATATTAGACGTATCATGATTCATGAGAGAATAAAATCCAATATTTTATCTATTTAATCATTAAGATTTTAATTATTAATTTCCATGACTTTTTTCCTCGTTATTATCTCTGGATAAATTTCATTCACAATTTATTGGTTCATTGGAATGTGTGTTAAATTATTTACCTAACTCTATTGATTATTCCGTATCCAATAAATTAAATGTAAATTTTAATCAATTATTTACATTACTAAATTGATTATGACTATTGATTCCGGATATATTCTATTTTACTTAACACATAATCATAATTTGAGATCACCATTGTTTTGTTTCCTTTCCCCAGGTTATGAATATGAATCATTTGAATGAGTTTTGAAGAATTATAAGTTTATTATTGTATTATGTACTACGTTTAATTTTCTATTGCCAAATGTAAAATTGGTATCATGTAAAAATGTGCTTCTCCAAAACTAATATACTGATCGGTATTTCTACATATTTGATACCATAAAACTATTCGAATAATATATGTTAGGAACCATGTCAAGACTACTATGGTTGGTTTTTTTATAGTTTGAATCCTTAAAAGTTAGTAGGAACCTTTGGAACTATATTTTGGAAGAAAAATATATTATAGAATGTGACAATTAGATTGAAACTAAGGATAATTACAGAAGTAAATAATAAAGTTTTGGTGTGGTAAAGATTATGTGATTTTTCGTTAAAATGTATCCCTATCCATATACTAAAAGTGGATGTTGATCTAGAAAATAGGTAACATGTACTAATACCTCTGAAAATGGTGAGTCAAAAATGAGATGGGAGTTACTAGGTAAATGAAAACATTCCCTACTGTAAAAAAGTTTTAGAGTCTTAATGGATATTCCAAGAAAAAATCAAATTTTATATAAAAACCATTCTGAGTGATTGGAATATAAATATATCCACAAGGAAACATTGTTAATGATTATGAGATTAGTTATGAATATAATTTTTCAATTTATGATATTTATTTATGTAGTTTTGGTTTTATAATTATGGTATATAATTTTATAATCTAGTAAATTTTATTCTATTATTTTGAAATGGATACTGGAAATAAGAATGTTATCAATACTCATTGACAATATATATATTTCCTAATCGATATGGCCAATATAATAGGTATTTAATGGGATATATTGTGGATATATTTGAGAATATTAATTAAATAATGAGAAATATATTTTACATTAAAGAGATACATATTCCACTTCAAGGGTATCTTAAGTTAGATCACATCATGAGATATAGTCCCCTATAATTTTTTTGGGACTACAGATCCAATTGATGTTTTACAATGGAATATATATATATTGAATGATATTGTTGGAAATGGGTTATGGTGAAATGGAAAATTATACACTTCTAGTGCATTGTATCAAAGTCATTAGTGGACAATGGGGGATGTTATTCCAAAATATGTGGTGTGAGGAGTAAATATAACTCATAGAATGAAATTATATTAATGATACATGATTCAATAAATATTTCTATGATTAGAAAAGGAAGATGAAGAGAGTATTCATTATAATAAAGAAATGGTTGATGAGGGAATTTTCGATTATGATGATACCTTTATATAGCTAAGTAGGTATGATTTGGATTACATAAGGAATATAGAGTTTACTATCAATCCATTCTTTCATGTTCTTATGATATATATTAGAATGGAACTGGTCTCCCTTTTTTTAATCATGTGATGAAATAATTTTATATGATATCAAAATTGGGATGGAATTATCTGAATCATATTTATTTGAAAAAACAATAAAAATATAAGGTCAAATGAACACCATGAAAAAGGTAATGTATCATAGAAGAAAAATGAGATGAATGAATTTCAATTTCTGTTGTAATAGTGGAAATAATGAAATTAGAAAATGAAAAATGCAAATGTGAGTTTTTCATAAGTGTGAAGAAAAGGTTCATTCTGTTAGGGAATTAAAAATAATAATAAGAAAAAAAATATTTTGTTTTTTAGCTGAAAAAATTATAGGGAACTACAAACACAAACAATAAAATTTCTAAGGGAATCTACTATATAATTGGCTAATGGGAGAAGCCCATGCTTTACTATTGATATATCTGAAAAATACTTATTCTGGTTCTATATATTTGTATCAAAGATTATTTCTATAAAATATTTTATTGATGATATTCTCATCATAGGAATTATTTAATATAAATGGATTTTACAGCAATATAGTCTTATTGAGGATTTGATAACATATGTTTTGAATAGGGTCAATGACCAAAAAATTGATTTTGTGGAATGTTTAAAATCATTGAAAACACAAGAATGATGGAACTATAACCTTTAATATTATATTCATGTTATGATAATGATGTTGGGATAATGTGCCGATTGATGTGGATCATGTATTTTGGAATGTAATGACTACTTTGAAACAAATTCATTATTTTTTGATGAAGACTTTCATCCAACAATTTATGTAGTTTGTAAAATTTATTGTGTTAATGGATAATATCCAATAATCTGTGTCTTATTTAAAGAATTGTTAATAAATCATGTTTTGAATACAGTTTTTTGGCAATCCAGGTCATTACCATGTTTCATGAAAAATACATGTTAAAGAAATTAACAAGTTTTTAATGAGACTATTAAATGCTAGATTATTTTTTCTAGGGAATATAATGATGATTACTGACTTTCCTATTCAATTTTTAGCCATATTATACACTTTAATTATGGTTAGTTATTTATGGGATGGATTATGTTGAGATTGTGTTGTTATTAGAAAACATTTTCAATCAATATTAGTTATATTAAATATAGGGGGATTATCTTTTTACACATTAATAAAATATATGTTTTGTTAATAGTTTATTTCATTTATTTCATAATAAAAATTATTATTTGGATATTCATTTCATAGAGTAAGGAAATTATTGTAAATCATTCAACAAACAACCATATAATTAAATAGTTAATATCGAATTGAAATAAATAATGTAACTAAATTTCCATATATTATTAGAAAAAATATAATTCCTCGACTCATGGGAAAGGACTATGAGATAATATGTTATCTGATTAACATAATTTCGGATTACATCAGTGACCATTTACAAAAAAAATTGGATTATGTTTTTTTGGAAGTTAACCATCCCTAAATCACTAATTTTTTTGTGATCCATGACTGATATCAAACTCAATTAATCCTTGGAAATTACTCATATCTTATATTTCCATGATTTTATTTTCCACTTATTTTATCTTAATTTTAGAACATATTATGTGATTATTCGATATTACATCATTCTTATATTTATCTATTATTATGCAGATATTCTATTAAACCATTTACGTGGTGATTTTTTTTAAAAAAATCGTATTTGTAAATTTAAAAACCTTGATTAAAACAATCATGTTTAAATGAAAAGATGAAATTTATTTATAGTGGGTATAATTTGAAACCCCAATACATTGCAATATAATTAATTTTGAATAAAATAAATTTTGATGATATCATTTAATGAATAGAAAAACCTGTTTGAATAATACACAATTTTATCACCCAATTTGAACTTATGCTAAGAATAAATTTTTACACGTTTTAAAAAAATTTAAAAAAATAAAATCATTTTTTGAAATATTCATTTTAATATAATCCTCTAGTGAATTATTGGGGGATTTTTTAAAATATTCATTTTTACGAATAATGAATAATATTGAATTTTAACTTAAAAATAAAATTTCCTTTAAATAATTTATATTGTTTATATATATATTGAATTGGTTTTAATAAAAATTAGTTCAATTTTATATAACGTAATTCCATTCATAACATTGTAATCATCTTAATGCTGAATTTTGACATAAATTATCTTTTGACTTTTGAACATTTTCTTTTTAAAACATATTTAATCATCTTGTCTGTAGGATTAATTTTAAAATGAAAAATTTTGATATCAATTAATTGAATTCTGAAAAACGGATTCCTTATTTGTCATAAATGTTTTCCCAATATCATATCAGGTCAATATTAACATTTTTTCTATATGAATAGTGAGTTCAATAAAAAATAATTGTTGTGATTAAGGTAAAAATGACTTCACTATGGGATTAAAATGATTACATAAGAGTGAGAATATGAATAAATATTTTCAAAATTTTATTATAAGAATTCATTTAGTCCTTTTTCATCAATTTATATGAAATACTAAAATTTATTTGAATATTAATTTTAATATTTCCTATATAATAATCTATGTATGGAAAAAATCTAAGAAGGAATATTAATTTATTTTAATATATATGATTCTTTTTAATGTGGGAAAAAATAATAGTGGTTCATTTATTAATATATTTTTTAAATATTAATTATTTTTATTATAAAAATTTAATTTATTTTAATTTTTCAAGATGAAATATTTATTTAAAATACATAGGAAATTTCGATGTAGTAATTATTTGTTTAAACAAAAAAATTAAATATATGATAATAAAAATATTAAAAGAGATGTAAATTTATTGAATTACTGGGTAATATTATTTTTCAGATGAATATAACATGTTACATAGGTCTATAGAAAATATATTCATATTAAATAATTCTATAGATATTTTTAAATTTATTTTAAATAAATAATGACACAATTGATATTAATATTATTTTACGATAAATTATATCTTATTAAATGATCTAAGATTACTTAAAATATATATAATGAAAAAAATTAAAATTATCATAAATATAAACTAAATTCAATTAATGAACCAATTTATCTTTCATAATTAATACATGGATAATCGAATAGTAAAAATATAGTTATCGTGGTTATGGTTTAAGTCATGTTTTTTAATGTTTCATGCACTTGTGTAAAAAGTAATTTTATACACATGTAATATTCATTATTTTTTAATTATATATGATATAAAAAATAATTGGTTTCAAGTTCTATTATATGTTTTTATTTATTTTAATGTTAATAGATAAAATACATAGCATAAAAACCCTAGTTTCCATAGTGAAAAACCAAAATGATTGAAATATTGTAATATATATGTCAGTGAAAACATGTATAAATAAGTTTTCTATTTTTTTCATGTGTGGGTCAACACATTAATACATACACCCTAATTAGAATCATTATTATATCCTATTATGGTATGATTTTCCTTCGAATAAGAAATACATTTGGATATTTACACAAATTACACTCCACCTAAACTGTAAAAGGGAACTCACTTCTCTCACCTCTCCACACTTTAAAAAATCAGCCATAACCTACCCAAATTAAATACTAGATTCCATACACTCATTATAGATAAATAATTTAGTTCATAAATCCATCCCTTTATGGCTTTATGGAAAACTGAATGAAGATACCAGTAGAATATGTAATGTTATTCAACGATCATCTTTAACATACTTGGTTCTCCACCTCCAACAATTTTTTAAAAACATTATTATATTCATACATAAATATATTAAATATTAAATGAATGATTTTTAAAAATTAATTGTCCTATAACCATATTCACTTCCATCAAATAGGTTATGAATTCATTATTCATTTGTACAGAGGAAAATCACCTTGAGAACTAATGTCGTTCATTTTTTCATATCAACGTCTAATGGTTTTTTAAATTGATTGATGTAATTATATATTTGATATTTATAAAAATGTTACACCTCTATAATAACAATATAATATATAAATATTTCACCTTCCATTGCATATGATATATGATAATGTCTATCTTGTGTATGGAGGACAACCACCTCTCGAAGTGATGTGATGTTCCTTTACAGACGCTTCACATGGAAGTTTGTAAAGATAATATTAATGATTATATGTGATATTGATTGAATAATATTTATATTTATGACATATTTATCACTCTATAATGATAAAAATTACCATTTTCTTTCATTCCGTTTCACTCTAGTAAAAATGATAACATCATTCTTGTATTTGTGGATAATCACCTTCACGAAGTGATGTGACTCAATTTTCATCGCCAATTTTGATGGATATTATAAATTAGTATATAATATGGTATATATGATTATAAAGTAATTTTTTTATATTACTTACTTTATTTTAAAAATGAACATTGATAAATGGAAAAGTTACTCATGTGTACATATGACCAATCTTCTTTATGATCCCAGCAAACTATTTTTTTCACAACCATCATTTATAATTGATTTTAAAAGACTAATTGTTTTAAAATATTATAAGTTCATTATTATTTTTCAGGAATTTATTTAACAATATAATATTTTCATGAAATTGATCTTTCATAATAAAACGTAACGGTGGAAAAAATATAATTAACACACAAAACTATGAAACTAATAAAATATTTTTAACAAAAAAGTAATAAGATGTTATGAAAAGATCATGTATGATATTTTAAATATTAATATGGTTCTAGTATAAGTTAATAAAATATTTAAAAACAATACACTAGAAGTAATTTAACATTCAATTATAAAGAAAAATAAGATAAATGATTTCTCCTCAATTTACATCCTAGTTATACATATTTGTTAATATAGACCAATTCACTTTTACGTGGAATATATAATTCCCTTATTTACACAGATACCAGGTATCAATAATTTTTTGTTTTATTATATATTTCACATTAAATCATTTCTTATAAGTGGACTTGACTTGAAAATTACCAAGTGGTAAAGTAATTGTATAATATCATTTTATATAGTGATTGTTAATATACTCTTGAAACAATAACTCTCTTGTAATAATCTATCATTATTCATTAAATTTTATTTTAAATACACATATTCTTGAATTATGTATATGATTATTTCCTAATATGTATACCATTTTTATATATGGTGTCTTCTATGAAGGTTATTTGTTTTTTGGGGAAATAATGATAAATTAGTATACTTTACACAATACAAATATTTAATGATAATGAATATTGATTAATGAATTAATTTTATTTTTAGATATATGTGTAATTATTTTTGCCTATAGTGATGGGTGTGTTTGGGTATCATATAGAAACTTGATGCATTGTTATTTCTCATGAAACAAAGTATACAGGCCAAATTTAATAGGATTATAACTGTATAATTTCAACTATCTTGGGATATGTCTTGAATGAAGTAGTATCATGATTCTTAATATCATGGGAAAATTAATTAATTATATCCTTGATTCATTTTTCAATTATTATTATGCATGTTATTTTCTCAATTATAATTTTGCTGGATGCATATCGTAATCAATTTATTGATTAAATGGAATGTGTTTTTAGTTTTTTACATTTAAATATTGATTATTACTTATACATGTTTTCAAATGGAATGTGTGTTATTTTATTACCATTACATATTTATTATTATTATTTACTCATGATAGATTCTAATATAGTACACCCTTTCTGATAATTTCATATTACCAAATTGTTTTATTTCATCATTTTGTGAAGATGAGTTATTTGATTGAGATTCCAAGGATGTGGATCAGTTTTTTTTCTTTACTGTGTTTTATTTTTAATACCCAATGTAAAATGTGTATCATCTATGTATCTAGTTCTACACAACATAAAAACTAACCATTCCTTCAAGATTTTATTCCTTGAATTTATGAAAATGTAAAAAATTTAAGCACCGACATCGAGCTACTGTTTTCAGGGTCATGATACACTTAACATTGACTAGGTAATTTCTGGATGTTTTATATAACTTCTTCAAACAATACTATACCATTGTGGATTTTTTTGTGATATGATGTTTTTAGTAATACCATTTTTATAACATAAGGTTTTAAATTTATAATTTATATACTAAACTCTATGATCACACAAAATAGTGATGATCAATATGGTTCACATATTGCATAAGATGGAAGCTGAAATATTAAAATTAAAGTGTTTATTTAATTTCAGGCCTAGAAAATATGTCTAATAATACCTACTGAATTAATTAATTATGAAATAAATTTATTATTTTCCAATAATAAATATATAATTTCATGGTCTAAAATGGTTCTTGTGAACTAGCTATAATGATATAAAAGATAAAAACTAATGTTTAGTTTTAATGATAAACTTTTATTACTTACATTATTGGTAGGATTCATAATATCTAATTATTAAACACATTTTTTTGTTGTTCCATAACTAATATCTTTCCAAAAGTCATATCAACGGTATTAACATTTTAGTAACGTAACATGTTATTCCATAGACACATCGAGTCTTCTACAACACTATGTCACTACAACATTAATTCACTATGATTATATAATTATATCTTCTGAACATTATCTCTCATATCTATAGAAAAAACATGATCTCTAACAGAACCATTAATAATAAATTTTCCATTAAAAATTTTTAGTAAGTACATATCATCATATAGTTGGAAAATAATTATATGTTGGAAATTATGGCCTAAAATATTATTTACATTAAAAATTGATGTATTATTGTGACAATAAATATATCCCAAATTTATAATCTAATGTTGAACATTATAAAAAAAAGTTCATCCTACACCCATTACTTTGTGTATATTAAAAATGGAATTTTATCGAGTCTTGTTAGGAGAAAATCCAATATTGATAAACCATGTTTTCAATTTTTTAATAGTCATAAAATCATTCTATAAATAAAAAAGATCAATGTGTTTGGTACCCAATAATATTTAGGTTCTTATATTTTAATAAAAAATCATAGGGACCTATATCTATACAACAATATGATGTCTAATAGATTCGAGTTCTCTAAAAATATTAGAATTATGAGTTATAAAGGTTTTAAAATTTTTATTAAGAAAAATGATCACTCTAATGTACTTTATTTAGAATATAGTAAAGAAAGTTTCATCCATTAGAACATAATAGTTTGAACTGAATGATGATATTATTTAAGTCAATCGTATTCTTGAAGATGTAAAATTATGATTAAACTATAATAGGATATTTTAAATCTTCTCATCAGTTGAAGAATAATAATAGATAGTATTTTTCAAACTATTAATTATGTTTTCTTAATTTAATTGATGTTTCCATTTAACATTGGTGGAAATAATTATAATTAAAATCCAAAATAAAGGCCTGTACAGAAATCTCATGTTTAATTTTTAAAAACATGTTATCTCCTTTTGAAAAATATATCTTAATATAATTCGGTTCATTCATCAAAATTTTTATGTTTTCCATTGAAAATAACATATATAACACTATAACTTTCTATAATTAGGTACTTTTATCAAATTATTATTATTTTCCATGCAAAATAAAATATCTAACAATTATATCTAATCATTAAATATCTGACATTTCAATTTTTGATGATTATTTTCCAGCATTATCTAATATAAAGGAAATATTATCATATCATGTGCAACAACCTATTATCTCTTAGAAGGGTATGTTCATATCATTGTCTTTGTTTTTCTTTCATATTAGGTGAGTATATTTTACCCGAAAGAGGGAGGATTCTTATAATGATAAAGTCACTGATTTAATATATTTTTAGCATTTACATGGGATTTTAACTATTTTCTGTGAAGTTACATGATGTGTAGTAGAGCATCTTGATGTTTATTATAGGTCAGACTAATCCCATGTGTTGAATTCAAAATGTGATTTTTTAAACATTATGTAAGGGTTATAAATCATGTAATCTGAAATTCAATTTTTAATTATGAAGGTTATTAGTTTTTTAGTGTAACTAAAATTTAATGTGATTCAAGATGTGTAGAATATTACACTCCTTGTATTTCCCAGAATTATAATTTTTTGGTGTCAGGTTTCTGTTTTGGTTCTCATTTCATTACCCTCCTTGACTAGGCCAATGCACTTACAATACGTGTTTTTGGGCGTGTTCATTTTCATTGTATCAATCCATTATACAACTGATCAACATTTCTTGGTTCTTCATCTCTTCATGTAATCTTTCCTCTTATTTACTCTCTTAATAGTGGTTCGTAATCCTTTCATTATAGAAATTATTAATAGTATTTTGTTTTATATCAATCCTTTTCACTATTTGGTTATGTGTTATATTTCAAAATCTGATCATAGGATTCTAATCCCTATTGTCAAAGGTAGTTAGGACTTCTAGAACCTTAAGATAGGTTTATCTATTTAATAGTTTTAATATATTTACTTTATTATTGTTGGTACTATTTTTCTGAGGTTTAAAATGTAATTTTATTAGTTTAAATTGTCAAATGAATGAGTTCACAATCAAATAGTCTTTTTTCATTGAAAACAAAATTTCGTTGACTGGAAATGGAGAATGGATTTTAAAACCTTGAATGAGATTTGAAATACATTCAATTTTTTAAATAAAAAACACTGATCATGGTTTTTAAAAACAGATGTTGACAATCCTTTCAAAACCGAAACCTTGGGTAAGTTGAGATAGAGACACATGTAGCCTTCTTTTCGATGACACCACTATGAGGGAACCTCTAATATGTTTCTAATCTATGTAAATCTTAAATGTTTGGTCATGTCAAAAAATATTCATTGTTTGGACTGTTAGTGTTTAGATGTATTTTCTAATAAGATGGAGCTCGATTGGTATGAGTGTTGTAGTTTATGGTTGTTTATTACTTGATAGTTTAATTAATGTATATTTACTCACTTGTTTATATAAATTCGGTATCATTACCTTTTTTCATGATTTGAAAACATGGAATGAAAATTTTGAAAATGAAATGATATATTTCATTAATTAATTTAAAATTTTTTTTATAAAAAAATTATATATTTTGTCAAATAATGTACTTGTGCATTCATATAATTATAAGTTGAATTGATATCATTGGTGGAGACCTACTATGGTCTATTTTACATGACCTAAATATTCTTACGGGAGGGTGTATCCCTTTTTTGAATGATATTGCTAATGAGAAGAGAATTATAAATCCTGTTATCTTCTATTTATATTGTTGATTCATTTTGGTATTGTTTAGAGGGGACATGGTCACATGATGACTTATTTGTCTTGTTTTTTTATAATTTATCATTTATCTATTCGTATCGGTTGTATCATTATTTTTTAAAAAAAAATTTCTATTTTTAATTTTTAATTTTTTTATATTAAATACTTGTTTCCCTTTCTATGTTTATCACCACCACATAATGGGATGGCTCGGGTGACTCATCTGGTTGGCACAACATGTTCTATTACAATTTGGTATTAGAGGGTGTTACATAACCTGATGTGTCTCAACACTTCCTATGTCATTTTAAGGGTTGATATGAATATAGGATATTTGAATTTCCAGAATTAGGTGTATAAAAGGGATGTGTCATACAACAACACAATATTTTATGGTATGTCTCTTTAAAATTTAACATTGTCAATAATTTAATAACCACACACACTATATTTAAAACTATCATTTATAATTATATAAACTATTTTGAATAGTACTGTGACCGTTAAGAATAGTTATATGAAAAATAGAATAATTATTTCACCTAAGAATTTATATAATTAATCTAGGTATCATATGAATAAAAATTATGTATATTTATGTCATGAAATAAGTAAATAATATTACTAAAAAGTATAAATTAAATGTTGGTATTTTTTTGAATAATAAATAATTATATATAATTTTATAAATATTATAATCGATAAAAAAATTATTTTGATAAAATAAATTCATTAATTATTATTTTCCTATGTTATGATTGTGTTATACTTTTTTTATACGTTAATTTTTTTTCAAATTTGTATCAAAATCCATTATAAATTTAAAATCAGTATTATTTGAATAAATAATGATTTTAATTAAAAATTAAAACATTAATATTTAAAATTTTTTCTTAAATTGGAGTCCATTTTTTAGTTCTATCCATAAAGAATGTTTAGGGGTATTTTTTTTGTAATTTTTCTAAAATAGCATATTTTTTTAATGAATTGTGAAATATAGTAATTTATAGTATTTAACAAATCCATTATTAAATGAGTTGTGGATGATGTGTGGATGTCTCAAGCCCTTAAAACAGACAATAAATATCTGTTTAATATATTTTTTCATGGGAATCATAATTATTGAGGGTTATTATCCCAAATATAAAACTAATCAATAAAATAATAAAAAAACACCCCTCTCCTCTACTATAAATACCACATCTCTGCATACAATCTCCTCACACCTATAATCCCAAAAATCATTATTATATTATACTAATTTCCTCAAACAAAAATATTCCATGGGTTATGGTCTTTCTATACATACGAAAATACCATTCTAATGTCCCTTAGGAAGTATCTCAAGGAGGATACACTGAAGAGGTAAAACCTTATATATATGTCTATCTCATTCAACTTCGTCCTATTTTTTATCCTTCTATCACATCCCATATTCAATGTGAAAAGATAACCCAATTATATATTATATAATAATCTTTTTTAATTTTAATTTTATATGGACCATCAATTCTTTTATCATCCCCATTTTGTTCTAAAAATTAAAATACCGACTGTGAGTTGCTGATTTACCATATTCATGGCTAATGAGTATTAATTTTTCAATTCCCCCTTAAATTTTATAAATTAATCCATTTTATGGTTATAATAGACACTAATAAATTTAATAAAACATAACTAATTTTTTATAACTAATATACATATATATAATAATACATATCAAATAACTAGTTTTTGATTATCAAAAACCTGCAAAAATAATCCAAATATCTATCTTTAACAATTTATCAAATGAATCATTATAATGTCTAGGAAATTAATGATATATAATAAAATAAATTCTATTTTATGTTCAATAAATACATTTAATATCAATTTAGAATAACTATTACCATTTTACAAGATCTTTCGTACATATATTCTAGTGATCCAATCATGAAAACAAAGGAAATGAACAATCCCAAACGATGAAATTGAATATTATAACTCCTAAAAAAGGCCATAAACGAACATAAAAAATTTATGATAAATAAAATAAATTTTTAATAAGATATTAGTTAAACTATTAATGAATTTTGTTTCATTATCGAGAATATTATGTTCATGTGCAGAGAACTTTTAGATATAAGGTAAGGGTGTTACAATCAAACTTTTATTTTTGTCAGATAATCCTTATTCACAAATATTAATTGTTTATAGTGTATGTATAATTATTTTTGTTGTATAATATTATTAATATATTTATATTTATGATATTTAATGATTCATTTTATTAACATTAATTTTGTAGGGATTATAGTACACTTTTTTACAATGAGCTAAGGGATTCTCCCCAAAAAACCATTTTTACATCGAGTTACATTTTCTCTCTATTTACCATGATGTAATACGTTATTATTTTTAATTAATTTATTTAAATTTTTTTTTGTGTACTAAAAATATTTATCTATATCAATTCTTATTTCATTTATGGGGAAATACATGTTTTATAGGGTTACCATTTCAATTCATCCAAATGGGGATGCTATATTGAATGGAGCATCCCAATTTCATACCCATTTTATGTATATTCCATAATATTTTTTAGGAGAAAGCTATTCTAAAAAATCACCATTTTTCATGAATTTTTTTTCCATTTCTATATTTATTTTAACAATTATAAATTTGTTCATTTCAAATACACTATTATATTTTCTCTTAAAATACACTGAAGTGGACCAATTCAAAAGTTTCTCTAAAACCTTATTTACATGATAGACATCATTTATGCATTAGACATAATTTTACTATCCTTATAACTTCATTTATGATATATACATCTTTATAGTCGAATTATTTTAAAAATATTATTAATTTTTCCAAAAATAATGCTTATTTATAAGTGTAAAAAATTGAATTTCTGTCAATAATTTCCCAACGATATTATTAGAGTATTTTCATATATTTCAACAATATATATTTAATATCATCCATAGTTTTTATTGATATTTTATGATATCATATTCCAAATTTTATTCAATGGTTTATGATCAATATGATTGTGGGTCTTCTATCTTGACACCATTCACAATATTACTAATAATGGTTAGTGATTATGTTTACTGATTGTGGAATTTTATTTACATTTTGTTTTTATATGTTATTTATTTTTCACTCCATTCATATGTGGAATTAATTTGACACAGTATGTGATGGGAATATCTAATTATTGATGCTCGATGCAAGAGTAGGTCTCATGAAACAAACCAAATATGGAAATGGAAAAGGCCTTTCTAATTTATTTTTGAAATAATTTTTGGTTGAGTCATTACTATTTATATTTAGATGTCTTGGATAATTCCTCGATGTAATTTCTAAAATTTCGAACAATATTCATTCCATCATTATGATATTATTAATTCATAATCGCTGTGATTATTCAAATTATAGAATATTTGTGGTTATGTTTTATTCTCATGTGGTTGTTTATTTGAAATTTTTTTTGCTCGCTTTTATTCCTGTCATATTATCTTAACGTTTAGTTTTAATAACACGTTTTTTTTAAAATTCACCTTTATGTATTGTTTTTGTTTATAATAACTTCGGCTGTATTTATTACCCCTAATATGCATTTGGGTTCACCAATTTATTTTATGTTAAATTTCCTCCTGGATACGAAGCTTTATATTATGAATGACGAGTAGTGATAACATATAAGATTAAGGAGGTTTCCAGTGGAGTTTATATGTTATTTTTCTGTCCAATTTGTAATCAAAATATTATGTGTGAAACTGGTTTTCTAAATGACTATAAATTATTTGGGCCTTTGGGATAAAACATCATTTATAATTATACAAATATAATAATGTATGGCCCCATATCATGGCTACTGGGGTCAGGGAAATAATGTTATTATCATGGGAATTTTAGTACAGTCCCTGGAAACACGATTTAGAAAAAACAATATTAGGATAGAAAACCCTATGATAGAATTTGAGGATAACCATAGATGGAAATCCTAAAATTTTGTTAAGTTGTAGATTATATGGGTCTTCAAAAAAATAAATCCCTATATAGATATTACAAGTGGATGTGGTTCTAGAATAAATGTACTGAGGGGTAACAAATCTGACAAGGTGTGTCGGGCCTGACATGGTGTGACTTGGTATAAAAAAATCCTTACTATCCACCTGGTTTCACAATCTAGGGGGATATTCTTATGATAATTCATATTTTCATTACAAATAATTTTTTAGTATTTAATAGTAAATATGTCAAAGAATAAACCATTTTTATGATTATGAGATTAGCAATGCATGAATTTTACAATTACATAATGTGTTACCGCGATAGTTTATGTTGGTGTAGAAGCCGAAACTAGACCTATGAAACATATAAATCTACAGGGATAGTTGAATGTAGTTATAAATGATAAACTTACTCACATGGAGTATCCTTATACGAAACATGATATAAAAAAGTTAATCCACTTCATACAACAAAAACCTCCATTATTTATTGGTGGTACAAATCTATTTGTATCAAGGCAATGGATATGTTCTTTAGAAAAGATATTTATCTATTTGGGAATTAATGAAAGGGAGAAGGAATTGTCGGATGTTTACTATCTATCAGGGGATGATGATGAATGGTGGTCATTGATTCAAAACACAATAGAAAATGAAGAAACTGGAAATATTGAATTTGATGGATTTTAATGTTAATTTCTTGGAAAAATATTTTCTATACACAATAGTAAAACAAGGTTTTTATAACGGGATGATGGACCATCAATATTAGTTCTTTGTAAATATGTATTTTCTATTTGTAATTATTTGGCATCACAAATTTCATTGGATTGCACTATGTTCCAAAATGTGGTAACACTAATTGTGATGGGTCTATGAACCCATCGCAAATAGTATCTGTGGGTTTTTACTATATTTTTTCGGTGCACACTCCCACCATAAAATATTATATTAGCGGGATACAATTAGTGATGGGTCCCATCACAAATAGTTTCATTTCACCTCCACCACAATTAATATAAGAATACAATTTGCATTGTGTCCATCCCAAATGTCCCATCGTAAATGAGAAAACTTATATATAACCCTGTATGGTTTTTTTCAATTTCACTATTCTCTAAACTACCCTCTCTTTCTCTACACTCAATATTTTCACATTAATTCTTTCATGGTTTTATATTTCCAATAATTTCATTTTTCAAGGATTGAATCCAATGAAATATACAGTTTGAAGGTGTTTATTCGTTTAATTTTATATGTAATTTATTTTATTTTATATTATTTTATATTAGTAATAATTAATAATATATAGTATTAATAGTCAATAAATATAATTAATTGTTATCAAATAGTAGTAAATAGTAATAAATAGTAGTAATTGTTAAAAAATAGTATTAATAATAATTAGTAATAATTAGTAATAATTAGTAATTATAAGTAATAATTAGTAAAAATTAGTAGTAATTAGTAGTAATTAGTAATAACTAGTAATAATTATTAGTAATTATTACTAAATAGTATTAATTTGTTATAATTTGTTTTAATTTGAAATAAATACTAATAAATACAATTAAATATTTTTAAAAAGAAATAATTTTTATAAAATTAACAAATTTATTATTGATTTGTGATGTTCATTAATAATTAGTGGAATATTTTTTAATAATTCTTAATAATTAGTGGTAATTATTATATGTTATTATAATGTATTGTAGGTTACTATAAATTGAATGTAATTTTCTATAAATATTAATGAAATAATAAAAAATAATATAAATTAATTGAATGATAAAAATTAAACTGTTCATCAATATTTAGGCCATGATCAATAATTTTTTTCCATACATGGTTCCCATTAATATATCAATTTTGGGGCCTAGATATTGGAAATTCAATTATTTATGCCATTTTAGTAATTTATAATTTATTTTATTAATTTATAGTAGTTTATAATATTTAATATTAATGTATTGGAGAATATATTAATATTATGGGTAATTAGTAAGAAAAAATTGGTAAATAGATAAAATTTATAATATTTATAACCCAATTCTAATTTTATAATTTTGACTCTTGTTTTGTATTTTATTTTACTTATATAAAATTATTTAGAAAATTTTTTATTTATATTATATTCTGCAGAGTAATATGAACTAAGAAAGTAAAGAACAATATTTTTTACATGATCATGATAGGACAAATCATCGCAAGAACTCAAACGGTTCTAGTATATATCATTTATATATTATCGTTGGTGATGATTTTTTATCTGTTGAACTATCAAAACTAGATTTTATTTTAGAATGGAATGTTATGTTTCCACGCAAGAAATATGATCTGGGGATGTTTAAATCATTCGTAAAATGTTTGGGTTCATATTTTAGATTTTTGTTATAGAATTGTTTTTCATCATCATTGTAAACACAGTTCCATAAAAAATTCAACTAATTTGGTATCAAAACAATCATGGTTTTTAATTTTATTACATGATGTGCATGGTCTGTCTTTTCCAAAAAGTAATACTCATGATGATATTGATTAATCTACAAGTTTGGAACCATATAAATATTATGAGTTTTTTTGGTCTACTGGGGATTATTTATATTCTAGTAGAAATATAATAAAATTTAACGAGGATATAAATTTTATGGAAATAAAATTTAATAACAGATTGTTTTATAGTATTGTTAGTTATATATTCTCTTTGGTTAAAGTAATGTTACCTTAATTAAATGTAACTCATACTAATTTCTATGAGAGCATGATTATTTTTAATAATTTGGGTCTTGGTTATCATAAGATTCATACATGGTTATATTTTTTCATCTTATATATTTCTAAAAATGATTCATGTTATAGTTTTCCTATGTCTAGAAAATAGAGGTTTAAAGGGGATAAAAAAGGGATGTATGGATTTATTCTTGTAAATTAATGAAGGTATTACCCAATTACTCCTAGATTGTAATTCATACTAATGTCTTAAAGCCTAGTGTTGTTTATGATGTGGAATAAAACCAATATTTCCACAAGTAAAGTCTTAAACCATCCTACTGATGGTGATTCATGGAAATATTTTGTCCAATTACATCAATCATTTTCTTTAGAATCACAAAATATGTGACTGTTTATTTTTAATGATAGTTTATATCCATTTGGTTCATAAGGTAGTCCTTATTTTTCTTGGAGCATATTTATTAATCTATAAAATTTACCTCCTTGGGTGTTTATGAATAAGCCCTATATCGTGTTGATCTTATTAATTCCAGGTCATCCAAAAAAGAATCATGGTGGTTATTTGAATCCATTGATTGATGAGCTAATTTTTTTGTGGAGTAATTGTATCAATACATATGATGTTATTGATAAAAATTATTTTATACTGAATGTGTAATTTATGTGGATAACTAGAGACTTACCTATATATGGAATGATATCTGGTTAAAGTACTCATGGTCCAAAATCATGTCCTTATTATATGAGATACAACTAAGTGTTTTTTCTAATTAATGGAAGGAAACCATTTTTCTTCATCTTTCATATAATATTTCTTTATAATGATAATCCTTTTAGGATGAATAGATATCATTTCAGAAAAGTAAAAATTGAAAGATATCGACCTCCAAACATGATATTAGCTTTTCAATTAAAATACATTGTCCCTTAATTTCCTCCCATTACATTTTGAAATACTATACACCAATATAAAATTTATGGCTTTGGGAAAGAACAAAATTGGTTATAACTAAGAATTTTTTGGGATATTTCATAGTTGTCTAGTTTCATGTTTTGTCACATGTTAGATATACTGTATATTGAGACGAACTGTTTTGATAATATATTTTATACAGTTTTGGACACTCTAGGTAAGGCCAAATATAATATTATTGAATGATTAGATCTTGAATAAATTTTTCAGCCACTAGTACTAGAACACTTTGAAAATTATAGATCACAAAATTTAACGAACCCAAAATTAGGGTATATAGATTCCAATGAAAATATTTTATTAGTATATTAGTAGATTGTATGTTTGAGGCTTCTAAATGTTTATGATTACAATTTTTATAGATCTTCATGAAATAGTAAAATTACAAGATTAAAAATTCATGACTATCATCTTATAATATAATTAATAACACAAATTAGATGTTGTGTTTTTTTTAATACATGGATTTAAGAAGTGATAATAGAAATATCATATTTTTATAAGACATATTTGTGGAGAAAGTATACTACAATTCCCTTTATAGAGTTCATGAATATATTGTTTTAATTTTATTTAAAATGGAAAAAATCATAGCACCAGATATATTTGATTAAATAGAACATTTTATATTAAATTTTACAAATGAAACCCAAATTGGATGTCTGGAAGAGTTTTGATGTATGTTCCCATTTTGAATATGCATGATGAAATTGAAGAAATAGGTACCTAAAAAGCATTATTTGAAATACCAATTGCCGAAGAATATTTGTAAGATGAAATTTCATTTTTATTGTCAAATTATTTTCAATATAAATATCCATTAAAACATAACTACATGGGTAATAATGTGGTAAATTTTGATGAAGAAATTAAAAATCAATTATTATTTATTAATTAGCTTGATCATGACATTGGTGCAGTTAGTAAATGGTGGATTTTAGATGATGTTCATCATAGGGAACATAAATATGTTTTGTTCAACTGTGAATAAGTGACACTATTTATACTCTGAGTGATCCTATCACTTATTCTATATATATTTGTTTCTTTTAATTTATATGACATTATATTTATATTGTATGATAACCATATCAAGAAAAATTTTCCACCAATTACAATTGCTCCTCTTGAAAAACATCAGAAAAATAAATTTTCCTATATTGATAATTGTAGTACAATTTTTCACGTATCTCAACAGGATGATAAAATTTATATTCAGTACTGTGTATTGAGTAACCCACTAACCAAATTGGTTACATGTTATAATGAATATATAGTGACTATTTTTGAGATTTTATAAACATAATAATGGGGAATCAAAAACACAATGAATAGTTTTTTTCCTTTAGAGGATATAATAATAGATAAACTAAAGTGTACAATAGTGACATGATAGAAGAAATAATTGAAAAATGTTATCATGGAAATAATGATATAATAATATATAAATGTTTGTGGTTTGATATTGGGAGAGGGTTATGTGTTCAACCATGACCTGGAAATGTTGAAATTAAATATACAATTCTTTTTGTTGTAAATTAACCATTTTTATTTCTCATTAGTCACATAAAATTTATTATGAAAATTATTATACTCATTTAGGAGATTTAAGTGAATTATGGACTATAATAAAAATTAAATCTCTAGAAAATTAGTGTATTTAAAGTGAATATGGCTCTATTGAAGGGAATGAAATTGGAGAAATATAAGAGACTACAAAAAATTGATATTTTCTATGAAGGGACATGGATATCGATTTGGACACCCTGCATTTAAGGTTCGATGTTGTTGGTGATGTTATTGGTGTTACAAATAAATTTGAAATGGAAAGAGATGATGAATCGAAAATGCATAAGGAAATTGAAGACATTGAGGATGAAAATTAAGATATTGAAACCATCATATATGATGATTAGAATGATGATAAATATTGAAACAATTAAATGATGGTTATAATCATAAATAATACGTGTCTATATCTAATAGTTTTTTATCTGTTTTCTAAAAACATAAATTTCCTTATTCAAATAAACTCAAATCTATATTGTGAGTTGGAGGAGGCTGATATACCTGGTGATGAGCATGATATTGCATCATATAAACCTCATAATTCTAGTTGTTCTATGGGGACTCAAAGAGGGAATGGCCTTTCATGATTGATGATTCTGGACCATATCCTCAATTGATGTCCATATATTCCCTTTTACTCATGCATACAAAGATACGGTAAATTGTGTACAAAATTTTATTTCATTAATTATAAATTATTTATTTATATATAATTTTTTGATTATTTTTTCCATTTTTTTAAAACATTTCACATATTATTATATGAAAGTGTTGTTTTATATTGCCGAATTAATTTTATTGACCATGGGATACATGGGATCTGATTCCCATTGATGTTCAGCAACACATGTTCAATCATTGGATGATATGCAAATAAATAATATTTTTATTAATATTTTATTATTTAATAACATAATACTATAAACTATTAGAATGTTTTGTGGTAACTATTCGATGATAGAATGTGTTACTCGATCTGGATGGCATTGACGGTTTTTATGCATGACTGGATCCATCCATTTTTTTCCACATTCGGATGAGGGAAGCAATTCAGAAAGTAGGAGTCAAAGTGTTTGATCAGTATTGTTGCTCCTAATAACCTAATTACAATTCATCTTAAATTTGTGATGGATTTTGATTATACTAAATTTGAGATATTTTATGATGAGATCATCCAAATGTCAATAGAATATGGGGAGGTCGGAGGTGACAAAACAATGTTGTAGTTGTACATTATATATGAATTAACAACATATGGTATGTATATTTTTTAGTAATTTATATAAATTTAAACTTAAAATATTCATTTTACATTCATATAGGCACTCAAACATCCCAATATTGAAACGATCAATGTTTGAATGAATATGTACAGTCATTCGATCACTATATAGCTTAGAGGTGATCAGTAGTGTCCAATTGTGGTCACTGTAATTTATTTTGGAGTTTAAAAATTAATTTTAAATAATATTTTATCTATTTTAATTCGAAATATTAATTAAGAAAGGTTGTGTTATTTTTATTGGCTGTCAATTTATGCCTGAGAATTATTGTGGCACTACTATTAAGTCAGAATGTCACTCAAGAGATGTTTTTGGGGAGTCTTAATCATCATGTAGAATGTAAGAGTAGGAGCAGAATACTCAGGGTGAGCTTATAGAGAGCTTCTATAGGGTGTAGGAAGAGATTAGTCGATAGAAGCAACACCAATATCAGAAGATGTATCTATGGTAGATTTAGTAGGATTAGTAGACAATAATGTACATGTGATCTCTGCCTAATGTTTTGGGGTTGGAGTCCCCTCTACCATCTCCTATATCTTCTTCGGATGACGCTCCCCCTCAATAGCCTATTACATTTTTATGATAAACATATGAATGTAAAACATTTTTTTCAATATTTTTATTATTATATATATTTACATTTCTATGTAGTGAAATTTTTATATTGATGATAATATTGTGTATTTTATTGTTATTCATCTTCCATTATTATATTATTTATTTAGAATATTGATTAATATTTTATTTATTTATTTATTATCATTAATTTTTTTTGAAATATTTTATTTCTATTATTTGATAATTTGAAATATATTATTACTAATTTAATTAGTATAAGAATTTTTTGTTAATAATAACAATTATAATAATAAAAATATTATTATTTATTATTATTATTTATTATTATTAATTAGTATTATTATTTTTTAATTTTTTATTGTTATTATTTATTATTTTAATATCATTGTTGTATTAATAATATTTAATAAGAATCTATTAATATAAATATTTTAATTTTTTTATTCTTTTTATGACGTTATGATGGTAAATAGATTTTTTTTAAAAGCCTTGATATTGTATTTTCGACTCCATTTTTTTGGAACATGTCACTTGTAATGCGACCACAATTCTATGGACCCATTACGAATGGCACAATTTCCAATAGTGTTAGTAGAAATTAGAAGATATAAAGAGAGAAATATTGAGTTTGACAAAAATAAAGGATAAAAGCATTCCCATGTTTAAATTAAACATTACTAGGTTAGAAAGTCAAGCTATGGACTACAAATGTAATCCAAAGAGCACAATTTATTGATTATTTAATGGGTTAAACCCATCCCACTAAAAGGTACATGTCTCCCAAACATTCTCATTATATAATGATATAGTATCATGTTATATCAAAATAGAGAATTAATACTCAATGCCTTTTGTATTTAAGTCTAAAAAAATACATGTGTTGAATAAAATAACTGATATTGTGAAGAAAAAAAAATTAATATTCCAACATGAAATATTTTTTTGATGTAAAAAATGGGTTCCTAGGGAAATGGAAAAGGTGTATTCTATAAGTGTGGTGTGAAATAAAATCATGATCATGATTGTAAGAGAAATAAAGGAGATACATATGTTGAATGGTTCAATAATATAGAGATGTGGCACAATGGAAATGATTGTCCAAAGTGTCATGGAGTAATTCTATAGAAAAGGAAAATGGATCTTGTTTATCCTTATGTAGTCACAACATATAAGGATATAGTTCCTAATGATATTATTGTATTTACATTAATATTTTTCTAAAATTTATTTGATGATTTATATGATTCTAGATCATTGCATTACATTATATCAGTGTACTTTTGAATAAAAATTAGTTATTTTCAATTCACCATAATAAGGGTGTTTTCAGTAATGACTCCTGTTGTAAACCATATTGCAAAAAAAGATTTTTCAAGTATTTATTATTATGAAACATAAACATTATCTAATTCAAAATTTTATCATCATACCTATGGTTGAATTTTATATATTACATGGTATGGACTTCCATTTTAAATATAAAGAAATAAATTAATACAATATGAAGGTAAATATGATTCATGATGATAATATCTAATTTTGTTTCATTATAAGGGAGCCATTCTCTTCTAAGTGATATCTGGATCTTCCTCCCGTAGCTCTTCTTCATGAAAATTATTGCGAGGAAGATAAAAAATCAACTATGGTTGATGAAATAAATATTTAAATTTTGTATATATGTATTTTAAACACTCACAATGATGTATTTCCATATGATTTATCTAGAAATACTCTAGAATGTGAAGATGAGTTTTCTGTTGATTTAATCATTTATTTAAGGCCTATATTAATGAATCCCAATATAACACCCACGGTAGTGTTGATAGAGGTAAAGAAAAAAATAGGGAAATTGAGTGATAATGAATTATTACCTCTAATGTTTTACATTGGTCATTCCTACTCATTTTTTAAGAACAAATATTGTTCTTTGACGATATTCCCTGACTAGAGGGAGATCAATGATATTACTATAAATGAAAATTATTTTCTTCCTAGTATTGATGAATTATTTGATCAACATCATGGAGCTCTATATTTTCAAAGATTTATATTGTGTCTCGTTATCATCATCTACGTGCGAAGAAGGAATATATTTCATATAAAACATTTCAAACATGGTATGGTAATTACTAGTTTACTATAATTCCTTTAAATTGAATAATAATTTTTTTTGATATAATTATACGAGTAATTAATGAATATCTTGATGGTTTTTTGTATTTGATGTTGATATCATGATACATTTCACAAATATATGAAGACCATGAGAACCACTAGATGATTTTTTTGTAGAATCGTAGAAGAAAATTTTAATCTGATATATCTAAAATGAATGAATTTTTCCTTCAAACTTTTTATTTCATGGAAATATTTTCACAAAGGATGGAATATATGTTTACCCAGTGATGAAAGAGGCAGTTTAGGAGTGGCCTACACTTATGAACATAACTAGGATATGTAGTATAATTCTTTTAGAAGGTATCATTCATCATTTCAATTAGAAGTTTTACTTATTAGCTAAACCAATAACCAAGAATACTTGTAAAGTGGATAGTGTTGTATTGAAAAACGAATATGAATAAATCTTTGAAGAATTTATGAGGGGATTAGTGAATGATCCGATCTTGAATATACAATTATGATATTGTTTATTTGTCATTTATAATGATGAATCAAAGAAACAACATTGTTATTTCCTTATGCTCAATGATAGATTTATTTCATAGGAGTCAAGGTATTTAAAAACATATGAACAGAACTATACAACTCATGATCTTGAGTTAGCATCCATAATCATTTTTTGAAGATATGGGGGAAATATCTCTATTATGGAATATGTATGAAATATAAATATTACTATATAATGAAATATATCTTATAAAAAAATTGACTCAATATGAGGAAAAGATGACTTATTTGGATACACGAGGATTGTAATCTTTCTATACACCACCACCATGAGAATGATAATACAGTAGCTAACACATTATGTAGGAACACTCATGGTGTTCTTAACAAACAGATGATTGAAAAGTATTATGTGTACATGGTTCATAAAATGATGTATATGAGAATTATCATGGATGGTATACACCATTACATTTGAAATTCATTTCCCAAAAATATTTATTTTAATGGTTAAAATTTTCTTTGTCTGATGATGATAATTTTTAATGGAAAGTTAAAGATGTGAATTATTGGAAGCTGAAAGGCTTCGTGTATGAGGATGATATTCTGAAATATGAGAATAGGTTTTGTGTTACCTCTCTAACCAATCTAATAATATAGTTATTAATTGAATCTGATGTCCCTAATTTACTTATACATTCTGGTAGAATTAAGATATATATATATATTTAAAGGAATATTTCAACTAGGATAATATAAATCATGAAATTGATGATTATGTATCATATTATTTTGTTAGTCAACATGTGTTGTAATAAATAAATCATCCTAAAGGATTCATGAAACCTATTCCTCTCCATAAATTAAAATGATATTAAATTATAATTAATTTTTTCCCAATATTACCAAAAATAATAAGAAAAAATGATGTGATATTAGAACTTGTTGATCTACATATCAAATCTATTAATTTCCTCTCTACATGGGAGGATTTCCACTGGATTTTCTTTCATGACTATATATTTATGTTTTTTAAGAAATATTGGATATCATATTACAATTTTGTCATATCATGATCCCATATTGATATAGAAATTATTGAAATTACATTAAATTTATATAGACAGTAAGCTTCATTTGTGTACATCTTATCAACCAAAAATAGATGGGTAGACTGGAAATACAGTTGATACCATAGAAGTCTTGTTGTGATCATGCTCACTTGTAATTCAATGTATTTTGGATTATTATTTACAATTACTATTGTTTTTCTACAATAATATTTACCATTCTTGTAATCAAATAGCATCATATTAATCATTGAATGGAAAGATATTTCAAGCACAAAATTAATGGGATGACATTGGTGAAAGGATTATTCTAGGAAAAGATCATGTTTATGAAACAATACAATGTTAAATTCTATTAAAACCAATATTTAAGTAGAGAAATGTTACAAAAAAGAGCTATATTGGTAACATGAGGAAGTATTTGGAGTTATATGTGTGAGATCATGTCATCGTGAAGGTGTCTACTTGGAAGGGTTTAATAGGATTTGGAATGTAATGGAAAATGGGCCCTAATTACATTCGACGTTATGAAATTCTTGGGAGAAATCGAGATCTGTCTTTTAGAACAAAAATGAAAATTACCCATTATAAAGTACAAAATGTGTTCCACATCTTATTGTTATGATAATAAATTCCAGACCCAACACATGTCTTATATTCTAACGGTATTGAATTTGAACATGATCTATCCAGATTCTCAATGATAAAGAACATGTTTTGATGAATAAAATGACTTGGTTGGTAAAGGTACATTGGAATAGTCATAAAATTGATGAGGCAACATGGGAACCAATGGAAGTTTTGATGAAGAACTACCCATATAATTTAATGAGGTGAAATTCTAGAAATAATTAGGGTGAAATATTTGTGTAGTAGTGGAGAATGTAAAACCCCATGATTTAATGTTATGTGTCATATAATATTTTACATTTTTGAAAGTATAAGCATTAAATAACACTGAGATAAATTCTGTATTATAATATTTAATATGATCAATGGAAAAGTACTGTGGAATTAAGAATAATATACTTACCATTACAATATTAACTCCACCTATAAATGTATACATAAAATTTAGGTATCTAGTGAATGAAAATAAAAAATATTTTTATCATAAAATTAGTGAATAAATGTTCAAAAAATTGAAATTCTATGTATTGGTATTTTTGTTAAAAAAATATTTAAACTTTAATAATTAATATTTTGTTTTCAATTTTTTTGATAAAATAGAATAATTAATTATTTTTATTTTTTCATAGGATAATAAGATAATTATAGGAGAACATAAATTTTTTTCAAAGTGTTCTAAAATTAATTAAAATTTAAAAGTTAGTATTTCTGTAATAAATGAAAATATAAAAAAACAATGTTTAAAATATTTAGAAAAATATTTTCATATAATTCAATAAAATATTTAATTTTACATGTCGAAATATGTTTAGGCTGAATATTGGGGATTTTTCAAGAATAGTTAAATTTTTGGGGACAGGTGAAATATTGTAATGTACGATGATTAACAAATAAATTATTATTTGGGTCATAGATGATGTATTTATGATTTAAGATATTAATATAAAACTATATTTACATATTGAATAAATTTATTCAATTTGATAATCAATATTTATAGACTTCATGCAAAATAATAATCTAGTTAATACAACAATAAAAAACACCCCTCTCCTCCACTGTAAATACCACCCCTCACCACCCCTTCTTCTAAAACCAAATAAACATTTCAATCATTATTATATTATTCTAATTTACTATAATGTTATTATGTTAATGGTATATTCATAACGATTTCAATTCTCTTTCCCCATTTTATTTTAAAAATAAGAACATCATCCATGAAGTGATGATTTACCAGCTTTATGGATGACAAGTTATCATTTTTTAATTAAGACATAAAATATTGCCATAAAAATATGTTTGTGGTTAAACAATAATTTTACATAACTATTAAAACATACCTATTTGTTTTAACCAGTATATATAAATAATTCTAATTTATAAGACAAAACTAGTTTGTGACTGTTAAAAAAATTCCAATATAGTGTAATGGGCAATTTTAATTATTTATCTTATAGAATCATCCCTATATCTAGAAAAACAATTATATATAAGACCATTAAGTCCCAAATAATTTCATTAATAACTTATAATCTGAATTCTAGATAACAGTTTTTATTTTTCATGATCATACATACATGTATACAAGAGAACCAATATTGAAAACCAAGGAAATTAACACTTCAGAATGAAAAAATTGGGTCATATAAGAAATAAAAATTTCAAAATACTACCATCATTAAATTATAAAAAAAATTATAAATAATGAATTGGTTCAGATTTAAATTATTAATGAATCAAATTTCATTATCATGGACAATTAGTTCAAGTGAAGAGCACCTTTAGACATAAGGTGTGACTTTTACCTCTCAATTTTATATATGTATGATATGCCTTATTGACCACTATTACCTATTTGTGGTGAATTCATACATAACCATGATTATAATATTTTTAATCATTTTATCTTCATGATAATTAATGTTTCATTTTAACATCATTAATTCTATTTTCAATATTGTTCAGCTGTTTACAATGAAATAAGGGATTCTCCCCAAGCAACTATTTTTAGTTCGTGTTACACTTTATCTTTTTCTACCCCAATGTAATTATTATTTCATTATATATATATCCACTAGTATATGTGTTCATGTTCAAAACATATTTACCTAGCTCAATTATTATTCCTTTTATGGGGAAATACAGGTTTTATAAGGTTCCCTTTTCAATTATTCTTGTTATGAATTCATGATTAAAGGGAAAATACAAATATCTTATCTATATACATGTACAATCCATAATCTATTTTAGGACATAATTATTTTCTCAAATAAAATGTTTTTATTAAAATAAATATTTTTTAATTTTAGTTATTATACAAAAATTATTAATTTTTCATTTTTAAAGAATCATTTATATTTTATCTTAAACGACACTTATGTGGCCCAATTATAATGTGTATTAAAAACTACTTTCTCATAAAGGACACCATTTTTTCCTCAAACATAATTATTTTTCCTTTAATTTTTCATTATTTAATATACATGTTTACAATATCATATAATAAAAAATATGAATGATTCCCCCAAATAAGTCTTATTTTTATTATAAATAATAATACTCCTCTCAATAATTCATTTATGATTCTATTAGAGTGTCCTCATCTATTTAAACATCATCTATTTAATCATATTTTTAATTTGTATTTATTTTTTATGATTTCATCAATCGTATTATACTAAATCGTTATTGATTAGTTTGTCTGTGGATGTACTATCATTGATACCATTCACAATAATAATCCGAATGTTTATTGATTATGATTATTGATTTCATAAATTATTTACATTTCATTTGTATATGTTTTTTTATTTCAACACATCCATATAAAAAATTCATTATATTTAGAATTTTATAGAAAGGTCACTCTATAACCACTCGATGAATCAGTATGTTTCATGAAACAAACTTTATATGGACTTGGATGGGGCCTTGCACAATTATATTCAGATTTGGTTTTGGTATAGGCCTTGACCTTTTTTTGTCTTGGTCGAGACCTAGATGTTCTGTTTTAGATTTCCAAAAATAACGAATTCAATCATTATGATATTAGTAACTATTAATACCTATAATTATTTGACTATGAGAATATCCCTAGTTGTGTATTATTCACATGTGATAATTTATTTGGAATTTTTGTGATCATATTTTATTCCTTCTATATAATGTTCTTGTTTTTATTTTAATGAAATGTGTTTTTATACTTTCACCATTCCATATTTTTTATGACTGTGATAGTTTTCACTGTATTTCAATACATTAATGAGCATTTGAGATCACCAATTTTGTATGTATGATTTTCCTGCTGAGGAAAACATCTACATTACAAATTAATTTCATGAATAATATTGGATTTTAAGGATGTTTCCAATCGAGATTCTATGTTGTTCATCCATTCATGTTTTAATGCTAATGTTATAACTATATCTAATTTCTCCAAATCTACTAAACTAATCGTCCCTTCAACATGAAACTTTATTGTTTATTATTAAAATGTAATAATGTATTGCACCGTCTCTAGGATTTTTTCTTTTGGGTGTTTACACGTCAATATCACTCACTCTACCAAATCTGGGTTTCCATGGGTGGTTGGAAAATCATAACTGAGTCAAACATGTAGTGTCTAGGACTAACTGAATAAATTGAATGTGATATTTATTTAAATTATCCTATCTTCAATATCCATGGTCCCAGTATGTGTATAGGAATTCGGATAAACTATGTGGGATGGTTATTGAGATTGAATTATTCCATTATAATTGTGTTCCTCTTTTTGATAGGATTCACAAAAACTTAATATTCAAGTAATGTCATTAGTTTTTTGTGAATTTCTATTTTTGGATTGATTGATACCAAAATTTATCATGGGTGATTGGTTATTGTATTTTGTTTAGCACACATTTCCCCTAAAATATCTCTCTAAAACAAAGAGGGGTATCTGTACGGTGGGATCTACCTTTGGATCATCCAGTGATCCCATATCTGGTCATAGAATTAATATGTACCATTCATACTCAAGGGTTAGTCAGAGTAGTGTACCTATGACGAGAAGCAGATAATCACTCAAAATTTACCATGCCGCATCCATCAGTCTCCAATGGATACAAAGGACCACATGAGTAATAAGGATATATTCAATGTATTAATACCATCTTAAACATCTAGATGACTCCTAAATATTTCAGGAGGGTTTTTCCTTTTATATTCTTGATGTTCAAGGAAGAAGACAGTAGGATTATATAGTGAAATATATGTGGAATGAAGGTCTAACATGTGAGAATTCAATAAGATCATTAATTTTTAGTTTTATCAAAATTAGTTACATGATGTAATGACATGGTAGTTTTTTATGATGGAGAAATGGTAGTTTACTATTATGGAGTACTCCACCCGCTTTGTTGAGTTGGTACATATGGCAACAGAGCCTGCCACCAATGATTACTGAAGGGTGAGAGGCTCGAGATGGTGTTGATAGATGACATAGGTTCATTGATGGTTCTTTCCTACCTATTTTACTTTATAAAGGTAGTAGATGTGATTATTTTGTACAGGTGAACATAGATTGAAGGAATGACAATGGAATTGCTTTAGGTGGGGAATGTTAGATTGGGTGATTCTACTTTTCAGAGAAGAAATTTCAATAGTGCACAATTTTCAATAGGACCAGTATCAAGGGACTCTAGAGGGATGTAATAGGTTATCTATAACTAGTGTTGGAGGAGTTGTCATACTATAATGTATTTTATGGATTATCTTAGTTCTTGTCATATTTTTTTTGGTGATATGGCCATATGATGATTTTTTGTTATTAGAGAACCCAATGGAGTAAGGTGGGACCCTCATTCAGTAAACTGTTTCTAGTTCATTGTGATGATTCTAATGGTGGTGGGACTCCTCTTTAGGCTATATGGGATATCTTGGTTGGACTATAAAGGCATATTTATGTTTTTGTGTGTCTATCAGGGGAATCCGATATAGGGATAAAAAATGTTGGAGATATTATGTTTATCTCGACTTCTATGGTGATAACACTATTTGATAAAGGTGACAAACCATATTTAATTTCATCAAATATGGATGAAATTTACTGCTTTCATTTGGGTAATAGTTTTTTCATTTTGTAAATTTTCATGACTTTAGGAAATGGGTCTGAACAAGGTTTCAATTGTCTTGAGTTTCAGGAAATTATAAATGAGTTTGAGGTGGTTGGGAACTTCTAGTTTCTTTTTCATGAAATATTTTACTAGATTATTCAAAGGGATTTGATGGTTGTATTAAAGGCCCATATATATTGTTATCAACATTGGGTATCGTTCTTATCCAGCGATGGGGTTACTCCTATTTTTTAGGGTGAGTGGGACAGCAGTTCAGGAAGGGAAATGCTGATTGTACCTTATTATTTTTCAATATCAAGCTTGTTTTTTTAAGGTTTTCTTGGGGATTTTGACCCTTTCATTGAAGGTATACTACCATCAGCTCAATGTTCATACCCTAAGGTCATTCATGTTTATCTTTCCACCTTACCTCTATATAGGGAGGTTAATTTTATTGTTGAATTGTGACCTAGAATGATTCCCATTTATACGTTGTCCTATCCCACGAAACATGCTGATTTGGTTGAGCTTATAGTCCATATTGAGGAACTAGATATGAAAGGATTTATTTTTAATTGTGTGTCCCCATGGTCTTCATGTATTATCATTTCATATAAATTAGAAGATATTATTAACCATGAAATCAACAATGAGATGTTGAATTCTGTGTTTGTTAAGAATAAGTATAATTTTCCATGAATGAACGATATATTTCATCTATTGAGGGTGGTGGGAAATTTGTTTTCTATTATCTTATTAGAGTGGGGATACCACCATTTGAGATTCATTGAAGATGTTATTCCCTAGAACAAAATTTTATAGATGATATGTGAATTTTTAATTTTGGTTATTCCATTCAAACTCACTACCTCTTAGGAGGTATTCATGGAAATGTTGAAACAATTATTTCATTAGTTAGGGGATTTTTTTATGTTATTGGATGATATCTTGGGGTACTTTACGTCAGAGCAGGATCAAAGAGACTTCTTGAATATCATTCATTAATCATTGAAGGAACATTGTATATATGATAGGCCTTCTATGTGTGAGTATTAGATTTGGGATGTCATGTTTCTAGGGAATGTGACATATAATATGTGTGACTCAATTTATCCTAAAAGGTTGTAGGATATTATGTATTTTAGTAACCTAAAAAAATGTTTGAGATCTGAATAATATTTTTATTTTCATTATAATATAGAAATATTGTTAAAAAAATTATTCATGATTTCCTCTTTAATGATAGATTTTCCCTTTATGGGAGAAAATTTTAATTATAAAAATATGTTCAATCAACTTTTGAGGTGCAAAATATGTGGTTAACATCAGATCTAGTTTTAATTCATCCAGAACCAGGTTCATGTTATGATGTTTTCTATGACACATCTTTTATGGGATTGAGATTTGTCTTGATACAAGGGATTCATATAGTGGAATATGGATACTGCTAGTTATTCCCTCCAGAAAAGAAATACCCTAACTCTAATACGGAGTTGGAAACTACTATGTTGGATCTCAAAACGTAGCCTCAATAGGTCTTTGGATAGTGGATTATGTTATACTATGTTAAAAATCCATTATGTGTATTTTAACTCAGAGAGATATAAACATGAGATACTGATTCTAGGTTTTGTATCATATTACCTTTGATTTTTATATAATGTATACCCCAACAAAAAGATTTTAGTTATTGGGGAATTGAGTAGAAAATTTCTGATATAATATGTGAAAGAATCATTTGAACCATAGTCTCTGATGAGAATGTTTACTAATATGATATTGGGAAAATGGGAGGTTTTTGGATATGTGTTATTGTATTTGATAATGGATAAATCATTTTTTTATTGTTTTTGACTCGAGAAGATTGAATAAACTGATATTTGATTCAAAGGATAAATACTAAATGGTTAGGATACCTCGTGTGAATTTCTCAGTATCCTAGTGGAAATTTATGCTTTTGAAATGGGGATGTTGTTCTATTTTCCTTGTGGAAGGTGTTGATAGATTGTGGAAAAATATTATTTTTCATCTATAATCCATTGTTCTACAAATATGTACCTTGAAATTTGAGGTCAGTATTAGTGTATAGGTACTATGACGTTACTTGAAGATTTTATATCTCTGTATCTTTCTTATCTAGGAGTTAAAGTATTATACTAGAGACCAACTGTTTTGTTGCAGCCTTTACACAAATCTAGATATGATGTGTGATTTTATTTCCATAGATTCTAACATTTTTTTACCACTGACTCATTTTGGGAAGAATTTTATTTGGTTTATTGTTTAATGACTCTCTAAATCATCCAATTTCAAGAAAATAATGGAAATGAAGATAGTGGAACATCTTTGGGACTTATATGTCTCCAAGACATTGAGAATTAATGGGGTTCCCTATTCAGTTTTTTCTGACATGAATATGAGTTGTAAATATTTATTGTGGAATGATTTGTGGGAGGAAAGTAGTTCCAAGTAGAAATTGATCATTGATTTCCATCAAGGGACATAATGAAAATAGAGAGAGATATCTATGTTCTCAATTATTTTCATTGGCATTTTGTGTATTATTTTAGAGGACATTGGAAAAAAAAATTCCTTTGGCCGAGTTCTCTTCTAAACATATTTATCATTCTTTGATTAAGATGGATACCATTGAGGCATTATATGGGTGGCGATGTCAATCTCCCTTATACTGGGAAGAGTTAGAAGGGCCAGCCTAGTTGGACAGACTGTTGTCTAGGATATGTTATTGGTGGTAGAGTTTATTCATAAGAATTTGACAAAACACAAAAAATAGAAATCATTTGTGGGCTATCATCATCCACCACTAGAGATTGAAGTTGGTGATGATTAATTTCATAATTTTTAACATAACATGGGAAATCATTGGTTGGGTAAACATCTTAATTTATCATTGAGGTCTCTGGGACCCTTCAAATTCATTGAGTGTCTAGGGATGGTAAATTATCGATTTATGTTTCCATCTATATTTAATAATATTTATGGTTTGTTTTTAATATATCCTAATTGAAGGGTTATATATATTATCCTTCCCTAGTTTTTTGGTGGGGGATATTTTTTTTGGTCTGATACTACTTTGGTTGAGTATACATTTTATATTATTGTTCACTGAGACAAGTTACTATAAATTAAATTGATTTCCGTATTTTGGGTACTATATCTGGGTAGACATGATCACTATGAGACCCGTGAGAGTGTGTAGTTGATGTTATACTAGTGGACTACTCTTAAAAAATCCCGGATGATTATTTATTAAGGGGGACCGAGATATTTTATTCTTTGGATATTCTAATTCCCTGTTACCTATAATTAAGGTTGGTTATTATCATTTCTAAGGTTTTTGTTTTAGGTTTGTAGTGTATTTTCGGCCCTAAATTCCCTTAAAGCATGTTATTATGAAGTCATATATTTTATGTTTTTTAGAATATCTATGGGAATGTCTTCTATTCTCTGGGCAGTTATATGACACGTATTATAAATTTATGATTTGTAATATGAACTAAAAAATCTCATGAGTTTCACTCACATCGTGAGTTTTTACACATCATGTAATGTGATCTCAAGATTTTTAATTAAAAAGGTAATCCATTTTTTAGTTTTACTCAAAATTACTGTGATTTATTTTGTGTAAATGATTAAATGAAATGTAATTCATGGAGTTCAAATTTTTAATGTATCGTGACTGTGTCTGAGAGTTCATTTGTTTTTGCAACCTCCTCTACTCATCCAGAGATGATACCCTAGGTATTTTTGGTTTTCTTTAATCACTTAGAATTGATCTACATAGTGATTGAAAACCAAGGTTTGGGGATACATCTATCTATGCAACCCTTCCTCTTAGTCTCTCTCTTATTGGGGGTTGTGGGACATTTTGTTTTAGGGATTGTTATAGGGTTCTATTTTCTATCAATCCATTTCAGGCTTTGATCATTCCTTGTCTTAAAAATGAAGATATTGTGCATTCTAATCCATTTTTCGAAGGCTGTAAGGAATTATGCTCCCTTAAGGTTGGTGAATTGTTACACCCCATGCACCCATGGTACGTTTCACATTGAATAATGCAATAGCTTGTGTTGTACGCAACATGGATTTTTAACACACCCTGACTAATCAATCTAGCAGTAATGATTAGTAATACCCACTTGGTTAAATTCTATAAATTTTATTTTTCAAAATGGAATTCATTTATTGTATTTTTAACATCACAAATATCTTAGGATAAATTGTTTGTTTTTTTCGAAAAACATAATTTTTTTATGAATAGTGAAAAAAACTGTGTTATTGGTTAATAACAACTTTTTAGTTAAATATATAATTATTTTATTTAACTTTAAACTGGGTAAAAATAGATACATAATACCTATAAATTTTCAATGTAAATCATTGGAGTCATTTTATAATAAAATTATATATATATATTCTTATTGAACTTTTTACCATCTTTTACCACCTTTTAGGCGCATTTGCATATTTCCATTAAATGTAATTATACTGCTTTTGTAAACTGAATTTAAAAATTATGAGAGACCCACATGATATCAATATGTAAAATCTGGTTCAATAATATGAATTATTTTTTGTAAATAATAACTTTTGACTTTTATTTAACACGGTTAAAAGAAAATATGGTAATTAATGGTAAAAATATTATTATAGTTACTCTAACTCATGTCCTAATTCTACAGGATAAGTGTATATCAACCAAAATCTATTTTAAGAATAAAATATTATCCTTTTGGACAACTTGTATTTGATTAGGACATTTATTATTATTTCATTTAAATAAGAGTTAAAAGTGTTAAATTCCGTGTTTAGTAACAAAACCATTTTTAATATATGTCTATAAATTAGATAAATTAGACTATAAATATTAATTATAAATATAACAATATTTAAAACATAATGGTGTTTTATTGATAATTTGTAGACATTAAGTAATTTAATATATTTATTATACAATGATGATGGAGTAATTACATTATTAATGAAAGATTAAAATAATGTATGTTATAAATATCAAAATAAATGTAAATATAGACATCAAATGTATTACACTAATTTTATTGGTTAATATGACATTTTAGTGTTGATTAGATAAACATTTTCTAATTAAAATCTTTTTATGTCTTTTACAAAAAGAAAATACCAAATGGTGTCAAAATTGAATAAATTTGTTATTAAAACAAAAACCATATTATTAATTGATATAATATTTATAAAAATATAATGTATGGAAAAATCACTTGTATATTTTTAGATATAACAATAATTACCCACATATGGCTCACTTTCCTATTTATAGTAATTTTATTAACTATTCATTATAATAATACATGAATACATTGTAAAAGATAAACTTTTTTACTAAAAGTTAAATACAAAAGATAAGGTTACTATGGGGACCTATACCTTTCAAAAACCTATTGGTTGAGATTTTTTCTACCCATCCCCACCTTATCCAAAAAAAATCATATTTGATCCATTCTAAACCAAATAAGATTGCTTAATAAAAAAATATTTCAAGCATTTCCTAAAGTGACTGTCACCTTTCTTATAAAAGGGTACTTCCCCTTCACTCAAAATCACACCTCCAAAGAAACTTGGATTCACCAAAAACTACTCAAATATCTTCACAAAAACCCTCACATATACTTATAGGCCTTACATTGATCATAGATCCAATATATAGAGCCCTTTCGATTAATTCAAAACGAAACACCTGAAGAAGAGGTAATAATTTTACCACCTCTTTCAATGTTATTTTCTACATCCACATCCCATTTCATTATTTTTTCCATAAAAAAATAATAACTACAAAACCTTATACATGCTTTGATATTATTATAAATATGGTACAACCATATTCATTATTATTTCCATACTATTAATGTGGAGTCACCATACGTGTGTACGTACGACATACCGTCTCCACGTCGTGTTGTAGATTGTTATTCAAACACTTCATTATTTGTATGGGTATAATAATGACTGTAACTGATGTAAATAATTAATATAACATGCCAATGATTTTGTTTATATGATATACCATCCTTTAACATACAATTTTACCATCAATTTAATTATATTGTCTCTCGTGAATGCGTACAAATTACGTTCTCCACGAATGGGACGAGATTCATTCCCCATAATAGTAATTCAATAATAATTTTCATTTTATGATTAAAAATAATTTTATGAACTTAATATCATTTTGGATAGGAATCAAATACATCTTATCCATAGAAACACGGCTTACGTAACCAAGCATATAAAGGAAAATGAATATTTTAACACCCAAAACAATTATACTACTGAAATATTATTAACAAAGAAATATTAGAGGATCGTATATGATATCATATTTATATATGAAATTATTTTCTAATTTAATAACAATGATTTAAATATTATATAAGAGGTTAATGTACCCTCGATAAATGAAAAGTACAGGGTAAGGGTTAATACTACAATCATTTCATTATCAGAGGTTGTTAATACGTGAGTATCTATTGGGATCTCTTTATCATCCACATTTAGGTTTATTAAAATATATTTCAAATCTATTTTTACTATTTCCATGACTATGAATTAAAGTAATTTTCACAGTTTTTGGACTTTTTATGAGATGTTTATAAAGTAATCCGTCTGTTTTTTTTCAAACGAGGTTCTATAAGACCTTTTCAAACAAATTATGGAAGGAATGTTTTTTATCTTCTACGATGGGTGCATCTATTTTCCTCCATTGTATCATCTTCAAAAAATACCTTACAATATTATAAGAATATTTTCAAAATAAATGTCTTCTTTTAAAATTATAGGACTTTTAAATTATTTCAAAATATAATGTGATGTTTCTCTTAAATAGTTATGATTTCATCAATGTCAACATCATTTGTTGGATTTTACTCTTAATTAAAGTTCATTTATTATGGTAAAATCATCCATATTGTATTGTAGGTTTTTTGATATGTTTGAATATGGATGTGACATTTTTATACAATTCATGGTTTATGGTTAAAGTACAGTCGTTTTGTATACTAGTTTTAATATGAATGTTTATGTTATGTTTCATCCTTTTTATATGTGGAATTCATTGGACTTAGCAAGTGAAGGGTGGAGCCCACTATATCTCCACGATGTATCCGCACGTCTCATGATACACACTAGTGTCTTGGAACAATGCCTTGAAAAAATATGATTTGTAGTCTTAGCATGAGGCCTTGACTATGTGGTTATGATGTCCGACATTATGTATTCCATCATTCTGAAATTGGCTATTGATATTACATGTGATTATTCAACATGTTGAATATCTATATGAATAAGTAAATGAAATTATTTGGTTTATCTTATCAATGTTATGCTGAAGTTTCTGTGTAAAAGTCATGTACTTTCTTCTTATTCATTACTTTAAATGGTTATGCATATTTATGAAAGTTTCCACTATATTTTTATCCTTAATGAGCACCTAGGCTCACCCCTATTTATTTATTATTTTTCCAATTATGTAATTAAGTATATTATGAATGACCTATAAAGTTTGTTTAATGGATATGAATGTGTTCTAAGTATAAATTGTTGTTGTGTTTTCCACTTATATAATGTAATGTAAAACTTATGTATGTATCTAGTAAATAAAAGGCTACTAAACTGATCTGTCATTTGGGATTTTATCCCTTGGGATCATGCCAATGTTATGTAGTAATGCACCGACTCTAGGAAACATCGATCTTGGCATTACAGTTGGCATCCGAGAAAGTTTAGTACAAACCATGGGAGCTACATTTATAAAAACACTGATTAGAGAACATTAGCTTAAGATCGCCATTGAGGATTATTATAGAAGAACATCCTAGAATTTTGGTAATGTATATATTTTCTCAGTTTTCCATGAAATACATCACAGCCTGGATACGATCAGGTAGATGTGGCTCTGGAAAAGATGTATATAGGAGTGAAGACTCTTACAATGAGTTTTGGGTTTGACTCGAGGTATAATAGTACACAACTATGGGCCTAGCTGCATTCTTGTTTACAAAACTCTCGAGGATATGCATAAGATAATTCACATTATCATTAAAAACCATTATGAAGGATTTATGAGTATATACATCTTCAAAAAAAACATTTTTAGGATTAGGGATTATATCCATAAACTATTCAATTTATGTTAAATGATTTAAAAATTTCTAATTATGTATTACAATTCCTAAACTAATCTATTGTATTATTTTGTTTATAAATGGCCCATATCGAAATTAATGTGAACTATATCAATTCATGTATTCAATGAATGTATTTACCTCCTTCTAAATATAATTATAGTGGAGCTGGTTATGCAACTGGTGTTGATCAGCAAATCGCCATACTCAAAAAACTCACTCGGGTTATGAATAATAACCTAACCCGTATGGAGCATCTTGATACACAACATGAAGGACTAGAGTTAGACCACTTTATGAGGCAACAACCACCAACATTCAATCGGACTACAATTCCATTTGTTGCTATTAAATGGATATGTTCCTTAGAGAAAATATTTTCTTGATTTGGGGAGTAGTGAAAGGGAAAATGTTGTCATGGAATGTTATTGCCTCATGGGAGATGCAGATCAGTGGTGGTCATTATTTTATAAAACCATGGAAGATGATGAAGTATCAAGTATGGAATGAAGGTAGTTTAAAAATCATTTATTAGAAAAATAATTTCCTTGTGACCATTGAGCAGATGTAGAAAGAAAATTTTTGTGTTTGAGGCAACATGATTATGAGAATGTCGCAAATTATGGGGCTAAATTTACAAGGATAATAAGGCCTACAATAGAATATATACAAAACATAGGAGTAATACTGGTAGATTATGTGATGTGTTGAAACCATTTCTCAATCGAGAATTTGTCTCACAATCTTTCCCATCATACAAAGATATTGTCTCATGTGATATCAAGGCATAAAAATAATTCTCTAAGTCTTACGACTCTAAAGTAAAGCAAGAGAAAAAGGGATCTGTTGAACACTCTAAAAATGGAAATAAGGGGACAAAGGGAGAATTTATATTTCCATCCTGCAAAAAAATTTTGAATAAAGACCATGGTACTTGCCTAGTGGGAATGGGAATCTATTACATGTGTGGTGAAAAAGGCAATCATGATCGTGATTTCAAGGGAACGAAAGAGGTGGTAAATGTTGAATACTACAATTTTAAAGAAATGTGGAACTATGCAAATTAATTCCCTAAGAACCAAGGAAGCTTTCCTCAGAAAAGGACAAGGGGGAAAGGCTAAAGTTATGTGATCATTACTTCTGAATATAAAGCTCTAAAAGATGTGGTGGTAGGTAATTTAATGGTTTCCTCAAGTTTAGCCAATTATTTATTTGATTAGGTATCACTGAATTGTATCATATCTCCCCAGTTTGATAATAAAATTCGATATTTACAATATTATCTAACAAGGATTTTTGCAGTCAAAACTAATATGGGTAGTATCATTGCTACAAATTTTTGGGAATCAGTTCCCATTAGTGAATATAAAATTTCTTTATCTTATAGTCTCATAATCATACCCATGATTGGATTTTATATAATCATCAGTATGGACTGGCTTTCAAACCATGATGTGAAAATTTATTATAAGAATAAAGAGGTTACCGTTTACGATGATGATAAAGAGTACATTATCTTTAGAACTGAAACGTCACCTCCCGATTTTTATCTAAATCCACCCCAGTAGCTCAATTAAATTATATTATTGGGGAGGGAGTGACTGAAAAAATATGGTTGACAAAAGGAATGTTCAAAAAGAGTACATACATATTGTGAAAGAATATGATCATATGTTTCTATAGGATTTTCCTGGACATCCTATAAAACGATAAATTGTGTTTTCAATTAATTTAATTCCTGGTTTAAGGCCTATATCGATGTCCCCATATATAATGATCACTATAGAATTAGTGGAACTAAATAAACAATTAAAGTAATTGAGTAATAATTTTTCCCCCTAGTGTTTCTCGATGGGGATCCCCTGTTCTTTTTGTTAAAAAGAAAGATGGATCCATGAGGATGGGTATTGACTATTGTGATATCAATCATATTATAATAAAGAGCATGTATCACATACCTCACATTGATGATTTATTGAATAAACCTCATGGATGTCAATATTTTTCAATGATTGACCTTTGATTTGGATTTCATCAGTTGTGTATGCAGACAAATAACATTCCAAAAACATCATTTAGAACGTGGTATAGGAATTTAGAGTTTATAGAAATTCCTTTTGGTCTGAATAATGAACCCTATGGTTTTATGGATCTTATGAATAGATTTTTAATGGAATATATTGATGAATTTGTAGTGGTATTTATTTATAATAACTTGTTATTACATAAAAATATAAGATGATCATAAAAATCACTTACACACTATTCAGAAAACCCTCAGAATAAATGAATTACATGGGTTGTTTAGCAGGGGTGAATTTTGGATTCCGGCAAATTATTTTCTTAGCCATAATATCTCTATGTATGGAATATATGTCGATCCTTCAAAGACTAAGGAAATCCAAGAATGTCTAGCACTGAATAATATAACAGAGGTAAACCATTTTATTAGTTTAGCAGGTTATTATCGGCGGTTCGTCCAGAATTTTTCTTGATTGGCTAACCCATTATCCAAGCTCACATGTAAATGGGTAAGATTTGATTGGACAAAAGAGTGTGAATAACGTTTTTATGAACATAATATAATATTAGTCAATGATATTATCTTTAATTAACCATCTAGGAATGACGTGTCTGTTATTTATAGTGATTCTTCAAAGAAAGGACTTGGATGTTTCCTTATGCAGAATGATAGAGTTATTGCATATACATCACGACAGCTAAAAATTCATGAACAAAACTACCTTACCCATGATCTTATGTTATAACCAGTAATATTTTCATTGAATATTTGGAGACACAATCTATATGGTGAGTAATTTGAGATATATAACAATCATAGGAGTATGAAGAATATTTTATCTAAGAAAGAACTAAACGTGAGGCAATGACCATGGCGTGATCTACTCAAGGATTATGATTTCCCTATACACTACCACCTATGGAAGGAAAATAAGGTAGTAGATGATTTGAGCTGAAATTATAAGGTTTTTTTAAAAAAAGATGATAGTTGAATGGCATCCTATTTTCATTCATCTAGTATAGATGGATATGAGAATAACCATGGAAGGTAAAACATCAATACTTTTTCAATTGGTTGCCAAACCATCATTACTAGAATGGATAAAATGTTCTCAGACTAATAATGAGGTGTTTAAAAAAAATTGATGTTCTGAATGAAGGGAGGTTCAATAAATTCATATATGAAGATGGAATTTTGAAATTTGGGAAGGGACTCTGTGTTCCTGATATACTAATCCAAAAAATGGTATTGTTATATGATGCTCATATCTCTAATTTCTCTATGCACCCTGGAAGCACTAAGATGTATAGAGAATTGAAGGAACATTTTTGGTGGGACAAAATGTTGAGGGAGATTTATGATTATGTGTCAAGATGCATGGTTTTCAATAGGTTATGTCTGGAAGACAACATCCTGGAGGTGTCATGCATTCTTTTCCCAGACCTGAGTGGAAATGGGATGATATTACGATGGAATTTTTCATGGGGCTAAAAAGGAATCCTTGAAAGAATGATGAAATAAGGGTCATTGTTGATCTTCATTCTATGTCATCACATTTTATTTCTATAAGATAAGGTTTACCACTTGAATGTTTAGCAAGAATATATATTAATGATGTAATAAGACTTCATAGAGTACCCATATCAATTATTTCAGATCGTGATCCCAATTATATATCATGATTCTAGAAAATTCATTAGAGGCCTTGGATACTGAACATCAATTGAGCACTTCCTTAAAACATCAAACTGATTGACGGTCAGAAAAGACTATTCAAACCTTAGATGACATGTTTAGATCTCACTTAGATGACTTTCAAAGTGTGTGGGATCAATATTTACTTATGGTAGAATTTTCCTATAACAATATCATCCATTGAAGTATTCAAATGGAACCCTATGAAGTGGTTTATGGAAAGAGATTACGCACACCAACTTGTTTGTATGATGTTGGAGGAAAAAACTCATAGGCCCATAACATGTTGAGGAATCAATGGAAAAGGGGAAGGTTATCCAAACCTAGGTCTAAGCAACTCAAAGTTGGAAAAAGATCTATGCCGATATCCAAAGGAAGGATTTGGAATTTCAAATAGGAGATCATGTTTTCTTGAAGGTATATCCATGGAAAGTGTTATACTATTTGGTAAGAAGGGAAAATTAAAGCCTAGGTACCTCAAACCTTTATAAAGTCTTGGAAAAATTGGAATCATAGCTTATCGTTTGGCAATTCTACCTTGTCTCGCAAATGTTCATGATGTGTTCCATGTATCATTATTGAGAAAATACATGCCTAACATAATGCATGTACTCAACTATGAAGAAATATAACTTAAACCTGACCATTCTTATTAAAAAGATCCTATCAAAATTCATGATACTAGAGAACATGTGTTGAGAACTAGATAACGCATCTGGTGAATGTTCTAGGGAGAAATCATAAGATGGAAGAGGCAACATGGGAACCCGAGGAACTTATGATGATGAACCACCCAAATTTTTTTTATGTATTAATAATTTTTAAATTTCATGGATGAAATTATTTGAAGGATGTGGGAATGTAACACCCCAAGCTTCAATGATATGTTTCCATTTGAATAATGCAATAGCTAGTGTTGTACGCAACATGGAGTTTTAACACACCACGTCCAATCAAACTTTCCAAAATGAATAGAAATATCCACTTTTATAAATTTTATTAATTTTATTTCCAAAATGGACTTCATTTTTGGATTTAGAATATTCAAAATAGCTTCGGGTAAATTTTTGGTATTTTTCTGAAAACATTAAATTTTTGATGAATAGTGAAAAACACTGTGTTATTGGTTGAAACTGACTTTTTATTAAATTAATTAGTTATTTTATATAAATTAATATTAGGTAAAAATATATACTAAAAAAGTTTAAATGTTCAATTTAATTCATTTGATTAATTTTATAATAATATTAGATATATAAAATCTTATTGAAGTCTTTACCTTCTTTTACCCACCTTTTAGGCGCATTTTCAAATTTGCATTAAAAATATTTTTAGCTCCTCTATGAATTGAATATCAAAAATACAATCGACCCAATTGATATCAATGTGTAAAATAATGTTCAATATGATGGAAATAATTTTTGGTAAATAGTAACTTCTGAATTTTATTTACCAAGGATAAAATAAATAAAGAAATTGATGGTATAAATTATATTATAATTACCATAACACATGTCCTAATTATATTGGATAAGTTTATTTCGACAAATGTCAACCTTAGGAATAAAATATGATTCTTTTGGTCCACTTGTTTTAGATTTGTACATCTATTATTATTTTACTTGAAGAAAAGTTTAATGTGGTAAATTCACAATTAAATTACTAACACTTTTTAAATAGTCGGTTATACATATTTTAAATTCAACTATAAATATTAATTACAAATATAATTAAATTTTATAAATAATGTATTTTTATTTATAATTTGGAGTCATTAAATAATAAAATTTATTTATGATACAATGATGACGAGGTAATTATCTTATTAATTAATAAATAAAATATTTGTTATTATAAATATCTGAATAAAAGAATATTGACAGTTCTGATGATTTACACTAATTTTATAAGTTAATATGACATGTTATGGTTGATTAAATAAATTTTTCTCAATGTGATAAAGTTGTTATGTCTTTCACAAAAAAAAGAAATAGTGTCAAAATTGACAAAAATGAGTTTTTAAATAAAATACAATATTATTAATTGATATACAATTTCTAATAATATAAGGATCATAAATAGGAAATAGATATGTTTATTTATATCAATAATTAAGAAATTTTGGTTTTCATGGTTTTTATAGTGTGTTTATTAACTATTTATTTTAATAACACAAGAATACATGGTAAAAGTTAAACTATTTAAATAAGAGTAAAATCTAAAATAAAAGTTTTATATAGTAACCTAAACCTCTCTAAAACCTATTGGTTGAGAGGATTTCGACCCTTCCTGACATTATCTTCGAAATAAATAAATTTTTAGCCTTTTATAAAATGAATATGATTGTATAATAAAATAATTTTTCAATATTTTCCGAAAGTGACCCTCACCTCTCTTATAAAAGGGTACTTCCCCTTCTCTCAAAATCACACCTCCAAAGCCATTGGGCTCATAAAAAACCTACATAAATAACCTAACAACTACCATCAAATATACTTGGAGTCATTTAATTTATCATAAAGACCTCATATGAATCCCTTTTGATCAACTCAAAAGGAAACACTTGATGAAGAGATAATAATTTCACAACCTCTTTCAACATTCTTTTCTTCTTCTTCCACTTCCTCTTTTATTATTATTTCCATACCAAAAAAAATAAATACAGTACCATATTCATTCTATGATGTTATTATAAATATTCTACAACCATATTTATTATTCTATCAATCCTATGAATGACAAGTAACCATACGTGTGTATGTACTGCATACCGTCTACACATCGTGGGGTAGTTTGTTATTGAAACACTTCATTACTTGGATGGGTATAATAATGTGTGTAACTGATGTAAAAAATAATTATAACAAGTTAATAATCTGTATATATGATATTCCATCCAATTAAATAATATTTCACCACCAATATAATGATATTGTCACTAATGCGTACGTACAGATTACCATCTCCATGAACGTGATGAGATTCATTTCCCATCATAATCATTCAAGAATATTTTTCCTTATATGATTAAAAATAATGTTTACGAAATTAATATCATTATGAATATGAATCAAATACATCCTATCCATAAAAAACATGGATTACATAACCAATAATATAAAGGAAAATGAATTAGATTACACTCTAAATAATGATACTACTGAAATATTGTTAACAATGAAATATTATACGATCATATATGATATCATATTTTTGTATGTGGTTCTTCTATAAGTTAATAAAATAGATATAATTGTTATAATGTTGTTCAACAAACCCCCGATTAGGGAAATGTAAAATTTAAGGGTTAATTCTATAATCTTTTCATTATCCTAGACTGATTATACGTGAGTATCTACTGGGAAATCTTTATCATAAAAAAATGTGTTTCACTAAATGTATATCAAATTTTATTACTATATTCTTGACTATGTTATAATTTAATTTATTCCATTTATTGAATTTTAATGATATGTTTATAAAGGAATTATTCCATTGTTTTCCAGACATGATCCTTTATGACCTTTTTGACAAAATTAAGGAACATATGTTTTTAACTTATATGGAGGGTGCATCTGTTTTCCGCCATTGTAACATATTTGAAGCTTACCTTACAAGAATATAATATTATATTCAGAATAAATGATTTCTTTTAAAATTAGCATACATTAAAATGATTTCAAAATATAAATATATGTTTCTCTCAGATAGTTTTGATTTGAAATATCTCAACATATTTTGTTGGATTTTTTTTATGTTGATTTATTATGATACAATCTTCCATATTATATTTCTGGTTTTTGATATGTTAGACTATGGATATGTTATATTTATACCATTAATGGTTTATGGTTAAAGTATTGACATTTTGTATTCTATTTTTAATAAAAAAAATTATTTTATAGTTTATCCTTTTCATATGAGGAATGTATTAGACATAGTAAGTGATGGGTGGAGCCCGCTACAACTCCTCGATGCATCTCTATATCTCATGAGAAAAACTAGTGTCTTGGCACAAGGACACAACAAGTTATTATTGGTAGTCTTTTCATGAGGCCTTGACTATGTGGTTATGATGCCCGACATTATGGTTTCTATAAATATGAAATTTTATATTAATATAACTGGTGATTATTTGACTAGTAGAATATCGATTTGAAAAATTAAATGGAATTATTTGTTTAATCATTTCCATGTTATTCTGAAATTTGTGTATAAAATGACTTTTTTAGCCTAATACATTTAATTAAATTTTTATGATTATTTATGAACGTTTCTTCTATATTGTTAACCTTACTGAGCACTTGACATCACCTTTTTCTATGTTCTATTTTTCTCAAGATACGAAGTATATTATGAATGACCTGCATGGATAGTCTAAGGGACATGAATGTGTTCAAAGGAAACAATGGCACTGTTGTTTTTCATTTTATAATATTACGTAATAATTATGAATGTATCTAGTACTTCCAAGTCTACTAAACTGACCGATATTTTGGGATTTGATCTATTGGGATCATGCCAGTGTTATTTAATAATGCACCGACTAAGGGTAACATAGATCGTGGCATTACATGAATCCATTAAATCGTTTAATTTTTTTTGAATGTATTGGTTTTCATATTCATTTATTGATATTTGAAATGTAATAACCTGAATTTGAATTGAAAATGGCATGGGTTAACGATAGAAAAGGGGTTTGGCGTTGAAAAAATAATCTTTTGATTTGAAATTAAAAATGGATTTTCAAACCCCGAAGTAGACAGTCTTGGATTAAAATTTCTTGAAAATTTTTGTTCAGGGTTTTTAAAAGAGATATTGACAAACATTTCACAACAGGAACATTCAGTATGTTAATGAAGAGACACGAGATGACTTATTCTGTGTGACACAACTAAGAGGTAACCAATTATATTTCCATACTCTATGGTATGACTTGATGTTAGTTATTATGCTACATTTTTCTTCAATTTTATTATGAGTTTCTAGAATGTATTATTCAATAGTCTAGGTCGTGGTTGGTATGTAAATTGATGTTTTTTGGTTTTTTATTACTATAATTTTTATTTCAAGTACATTTTCTCAATTATTTATTAATAATAAGTATCATAAACTACATATTACATACATTAAAAACATGGAATGAAATTTTTTAAACTCAATTATTTTTTGAAAAAGTATTTCATTTTTTATTAAACATCTTATAGATATATTTTCTTTTAAATCATGGAATTTTGAATTATTGTTATTGAACATGAGTATATAATTTTATTAATGTATGTCTTGGATATGTTTCTCACACCCTAATTCTTCATAATGGAAGTTTTAGACTTTTTTGTATGATATTAACTAATGAGAAAAACATTTTATAGCTTTCAATGTTCTATTTTCATTTCAATTTCATTATTGGATAGTTTGGATGTGATGTGGTAACCTAGAGTCTAGTTTGACTAGTGAATTGTACTTTCTTGTATAGTGTGTTGGATTAGTTGTATATTTTTTTTTCATAGTACATTGTTTTGGTTTTGTTGATTAATTATATTCATGAATTGTATCAATTTCTATATTTTACCCCACCCTGTAATTTGTTGGCTTGGTTCAATAGTTTGGTATAACTGGGATGGTCTGTCACATAAGGATAATTATGTTATAAATTTATGATTTACCTTCCACATAAATCATATAATATTTGATGTTATATTATTAAAAGATGAAATTATTTCCAATAACGATACACTTTGAATCCATACTAATTTTATTTTATATATTCTCTCTTAATTTCAAAATATCATATGTTTCTATAACACCTATTTTATTTTAATTGTTATGAAATAATAATTATAGTTGTTAATACATTTTTATAGTTATTATCCTATGAGAAATGTTTTCATTGTATATTAATATATTTATTTGGATGTAAAATTTCCATCATTTAGAATATTACATTATGAAATATAACATTATTTTAAGATTTATATTAAAAATATTATCTTATGATTAATTATCATAATTCTTCAAAGGTAGTTTATTTTTAAGTGAAATGTAAAAAAATAATGATATTACTAAAACAATTTCATTTATTATATTATCATAATTCATTGATGGATTAAACTTTTTAGATCTATTATTCTATAAAATATACATATTTTTAAAAAATAGAAATCATGTAATTTTTTTATTTAAAAAATCCATATATATAATTATGGAAACCCCAATAATATTTTACTCTGCATGGTGATTTATTAAATAATATTATATAAATATTTTTCGTCTCATGTATCAATAAAATGTAAAAAAATAATTGGATTTTATCATTTAGATCAATATGTTAAAATTATGTAATAATTTTAGTTTTATTTTTTGTATAAATTTATCATTACTATGATTGAAGTTGAGGCCCATTATAATGAGGAATGATTATTTTCGAAGAATTTATTATTAACTTTGTGAATTTTTTTATAATAAACTGATTTCATCTATTTCATATAAGTGTTATGATTTTTATTTTTTTATTTGATAAAATTATTTAATAAATTATTTATTTTTTAATAAATTTTATATTAGATTAAAAAACATAATATTTCATAAATCATTTTTAAAAAATATAGTTTCATAATATATAATTTTTTTAAAATAATGTTATTTTTTACACATTTTAAAGATGTTTTATATTAAATAGAGAATAAATTTAGGTTCAATCATCGAAATTCAGTATGATGGGTTATTTTATATATTTTTTAAAACATAAGTCACATTGTTAAAAACTAGTTATGCTGATAAAAATATAATATAATTTAATTAAATATATAAGAGAACATTTCCTACAACCTATTTAAAACATGTTTGTAAATAATTTGTTCAATCATTATCATACCTTTATAACCCCAAAATATAGTATTTCATACTTAGGAAACCATTAATCCTCGAATACTGTCATTATATTATAGAAAAACAATAGGTGCTCACAAAACATCCCATTTCATTCCATATAAATTTTTATCTCTTCGACTCTTTATTTACATACATTACAATGAAATATAAGTTATAACCATCCCTATTATAATTTATCTCCCTATTATAATTTATTATATATCCATTTCATGAAAAACATTCCTTTGTAATTAAATTTTATCTTGTGCACTTTAATTCAAAAGAGTTTACCAAGAGGAAGTTTCAAGTCTTGATGTTAGTATTAAATTGTCCTTAACCATTTAATTTTATTCTTTCACAATCAAATATACATTACACGTTGTATTATACTTATAACATAATCAAAATTATAATAATGTTTTATTAAATTAATCAATCAAACAATATTTATTCCTTCTAACCACTTAGAAAAACAAGAGATAGTTAACCCTATATTATTTGGACTACCATATCCACAAAATAATATTTTTTATTACTCAACATGATTATCATTATTTTTATGGACAACATAAAATATGAATCATCCATTTAATATAATATAAATATAATTTTGAAATTATTTTATAATAATTTTATACATTTCTTTTCCCATAGTCAACTATTTATATATAGTACGTTAATGTTTTCAGTTGGTTTTTATATCCTACCTGAACTATGATATAAAAGAAAATAATGTATTAATATGGGAACATAAATACTAATTTTATTAAAAGTTATTAATAAAATTATAATTTTTTATTTTTTTATATATTTTAGATTATGTATTCAATATATAATGAAAATATTATATTCAATCATACAATTTACTAAATTAAGGAAACCCCAATTCAATTTTCATGAAATCATAAATAATTTAGAAAATATATATAAATATAATATGATAATAAATGGCCCATATTAAATTTGATATAAGTGATTATAATTACAAATAAGTTATTTTATAAACCAAATTTGATAAATTTGGATATTAAAGACATGAGTAAAATGAATCTGGAAGAAGGTAAGACCTTTCATGGTCTCAATTATTATTCTCTGAGATACGTTACATGTTATGAAACTTTTTTATAGTATTTTTGGATCTATTAATTAAAAAAAACTATAAATTCATTATACCGATTTTTCATTATAATTCTTGGAATATACTAATCCAAATCATGTTTTTCCATTCCAATGGATTTTAACTCAAATGTTACCCCTCTCATTAGAGTTCTATGTTACTGTATTTTTTTTCTTTCAGTTATAATTATTCTATTGAACATATTTAATATTTTATTATACATTCGACCATTTTATTTTATTATTTGGTATCCTCATATTTTCTAAATTTTTACAATATAATACCATTTTCAAATAATTCATGCTTCCTGGAGTGTGATTCCAATAAGTGGAATTAATAAATCAAGTATAATTTCAATGAGTTATAATTCATCATCTTGAATGTTTCTATTTCATTCCTAGGTTCTCTCACTATGAGATATTAATATATAAGAATTTTCCTTCTTTTTAGAAAAATTATTTTTTAATATAATAAATTTTCTTACTCTTTTTAATGATGCATGTTATCAAATAATGCACATTTAATATATCAAAAGGACATTTATTTAATGATAAAAATTAATTTTTCTAGACCAAATTTAACACATTTCACTATATACCTTTATTTCATTTTCAGTTCCCTATTAAGAAAAATTAATGTCAAAACAATTTCCCAAGTTCAATATCATATTTTTAAAAGTAGCTTTTGAAAGTGACCCATAAAATTATCTTTACGATAACATTGGGAATGTATTCTATGAGCTATTTATGTATTGAATTTAATTTTACACATAATATTAAATATAATATTCCCTAATGAGACTTATATTTCATGATATCCATTCTTATTTATATTGTCCCACTTATCAATTGGTGGGATCACACTAATGGTATAAAAAATATAATTCTTGAACCATTTGTGTGTTCTACCATTAAAATTATTATTCTTTAAAGGTATTTTTTCATAAATATTAATATAACTAAATAATTTTTTATTAAACTAGATACGTTCTATTTTTAAATTATCAAATTTTTTATATTACTTATGTTCATCTATTCACTATAAAAGTGTTGAAATTAAAAATATTTTATCACAATAATCATGATAATTGACAAATTTTTAATATTTAATATCCATTTAATTGATATTCATATATTTTACAAGTTGAATGTCATAAATTATATAATTAAGTGGTGGGATCCTTTAAAATACATCCCATCGATTTAACTCTTGTCCTGAAGAGATAAATGTATGGAGTATTTGAGGTATACATAAAAATTAAGAGAATTATATCCCAGTTGCGACCTCGATTATAAGAGTGATGTGTCAGTTATATGGTTGATGAGAAAATATTGTATTCAATTAGATATTAATGGATTATTTCATGATGTCTATCATTATATATTCCATAATCTTGGATTTTCTTATTGTATTAATGTGTTTAAGTATATAATTACTTTTGGATTTGATTAAATATAATGTTATCATTTATATAAATTTATTTTTTTTATCAATTATTGGTTGTCATATTTGGATTGTTGTGTTCATACCATGGGTTCATCGGATATATTTTTTCCATAGAAACTAATTTTTTACACCCTTCTAATGTTTCCTTTTACCTATGTTAAGAAGAATCAGATTATACATGATAAGTCTATAAGAGTAACTTGTATGGGAATTTTTTTAAAAGGTGTTGAAGAAATATTATGGATCATGTAGTTTAATATATAAAATAGATTTTTAGAAATAAATTTTATTATTATTTAATAGTTTTTTTTATAATATAAAACTCTAAGCAAAAAAATTTCATTTAATTTAAGTGTGTAAATATTTTCAATGATATTTTAATTATTGATGTTTATGATTGGATTTCCCTTGTTCATTTCAAATCTAGTATGTAAACATGTTTCTTTGCAACACATTATTCTATGAGTACGATCCTAATGTACTATAATCAGTTTCAAAGGAGGGTTTATATAAAATTTGATACTGTAATTTAATAAAATAAGGATAACATAAGAGATATAAATGTTATTATTGATTGATTATGTACGAAAGACGATATTTTCAAAGGTATAGATAAATATATATGTTATTTGAGAAAATATTGTATACTGTAATGATTTGTGTAAGATAAAATTATTGAAATTCCTATAGATAAGTCTTAGGGATAATTCTAAGAATAAGAAAACATCATAAAATTATTCAAAAGAAGGCATTGAGTCATTTTAATAGTAATAAAATACCTTTTGAGATAAAACAATTATATGAAAGCTCTAGAACATAAATTTCAAAGGGAACCAACATTGTATTGGGAGTGTTGTGTATTAACTCAATCATCACGTAATGAATTAAAAAAATTTGTAACATCACACTCGATTTGACACTATTTGTGTATATTTTTTTGTTAATTGAATTCTATATAGTGACCATTATATTAGATTTATTATGATCAAAATATTCTTAGAATAATTTGTAATCCAATCAAAGGTAAAATGAGATTTTACCATGGGTGATTTAGGTTGAATAAAAATGTAAAACAATAATTTTAAAATATAATACATTTTGCAGGTTATTTTTGCATTAAATTATATTGAAATCATTATATTATGGTTAATTATTCATCAGACACAATTAACTATTTTCCATAGTAATGGGTCATGTATAATGAAAACATGTTAAAAATGGATTCCATGACTAATGTGGATATAATTATAGCAGGAAAACTAATTGGGTATGAGTGGGAGTTAAAAGTATTGTGTTTAATCAAAAAATATCCATAAAAAATTTTGTTTACTGATGTGAACATTGTTGAGTTTCAAAACATTCCAATAAAAAATGTAGAGTCTCATGTATATTTTGATAATAAATTAGATTAATGAAAGATGATGAAATTCCATTCTAGTAAATAATGTGGGATGAAACACCCTAGGGATTTTTGAAGTTAATTTATGTTCAATATAACTATGATAATATGTATCAAAAAGCTCATGAGAATTAGGGAAAGATACAAGATTAAAAAATTCAATAATTCAATAAGACAGAAATAGGGTAACATGAAAATAACGGCACTAATCCAATAAAAGCTAGGGAAAATAGTAACCAATTACATCCGAGATAATTGGAACAAGGAAAGATACACATTATCTACTATATAAAAATATAGTAGTTTTTTATCCTATAATTAATTTTTTTAATATGTGCTTGTCTTGACAAAAAATTGGATATAGAGTAATTAATAAAAACAGGGTTTGGTAGTCATTAACAAATACTATTCAAGGATTTATAGATGTTACTTTTTATGAAGCTAGTTTTACCAATTAATTTAATGTGGTATTCAAAATTGGTTATATATCATTGGAAATTAATCATATAAATTTTTATATTGTGAAATACCACTACATGACAAAAATTACCCAATGAACATTTAACGAAGATGACTAAGAACATCATATATATTTTTCTTATATCATATAGGCCTTGATATCAAATCCTGAGATTCTTATTCTCTAATATAGAATTTTTTATATTAAATAAGAATTTAAAACATGGATCATGTCTATAATTTAAAAACAATCAATTTTTCCCTTATAGGAAACTGATTCAATGTCCTGAGATAAAAATTTATATATGGGTGGGGGATAATTTATCACCAAAATATTAATGACTTTATATTTTATTTCTTTAGATCCATATACATTCGATAACATGTAATGAACAAAACAATAAGCCAAAAAATTCAAAGAAAATTTTAGAAAATCTAAAATATATTCATATTTTCAAAAACATATATAAAATTCCTTTTTAATATATATTTAAATAATAATAAATTTCATTATTAACTCTAAATATTTTTTGAATATTCTATTTGTTTTGAAAAATAATTAATAATTTTTATTTATTTAAAATGAAGTAACCTTTAAAAAATGATTTGTTTGTTATTTTTTATGAGTTTAAATAAAAAATGGTTAAAAATAGTATTTACATCAATAATTTGTAACACTAACAGGATTATTAATTTATGATGATATAGAATATGATTAAATTTTTATGATCAGAATTTCATTTTCTTATGAAATCAATTTTCACCATAATTATTTATTTTTATTGAAATATTAAATTCCAATAGTTTATAAATTGATTTTGACCAAAATAATAAATTTGATTTATTTATATTTTAAATATTACTGAATGATAAATTTTAAGTTTTTTATGTAGTTTATTTTTTGATGAAAATGGTAAAATAATGATTTTGTTAAAATACATGTATTTTTTCTGTTATAATAATAAAATAATGACATAAATTATTTCTAAACCACTTTATTTAATATATATAAAACTATATAAGTCATTTAAAAATATAATGTTGTATTTTTAAAAATACATGTATATAATTTTCAAAACAATAGAGATATTTTACTATAAAAACGTATTTATTCAATAGAAAATTTACATTTCATCACTGGTTTAAAATATGTATTTGAAAACATATCTCATAATTTAGATCCAAATTTTAATATTTTGTAATATTTTAATTTAAATTTCAATAAAAAATGCATGATTACAAATATTAAATATAGTGATTATGGTATTGGTGAAATGGTTACTTTCAAGGAATTACATTAAAAATATTTTATAATTTATACTAAAAATTAAAAGTAATATATGTTTGTTGAAACAGTTTTTTTTCTAAATATGAGGAGTTAAATAGGGGAATATATCATGGAAGGTAAATTTTCAGAAGTTCAATGAGCATTCTCTTCCCTAAAGACACATCACATGTGGACCAAATCACTATAACCATGGTGGTCCATCCTACACCCTAGCTGCATTACGCATGCCCCAGACATACACACTGTTGATAAACATGTAGTCCATAACTATTCATTGAACAAAACAAAACACCTATATATGGAAGAACAATCACCTAGGCTACAAAATTTTCAATAAATTGGAAATTTGGAAACCACATTTACATGAAGCAAAAACCAAGATAATCCTTGATTCTCTTCTCACTATAGTCCTTCATCCAATCCCTCAAAACAACAAAAGTAATTCTACAAAACTTGATGGAAGAGGGAATAAAGGCTGATAGAGATATCCATGTCCATTTAATGTTTGAAATATAAAATAATAATTTGAGGAGACAAACTCTCTCTAATCAACAGATCCATGCATGATGGCCCACTCATAAACCCAAGACCTACACAATGACCTTAAATGGAAGCCTTAAGAATCACATAGATCCTAAATAAATTCCACTCATATATATTGTTTCCTATTTTTTCCATTATCCAAAGTTCTCTTGTAGCTCATTCAGTCCATCTATATGTAAATAGATTCTCATCATCCCATGTTCCCCTATACGAGATCCCCTTTGCTGTGTCTAGCCTTTACCTATGTGAGCCTCCATTGATCCCATTTCATGACACTAATGTAAGGGAACATCAATCCATGATACTTCAATATGAGGGAAACCAGTTCAGCTTCTCCACTAAAGTGTCCATACATGAACGACCATGGAGAGAGACACCCCAATATGTCTCCCATTATGTTATAAATTCATTCAGTCCAAGGTTTCCATCACTTTTCATACCTAGTGTGTAGGTTCCTCATGGGTTTTGTAGTTTTGTATCCTTTTGATGAATAGGAACCCGACCCAATTGGAAATGTATAGGGATATACTAACATTACACACTAGGTCCCAGGACATGTCCATCAATTCTCAAATGTGAGACTAGGTACCTCTTTTTATAGATATTAAGGTGGAGGATCAGGATTTCTCGTCCCATTGAGGGTTAGTGTATTATTATCTATTATTATTTGTAATAACGAATATATAATCCCTCATGGAGTAATTCCATTTCATTTATTATTGTTCATATCTAGATTGGTATTTAGATGTGAGAATCATGGTTATAAAAAAAGAGTAAATATGATCACATCAAATCTCTTTATTATTCCACTATATCACTGACTAATTCTACTAGAAAAATATGTATTCTGTGGATTTATAGATCATTCACTTCCATTTGTCTCATATATCCATGTATGAATCACATATATATACTGGTTTCCTATGATCATGAAATATTCATGGTTGGATAAATGTCTCGAAAATGAATTACGTTTTGGGTCTTCCTCGAGCCTTCTATTAGAGGTCATCCAAAGGCATGGGTCCTCAGAGCCAAGTACCCATATCAATGTGTCATATCTCTTATGAGAAAAACAATCATTAGCATTCCATATCCTTGGTTTCTCAATCCATTTATCCATATCAAATAAAAAATCCAATATGAAAAAAATATTTAGAGGTCCTCTATAGGCGTGGGACCTCAAATCCATGCATCTATCACAAAGGGAAATATCCCCATCTAGAAAACCCACTAGAGGATCTCAACAAGAATGGGTCCTAAAACCCATTCTAACAATATGGAATTTCATTCAATACCAAATGGGATAGGTAAAAATCTTCATTAACGTCCAAACATAACAACACAAAATAAATAATAATAATATCTAAATGAATTATAGGTAGGTTTATATCCAAACTAGGTGCCCCAATCTCTTCAATGTTCTCTAGGCCGCCTTAGTATATGTCCAACAAAAAAAATTGACTTGACACCTTTCTCCTAAAAATCCTTACAAAATTACATTAAACTACATGATTAGGTCCTCAACATATTACCTTAAAAGGTATGACATGTCCCATTATATAGCACCTAAATACATGGGTTATAAATCCCATGTTTGACATGTACAATTAATTATCACCTAAATACGTGGTTTATGAATCTGTTCACTGTGATTTGTTGAAATCCTATCTCATGGGCCCAATCATGACATCAATATAACATACATAACCCTAGATGATGATAAATTCTAGAGTTCTAAACTATGTGGATTGGAACTGGAATCTTGATAATAAATCACCCAATAATTAGTTATCCATTCACAAAATGTTACTTTGGTTAACAATCGTCATATAAATACATATGTATATTTCATCAAATATCCTCAGATACATATAGAATATTTTAAATTACATGTGTTCTAATAATTGATTTTTAATCCCATGGTTAATTGTTTCATACTTGGTACGAAATGAAGGATTCATGAATTTTTCATAAATATTTTTTAGAGACCCATAATATGAAATGATTCCCCCAAAATAGGTGTGATTCACCCGACCACCTATCATCTCAACAATTCTACATCCGCAATTTTTTTCTACCATATCCTAGAAATAAAATTCTTTCAAAAAGAATGTTTATAAAATATCTCGAATAAGTGAACCATTATTTGTTTCCATATCCATGAAAAAACATGTTGGATTCAGTTTGAAAATGGTGCACCTAATGTGAATGATTGTATAGCATGAAAACACTCAAAATTCTATTGTTAAGATTAATCAAAACCAAACGATTTATTTTGGAGATAATATTATTGAACATGAAAGTAATACATAACCAAGATGATTGGTAAGCATGCATGATACATCCCTTTCACTCAAAAAATGAAAAAGGCCAAAAAACCCAATTAGGTGTGTTTTCATTTATTGATATTCTAAATTGAATGGGTTATCTTGGTTGTGTCTGTTTCATATATTTCATCCACTTTCTTCCTGATATCCCATATATCAAAATGGAATCATACCAGTATCTAATAACATATTATTCAGACATAGATGAATCTGTGTCCTAGTCTAAACAAAGGATTACATACCCAACCTAGTGTCTCCAACAATTAGATTCAAATTCAATGGATTGGAGTACCACTGAAATAATACCTTAAAAAATAGAAGGTATCTACATAGTCCATCCAACTCATTAATACACATTAGTTATACACTCAACGACAGCGGATGTCCAGAAGTAGGAGAACCCAATTTTCGTAACAAACTATTTCGGGATCCTATCCAATGAATTAATAAAATAAAGTATTCAAATATTTAAAGGATTCAGTCATAGTTTCCACAAATGGTATCATCAAGAAAATATATGGATACATCCAAAGTGATCTTGAAAGCATATTCCTCCTCCAACATCAAGAGGGGACAATCGATCATCATAATGGTGTAGTTGTACTTAGAATTTTAGATGAGGTCACCCAGTCATGGGAATTAATGTTGGTCTTCCAGAGATAATGATCGGGGTATGGGGAGTTACGACTCATCACTATTCCCATTTTTGAAGACTACAAGTCCATTTCCATAGTGAACCATGAGCCGAAATAAACACAACTCTCACCATCCAAGCCTGCTGACACTGTTCGAAAATATCCATATAACATCTCCAAAAAAATTCAGTAGAATATTTAGAGCATGAACTATCAACTTACCACCATGAAAAAACTAACCACCCAAATAAATATTTATTCAGTAGGATGATCCACACACCTTTGGATATATATCATGACTATTAGGATAACATTGAAGTATTTGAAAAAATACACCATGAAAATTTTGACAATAAGAAGGTGGTAGAACCTTATCTCTCATGTCGTAGATAAGTACTATCAATACATACCAACATGAAATGGAGGATGAGAGCATTCATATAACCATAATCCAGTAATTAAATGTGTATATATCCACATTCAAACTAATGAAGTTACCAAAATATATTGAAAACAGTGAAATGGATCAACAAATTTCCTTCAACGATCTTGAAAACATATTAGGATATAAAAATGGTTGTATAAGTTGTAGGGGAATGTGAAAATAACCCCACCCACACAAATTGGGTGACTCTTAAGAAAAAAATGATCGTTATTATGGGGTAGAAACCCAACTAAAATCTATTACTAGAGGGTAAGGTGCCAAATTATTCCATAAATTATAGAAAATAGGATCAGGTCTATACCTACGTTCAAACTGGAGTTATTTAGCCTATTCTACTGCCCACTCCATGGAAGGCCTAATACTTTAGAAAAACATATATAAACCTAATGATATGTCCTATTAGAAAAAATGGAGATAACAAATAATGCTTCTATATATGAAAACCATTATCCTCAACAAGAATCATTATTCTTCCATGATAAGGATTACAATAATAAGAATACCCAATGGTTATTTTAGAATGAACAGTCGGTCTATGATCATATTTTATATAATTCTAGAGTTCATGAATCCCTCAAGACAATATCTATAAAATTTCATGATATAAATCTCCGGTTACCAAATTAGAGGAATATTATTAGTAGTTCCTAATGTAATTCATATATATAATATCATTACAGAATTCCTTATTTCTAGAATCTGATCCATATTGAGATCCTATCTCATGATGTGCAGCCTAGTAGCCCTCAATATGGATAAAAGGTCCAACAGTAAGAGGTTCCCCTCCTTTCAATCATTCTCTCTATTGATAATCCCCCATGGTATACGTGTTATAAACTCAAAATTCATTTAGGGATTTGAAAATGATGGTATTACATCCTATAATGATGAATCTCTTCATATATGAGGTCCTCCACCTTTTGATTTAAGGATGAGAAATCCTTCCTACCAAGAGGCATATGGGAAATGATGTCAGTCACAGTTGACGCCTCATCATTTAAAGTTAAAATCAATTTTCAACTAGAATATAGCCCAAGGAAAAAAGGAATTATCAGAATCAACCATATATTTCCATTCATATAATATGACTAAGGAAGTCCCTGCCAATGTTTTTATTTATAATAATGATTCATGGAAGCATCCACATTGGGTTTTCAAATTTGATGAGCCATTTTAAAAATATGATTGATGAATGTGGAACATGATGTTACTTTTTTCCAAATAAAACATTCCAATACTATTATTTCTTTTAGACACACCCCAATAAAACATTTCAAAGGCATTATTGGAAGAATGTGTTGAAAAAATCCACCTCAATATACTGAAAATTATTCAACCCTTAAGAGAAAAATTATTACATCACAAATAATTCGTAACACACATGAAGGTAATGGAAGGGATCAAACCGAAAATTGAAATACCAGCTATACTTGCTACATAGAATCCAATATTGAAAAAACGAAAATGATACCTTCAACATTAATTTATTTATTTTCTAAACAATCATCTCAACTATCCGCATATTCCCAATCCATATATCATATCTTAGGATTTGGTGAACATGGTGTGTATTATTTTACCACACTCCCCAATCACTTATTTTTTCAAGAGCTACATGATCCATTGTCAGAGTCTCAATTTTCCTTCCACAAACAAACTATATTCTCAATAAATTGAATGTAGAAAAAAATACAAACTTGTACTAACTATTTAATAAATTGGGATAGTTGAGAGAGGCTCATCAATTGAATATTTTATAATGCATATAAAAATATATAGCAGGCCTCCACATTATAGTAATTCAATCATCAGAGAGTGAAAATTTTACAATAGTACTTAAGAGCCGATTTTTTTCTTAAAACCATATAATGAGCCACTAATATACTCAAACATGACACTGTAAAGCCATATAAGAATCCATGTAATTAGTAACCTCAATAATATAGGAAAAACCCAGGCCTACATGGATATGTAATATTATAGAAGATCATTAGAGGGAATAAATATAGGTTTAAAAGGTTACATAAAGAATGCAAGAATAGAAACAAAAAAAAAGGAATGGGGCATTTTACCGTGATATCATCATCCTAATGGGATGTTTGTCTTCTCCCATATAGTGGAATTACTGCAAAACAACTCCTCCCATTTCATCAAATCATATGGTCTGGTGTCCTCATTAAGAGTATTAATGTGAAATTTCCCATAGAATCACATAAGATCGACACATGCCAAATTATTCAATGAAGTCATTTGAAAATGAGGGAGATTCCTCATGGTGGGAACCAAAAAATTAATATCTAGAAAATTCCATAATTATACATAATATGTGTTAAGAATTTGTGAGTATAGTTAATAACACAGTCGTAGACAATATTGAACACGTGTCTAATATAGAGTAGAGTGAGAAGAATGTTCTCGGTCATAATATGGTCCTCCTCTAAATTATTGAAGGTGGTTTCTAAGGGCCATGATCTATAGGGATCCACCTTTTCTGTGTTTTCAATGAATGAGGTGCTCAGAGGAGGCCTAGAGGAAGTCCGTAAAAGTTGGCTAGTAGATTCCAGAAGTAGGAGAGGTTTGAAATCTTGAATGAATGTTAATCTATGTGAATATGGTTTTTAAGATGTGTAATATTTCAAGGTTTTGAAAATATATAATTTTAATAGGTTATGTTTTTATGTAGAAACTGGATGCTTATGATTGCATAGTGTGGTAGGTGATTACATGTCATGTAATTCCACACTACAATGCTGTATTAAGAGTATTTATCCTCCTTGGTAATTTATAACCATATGGATACACTATATCTTTTCCTAATTCTAGGATTCTATCCTCCACCATATTCCTAGCTTTGTATATCCCTTCAACATTAATATATTTTTAGCTTCCATATTCAATCTTCAATGACCCCAGCTGATCCACAATATTTTTTCTTTGTATTTCTATAGGTTTCTCCTAGTTGATCTCATTTCCTCTGATAGATTCCCATAATTCAATGAAGTTTTCTTACACATGGTACTAATTTAATTTCTATAGGTTTTTGGTTGGTGTATTTGTGTCTCGGCATCTCTTGTTTGATGCAGTTCTAGCTACAGGGGTGATCAGAGACTCATTACATAGTTCAATTTCATGCATAGAATGTCGAAGTCCTTTTTAGGTATGTTATGTATTGATTCTATTTTTATTTACCAACAATCATATTTATAACAAGGATTATCCCAATTTATTATAATGAAATTAACCTAATAATTACTTGAACCATATAAAATAATTGGTATTGATCACATAACGATGTTGCTGCTTTGTAATATAAAATGATTTTCCTCTTTATTTTCTAGATAGTGTAATATCAATCCCTTTATTGCTCTAGAATTTTGATATTTATGTAAATTCATAAATAAAATAACGATATAATTTACTGATAATTAACTTCTTAAGATACTCAAGAGTCTTGTTTAATGAATATGGTTGTTGGTGGTGTTTGATGTTAATCACATTGACTTAAGAATACATGTATAATTGAATTATATAATGTCCCTAAATCATGGTGATCAATGTTGATATAGGGATTGATGGAATTTAATGTTATTTATTTAATTAATTTGTTATATATATGATAACATGTTTCTTCGGTTTCACATTATATTAATATTTGAATAATGAAATAGCTAAATCAATATGGAATAAGAACTGGTTGTGTAATAAATGATAATTCCTTATGGGTCTTGTGTTTTTAAGATTCTTGAAATATCTATTTTCCTTGTTCTATAGAGTAGTAAGAGAACAATGAGTGTGAATTTTGGATTCCTTGATCATGGGATAAGATCCCAGTTCCAAAAATTGTTTCATACTACTAGGGATGTGATGTGAGCCTATGATGGATGAGCCTAGATGGATGTTGTGGTGTGTGTGGTTGGGAGACTAGGATAGGACGTGAGTATTGTATGGATGATAATTGAGGGATCTTTTGGTATGAGGGTAGGGTGGCCTATTTTTTTGATGTAATTGATGCCTCAACTGTTTTGATGCATCAATATAATCATGTGGATCCCTTGAAGGATATTCAAGACGACAGAATGGGTTGATGCATGGAATACATATTGTAATAAAATTTGGATTTTTTAATCAATTTACTAGCTTAGGATCATGTTTTTGTTTATCTACATCCCATTCCAAAATTCATGAAGAATATGTTTTTGGTTACTCAACATCCAGGAGATTCAAACACACACATGGTATGCCACACTAGTTCTGTGTTTAGTTTCACATGGTTGGATGACTCTACGCTCCTGATATAGGTTGTCAACAATTGATTGGTAGTACACCTACTCACCTGATTGATCCCCTTTTGTTTTTTATCATAGAATGTTTTCCTAGATTACACAGTAATATGGAAATTAATTTTGATAATAAATGAATAAATTTGTAACCCATGGGGTTTGAGATTTCTCGGTTGTAATGATGAGGTTGAATTATGTAAAGTTGTGGACCTAGTTACTTATTCATAGTGGGCATGGAACATTGTTATAATTTTAGTGAAATGTAATGTGGAAAACTTTAATTTTTAAATAATTTCTAAAGAATATATTAACATATAGTGAAACTGATTAAAATGAATGAATTAATTTAATGAATCTCTATAAATTGTGGTGTTCTTATAGGATATCATGTCTTAATTGTGGCAGCTAGGAGTCCTAGGCATCTTACTTGAAGTTGAGTCTGAGGCAAAGATATTCCTGTAGTATTTTTTGTTCTATATTATTTCATGTATATTTTTTGTTTTATATGATACTCCACCCAGTTGTATATGGATACTAACACCGTGGAGATTTTAATCCTTTGGGGTTGTTTTTCCGAATATCGTTGTGGGAGGATGAATGGATGAAGACTCTTTTGAGCCCTCTCTATTCTCTTGATAGTTACGTATCATGGTAATCATGATTGTCAATTTTCCCCATATATGTGTGTAAGGGATTGTAATGCCTTGTGATTATTTTAAAAGACATGTATCCTTGAAATGATATCCTAAGGACTAGTAAGGTATAACATTCCTATGCAATGATGAATTGAGGTTCCTTACTGTTTTATAGGCAGTGATGGAATGAGGTATAATACCTAATGTATGATGCAAATTATGCTAGATGTGGTGGATCCCAACAAGTACCACATTATGTTATGATATATTTATATGGTGGAGTATTTCATTAGGTTCATGTTGTGGTGCTTTGTCTAGGTGTTTGCAAGCTATCCTTTTTGGAGAGAGATGCTAAAGATGTGTGATGTTGGGGTGGAGTGTCAAACTAGTGGGGATGTGGTAGAGGTGTACCCATGATATTATCCATTATATTATATTATCTTGTATGTGATACTTGGCAATAGTAGGCTTGGTGATTTTGGGAACGATGTATACCTATTTAGGTGATGAGTTAGATTCACATTTAGTTCACAATGCTTTATCACGATTTCATTACCTTTAAAAAGAGAGTCCCTAGGGATGACCCTAATGACTATTTTGATATACTAATCCTACATATAAATAATGAATTTTTCATTTTAGTTAAAGAAGGTTGGATATTAGGATGTTTAATACTATAATGGGTATCAGTAGAATTTGATTGGCCTTGGTCACCATTTTTCTCATCACCCATATTTTTATACGTGTAGTTTTCCAATTATGTAGTTATAGTTCATCCATGACATTAAATATGTGGATGTTTGATTATCTTTTGTATTTTATCCTATGAATGAGTTGGTTGGGGTTTGTATCATCTCTCTCTTCTGCATGATTTTCTCTTGGAGGGAAATTCCTCCAATCTATATGTTTATTATACCCTTTGTGATATTTACAAACTTCGGGCCTACTAGAGGTCAGAATTTTAGATCACTATGTCTCTTATACCATTTATGACAAGTGGGGGGGGGGTACACATTTTGGGGATTGGGTCAAGGAAGAGTGGTTTCAATGGTATACTTATGGGATAAGATTGTGACGGATCTTAGGAACATGTGAGGTACCAAGGGTTGGTAAGAAAACTGTGTCAGCTAAGACTATCGAGCAATATAATATTGGGTGACTAGATGAGGACTGGGTATTTTGGGCCCTGTGTGATCTAGCTCAGGTTCCTTTATGCTTATAATTACAATGAAATTAATTGATAATGGATTCAATGTGGAGACCAAAAAACATATCATGCATCATTCAACATGCACATTTGTTTTAATGGGTAGACGTTTCGATAGGATAAATTAAAATGAAATAAAGAAAAAAATACTTAATGTTTAATTCTTCCCTATTCCATGTTGATGATTACTAATTTTTCTTCTTTGGAATGAGTGGATATTGGTTGATGTCCTCCTCAGGTTCACGTAGATGATGTTCTAAAAGTTACAACAGTAGATCACAACAGATTGGATGATGATGACAATAACACTTGGAGGAGGAAACATCGAGTGCTTCATCACAGAAGTCTACAAATGCATGATGGATCCATTTAGAAATAATCACAAAATAAAAGTTGGAGTAGGATGTGATATCCTTAAGTTTGATTCATGGATTGAAGGAGTATTGTGTTTTATTTGTTGTGATGATGTCTTATGGGGCAACAAGGCTGTATAGGTTTCTTTTCCTTGGAGATTGTGGAGAGTCGACAGTCTCATGGGTGGAGTTCTAAGAAAAATTCAAAAATGTTTATTAAATTTTTAATGTGATTGTGGAGTGTTTCTAAATGATAATTACCCTCCTGGAGGGAGTCCCTAAAGTGATATTGTTTGGGATCCATTTCAGTTACCTTCTATGATATGCTTCAGACCTATTTCTTAATGGGGAGGCCAAGGATATACATTTCAAGTATCATTTTTATCCAAAGATTCATTTTCAGTTCACAGTTTTTATGATGAATATGTGTCTTCAAGTGGTATAGTTTGTGGATTTCATCGAAAGGAAGTTAGATAGAACATGATAATTGTGATAGGGGAGCTTTCATGATTGATCAGAAATAAGATATATGGTTTGAAGTTCACAGTTTTCACGAGAGAAGTGAATCCAATCAGGTGGGGTAGTTCTGATCCCTCAATGTCTTGTTTATATATGGTAGTGGATCTAATTCATATGACAATATATAATATGTGTGTTTTTCTTGTGGAGGATGATTTCATTAGTGGATAGAGTTCCCAAACATTATGTGATGTCTATGTGTTCCAGATGGTCCTCTATAGAATCTTTTATTTAGTGAGTTCCAACCGAGGAAATAGTAGTAGGTTGACCCAATATGGGATCAGAATAAAGTAGTTGTGAAGGGAAAATGGAAACTATAGGATTCTAATCATCCTTATAGATTAGAGTTCATCCATAGAGGTGTTATTCATCATTGTTAGAGATGGCATGGATCAGGTTGTCATCAGCTTCATGTTTTTGGGATTACAGTGTTAAGAGAGACAAGCATTATTCAAGGCCCTGTTTTCATTTCATTACATGGTGGAATTCCTTGTTTGATCCAAGAGTGAATTACTCCGTCATATCGCCTACACTTATACATGATTTGGGACATCAGATAAAGAGACTTACACTTACGATGTTTTTCACTACAATATTATGATATCGAGATGACTTGTATTAACTATGTAGAAACATTGAGCTAGTGTTGGGGAAGCACCGCTCTAGGGATATTTTTTATGTATATAGATTCACACATAAAGAATAATCTTAGAAATGGAATGATTTTATTTAGTGAAGTATATCTTGGATTTCATAAAGAGTTAAGTTGTGTTCATCGATAATGATGGAGATCCAGTAGTGCTTCTATGTGGGTGAGAACCTCAGATGGGCCAGAGGCATGTTCCATTCATATCATCAATGTTGACTAAAATGATGTCAAGTATGTCAGAGGTTTATTAGTTTTTGATCCCCATGTTTGAAGAAGAGTACACTAATGTATTTCAAAAAGAGTTTTTAGAATTTCCACCTTAATGAGAGATTGTGTTTTGGATCAAAATACAACCATGTGGGTCTCAAATGTCGATGTATCTATATAGGATGGTACATTATATAAAGGTAGAGTTGTGTATAATGATAGATGGTCTGTTTTAGTGTAGTTTGGTTGGGATGGTTATGCCATCATGGGGTTCACGACTTTTTTTCATAAATAATGATACCAACAGTTTTTGGTTTATATCAATTAAGGTGGCTTGAATACAATGATATTTGAGAACCGCAATCCTCTTCCACAGATTGATAACTTATGCGACCAAATTTAAGATTAAATTTGGTTCTAGAAGAAATATTTGTGGTCAAGATAGCATAAGATTTTTGAAAGGGAAAATGATAACCCAATGACACCTCTCCATTTTTCCATGGGAATTAAGTAAATGTTGTGTTGTAATTCGGTGTAACAAATTATCTAGATATTTAATATGGGATAATGAAAATTGTGATCCATGAGTTATTGGATTTGTTTTTGGTGGTTTTCATCGATTACCTACTTATGTACCCCACATCCAAGGGGGACCACACAAATCATCCACATGACATTTTGTGAGTAAGTCTTCACGAAAAGTTTTTTAGGATGTTTTGTAACTGTGATTCTTGGGCTTAAAAATTCTGTTTCATAGGTCATGTTGCATACTATAAGGGTAGAATATTTGAAACCATCAATGATATATGTAGTTGTGTCTTGGTCATCCCCTAATACTATGGAAGTGGGGAAAATATTCCTTGGACTTGTAGGATATTACAGGAGGGTAGTAGCTGATTTTTATCCCCGTGTCACTCCTCTAACAGTGGTGACTAGATATAATAACAGTTTCATGTGGAATGATCAGTTTTATATATAATTCTTGTATTTTAAGGGTATGTTTGTTTTTTACTCTGGTTCTTTGTCTTCTAGTATTAAGCGATTAATTTGAGGTTTTCTGTGATGCTTCACATCTAGGGTTGGGTTGTGTTCCACGGTGGAATGTTTCGGTTCTTTCTTTGGGGACTTCGTATTTATTTCCCCATAAGAATAACTATTCAACTAATGATCTCAAGTTAGTAGAGGTGGGGGTTTCCCTGATGTTTTAGAGATATTACATTATAGGTGAGCATTTTGTGGTCTCCGATGATCGTAAGAGCCTGGGCATCTTTCCTCCCAACGTGACTAGAATTTTTATCTGTGCTAGTGGATGAAGTACTTATAATATTTGGACATAATGATTTATTTTATATCATGGAAAGAAAATGTAACATAAAATTCACTTTGTAGGAATTTGTGTAGCGATGTAGTGTGGGAATCTGGAAATTCCTAGTGATTGATGGAAGAACATTAATCATCACACATAGATATTGGAGAATTAAGGTTTTAGAGGTTTTATTTTTTGGAGGATGGTGATACTATCTATTATTTGGATGGTGGAAAAGTCACATTTGGGGGGTAATTAGGTTGAGATATGGAAAGAATGGGTTATTTGATTCTTGTCCACTAATGGTTGGTCTGAGAATGAACGTCTCCAAGTGTTTTTTCAAGGAAAGATTTTCATTCCATCAGTGATGTATGATATGGTTCTCAGAGAGTTTCATTGTTTACCATTGGTAGTATATCTAGGCATAATAAATATGTACTAACATTAAAAGGATAGTTTTTGTGGCTTGGGTTTAAGAGTTTAGTTGTAGAGTTTGTGTCTCAATGTTTTGTTAGCCAGAAGGTGAAGGACGAGAACATCATACATAGTGGTTTGGAATAGCCATTAGATGTTAATCAATGGAAGTGGGAGGACATATCGAATGAAATTATTTCTGATATACCTCAATATGATGGATTTTATTTCACCATATGGGTATTAATTGATCGTTTGATGAAATCATACCAATTTGTAAGGATCAATGAGTCGATCTTAGTGTCGGTTTTGTCGAGGTAGTATCCTAAGGTGGTGGTGAGACACTATAGATTCTGGGGGAAAATCATTTACGATCATCATCTGCATTTTACCACATAGATTTGGAGTGGTCTCTAGCATGATTTTGGTTCCCACTAATGCCATAGTAGTAATTTTCCTTCATAGGTAGATGATAAGACATGGATGACCATCTATAATCATGATGGTTTGTAATACTCTTTTGTTCTGGATTTTTGTGGTTCAATGATAAGGAAAATTTCCTTGGTACAGATCTCTTATAATAATCATTTCCACTCCACTATCAGTCTACAACATTTTATGAACTGTATGGCTAACCATACAATTATCCATTATTCTGTACGTCGGTGGGAGAGTCAGCAATTCTCAGGATGGAACTAGTACAAAGTACAAAAAAGATGTTTCCAGTGATCCATGAGATGATGAATATGTAATATTATCATATAAAATCATATGTTGATCATAAGAGGAGATATCTATTGTTCAATGTTTAGTATCATGTATTTCAGAAGTTGAATTCCCATCATGGGTATTGATGGTTTGGTCATCGATATAACCATTCTCCCAGATTTTTTTGGCCTTTAGAGGTGTTCACTCCCGTTGGAGTTACGAAATATCAGATATAGAATCCCCCACAGATGAATAATATACACAATTTTTTTCATGTTTTATAACTCTATTGTTATTTACATGACGACTCCCACATCAACTACTAGGGGAGATCTATTTTTACAACGATATAACCTTTGAGGAGTCACCTATAGTGTTCCAAGACTTCCAGAATAAGGTGTTGTGCAGATGTACTATACCCTTGGATCATTTATTTTAGAGGTATGTTGTAATTAAGGTCAATACCTTGGAATGTTATTATCAGATAAACACTCAATACCCTTGATATTTTGGGTTTTTAGCTCTTCTCTAATAAGAGTATTCATTTTGTGGTTATATGCCTTTTATTGTTTGTGGGAAGGATTTCTCTTATTCCTCATTGTCCCTTTCTCCCAATTTAGATGTATCTCCCCCAAGAGAGTTTTTAGGTGATATTATTTTGTTATATTGTGGTTTTATGTTGTTCCCATAGTGTGTTGGATGAGATACTGTGGTGATGAGATCCTTGAGAGGTATCTCGTAGGGTGGCTATTTGTATGACCACTTTTTGTTTCATCTCATGGTTGGTTTTGGAAACAATAGGATGAGATTTTTTAGAGAGGTATATAGTGGAAGGTGTTGGATTTGTGTGGATTGACCCTTTGTGTGTTTTAAAGACCGAGGTGCTCAGATGAGGCTCAAAAAAAGTCTCAAGGAGTTCAGATACATGATTCTAGAAATGAGGGAGATTTCACATTGTAAAATAAGGTTACATTATGTCAAGATGGTTTTGACGACTTGTAATATATTTTGGTCAGAAAAATAAATAATTTAAAGAGGTGGATTTTTTTGGATGAAATTGAACAATGAGGATTACATGATATGAACAGGGATAATATGTCGTGTAATTCCCCACTATAGTGATGTGTTAAAAAAATTTATACTCTTTGTCTATTCATAACACTATGTTGCATCAGATCTCTTCAATGATCTAGGAATCATGAAACCCAATTAATTTGCATAATGGAGGTCCCATCTATGGGAATGGATTACTAGCATTCATCTCCGATCAGTGCTAACCCTGGTTGATACAAAGCGTGTTGACCATCATTTTCTAGTGGGTTACCCTGGTTGATATTTCTTCATAACATATCATCACTCAATGATATTTAGTTCTCATACTGATGGTTGTAATTGGGTTTCACATGGGATTTGGTTGGTGGGTTTGTGTTTCAGAATCTTCTGGTTGATGCAGTCATGCGGGAGGGGTGATAAAAGATTTATTTTTTGGTCCATTCTCATGTGAATAACATCGATGTCCTTTTATGGTTGGGGATTCATTACTTCTCAATATAATTAAATTAAATCATAGAGTTATAAGGATTTATCCACATGGATCCCAATGAAAATAACTTAACAATTAGTTGATGTATATTAAACAATCAGTATCGATCACATGGACATGTTATTGCTTTGTACCATGATAGTAGTTTTACTCAAGATTATCTAGACATTGTGTCATCTATAACATACCATTTTTGAATTTTTTTTCTTTACAAAAAATTATAAAATTGCATAGATCTGAAATTAATTTATAATTAATTGGCTAAGAGACTAAATATGAATGTTTAATTAATATTGTTATTTTTGTAATTCAAAATTAATTAAGTTTTTCTAATAAATCACGTTTAATTGAATTTGTTAATTAACCTGAAGGATTTTTATTATTGTTAATAATGGATTTAATGCCATGATAAATTAATTATTTAATTAATTTTGTTTTATATTGATAGATTGTCACTTTTGATGCCCATTGATGAAAACAATGAAAAAAAATCAGTTAATTCAAGAAGAAATATGATCTGGTTTTGTGATAAATGATAATGCCCTGTTTGGCATGAATTTTCCTCTTTATTATAAAGGAAATTTTCCTTGTGCTTTGGAGAAGTGAGCTCTCATTATGTTTGAAGGTTGGGTGCCTATTTTTAAGGCCAAGAGACCAGTTTTTATGATTGTTTTTTAATACATTTGATGTGAGGTGATCATGGGATGACTGATCCTAGAGGGATGTTATGATATGTGGGTAAGATAGGCCAGGATGTGACATGATCCTAGGATGGTTGGTCCTAGAGGGGTTTTGTGGTACGAGGGACTGGGTGACCATATTTTTGGGGTAATTGTTGACAGTTGGAGTGGTGGGATACATCGTTATCTACATGTGGGTGTTGGGTAGAACAATGAAGATGATGAAATATTTGAATCTGTGATAAAATATTGATAGGAATGTTGGATTCTTTTTTGAATGAGTATCATGTTCAATGAACATGTGGTTTTTTATCTTCTTTCACTTCCCCACTCCATGAGGTATATGGTTTTGTATACTCTCCTTCTATGAGATTTGATAATAAGGGGGTATGACTCAAGATTTTTATGTTCATATTTTCATGGATGTATTATTCTACATTCTTACTATTGGTGGAGAGGTCTCTAATGGTAGATCACATTCTCAATATGTTGATCCCATTTTGTTTGGTAGAGTAGAATTTTTTCCTAAAATACCATGTACTATGGAATGTGATTTTTTAATAAATTGATAAATGTTTACCTAATGGGTTTGAGTTTACTTGGATGTAATGTCGAGTTTGAAAATCTAAGAATTTGTGGATTCAATTGAATATTACTAGATATAATAGGTATTTATTTTGATGGAAATGAAATGAAATATGGAAATTGTACCAGGTTAATTATTGGATTAATAATTAACTAAAATAAACTTTATTCAATTAAAATGAATAATTTAATTTAATGTAGCTATATAAATTGATTTGTGATTATAAGATATATGGTCATAGAATTGGCAGTAGAGAGTTTGTGAGATGTTACCTATAGTTAACTCTGAGACTAGGATATTCCCATTGGGAGGTTGTTAGAAATATTATATCATTTACATTTTGTGCTTTATATTATTAATCTGGTTAGGTAATCTTACAACCAATGTGTTGTGATCCCTTATGGGGGGTATTTTCTTCAACAATGTTTTTTTAGGATAGATAGATTATTATCCCCTTTAACCCATTTCTCATCAATCGGTAGTTACTTTTTCTGATATGAAAGAAGCTTAGTTTTCCCCAAATATATGTGTTGAGCGAAATAATGGACTGTTGATACTTTCACATGTATGTATTTAAGATATATTTTCCTATGGAAAACTATAGGTATAACATGTATAGGATGAGATGTACTTAGGTTCCTTATCAGTGTATGGGCTCTAAGGGATTGAGATATAATACCTGATTTATGAGACATTATATGTAGGCTGTTTTGGGATCTAGATAGTACCTGGTCACATTTGGTTATGTGTATGTGGTGGTTTTTTTAATGAGGTTCATGTTTTGGTGCTTCACCCTGGTGTATATAGGTGATCCTTTTCGGAGAGAGATGATCCTGATGTGAAACGTAGGGGAAAAGATGAAACCCAATGGAGAAGTGGTATGAGGTTTTCCATGACATTCTTCATTATATTATAAGCTCTTGTATGAGATACATGGTGAGAGTATCCATGGTGAGGCTAATAACATAGTATAGCAATTTTTGTAACATGTTAGTTTCACTTATTTTTCACTTTTAATTAACATTCTTTATTTAACTTTTTCACAAGATGTTATTGGGAGGATCCTACTAAGTATACTATTTTACTATCTATATGTATAAATAAATAGTTTTTCCACTTAGATATATAAAGTTGGATATTATTATTGTTGGTATTAGATTAGGTTTTAACATATGCTTTTTTTGCATCTCATTCGCTGCCTTCTTTATTAATCATTTGATGAATGTACTTTTCCCATTCAATTGTAGCAGTTCTTTCATGAAAATAAATATGTGAACTTTTGAGTTTCACTTCTATTATATCCTGAGTTTGTGTTGGTTGGTGTCTTTTTTATATATTTCTTCATCATGGGTTTCTCTTATAGTGTATTTCCTCTAATCTTCATGTTTATTATACCTTCAGTACTATTCACCGACATAGGGCCTACTGATGGAGGGACTCAGGGGTCACTGTCTCTCTTCACCCATATTCAGCATAAATGGGGTAAAAATTGGTGGGAGGGGTCATGAAAATATTTAGGTACTTTGAACTTGAGGAATTCTAAAAAATTTGGAATTCTTACAACCACTCCATTACAACTTCATCATAAAAATTAAACAAATGAAATGGTTAAATGGATATTTTTCCCTCACCCACCCCTAGAATGGGTTAAACCCATCATAATCAAGGAACTTTTCACTCAAAAGGGTGAAGAGATGAATGAGTTGAGAAGACTAAACAGAGAATGACATTGAGAATACATTGTGGAGGATATGTTCTGTTAATGAAGCCTCAACTCTCTCTCCCAATCATTGTACATAAAAAATGAGGTTTCACCCCAATTGCTAATGTGAATCTAGATCATCCCCATAATGAGTTATACTGATGAACCATATATTTTGACCCCACTGCAAAGAGATATCAAGTGTTCCATCTCCTAGGATCAAAAATATAACTAGGTCATACACATCCTCATATACTAGCACCTATTGGTATCTCACCTCCTATAAAAATATAGTTTCTACAAATTTCCATACATGTTGCTACCCCTTCTCAAGACCACTTTCATCAAAACATCCCTCAAGTGATCATTAATATTTTTTAATTACTGACATCTTGATTAGAATATATAGAATAATGGAGTTCACTATTTTATCCATAAAATAGGCCTTACCATCATTGGGTACACCCAACCCCTCCAACAAAAAAATTTAAGAACTCTATATTTTATGTATTTTATTGTTTAGGGGATTTGGAGAACCTTTTTAAATAATTAAAATAAGGTTGTTACCACATAATGAGGACCCCTACAAAACATGAAGCACTGAAACTAAAATTATTCATAAAAACATTACATGTTCCATCCATCAAATTTTACACCAGTTTTACAAATAGAGAAATCATGGGATGGGATGATCATTCTAGTAGTTTCTCTTCCAATCATGCTCAATTATAGAAAATAATAAAGTCATCATCCTCTAAAAATGAAAATAAATGGGTAATGAGAGGGTATCAAACATCATTTCTCAATAGAAAGGGTTGACTTACTATATGAAACTACAGATTCTCCAATAATAGTATATATATATAATCTCAATGATATTTTTTTCACACCACTCATCCTAATAAAATATATATGAGGGTTTCCAGATCCCACAACTATCACAAAAAAAATTGGATGAATCAGTCCAGTGAAAGAAGGTCATGTCCACAGTAATTCCATCATCTCATAGCATGAGAACATGGAAATTGGAGGATATGGTGGTCATGTTTAAGTCAGGACACACAAAACAACTAACTCCAAATCAAGCAACATATCATTCTACAACATGTATTGAGAGACAACAATAATTACATCCTCAACCACATGACTAATGGAACATAAGAGGAATTTTTTGATGGGATATAAAATAGTTCTTATTTGTTCTAAGAGGACCAAGTCCATCGATTATTCATCACATCCTCTAAAAACTAATTTCCCTTGATTCAGACACCCATGTGGCCTAATCTGGATGGTCTCAAAGTTACCCAATCTATATCCCCATCAAACTATAAATTTGGTAATACATTATTTGAGTGATTCATTTTCAATAAATTCCTTTAAAAATAGTTTCCTCTAGATATATAAAATTATCAAGCCACCCACACAGATATCATGTTATTCAACTACCATTCCATAGGAAGAGTGTGAATGGTAATAATTTAATAATAGTGGTAAATATATGATAAATGGTTGGATTGTTAGAAAGATGACAAATTAGCTATGTTTTTGGATTATCATTTATAAATTAGGTACATTTCAGGAATATTGTTGCTTAATTCGTGACATTTTTCTGGAATCTTTGCTAAATATATATTTATATATATATAGATTATTCCTCTACATTGAAAAATATATATATTTAGAGATATATATATATATATATATAACCACACACATAGACATAGACACACAAACAGAAGTATATATATATGTATGTATTCGTATATTTATATACATATAGACATATATATTTTAATTTTTTCCAATTATTTAAGAAAATATTGATATTTAATGACATTTTTACAAATGTTTCAAAATGTGGATAATTATATGTGTAAAAATATAATTATAATTATATAAATAAATATATTTATTTACTTATTTATTCATACACCTATATATTTACACACAAATAGAGACATAAATATATATACATGTATATTTATTAATATAATCATTTAATATGTTATATATATACATATATATAATATACCCAAAAATATTTATTATACATATATAATATAAAAAAATAAAATAAAATTAAATATAAACATTCATCTATATAAATATTAAAGAATATATATAATATAATATAAATACACACACACATATAATCATTAAATATTAAATTTAAAATATAAAATATAAGATATCAATATGAAAAAATATAAATATATATATATTTTATAAATATATGTTTATATATATATACATTAATATATGTATATTAATATAAATATATAAATAGAAATAAGTTAATATGTAATAATTTTATAAACATTGAAATATATATATTAAAATATACAATAATTTATTCATAATTTACACATTGGAGTTGGACCTTATTTAGTGCTGATGTGGGATGCCACTTCTTCTAACTATGTCAGCTTTCATTTTCCAAGGTCTGTAGGTTAACGTATTGGGGGGTTGAAGAAGTTAAGAGGATGAGGGGACAAAGTGAAGAATGTGTGAGGGGGTGCATGGAGGTGGGAGTGGGTAGTATAGAATGGAAGAATGAATGTGGTAAGGTTATGAGGAACCATGGAGTGGAAGAATTGGTGGGGGAATGGAGGGGGTATGGCTTGAATGAGATAGTGAGTGGTGCAGGGTGCAAGGGGGATCATGAGAGTTGAGTTGAGGGAGTTAAAGATGCAGAATAGAAAAATTGGGTAGAGGGTGGGCTATTTCATACATATATATATATAAATTGAGGATTTTTTAAATATTTCAATAAAAATTACCATTGTTTTTAGAAAACATAAAAAAATGAAAAAAAAATTATTTTTATTAAAAGAATAGAAATTTTCTATATATGTTGGTAAATGTTGTGTCACTTACTTATGTTTCTAGAAAACATCATTAATTTTGATGTCACTAAATAGATAACTTTTTAAATGTTGCCAATTTAGCCAAATTTATAAAAACATTAGTTAATGTGGTGTCGTTTAATATCAATTTTTATAATTGTCGCTAATTTTTCAGCGTTAAAAAAACATACCTAATTGGATATTCGTATAAAAATCACAATATTAAAAAGTTATTTAAACATCCATAAATTTGTGAAACCTCATTTAGATAGATTTTCTAGAATCATCAATAAATGAATTTGGGACATATTTAAACATCACCTATAGAGAAAAACTATGTTAGTCAACATTTTTTATGGTGATTATATATATTAATATGAAATAATATTATTTTTCCTATAAAATTGACTAATTCTTAATCATAGGCTTGGATTGGTAAATTATGATCACCATAGAGTTTTAAATTTTTCATGTACATTAAGATTGACATAATCATTGATGATATCATGTTTTTATGAAAATGTTGTTGTGAGCATAAAAAATAGAATATTAAATTTTTTATTAAATTTTTTTAATGTGATGTACAAATGTAATCAACATTTATATATTAAAACTTATATCCTATTTACAGGGTTAGTTGTATAACGCTAATAATTGATATTGGTCCTTAGAATAAGTCCTAGAGAATGATGACAACCGATAAATGATCATTAAAGGAAATTGAAATAGAGGATATCCAAAAAAATGATAGTGATTAAATATTCATCAAATATTGGTCCATCATAAGAAATTATGTTTGTTTTATGTGTATTTTTATTGATTACAATATTTTTATTGAGTTTTTTAAATCATCTAAATGATTAATTTGCAGATCGATCATATTTTTGTTTGGGATTATTATGCCAGGAATTTTCCGATTTCTTTCATTTTTTCATTTTCATATATTCATTACCTATTTTAATTATAATTAATCATGTCCACTAATACCAGTGGCCATGGATCATTCCGAATTTTTTTTTACCATTTCATTTGTTATTAATTATTTTTTGATCACTCATGTTTTCACTGTCATGTGGTTCGAATAATACCAGACGATCATTCATTGTGATATAATTTCATAGAAAATCAGATTGGTAATGATTTTTTTCGTTCAAATTAATGATGAGATAGATATATGATGATGAATAAAATAGATTATTTTTTGATTCACGGATCTCTAGTTACAGTTTTTTTTCTTTGGTGGAATGAATCTATGACAGTGTTTTCTTAATATGTTTTGTGGTATAGAAACTTGATCTCTGGTGGAGAATCTGTATAGGTGACTCAAGTTCATGGATTTATGTTGGGTTTGTGGATTAAATTAGTGTCAAAATCATAGATAATAATTTCACATAAATATCAAAGTATTATTTAATTTTATGAACTATCTATCAAGTGAAGTAAGAACACATGCCAAGTGTGTGGTAATGGATACAACACTGGGGATCCACGTGAATATAACCATCAAATGCTAGGTCACACATTTCATGTGCCATTTGATCATTTCATTGAAGATCATTTTTTATCTTAGTGGATACCCAAAAAAATAGGGAATGGTATGATACATATCTAGAGTACATGTGATAAACCATGTACTTAGGTGTGTCCGGGTACATAGAAATGGTCGTGTACATGGACACTATCCGGTGTAGATAGGAACGAACATGGGTATGTTCTGTAAATCAATTGTAGATCTTGTTCTGATGGGATAATAAATTTACTTCTTCAATGATGGCATGGACAACTTGTTCCTCTTATCTGGACTACTATACATAATTTAGTGTTCCATCAATCCATATTTGTGATGTTAGTGTATAGAATTGCATACTGAAAAATGGATTTTGATTATTCATAAGTGATAAGTTTTAGATAGGGTTATTGACACCTCTCTTAGAATCTAGTATGAGATCATTTATAATCATTTTACCCATTTGGGGTTCTCAGAATATCATGAAATTTTTTACATTGTTGTTGATCCCCTACTTATTGGGATAATATTGATTGGGATAGTTGGTATTACAAAATTTCCATAAGTGTGAACCCCATACATGTATCAATATTTTTAGACCTCAATAATATACTCCATTATGGAGAAAGATGATGTTCATAAATCTCATATGGATTTCATTACAACTATCAGACCCATGGAGTGTGTTATCCAACGTGAGTGTGGTTATAGAATTTCAAGTCGAATCCTTGGATTCCTATATTGTTATAATCATTCCTTGAGGCATAGTTTAGACTATGATTTTATAGTTATGTATTATGTGTATGTATAATATTATTATTAATAGAAATTATTATGGTATTGTTACACTTGATTCATAGCGATTAGTTATTTTTGGATGAATTACATGTTATTTTTATACTCACCATCACATTGGATATACCATCTACTGTCATGTCTTATGTAGACATTAGAATATTTTATGTGGTTCTAACTAAACTAAAAGTAGGAAAATATTATTTTTAATCTAGATATATCATGGTTCATTCTAGGAATCAAATTTTACTAATGTACCCACCTACTTTCTGGTTGGACTTCTTTATAGTTTTAATGGGCATATTTTTTTTGACTATAATATTTATTTCTAATTTTTTATACCCTAATGGTCGATTTTATATATTATCATGAATTATGTAATAGTTTTATATTATATTTCATTAATTTATGTTCTCATATATTTTTTCTTATAGTAACTATAGGATATGACATCCCATGTGATTGTTATGCCTACTCGACATTAGTGTCCATCCCCTATCCAATAATTGGCTGGCCTGGGGGTGTCACACTCATCCTAATAGTGGCTAGGAAGGCCCTGTTAGGTTGGTTCATGATAGATTGGTGTTAAGGATGGTGTTAAAAATTATTAATATTGTAAAGACCCGTAAATTTCAAGGAACGTTTTTCCTTAATTTTCTTTGGAATTTTACCAGAGCGCAGTTTCTGACGGCACCTGATTCCGAGGCTCGGTGTGCCCAGAATTATTTTCCGAAGTTTGGCTCGGGTACGTTCAGTGAACGGACGAGCGGGTTTTTCTAACTTTTGAACCGGTGCTCGGAATCAAATTCGGAGGGCACCGATGAAATCGCAGCGCCGGTATTCGCTTAGAAACGCCTCTTCCGGAGTTGCGTTTGCTTGGGTGTGGTTTTTAATTTTTGGGCATAAAGATAAGAAATAAAATAATTTTGCAACAACTTTATTTTATTTCACTTAAGCCACTTAGAAGCCACTTGAATCCACTTATTGATGGCTTGAACTGAGTTGAACAGGATAGGATGCTATCCAAGAAATATCCTACCCCCTTGGTAGGATATTTGTGAGGTGGGGCCCGCACGAGACCCGCCGTTTCTTTCCGCTAAGAAATGTACCCGCAAAAACCCGTCTTAATGAGAGTCAACTGACAGGATTCTTAAAATCTTAACAGACCATTTAATTGGGCGGTTTATTTCGTGAATTAAATGAGCTTTTTATTTCGTTGAATTAATTCAACGAATTAATTCAATCGTTTCTTAACTTGTTTTCGTGTGTTGGCATATTAATAAAATAAGATCAACCAAAATATTTTGGGGGATTACTCGTTGAGACAGAATCCTATTTCCTTCTTCCTCCTTCGTGAAGAACGTAAAGAACGCGAAGAACGCGAAGAACGCCGATCCCGGAAATCGACGACGCGACGCCGTGATCCACAACGCCGACAACGTTCTTCTGCGACGTCTCTTCCTCCGCGACGGATCTTCAATCGGCTGCTTGAGGTAAGAGTCTCGGACTTTCCTTTTTATCTCCTTCGTGGTACTTAACCAAAAACACGGATTTAATTAATTAAATTAAATTTGATGTTTCATGGTGCGTTGAGTTTTCCGACTCAACGCCGGATTCCACGACGACGCGACGCCTCCCCACGACGACGCGACGATCCCTCTCTTCCGCGACAAGCTTTTCCACGAAGAACGCTCGCGCGCGACGATCGACAAGGTAGGGATTTATTTTGGGAATTACCCCTTTTTATTATTCCCGTCAATGTTTCTTTAAAGAAATTAAAGAACCGAATTGTGAACAATTTTAATCTTATTAAAATTGTTGCTTCCTGTGTGGAATAAAATTCCCCCGTTTGTTTATCTCTAACGCAGAGGGTGCGGGCCAAACGAACACGGCCCGACGACCCTCCGTCGTTCTTCGTTTTGTGCGGATTTGACGGGAAACGACGGAACGTGCCGCGACGGATGTTTGACGATCCCGCAGTGAAGAACGAGTCCTGAGAGGAGCAATGGTGCAGACAGGAAGAGAATCGGACCACCGGAACGATCCCGGTGGCCCGTGGAACTCGCCGGCGGCGCGGGTCGCCGGCGCGGCGGCGCCGACAGCCGGGAGTGGCGGCGCCCCAGCGCGCCACCCTAAAGGCCACCACGACTCAGCGCGGTGGCGACGACACCCGCGGAACCGCGGCCGCGTGGGTCTGGTGCCCTCGGACGCGGCTGAAGCCGCGTCCCGACTCAGCGCGGCCCCACGCGGCCCCACGCGGGGGGCCGCGGCACCACCAGGCCGCGGGGGCGGCGCCCCGCGTGCCTCGGCCGTTCGGCTGGTCGGCCGAACCGGGCCAGGCCAGTCCGACCGACCGGGCTGTGCCCTGGCCGGACCGGACCGGGTCGGTTCGACCCGGTTCGGCCGACTCCCGGGGGGGCGGGGTCGGCCCGGGCCCGTACCCCCCGTCTTCGGACGGTCCTCGTTCAAACGCCCGTAACATGATCTACGGGCCTCCAAACGACTCGCCGTCAGCGGAAATACGATCCTTGGATCGAGACGGTCGTTTCAGTATATCGCACTCAATGTTTCGGAGTACTTTGAGTTCGGCCTGGTTGGTTCGTACACGAAACCAACCGGGCCCTCGGAGCGGAAACGCTCATATCTTAAGCTACGGATGTCCGATTGACGTGCCGTCAGCTTTGTTGTTTTCCTCTAAGTGAGACAGATCTTTTGGAATACTCCGCCCAAGGTTTAGATGTAGGTGGAGTGTAGCCGGGTTGGTTTTGCCTTAAAAACCAACCGGGCCCCTTGGACGAAAATGCCAATAACTCTCAGACCGGGCGTCCGATTGATGCGCCGTCTGCGACGTTGAGTTCCTGTTGACGATACGAGACTTTTGGATACATCAACTTCGGACTTTGTGTCAGATGATGTATCAGCCACTCGGCTCATGGAGCGGACCCTCCCGAACGAGCTTGCTGTGTGCGGGAATCCTAGGCTGGCTGCGACTGCTACTTCGACAGCGACGACTGTGCAGAGATCCTCCGTGGACTCCGACGACGACCGTGCAGAGATCCTCAGTGGACTGCGGCGACGACTCTGCAGAGATCCTCAGTGGACTGCGATGACTACTGCACTCAGCGATACTCCGTGGATCAGTGCTACAGGTCCTGTGTGGGCCCGGTCCTGTGTGGGCCCGATCCTGTGTGGGTCCGATCCTGTGTGGGTCCGCGCTCAGCGGTTCTGTGTGAGCCAGCGCCTACAGGTCCTGTGTGGGCCCGATCCTGTGTGGGTCATTGCGGGGGTTAGTTACCTATCGATCCTTCGTGGGTCCGACGACTTAGATGGATCAGTGATCATCTTTATCGTCATCCGAAGAAGTATACATGTGTGAGCTGAATCTTGCGTTACTCTCCTTTGTGGATTGTGTTGAGATATCCTGTGTGGATTTACTGTTTACTCTCCTTTGTGGATTGTGTTGAGCTATCCTATGTGGATTTATTGTTTACTCTCCGTTTTGGATTGTGTTGTGCTATCCTGTGTGGGTGTACATTTTTCTTTCCTGTGTGGACTGGGTTGTGCTTGGGCTCGGACGTTGGAGCCGAACGGGAATTGATGACTTAGGTATATGTATGGGCATATACTTAAGCCGTGTCAGATGTTACTTCGTGATTGTATCCTTCCTTTGTGGATTATCCTTTGTGGATTCCGGGAGACCTTCGGGGGTCTCGGGGTCCCTACTGAGTTGCTTATACTCACCCCTGCACGGGCTTTGCCCGCACTACGTTGTGTTGGTTGCAGACGACGGACAGCGCTGATCGTGGTGGAGGCGTGTGGAGCAGGACGGTACCTGGAGGTGGACCACTGAGCGGGACGTACTCGGAGCGGTCAGGTGGACCCGAGGAGTAGTGGAGGCTATCTGTACCCACCCTTCAGGTGCGATTTCCAGAGGACGGATCGACGCTACAGTTTTCCCTTTCAGTTGTTGTTTTTCCTTTCAGTTGTACTTTACTGTTGGGCTTGTATTTCCAGCCCCATTTACTTTCAGCATAGATTGTAAAGTTTTTACTTAGTGTTTACTTTTCCGCTTGCTTACTCTGTGGTGCTTGTTTACTTTTCAAAGGCAATGCCTTCCCTTTTTGTTGGGATTTACGCCTTGGGGCTAGTCGCCAGCCCCTGGCCTATGGAAGGCGGGCTTGGGGTAGTCACAGCACGGGTCCCGAGGGCGGGTCGTGACAAATTGGTATCAGAGGTGGTCGGTTCTACCGTAGAATCTGGTCTTTCTTCTATGTGAAGCAATAGTGTTTAGCGTATTGAGTGTGGTTATCAGTCCAGGGAGTCCTGTGTTGGTGCGGCGGCCGACGTATCCATACACCAGGACCCTGACTTCTGATTTCCGACTTAATGCACGAAAACATTGATTGCATGTGTGTTTCAAGTTTTCTCTGTGATTACTTGTGTCAGCTCACCAGGTATACTGTTCTGACCGTGGCACACTTGTTTCCTTTTCAGGATGGCACGACGACAGCAGCCAGCTAGGGTTCCAAGAGTAGAGCGCGACTATAGCCCGCTGAGTGATGAGGCCTCGGTACAGGGCCCGTTGACAGCAGAGGCACTGGCGGTACCTTTAACCGCCGAGCCCCCGATGCTTCCAGCACTAGCAACTGACGACGCACGACGCCTCGGAGCTCTGCACGAGTTCCAGTGCCAGCGAACACCCAGGTCCCATGGGGAGACGGACCCCCAGGCCACCGAGGACTGGCTGGAGGCGGTCGTCCGAGTTTTCAGGCTAGTGAGGACACCAGTAGACCTCATGGTGATCCTCGCGGCGAGCCTACTGCACGCAGCAGCAGGGCGATGGTGGAGCTTGATGATCCAGGTACACGATGAGGCCTCCCTCTTCTATACGGACTTCGAGAGCCTCTTCCGCTCAGAGTTCGTCCTGGTCACCCTCTAAGCGGTGCGCAATCAGGAGCTTCTTCAGCTTCGGCAGGGTAGCTTGACGGTCGCTCAGTACACGTCGAGGTTCACCGATCTTTCTCGCTACTCGACCGACATGGTATGGGACCCCTTCTTCCGGGCCCGGACATTCGAGAAGGGATTGAGACACGAGATCAGGGCATCGCTGATCTCCCTCAGCATCCCGACCCAGGAAGGAGTGCTAGAGCGAGCCCTTCTGATCGAGAGCTTCCTGGCTGAGTCCACAGCGAGACCTGTCGTAGGGCGGCAGATAGCGGAGTCTTCGGTAGCAGGTAGCCAACGGATGAATCAGGGTTCCAGGAAGACCAGGCCTTCCGACAGATGATCTCGGGACACTGGCTCAGCAGTGCGGGGTACACAGCGCAGGGCCAGTCTTCCGAGAGGCAGGCAGTGCTACTCCTGCGGCGGGCAGGGCCACATGGCTCGTGACTGCCCGACCCGCCGTACCGAGGAGCAGCAGACGGTGGAGGGGCCACCCAGGCAGAGGCAGAGGGTCGACCGTGGCGGTCCGCAGGGAGGAGGCGGACGAGGCAGAGGAGCTGGCCGAGCAGCAGGTGGTGGGCGACGCTTTGAGGCTCTGCCACCACCACCACCAGGAGGCTCGCCCCAACCACAGGGAGCTGGCGGGCAGAGACAGGCGCAGCTCCAGGCAGCTAAGGCCTACGACCACGGCGCGCCAGAGATGATTCGAGATACGATCTGTGTCTATTCCACCCTTTCTGCAGTTTTTATAGACACAGCAGCGAGTCACTCTTTCATAGCCACTACCCTTGTTCGGATCTCGGAGATTCCGACAGAGCCGTTGGCTCGATCCTTACGGCTAGAGACTCCTACGGGAGCAGACTCGACGATTACGCACTGGTGCCGACAGTGTGAGATTACTCTAGGAGGTGAGAGCTTCGGCTGGGATCTTCTTGTAGCAGCTTCGAGGCCTTACGACGTCATCTTGGGCATGGATTGGTTATCTGCGGTCCATGCACAGATTGGCTGCATTAGGCACAAGGTGCGATGTGTGCGCACCGACGAGAGCAGGTTCACCTTCACCGGCGAGAAGGGAGACATAGCAGCACAGGATGGACTCACGAAGAGGAGAGGTCATCCCATCACTCATCAGTTGGCTAGCCTCATACTGGGAGCATTCAACGTGCGGAGTCCCAGTTTTCCTACAGTGGTGGATCAGTACGCGGACGTCTTTCCCGACGATGTTCCAAGACTACCTCCTCGCAGAGTGGTAGACTTTTATATTGACCTGTACCCTGGGACAGCCCCGATATCCACTCCAGCATATCGGATGGCCCCCGCTGAGCTTCGAGAGCTGCGGGTATAGTTGGAGGACTTGCAGGGCAAGGGGTTCATCCGACCCAGTGTTTCGCCCTGGGCTTCCCCGATATTGTTCGCCAAGAAGGCGGATGGGAGCTTGCGACTGTGTGTCGATTATCATCGCCTGAACCAGGTGACAGTGAGGAACAAGTTTCCGCTACCCAGTATTGATGACCTCTTCGATCAGCTCAAGGGAGCATGGTGGTTCTCGAAGATAGACCTCAGGTCAGGCTATCATCAGCTCAGAGTTCGAGACGAGGATGTGCAGAAGACGACCTTCAGATGTCGGTATGGCCACTATGAGTTCTTGGTTGTGCCTTTCGGCGTGACCAACGCTCCAGCAGTGTTCATGAGCCTCATGAACAGGATCTTCCAGCCATACCTCGATCGATTTGTCGTAGTCTTCATCGACGACATCTTGGTGTACTCGACCACGGAGGAGGAGCACGCCTACCATTTGCGTGTTGTACTAGACACACTGCGAGAGCCCCAGCTTTATGGCAAGCTCTCGAAGTGTCAGTTCTGGTTACGTGTGGTCCACTTCTTGGGGCACGTCATTTCTGAGGCGGGAGTTGCAGTGGATCCCGCGAAGATTGAGGAAGTGCTAGCTTGGGAGCCACCCAAGAGCGTGACAGAGGTGGGGAGATTTTTGGGCCTAGACGGATACAATGGGAGAATTGTGCCGGACTTCTCCCGGGTTGCGGCCCCACTCTCAGCATTGACGAAGAAGGGGAAACCCTTCGTGTGGTCAGACAGATGTCAGCAGACCTTCCAGGAGCTGAGGCAGAGGTTGACCAGCACACCTATCTTGAGGTTGCCTGAGGAGGGAGTTGGATACGTAGTCTACTGCGATGCATCAGGGACCGGACTTGGGTGTGTCCTGATGCAGGAGCGGGCCGTGATTGCCTACGGATCACGTCAGTTGAGGCCGCATGAGCAGAACTATGCTACCCATGACTTGGAGTTGGCAGTAGTGGTCTTCGCCCTGAAGACATGGCGGCACTATCTGATGGGTGAGCGCTTCACAGTATTTTCTGACCACCAGAGTCTCAGGTACATCTTCTCTCAGAAGGACCTGAACCTGAGACAGCGGCGATGGCTCGAGTTCCTCCAGGACTATGACTTTGAGATAGTCTATACTCCTGGAAAGGGGAACGTGGTAGCTGATGCCCTCAGCAGGAGGACGGGCAGCCAACTGCTTGAGGAGGCGACAGAGCAGCTAGCCGCCTTGAAGATATCATTCGTGGATAGAGACGGAGCAGCCTTCCTTCAGTCTCTCACAGTCTCTCCTCCACTTCTACAGCGGGTCAGAGAGGCACAGCGTGGGGACACTGACTGTGAGACACGGCGTGCACAGATATCCTCAGGACAGGCACCTGATGATTTCTCCCATGGAGCAGAGCACGATGTCCTTTTCAGAGGACATACCTTGGTACCAGTTGCTTTACGATAGGAGGTGCTGAGAGAGTTCCACACTTCTCCTTTGGCGGTACATCCTAGAGTGGTAAAGATGTACCAGGATCTCAGACATCAGCACTGGTGGCCGGGCATGAAGAAGGCTGTGGCAGAGTTCGTTTCACGGTGCCTCACCTGCCAGCAGGTGAAGGCAGAGCATCAGGTACCAGCAGGCTTGGTACAGCCCTTGGAGGTTCCGGAGTGGAAGTGGGATGGCATATCTATGGACTTCGTGACTGGACTTCCACGCACTTCCAGAGGTCACGACTCCATTTGGGTGATTGTTGACTGACTCACCAAGTCGGCACACTTTTTACCCATCTGAGAGCAGGGCTCAGTGGAGAGCATGGGACGTCTCTACGTTCAGGAGATTGTACGGCTTCACGGTGTGCCATTGACTATCGTCTCCGATCGGGACGCTCACTTTACTTCCCAACTTTGGAAGGGGTTGCAGGAGGCGTTCGGGACGCGACTACATCTGAGCACCGCCTTTCACCCACAGACGGATGGTCAGACGAAGAGGACCATTCAGGCCCTCGAGGACATGCTCCGTGCATGTGTCCTCGACTTTGGTCGTAGCTGGGAGGACCACCTACCCTTGGTGGAGTTCGCATACAACAACAGATACCACTCCACCATCGGGATGGCACCCTATGAGGCGTTGTATGGCAGGCCTTGGAGATCTCCTTTGTGCTGGACAGACCCTGGGAAGTCAGCACTTGTGGGACCAGAGATGGTCCGGGCCACGACAGAGAAGGTCCAGGTTATCCAGGAGTGGATGAGGATAGCACAGAGCCGGCAGAAGTCATATGCTGACAGGAGGCGGAGGCCACTAGAGTTCGAGGATGGAGACCACGTCTTTTGCGTGTCTCACCTCAACGTGGGTTGCGGAGATTTGGACGGGGTGGAAAGTTGTCTCCACGCTTCATCGGGCCTTTTCATGTCCTCAGCAGGATTGGCGAGGTGGCTTATTGCCTGGATCTTCCACCTCAGTTGCACCGGGTGCACGACGTCTTCCACGTATCCCAGCTGAGGAGATACGTGCACAAACCGACGCACATCATTGACTATTGGGAGCTAGACGTGGATGATGGGGCGAATTTTGCGGATGTCTCAGTGGAGATAGAGGATCCACAGGAACGGGTCCTAGGTGGGCGATCGATTCCTCTTGTGCGCATCAGATGGCAGCACGGGAACCTCCAGGAGAGCACTTGGGAGCGGGAGGCTCAGATGTGTGCTCAGTACCCACATTTGTTTCCCAAGTTTATGATTTATCTTTACGGGGACGTAAAGTCCTGAGGTGGGAGTAATGTAAAGACCCGTAAATTTCAAGGAATTTTTTTTCTTAATTTTCTTTGAAATTTTACCAGAGCACAGTTTCTGATGGCACCTGATTACGAGGCCCGTTGTGCCCATAATCATTTTCCGAAGTTTGGCTCAGGTATGTTCTGTGAACGGATGAGCGGGTTTTTCTAACTTTTGAACCGGTGCTCAAAATCAAATTCTGAGGGCACCGAATAAATCGCAGCGCCGGTATTCTCTTAGAAATGCCTCTTCCGGAGTTGCGTTTACTCGGGTGTGGTTTTTAATTTTCGGGCTTAAAGTTAAGAAATAAAATAATTTTGCGACAACATTATTTTATTTCACATAAGCCACTTAGAAGCCACATGAAGCCACTTATTGACGGCTTGAACTGAGTTGAACCGGATATGATGCTATCCAGAAATATCCTACCCCCTTGGTAGGATATTTGTGAGGTGGGGCCCGCACGAGCCCCGCCGTTTCTTTCCGCTAAAAGACGCACCCGCGAAAACCCATCTTAATGAGAGTCAACTGATGCGTTTCTTAAAATCTTAACAGACCATTTAATTGGGCGGTTTATTTTGTGAATTTAATGAGATGTTTCTTTCGTTGAATTAATTCAATGAATTAATTCAATCGTTTCTTCACATGTTTTCGTGTGTTGGAATATTAATAAAATAAGACCAACCAAAATATTTTGTGGGATTACTCATTGAGACAGAATCCTTGTTCCTTCTTCCTCCTTCGCGAAGAACGCGAAGAATGCGAAGAACGCCGAACCCGGAAATTGACGACGCAACACCGTGATCCGCAACGCCGACAACGTTCTTCTGCGACGTCTCTTCCTCCGCGACGGATCTTCGATCGGCTGTTTGAGGTAAGAGTCTCGGACCTTCATTTTTTATATCCTTCGTGGTTCTTAACCAAAAACACGGATTTAATTAATTAAATTAAATCTGCTGTTTCATGGTGCGTTGATTTTTCCGACTCAACACCGGATTCCGCGACGACGCGACGCATACCCGCGACGACGCGACGATCCCTCTCTTCCACAGCGAGCTTTTCCGCGAAGAACGCCCGCGCGCGACGATCGACAAGGTTGGGATTTATTTTGGGAATTACCCATTTGTATTATTCCCGTCAATTTTTCATTAAAGAAATTAAAGAACCGAATTGTGAACAATTTTAACCTTATTAAAATTGTTTCTTCCTGTGTGGAATAAAATTCTCCCGTTTGTTTATCTCTAACGCGAAGGGTGTGGGCCAGACGAACACGGCCCAACGACCCTCCGCCGTTCATCGTTTTGTGAGGATTTGACGGGCGACGACGGAACATGCCGCAACGGATGTTTGACGATCCCGCAGTGAAGAAAGAGTACCGGGAGGAGCAATGGCGCAGATGGGAAGAGAATCGGACCACCGGAACGATCCCGGTGGCCCGCGGAACTCGCCGGCGGCGCCGACAGCCGGGAGTGGCGGCGCACCGCCGGACAGGCCGCCGCGAATCAGTGCAGCGGCGGCGGCACTCGCGGACCCACGGCCGCACGTGTCCGGTGCCCTCGGACGCGGCTGAATCCTCGTCCCGACTCAGCGCGGCCCCACGCGGGGGGCCGCAGCACCACCATGCCGCGGGGGCGGCGCCCTGCGTGCCTCGGCTGTTCGGCCGCTCGGCCGAACCGGGCCAGGCCGGTCCGACCGACCGGGCCATGCCCTGGCCGGACCAGACCGGGTCCGGTCAACCCGGTTCGGCCGACTCCCGGGGGGTCGGCCTGGGCCCATACCCCCCGTCTTAGGACGGTCATCGTTCAAACGCCCGTAACATGAGCTACGAGCCTCCAAACAACTCGCCGTCAACAGAAACATGATCCTTGGATCGAGATGGTCGTTTCGGTATATCACACTCAAGGTTTCGGAGTACTTTGAGTTCGACCGGGTTGGTTCGTACATGAAACCAACCGGGCCCTCGGAGCGGAAACGCTCATATCTTGAGCTATGGACGTCCGATTGACATGTCGTCAGCTTTGTTGTTTTCCTCTAAGTGAGACAGATCTTTTGGAATACTCCGCCCGAGGTTTGGACACAGGTGGAGTGCGGTCAGGTTGGTTTTGCCTTAAAAACCAACCGGGGCCCTAGGACGAAAATGCCAATAACTCTCAGACCGGGCGTCCGATTGACGCGCCATCTGCGACGTTGAGTTCCTGTTGACGATACATGACTTTTGGATACATAAACATCAGACTTTGTGTCAGTTGATGTATCAGCCTCTCGGCTTGTGGAGCGGACCCTCCCGAATGAGCTTGCGGTGTGCGGGAACCCTAGGCTGGCTGCGACTGCTACTTAGATAGCGGCGACTGTGCAGAGATCCTCCGTGGACTCCGACGACGACCGTGCAGTGATCGTCAGTGGACTGCGTCGATGACTGTGCAGAGATCCTCAGTGGACTGCGACGACTAATGCACTCAGCGATCCTCCGTGGATCAGTGCTACAGGTCCTGTGTGGGCCCGATCCTGTGTGGGTCTGATCCTATGTGGGTCCGCGCTCAACGGTTCTGTGTGAGCCAGCGCCTACAGGTCCTGTGTGGGCCCGATCCTGTGTGGGTCATTCCGGGGGTTAGTTACCTATCGATCCTTCGTGGGTCCGACGACATAGATGGATCAGTGATCTTCTTAATCGTCATCCGAAGAAGTATACCTGTGTGAGCTGAATCTTGCGTTACTCTCCTTTGTGGATTGTGTTGAGCTATCCTGTGTGGATTTAGTGTTTACTCTCCTTTGTGGATTGTGTTGAGCTACCTATGTGGATTTACTGTTTACTCTCCTTTGTGGATTGTGTTGAGCTATCCTGTGTGGGTGTACGTTTTGCTTTCCTGTGTGGACTGGGTTGTTCTTGGGCTCAGACGTTGGAGCCGAACAGGAATTGAAGACTTAGGTATATGTATTGGCATATACCTAAGCTGTGTCAGATGTTACTTTGTGATTGTATCCTTCCATTGTGGATTATCCTTTGTGGATTTCGGGAGACCTTCGGGGGTCTCGGGGTCCCTACTGAGTTGCTTATACTCACCCCTGCACGGGCTTTGACCGCACTACGTTGTGTTGGTTGCAGACGACGGACAACGCTGATCGTGGTGGAGGCGTGTGGAGCAGGACGTTACCTGGAGGTGGACCACTGAGCGGGACATACTCGGAGCGGTCAGGAGGACCCGAGGAGCAGTGGAGGCTATCTGTACCCACCCTTCAGGTGGGATTTCCAGAGGACGGCTCGACGCTACAGTTTTCCCTTTCAGTTGTACTTTACTGTTGGGCTTGTATTTCCGGCCCCTTTTACTTTCAGCACAACTTGTACAGTTTTTTACTTAGTGTTTACGTTTCTGCTTGCTTACTCTGTGGTGCTTGTTTACTTTTCAAAGGCAATGCCTTCCCTTTTTGTTGGGATTTACGCCTTGGTGCTATTCGCCAGCCCCTGGCCTATGGAAGGTGGGCTTGAGGTAGTCACGGCACGGGCCCCGAGGGAGGGTCGTGACAAATATATTCTTTGTATTTTTTAATGATGTGAGATATTTTCTTTTTAATGAAAAAGTGTTAAGAGTTTCTAATTTGTCTTTCAGACTAGGGAATCTAGTATTGGTGCAAGAATCGATGAATCCATACACATGGATTCTTCTCAACTATCATTTTAATTTATTTCTATTGACATCGTTTATTGGAAAATAATTGGTACTTATATCATATATAAATTTATTGGGTTTTCATATCCACTATGAATTATATCCATAGATATAATCATTAACTTTATAACATATTATCTATTTTAGAATGTTTCTTCGATGATTTCCTGCTAGGATTAAGCAGTGGGACAATGATGAATATCCCATGATTGATGTGGCTTTTATACATTGAAATTTTTAGGTTGTTGTTTCATTGGGAGGTTTTCCTATCATACCAGTATTGGTCAAGCAACAGAATGTATCTATTCTACTTATAGATGAGCTTCCCAGGTTGAGCATGATTCATGAGATTCTATGTTAGAAACCCATGAGGTTCAGGGACAAGATAAATCTGTATGTTTTCGAGGATTGTACTGTGGAATTTATGTGTGTTTTATTCTCATCGTGAAAACAACCAGCCATATGGTTTTACTAGTTAAAACCATATCAATGGATCCACATAACATTGGTGGAGTTTGGTGGTTATATAATATGATGAGGTGACTCTATCAAGGATAGTGTTTGAGAGTCTATTTGGGATTATTACACTCTATCATTGATGTTAGAATTTTACATCAAGGATGTTTTATATAAAAAGTACGGAAGCAAGATTGTGGTTTAGTATTCATAGTGATTAATAACCTCTCATAATACATTATTTATAGGGGTTTAGGTACGTTTTTTCATGCTTGAACCATTTTTATAGGTATAAAAGGAGAAAAATGGGACAATATTACACCTATATAAATTATGAATTATTATAGTTTCTATAGAGTTACTTGGGGAGATAAACGTGTCAGGATGAGTTGACATCAATAGCTAGTTCTAGTAGTTTTCACAGAGGGGTATAGATCTCAGATATTGGTTTATAAGAAAATATAGAGGGATCTAGACGTTTTAGAAATTTCATGATGTGATCTCGTGAATAAGGATATGTGGGTTTTCAATTTCATATTGTGTTAAGTCATCCTAGAGAGATGTGGTGGTAATCTTGTGATGGACAAATAAAATCACAAATTCTTTTTTCCAACCCTATGTATAAAAAATATAAATACAGTGGCTCAAACTCGGTGGTAGATGTAATGATTTGAGTATGGTGTTCCGTAGGATGGATGATTTTTTAGTGGAGGTGGGAGTGTAGTTTGAGGTTTAAATGGTTGACATGTTACATCAATCACCTATAAGAGGTCTCCACCCAGCTTTAGGAGCTAGTAGGCAGGGGCATGGATAACTACATGGAATAGTGGCCTATGATCCATATGCTTCTATATGAATTTGATGAATGATACATGTATTTTATACCTTGGTTGATATTATTATAAACCCATCCATGAGACACTCTTTTATTTCGACATCCCTTGTTCAAGACCTTGGGGTCGTAGTTGATCACTCTAATCCACCCATATACTTGGATTCACCTACCAGATATGGCTGAGTGGTATCATTATTTTTAATATAGTGGAATCAATAACGTAGTGGAGAGTTTTTCATATGGTATCACTTTATCGAAGAGACCAGGCCTTACAATATAATATTAGGCTAGAACTATATATATACTATTCATTCACAAATTTTTTTTGAGGATGTGGTGTATCTCTATTAATGGGATGTGGTTTTCCTTCATTGTTGATAAGGGGACACCAAGATAGAAAGATGGAATCGTATATAAGAGGTTGTATCCAACTACTCTCATTTTGAATAGGATGACTCTTGGTGTATAGGATACTATGGTATATTACATTCCTATATTGGTGGATGAGTATAAGGATATAATTCCTAATTATGATCAATTAAATGACCTAATTTTTGGTAATATATTTGTTTCCCAAAAAACCAGTGTTATATAATATTGAAGACATAAAAAATATAGAAAATAAAAAAAAATATTTTTTCATTTATAAATAATGTTATATTAATTATCAATGATAGAAATTACTATTCCAAACATTATAAATAGAAGAAAATATAAAATATAAAATACCAAAAGGGAAAATATAGATCACCCTGGTCTAATAGAATTATCATCCCACTATAAAATACTATCGAAAAAAACATAATTAAAGAAAATGTGGAATCATTATAGAAAAATGAAATATAGATCATTAAGGAGAATATATTTGATCAATGAATGAATAAATATATGATTATTACTGAGGAGTTGCAAAAACGATGAAATTAAACAGGAATTTATGTAAGGGGATTCTCGAACCGAAATCATTTTATTTGGGTTATTCCAAATTCATGACATGTTTTTGTGTGGTAATTATTTTAATATTACTAAAATATAATTTCAATTTACATCTATTTTATTTCCTATGATATACATGTTTCCAATCTAATTTTAAGAATAATATCATGATTATACTAAAGATCTCTTCTTTCCAAATGTTTTTGTGCTCCTTTTGAATTTTTTCTTCTCCGCTCAAGAATGATGAATCTTATTCAATTTTTTTTCCAATTCTCATTCATGATCCCAATATTATTTCATGATTGATTAAATAATTTGAATATAACTCATTTACATTATTTATATCATGAAGTTTATTGATATACCTTCTACGTGGAATTATTTATTAAGAAAATGTTATTATAAGATAAGTGCACCCCAAATTATATAGTGCTCCAAAGTACTATTTAATGTGATTTATCTAAGGATATAATGTGAAATTGGAGTGAAAAATATTATATAATAATTGACAATTAGGATATTGGGATAATGTAAATATGTTATGCTAGTTCATGATGCCATCATTATTCACAACATTTTGTTCTATTTGACCGCAATGACGTGATGTTCAGTTTTTAAACATTTCCACATTCTAGACCATTATATAATTCTCCCCATAATGAATATAATGATATTTATACGCTTATTTAATGATGAAATCGAGTATTCATAACATTTTTATATTTATTCATATCATTATTTATCATGTTATTAGGATTTTTCACACCCCTATCATGGATGTATATCCTTAGTTGATTACTTGTACTGTGGATAAGTGATGGACACTAATAAATCATAGAATAATAAATTAAATAATTTTTATGTTTTAATTTTTAAATTTTATACATGAGCTTATTCAAAACAATACAGTAAGCAGTTTGACCCTATATTTTCAATTAAATTATGTTGATTAACTTTTAAAGCATTTAATAGTCATGTATGAAATATAAGGGCTCCTATAGTTGGTATTATAACATGGTTTGGTTATTTTAAGATTTCAGGTCAGAAAAACGAATAATAACCCATAGGATAAGAATAAGTATATGTAAACATCAATGAAACATTGATTTATTAAAATTATTAACATATGAATCCCAAAAATTATTTCTTAATATTTAAAATATCAAAAAATCATTTTTCTATTTTTTGTTGGCATTCATTTAGTTCAAATGTTTTATATTTTAGAATATTATTGAAACTAGGAGAAACCAGGCCAAAAACCCATGTGAGGGATATTTAAATAATTTTCCATACAAAATTCTCAATTCCATGGGAGGTGAATTTCTAAACATTATGGTGATGCATACCAGCCATCTTATGCTACGAATAATAATCTGAATTGTATTAAATTCCCAAATTCACCCAGGATGGATATACTAACTATTTTATCCTTCATATTTCAAAGACCACTGAAGATTATTTGATCATCTAATCCACTTGTCATAGAATAATGGATAAAAATGGAGAAGATATTTTATATAATGCATTGTTTCATGAAATAGAATTTGGCTCATGTGATTTATCAATAGATATATAATTTTAACAATGGTGGGGTTGGTATAGAATAATAAGACAAAGGATGAAATATATGGGATGGAGTGGGAAGATGTTAAATAAATAATTATTACCATAATTTTTCCTTCAAGTTTTATAAAAATTATAGTGAGAGAATTTATTGGGCAGTTAAAAAATAAATATAAACATTCCATGAAGAATGGGGAAACATCAATGTTCTATTAATTTACAAATCAGTTTTTGTTATCAATAATGATAAAAAAGTTAATAGATTATTTATTGGTTTAAAATAAAACATTCTGAAGGATTTAGTAATTGAATACATCGGATTCTATAATGTAGTGGTGTGTTGTGATCTCAAAGTATAGAAGGATTTTGAGCAATGGTCCCACATTTATGGAGATAACGTGATAATAATAGAGTTTTAAGTTAGAGAGTCAAATGAAAAAGGATGAAAGATGATCCAACTACCCACATGTCAAAAATTTGGGAAGAAGTATCATGTTAATTTTCTCAGAGTAGTGGTAAAGGTATTCATGTTTCGGAGAGAATTCCATTAAGATCAAGAATATCAAAAGGACATAAATAAGTCATCCAAAATGTTAAAGGAAAGGAGGGAACCTCCTAATGCACCACATATACTTCAAAGATTCAATGGTAGGGAGGATGTTCAATATGTAGATAAATGCACTAAACATAGAGTCTTTGTGGGTAATCAATAGTAGCTACCATAGAAACTAAAGTATTAATATAAATCATAAGACATCACAACTATTGATATGGAGATTGAAAATGAAATCTTAAATGGTACACATTCTTTTGAATTGTGAATGGAAAATGATCTATATGATTATAATTCTATACATTCAAATATATCTACTATGTTTCCTAGAACTATTAAATTGAATCCATTATACATTAATGTAGATATATTTTTAAAAACAACTAGTTGTGTAATACTTGAATACCAAGTGTTAGACACTTCTCCTTCTAAAATAGTTTGAATAATCTCTTATCGAATCTCATAATTCTTCCCACGGTTGAATTTTGATTCAAAACCAGGCATGGATTGTCTCTCATTATATATAGAACATGAATAATATCTATGAAATGAAATATTCGACCATATAATGATCCATACAATGTTACACTAAAAATTGAATGATAATAATGAAAATCCATTGGAATATTCAGAATTAGTGTGGTGTGGATGACTTGTGGATAGGAATACCTATCTCAAATGGTTGATTGATGTGAACGTATATACCTGGATGAAATTACCAATTTTATGGAATATACTAATATATTTTGTAAAGTGTTATTTAGACTTCCCTAAAATCAATATGATGAGTTCAGAACAGAGATCATATCCAAAGAATCTCATATATAAAAAATTTAAATAATGGATGCCCTGATCGAACTGGAAGAGTTAAAGGATCATTTACAATAGAATTTGATAAAAGGGTCCACACACCATAGTTCATCACCTTGGAGTTACCTAGTACACTTTTTATCAAATATGGCTCGATCAATGTGTCTTTTAATCAATTACTGATAGCTCAATATGATCACCATAATGAATAAGAATAATCTTCCATTGATTGATTGAATGTTTTATCAACTATGAGGAGCACAGTACTTCCCAATGTTTGACCTCCATTTTAGATTTCATAAAAAAATATTAATAAAGAATATATTTAATAGAATTATTTTCATACAACGAATGGGAAATATGAGTTCCTAATGATTAATGTCGTACTTACTAATACCCCTGAAATCATCATTTATTTGATTAGTAGTGTCTTTAAGGAAAATATCAAAAAAAAATTAGTAGTGTTTATAGATGATATTAATATTTACTCTTGGATTAGGGATGAAAATGAAGAGAATCTAAGTATTGTTTTGGAGAAATTAATGGCAGATAAAATGCATGATAATTTCAGAAACTATGAAATTTGGATGCAACTAGTCACATATTTGGGGCACAAGATCACATTTGAGGGAATTTATGTGGAGCCTATAATGGAAAAGGCAATTTAAGAATTACCCAAACCAACTTGGGTATTGGATATGCTTAGTTTTTATGGATTGTATGGGTAATATTTAGTTTTTGAGCAATTGTTCTTGACAATATAGACCACTAACAATGTTAACATGGAAATGGATAATGTAGGTCTAGATGAAATAATTTGAGGAAAGATTCATTGATCCAATAAGAGGTTAATCATTGAATATGCAATCACACTAAATATTAGAGAAAGTTGTGTTATATAAAATGATGCTTCAATGAAATTTGTGGGTTTTGTACTCATACATATTGAAAAAGTGATATAATATTCTTCCTAACATTTCAAGACCCATGATATGAACGACCCAATGCATGATCCAATGATAAAAAATATAATTTCGGAACAAATGATTCGGTGGAGCTATCACTTTTGTGATAATTGTGATATATATGACAATGATTACTATAAAATGTATATATTCATATAGAATGATATTAACATGCATCAATGAATATGTATTGAACTAATCAAATACTATGATTTCCTTATTCACTACCATTCGATAAGGGAAAATATGGTATCTGATTCCCTTGGAAGAAAGGAACTACTAATATATCCATGATATGGATTGAGAAAGAACATATTTTTAATTTATTAAAACTGATCAATCTTTAAATCATAATTAAACAAAATATATTCAAACTTACACAAATTATTCACCAAAAATCCATTTAATTGAATATAAAGGAGGCACAAAGGGATTGTTTGGAGATAGAAAATATGGTTGATGCAATAAAGGATATGAATCCATAAGAGTTCAGTATAGAATATTAAGGTGATATTTGGCATAGAAAAATGCCTTGTGTTCCTTCATCAAATGAGATAATTAACGATTCATTGGATAAGGCATATAGCTCATCATTATCCATCAATCCTATAAGTACCAAGAAGTATGGTTATCTTTGTGAAAACGTATGGTGGGACAACATGAACAAGATTATAGAGTACATACCATGGTGTTAAAAATGATAGTAGTAAATAACTCTGTCATAATTTGAAAAGGTTGATGAAACCATTTCCAATTACTACATGTTTATGGGTGAATTTCATTATGGAATTTGTCACTCGACTTTTGAAAACATAAAAAATATTTACGATGTTGGTTATGGTGGATCTTCATAACAAATATTCCCTAATTAAAATTATTTTTCAATATTTATCTCATTAATAGAATTCCAAGATATATATGAAGGAAGTGGTGAAGCTATATGTGGTGTCACTTGTAATCATTAATAATCATGATGCACGGTTGGCCTCTACATTATGGAGAAGTATTCAACGTTATTTGAATACTGAAATGATATTTAGCAGGTCTTTTGACTCCAAAATTGATGGTGAATCTAAATGGACTATTTAGATAGCATGATACATGCTAAGAGCTTTCTAAAGGAATCCCAATATAGTGTTTTATCATCATATCCCACTGGTTGAGTTCTAATTTTAGAGTTTATTCTATTCGATTATTCAAATGTCTCCTAATAATGATCTATATGAGAAGTTATGTATAACGCTATCTTGTTTGTATAATTATGTTCAAAAAAATCTACATGGGCTTTTACATATTCAATAGATGATAGATAAGGTTTACAACATCCAACAACATATAAATTCTTCTCTTAGTATCAAAAATAGTTTTGCAGAAATCCGTCGAAGGGACTTGGATTTCGATGTTGGAGAAATATTATTCTTTAGAATATCACCAGGGAATTGATTCATGAGGAATGGAATGAAAGGAAACCTTATACCAAGGACCTTTGGACCATTTATTATCCTTGTTCACATAAGAACAATGGAATATTAGATTTCAATTCCACCAATTATGGCTTCAAATCAAAATGTCTTCCCCATATCTCTCAAGAGGATGTTCATACCCAATCTCAGAAAATTATTGAACACAATGGTTGTAAAAAGTGTGAATAATCCATTATATGAAGTGGATACTTGAAAAATATAGCAAACAATGAAACAAAATCACCGTGATGTATTATATACTGAGAATACATGTTGATATTTCAAGAATGGTATTTATAATGTGGGGGAGGATGTAACAAACTGGTGTTCGTTAACAATTTGTTTTTAATAAATTTGTGATATATAAGATTTTACAACTAAAAAATTTATAGAAACCATAAAATAAATTTTTTTATTACTAAAAACCATTTTAATGAGTAATGAGTGGAATTAAATTTCCAAACATTATAACTGGACAAGAATATATAATATAGGAAAGTACAAATAAGAAAATATGGATCACCATAATCTACTATAATCATCACCCCCATATCAAACACTATTGAAAAGAGAAAAATATATATAAACCATGAATCATTATAGAAAAAGGAAATATAGAACCTTGAGATGGATTAAGTTGAATATTTATTGATGGAATGTATATATATTTATAGGAGGTAATGTGACCATTGTAATACTAATGGGTTTATTGGAAGAGTAACATGATAATTGTGAATAGAATTCTCACAATTGGGAATAAAAACCTTACTTTTGGAATATTAATTTAGCCTAAAAGTATTAAATTATGATATAAATAATAATATTAATGATTATTTTAGTTAAATATAATTTTTATATTTCCAAAAAAATATCATGATTAATAACTAAATAAAAATATAATTTGTTTAATAATCTCTATGTTAAATTATTTTTAACAAATCAATGATTTTATATTAAAAGATAAAAGTACATATTATAGAATTCTATTATAAAAAAATGAATATAATTTTTTAAATATGGACATTGAAATTATCCAAGGATGTTTTTTTCAAATTTTTTGCAAAAAATCAATTTTCGGGTCAATAGTAAAAATAAAATTTTTCATAAAACCTATTTATTTGATCATATGTCATTAATGGTGTAGTAATTTCATAATTCATTCCATAAATTTAGGTTAATGAATTTTATATTTAATTTCAAATAATTTCATTATAATAATATAAACTCATTTCCAAATTCTAAAAAGATCAATTGAAAACATAAAGTAAAATGTGATTCCATAAAATGAATGAATTTCATTCATTCGACATTAAATTTATATAAATCAAAAAAAATTATAAAAAATTATTTTTTTAATACAAAAAATGATTATATTATATTAATATTTGATTTTTTAGTATAAAAATCTATATTATATGTTTTACATTTGATATATTTTTTTATTCTAAAATACAACTCTCCTCAAGTATATATAACCCCCCTATATTCCATTGTAAATCCACTCCAAACACCCATTAAAAATCCAAATGTCTACCTAAATCATAACATTAAATCCTCTTAGATACCATAGGTATGTTATGAATAAATAAAACTTCAGTAACCTAAGAGTTATAATGTCTTCCAAGAGGAGCTACTCTGAGGATTAAGTATGTTCTCATACACTTCTCTGACTTTTTTATTATTCTCCCAATTCCCTTTATTTTTTACCGCATCCCTTTCATAAACAAAAAAGTTAATTAATTCGGAATTAATATAAAATTATATTAATGGCTTTGTCCAATTGTAAGTAACATACTACTATATATAAAAATTTAATCTTTTTCTTCCCGATTTCCCTCTAATGTCTAGTAAAAGGTTGGTAAACCACCTAAAGATACATATCCATGAAAAAAATATAATCATAATCATGATTGATATTTAAAAAATATATATAATATAAAAACATGTAATTATATTATTTATAATCCTCTATAATTAATTATACTATTATATATAAAACATTTACGAAATTAGAGAAAACAAATTAGAATGTGAAATTTTTAAGTAAAACATGATATCAAATCTCTTATATTTCATCAATAGAAATGAAGAAATATAATCCAATAATTATAATTGATCAATAATTGTAGACATGACAATAATAAAATCCTATCCCAATGTTTTAATAAATCAATGTTTTCTATCCATGTGGTGCAAAATCGATTATATTATGTTGTAATTTCGGTAATGGAATTCTGAAACCAAAATTTATTTCTATGGGTTATTCCTATTTTATTCCAAATTTATGTGTGGATATTTTATAAATATTCAAAAAATATAATTTCATTTTTCATCCCTTTTCATTTCTATGATATAAAATTTTCAAATGTTTTTTAAGAAAATTACAATTATTTTCCAATGGAACTATTCCATCAAAAACACATTTTGCCTCTTATTGAGTTTTTTATTCTTCTATCATAAATGATGAATCATATACTAAATACTTTTTTAATATTTTATTCAAGAACAACATGATTTTTATTAATTGATGAAATCCTTTTGAGACCCATTCCAATATATGGGATATATTATGACAATGATTGATATATGTTCTATGTGGCATTAATGATTATCTAAATTTTATGGTGTGATGGGTTCTTGTAGAATTTTATTGTGCTCCAATACATTGGGATAACTGATATATCACATGAGATAACGTGAAATATGAAAGAAGATTATTCTTGAGTTTTTCAAAATGGGGATTTTATGTTTATAATCATATTTTTTGCATAAACATGATGCATGAATTGATCTCAACTATGTGTGTTATTTTATGACTAAGACATGATGTTTCATTTTAATTAATTTACATATTCCATGAATTCATCTAATTATTCCCCTCATCATTATAATGATGATAATATACATATGTAATAATTTTAATGATTATTGCCACCCATCTTTTTTGGATTCATGTCATTATTTATTGTCTAATTATTCTTTTTGCTCTCCCACTTAATTTATGTATATCCTCAAGTGATTACTAGTACTATGGATAACGCAAGGGAAGAATAGATGTGAATGAATATGGTATCAAATAATTTATATGTTTTATTATGTAATATTTTGGTATGAGTCTAATTTTACAAATACACTAAACTGTTTGATCCTGGATTGATAATACTATTATCTTGATTATCATTGAAATGATGTAACATTTATGGTTGAAAAATAATGTTCTATATATTATATTATTAACTCCCTATAAATATAGGGAAATATACATTGAATTAGACCAAGGGTAGACACTTAAATATACACTAGAATATTTGATGTAACTCGAAGAGCATCAAGAGATGATTTTATGGTTTTTTTATTTACATAGGAAGGGAATTGTCAGACCCAATGTTTACCCATGGGATACCAAATGTTATTTACAAAGAAAGAGGATAATATCTTGAGGTTAAGTGTGGATTGTCAACACCAGACCAAGTAGACCATGAAGATTAAATATCCACTACTGAGGATTGATGAACTCTTTAATAAGATGAGAGGGGTGTGTCATTTCATGATGATTGACTTCTTTTCTTTATTTTCTAACTATGAGTATATGCCTAGGATATACTGACGACAAAATTGAGATTTCACTATGGTCACAATTATTAATTCATGATTCCCTTTGGTGTGATCGAATCCACTACATTATTTATGAGACTAATAAAACAAACTTTTCCCCAAATTATTGGAAAATTTGTAGTGTTCTTAATAGATGATATCCAAGTGTACTCTTTGTCATATGAGGATTAAATGAGACACTTGAGTATATTTATAGAAACACATAGAGAATACTGAATTTATGGGAACATCTTGAATGATCATTCTGGATTATAGAGTTCCACATTATTGGACATGTTATCTCATCAAATAGTGTAGCAATAGACATTGAAATGGTTGATGGAATGTTATCGTAGAATCAACCCAATAGTTTGATGGAGTTATTGATATTATCTATGTTAGAAGGAAAATATATAATACTTGATCCATATTTTCCTAGGATATCAACTACTTTGAGTTATTTGACCTTGAAAGTGTATCATTTTGTGTGGATGGAATTATTCAAAATTTTCTATCTAGAGTTGTGGTTGATATTTCTAAGTACCCCTATCCAGATATTTCTATAAAAGGGTGTTAAGTACATAGTGTCATATAATTCCTGAGGTTCCATACTTGGTTTTATGTTGATGAATAGGTTGTTTATGATTAGTTACGAGAATAATTATATTAGACCACATTAGATGAATAGTGAGACCCATATGTTGGCAGTGGCAGTCTTCAACTTGAATAAGAGGTGAAACTAGATTATTTGTCAGTGGCATATCATCTAACTAATGAAAAGGAGAATCAAGTATATATTATCTTATAAATATCATTATATGAGACCAATTAATAGTATATAGTTTCTACTAGTCTATGAAATTGAGATATTTTATACTAATTGGAAGGGGAATGAGGTTGAATATGGTCTCAGTAGGATATATTGCTATCATATATGGGAATAGACATCCGACTATTTAGACATACCGTATTTTTCTTTTTGGAAAAAGATTTTTTTTCATATCATCAGTCGATGGTTGTTATATGAATGATTTTATAGTATTTTAGGGATGACCAGTAAGGATATACAATCTATAATGACTTATATAAATAGATTCCAATTGGATATCCTCCTGAAGAATTTTATAATAGTGGGGAGGACTAAACAATTTGTAGTGGAAGGACAATGGTACTAGTGATGTTTCGGTATGAGGTGATGAGGAAATTTCATACATCCCCTTTGAAATTAAATCCTTATTTGGAAAAGAGGTACTAGGACATTATGAATCAGTTTTGGTATTCATGTACGAAGAAGGATATAAAAGATATTTTCTATCAATGTGTCACTTGTTAGCATTTGAAGGATGATTACTATGTTCATGTGAGTTTATCTCAACACATTTTGGATATAGAGTGGAACTATGATGTAGTCATTATGGAAAATTTGAAAAGCATCACAAATTTTTCATGGGATATGATGCCATAAATGGTGATCATATAAATACTCAACTTGCCAGCCCACATTCTATATATTCACAAGTATAAATCAGTAAAGATTATAAGAAACTATTACACATAGGATATAGACTATATATATGGTCTTCCATCAAGGATAGTTTTTTTATCATGATTATACCTTCAAGTTAAAAAATTGAGATGATTTTAGGAGGCCTTTTGGACACAATTGTATTCAAGAATAGTGTTTCACCCCAAGACTAATGACCCGACTCAGTGGAATATTCAGGTCCTAGTGGATATTCTTGGGTATTTCACGTTAGAATTCATCCACAGTTGGGAGGATAACATACCATTAGTTTGGATTATATAAAGTAACAACTACCATTCCACCATCAATGTGCCACTATTATAGAACATTATTGGTGAATATTTAGGTTTCTACATTGTTTGATTGATATATTTGAGTAAGAATCAATGGGACTGAAGATAGTGTGATCTATGATAAACAAGGTTCTATTCATATAATAGGATTTAAGGACTATATAAAGTCATTAGAAGTCTTATGTGGATGGATGATGGTGTAATTTTCAGTTAGAGGTGAGAGACCTTGTGGTCTTGATGTTGTACCCTGGATCTGGAATATGTTGATTTAGCCTTGGTGACATGCCTTATCCATGATTGATTTTTTCCTTTCTAGATACCATGTACAATCCATGAGTGGCATACTACTTGGTTGTATCACTACAGATAGACCAGAAACCTGATGGCTTCCATGTGTTCTACCTAAGTATATTTGTGCATGACCCATTACATGATACTAACATGGATAAACTGTGTATTTCAGATGGATAAATATTTAAATTGTACCAATTGGATATTAAGGACTGACATTAGATAATTCTTCCTTGGGTAGTGATTACATTGGTGCATGTCTAGTGATACAACATGAATCATTAGAAGATAACCTTGGAGATATAAATCTAGATGTGAGCATAAAACCCACATCTTTTCATTTAGTCACTTTTTTCAATTTAGGAAAAAAATACCTGTAACACCCTAAGCACCCACGATAGGTCTCCCTTTGAATAATGTTATAGCTTGTGTTGTACGCTACTTCGAGTTCAAACACACCACAACAAATCAAACTAGCCGTTATGAATATTAATACCCAATTTTATAATTTTTATAAATTTTATTTCTCAAAATGGACTTCTTATTTGGATTCTGAATGTCGAAATTAGCTTTGGGTGAGTTTTTGAATTTTTTCTGAATACTTTCAAATTTAACGAATAGTGAAAAATAGGTTGTTAATGGTTAAAAGAGGCTTGTTATTTCATAAATTTGTTATTTTATTATTATTTATTTTATTTCTAAATAGATAAATAATACATGTATATGTTAAATGTAATTAATTGGATTCATTATATAATATGTTTAGATATTATAAATTTTATCGAACATTTTACCCACTTTTACCCACTTCCTTTGAGCATTTCCAAATTTGTATAAAAAGTATTTGTACCACTTCTTTGAGTTGAATTTCAAATATCTAAGAGACACAGTTAATATCATTAAGTAAAATTTTGTTCAATAAGATGAGAATAATTATTCGTGATTAGTATCTTTTGACTTTTATTTACAATGGTTAAAGGTAAATAAGGTATTTAAGGGTAATAATAATATCATAATTAACCAAACACGTGTTTTAATTCTATTTTATAAATAAATTAGACCCAAAAAACCATAGGAATAAAATATGATCCTCTTTGGTCTACTTGTAATAGATTATAACATTTATTTTTATTTCATTTAATGAAGAGTTAAAAGAGTTTAATTCAATGTTTAATAACTAAACAATATTTAATATTACGATACACACAATATAAACTATTATACAAATATTCATTAGAATGATAAATTGATTTAATACATAAGGTTATTTTATTAATAAATTTTAATCATTATATAAATTAATTTATTTATGACACAATGATGATATAGTAAATACCTTATTAATGAAATATTAAAATAATTGATATTATAAATCTCCAAATAAATGTAAATTGATAATTTTGATGGATTACCCTAATTTTTAGGTTAATATGAAATTTTAGGGATGGTTAAATAAATTTTATTTTAAGTGATAATGTTTTTATGTATTTCAAAAAAATGAAATAATAAATAGTGTCAAAACTGACATAATTGAGTTTTTAAAACAAATATTATATTATTAATTATTATATTATTCCTAAAATTTTTTTGTTCAACCAAAGGTCATAGATAAGGTTATATATATTAATACTGAACCAAATGGGGTTCTCTTGGCTTTTAATACTTTGTTTATTAACCGTAAAATATAAAATTACAAAGAGACATGGTAAACGTCAAAGTATTTAACTATGAGTTAAATCTAAAAGATAAGAGTAATATAATGACATAAAACTGATTAAAACCTATTGGTTTAGATTTTTTGGACCCATACCAACCTTATCCATTAAATAATTGATTTTGGGGACATTAGAAACTAAAAATAATTTTATTATAAAATAATATTCCATGCTTTTCTGAAAGTGACCTTCACCTCTCTTATAAGAAGGCACTTCAACTTCCCTTAATTTCACACCTCCAAAACCTTTTAGGCTCAGCCACAACCTATCCAAATATCCTCCCAACATTATTCCCTAAATCATAGAGGACTTCCTTATGTCAGAAATCCATCCAATGGAGCCCATTTTTTCAAATCAATAGGAAGAACTCAAAGGAGAGGAAATATTTTATCACCTCTTTCAAGTTATTTTCTTCATCCACTTCCTCTTTATTTGTTGTTTCCATTCTAAAATAATAAATCCAGTATCTTTTATATACTGTGATATTGTTATAAAAATTGTACAACCCTATTCATTATTCTATCCATCATATAAAAGACACAGTCACTATACATGTATACATACAGATTACCGTCTCCACGTCATGGTGTAGTTTGTTATTCAAACACATCATTATTTTGATGGGTATAATAATGATTATAAATGATGTAAATAATAAATAAAACATGTCAATTATTCTACATATATTATATTCCAACCAATTACATATGATTTCTCCATCAATATGTTGAAATTGTTGCTCATGCGTACGTATGGATTACCATCTCCACAAACGTAATGGGATTCATTCTCCATCGTAACCATTCAAGAATAATTTTTATTTTATGATAAAAAATAATTTTTATGAACATAATATCATTATATATATGAATCAAATACATCTATCCATAACAAAAAGGACTTATGTAACCAAGCATATAATGGAAAATGAATAAGTTAACACCTGAAATGATGATACTTCTAAAATAATATTAACAATGAAATATTATAAGATCATATATTATATAATATTTATGTATATAGATATTTTATAGCCAAAAATAATGAGATCCAGGTGGGAACCTATTCCCAATAATATATATATAAAATGATTAAACAATACAAGACAACTCAGAAAAGGGGGGCCTTAGACAGCCTTGTGTACACAGTGCCAATCCTATCATTGTAGACAAGCTCATTGCAGTAATCAGGGAGCAAAAATGACAAAATTGAGATAGCCTCCATAATTTCCCTTTTTGAGAGAGCGTCCACCACCTGATATTCCTCTCTATACACGTGAGACACATCTAGATAAATCGGCTCCGGAAGGTGTAGAGAATTTACCCAGGCAACAAGCATCTTCCATGGCACATTCCTGCACCGTTCCCTCAGAATCTGTGTTGCAACGGAAGAGTCTGATTCAAGCCACAACTTCTGCCAACCATAATGACCCACATATCTAATCGCCTTTATCATTTCCCATAGTTCAGCCTCGATCGCATTACCATTGCCTATATAGTGAAAGATGCGTCCTTTGAAAAATCCTCGATACGTCCTGAACACACCACCACATCCAGCAGGTCCAGGTGCACCGACGGCTACCCTATCCACATTCACCATTAACCAATCAAACAATGGTGGAATCCTCCTGATGTATTTCATCACTTTGGGCCTCCGCTCCCTGCCACTTACTCCAAGAGATCTCAACAGATGAAAATAAAAAATGTCATTATTCATTGAAAAATATTGATTCACTGAGGAAGATTTAATGCATCGGTGCATCATAATAACACCCTCCATGAATGAGGGCCTTCCATTGTTGAAAAAAATATTGTTGCGGGCCTTCCAGATATATGAAATAAGAGAAACAGTAGCAGCAATGAAGAGGGACTTGACCTTCTCACTTCGATCGGCTTGCATGGCCGAGGTTAAGAATAAAATAACCGAAAGGGAGGATAATTAATAGTGGAAAATACTATTCAAATATCTCCATAATCGAGAAGAAAAATGGAAACAAATAAACACATGAGTAACAGTTTCATCCGAAGCCAAACAGAGGAAGCATATCGGTGCAACATTCATTCTGGTTTGCTGCAATGCAGATTGTATCGGCAGTCGCTGCATCCATATGTGCCAAATTAGAAGTGCATCAATAGAATAAATGTAAGGTCTACTCACTCCCTCCACCGAAGCAAGGACTCGAGGTGCATTTCCACATTGTATAATATAAGATTCATAGCTAGAGAATCATCCACTAGGCTCCGGTTTCCATATGAGGATGTCATAGTCGACATATTTATTCTTAGAGATCCTTGTCTGTAGGTGAGTAGGAATAATGGCATGAGCCTCTGAATTCACCTGCAAATAAGAAATAGAAAGACTCTTTAAAGACAATTGAATCCCGGTAGAATGATTAATTGTGGAGGATAACCACTGAGTGCTCCGGAAATTCATTTGAGAATCTGCACAAACCATCCATTCGGCCTGTGTCATAATGTAGGAGCATACATTTCGGACTGACAGCCAAACATAGGATTTCAGATACACAGTCGAATTCTTCTGTAGCCTTCCAACATATTTTCTAGACATAAATTCCAAAGAAGAGTTAGTGCTAGATAAAATTCTCCAGGTGAAGATTTGAAGCAAAGCATCATTGAATATCCTGACATCTTTCACCCCAATTCCTCCCATTACCATGGGATTTATACAGTCCTTCAATGACACTGTTATTATTTTCCTCTGTTGTATAGAACTAGTCCAAATGAAATTTATGACCATACCACTAAGTTCCCTGAGTAGAGAAGCTGGCCATTTATAGAGTGAAAAAGAATTTATTCAACATTGATGTGATAACTGAATTCACAAGACATATCCTACCATCTTGAGACATGGTCTTCCCATCCCAACTTGCTAACTGATTTATGATTTTAAGTGAAATACCCTCCAGGTAGACTCTTTTCACTCTCCCCAAATATAGAGGCATCCCAAGGTAATTAAATGGCAGTGAACCTTTCTTAACACCAAGCCTTATAGATATTCTATTTTGCTTCAATATTTGAATTCCTTCCCCAAAGACAACAAAATATTTCTCCCAGCTTATGACCTGGCCTACCACTTCCTCATAATGATTGAAAATAACCTTTATACAAGAGATGATTTTCCTGTCAGCTTTGGAGAAGAGCATAATATCATCAGCATAGAATAGGTGAGAAGGGGTAAAACAATCCCTCCCATACGTCATCATATCATAGATCCCATAATTGACAAGATCATGAAGGCATGTGTTCAGGTAGTCTTCAGCCAAAGAGAACAACATCCTAGATAAAGGGTCACCTTTCCTAACACCCCGAGAGTGTTGAATAAATCCCATGGGTGATCCATTGACTATAATAGATAACCTAGAACATTCCAAAATGCAGCGCACCATACCAATAAATTTTTCTGAGAAGCCATGAATTCTCAAAACATTGATGATGAAATCCCATCTGATTGTGTCAAAAAATTTTGATATGTCAACAATTAGGGCCATATTCCCATCCCTCACTTTAGTTCTCATAATGTTTACACTCTCTGATTCATTGAATAGTTAGTTCTGAATGTTCTGGCCATGAACAAACCAAAACTGATTAAAATAAATAAGAGACCTTGGAATCTGACCTAGCCAAATTTCCATGATTTTACTAATGAGTTTAGGAATAGTGTTTCCAATAGCAACATGCCTGAAATCCTTAATATCCAAAGCATTCTCCATCTTGGGAATTAGGGAAATGAATTTTGAGTTCATCTCACATGGAATGTAGAAATGATGAAATACTTCCTTTACTACTTCAGTCACTTCCTTATGTAGGAAGTCCCCATAAAACATAAAGAACATGATGGAAAATCAATCTGGCACAGCGGCACTGTCCATGTTTAATGAGAAAAGAGCATCATGAATTTCCTTAATGGAGGGGACATTAGTAAGTATTGTGTTCTGTGAACCATCCATGGTAGGATAAATGAATCAAATAATTTTATCTGAGTTGTCCACCCATGAATCAGATTAATGCTTTTGAAAATAAAAAGTCACTGAGTAGGAAATTTCATTCTCAGAGGTAAACATGCTATCATCAATTTTTAAAGCCTTGAGATTCCTTCTTAATTGCCTATCCCTATGCATACAATGGAAGAACATGGAATTAATATCCCATTCCTTTAGCTATCTCAAATTGAACTGATTTAGAGCCAGGTTTTCGTTAAGAGACAAGAGGTTATCAAGCCTTGAGGCTGTCTGTATCTCCTCTTGAGATGGCAGGTCCTGAAGGGTATTACTTTGTTGGAACTCAGACAAAAGTGAGTCAGCCTATTTAATATGATGATCAAGGATGGAGAAATACTTTTTACGCCACTCCCTTAATCTAGATTTTAAAATTTTCATTTTACTAGTGAGGGTATGTAAAGCACTACCTCCAGAAACCTCTTTCCAGGATTCTGTAACATTCTCTCTACACCCTGGCACAACTAGCCATGCATTTTTTAATTTAAAGGGCAGTGGAGATGATCTCAAACATCTAAAACAAATATAAATTAATATGGGATGATGATTAGTGTTCAATCTAGATAGGGTCATTCCAGACATGTCCATTTCCCCACTTTTCCCACCCATATGTACCAGGCACCTGGAAATTTTACTCTCGTGCCTGCCATTACGGGTGCATCTACTCCAGGTAAAATCCGTACCAGATATAATAACTTCAGTCATTCTGCATTGATCAATACATATGGAAAATTCTCTGGATGATGATCTACAAAAGTAGCTTCCAGTTTTTTCTTTTGGTCTCAGAACCGTGTTAAAATCACCAAGTACCATCCATCTCATGTCATTTGTGCTCAGCTCTTTCCACGAGATTCCTCCACAAGATTATTCTTCTTAAATACTGATTAAAAGCATAAACAAAGGTAACCCAAAAATAATTATATTGAAAGTAGAAAATCATGGAGACAGACTAATGATCACTTTGGATGGAATCAACTGTTACATTACTGTTCTTCAGAGCCCATAAGGATTCCAATTCATTACCCATTTGATTGGATGCAATGAAAGAGTACCCCAAAGCATACCTATTAAAGGCCATACACCTAGAAAATTTCATTCGGGGTTCATCAACTGTAATTAATCTTGGATTATTGGTCAGAATGATGTTTATCATGGCTTTGACCATGGGAGAATTCCCAATGCCCTAGAATTTACAAAATAGAACATTCATTGATGAGAGAACCGCTTCCTAGTACAGGGACCAGCATAGCCTGTTGTTATGAATTCCTCTGATTCTTCCAGGTTATCCCCTTCTGTATCAGTTAATGATCCTCTAGAAGATTCATGAGCATCATCATCAGTGGATAAGGAAGTGAACTTTTTCTCCGAATTAATTGGTCCTGTCAAGGTGGCATGAAGAATCCTCTTTGCAACCTTCGAATCTTGTACAGCGGGTGCATCTATTTTCTACTATTATAAAATCATCAAAGATTCCCTTAAATGATTATAAGAATATTTTCAAAATAAATTTTTTCTACTATAATTACATGAATAATAAATTGTTTCAAAATAGAAAGAGATATTTCTCTCAAATGTTTTTTATTTCATCTACGTCAACATCCTTTGATGAATTTTAAGCTAATTTGAAGTTGATTTATTATGATACAAAACTTCCATATTGTATTGAAGGTTTTGTGATATTTTTGACTGTGGATGTGTTATTTTTACACCTTTCATGGTTTATTGATAAAGTATAGACATTTCGTAAGCTAGTCTTAATAAGAATATTTTTGTTCTGTTTAAACCTTTTCATATAATGAATGCATTGGACTTAATATGTTATGGGTGGAGCCCACAATAGATTCTTGATGCATTGGTATGTCTCATGAGACAAGCTATTGTCTTGGTATAAGGCCTTGACAAAATCTTATTTTTAGTCTTGGAACAAGGCCTTGACTATGAGGTTATGAAGTCTGGGATTATGCATTCCATAATTATGAAAGTAGCAATTGATATTGCATGTGATTATTCGACTAGTAGAATATCTATGTGAATAATTAAATGGAATTTTAGGATTTTATCTTATCCATATTATGTAGATAATTATTTTTAGAATGTTTTTTAGTCTTATACATTTCATTAAAATTTTATGCTTAGTTATGAAAGTTCCCGCTTTATTTTTATCTTTAATGCGCATTTTAACTCACCCCTTTCTATGTTTATTTTTCCAAGGATGTGAAGAAGTATTTTATTATTGAACTACAGGGATAGGGTAGGTATATAAGTTTGTTATAAATGGGAAAAAATGTTGTTGATGATTTTATTTCATGATGTAATTTAACACGTTTGAATGTCTCTAGTACATCCAATGATAATAAACTGATCGGTCTTTCTGGACATGATTCCTTGTATCGTGACAATGTTATGTAATAATGCACTAAATCTTGGTAACTGGGGTCAGGGTGTTATTGTTGGTATTGTATGAAGTTTAGTACATACATTGGAATCTAGATTTAGAAAAACTCTTAATAGAGAACATTATCCTAAGATTGACTTTTAGGATTATTATAGAAGATTATCCTAGTATTTTGGTATTGTAGATATTTTTATGTTTTCCAAGAAATACATCCATGTCTAGATATGAGCTTGTAGAGGTGACTATGGCCTAGATGTAGATGGGGGTAAAACCCAAAAACATGGCTTTGAGCTAGACTCGAACAAGAACTGGTGCATGACAATGGCATGGATGCACTCTTGGATACGACACTTCCGAGGGATATACTTAGGATAATTCTCTTTATCTATTAAAACTATTATGAAGGGTTTATGAGTATAAAATTATATCATGGAAACATTTTTATGATTAGATTTTATGTCTATAAACTGTTCAATTTATGTTAATTTTTTACAAGTTTGAATTTACGTATTGCAATTCATAAACTAATCTAATTTATGCCATTATTTAGAAATGGAGCCTAGTGGATGTAATGGAAACCATATCAATGAACATAATCCATGTAGGGATTTCCCTTCTACTCATGATAATTATATTGGAGCTGGTGAAGCAACTCATGCTGATCATCTTATCACCATACTGGGACAACTCACTCAGGTTACGAATAATAACCTTACCCGTATGAATCACCCTGATCCACGACATGGAAGATCAATGTTAGACCACTTAATGAGTCAATAACCACCAACATTCAGTTGTTGTACAAATCCATTAGTATCTATGATATGGTTAAATTCCTTATGGAAAATATTTTACGCTTTGGGGAGCAATGAAAGGGAAAATGTTGTAATAGTAGTTTATCACCACACGGGAGATACAGATCCATGGTGGTCATTGATTAAAAAAAAGAATATGATGATGTGTCAAATATGGAATGGAGGGATTTTAAAGAACATTTTTTTAGAAAAATACATTTTTCATGACCATCGAGCGAATATGGAATGGAAATTTCTAAGTCTGAGGCAAAAGGAGGATGGTAATGTCGCAAAATACGAGGCTAAACTTACGAGGTTAGCAAGGAATGCAAGATATTATATATGAAACCCAAGGAGTAATATTTATCAATTATTTGATGGGTTGAAACCATTTCTTCATTGAAAAATTGCCTTACAATCCATCTCATCATAAAATGATATTGTCTCCTGTGTTATCAAGACATAAAAATAATTCTCTAAATATTACAACATTAATGCATAGCAGGAGAAGAATATATATACTGAACACTCAGGAAATGGAAATAAGTGGATGAAGGGAAAAGTTGAATATCCATCCTACCATAAATGTGGGAAGAAACACCCTGATACTTTCCTGAAATAAATGGGTGTCTGTTACAAGTTTGGTGAAAAATGCCACCACAGTCACGATTTTATGGGGAACAAAGAGGCTATTGAAAGATACAATTTTAGCAAAAATGGTAATTAAGCAAATGAATGTCTTATGCGCCAAGGGAACTTACCTCCGAATAGGACACGGGAGGAAGGCCAAGCTTATATGATCACTAATGCTGAGGTTGAAGCTCCAAAAGATGTGGTGGCAGGTAATTTAGTGGTTTTATCAAGTTTAGCCAGTGCATTATTTAACTCTGGATCATCTCATTATTTCATATATTCCCAGATTTCTATGAAAGGTTGATATTTTTAATTTGACTTAACAAGGGAGTTTTCTATCAAAACACCTATGGGAAGTATCATCACAATAATGTTTTGTGAATCAGTTTCCATTAGGGCGTATAACTGTTCCTTATATGTTGATCTCATCATCATACCCATGATTAAATTTGATATAATACTCAGAATGGATTAGCTTTCAGAACATAATGTGAAAATTTATTTAATGAAGAAAAAGGTTATAATTTTCGATGATGATAAGTAATACCTTATCATTAGTGCAGAAACTTCACCACCAGATTCTTATCAAGATCCACCCCCAGTAGCTCAACTAAATTCAATTATTGGGGAATAAGTGAATTAAATAATTATTGGTGAGGAAAATAATGTTCGAATAGAGGGCGTACTTATTCAGAAAGAATATGATGATGCATTCTAGAGGATTTACCTGGACATCCCCCATAACGAGAAATTGAGTTTTCCATTGACTTGATTCCTGGTTAAAGTCCTATATCAAAGAACCATTATAGAATGGCCCATTAGGGAATTAGTGGAACTAAAGAAGAAACAAGAGGAATTGGGTAATAAGGGATTTATTTTCCCTTGTGTTTCTCCAGTGGGTGCCACTGTCCTTTTTGTTAGTAAGAAAGACGAATCAATGAAGTTGTGCATTGACTAAAGGTTGATCAATCCTATAAAAATAAAGAACAAGTATCCCCTACCTCACATTTATGATTTATTCGGCCAACATCATGGAGATCATTATTTTTCAAAGATTGACCTTTGATATGGATATCATCGGATGTGTGTGAAGAAGGAAGACATTTCGAAAACAACATTTCGAACTAGGTACGACTATTATGAGTTTACAGTATTTCCTTTTGGATTGACTAATTCGCCATCTATCTTCATGGATCTAAAAAATAAGGTTTTTAAGGAATATTTTAATGATTTTGTATTGGTATTTATTGATGATGTATTGGAATACTCCAAAATCTATGAAGATCATGAAAATCACTTGAACATTATCTTATAAACTCTTAGAAGAAATGAATTATATATGAAAATTAACAAGTGTGAAATATGGCTTCTAGATATTTCTTTTCATGTCCATATTGTCTCTAAGGATGAAATATCTATTGATCCTTCAAAGACCAAGGAAATCCATAAATGGTCTGCACCAATGATTTTAACTGAGGTATGCAGTTTTATTGGTTTAGCAGGTTATTTTCGGCATTTTTTCCACAATGTGTCCTGATTCGAAAACCCATTATCCATGCTCACATGAAAATGGGTTATATTATTTTGGAAAAAAGAGTGTAATGAATGTTTTGATGAAATGAAGAGTAGATTAGTCAATGCACCTATCTTCACTCTACCATTATGGAATGATGGGTTTGTTATTTATAGTGATGCTTTAACAAAAAGACTTGGTTGAGTCCTTATGTAGAATGATAGAGTTATTGAATATGCATCACAACAGCTAAAAATTCATTACCAAAACAACCCCCTCATGACCAAGAGTTAGCATCTATAATCTTTGATTTGAAGATATGGAGACACTATCTCTATGGTGAAAATGTGAGAGTTATATTGATCATAAGAGTTTGAAGTATATTTTCTCCCAAAAAGAACTCTACATGAGGAAAATGAGATGGATTCAGGTACTCAAGGATTAAGATTGCACAATACACTACCACCCAGGGAAGGCAAATAAGGTGGAAAATGCATTGAGAAGAACATATCATAGAGTTTTGAACAATATGAGAGTTGACAGGGATACTATTATCATAGATCTAAAAATATGGATATGTAAATAATCAAGGAAGGTGAAACATCATTACTTTTTCAAATAGGTTCCAAACCATCTTCACTATAATGGATTAAAAGTTCCCAGACTGACGATGGAGAATTTAAAAAGAAAATTAAAGCTATGAACGATGGGAGATTGATCCACTTCATATATGAATATGGAATTTAGAAATTTTGTATGATAATTTGTGTTCCAGATATACCTGATCTAAAAAGGAAATTTTTGGATGATTCTCATAGCTCCAATTTATCTATAAAACATTGTAGAACTAATATGTATAAGGATATGAATGAAAAAATTTGGTGGGACAACATGAAAACAAATATTACTGATATTTTGCCATGATGTATGGTTTGTTGAAAAGTAAAATCTAGAGGTCAGCAGCCTGGAGGAGTCATCCATCCTCTTCACATACCTAAGTGGAAATTTAATGGTATTGCAATGGACTTTGTCATGGGACTACCAAAGTCTCCTAGAAGGAATGATGCAATTTGGGTCATTATTGATCATCATACAAAGTCAACATATTTTCTTACTATAAGAGAATATTTTCTACTTGAACATTTAAAAAAATTGTATATTAATGAAGTTCTATGACTTCATGGAATACCCATATGGATTTTTTCAGACTGTAATCCATGTTTTACATCAAGGTTTTTGAAAACTCTTCAGAAAACCCGGGACACTGAACTTTGTTTGAGCACTACCTACCACCCTCAAACCAAAGGATAGTCAGAGTAAACTATTCAATCCATATAATACATGTTGAGATCTTTATCAGTTGACTTTCATTGTATGTGCGATCAATATTTATCTCTGGTAGAGTTTTCCAATAAAAATAGAATCCATTCAAGTATTCATATGACACCATATGAAGTGTTATATGGAAAGAGATTTCACACAATAACTTGTTTCGATGATGTTGGTCAAAGAAAACTCATAGGCCCAGAACATCATGAGGAAACAATGGAAATGGTGAAGGTTATCCAAACCGACATCAAAGCAGCTCAATGTAGGCGGAAGAAATATGCCGATAACTGAAGGAAGGATTTGGAATTTTAGGTAGGAGATCTTGTTTTATTATAGTTATATCCATGGAAGGGAGTTAAACGACTCGGTAAGAAGTGTAAATTTTGTCCTAGGTACATCAGAGCATTAAAAATTCTATAATGAATTGGGGTTGTGGATTACCACTTTTCAATGCCTCCACGTATCTCCAATGATCACGATGTGTTCCACATATCACTATTGAGAAAATACATGCCTGACCCTACGAATGTAGTCACCTATGAGAAAATTGAACTAGAACCATATATATCTTTTTATGAAGAGCCTATAAAGATTCATAATACAATAGAAAAAGTGTTGAGAAACTAGAAGACTCATATGGTAAAACTTCTATGGAGGAACCATAAGAATGAAGAGGCAACATGGGAAATTGAAAATCTTATGATGAAGAACCCACTAAATATTTTTATGCAGTAATATTATGGAAATTTTGAGGATGAAATTATTTTAAGGAGGAGAGAATGTAACACCCCAAGATTCTACAGTATGTTACCCTTTTAATAATACAATAGATAGTGTTGTATGAAAATTCAAGTTCAAACACACCACAACCAATCAAACTAGCCATTATAAATAGTAATACCCACTTTTGGAAATTTTATAATTTTTATCATTCAAATTGGAATTCATTTTGGGATTTTGAATATTGAAATTATCTTTTTGTTAATTTTTGGTATTTTTATGAAAACATTCACTTTTTGATGAATTGTGAAAAAAACTACGCTCTTTCTTAAAACAGAATTTGTATTTAAATAATTAGTTATTTTATTTTAATATATTTCAGGTAAAAATATATATATAATACCTACATTTGTTCAATGTAATTTATAGGAGTCATTTTGTAACATGTTTAGATATATAATATTTTATCAAACATTTTACAGTCTTTCACCCACCACATAGAAGTATTTGAAAATTTGTATAAAACATAATTTTACCACTTATGTGAATTGAATTTCAAAAATATAAGATACATGGTTAATATCAGTAAGTAACATGATGTTCAATATGATGAAAATAATTTTTTATGAATAGTAACTTTTGACTTTTATTTACCATGGTTAAAAGTAAATAGGGTAATTAAGGGTAAAAATGATATCTTAATTACCGTTAAACATATAATAATTATATTAGATAAGTATAATTTGACTAAAAACAACCTTAGGAAAAAAATATGATCCTCTTTGGTCCACTTTTTTTAGATTTGGACATTTATTATTATTTTATTTAAAGATGAGTTAAAAGAGTTAAATTCAATGTTTAGTAAAGAAACCATTTTCAATATAATGTAAAACAAAATATAAATTAGACTATAAATATTCATTTGAAATATTTAAATATTTCATATAGAATGGTAATTTATTTATAATTTTTAAACATTATATATTTTAATTTATTTGTGACAACGATGATGCAGTAATTACCTTGTAAATGAAATATTAAAATAAATGACATCATAAATATACAAATAAATGTAAATTGAAAAGTTTGTTTAATTAAACCAATTTTTTAGGTTATTATGAAATTTTAGGATTGGTTAAATAAATTTTATTCGAAGGGATAATTTTTTTATGGATCTAAAAAATCAAATACTAAATAGTGTCAAAAATGACATAATTGAGTTTTCAAAACAAATATTATATTATTAATTGATATAAAATTATTAAAAATATATTGTTCTGCAAAAGGACTTATAAAAGGATATATTTATTATTACTGATCCAAACTGGGTTTTCATGGCTAGTTATCGTATGTTTATTAAGCACGCAATATAAAAAAACAGACATGGTAAATGTCAAACTATTTAACTAAGAGTTAAATCTAAAAGATAAGGTTAATATGATGACCTAAACCAATACAAAACCTTTTGGTTGGGTTGTTTTCTACCAATAACCACCATATCCTATAATTAATTCATTTTGGATCCATTTGAAACCGAAAATGATTTTATTATAAAATAATATTTCAATCTATTCCTAAAGTGACCCTCACATCTCTTATAAAAGAGAACTTCACCTTATCTTCATTTCACATCTCCTAAGACTTTTGGATCAGCCAAACCATGCCTAGATATCCTCCCAACATTCCTCCCTTAACACTAGAATACTTACTTTGGTCAGAAATCCAACCTATGAATCTCTTTTGATAAAATCAAAACGAAGACCCTGAAGAAGAGGTAAATATTTCATCACACATTTCATGTTCTTTTATTTTTCCACTTCCTATATCTTTGTTATTTCCATTATAAAATAACAACTCAGGTATATTATATATAATTTGATTTTATTATAAAAATGGTACATTCATATTTAATAATATATTTATCCTATAAATGAAAATGTCACCATATGTGTGTTCGTACAGATTACCGTCTCAATGTGGTGGTGTAGTTCGTTATTCAGACACTTCATTATTTGGATGGGTATAATAATTAGTATAACAGATGTAAATATTAAATATAACATGTTAATGATTCTATATATATTATATACAATTCAATTACATATGATTTCTCCATCCATATAATGATAATGTCGCTCGTGCGTAAGTACAGATTACCGTCTCCACAAACGCGATGAGATTCATTCCCCATCATAATCATTAAAGAAATATTTTTATTATACGATTAAAAATAATTTTTATGAACATAATATCATTATGTTTATGAATAAAATACATCCTATCCATAAAAAACATGGCTTACATAGCCAATCATATAAAGGAAAATGAATTAGTTAAAACCCAAAACAATGATACAACTAAAATATTAAGAACAATGAAATATTATAAGATCATATATGATATCATATTTATGTATGTAGCTCATGTATAATTTAATAAATATGTTTTAACAATAATACAAGAGGTTAACATACAATACACTAAGTAAATTTATAAGGTAAATGTTAATTTCACAATCTCTTATTTTTCTGAGGCTGTTTTTACGTATGTATCTACTGGGATATCTATATCACGGACATACAGGTTTTATTAAATATGTATTTTAAAACATTTTTATCATATACTACAAAATGGTTTAAATTCAATTATACCCATATTTGACCTCATATGTTTTGAAAGGAATCTTTCCACAATTTTCCAAAAAAGATACTTTATGACCTTTTGGAAAAAATTATGTTAAGAATGTTTTTTAACTTATACAGAGGGTGAGACTATTTTCCATCATTATAAAATAAATGAAGATTCCATTACAAGAGTATAATCATATTTTCAAAATAAATGTTTTCTTTTATAATTAAATGACTTATAAATGATTTCCAAATAGAAATCGTTATTTCTCTCAAGAAGTTTTGATTTTATCAATGTAAATATCCTTTGATGGATTTTAGGCTTGTATGAAGTTGATTTATTATGATAAAAAACATCCATATTGTATTGAAAGTTTTGTGATAAGTTCTAATGTGCATGTGTTATTTTTTTTCCATTCATGTTTTATGGATAATGTATTGATGTTTCGTATGAATTTTTTAATACGAATGATTATGCTATGTTTAATCGTTTTCATATGATGAATGCATTGGACATACTAAGTGTCATGTGGGGCCTGCTATAGCTCAATGATCCATCGGTTGGTCTCCTTTGAGAATCTAGTGTATTGGGAGAAGGCCTTGACTAAAACTTATTTGTATTATTGTCATAAGGCCTTGAATATGTGGTTATGAAGTCTTGAATTATGCATTACATCATTATGAAAGTGAATATTTGTATTGCATGTGATTATTTGACTAGTTGAATATTCATGTGAATATGTAAATGTCAATATTTGATTTTATCATTGCAATATTATTCAGATGTTTATGTTTAAAAGGATTTTATTTTATTCTTATACTTTGAATTAAAGTTTTATGCTTATTTACTAAAGTTTCATTTTTATTGTTATCCTTACTGAGCATCTGGGCTCAACCCTTTCTATGTTTACTTTTCCTTGGATGTGAAGAAGTATTTTTTGGTTGACCTATATGGATAGGCTAAAGGATATAAGTGTGTTCAAAAGGGGACCAATTTTTTTTATGTTTTTATTTCTTGATGTAATTTAAAACATATGAATGTATCTAGTACATCCAAGGATACTAAACGAATTAGTCTTTCGGGACATGATTCCATGATTCATGCCAATGTTATTTAATAATGCATTTACTTTGGGTAACTGGGGTTGGGGTGTTACAAGACCCTTGTCGGGGATAATTTAATGTCATGTTTTTTCTATTTAAATCATTTATATATATATATTATAATTTTTGGAACTAGTTTTTGATATTCCATGAGATAATGTGCCGTACTGGTCTTGGAATTTATATTTGAAACATATTATATATATAGTATTCTCAATCCCAAGAAATTTTCCTAAAAAAGGCGAATAACACATAAAAAGAGTCTTGGATCAGTAATATGAGAACACTATTGAATTTAAAATTGTATATTTACCCTTGGTAAGGCATAATATTTATCTATACCATCTGTTTTTGAAAAATTTCTCATGAATAATTATAAAAAATAAATACATAAATAAATTATTTTTATTTAATTTGACACAATTTCATAATATTCCTCAATTCAAACCAGAATATGGAAAATCCTAAAGTTAACATCAAATACAATAGAACTAGGACATAACAATGGAGGATTTCTTTTTGAATGATGATTATAGATCAATTATCATCAATGTGTGAGGAAATTAGGCATCTCTCTAGTGAAAATAATGGAAATTAGTTTTTCAAGTGATCGATTCATCCCCAGATAGTAATTTTGGTTTATTTTTATTTATCCATATATTAAAATCATATGATGAATGAAAATAAATCAACTAATATATTGATTTTTCAATCGAACATATTATATGTATGGGAATATTATGCTTATAATTTAGGGATTTCATTTATTATTTGATATGAAAATATCTATTTTCCATTCCAAGGGAAAAAAATCTATTCCAACAAGAAATTCTCTAAGGTATATTCCTCATGTTTCTATTTTGTTCATTTATACCCCCATTCCTCATTCATTAATTTCCTGTGTTTATTTTGGATGGTTGTTAAATGAAAACTTGATGAGAAATTGTTTCATACCAATTTATTTTCAATATGTATTGATACCCTAGATTTGGGTTCATATTGATCATGTGATCGATCAATGATGATGATGAAATTTGATTGAGTTCATATTTCGGTATCACTAATTGTGGTTTTGGTGTGCGATAGTATAATGAATTGATAACGAAGATCTCCCAATTTAGATAGATGTAAATCAAATATCTAGTAGATATCTTGTTTGGATGAATCAAATCCTTGGATTATTTCATGTTTCATATAAGAAATCAATGAGATATAGTAAAAATGGAATCTACCTAATGATCTCAATATTATAATAATTTACACAATGAACATCGTGTAACCGATGAAAAAAAATATATGAATGGGGAACTAGTGATAGCTCTAGGCTTCTCTGTGATGTTAAAAATCACACTCCATGTGACACATGTCAAATTATGTGTGAAACATACCTATTGGTTTTTTATGTATCTTAGAGGATACACATACAGACATAAATATAGTTTTAAAAGATGACATGAGTACATGGGTTGAGCTGTGTACTAAGATATGACTATGTAGATGAACAAATGTATGTAAAAGGACACATGCATGTGTACATGTGAATATATGTAGGAATAGGCCATGATAATAGGTATATCCAATAACTAACTTTCATACTTTTTAATGATAGTAAATAAAGTATACGTCAAAGATTTCACAGAGGCATTTTTTCACTCAACATAGTCTAGTTTCCTTAAGGGTGTGTTCCCTTGATCCATCCTTATGAGGGTATAGTATAGTATTCAATCTGAATAAATGGATTGTGATCCTCCTCTCTATGTGATAAGTTTTAGATATTGTTTTTTGATTCTCTACCATAGGTTTGAAAGAGTTCCACTATAATAGTTTTCCATGCGTGGGGTTCATAGAATCAGTGAAATCAATTATACATTATCACTGATCCCGTACATAGAGGGTCAATCTATATTGAGTTAGTTTGTATTAATCAAGTCCCAATTTGAGATCCCAAAATAATGTTTATCTTTTCGTACATCCAATTTAAACATCAATGTGTAATGAATCGATGATAAAAACATCTTGACTGGCCTCCATCAGCACTATTTGAATTTAGAAGTGAGTTCTCTTGGGTGTGTATGGTTTTAGACTATATAGTGGAATATCAGGCTGGGAATATAGTTGGGTATTTACCTTTAGGATTGGAATAAATTATGAGTATATCTAGATGGTTTATTGTGTGTATCATATTAGGATTTTGATATCCTATGTTGACCTGACTTCCCTTTATTAATTTTTCTTAGTGTTTATGTGGTGGATTAGTATGAATTTTTCCAGTCACCCAATAGAGCCTCTGCCCTCACATGTCATGGATCATGCAGATAGCATACCATTCAATGGGGTTCTCCGTGGACTAATAGAATATTGGGCAATGATTTCTTCTGGATAGAAAACTGCTCATTATAGGAGTCCAATTTGACTATAGACCCCTCTAACTATAATGGTTGACTTATTTCAGGTTTTTGTGGTCTTTTTTTTCTAATATTTCATCCTTATATTTTTCTATAATATGATTAAATGATTTATATGTATTCATGCATTGGGAATCTGATTTATTTTACATTTGAACATTGAATGGGCTTGGGGGGGTGTGCGTGTATATTGGTACCTAATGATAACACCTCCCATTTGAGTATTATGCATAAATGGTTAAATTTACCATCCCCTGGCCTATTCAAGGTAGGAATGAGATATTAAAACTCTTTTATCATAATGTAAATTTTTGACAGTGGGTTGGAATGTAACATGATTGATGGGGGTTATTAAAATATATCCCTTTAATGCATGAGATATTCTAATGTGACAATATTCTTGTAAATTGTGTGTATTCCTACCAAACAAAAAATGATTTATTGGTAGCAACACTAATGTCCAGAATACTGTCTTATGTTAAATTGTAATTTTAATAACAATGTATTGCATGAGCTCTTGTTTTTATTTATAAATATTCTAAACATTATACATTACATGACATTAAATTTATTTATTTTTAAAATTGTGATTATTTATTTTATTGACCGTGTATTTGTTTGAAACTATTATATTTAGTAATATAGCATTACTTTATTATAGTCCTCCTCCTATAATATTATTCATTCCATGTTCAACATTTAATTATAAGGACCCAACCATAAAAAAATAACAAATTCCTTAACCATTAGGAAGGAATTGATTTTCTTGCATTCTCAAAGATACTTTACCTATAGAGTTTTAGAGAATATGGTCATCAACATTAAAAAATAAAACACTAAATTAAAATTGGGAAACATGATCCTATTATTGATTATTCCCATAATTTTAAACTTTTCAAAATAAACATTGTTTCATTTCCTGAAATGACTTCATATTTGTGATATTGACCTCTTTTTTGTACCTAACCATCATTAAAACCATGTAGAATTTTCTAAAAAATAGGATGAGAACAATAATACCAATAAGTTATATAAAATAAGTAAATATGTTATTCAATTGAAAAATATGAAATCCCATCGAAAATTTAAATTTATTATGAAGTTCTTTAACTGAAAATAATAATTTTCACATGAAAAACAAAATTTTCTCATAATGAAAACTATTAAATCCTATTGTAGTAAAAATATTATTTTTGAAAAAATATAGAATCCTAATAATAACATTGTTTAATAATTGTTAATAAATATATGGAATATGGTTTATCCCATTGGAGAAACCCTATATTAACACCTTTATTTCATATTTATTTAAAACACATTAACGAAGGAATTAGATAAATATCATGGCACAACCATTGTAGAATCAATATTGTGCTCGCCCATTTCAAATATATAAATCTGAAGTACAATAAAATGAAAAAAATTATTTTCTTGTACTTTTATCAATTAAACCATTGAAAAAATATTTTAAACCTATATGAAAAAAATATTAGATATAAAAATACCCTTTTATTTTCAAACCCCATATTTAATAGAAAAATACCCAAAAAGGGAAATACAATTTTCATTTGAAAAAAAAATTAAACATTTTAATTGTTTCCAATGATGATATAATGTTTCTAATGATGGGGAATGTTTTTGACACTACGAACATTTAAATGCAACATTTTTTATATATTTTTTAAATAATTTAATTACATCCTGTAAAAAACATTTTTATAATCATTGAATGAAATAAACAATTTACATAAAATGTGATTTGTATATTTTTTATCTCTGTATAAATGCATATACAAAAAAATTATAAATATATGGATGTTGATGATATGTACATTGGAAATAAATTATTATAATATTTTAAAAATATTTTTATGTTATGATGTACCTTATTTCTAATATAACTCATCATATATGTTCTTTGTCTTCATAAATAACAAAATATTACAAATTTATTAAATAAATTTATAATAATTTTTTTTGTTTTATTATTTTTTCATTATAACAATTTTTTCATTTATTAAAATGAAATATTTATATACTTAATCTGTAATGTTCACCTCACCTATTTTAAAGAATTTTGGCCCCTAATTTCAAAAATAAATCAATATGATAATCATATGAAAATGGATGAATGATAAATAAAGTCTATAATTATAATTATGAAATAAATATAATCATTAATTCATTAATTAAAAACATTTAATATTGTTATTAAAAATTAATTGTGACATATAATCGTGGTAATGGTAGGATGTATGTACGCATGTGTAATATTTCCATTTTCAATAATGTATTTTGAAAAAACATAAATATACTATTACAATTAAATAATTATAATAATATAATAAATTTAACATTATATCATTAAATATACTTATATAAAACATTATTGTGATGTGGGGATGATATAAAAACCACATAATTTAATAGAGGTGGTAGTTCCCACATACGATTGAATGCCAATATAATTTTTTTTGTGAATGGGATGGTAATTAAATAAATAGTTTATTATCCTTTATAAATGATAAATTTTTATTAAATTTCAAATAAATACTTTAATAAAACAATTATAACCATCCATGGGATGTTGTGTTGGAAAATAAGTTACATCATTTCTTGACGAGATAGTATTCCACAAATATGAATGATGGATTCCATTCCAATTTGATAGAGTGTACATATGGATATATTTTATTCCATTACCATAATAAAAATATAAATATATTTTATATAATTATATTATTATCTCATAATTGTTAAATAATATTTTACATAGGTGGAATAAGAAATAAAAAATTACCCGGTTAAGAATGATACCTCTTCTTTAAACATTGTTCATTTTTTTAAATTGTATGTCCTCTTAAGAATGTATCCATACCAAATTAATATGATTATGTTGGGTGAGGGACATTAATAATATATTTTTTTAATATAATTTATGATATAATTTTGTTTTTTATTTTTGAATAAATAATAATAATTTGTTCTCTTTTATAAGAGAAGTTTGGTGAACATTGGAATTTCATAATATTTTAAATTAATATATATTAATTGTTTTATTAAATGAATAAAAATTGATAAAATAAAAAATAAGATGTGGGAGAGTCTAAATATCATCATAAAAGAAAATTTCGACATTTTTGGTATACAATTGTAACCTTATTATTTGGTTATTACTCCCACGAACGCATTCCACACAACAATTAAATTAATCTCTTTTACACTTTGAGGGCCATGTTAATTACTATTAGTGAATAAAGTCCAAAAAAATAAAATCATTGGTATTTAAAATGTTATCATTTTCAATTTTTTAAATATAATAATTTTATAATTTAAAATCATTTAACAAAATATCATATTCAAAAAAAAATTGTAATTTCATGTTTAGAAATATTGATTTATATAGAATTTAATAAAATCATCGAAATAAAATGGTTTAGAAAATAAATTAATACATCCCTCAAATATTAAATTTATCTAAAAAAATTTCCAGTGTATTAATTATTTATAATTATTATACTTTCACTGTTTTAAATATAAATTTATCCCTTAATTTAATAATTAATGCATGTACATTATTTGATAATTTACGGTATTTATTTATTAACTAATATTATATATTAATTTTCATATAGACTATGAATCATTTTTCAATAAATTTAATTTTAATAATTAAATAAATCTCCTATCTATTCACAGGTTCAAAATATTAAATTTATTGAAAATAAGAGCATGACATTCTTACATTTCTTGAAATAAAATATTAAACTGTTCATAATCACATCCAAATGGAATCAAAAGTTCATATAACTAAAAATTGGATGAGTATTGATGATATTTAATCATACTTAATCATTATGTAAATTTGTATAATAATTTTAATGTCCATATCATTGTATTTTTAATATTAATTTACATTGATTACCATTCACCACAATAAAATAAATTATTAGATTACTTATAAAAATTTACAGAAATAAAATGGATAAATTTTTAAAATTAAGAAATTGTGACTCCCAATATCGAATCCATTTTCATAAATTCAAAAAACATAAGTGTAAAAATTAAATTTAGAATTAAATTTGGAAAGTGAAATAGAAAATATGTTTTCATAAAAAAGTCTTTACATGTATAGAATATTTTCCACTATATTTAACAAATATAATAATTTTAAAACCCATATTTAGTTTTCTTTACGTCAAAAGTAACTAATTATATATTAATATTGATCCAAAATTATAATTTCACTTTATAAATACTTCAAAAAGTTATTTTATTTTCAGAAAATAAGTTTTTTCCCAATTCAATGAAAAATAAAAAAATTACCAATTCTTAAAATGTCAACTATAACTTATTTAAATATGATTATTTCAAAAATTATATATTTTTAATAAAATAAAATTTCTAAAATATCCAGAAATTAATTATAATATCTTCTCGGGAGTAGCAATAAAATCAATTATCATTGGAAACTTGTTTTGGTTGAATTATATGAAATTATTAAAAATTATGTTCGTATTTACATAGAATTAATCAACATACTTTTATTTATAATCACAATTTTATATATTTACTATATAATTAATCCTATTAATAAATGAAAATATAATTTCTAGGTTATAACATTTTTATTTAATTAATAATATTTCCTATTCCATATATGAGTTCTGTTTGATATCATGTATGGTATGAAATATAGATTTATTTTTTAAAACATATTAGTGTGTTAAATTCCCCCACAACATTATAAATCCCATTTTCATAATTTTAAACAAATTTTGGTACCTAATGATAACACCTCCCATTTGAGTATTATGCATACATGGTTAAAGTTACCATCCCTTGGCCTATTCAAGGTAGGAATGAGATATTAAAACTCTTTTATCATAATCTATATTTTTGACAGTGGGTTGGAATGTAACATGACTGTTGGGGGTTATTAAAATATATCCCTTTAATTCATGAGATATTCTAATGTGACAATATTCTTGTAAATTGTGTGTATTCCTACCAAACAAAGTATGATTTATTGGTAACAACACTAATGTACAGAATAGTGTGTTATGTTCAATTGTAATTTTAATAATAATGTATTGCATGAGGTCTTGTTTTTATTTATAAATATTCTAAACATTATACATTACATGACATTGAATTTAGTTATTTTTAAAATTGTGATTATTTATTTTATTGACTGTGTATTTGTTTGAAACTGTTATATTTAGTAATATAGAATTACTTTATTATAGTCCTCCTGCTATAAAATTATTCATTCCTTGTTCAATATTTAATTATAAGGACCCATCCATAAAAAATAACAAATTCTTTAACCATTAGGAAAGAATTAATTTTCTTTCATTCTAAAAGATCCTTTACCTATAGAGTTTTAGAGAATATGGTTATCAACATTAAATAATCAAACACTAAATTAAAAAGGGTAACCATGAACCTCTTATTGATTATTCCCATAATTTTAAACTTTTCAATATAAACAAGGTTTCATTTCCTGAAATGTCTTCATATTTGTGATATTTACCTCTTTTGTGTACCTAACAATCATTAAAACCATGTAGAATTTTCTAAAAAATAGGATGAGAACAAAAATACCTATATGTTATATAAAATAAAAAAATATGCTATTCAATTGAAAATTATGAGATCCCATAGAAAATTTAAATTTATTATGAAGTTATTTAACTGAAAATAATAATTTTCACATGAAAAACAAACTTTTCTCATAATGAAAACTATTAAATCCAATTGTAGTAAAAATATTATTTTTGGAAAAATATTGAATCCTAATAATAACATTGTTTAATCATTTTTAATAAATAGATAGAACATGGTTAATCCTATTGGAGAAACCATATATTAACACCTTTATTTCATATTTATTTAAAAGACATTAATGAATGAATTAGAGAAATATCATGGCACAACCATTGTAGAATCAATATTGTGCTTTCCCATTTCAAATATATAAATTCGAAGTACAATAAAATGAAAAAATTTATTTTCTTGTACTTTTATCAATTAAACCATTGAAAAAATATTTTGAACCTATATGCAAAAAATATTAGATATTAAAATACCCATTTATTTTCAAACCCCATATTTAATAGAAAAATACCCAAAAAGGGAAATAAAATTTTCATTTGAATAAAAAATTAAACATTTTAATTGTTTCCAATGATGATATAATGTTTCTACTTATGGGGAATGTTTTTGACACTGTAAACATTTAAATGCAACATTTTTTATATATTTTTTAAATAATTTAATGACATCCTGTAAAAAAACATTTTTATAATCATTGAATGAAATAAAAAAGATACATAAAATTTCATTTGTAGATTTTTTATCTCTGTATAAATACATATACCAAAAAATTATAAATATATGGATGTTGATGATAAGTACATTGGAAATAAATCATTATAATATTTTTAATTTTTTTTATGTTATGATGTACCTTATTACAAATCTAACTCATCATATATGTTCTTTGTCTTCATAAATAACAAAATATTTCAAATTTATTAAATAAATTTATAATAATTTTTTTGTTTTATTATTTTTTCATTATAATCATTTTTTCATTTATTAAAATGAAATATTTTTATACATAATCGGTAATGTTCACCTCACCTGTTTTAAAGAATTTTGGCCCATAATTTCAAAAATAAATCAATATGATAATCATATGAAAATGGGTGAATGAAAAATAAACTCTATAATTATAATTATGAAATAAATATAATCATTAATTCATTAATTTAAACCATTTAATATTGTTGTGAAAAATGAATTGTGATATATAATCGTGGTAATGGTAGGATGTATGTACGCATGTGTAATATTTCCATTTTCAATAATGTATTTTGAAAAAACGTAAATATACTATTACCATTAAATAATGATAATAATATAATAAATTTAATATTATATCATTATATATACTTACATAAAACATGTTTGTGATGTGGGGATGATATAAAAACCACATAATTTAATAGAGGTGGTAGTTCCCACATACGATTGAATGCCAATATAATTTTTTTTGTGAATGGGATGGTAATTAAATAAATAGATTATTATCCTTTATTATTGATAAATTTTTATTTAATTTCAAATACATACATTAATAAAAAAAAATTATAACCATCCATGGGATGTGGTGTTGGAAAATTAGTTACATCATTTCTTGACGAGATAGTATTCCACAAATATGAATGATGGATTCCATTCCCATTTGATAGAGTGTACATATGGATATATTTTATTCCATTACCATAATAAAAATATAAATATATTTTATATAATTATATTATTTTCTCATAATTGTTAAATAATATTTTATATAGGTGGAATAAGAAATAAAAAATTACCCGGTTAAGAACGATAACTCTTCTTTAAACAGTGTTCATTTTTTTAAATTGTATGTCCTCTTAAGAATGTATCCTTACCAAATTAATATGATTATATTGGGTGAGGGACATTAATAATATATTTTTTAATATAATTTATGATACAATTTTGTTTTTTATTTTTGAATAAATAATAATAATTTGTTCTCTTTTATAAGAGAAGTTTGGTGAACATTGGAATTTCATAAAATTTTAAATTAATATATATTAATTGTTTTATTAAATGAATAAAAATTGATAAAATAAAATATAAGATGTGGAAGAGTCTAAATATCATCATAAAGGAAAATTTCGACATTTTTGGAATACAATTATAACCTTATTATTTGGTTATTACCCCCATGAACCCTTTTCACACATACAATTAAAATAATATCTTTTACACTTTGAGGGCCAAGTTAATTTCTATTAGTGAATAAAGTCCAAAAAAATAAAATCACTGGTATTTAAAATGTTATCATTTTCAATATTCTAAATATAATAATTTTATAATTCCATATCATTTAACATAATATCATATTCAAATTTTTTTTAATTTCATGTTTAGAAATGATGATTTATAGAGAATTTAATAAAATCATAGAAATAAGATGATTTAGAAAATAAATTAATACAACCCTCAAATATTAAATTTATCTAAAAAATTATGGAGTGGATTAATTAGTTGAAATTATTTTACTTTCACTGTTTAAATATAAATTTAACCCTTAATTGAATAATTAATGCATGTACATTCTTTGATAATTTATTGTATTTATTTATTCACTAATATTATATATTAATTTACATATAGACTATAAATAATTTTTCAATAAATTTAATTTTAATAATTAAATAAATCCCCTATCTATTCCCAGGTTCAAAATATTAAATTTATTGAAAATAAAGCATGACATTCTTACATTTCTTGAAATAAAATATTAAACTGTTCATAATCACATACAAATGGAATCAAAAGTTCATATAACTAAAAATTGGATGAGTATGGATGATATTTAATCATACTTACTCTTTATGTAAATTTGTATAATAATTTTAATGTCCATATCATTTTATTTTTAATATTAATTTACATTGATTACCTTTCACCACCATAAAATAAATTATTAGATTACTATTAAAAATTTACAGAAATAAAATGGATAAATTTTTAAAATTAAGAAATTGTGACTCCCAATATCGAATCCATTTTCATAAATTCAAAAAACATAAGTGTAAAAATTAAATTTAGATTTAAATTGGGAAAGTGAAAGAGAAAATATGTTTTCATAAAAAATTCTTTTCATGTATAAAATATTTTTTCACTATATTAAACAAATATAATAATTTTAAAAACCATATTTAGTTTTATTTATGTCAAAAGTAACTAAATATATATTAATATTGATCCAAAACTATAATTTCACTTTATAAATACTTCAAAAAGTAATTTTATTTTTAGAAAATTATTTTTTTCCCAATTCAATGAAAAATAAAAAAATTACCAATTCTTAAAATGTCAACTATAACTTATTTAAATATGATTATTTCAAAAAATATATATTTTTAATAAAATAAAATTTCTAAAATATCTGGAAATTAATTATAATATCTTCTCATGAGTAGAAATAAAATCTATTATCATTGGAAACTTGTTTTTGTTGAATTAAATGAAATTATTAAAAATTATGTTCGTATTTACATAGAATTAATCAACATACTTTTATTTATAATAACCATTTTATATATTAACTATATAATTAATCCTATTAATAAATGAAAATTTAATATCTAGGTTATAACATTTTTATTTAATTAATAATATTTCATATTCCATATATGATTTCTGTTTGATATCATGTATGATATGAAATATAGATTTATTTTTTAAAAAATTTTAGTGTGTTAATTTCCCCCACAACATTATAAATTCCATTTTCATAATTTTAAACAAATTTTGGTACCAAATGATAACACCTCCCATTTGAGTATTATGCATACATGGTTAAAGTTACCATCCCCTGGCCTATTTAAGGTAGGAATGAGATATTAAAACTCTTTTATCATAATCTAAATTTTTGACAGTGGGTTGGAATGTAACATGACTGATGGGGGTTATTAAAATATATCCCTTTAATGCATGAGATATTGTAATGTGACAATATTCTTGTAAATTGTGTGTATTCCTACCAAACAAAGAATGATTTATTGGTCGCAACACTGATGTCCAGAATAGTGTCTTATGTTCAATTTTAATTTTAATAATAATGTATTGCATGAGGTCTGGTTTTTATTTATAAATATTCTAAACATTATACATTACATGACATTGAATTTATTTATGATTAAAATTGTGATTATTAATTTTATTGACTGTGTATTTGTTTGAAACTATAATATTTAGTAAAATAGCATTACTTTATTATAGTCCTCCTCCTATAATATTATTCATTCCATGTTCAATATTTAATTATAAGGACCCAGCCATATAAAAATAACAAATTCCTTAACCATTAGGAAGGAATTGATTTTCTTGCATTCTCAAAGATCCTTTACCTATAGAGTCTTAGAGAATATGGTCATCAACATTAAAAAATCAAACACTAAATTAAAATGGGGAAACATGAACCTCTTAATGATTCTTCCCATAATTTTAAACTTTTCAAAATAAACATGGATTCATTTCCTGAAATGACTTCATAATTGTGATATTGACCTCTTTTGTGTACCTAACCATCATTAAAACCATGTAGAATTTTCTAAAAAATAGGATGAGAACAAAAATACCAATAAGTTATATAAAATAAATAAATATGTTATTCAATTGAAAAATATGAAATCCCATCAAAAATTTAAATTTATTATGAAGTTCTTTAACTGAAAATAATAATTTTCACATGAAAAAAAACTTTTCTCATAATGAAAACTATTAAATACTATTGTAGTAAAAATATTATTTATGGAAAAATATAGAATCCAAATAATAACATTGTATAATCATTGTTAATAAATAGATGGAACATGGTTAATCCCATTGGAGAAACCCTAAATTAACACCATTATTTCATATTTATTTAAAACACATTAACAAATGAATTATAGAAATATCATAGCACAACCATTGTAGAATCAATATTGTGCCCACCCATTTCAAATATATAAATCCGAAGTATAATAAAATGAAAAAAATTATTTTCTTGTACTTTTATCAATTAAACCATTGAAAAAAAATTTTAAACCTATATGCAAAAAATATTAGATATTAAAATACACTTTTAGTTTCAAACCCCATATTTAATAGAATAATACCCAAAAAGGGAAATACAATTTTCATTTGAATAAAAAATTAAACATTTTAATTGTTTCCAATGATGATATAATGTTTCTAATGATGCGGAATGTTTTTGACACTACAAACATTTAAATGAAACATTTTTTATATATTTTTTAAATAATTTAATTACATCCTGTAAAAAAACATTTTTATAATCATTGAATGAAATAAAAAAGATTCATAAAATGTCATTTGTATATTTTATATCTCTGTATAAATACATATTCAAAAAAATTATAAATATATGGATGTTGATGATATGTACATTCGAAATAAATTATTATAATATTTTAAAAAGATTTATATGTTATGATGTACCTTATTTCAAATCTAACTCATCATATATGTTCTTTGTCTTCATAAATAACAAAATATTTCAAATTTATTAAATAAATTTATAATAATTTTTTTGTTTTATTATTTTTTCATTATAACCATTTATTCATTTATTAAAAGGACATATTTATATACTTAATCGGTAATGTTCACCTCACATGTTTTATAGAATTTTGGCCCATAATTTCAAAAATAAATCAATATGATAATCATATGAAAATGGATGAATAATAAATAAACTCTATAATTATAATTATGAAATAAATATAATCATTAATTCATTAATTTAAACCACTTAAAAATGTTATGAAAAATTAATTGTGTTATATAATCGTGGTAATGGTAGGATGTATATACGCATGTGTAATATTTTCTATTTTCAATAATGTATTTTGAAAAAACGTAAATATACTATTACCATTAAATAATGATAATAATATAATAAATGTAATATTATATCATTAAATGTACTGATATAAAACATGTTTGTGATGTGGGGATGATATAAAAACCACATAATTTAATAGAGGTGGTAGTTCCCACATACGATTGAATGCCAATATAATTTTTTTTTAATGGGATAGTAATTAAATAAACAGTTTATTATCTTTTATGAATGATAAATTTTTATTTAATTTCAAATACATACTTTAATAAAACAATTATAACCATCCATGGGATGTGGTGTTGGAAAATTAGTTACATCATTTCTTGACGAGATAGTATTCCACAAATATGAATGATGGATTCCATTCCAATTTGATAGAGTGTACATATGGATATATTTTATTCCATTACCATAATAAAAATATAAATATATTTTATATAATTACATTATTATCTCATAATTGTTCAATAATATTTTACATAGGTGGAATAAGAAATAAAAAATTACTCGGTTAAGAATGATACCTCTTCTTTAAACAGTGTACATTTGTTTAAATTGTATGTCCTCTTAAGAATGTATCCTTACCAAATTAATATGATTATATTAGGTGACGGACATTAATAATATATTTTTTAATATAATTTATGATACAATTTTGTTTTTTGTTTTTTAATAAATAATAATAATTTGTTCTCTTTTATAAGAGAAGTTTGGTGAACATTGGAATTTCATAATATTTTAAATTAATATATATTAATTGTTTTATTAAATGAATAAAAATTGATAAAATAAAATATAAGATGTGGAAGAGTCTAAATATCATCATAAATAAAAAATTTCGAAATTTTTATAATACAATTGTAACCTTATTATTTGGTTATTACTCCCATGAACCCATTTCACACATACAATTAAAATAATCTCTCTTACACTTTGAGGGCCAAGTAAATTACTATTAGTGAATAATGTCAAAAAAAGAAAATCATTGGTATTTAAAATGTTATCATTTTCAATTTTCTAAATATAATAATTTTATAATTTCATATCATTTAACAAAATATCATATTCAAAAAAATTTTGTAATTTCATGTTTAGAAATATTTATTTATATAGAATTTAATAAAATCATCGAAATAAAATGATTTAGAAAATAAATTAATACATCCCTAAAATATTAAATTTATCTAAAAAATTTTCCAGTGGATTAATTATTTATAATTATTATACTTTCACTGTTTTAAATATAAATTTATCCCTTAATTGAATAATTAATGCATGTACATTCTTTGATAATTTATGGTATTTATTTATCAACTAATATTATATATTAATTTACATATAGACTATAAATCATTTTTCAATAAATTTAATTTTAATAATTAAATAAATCCCCTATCTATTCCCAGGTTCAAAATATTAAATTTATTGAAAATAAGAGCATGACATTATTACATTTCTTGAAATAAAATATTAAACTGTTCATAATCACATCCAAATGGAATCAAAAGTTCATATAACTAAAAGTTGTATGAGTATGGATGATATTTAATCATACTTAATCTTTATGTAAATTTGTATAATAATTTTAATGTCCATATCATTTTTTCTAATATTAATTTATATTGATTACCATTCACCACAATAAAATAAATTATTAGATTACTATTAAAAATTTACAGAAATAAAATGGATAAATTTTTAAAATTAAGAAATTGTGACTCCCAATATCGAATCCATCTTCATAAATTTAAAAAACATAAGTGTAAAAATTAAATTTAGAATTAAATTGGGAAAGTGAAAGAGAAAATATGTTTTCATAAAAAAAGTCTTTTCATGTATAGAATATTTTTTCACTATATTAAACAAATAGAATAATATTATAAACCATATTTAGTTTTCTTTTTTTCAAAAGTAAATAAATATATATTAATATTGATCCAAAAATATAATTTCACTTTATAAATACTTCAAAAAGTAATTTTAAATTCAGAAAATATTTTTTTCCCAATTCAATGAAAAATAAAAAAATTACCAATTCTTAAAATGTCAACTATAACTTATTTAAATATGATTATTTCAAAAATTATATATTTTTAATAAAATAAAATTTCTAAAATATCCAAAAATTAATTATAATATCTTCTCACGAGTAGCAATAAAATCTATTATCATTGGAAACTTGTTTTGTTGAAATAAATGAAATTATTAAAATTTATGTTCGTATTTACATAGAATTAATCAACATACATTTATTTATAATAACCATTTTATATATTTACTATATAAATAATCCTATTAATAAATGAAAATTTAATTTCTAGTTTATAACATTTTTATTTAATTAATAATAATTCATATTCCATATATGATTTCTGTTTGATATCATGTTTGCTATGAAATATATATTTATTTTTTAAAACATATTAGTGTGTTAAATTCCCCCACAACATTATAAATTCCATTTTCATAGTTATAAACAAATTTTGGTACCTAATGATAACACCTCCCATTTGAGTATTATGCATACGTGGTTAAAGTTACCATCCCCTGGCCTATTCAAGGTAGGAATGAGATATTAAAACTCTTTTATCATAATCTAAATTTTTGACAGTGGGTTGGAATGTAACATGACTAATGGGGGTTATTAAAATATATCCCTTTAATGAATGAGATATTATAATGTGACAATATTCTTGTAAATTGTGTGTATTCCTACCAAACAAAGAATGATTTATTGGTTGCAACACTAATGTACAAAATAGTGTCTTATGTTCAATTGTAATTTTAATAATAATGTATTGCATGAGGTCTTGTTTTTATTTATAAATATTCTAAACATTATACATTACATGACATTGAATTTAATTATTTTTAAAATTGTGATTATTTATTTTATTGACTGTGTATTTGTTTGAAACTGTTATATTTAGTAATATAGAATTACTTTATTATAGTCCTCCTCCTATAATATTATTCATTCCTTTTTCAGTATTTAATTATAAGGACCCATCCATAAAAAAATAACAAATTCTTTAACCATTAGGAAAGAATTGATTTTCTTGCATTCTCAAAGATCCTTTACCTATAGAGTTTTAGAGAATATGGTTATCAACATTAAAAAATCAAACACTAAATTAAAAAGGGAAACCATGAACCTCTTATTGATTATTCCCATAATTTTATAATTTTCAATATAAACATGGTTTCATTTCTTGAAATTTCATCATATTTGTGATATTTACCTCTTTTGTGTACCTAACCATCATTAAAACCATGTTGAATTTTCTAAAAAATAGGATGAGAACAAAAATACCAATAAGTTATATAAAATAAATAAATATGTTATTCAATTGAAAAATATGAAATCCCATCGAGAATTTAAATTTATTATGAAGTTCTTTAACTGAAAATAATAATTTTCACATGAATAACAAACTTTTCTCATAAGGAAAACTATTAAACCCTATTGTAGTAAAAATATTATTTTTAGAAAAATATAGAATCCTAATAATAACAATGTTTAATCATTGTTAATAAATAGATGGAACATGGTTAATGTCATTGGAGAAACCCTATATAAACACCTTTATTTCATATTTATTTAAAACACATTAATGAATGAATTAGAGAAATATCATGGCACAACCATTGTAGAATCAATATTGTGCTCGCCCATTTCAAATATATAAATACAAAGTACAATAAAATGAAAAAAATTATTTTCTTGTACTTTTATCAATTAAACCATTGAAATAATCTTTTAAACCTATATACAAAAAATATTATATATTAAAATACCCATTTATTTTCAAACCCCATATTCAATAGAAAAATACCCAAAAAGGGAAATACAATTTTCATTTGAATAAAAAATTAAACATTTTAATTGTTTCCAATGATGATATAATGTTTCTACTAATGGGGAAGGTTTTTGACACTGTAAACATTTAAATGCAACATTTTTTATATATTTTTTAAATAATTTAATTACATCCTGTAAAAAAACATTTTTATAATCATTGAATGAAATAAAAAAGATACATAAAATGTCATTTGTATATTATTTATCTCTGTATAAATACATATACAAAAAAATTATAAATATATGAATGTTGAGGATAAGTTCATTGGAAATAAATCATTATAATATTTTAAAAAGTTTTTTTTGTTATGATGTACCTTATTACAAATCTAACTCATCATATATGTTCTTTGTCTTTATAAATAACAAAATATTTCAAATTTATTAAATAAATTTATAATAATTTTTTGTTTTATTATTTTTTCATTATAATCATTTTTTCATTTATTTAAATGACATATTTATATACTTAATCGGTAATGTTCACCTCACCTGTTTTAATGAATTTTGGCCCATAATTTCAAAAATAAATCAATATGATAATCATATGAAAATGGATGAATAATAAATAAACTCTATAATTATAATTATGAAATAAATATAATCATTAATTCATTTATTTAAACCATTTATTATTGTTGTGAAAAATGAATTGTGATATATAATCGTGGTAATGGTAGGATGTATGTACGCATGTGTAATATTTCCATTTTCAATAATATATTTTGAAAAAACGTAAATATACTATTACCATTAAATAATGATAATAATATAATAAATTTAATATTATATCATTATATATACTTATATAAAACATGTTTGTGATGTGGGGATAATATAAAAACCACATTATTTAATAGAGGTGGTAGTTCCCACATACGATTGAATGCCAATATAATTTTTTTTATGAATGGGATGGTAATTAAATAAATAGATTATTATCCTTTATTATTGATAAATTTTTATTTAATTTCAAATACATACATTAATAATAAAATTATAACCATCCATGGGATGTGGTGTTGGAAAATTAGTTACATCATTTCTTGACGAGATAGTATTCCACAAATATGAATGATGGATTCCATTTCCATTTGATAGAGTGTACATATGGATATATTTTATTCCATTACCATAATAAAAATACAAATATATTTTATATAATTATATTATTTTCTCATAATTGTTAAATAATATTTTATATAGGTGGAATAAGAAATAAAAAATTACCCGGTTAAGAACGATAACTCTTCTTTAAACAGTGTTCATTTGTTTAAATTGTATGTCCTCTTAAGAATGTATCCTTACCAAATTAAGATGATTATATTGGGTGAGGGACATTAATAATATATTTTTTAATATAATTTATGATACAATTTTGTTTTTTATTTTTGAATAAATAATAATAATTTGTTCTCTTTTATAAGAGAAGTTTGGTGAACATTGGAATTTCATAAAATTTTAAATTAATATATATTAATTGTTTTATTAAATAAATAAAAATTGATAAAATAAAATATAAGATGTGGAAGAGTCTAAATATCATCATAAAGGAAAATTTCGACATTTTTGGAATACAATTGTAACCTTATTATTTGGTTATTACTCCCATGACCCCTTTTCACACATACAATTAAAATAATATCTTTTACACTTTGAGGGCCAAGTTAATTACTATTAGTGAATAAAGTACAAAAAAATAGAATCACTGGTATTTAAAATGTTATCATTTTCAATATTCTAAATATAATAATTTTATAATTCCATATCATTTAACATAATATCATATTCAAATTTTTTTTAATTTCATGTTTAGAAATGATGATTTATAGAGAATTTAATAAAATCATGGAAATAAGATGATTTAGAAAATAAATTAATACAACCCTCAAATATTAAATTTATCTAAAAAATTATGGAGTGGATAAATTAGTTATAATTATTTTACTTTCACTGTTTAAATATAAATTTAACCCTTAATTGAATAATTAATGCATGTACATTCTTTGATAATTTATTGTATTTATTTATTCACTAATATTATATATTAATTTACATATAGACTATAAATAATTTTTCAATAAATTTAATTTTAATAATTAAATAAATCCCCTATCTATTCCCAGGTTCAAAATATTAAATTTATTGAAAATAAAGCATGACATTCTTACATTTCGTGAAATAAAATATTAAACTGTTCATAATCACATACAAATGGAATCAAAAGTTCATATAACTAAAAATTGGATGAGTATGGATGATATTTAATCATACTTACTCTTTATGTAAAATTGTATAATAATTTTAATGTCCATATCATTTTATTTTTAATATTAATTTACATTGATTACCTTTCACCACCATAAAATAAATTATTAGATTACTATTAAAAATTTACAGAAATAAAATGGATATATTTTTAAAATTAAGAAATTGTGACTCCCAATATCGAATCCATTTTCATAAATTCAAAAATCATAAGTGTAAAAATTAAATTTAGAATTAAATTGGGAAAGTGAAAGAGAAAATATGTTTTCATAAAAAAGTCTTTTCATGTATAAAATATTTTTTCACTATATTAAACAAATATAATAATTTTAAAAACCATATTTAGTATTATTTATGTCAAAAGTAACTAAATATATATTAATATTGATCCAAAACTATAATTTCACTTTATAAATACTTCAAAAAGTAATTTTATTTTCAGAAAATTATTTTTTTCCCAATTCAATGAAAAATAAAAAAATTACCAATTCTTAAAATGTCAACTATAACTTATTTAAATATGATTATTTCAAAAATTATATATTTTTAATAAAATAAATTTTCTAAAATATCCGGAAATTAATTATAATATCTTCTCATGAGTAGAAATAAAATCTATTATCATTGGAAACTTTTTTTGTTGAATTAAATGAAATTATTAAAAATTATGTTCGTATTTACATAGAATTAATCAACATACTTTTATTTATAATAACCATTTTATATATTAACTATATAATTAATCCTATTAATAAATGAAAATTTAATATCTAGGTTATAGCATTTTTATTTAATTAATAATATTTCATATTCCATATATGATTTCTGTTTGATATCATGTATGATACGAAATATAGATTTATTTTTTAAAACATTTTAGTGTGTTAATTTCCCCCACAACATTATAAATTCCATTTTCATAATTTTAAACAAATTTTGGTACCAAATGATAACACCTCCCATTTGAGTATTATGCATACATGGTTAAAGTTACCATCCCCTGGCCTATTTAAGGTAGGAATGAGATATTAAAACTCTTTTATCATAATCTAAATTTTTGACAGTGGGTTGGAATGTAACATGATAGATGGGGGTTATTAAAATATATCCCTTTAATGCATGAGATATTCTAATGTGACAATATTCTTGTAAATTGTGTGTATTCCTACCAAACAAAGAATGATTTATTGGTTGCAACACTGATGTCCAGAATAGTGTCTTATGTTCAATTTTAATTTTAATAATAATGTATTGCATGAGGTCTGGTTTTTATTTATAAATATTCTAAACATTATACATTACATGACATTGAATTTATTTATGTTTAAAATTGTGATTATTAATTTTAATGACTGTGTATGATTTTGAAACTATAATATTTAGTAAAATAGAATTACTTTATTATAGTCCTCCTCCTATAATATTATTCATTCCATGTTCAATATTTAATTATAAGGACCCCGCCATAAAAAAATAACAAATTCCTTAACCATTAGGAAGGAATTGATTTTCTTGCATTCTCAAAGATCCTTTACCTATAGAGTCTTAGAGAATATGGTCATCAACATTAAAAAATCAAACACTAAATTAAAATGGGGAAACATGAACCTCTTAATGATTCTTCCCATAATTTTAAACTTTTCAAAATAAACATGGATTCATTTCCTGAAATGACTTCATATTTGTGATATTGACCTCTTTTGTGTACCTAACCATCATTAAAACCATGTAGAATTTTCTAAAAAATAGGATGAGAACAAAAATACCAATAAGTTATATAAAATAAATAAATATGTTATTCAATTGAAAAATATGAAATCCCATCAATAATTTAAATTTATTATGAAGTTCTTTAACTGAAAATAATAATTTTCACATGAAAAAAAACTTTTCTCATAATGAAAACTATTAAATACTATTGTAGTAAAAATATTATTTATGGAAAAATATAGAATCCAAATAATAACATTGTATAATAATTGTTAATAAATAGATGGAACATGGTTAATCCCATTGGAGAAACCCTAAATTAACACCATTATTTCATATTTATTTAAAACACATTAAAGAATGAATTATAGAAATATCATGGAACAACCATTGTAGAATCAATATTGTGCTCACCCATTTCAAATATATAAATCCGAAGTATAATAAAATGAAAAAAATTATTTTCTTGTACTTTTATCAATTAAACCATTGAAAACATATTTTAAACCTATATGCAAAAAATATTAGATATTAAAATACCCTTTTAGTTTCAAACCCCATATTTAATAGAATAATACCCAAAAAGGGAAATACAATTTTCATTTGAATAAAAAATTAAACATTTTAATTGTTTCCAATGATGATATAATGTTTCTAATGATGCGGAATGTTTTTGACACTACAAACATTTAAATGCAACATTTTTTATATATTTTTTAAATAATTTAATTACATCCTGTAAAAAACATTTTTATAATCATTGAATGAAATAAAAAAGATACATAAAATGTCATTTGTATATTTTATATCTCAGTATAAATACATATACAAAACAATTATGAATATATGGATGTTGATGATATGTACATTCGAAATAAATTATTATAATATTTTAAAGAGATTTTTATGTTATGATGTACCTTATTTCAAATCTAACTCATCATATATGTTCTTTGTCTTCATAAATAACAAAATATTTCAAATTTATTAAATAAATTTATAATAATTTTTTTGTTTTATTATTTTTTCATTATAACCATTTATTCATTTATTAAAAGGACATATTTATATACTTAATCGGTAATGTTCACCTCACATGTTTTATAGAATTTTGGCCCATAATTTCAAAAATAAATCAATATGATAATCATATGAAAATGGATGAATGATAAATAAACTCTATAATTATAATTATGAAATAAATATAATCATTAATTCATTAATTTAAACCACTTAAAATTGTTATGAAAAATAAATTTTGATATATAATCGTGGTAATGGTAGGATGTATATACGCATGTGTAATATTTTCTATTTTCAATAATGTATTTTGAAAAAACGTAAATATACTATTACCATTAAATAATGATAATAATATAATAAATTTAATATTATATCATTAAATATACTGATATAAAACATGTTTGTGATGTGGGGATGATATAAAAACCACATAATTTAATAGAGGTGGTAGTTCCCACATACGATTGAATGCCAATATAATTTTTTTTGTGAATGGGATAGTAATTAAATAAATAGTTTATTATCCTTTATGAATGATAAATTTTTATTTAATTTAAAATACATACTTTAATAAAACAATTATAACCATCCATGGGATGTGGTGTTGGAAAATTAGTTACATCATTTCTTGACGAGATAGTATTCCACAAATATGAATGATGGATTCCATTCCAATTTGATAGAGTGTACATATGGATATATTTTATTCCTTTACCATAATAAAAATATAAATATATTTTATATAATTACATTATTATCTCATAATTGTTCAATAATATTTTACATTGGTGGAATAAGAAATAAAAAATTACTCGGTTAAGAATGATACCTCTTCTTTAAACAGTGTTCATTTGTTTAAATTGTATGTCCTCTTAAGAATGTATCCTTACCAAATTAATATGATTATATTGGGTGACAGACATTAATAATATATTTTTTAATATAATTTATGATACAATTTTGTTTTTTATTTTTTAATAAATAATAATAATTTGTTCTCTTTTATAAGAGAAGTTTGGTGATCATTGGAATTTCATAATATTTTAAATTAATATATATTAATTGTTTTATTAAATGAATAAAAATTGATAAAATAAAATATAAGATGTGGAAGAGTCTAAATATCATCATAAATGAAAATTTCAAAATTTTTATAATACAATTGTAACCTTATTATTTGGTTATTACTCCCACGAACCCATTTCACACATACAATTAAAATAATCTCTTTTACACTTTGAGGGCCAAGTAAATTACTATTAGTGAATAAAGTCAAAAAAAATAAAATCATTGGTATTTAAAATGTTATCATTTTCAATTTTCTAAATATATTAATTTTATAATTTCATATCATTTAACAAAATATCATATTCAAAAAAAATTTGTAATTTCATGTTTAGAAATATTTATTTATATAGAATTTAATAAAATCATCGAAATAAAATGATTTAGAAAATAAATTAATACATCCCTAAAATATTAAATTTATCTAAAAAATTTTCCAGTGGATTAATTATTTATAATTATTATACTTTCACTGTTTTAAATATAAATTTATCCCTTAATTGAATAATTAATGCATGTACATTCTTTGATAATTTATGGTATTTATTTATTAACTAATATTATATATTAATTTACATATAGACTATAAATCATTTTTCAATAAATTTAATTTTAATAATTAAATAAATCCCCTATCTATTCCCAGGTTCAAAATATTAAATTTATTGAAAATAAGAGCATGACATTATTACATTTCTTGAAATAAAATATTAAACTGTTCATAATCACATCCAAATGGAATCAAAAGTTCATATAACTAAAAGTTGTATGAGTATGGATGATATTTAATCATACTTAATCTTTATGTAAATTTGTATAATAATTTTAATGTCCATATCATTTTTTCTAATATTAATTTACATTGATTACCATTCACCATAATAAACTAAATTATTAGATTACTATTAAAAATTTACATAAATAAAATGGATAAATTTTTAAAATTAAGAAATTGTGACTCCCAATATCGAATCCATCTTCATAAATTTAAAAAACATAAGTGTAAAAATTAAATTTAGAATTAAATTGGGAAAGTGAAAGAGAATATATGTTTTCATAAAAAAGTCTTTTCATGTATAGAATATTTTTTCACTATATTAAACAAATAGAATAATATTATAAACCATATTTAGTTTTCTTGTTTTCAAAAGTAAATAAATATATATTAATATTGATCCAAAAATATAATTTCACTTTATAAATACTTCAAAAAGTAATTTTAAATTCAGAAAATATTTTTTTCCCAATTCAATGAAAAATAAAAAAATTACCAATTCTTAAAATGTCAACTATAACTTATTTAAATATGATTATTTCAAAAATTATATATTTTTAATAAAATAAAATTTCTAAAATATTCAAAAATTAATTATATTATCTTCTCACGAGTAGAAATAAAATCTATTATCATTGGAAACTTGTTTTGTTGAAATAAATGAAATTATTAAAAATTATGTTCGTATTTTCATAGAATTAATCAACATACATTTATTTATAATAACCATTTTATATATTTACTATATAAATAATCCTATTAATAAATGAAAATTTAATTTCTAGGTTATAACATTTTTATTTAATTAATAATAATTCATATTCCATATATGATTTCTGTTTGATATCATGTATGCTATGAAATATAGATTTATTTTTTAAAACATATTAGTGTGTTAAATTCCCCCAAAACATTATAAATTCCATTTTCATAATTATAAACAAATTTTGGTACCTAATGATAACACCTCCCATTTGAGTATTATGCATACGTGGTTAAAGATACCATCCCCTGGCCTATTCAAGGTAGGAATGAGATATTAAAACTCTTTTATCATAATCTAAATTTTTGACAGTGGGTTGGAATGTAACATGACTAATGGGGGTTATTAAAATATATCCCTTTAATGAATGAGATATTATAATGTGACAATATTCTTGTAAATTGTGTGTATTCCTACCAAACAAAGAATGATTTATTGGTTGCAACACTAATGTACAAAATAGTGTCTTATGTTCAATTGTAATTTTAATAATAATGTATTGCATGAGGTCTTGTTTTTATTTATAAATATTCTAAACATTATACATTACATGACATTGAATTTAGTTATTTTTAAAATTGTGATTATTTATTTTATTGACTGTGTATTTGTTTGAAACTGTTATATTTAGTAATATAGAATTACTTTATTATAGTCCTCCTCCTATAATATTATTCATTCATTTTTCAGTATTTAATTATAAGGACCCATCCATAAAAAAATAACAAATTCTTTAACCATTAGGAAAGAATTGATTTTCTTGCATTCTCAATGATCCTTTACCTATAGAGTTTTAGAGAATATGGTTATCAACATTAAAAAATCAAACACTAAATTAAAAAGGGAAACCATGAACCTCTTATTGATTATTCCCATAATTTTATAATTTTCAATATAAACATGGTTTCATTTCTTGAAATGTCATCATATTTGTGATATTGACCTCTTTTGTGTACCTAACCATCATTAAAACCATGTAGAATTTTCTAAAAAATAGGATGAGAAAAAAATACCAATAAGTTATATAAAATAAATAATTATGTTATTCAATTGAAAAATATGAAATCCCATCGAGAATTTAAATTTATTATGAAGTTCTTTAACTGAAAATAATAATTTTCACATGAATAACAAACTTTTCTCATAAGGAAAACTATTAAACCCTATTGTAGTAAAAATATTGTTTTTAGAAAAATATAGAATCCTAATAATAACAATGTTTAGTCATTGTTAATAAATAGATGGAACATGGTAAATGTCATTGGAGAAACCCTATATAAACACCTTTATTTCATATTTATTTAAAACACATTAATGAATGAATTAGAGAAATATCATGGCACAACCATTGTAGAATCAATATTGTGCTCGCCCATTTCAAATATATAAATCCAAAGTACAATAAAATGAAAAAAATTATTTTCTTGTACTTTTATCAATTAAACCATTGAAAAAATCTTTTAAACCTATATACAAAAAATATTATATATTAAAATACCCATTTATTTTCAAACCCCATATTTAATAGAAAAATACCTAAAAAGGGAAATACAATTTTCATTTCAATAAAAAATTAAACATTTTAATTGTTTCCAATGATGATATAATGTTTCTACTGATGGGGAAGGTTTTTGACACTGTAAACATTTAAATGCAACATTTTTTATATATTTTTTAAATAATTTAATTACATCATGTAAAAAAACATTTTTATAATCATTGAATGAAATAAAAAAGATACATAAAATGTCATTTGTATATTTTTTTCTCTGTATAAATACATATACAAAAAAATTATAAATATATGAATGTTGATGATAAGTACATTGGAAATAAATCATTATAATATTTTAAAAAGTTTTTTATGTTATGATGTACCTTATTACAAATCTAACTCATCATATATGTTCTTTGTCTTCATAAATAACAAAATATTTCAAATTTATTAAATAAATTTAAAATAATTTTTTGTTTTATTATTTTTTCATTATAATCATTTTTTCATTTATTTAAATGACATATTTATATAATTAATCGGTAATGTTCACCTCTCCTGTTTTAAAGAATTTTGGCCCATAATTTCAAAAATAAATCAATATGATAATCATATGAAAATGGATGAATAATAAATAAACTCTATAATTATAATTATGAAATAAATATAATCATTAATTCATTTATTTAAACCATTTAATATTGTTGTGAAAAATGAATTGTGATATATAATCGTGGTAATGGTAGGATGTATGTACGCATGTGTAATATTTCCATTTTCAATAATGTATTTTGAAAAAACGTAAATATACTATTACCATTAAATAATGATAATAATATAATAAATTTAATATTATATCATTATATATACTTATATAAAACATGTTTGTGATGTGGGGATGATATAAAAACCACATAATTTAATAGAGGTGGTAGTTCCCACATACGATTGAATGCCAATATAATTTTTTTTGTGAATGGGATGGTAATTAAATAAATAGATTATTATCCTTTATTATTGATAAATTTTTATTTAATTTCAAATACATACATTAATAAAAAAATTATAACCATCCATGGGATGTGGTGTTTGAAAATTAGTTACATCATTTCTTGACGAGATAGTATTCCACAAATATGAATGATGGATTCCATTCCCATTTGATAGAGTGTACATATGGATATATTTTATTCCATTACCATAATAAAAATATAAATATATTTTATATAATTATATTATTTTCTCATAATTGTTAAATAATATTTTATATAGGTGGAATAAGAAATAAAAAATTACCTGGTTAAGAACGATAACTCTTCTTTAAAGAGTGTTCATTTGTTTAAATTGTATGTCCTCTTAAGAATGTATCCTTACCAAATTAATATGATTATATTGGGTGAGGGACATTATTAATATATTTTTTAATATAATTTATGATACAATTTTGTTTTTTATTTTTGAATAAATAATAATAATTTGTTCTCTTTTATAAGATAAGTTTGGTGAACATTGGAATTTCATAAAATTTTAAATTAATATATATTAATTGTTTTATTAAATGAATAAAAAATGATAAAATAAAATATAAGATGTGGAAGAGTCTAAATATCATCATAAAGGAAAATTTCGACATTTTTGGAATACAATTGTAAGCTTATTATTTGGTTATTACTCCCATGAACCCATTTCACACATACAATTAAAATAATATATTTTACACTTTGAGGGCCAAGTTAATTACTATTAGTGAATAAAGTCCAAAAAAATAAAATCACTGGTATTTAAAATGTTATCATTTTCAATATTTTAAATATAATAATTTTATAATTCCATATCATTTAACATAATATCATATTCAATTTTTTTTTAATTTCATGTTTAGAAATGATGATTTATAGAGAATTTAATAAAATCATGGAAATAAGATTATTTAGAAAATAAATTAATACAACCCTCAAATATTAAATTTATCTAAAAAATTATGGATTGGATTAATTAGTTATAATTATTTTACTTTCACTGTTTAAATATAAATTTAACCCTTAATTGAATAATTAATGCATGTACATTCTTTGATAATTTATTGTATTTATTTATTCACTAATATTATATATTAATTTACATATAGACTATAAATAATTTTTCAATAAATTTAATTTTAATAATTAAATAAATCCCCTATCTATTCCCAGGTTCAAAATATTAAATTTATTGAAAATAAAGCATGACATTCTTACATTTCTTGAAATAAAATATTAAACTGTTCATAATCACATACAAATGGAATCAAAAGTTCATATAACTAAAAATTGGATGAGTATGGATGATATTTAATCATACTTACTCTTTATGTAAATTTGTATAATAATTTTAATGTCCATATCATTTTATTTTTAATATTAATTTACATTGATTACCTTTCACCACCATAAAATAAATTATTAGATTACTATTAAAAATTTACAGAAATAAAATGGATAAATTTTTAAAATTAAGAAATTGTGACTCCCAATATCGAATCCATTTTCATAAATTCAAAAATCATAAGTGTAAAAATTAAATTTAGAATTAAATTGGGAAAGTGAAAGAGAAAATATGTCTTCATAAAAAAGTCTTTTCATGTATAAAATATTTTTTCACTATATTAAACAAATATAATAATTTTAAAAACCATATTTAGTTTTATTTATGTCAAAAGTAACTAAATATATATTAATATTGATCCAAAACTATAATTTCACTTTATAAATACTTCAAAAAGTAATTTTATTTTCAGAAAATTATTTTTTTCCCAATTCAATGAAAAATAAAAAAATTACCAATTCTTAAAATGTCAACTATAACTTATTTAAATATGATTATTTCAAAAATTATATATTTTTAATAAAATAAAATTTCTAAAATATCCGGAAATTAATTATAATATCTTCTCATGAGTAGAAATAAAATCTATTATCATTGGAAACTTGTTTTTGTTGAATTAAATGAAATTATTAAAAATTATGTTCGTATTTACATAGAATTAATCAACATACTTTTATTTATAATAACCATTTTATATATTAACTATATAATTAATCCTATTAATAAATGAAAATTTAATATCTAAGTTATAAGATTTTTATTTAATTAATAATATTTCATATTCCATATATGATTTCTGTTTGATATCATGTATGATATGAAATATAGATTTATTTTTTAAAACATTTTAGTGTGTTAATTTCCCCCGCAACATTATAAATTCCATTTTCATAATTTTAAACAAATTTTGGTACCAAATGATAACACCTCCCATTTGAGTATTATGCATACATGGTTAAAGTTACCATCCCCTGGCCTATTTAAGGTAGGAATGAGATATTAAAACTCTTTTATCATAATCTAAATTTTTGACAGTGGGTTGGAATGTAACATGACTGATGGGGGTTATTAAAATATATCCCTTTAATGCATGAGATATTCTAATGTGACAATATTCTTGTAAATTGTGTGTATTCCTACCAAACAAAGAATGATTTATTGGTTGCAACACTGATGTCCAGAATAGTGTTATATGTTCAATTTTAATTTTAATAATAATGTATTGCATGAGGTCTGGTTTTTATTTATAAATATTCTAAACATTATACATTACATGACATTGAATTTATTTATGTTTAAAATTGTGATTATTAATTTTATTGACTGTGTATTTTTTTGAAACTATAATATTTAGTAAAATAACATTACTATATTATAGTCCTCCTCCTATAATATTATTCATTCCATGTTCAATATTTAATTATAAGGACCCAGCCATAAAAAAATAACAAATTCCTTAACCATTAGGAAGGAATTTATTTTCTTGCATTCTCAAAGATCATTTACCTATAGAGTCTTAGAGAATATGGTCATCAACATTAAAAAATCAAACACTAAATTAAAATGGGGAAACATGAACCTCTCAATGATTCTTCCCATAATTTTAAACTTTTCAAAATAAACATGGATTTATTTCCTGAAATGACTTCATATTTGTGATATTGACCTCTTTTGTGTACCTAACCATCATTAAAACCATGTAGAATTTTCTAAAAAATAGGATGAGAACAAAAATACCATTAAGTTATATAAAATAAATAAATATGTTATTCAATTGAAAAATATGAAATCCCATCAAAAATTTAAATTTATTATGAAGTTCTTTAACTGAAAATAATAATTTTCACATGAAAAAAACTTTTCTCATAATGAAAACTATTAAATACTATTGTAGTAAAAATATTATTTATGGAAAAATATAGAATCCAAATAATAACATTGTATAATCATTGTTAATAAATAGATGGAACATGGTTAATCCCATTTGAGAAACCCTAAATTAACACCATTATTTCATATTTATTTAAAACACATTAACGAATGAATTATAGAAATATCATGGCACAACCATTGTAGAATCAATATTGTGCTCACCCATTTCAAATATATAAATCCGAAGTATAATAAAATGAAAAAAATTATTTTCTTGTACTTTTATCAATTAAACCATTGAAAAAATATTTTAAACCTATATGCAAAAAATATTAGATATTAAAATACCCTTTTTAGTTTCAAACCCCATATTTAATAGAATAATACCCAAAAAGGGAAATAAAATTTTCATTTGAATAAAAAATTAAACATTTTAATTGTTTCCAATGATGATATAATGTTTCTAATGATGCGGAATGTTTTTGACACTACAAACATTTAAATGCAATATTTTTTATATATTTTTTAAATAATTTAATTACATCCTGTAAAAAAACATTTTTATAATCATTGAATGAAATAAAAAATATACATAAAATGTCATTTGTATATTTTATATCTCTGTATAAATACATATACAAAAAAATTATAAATATATGGATGTTGATGATATGTACATTCGAAATAAATTATTATAATATTTTAAAAATATTTTTATGTTATGATGTACCTTATTTCAAATCTAACTCATCGTATATGTTCTTTGTCTTTATAAATAACAAAATATTTTAAATTTATTAAATAAATTTATAATAATTTTTTTGTTTTATTATTTTTTCATTATAACCATTTATTCATTTATTAAAAGGACATATTTATATACTTAATCGGTAATGTTCACCTCATATGTTTTATAGAATTTTGGCCCATAATTTCAAAAATAAATCAATATGATAATCATATGAAAATGGATGAATGATAAATAAACTCTATATTTATAATTATGAAATAAATATAATCATTAATTCATTAATTTAAACCACTTAAAATTGTTATGAAAAATGAATTGTGATATATAATCGTGGTAATGGTAGGATGTATATACGCATGTGTAATATTTTCTATTTTCAATAATGTATTTTGAAAAAACGTAAATATGCTATTCCCATTAAATAATGATAATAATTAAATAAATTAAATATTATATCATTAAATATACTGATATAAAACATGTTTGTGATGTGGGGATGATATAAAAACCACATAATTTAATAGAGGTGGTAGTTCCCACATACGATTGAATGCCAATATAATTTTTTTTGTGAATGGGATAGTAATTAAATAAATAGTTTATTATCCTTTATGAATGATAAATTTTTATTTAATTTCAAATACATACTTTAATAAAACAATTATAACCATCCATGGGAAGTGGTGTTGGAAATTTAGTTACATCATTTCTTGACGAGATAGTATTCCACAAATATGAATGATGGATTCCATTCCAATTTGATAGAGTGTACATATGGATATATTTTATTCCTTTACCATAATAAAAATATAAATATATTTTATATAATTATAGTATTATCTCATAATTGTTCAATAATATTTTACATAGGTGGAATAAGAAATAAAAAATTACTCGGTTAAGAATGATACCTCTTCTTTAAACAGTGTTCATTTGTTTAAATTGTATGTCCTCTTAAGAATGTATCCTTACCAAATTAATATGATTATATTGGGTGACGGACATTAATAATATATTTTTTAATATAATTTATGATACAATTTTGTTTTTTATTTTTTAATAAATAATAATAATTTGTTCTCTTTTATAAGAGAAGTTTGGTGGACATTGGAATTTCATAATATTTTAAATTAATATATATTAATTGTTTTATTAAATGAATAAAAATTGATAAAATAAAATATAAGATGTGGAAGAGTCTAAATATCATCATAAATGAAAATTTCGAAATTTTTATAATACAATTGTAACCTTATTATTTGGTTATTACTCCCACAAACCCATTTCCCACATACAATTAAAATAATCTCTTTTACACTTTGAGGGCCAAGTAAATTACTATTAGTGAATAAAGTCAAAAAAAATAAAATCATTGGTATTTAAAATGTTATCATTTTCAATTTTCTAAATATAATAATTTTATAATTTCATATCATTTAACAAAATATCATATTCAAAAAAAATTTGTAATTTCAGGTTTAGAAATATTTATTTATATAGAATTTAATAAAATCATCGAAATAAAATGATTTAGAAAATAAATTAATACATCCCTAAAATATTAAATTTATCTAAAAAATTTTCTAGTGGATTAATTATTTATAATTATTATACTTTCACTGTTTTAAATATAAATTTATCCCTTAATTGAATAATTAATGCATGTACATTCTTTGATAATTTATGGTATTTATTTATTAACTAATATTATATATTAATTTACATATAGACTATAAATCATTTTTCAATAAATTTAATTTTAATAATTAAATAAATCCCCTATCTATTCCAAGGTTCAAAATATTAAATTTATTGAAAATAAGAGCATGACATTATTACATTTCTTAAAATAAAATATTAAACTGTTCATAATCACATCCAAATGGAATCAAAAGTTCATATAACTAAAAGTTGGATGAGTATGGATGATATTTAATCATACTTAATCTTTATGTAAATTTGTATAATAATTTTAATGTCCATATCATTTTTTCTAATATTAATTTACATTGATTACCATTCACCACAATAAAATAAATTATTAGATTACTATTAAAAATTTACAGAAATAAAATTGATAAATTTTTAAAATTAAGAAATTGTGACTCCCAATATCGAATCCATCTTCATAAATTTAAAAAACATAAGTGTAAAAATTAAATTTAGAATTAAATTGGGAAAGTGAAAGAGAAAATATGTTTTCATAAAAAAGTCTTTTCATGTATAGAATATTTTTTCACTATATTAAACAAATAGAATAATATTATAAACCATATTTAGTTTTCTTTTTTTCAAAAGTAAATAAATATATATTAATATTGATCCAAAAATATAATTTCACTTTATAAATACTTCAAAAAGTAATTTTAAATTCAGAAAATATTTTTTTCCCAATTCAATGAAAAATAAAAAAATTACCAATTCTTAAAATGTCAACTATAACTTATTTAAATATGATTATTTCAAAAATTATATATTTTTAATAAAATAAAAATTATAAAATATCCAAAAATTAATTATATTATCTTCTCACGAGTAGCAATAAAATCTATTATCATTGGAAACTTGTTTTTGTTGAAATAAATGAATTTATTAAAAATTATGTTCGTATTTACATAGAATTAATCAACATACATTTATTTATAATAACCATTTTATATATTTACTATATATATAATCATATTAATAAATGAAAATTTAATTTCTAGGTTATAACATTTTTATTTAATTAATAATAATTCATATTCTATATATGATTTCTGTTTGATATCATGTATGCTATGAAATATAGATTTATTTTTTAAAACATATTAGTGTGTTAAATTCCCCCACAACATTATAAATTCCATTTTCATAATTATAAACAAATTTTGGTACCTAATGATAACACCTCCCATTTGAGTATTATGCATACGTGGTTAAAGTTACCATCCCCTGGCCTATTCAAGGTAGGAATGAGATATTAAAACTCTTTTATCATAATCTAAATTTTTGACAGTGGGTTGGAATGTAACATGACTGATGGGGGTTATTAAAATATATCCCTTTAATGAATGAGATATTATAATGTGACAATATTCTTGTAAATTGTGTGTATTCCTACCAAACAAAGAATGATTTATTGGTTGCAAAACTAATGCACAAAATAGTGTCTTATGTTCAATTGTAATTTTAATAATAATGTATTGCATGAGGTCTTGTTTTTATTTATAAATATTCTAAACATTATACATTACATGACATTGAATTTAGTTATTTTTAAAATTGTGATTATTTATTTTATTGACTGTGTATTTGTTTGAAACTGTTATATTTAGTAATATAGAATTACTTTATTATAGTCCTCCTCCTATAATATTATTCATTCCTTTTTCAGTATTTAATTATAAGGACCCATCCATAAAAAAATAACAAATTCTTTAACCATTAGGAAAGAATTGATTTTCTTGCATTCTCAAAGATCCTTTACCTATAGAGTTTTAGAGAATATGGTTATCAACATTAAAAAATCAAACACTAAATTAAAAAGGGAAACCATGAACCTATTATTGATTATTCCCATAATTTTATAATTTTCAATATAAACATGGTTTCATTTCTTGAAATGTCATCATATTTGTGATATTGACCTCTTTTGTGTACCTAACCATCATTAAAACCATGTAGAATTTTCTAAAAAATAGGATGAGAACAAAAATACCAATAAGTTATATAAAATAAATAAATATGTTATTCAATTGAAAAATATGAAATCCCATCGAGAATTTAAATTTATTATGAAGTTCTTTAACTGAAAATAATAATTTTCACATGAATAACAAACATTTCTCATAAGGAAAACTATTAATCCCTATTGTAGTAAAAATATTATTTTTAGAAAAATATAGAATCCTAATAATAACAATGTTTAATCATTTTTAATAAATATATGGAACATGGTTAATGTCATTGGAGAAACCCTATATAAACACCTTTATTTCATATTTATTTAAAACACATTAATGAATGAATTAGAGAAATATCATGGCACAACCATTGTAGAATCAATATTGTGCTCGCCCATTTCAAATATATAAATCCAAAGTACAATAAAATGAAAAAAATTATTTTCTTGTACTTTTATCAATTAAACCATTGAAAAATTCTTTTAAACCTATATGCAAAAAATATTATATATTAAAATACCCATTTATTTTCAAACCCCATATTTAATAGAAAAATACCCAAAAAGGGAAATACAATTTTCATTTGAATAAAAAATTAAACATTTTAATTGTTTCCAATGATGATATAATGTTTCTACTGATGGGGAAGGTTTTTGACACTGTAAACATATAAATGCAACATTTTTTATATATTTTTTAAATAATTTAATTACATCCTGTAAAAAAACATTTTTATAATCATTGAATGAAATAAAAAAGATACATAAAATGTCATTTGTATATTTTTTATCTCTGTATAAATATATATACAAAAAAATTATAAATATATGAATGTTGATGATAAGTACATTGGAAATAAATCATTATAATATTTTAAAAAGTTTTTTATGTTATGATGTACCTTATTACAAATCTAACTCATCATATATGTTCTTTGTCTTCATAAATAACAAAATATTTCAAATTTATTAAATAAATTTATAATAATTTTTTGTTTTATTATTTTTTAATTATAATCATTTTTTCATTTATTTAAATGACATATTTATATACTTAATCGGAAATGTTCACCTCACCTGTTTTAAAGAATTTTGGCCCATAATTTCAAAAATAAATCAATATGATAATCATATGAAAATGGATGAATAATAAATAAACTCTATAATTATAATTATGAAATAAATATAATCATAAATTCATTTATTTAAACCATTTAATATTGTTGTGAAAAATGAATTGTGATATATAATCGTGGTAATGGTAGGATGTATGTATGCATGTGTAATATTTCCATTTTCAATAATGTATTTTGAAAAAACGTAAATATACTATTACCATTAAATAAAGATAATAATATAATAAATTTAATATTATATCATTAAATATACTTATATAAAACATGTTTGTGATGTGGGGATGATATAAAAACCACATAATTTAATAGAGGTGGTAGTTCCCACATACGATTGAATTCCAATATAATTTTTTTCTTGAATGGGATGGTAATTAAATAAATAGTTTATTATCCTTTATTATTGATAAATTTTTTATTTAATTTCAAATACATACTTTAATAAAAAAATTATAACCATCCATGGGATGTGGTGTTGGAAAATTAGTTACATCATTTCTTGACGAGATAGTATTCCACAAATATGAATGATGGATTCCATTCCAATTTGATAGAGTGTACATATGGATATATTTTATTCCATTACCATAATAAAAATATAAATACATTTTATATAATTATATTATTTTCTCATAATTGTTAAATAATATTTTACATATGTGGAATAAGAAATAAAAAATTACCCAGTTAAGAACGATACCTCTTCTTTAAACAGTGTTCATTTGTTTAAATTGTATGTCCTCTTAAGAATGTATCCTTACCAAATTAATATGATTATATTGGGTGAGGGTCATTAATAATATATTTTTTAATATAATTTATGATACAATTTTGTTATTTATTTTTGAATAAATAATAATAATTTGTTCTCTTTTATAAGAGAAGTTTGGTGAACATTGCAATTTCATAAAATTTTAAATTAATATATATTAATTGTTTTACTAAATGAATAAAAATTGATAAAATAAAATATAATATGTGGAAGAGTCTAAATATCATCATAAATGAAAATTTCGACATTTTTGGAACACAATTGTAACCTTATTATTTGGTTATTACTCCCATGAACCCTTTTCAGACATACAATTAAAATAATATCTTTTACACTTTGAGGGCCAAGTTAATTACTATTAGTGAATAAAGTCCAAAAAAATATAATCACTGGTATTTAAAATGTTATCATTTTCAATTTTCTAAATATAATAATTTTATAATTCCATATCATTTAAGAAAATATCATATTCAAAAAAAAGTTATAATTTCATGTTTAGATATATTGATTTATATAGAATTTAATAAAATCATGGAAATAAGATGATTTAGAAAATAAATTAATACAAACCTCAAATATGAAATTTATCTAAAAAATTATGGAGTTGATTAATTAGTTATAATTATTACACTTTCACTGTTTTAAATATAAATTTATCCCTTAATTGATTAATTAATGCATGTACATTCGTTGATAATTTATGGTATTTATTTATAAACTAATATTATATATTAATTTACAAATAGACTATAAATAATTTTTCAAAAAATTTATTTTTAATAATTAAATAAATCCCCTATCTATTCCCAGGTTCAAAATATTAAATTTATTGAAAATAAGAGCATGACATTCTTACATTTCATGAAATAAAATATTAAACTGTTCATAATCACATCCAAATGGAATCAAATATTCATATAACTAAAAATTGGATGAGTATGGATGAAATTTAATCATACTTAATCTTTATGTAACATTGTATAATAATTTTAATGTCCATATCATTTTATTTTTAATAATAATTTACATTGATTACCATTCACCACAATAAAATAAATTATTATATTACTATTAAAAATTTCCAGAAATAAAATGGATAAATTTTTAAAATTAAGAAATTGTGACTCCCAATATCGAATCCATTTTCATAAATCCAAAAAACATAAGTGTAATAATTAAATTTAGAATTAAATTGGGAAAGTGAAATAGAAAATATTTCTCCATAAAAAAGTCTTTTCATGTATAGAATATTTTTTCACTATATTAAACAAATAGAATAATTTTAAAAACCATATTTACTTTTATTTATGTCAAATGTAACTAATTATATATTAATATTGATCCAAAACTATAATTTCACTTTATAAATACTTAAAAAAGTAATTTTATTTTCAGAAAATAATTTTTTTCCCAATTCAATGAAAAATAAAAAAATTACCATTTCATAAAATGTCAACTATAACTTATTTAAATATGAATATTTCAAAAATTATATATTTTTAATAAAATAAAATTTCAAAAATATCCAGAAATTAATTATAATATCTTCTCATGAGTAGAAATAAAATCTATTATCATTAGAAACTTGTTTTTGTTGAATTAAATGAAATTATTAAAAATTATGTTCGTATTTACAATGAATTAATCAACAAACTTTTATTTATAATAACCATTTTATATATTTACTATATAATTATTCCTATTAATAAATGAAAATTTAATTTCTAGGTTATAACATTTATATTTAATTAATAATATTTCATATTCCATTTATGATTTGTGTTTGATATCATGTATGATATGAAATATAGATTTATTTTTTAAAACATATTAGTGTCTTAAATTCCCCCACAAGATTATAAATTCCATTTTCATAATTTTAATCAAATTTTGGTGTTAAATGGTTTGATGCAAGAAAATAACATATCCTAAAAATTGTTAAAAAAGATTCTTATTTATAAGAGAGAAAGGGATGTATGTGGATCATATAGAATATAAAATATCAATATTTCTATATAGTAAAATATTGTAATGAAATGAATATATGGACATGGATGGTAATAATAATACCAAATGGTTCTTATAAAGTGAAATATTTCGTGTACAGTAGAAATTTAATGAAAAAAATCCCAAATCAGTGAACGATGAAGAAAAAATCGATCCATTGAAGAAGAGAGAAATAAGATAACATTTTTTTCAATATCCATTTCCATAGATTTATGGAGTCATATAAACTTATTGACTATGAACTTATAGAAATTAACATACCTAGAAAAGTATAATATCATCCATTATTCAAATTTCAAAATAATATCATTTATTTATATTAAAAATTATTATTCAATATATATTTCTTTATTCATAACGCAATAGTTTAATATTTTATGGATCCAAAAATCCATATAATGTTAACATTATATCCACCCTTTATTTATAAATTATGATAAACTAAAAAAATTAAAACACATTGATATAATTGAATAAATGAATAAAACGTTATATAATGATATAATATCTTATTCTCCAAATAATTCCCGAAGGTCAAAATATATAATAAAAAAATATAAAACCCTATAATTCATGAAAATATTACACACTATGGTTGACACTCATATATTAAAATTTTTCAATCAAATAATATTCCAAAATAAATTTAATAGTTATCTCAAAAATATTATAATCATTTATATATATAACCTTAATTATAAAAAATCCAAAATTAAATAATATATTATTAAAAAATATAATTCAATCATTTATACTAAGATAAATTCCCCTACTATTATGATTCACATAATGAAATAGTGTTCCCAAATTAGGGAACATCATTAAGAAATTACATTAATCAACTAATCACAAAATTAAATTTCTATCCTTTCATTTTCTATATAATAAAAAAAATGTTACAAAAATCAACATAATAATTATATTCAAAAAAAATTTTAAAAAACAATTTCATAATTATAAGGAATTAACCCAAAAAATTAGTAAGCATTGTGACCCTATCTTCATTGTGTTGGGGGTCCATGCCTTGTGGCCTTTCCAAAGGAGATAGTTTATCACCTTAAGTGATGGTTGCCCATTTTATAAAATGATAACAATATAATTTATATAGGGTTACAAAAATATTTTTATTATCTTCATAAATAATCTATAAATTTATAATTATCCATAAACTTATAATATGATCCTCATATTAATAAAATTTTCAAATTTTAAACTTAAGGGTTCGACACACATCAAACATTTACCCAAAATCAAAAAAGTCTCAAAAATAATTTCTATCACATATAACCATGAAATAGAATTATATTTATATTAACATATGTTGAAACAAAAATATAGCTCTCAATTATAAATCTTGAATCCAAATATATAGAAACAATAACCATTCAACTTTCTTCATTAACCATCATTTTACATCTTCTTCTTTAATAAATTCTTTCTACAAGAAAATATGAATAATGTACTAAGATTAAACAATATCAAAACACATTCCATGATATAATACATACCTTAAATATATTATTTTTATTTTTAGTATCATCAAATATAATGGTACAAGGCATTTCTTAGCCTTTATATGTATAGTTTTCTAGATCCCATTCTCGAGGCTTCCATTTAAGAAATTGATTTTCAAAATGGACATCCTCTACAAATCTAAATAATACAATGGATTAAATTGCATGAAATATATTCATCTTCATTATTTTAACTAAAATATTCCTATCTCTATTTCATGTTTATTTTTATATACCTTCCTTTACCGCATATAAAACATCATCTGACACTTTGAAGACAATTTCTAGGGTGCCACTTCAAACAATCCTGAAAAATATTTTCACCCTTATGACCTTTATCACTTGAGAATCTAGAAATATCATTTATATATTATTTTATGATTTATGAAACACCATAAGGATCATTTTTATAATCATTACCTGTGATATATATTCTTGAATAACAACAATATTTTTCATTAAATCTCTTATTTATTTTCTTTCTCATTTAGAAGAACACTGAATTTCCTTTCAAATAAATTTCTTTATTAGTCCTTTCTTGTTCTAGAAATTTACAAAACTAAATTTGTAAAGTGTGATTATTTCAATAATATCATAATAAATTATATTTTTTTTGAGTAATAACACTATGATAACCTTAACCATGTCATCCTCTATTTAATGATTTCTATAAATCCAAAATAAATTTAATTATATCTAACATACATTCCTTATTGGTTATAGGTATTTAATGGTATTACCAAATAACATCTCAACATCTAATTTTATCTAAACCATGATCTGATTCCAAATATAATGAACCAAAAATAAATAATAAAAATTCTTTTATATTTTTATCTTGACTGGATACTTGTATATACCAATCCATAAAATCCTTTGATTTTTTTTGAAACAAGGGATGAGAAAAAAAACTCAATAAGGGAAAAAATATATATAAATTCATTTTTTTTATTGAATAAAATAAGAAGTAATAAATTATTTACATTTATCCACATGTTCATATAGGGATTAAATCATTTCCTCATGGAAAACATAGATACATCTTTATGAATGAAAATTGTTAAAAATAATATCATGAAAATTGTAAAAAATATTGGAATCATAATGCATTTTTTTCATAACCCATTTTAAACATAGGTAAAAAATAAATGTATCTTAGTTTAATCCATACAATTGACCATTTGTAAATTTTTATTTGTTTCATATAAATACAACAAACATTACCCAATTCTTAAGAGTTATATCTAGGTTAATATATAGAATAATCTATATCTTGATCGCCAATTTTTCATTTTCTATAGTAGGCATTGACACATAATTTTTACTAAATATAGTTCACCCATTTCCCATATATAATTTTAAATAACTATATAATTATTAAGACATTTTATTTTTTCACTTTTCATATAAATGAATTGATAAACACTATTAAATAACTATGAAATTTAATTTTACATATTAAAATATTATGATCTTTTAAAAACCCATTTTCAATAAAAAAAATTATATTCTAATGTGAAATAGTTGTTTCATTGAATAAAACATGAAATCTTTTAATTTAATCCCAATATAAAAAATTGTTGCAGTGTTGGGAAATGATTTTATTGTTGCTTACATTTAAATACATCATTCATTTTGTATTTTTCAAATAAAGTCAAGGTATGCCATTGAATGAGTATGTTTTAAAACCTTTCAAAGAAATTAAATAGTGGAAAAAAAATATTTCTTATAATACAATAATATTCATATATGTATATCCATAAAATATTTTATGAAATTTTATATAGAAGTGAATTATTTTTGAAATAAATTATGATAACATTTAAACAATGTTTTAGGATAAAGTGTATCATGCATTGAATCTTATAACATACCTTATTAAAGGTAGATATTACTTCAACATTGAAGAATATTTAATACAAAACAAAAGAAAAACCACACCAGGAATGAATAATGTTAGTGTCTTTAGAAACTGGGAAACATAAATAATGGGTTCATAAATCATATACATTGTCTCCTGCTTATTTTTTAAAACCTAGATTCCTTTTTGACATATGTTACTTATTATGCATCTTCATGACCTAGGTAAAAGAAACATATTAATGGGTGTTCAAAAATTCTCATTAATGGTAATCAAGGGAAAACACAATCATTTCATAATCACAAGAATTGAAAATTTGGAGATCTTTCCTATATATAAAAGATTAGAATATCTTGTCATGGGATAAATCGTATAAGTAAAATTTATTATTAATATTCATAACATAAGACAATAATTTTTTTGGCATACACACATAATCATAGAATATAATTTCATTTTGTTAAAGGCTCATGGTCAAGACCATCATAGTAGATAGTGTTTGTTACTTAACTGAGTTCACTCCACATTCCAGCCATTAATTACTAAAACAAATTTAATTTCCTTTCAAGACATTTCTATATCATGAGAGATAAATATTTACCCAATTAATTGGAGTGAGATATAGGCCCCACACATATCATAATGAAACCATTCTTATGTGTTCCACAAGAATATAATAACATTAACCATATCATAACCGATGAAACAAAATGGGGTTCATAAAAATTATTCAATAATAATTGATATAAAACACATGGATATCTTAAATAAAATTCAATAATAAAAAATAAAATCATATTAATAACATGGATATAAATATAACCATATTTAATCAGAGTCCTTATTTATAGAAAATAATTTTGATAAAAATATTGAAATTAATTCCTAAGGAAATGTTTTTTTATAAATTTATTATTCATTCATCAAAATGCCGCATAATTTTAAACTAATAATTTTATGTGAAAATAACCTTATATTCTATATGGGTAATATTCAATGATATAAGGAATTATAAAGGTATAAAAATCAGTTCATGTCATAGAAGTTAAAAAACATCCTTCCTATAATTTTTCCAAAAAAGTCAAAAAGTGCCTCGTAAATAAAATGACAAAAGATTTCATTTATGACATTTTGTAAAAATTTACAGATGGGTAAAATTTACATTAAACTAATATATAAGGATATAAATATTATTTTTAATTACATATTTATGAATCATAGAAGAAGAAGAAAAATATATCCCAGAAAATACATATGATTGAACAATCTCAGATAAAAATATTATTTTCAATGTTATCCATTACCTTAGGTCACATATCCATTGTTTGTATGATAACACCATATATAATGATTAAGATAATTATAATGATTTATTCTATAATAATAATCATTTTCGGATAACATTTAATATCCATTTGTTAGAAATATTTTTTTGTTACTCGTTATTCAGTTATTAAATGCTTTATGTTCTTATGCATGTTTTGTCAGATATGATCTTACAACCATTTTTATATTATACTAATATCATTTAAATAATGATATTAGAATAAAATATATTATATTTATTCTTTAAATTCATATATATAATCACATTTTAATAATGATCATGTAGAATGAATCACATCGTGTCGTGCAGATGGTAGGTCGTACGTACGCACGACTGATAATGTCATTCAAAAAATTATTGAAGGGTGTTGAAGTGGATGGTGTATGATATTTAAGATTTATTATAATTTTATAATAATAAAATAGATTTATTATTTCCATCATTATACTCATCAAAGAAAGGTGGTGGTTAAAAAAATACTAAACCATAGCGTGGAGAGGGATAATCGTACGTACGAACAGGCGGGTATTTTGCTTTTTTATGATAGGTAGAAGGTGAAATACGGTTGTTTCATATTTATAATAAAATATTTTTATATTATTGATAAATATATTATTAAATTGTATGGAAAAAACTAATTAATAGGATGTATATGAAGAAATATGTTTAAAATAATCGATATAATAAATTACCTCTTCCTTGATGTACTCCCTCTAAATCTCTTCATAGAGAACTGGAGTTGGTCATAAAAGATGACCAGAACCTCTATAATGGAAATAAGGAAGGTGAAAAAGTAATTGGGTAGGGTTTTTCGAGTCATGAATTCTCAAAATGGAGTGAAAGTGTGGGGGATAAGTTTCCCATTTATAATTGATGTGAGGGGCACATTTGGAAACACAATAAATAATAATTTAAATTAAAATAAAACCCTTCCAAAAAACCTCAAAAATGTACAAATATTGAAAATGAGATGACATAGGGCTGTAATATCATCAACCAATAAATTTTGGACATGTGGTCTTGTCAATTAATACCATATCATTTTAATAGAACATTTCTTATTCTCTTTATTTTTAATTGTTGTAATAAAATTCTAAATATTTATTAGTTATAAATATTTTATTATATGGTCTTAAGAAACCATAAATGGATATTTTATGAAATTTTAGATCTTATAATCATCACTTTGTAATTTTTTAAAATTTTTATGATTTTTAAATATTTATTTAAAATGATAATTAAAAAAATTTCTATATTGTAAATTCTGAAAGCATTCATTTATTTAACATTAAAAAAATTCTAACAGATGATAAATTTGAACCAAAAAATTTAATAAACTCCTAAAATGTCATAGTAACCAAGAAAATTCTTGGATATCATTAATTAGTTCATATTATATTCATTTTAATATATATAATACTATTTTTTTATATTTATAAAATAAAATAATTTCTACATCACTATTGTGTAATCATTAAATTTAATTAGTTAATATCTAGAAATTATAAATAAATTTCATTGATGTAGGTAGTTTTTATATATTTCTAGATACTATTGATTGTTTATGTTTTCTCTTATTTATCTATATATTTATTATAACATACTCATATAAAATGAGATTGTGATATTTTTTTCATTCATTAGTTGTTATTACATTCCTAACATAGTCATAGGTATTTGGCCACAGTGTGATTCCATTTTGAAAAATATATTATACATGCCTAATTTATTCATATAATAGTATTTTATATATGTTAAGGTAATTTTATAATAGTATTTGTACCTTTAATTACAAGATTTACCTTTATCCATGGTAATAAAAATAATTACCAAAGTCACTATTCATAAAGACAAAAAATAAACGTATCCTATTAACATAATTTAGACCTTCTAATTCAAATTATGGAATCCATTTTTATGAATTAAAAACACTGGAGTTGTGTCTATTAATTTAATATTTATGTCGATGTTTAAATGAGAAAACTAGTTTTTAATGTTAAAATATTGGAAATGATTGAAATGGTTTTACATTTGTTTTTAATGTAAAATTAATTCTAATTAAATAAATAATATTATATTTTATAAATATATTCATTTTATACATTTAAGAATAAAATAATTTAATTTAACCATATAAAATATTTCAATGAAAAAGGTTATTTTCAATTAAAATTTAACATATTTTTACTTTTAATCCAAACATGAATGTTATTTGAAAAATATCAAAAATTCATCCAAAGTAAATTTTTATATCCCTATAAAAACATATTTATGTTATCATATAAAAATATCTGTGTATGAAAATCTTATTTTGAAAGGGATTCACCATTCAAAGGTTTATAATTAAGAATTAAAAAAGGTTTTTATATATAAAATGCGGTTTTATTCATAACCTATGACTAAAATATCCATTATATGAATATAAAAAATATTTTATTATGTATATAGCATATAGTTATGTTATTAAATTCGTTAAAAAAATGTAATTCACCCCAAAATAAATGTATTTATTTGATTTCTATTTTTTATAAATAATTTATACCCAATGAATTCACAATGAATTTTCATAAGTTAGATATAATTATTATACTAACATAATATCTAGGATATAACAGTAATTTCATAATATGGAAATCTCACATTTCTTTTAAACTCACGATTGCGTGCAAATCCAATAACTGAATAATAAAAATTATTAATGAAAATAATTCATAAAAACATCTGGGTGTTACATTCTACACACTTAAACTGAATTTCCCCATCAAAATTCATCACATGCACTAACCAAATCAGGATACCTCAACCTCATCGTATCCTCATGTTCCCATTTAGCTCCATTAATTTGGTGGTTCCTCGATTAAACTGTAACAAGGATAGTGGCCTTGTTTTGTAGAATTTTTTTTTCTACGATCTAGTATCTCTATTGATTTTTCTTGATAAGAAAGATCATGATAGATCAATACTACTTCTTAGCATAGTATGTGTACAATATTGGTTATGTACTTTCTTAGGACTCATACATGGAACATATAATGACCATGAGTGCGATTCAGGGGAAACTCCAATCGGCAAGCTACCCTCCCAACACGATCCATAATTTCAAAAGGACTAATATAACTAGGGCTATGCTTTACGTTGTTTACAAATATCATTAATCTCTTCTAGATGCATATTTGTATATACACCTTATCTCCCACATAAAACATTATGTATTTTCTTCAGTTTTCTGCAAAACATTTATGTCGACTCTGATCTACTCTTAAGTGTTTTTGAATATATTTTTCCTTTTCTGCAACTTCATCAACAAGATCATTTCCTAATAGATTTATTTCCCCAACTTCATCCTAGAATGTTGGGGTTTTGGACATATTTCTATTGAGGTATTGATAAGAATCCATCTGAATGATGGAGTGAAAGCTATTTTCTAAAAATATTGCACCAATGGTAATTGTTGATCATAACCACATTTTAAATCTATATATTATGCCCTCAGCATGTCATACTGAGTTTCAATTGTCCTCCCAAACTGTCCATCTGTCTGAAGTTGATAAGCAGTGTTGAAACTCATCTCTATATCCCGAGCAAGATGAATACTTTTCCAGAACATCAACGTAAACCTCAGATCTGGATATGATATTATGGAATGTGGTACTCCATGCAATATTACCTCTTCCATTAAATATTTACTTGAAATCTGACCATGAGAGAAATCCATTATAATATAATTGATGTCCCCCAACATCGTAAGGAAGTCAACTATAACCAGGATTGAATTACTGACTTTGGGTATTTTGGGATGTATGATGTGAATGTCCCTAGTGATGTTTTATTATATCGATTTTGGTATGGGTAATGGTTGTAACATACCCTTAGTCATATGTCTCTAAACCTTAATGTTATTAAAACCAAGCATCAAGAGACATATTTGGTGAAAAAAACATTCATTCCATTCCTTTGGAATTACTCTTCTAGGTCCCTATAAATAATTTTGCTTCCATGGGTGAATAAATAATAACGTACTATGTGCCTCATCCAATAGCTGCATTAATTCTAGTATGGGAGGAATACAAACTCGGTTCCTAAACTTTATTATTTTATCACTTTAATTGTTGAATTCATGAACATTTATCACCTTCATTTTTAACTCCACATCTTCCTTTAGTGCCACCTTAATATTCACTTTTATAAATGGTTGATCATTAATTTGAGAAAAATAATATTTCTCACCTTCCATTAAAATTTCCAAATCCATCCTATGAAAATATGGAAATATTGGATCATTTGTGGAAGTCATTAGGGAAAATCTAGCATGGTCTTTTCCACTCAAAGCATCAACAACCTTTAAAGCCTTCCCAGGGTGGAAATGTATTGAATCTTCATAATCTTTAACCAAATACAATCATATACTTTGGAACATATTCATCACCTTTTTTGTGAAAATATACTTTAGGCTTGTATGATCATAAAAAACATCACACTATTCATGATAATGATAATGTCTCAATATCGTAAATCAATGATTACTACAGCTAACTCCTAATCATCGGTTGAATAATTTCTCGTAGGAATTTTCTACAGTTGTGAGCCATAAGCTTTCACAATATCATTTTTCATGAGAACACATACCAACCAATTCATGGATGAATTACTATAGATCGAAAACCTTTCACTACTACAAGGAAGTGGGAGCACATTTGCACTAGAAAACCTTCTTTATAGATCATTGAAATTATATTAACATTCCTCCATCTAAATGAACTTATTTCCTTTATGAGTCAACTTTGTGAGGGTATTAAATAAAAATGAAAAATAATTCACAAAAAATGCTAATATCCATTAATCCTATGAAAACTTCTAATCTCAGTTACCATTGTTTGAATCGAACATATTTCAATAACACTTTTTTATAGATCCAAAGATATCCCATCTCATGAGATTATGTGACACAAAAAATGAAACTTCATGTAGCCAGAATAAACGATTGGAAATTTTTGAATAAATCTTGTCCTTTCTTAGGGACATCAGCACAATTATCAAGTGATCTTTAGGTAATTCCTTTCTCATTGAATAGACTAGAATATCGTATGTAAAGAATACGAGAAATTGATTAGTATTTTCTCTAAAGACACTATTAATTAAATCCATGAAGAGAGTAGGGAAATTATTACGACCAAAAGGCATCACTAAAAATCCATAGTGTCTATACAATGTATGATATGTCGTCTTTGGTATATCATCCTTTTATCACATAATTGATGATTCCTTGAATGAAAATCAATCATGGAAATGTATTGACCTCATATTAGATTTTAAATAAGCCATCAATGCTAGGAAGGGGGAATTAGTTCTTGATAGTTATCTTGTTAAGTTCTCGATAATCAATGAAGAGTGCTATTGATCTATAATTCTTCATAACTAACAGAATATGTTCTCCAAAAAGAGATTCACTATGTCTTATTAATACATTATCCATATTCTCTTGTATTTGCTTCATCAATTCCAAAAACTCAATTGGGGCCATCCTGTTAGGTGTCATTGAAATAGTCAAAACACCTAGTATGAGTTCGAATGAAAATCAACATCCATATTTTATAGAAGGCCAAGAAATTCCTCAATAAATACATCCTAAAACACCTGTACAATGGGAGTATTTTTAATAGTTATCTTCTCCACAAAAGTTTGATATGAATAACAATAATTTATATGAATCAAGACCCATAAGTGCTACGAAATTTCGGATATATGTTAATATTCAACATTCCATTAATAGATGATAATAGATTTCTCTGGAATATAAAATGTGACTTCCCTTCCTCGAAAATTTATTTGCACACCATATAGAGAATTCAAATCCATTCCAATAATGACATCAAATTACACTATAGGAAGAATCACATGACTTGTATGAGGAAATTTCCCAAAAAACCCCAACTAACGATGAATTATAAACTTCTGATTTGAATATTATGCCATTAGGAGTGGTAAAAACTAACTCAACATCTAATTGATGCCGAAGTATTGTAATACCCTTATAAAATTCAACAGAAACAAAATATTTGGTGTATCCATAATCAAATAAAATACATTCTACATTATATTGGATGTTAAGTGTACCTTTCACCACTTCATTATCATACCCCACATCGCTAATAGTTATTTCAAGTGAAATTACATTTTCATTGTCCTCATGATTTATTTGACGTTGATCATTATCAATAACCATTAAATTTGGGAATTTATTGTAACAATACCCTATTTCCTTGCACTTGTAACATTGATGTGTGTGAGGTGTATTCTGTGTAACATTTACATTGTTATCATAATTAGACATATATTACCCATCACATTGGCATTCAACTACCTGATAACCTTCTTTTTCTCACGTTAAACATTTACTAGGCCCTTCTAATACAATTATATCTATATTTCCTTCCACATATTGATCATACAGGTAAATTCATCTTCTTTTCAGATTGGTCTTTAGATTTTCCTATGAATTACATTTTTCTCTTCTTATCAAATCCATTTATCTAATGGGTTACTCCAATATTCATCTAAACATTTAGTTAACATCGAACAATTTCCTCATAGCTATTGATGTACCTTATGGTTAATGCCCTTCAAAGTCATGGTTTTTACCCACTAAAGAATTTATCAATTTTACACATAGGTTGGATAAAATTCTAGATGAGTACCTTACATGTCTTCTAAAATTGTATTCTTAAGTACCAACCGATTGATCATCCTTTTACATAAGTTCAAAGAACTAATTTTACTTATTTGATTGAAAAATATAAGGAATTTACCTAATGAAAAATGAGTTCATGAACTCAACCCATTCCACGGGCTCAATTTAATATATTTTCATTGTATTTTTTATAAGATTTTACCATTGATAAAATTCACATTCCAAATGATATACTTCTAAGATGTATTTAATATGTTCAAAACATTTTATAACTGAAAATATCTTTTTAGTGGTACTGATCATTTTTTCTACCACTAATGGATCAGAAGACCCACTGAATGAATGAGGGAGCTTCCTCACGAATGATTCAACTAAATTTTTCTCCCATGTTTCCTCTTTTGGATGTCTAGTATGATTCATTGCTTGATAATGTTGTGTACCCATGGCTACAAGATTTTACAATCATGCTACAATAACATTTGGTTGCTCAGGGGGAAAATCATTGCATTTACCATCACATTATGTATTATCATGGTTTCTTTGGGTTCCACTGATTGAATAAAAACATGAAGAATAGTGCGAAAAACAATAATAAAAATATAAAAACCACACAATAAAAAATAAAATTTCAATATATGACACATTAGGTTTTATCCAATAATATTCGTGGACATTTATAAAATACTAGGATTATATCCTATACACAGACATATCCATAGCCTTCTTACTGCGGATTTCTTGTAATAATTCTTAAATGATAACAATATATTTTCTCTGATACCAAATGTAACAACTGGGTCCCAGTGACAATATGTACACCCCCCCAAACATCACCATCGAGTTATGGAAACCCCGGTACCAGAAGTAGCCCCGTCGACAAATGGTCCCCATCCGAGGTCCCATCAATGTGACTGAATGGGTTATTTGACTATTGAATGTCCCCATAGTCGAAAACATGTACATTCTAGTGTGCTTTTTCATCCCTCTCACTCACCCTTGGGAAACTTCATAGAGGTTCACCCATCCCGAACACTACTACATGCCAAGAATTCATTACTATGGAGTTCAAATCAGTTATTCTCCTGAAAAAGAAGATGAAACTTGTAGACTTGTTTCATATCATTTATTCATTTTAACCTTTATCATTCTATTTTGTTACATTCACCCACCCTCCCTAGTGAATAATGTCCTCATTGTGGACTGAGCATCTCAACCAATGTAGTGCACTACACTTAAGGATAGTTTCCTATACTTATACCAGAGATAACAACTGGATCCCGATGACAACACTTACATTCTGCCTTAACATGGATATCTGGTCTTTCATTGCCAGGTACCACCAGTTCCCCCATAAACACATAGTCAACACCATGGGTCCCACCAATGTGTTGTCCAAAAAATTACATTTATATTTTACTTTTTCCACACTCCCACACACCCTAGAAAACTTCCTAGAAGGATACCCATCCTAATAACTATTCTAGGACAAACCACGTGCATTAATGTGTCATTTGACTAATGAATATTAAAATTGTCCAACAATTATCATTTCTAGCGTACTTTGTCCACACTCCCACACACCCTATAAAACTTTCTAGAAGGTTACCCATCCTAAACACTATTCTAGGCCAAACAAATTTAACAATGGGTTTCTAATCATGCAGGCTCTTGAAAAGGAAGGTGCACCTTGTTGAAATGTATCATAACATTTATTCTTTTAACCATTCATCATTATGGGTTGTTAAATCCCCCCTGTAGTGCACAACATATTCATTGTTGACCGCACATATCAACCTAGGAAGTGCATCACACTTAAGGCCGGGTTCATACTATGATACCAAATGTTACAACTTGGTCCCAGTGACAGCACAACCACTCTGAATTAACATGGAAATCAGGTCATGGCCCCCTAAGAACCACCATTTTACCCGCACACACATGGTCCCCAATCTGGGGCGCACCCATGTACCAAAATAGGTCATTTGATTAATTAATATCCCCTGAGTCCAACACATGTTCTTTATAGTGTGATTTGTGTTCACTCTCACGCAACCTGGGAATCTTCCCAGAAGGACACCAATGTTCCCGAATAGGTCATTTGAGAATGTGTTTCCTCAGAAAAATGACCAAATTACTAATAGTTATATAAATGCGTGTTTACATGAGTCTAAAATATGGGATCATATTACAATCATTCACATGAAGGGGGAGTAAATCAGTAGGGAGATCCTCAACCAAGTAATTCCCAGATTTACACATTTTTTGGCCAGTCCATCTTCAACCATATTCTCTTCACGATATGTATGAGTGGAAATATTATTTATACCTTATATAGAATAGGGAAAATCTATTAAATTTCTTTTAATGATAGATGTGGATGAATCTCACCATTCAAAATTGCATTCACTATGTTAATCGAGTCACATTCAATCCATATTTTGTTCCAACCTAGTTTCTTAGTGAAATAAATAGCATGAAAAAGACTGAACATTTTATCTTCTAGAGAATAGGTAATACCACCTCATCAATAGATGCAATTGATTATTGTAATAATATGATTCTTGAAGATGAATACACATCCTACAGGTCATAGATTTTTTAGAAGCGACATCGACATTATTTTTAATCAAACTGGTAGGCGGTGGTATCCATAAGTCATCAAATGTGTTCCGTGCTGAGCGAAAAATTCCATCAACCTATAGATGTCACTGAATCATAAAGTCCTTTATTATGTCGTTTCAATTCCCCTTCAAAATAATAGTTACTTCATGAATAGTATTATGAATCCGTGTCTGGCATGCATTAATGTTGATTGAGCAATTTTTGTGAAAGATGGCGTTACTATTATTCCTGATCACATGGAGAAGCTCATTGAATACGTCTAGAAATATGTTTTTGATTTATTGGGAAATATACATATATACACAACACCTTAGTGGAGCGTTGCGAGATTGTAGAACCATACATATGAACTCAATGATATTAAAAATATATTTCTAGAGAGGAGTGGTAGTGGACCAAGAATGAAATAAATGATTATAATATTCTCTATGTTTATTATAAAGGTGACATTTTGAACAAATGTGGATCCTAATGGTTGGTAAAAAATTATCAGTGGGTACCTTTTTATACGTAATATGCCAAATAAGTGTAAAATTTAAAGGCATTATCCATGGATATTATATTTTTATGATTGATCAAATGTCATTTCCAGAATTATGAAAATTGTTATTGTAAAAAAAATTATGTCCATCATTCCATTTGGAGTAGGATCCCTTATTAGAAACTCATATGTGTTAGAGAAATTATTGTTGTCAATAACATGAAAAAAAATTCATGGAGTCCATTAATAAAAGAATTGATGGCATCCCTATAATATTGTTTTGAAAATCGAAATATATAACAATCATTGAAGCTATAGGTTGTACATAAGTATGAGTAAAGTTTATACATATCAATGATATTTTTGGAAAAAGGATATGTTTAATGATAAAATCAATGAATGATCATAATATCATAAATACCACACTATTTATTTATATAAATGTATATATTATCAATGTAATGTGGTGATAAAAAATAAATAACATCACATCATGGAGGTGATATTCTACACGTATGCACAAATGACATAATAAATCTTTAGTGAATATTAATGGAGGAAATTAAATTACATAATATCTTTTAATAATGATATAAATTTTTTTAATATCATATATATACTATTAATCCATCATTAAAAAATGTATTAATAGTTGTTGATGAAAAACAAATCACCTAATTTTTCGAGATCGTAGATCACCAAACACAAGAAAAAAGAATTCAATTCCCATTTAGTGGAGGATAAAGATTAAAAAAAGATATAAAATTAATATAATAACAAAATATTATATTGGATATACTTCTTTAATGATCCATTCATGTTTAAATAATATTTTATGGTGTTCGATGCATATAAATAAATAAATTAGTGAGTTAATAATGATACCTCTTCATTGTACAACATCTTTTTTCATTACATATTAAAACTAATAATGAGTGAATTCCTTGAAAAACCAAACTCCTAATTCTGGGGAGGGATGTTTTGCTATAATTTTCTCATCTATTGTGTGATAAAAATATTATTTTTAGGTTTTAATAAATGATTTTATGTTTTTAACTATTATTTGATAGATGAATCTACCTTTTGCATTTTCATACAATATTAAAATACTAAAAACCAATTGTGATGTTAAAATGAAAATAAATAAATAATATTAAAATATGAATTGGTGATAACTCTCAATATTCTCAATATATATCATTTGGAATTGTTTAGATCATATTTCTATCCATATCCTTCAATTTTAACCACCGTGAATCCTTTTTACACATACTTTGACAAAAAAAATTTACTCATTGAGGTTCTTGATAGATTCAGTGAAAGTAATAAAATACAATAAATTCACCATGACTGATATTTTAATACATTTAATAATAAATTAAATGAAGACATGATTTCTGGAATTTTATAAAAAATAACAAAATAATATATTCATAAAATATAAATAATGATAATATTAAAATATTTATTACTTTTCCATTAATAACATGAATAATATAAAATATGTTTGGGAAAAAAATTAATACATACCTATTATGTTATATTAATATAAATATTAATTTATAACACTGATTATAAAAAATTACTTTTACCATTTTAATATCATTTGTTATATTTTTCGGTTAATTGAATTGTTACTGCTTCATTTTTTCATTTGAATTTATTGTAATTATTACATAACATAAAATAAAAAAATTATCATGATGAAAATAAATCAATTATGTTTATAATTAATATTTATAGCATAACACATCTTCTTCATATCATCATGTTAGTAATATCATCATTATTAAAAACAAGATGTTGGCATTTTTTAAGTTTTATTAAAGTGAAAAAACATATTACCCACATAAAAATAGAAGAAAATTAAATAATAAATTATTTGGTGTGTATGAAAGAAATTTATTTATAAGATATATCTATGAAATGATTCTTGGTAATTTTTGAGTCTATTTCATTTTATTTGTATATTTTATTACTTAATTTACCCCTTACCTTTATAAAAAAAATCAAACAATTACTATTTAATGTTACCAAAAGTTAAATGGGTACTAATTTACAACTATGGGCCACATAATTAATAAAATTCAATCTATTTTTCAAAACATTTTAAAGAAAATTAGTGGAATATAATTAACAATTAAATAGAAAAATATAACCATAAATTATTTTTCTAAAAAATTATTTTTAATGTTAAATATCACATTATGAGAAATTCACATGTAAAATAAATTTATAAAACCATATTTAGAATATTTAAAATCAAATGTGACCTAATTATTTTTAAAAGTAATCAAAAATTATAATTCCACCTTATAAATTATTTAATTGAAAATACATTTTAAAAAATGGTAATTGTAAAAATTAACTGAAAAATCTAACATTTAATAAAATTGAAAAAAATAACACAAATTAATTTTTTTATGGTTATAGTTTTAATAAAAAAATTATTCATTTTATATTAATTAACTAAAATATTTTCTCAGGAAAAAAAGTTTAAATTTTGTTTTGATGAACATGACGACATCACTAAAAAATGTGTGATTATTACATAAGAAATAAAAAATACACATTAATTAATCAGAACCTTTATTTAATATTCTTAATTTATTTATTCCTTTTATTACATAAAAATTTACTAGATAGGATATAATGGTCATATTAAAATAATAATATTTAATGGTATGCATATGCTCAATGTTGCATATCAGTTACATCATGTGATGTAGTTTTAATTCTTATAACTGTTTTGTGTTACATTGATAGCATAAAATATATAATTTACCTAAATATTCATTTTACCACATCATTATTATTTTCCCCATTCCATAGGTTTCAATTAAATGTATTATCCATGATATATAATGAAGTGTAACAGGTGTGAAGAATTTTCATGGCAGTGTCAATAATTTATTATAGATTAAGTAGTTTATTATATAGTGGAAAAATTCACCTTATCGAGAAATAAATATTAAATTTTATTCACTTTTTTAATTTTCATTGATACTATAACCCTAAAAGGTTCTTTTAATTTATGTATATCATTATTTTTCAGATACATTTCAATTATTGATTGTAAAAATTAGGTAGGTTTAATTCATTTGAAATAAGGTTTATAAAGAAGGTGTCTATCTACACCTAATTCAAGAAATTTTGGTTTGAGGTGTCACATTAATATATTAAATATTATAATCATAATTTTTTAATTAATGCAATTTTATGTTAAAACACTATTCAAGTGAAAATATTTATTTCAAAATATGAAAAGAAATTATCTTAAGGGGATATTTTAAAGACATATAATATTAATAGGGGATATTTTTCATACAATTATTATATGTTCTTAATATTCTATTAATAAATTTAATTTTAATCATCAAATGATTTTTTAAACAATTTTCAATATATGCAAATTTATATTTACACTCTTTTAATTACTAGTTGAGAAGAAATATGATTAATAACACATAATTTTTAAAAATATATCTTTATATAAATGATTTTTTCTATATATTTTAACTTTTAAATTAAAATTAAAATTTTTACAAGAATAAGAAGCATTTGGTTTCACCCTAAATGAAATCGGATATTGGTTACACCATTCTTCTATTTCAAAATACTAAATTCTACATGAATATTTAAGAGTATAAGCTTCACTCTAGTAATTAGGAATGCAAAAATGAGACTCTTGGTATGCTTGAAGCACTAGAGGCCGAGGGGATAAAGATGCCACTTACACGATATTCCTCCCAATAAAAATGTGAGGTGGATTAGGAGGATATATCTGACTCTGAATAGTCTTATCATGAGACATTACAAGAAAGGATTAATTTCCTTCCTCCAAGCTAGGGGAGGTCGAGATCAAGAGGAAGCAATCAATGTTGTGTTAGAATTGGAAGTCAAGAAATTAGAGAAGAAGAAATTTAGCTAATGGAATGATAAAATAAAAATATAGTCTTATAGATTTTTCCATAGAGAATTTCTTTTTCAATGTATTCCCAAAATATTTTTTTACTTTTATCATTTACATGTCTTTCATAAAATAGGTGCAACCTCAATATTTTTTTAAAAAACATATATAAGCTACTAAGGTAGTAATTTATTTTCCATTACAATATTAAAATGATGTAAAAAGGTTTTAAAAAAAGTTTAAATCATACAGAATATCATGAATACAAACATAAATTTTTTATAGGTGGATTAAAACATGAAATCCTATATTTTCAACTTTGTATATAACTACCATTTTTAATTCAAACACCATACAGTATATAAAAATTATTTTGTTAACTACCAAGTAAAATTCATATATATATATATATAGTCCCCACAACTACACTTAAAAAAATTAATTTTACATAGATTATATCATTAATACCTACTCATTATTATTTTAATAAATCCATATTATATTCTATGTAGCCACTTGTTAAAAGAGGTGATCCTAAATCCTTCAGTCTGAAGTAAACTATTTTGAGAAAGAGATAATTCATCAATGTAACTAGTTAACCACCATTGTTTTCAATTACCAAATCCATGTTAATATTTCAAAACAATGTTATAAATTTTAATTATGTTTTGTTAACATCATTATTAAATATAACAAATGATACCACTATAATATGACCGTAAACTCATACCCATTTTATAATTATAATTTGTTCTTTCCTGATTTGTTTCAATCAGCAGAATAAAACATTCCACAGAACCACTTGCAATTTTATAAAGAATAATTATCAATTATATAGTAAAATAAATAAATGATATTATGTAGTAATTTATTTCATTAATATGGTATTAAATGTGGAACATAAAAAATGAATAGTAATTGTAATTAAATATCATATTATCAAAAATATATCGAAACACGCTCAGTATAGATACAATTCTAGAAAACAATACACATACCAACCATTAATTAAAAATGGGAATGAATAAATCCTTCAAGTAAAATTATAATAGTACAAAAACTAATATATTATTTTTGAAATTTTTTACATTGAATGAGGATCTACATCTCTATTATGAAAATTTTTTGACATATAAAAAATTATTAACTCCCATTGAATATAATAGAAACTATAGAACTAATATAAGCTTAATTAATGGTTATAATTAAAGGGAATACATTATTATAGACCTTAATGGGGTTAATAAATATGTTTTTTAATGTGTATTATTTGTTATAAATGTGGTTAATGGAATCTAATTGAAGATGATTATAAAGGTTGGGGTATCTTTTCCAATATCACTTTGAAATAGTGATTTTTTACATTTATACATATATTGGAAGATATTTTATGTTATTTATATAATAAAATACATCTAATTTATTATAATCTATTAATTTTTAATGATTCAATTTATTTTTACAATTTAATTTTTTTATAATAATTAAATTAAAATGATCCTAGTGTGTGGATTAGACCTTTACTCTTCATTCGGTTGAAAATTGTTCTCTTCTACATACATATATATTCATTAAAAATTTTCCATTGTCATTGTCTGTATACAACAATGATTTCTTATCTTAATATCATATTTCCTATAAATTTATTTTTATATTTATTATAGTAATATTTTTTATAAAACCTATAATTTTTAATATCTATATTATTTTACCATATATACAAAAGTGTTAATTGAATATCCTTTTTAATAATATTCAACATGAAATATTTTCTCACCATAATTTTCATTTTTCATTAATAAGATTCCTCACAATGTTTTAATGATTTTACGATGTAATTTATATTCCATTTATACAATGAAATATTTGTATTCAAAATTATTACTATCAAAATTAGATTATATTCCATTAAATTTTCTTAAAAAATTAAAAATTTTAATTTTTTTTTCTTCTGTATAGAAATATGTTAACATATCTTGTGCTTCATTGGGGCTATTCTCAAATGATATCATCAAACTTCATTCTTTTGATGAAATATGATAATTCCATGAAGATATTTTTAGGAAACCTATTTCATTCCCTCAATTTAATTAATATTTAATCGAAAGAAGATTTTTTCTAATTCAAATAGACCATATATGTATTTTATATCGTTAGCTGATGGGTGAGATTGATATAGCACACAAATAGCGTCGTTAAAGACAAATCTCAAGAGATTATAAGGAATGGGGTGTAAACCAACAACAATAAAAAATTATGTCCCATATGTGATTTTTTTCCTTTTATATCACCATAATTCATTAGGTAAAGTATTATATGTGATGAGAAGACATGTATGCTATTGTGGATATCAATATATCAACAATGGAACTCTATCTACAATGTAACATTCATTCTGGCAATGATCCTTGACAAAAATAATTTAAATAATTTCATATATATATGATAAATTATTATACTTATGTTATGTTTTCATGGATCATGATTATTGAATTATGTTTATGTTCCCTAATTACTAATGTATTATTATTTTAGACCAGAATAATTCATTTTTTTATATATCTTTTACTTGTAAATATTATATAATGTTATCTACATACACCAAGATTATGTTTCCATACCCATATGGTGATCTTATTACCACTTATATTCTTCGATTCATAACTATTAATTTTTATATACATAGAATCTCAGGTCATCCCATTATTATACTTCATGATTCTAGGTAATATTAAATTTTATAAAATAAGATATAACATTAGGTTTTAATAGAATGGCTAAAATATATAGAATAATTTAGGTATAAAATATACAATTAAACAAAAACTATATATTCATGTGTATAATTTATTGAGTTTATTATTAATATTCCTATTAAATGAATCCATATTTCCAAATGATATGGCTGGTTTATCTCTTTCAATGACATAACATTTGTGAAATGTTTATATTTTAGCTCTAAATTTTGGAGTGAAGAAATGGGAATCCATTTTTGGTATCAGAGTGAGGATTCGTTATTTTTGGGGACTAGGATATATTTAATAATTTGATAAATCCAAAATCAACCTATAGTGAACCCAAATTAATGATTGATGAAACTAAAATGTACCAGTTTTGTTTCATAATTTTAGAAACATTAGTACTGAATTTCTTCATCATATGATTTCTTAATCTTATTTTTATTTCTTAAATACATGATTAATTATTTTTAATCAATCGTATGAAATAGGGGAAATATACTAAACAACATTATTAATGGAAGACAAAATAAATATTCCAAAAAGAATCTATATAGGATGAGAGTGAGAGTGAAATTATCGTGGATACTCTCACCAAACCCACTCTGTCTAGTAATAATATCTCAAATCATGTTGATATCTAGATTTTTCTATTGAAGGGACATTAATTTATTGAGTTTCACCTGTAGTAATTCTAATCCCCCTTTAATAGAAAACTTAATAAAATAAATTTAAAAAAATCATAAGGATAATTGAAAATATATTATTTGTTCTTCAGTAATCAGAGCATGAGAAGGTTGTCTCAATTATTAATTGTTTGGAATTTGAAACTTTGGAAGAGAATACATTAATCTATAATACATGGAAAGACTAAGAAATGTAATTTGTAGACATAAAATATTTTAAAATGGCATTTTTCAATTAATATTCTCCCAAACTTGTCGATAGAGATGAAGTGATAATTACATAATCTAAAAAATTGTTAGAAGAATATTTTAGATCATATAGAGAAAAATAAACAATATTTTTTATGTATTATTATAGTTTTATCATTTTTCCTAAATGAAATATTAAATTTTAGATTAGTGGAATCAAAACAATTAATAAAAATGTGTTATCTATATAGGACTTTAATAGAAACGAATAGTCACTTTGATGTCCACTTACTGATTAAATAAGCATAGGATACTCTAAGAAATACCAAGTATTTCAGAAAATAAAAAACATTGAGTTCTGAGGGAATCCAGATGATTAGACCTCTGATTGAACTAATAATAATTTTAATATATGAATAAATTTGTGATGAAATAAGGGGGTTATCTTCTTAATGTTATGGGTAAATATTTCACGTTTATAAGATAATTCCATGATGCACAAGATTTACAATGATATATTATTTGGCCTTACAATGAAATTTATGAATGAATGATGAGCCTAATGGACCTCTAACACACAATAGTTTTTATTATAAAGATTTTATATATTTTTATGACTATTCCATCAATAAATTGGTTTATAATGAAAATATTTTTTCGAAACCCTCATATACATTTGAAGAAGAGAAATACTATATAATACAAATTTTTATAGTGGGTTATTAAAATGATATTGAGAATGGTTGATTCAACATCCACTAATGAAATGATAATTTATTATTTTTTATATTTATACCCACTACAATATATTTTTATAATTTTTTATAGGCATAAAAAAACACTGCAATAGCTATATATTTATTTATCAATGAAAAATCCTTGGGGTTTGATGGTTCAGTCCTATTTCTAAGATTCATCAATGATATATGATTGTGTAATTAGTTTCATAAACATTTTATTAGTTTCCAATTATTGTTGTTTTATGTGATTATAGGTATGTATTGACACCCTCAATATATATCCCATATCAACTGTTGGATAAAGAAATTATATATCAGATAAAAAATCATCGTATGATAATATTGTAGTGTAATATTGACATCTTAATCCATATGAAAATTAATTCCCTAATATATGTCTTATTTCATTATAATTTTTGGATTTTATCTCAAATATCCATGAAGAAAGATGAACAATAAAATATTCCTATTATGTGGGAATATGCAAAAGTATTTCTAGAAGTGTAATTGGTGGTTCCCCATGATCATATGGTTGTTCTTATAATAGAACTCATGCTTTTGTTATATGATAATATGTAATAATCCTTATATAATGTACATAATTGAAATAATGAAGTAGAATAATAAAATAAAATAGAATCAAGAAATGTGTTTTATATTCTCATGTAATTAAAAATGGGGTTCACTAATCATATTTTTCAATGAATAACTATCTGTTAATGAAGGTAAATAATTATTATCATTAATGTGACACAATTATAGTCTTAAAAAAAGTAGCATGTTCCCTATTTTGATAACATGATTGATAATATATTATGGGATCATTACATATGAGAGACTAATTCATTGTACATTTATCATCTATTAAGGGTGAGAATGGATGATATTCCTAAGAAAACTATATGTTCAATATTTGGAGACTTTTGAATTGTTGATGAATCCATTGATATTCATAACTCCCACAACAATATCAACTCATTTTATTAATAAATTATATAGACACAATATTTATCAATTTCAAATATTATTTATGGATAATATAATTTTATATCCAATCAGTAGCAAAGAACATGAATATCATTTCCGGACTTCCCTATATAATACATGAAATAATAAACTATATTATAAAATTATAATGTGTGAATTATATTGATATATAATTAATTATTTCTTTTTTACATAATCATAAGTTATGGTATGTCTATGGATCCATCTAATATTGATTTTTTTATTGAAAATCCCAAAAAACCATTATGTTATAAATCTATATTTTTCATGAATTGGATGTATACTATTAACTATTTGAGGAAAATCTATGAAAACTCTCAGATCGAAAAATCATGTTAACATTAAAGGGATTGGTGTTTGTTGAGAAAATTGAATGTCATTAAAATTTCTATGGAGACAAGGAGATGGTTTGTTACTACCCATGTACCCACACAACCATACATTGGAGAAGGATCTCTCAAATGTCATAATGCATCAATGATGGTATTTGTATAAATCATAATGGACAATGAAATAATTGTTTCTTATGCCTCACAGAAATTATTAGTCCCTGATAAAACATAACAGTTACATGTTTTGGAGATATCAACGATAATATTTAATTAATTTTCTCAAGGAATTATCACTATTATTAACAGTGAAAAATATATATAACAATAAATAGATCATGGAATAGATAATAACATAAAAAGTGGCGAACATAATAAAACAAAAATGGTTTCAATTTATCAGTATCTTTGATTACCCAATACATTACCACTATTGGTTGATGAACAATATTGTTGATACATTGAGAAAAAATTACTATACTTCCTTATTCCAGAAAAGGATTGACAGAGACCTAATACTCTTCTATTATCAAAGAATAGTAATTAAAGGGGATAAATATTATAATTTATAAAATACTACTCCACCATTTATCTATATTGATATCAAATAATTTTAGGATGAGGATATGGTCATATAAAAAATGATGAGTAATATTCAAGAGTTCACCAATGAAAATAATAGAATTTTATGATGTGTAAAAGGAATATTTATGGATTTTATATGATAAATAATGTATATATTTTGATTATTATGTCACACCCCAAGATTTCATGGTACACTTATATTTGAATAATACAATAGAATGTGTTGTGCGCAACATCGAGTTCTCACACACCACAGCCAATCAAACTATCCATTATGAATAGTAATACCAACTTTTTAATATCTTATAAATTTTAACATTGAAAATGGACATCATTTTTGGATTCTGAAATATTGAAATTATTTTAGGGTGAATTTCTCGTATTTTTCTGAAAACTATCAATTTTTGATGAATATTGAATATCAATGAGTTATAGTTTAAAACCAAATTTTATTTAAATAATTATTTATTTTATTTAAATATCTTTTAGGTCCAAATTGATATATAATATCTATATAAGTTCAATGTAATTCATTGGAGTTAGTTTATAATAATTTTATCTATATAAAAAAATTATTAAACTACTTACCGTCTTTTACCCACCCCCTAGGAGCATTAGAAAATTTACATAAAATACAATTTTACCACTTATGTGTGTTGAATTTCAAAAATCTTAGAGACATGGTTGATATTAGTAAGTAAAATGCAGTTTAATAAGATGAAAATAATATTTGGTGAATAGTAACCTATTGCTTTTATTTACCACAATTAAAAATATATAGGGTAATTAAGGGTAAAAATGATATTATTATAACCCTAACACAAGACATAATTCTATTGTATATGTTCTATTCGACCAAAAAAACCATAGTAATAAAATGTGATCATTTAGGTCTACATGGATTAGATTAGGACATTTTTTACTATTTAATACAATGAGTAAAAAGTGTTAAATTAAAAATTTAACAACTAAACAATTTTTAATATTGGGATACAAATAAGATAAATTACACTATAAATATTATTTAGGAAGATAAAAATATTTCTGACATAATGGTATTTTATTTATATTTTTATAGATTAAATAATTTAATTTATTTATGACACAATGATGTTGGAGTAATTACCTAATTCAAGAAATATTAAAATAATTGATTTTATAAATATCCGAAAAATATAATTTGAGAGTTTTTATGAATTCCAATAATTTTATAGGTTAATATGACATGTTAGGGTTGGTTATATGAATATTTATTTAAATAGTAATGCTGTAATAAATTTAGCAAAAACAAAATACCAAATAGTGTCAAAATTGACATAAAAGAGTTTTTAAAAACTATATTATATTATTAACTGATATTCTATTCCTAAAAATGTATTTTTTCACAAAAATACTGATATAATGATAGGTGTATCATTAATGTACCACTTAGGGTTCTCTTGGAAGTATTTAGTTAGTTTATTAACCATATAATAAAAAAATACAAAGAGACATGGTAAAGGTCAAACTATTTAACTAAGAGTTAAATCTATATGATATGTTTAACATATTGACAAAAACCTGTATAATACCTATTGGTTGAGTGGTTATAGAACCATCCCCAAATTATCCTTTAAATATTTCATTTTTTATCCATTAAAAACAGAAAATGATTGTATTAGAAAATAATATTTCCAACTTTTCCCAAGGTTCCCCTCACCCCTCTTATACAAGGGAACTCCCCCTTCTCTTTAATTTACACCTTAAAATCCATTTGTCTCGGTATACCCCTACCAAATACCCTCTCAACTTTCATTCTTTTATCCTAGATTCCTTTTTTAGTCATAAAGCCAACCTATGGAGCCCTTTCGATCAAATCAAATAGAAAAACCCAAAGAAGAGGTAAATATTTCATCACCTCTTTCATGTTCCTTTCATCTTCCTCTTCCACTTTCTTTTTTCATTCCATTGAAAAATAATAACTCCAGTATATTATATATACTGTGATTTTATTATAAATATGGTTAAACCATATTTATTATTCTATCCATCCATTGAATGACATGTCACCATACGTGTGTATGTACGACTTACCATCTCCACGTCGTGGTGTAATTGTTATTCAATACATTATTATTTGTATAGTATAATAATGATGTGTAATTGATGTAAATAATAAAAATAACATGATATGGATTTTTTATATATGATATACCAACCGATTATAAATTATTTTAATATCAAAAAAATGATATTGTAGCTCGTGCGTACGTACGGATTATCGTCTCCATGAACGCGACGAGATTCACTCGCCATCATATCAATTCAAGACTAATTATCATAAGATTAGTGAAAATAATGTTTAAAGAAATAATATCATTTCAATGTGAATAATATACATTCTATTCATAACAAACATTACTTACGTAACAATGGAAATAAAGTAAAACAAATCAATTAACACCTGAAACAATGATACTACTGAAATATCACTAACAAAGAAATATTATAAGATCATATATGATATAATATTAATATATATGGTTCTTGAATAATTTAATAACAATTATTTTACCATTTTACAAGAGTTTAACCAAACGTTGACCAAGGAAAACTATAAGGTAAGGGTTAATATCAAAATCTCTTTATTATCCGAGCTTGTTTTTATGTAAATATATACTGGGACCTCTTTATCATCCACATCCATGTTAAATAAAAATTTATTCCAAAACATTATTACTATTTACTATAATATGGGTTAAATTCATTTTTACACTGGTTTGTCTTTTTATAAAATTGTTTGAATGGAATATTTCTGTTGTATTCCAAACAAGGTACTTTATGACTTTTTCGAAAAAATTAAGGTAATAATTTTTTTAACTTATACGGTGGGTGTGGATATTTTCCGCTATGATAACATCATCGAAGCATACCTTACATTCTTATAAGAATATTTTAAAAATAAATTTTTTTATTATAATTATGTGACTCTTAAATGGTTTCAAAATAGAAAGAGATATTTCACTAAAAAAGGTTTTGATTTCATCTATGTCAACATCCTTTTATGGATTTTATGCTTATTTGAAATTGATATATTATGATACAAAACATCCATATTGTATTGATGGTTTTGTGATATGTTTGACTAAGGATGTGTTAATTTTACACCATTCATGGATTATAGATAAAGTATTGACATTTCTTATGCTAGTTTTAATAGGAATTTTTATGTTATGTTTAAACCTTTTGATTTGAGGAATGTATTGGACATAATATGTGATAGGTGGAGCCCGCTATAGCTGCTCAATGCATCAGTATAAAACATGAGACAAACTAGTGTCTTAGAACAAGGCCCTCAAAAAATCTTATTTGTAGTCTTGGCACCAGGCCTTGACTATGTGGTTATGAAGTCTACCATTGTGAATTCCATCATAATGAAAGTGGCTGTTGATATTGCATGTGATTATTCAACTAGTATAATATCAATGTGAATATGTAAATGGAATTTTTTGAATTTATCTTTTCCATATCATGCATATTTTCATGTTTTAAAGGATTTTGTATTTTTCTTATACATTTCATTAAATGCTTATTTTATTTAATGAAATTTTCTACTTTAATGTTATCCTTACTGAGAATCTGACCTCACCCCTTTATATGTTCTATTCTTTCTAGGATTTGAAATTGTATACTATGACTGACTTTCAAGGTATGGTCTATGGGATCTTAGTGTTTTATATGGAAAAAATATTTTTGTAGTTTTCCATTTTATGATGTAATGTAATCATTATGAATGTATCTAGTACTTCCAAGTTTACTAAACTAATTGGTATTTTGAGACTTGATCTTTTGTGATCATGCCAATGATACGTAATAATGAACTGACTTTGGGATTTTTGGGTTGGGGCGTTACAGTTGGTTTCATATGAAGTTTAGTACAAAACATCATATCTAGATTTAGATAGACTATGATTAGGGTACAATACCCTAAGATTGAATTTTAGGTTTAGTAAAGAAGAACTTCCAATAATTTTGGTATTGTTGTGATTTTATGAGTTTTCCAAGAAATAAATCCATATCTGGATACGAGCAGGTAGTGGCGGTTCTGGCATAGATTTATCTAGGGTTATAACCCGAAAACACTGCATTGAGCTAGACTTGAATGAGGACTGTTGCACGACAATGTACCTTGCTTCACTCTTGGTTACGACACTCCCGGAGGATATGCATAGGATAATTTCCATTTTCATTACAAACAATTATGAAGGTTTTTTTGAGTATATACATCTTCAAAGAAATCATTTTTTATGATTACGGATTATATCCATAAACTGTTCAATTTATGTTATGTTTTTTACAGGTTTGGAATTATTTATTTCAATTAACAAACTAATCTAGTTTAAGACATTTCTTAGAAATGGAAACTAGTGGAAGGAATGAAAACTCTATCAATGCATGAACTCCATGTAAGTATTTCCCTCTTGCTGAAGATAATTATAGTGTAGCTAGTGATACAAGTGGTATTGATTAGCTTATCACTATATTGAGACAACTCACTCAGGTTATGAACCATAACATTACCGGTTTGGAGCACCCTAATATACAATATGGAGGATCAATGTTAGGTCACTTCATGAGGAAACAACCACAAACATTAAATGGGGGTATAAATCCACTAGTAGAAGTGCAATGGATAAATTCCATAGAGAAAATATTCCACGCCATGGGGAGTAGTGAAAGAGAAAAAGTTGTCATGGCAGTTTACCAACTCACTGGAGATTCTGATAAATGGTTCTATCTAATTCAAAACACAAAGGAACATGATGAAGTTTAAAATATGGAATGGAGGGAGTTTAAATAAATTTTTTTATGAAAATACATTCCTCATGAAAATCGAGCCGATATGGAAAGATAAATTCTGAGTCTGAGGAAAAATGAGGATGAGAGTGTCGCAAAGTATAAAGCTTCCTTTACAAGGTTAGAGAGGCATGTACAGATTATATACGTAACCCAATAAGTAACATTTATCTTTTATTTGATGGGTTAGAACCATTTATCACTAGAGAATTAGTCTCACAATCCTTGTCTTCATAATAAGATATTGTCTCATGTGCTATCAAGATAGGAAAAAAATTTCTATGTCTTACGACTTTAAAGCAATGCAGGAGAAGAAGAGATATGTTGAACACTCTGGAAATGGAAATAAGGGGAAGAAGAGAAATGTTGAATATCCATCCTATAGTAAATGTGGGAAGAAACTCCCTGGTAATTACCTGATGGGAATGGGAGTATGTTACATGTGTGGTGAAAAAAGCCACCAAACTCATGATTTAGATGGGGAAAAAGAGGTTGTCGATGTTGAATTATAAAACTGTATAGAAAGGGGGAATTATGCTAATGAATTTCTTAAGAGTTAGGGGATCTTTCCTCAGAAAATTCCTAGGGTTCAAGGCCAAGATTATGCTATCACTATTGCTGAGGTTGAAGCTCAAAAAGATGTAGTGGCATGTAATTTAATGGTTTCCTCTAGTTTAGTCAATGAATTATATGATTCAGTATCATCGAATTGTATCATATCTTCCCAGTTTGCTATGAAAATTAGATATTTCCAATTTGATTTAACAAGTGAGTTGTCAGTCAAATCTCTTAAGGGATGTATCATTGCTACAATTTTTTGTGAATCAATCCCCATTAAGGCATATAAATGTTCATTATCTGATGATCTCATTATCATACCCATGATTGAATTTTATATAATCCCAGGTATGGATTGGCTTTTAGACCATGATGTAATAATATATTCTATGAAGAAGGAAATTACAATTTTTTATCATGATAGGGAGTAACTTATCTTTTGAGCAGAAATGTCCCCACATAATTATTATCTAGATCCACACCCAGTAGCTCACCTAAATTAAATTATTTGGGAGGAAAAAATTGGTATTTATGTTTTTTAGGAATGGAATGTTCAAATAGAGGATGTACCTATAGTGAAAAAATATATTGATGTGTTTCTAGAAGATTTACCTGGACATCATGTAGAACATGACATTGATTTTTCCATTGATTTAATTCTTGGTTTGAGGCCCATATTGAAGACCTCTTATACAATGGCCACTGTGGAATTTGTGGAACTAAATAATAAACTAGAGGAATTTTGTAATAGTGGATTGATTCTCCCTAGTGTTTCTCCATGGGGAGCCCCTGCCCTTTTTGTTAAGAAGAATGATGAATCTATGAGGTTTCACATTGACTATATATAGATCAATGCTATAAAATTAATGAACAAGTATCCCCAACATCACATTGATGATTTATTTGACCACCATCATGGGGCTCAATACTTTTCAAAGATTGAACTTCGATCTGGATGTCATCAATTTAGTGTGAATAAGGAAGACATACCGAAAACAGCATTTCAAACCAAGTACAGGCATTATGAGTTTACAGTAATGCCTTTTGGATTGACTAATGCACCCTCTATCTTTATGGATCTAATGAATATAGTTTTCAAGTAATAACTTGATCACTTTGTAGTGGTATTTGTTGATCATATCTTGTTATACTTCAAAAGAAATGATGATCTTAAAAATCACTTGTGTATTATCCTGAAGACACTTAGAAGATATGAATTATATGAGAAGTTTAGCATGCGTGAATTATGGCTTTGGGATATTTTATTTCTAGGAAATATTGTCTCTAAGGATTACATCTATGATTATCCTTATAGGAAAAGAGAAATCCAAGAATGGCAAGCACCGACATTTATAACTAAGATATGCAGTTTTATTGGTTTAGTACATTATTATCGACATTTCGTTCAGAATTTTTCCTGGTTGGCTAAACCATTAATAATGCTCACATGAAAAGGGGGTTAAATTTGTTGGGACTGAATATTTTGAAGAATGTTTTGAATAATTGAATAGAAGATTAGTTAATTATCTTATAATGACTCTACCATTGGGGAATGATGGGTTTGTTATTTATATTGATGCATCAAATAAAAGACATGGCTGTGTCATTTTGAAAAATGATAGAGTTATTGCCTATGCATAATGATAGATGAAAATTCATGAGAAAAACCATCCTACTCATGATATTGAGTTAGCACCTATAATAATTTCTTTGAAGATATGGAGACATTATCTCTATGGTGAAAAATGTGAGATTTATACTAATCACAAGAGGTCGAAGTATATTTTTCGCACAAAGAACACAATATGAGGTAAGAGAGATGGCTTGAACTTCACATGGATTATGATTTCACGATACACTACCACTCGGGGAAGGCACATAAGGTGGCATGTGCTTTGAGAAAAAAAGATCATGGTGCTTGGAAGAATATGAGAGTTGAAATGGATCCTGTTATAATGTATCTAGTAAAGATGGAAATGGGAATAACCATGGAAGTTGATTAATCAATACTTTTTCAAATGGTTGACAAACCATCTTGACTAGAGAGGATAAAGTGTTCTTAGACCGATAATGAAGAGTTTCAAATGAAGATTAAGCTGTGAATTTTGGGAGATTGAGTGAATTTGTGTATGAAGATTGAATTTTATAATTTGTGAAGAGACTTTGTGTTCCCGATATACCTGATCTAAAAAGGGAATTGTTAGATGATGCCCATAGATCAAATTTCTCTATACACCCTGGGAGCACCAAAATGTATATATATTTGAAGGAAAATTTTTTGTGGGACAACATGAAGAGGAAGATTGATGATTTTTTGTCAAGTTGATTGGTTTGTCAACAAGTGAAACCCGGAAGGGCACAACCTAGAAGAGTCATGCAAACCTCTTCCCATACCTGACTGGAAATTGGATGATATCATGATGGACATTGTCAGGGGATACCAAAGACTCCTAGAAGGAATGATGCATTATTTTTCATTTTTGATCGTCTTATCAAGTTAGCAGATTTATGTACTACAAGAGAAGATTTACCACCTGAATGTTGAGATAAACTACATATTAATGAAGTTGTAAGACATCATGGAGTACCACTATTGATTTTTTCTGATTGTGAACCCCATTTTACATCAAGATTCTGGAAAATTCTTCAAAAATCCCTGGATACTAAACATCATATGATTACTACCTACCACCCCAAAATTATGGACAATAAGAAAGGACTATTATAACCTAAGAAGACATGTTGAGATCATTCTCACTTGAATTTCAAGGTATGTGGGATCAATATTTAACTTTGGTATAATTTTCATATAATAATAGATTTCATTCAAGTATTTAGATGGCACCGTATGAAGCATTATATGGAAAGAGATGTTATAAACCAACTTGTTGGGATGATGTTGGTGAAAGAAAGCTCGTAGGCTCCGAAATTGTTGGAGAAACGATGGAAAGGTGATGGTAATCCAAACCCACATCAATTCAGATCAAACTAGGAAGAATATCTATGATGATAACCAAAGGATGGATTTGGAATTTAAGGAATGAGTTTATGACTTCTTGATGGTATTTCCATGGAAGGGCATTATATGTTTCGGTAAAAAGGTAAAATTGAGTCCCAGGTACATCGGACCTCTCAAAATTCTAGAATGAATTGAGGTTGTAGCTTACCTTTTGGCAATGTCACCAAGTCTCTCCAAAGTACACGATGTGTTCCATGTATAACGGTTGTGAAACTACATGCCTAACCCAACGCATGTACTCACATATGAGGAATTAGAACTGGAACCTTTTCTGTCTTATTGTGAAGAGCCTATCAAGGTTCCTGATACAAGAGAAAAATTGTTGAGAAATCGGACGACTCCTCTGGTAATTGCTCTATGGAGAATCCATAAGATGGAAAAGGCAACATGGGAACTTGTGGTACTTATGATGAAGAAATACCCGAGTCTTTTTATGCATTAAAATTATAGAAATTTCGAGGATGAAATTATTTGAAGGAGGGGATAATGTAACAACCCATGCTTCGAGGATATACTTCTCTTTGAATAATACAATATCGTGTGTTGTACGGAACTTCGAGTTCTAACACACCACAACCAATCAAACTAGAAATTATGAATAGTAATACCTAATTTTTGAAATTTTATAAATTTTATCATTCAAAATGGACTTCATTTTTGGATTCAGAATATCAAAATTAGCTTAGGATGAATATTTGGTATTTTTATGAAAACATTAAATTTTTTATGAAAATTGAAGAACAATGTGTTATAGTTTAAAACAGAATTTTTTTAATAATTATTTATTTTATTTAAATTTATTTTAGGTCAAAATAGATAAAAATATATGTATATATATTCAATTTATTTCATTGGAGTTAGTTTATAATAATTTTATATATATATATAATTATTGAACTTGTTACCGTCTATTACCCACCTCCTAATAGCATTTTCAAATTTACATAAAACATAATTTTACCGCTTCTATTAGTTGAATTTCAAAAATCCAAGAGACATGGTTGATATCAGTAATGAAATTGTGGTTCAATAAGATGAAAATAATTTTTGGTGAATAGTAACATTTTAATTTTATTTACCACGGTTAAAAGTAAATAGGGCAATTAAGTTCAAAATGATATTATTATTACCCTAACACATTACAAATTATAATGGATAACATTAATTCGACAAAAACAATATTTGCAATAAAATATGATCCATTAGGTCTACTTGGATTAGATCATGACATTTATTATTATTAAAATCAAAGAAGAGTTAAAAGTGTTAAATTAAATTTTTAATAACTAAACCATTTTTAATATAGGATTAAACATAAGATAAATTCGAATATAAATTTTCATTAGAAAGATAAAATTATTTCCTACATAATATTATTTTATTTATATATTTTAGACATTAAATAATTTAATTTATTTAAGACATAATGATGTTGTAGTAATTACCTTATTAATGAAAAATTAAAATAATTGACATTATAAAAATAAAAATAAATGCAATTTTTGACTTTTAATTAATTCCACTAATTTCAAAAGATAACATGACATGTGATGGTTGGATAGATGATTTTTTTGGATGTAATAATTCTTTTATGAATTTGTCCCAAACAAAATAACAAATAGTGTCAAAATTGACTTAAAAGTGTTTTCAAACAAATATTATATTATTAATTGATATTATATTCCTAAAAACAATGGATTGGGAAAAAGACATATAAAATGATTTTTGTATCATTAATGAACCACTTGGGGTTCCCTTGGAAGTATATATTATGTTTATTAACCATATAATATAAAAATACAAAGAGACAATGTAAATGTCAATATATTTAACTGAGAGTTAAATCTACTAGATATGGTTTATATAGTGACACATACCTATCTAAAACCTATTGGATGAGAGGTTTTCGACCCATCACCTCCATATCCTTTGAATAATTAATTTTTGAGCCATTAGAAATGGAAAAGTATTTTATTATAAAATTCTAATTATAGCCTTTCCTAAGGTGCCCCTCACCCCTCCTATAAAAGGGCACTCCCCCTTCTATCTAATTCACACCATCAAAGCCATTTGGATCGGCCAAACCCTTCCAAAATACCCTCTAAGCTACCCTCCCTTCATCCTATAGGCCTTCCATTAGTCATAAATCCATCCTATGAATCCCTTTTGATCAACTCAAAAGGAATAACTCGAAGAATAGGTAAATATTTAATCACCTCTTTCATGTTCCTTTCTTCTTCGACTTCCTCTTTCTTTGTTTTTTCCATTCCAAAATAATAAATACAGTATCTTATATATACCGTGATGTTATTATAAATATGGTAAAACCATTTTCATTAGTCTATCAATCCTTTGAATGACATTTCACCAAACGTGCGTACGTACGGCTTACCGTCTCCAAGTCGTGGTGTAATTGTTATTCAATACATTATTATTTGGATGGGTATAATAATGATGTTTAATTGATGTAAATAATAAATATAACATGATAATGATTCTCTATATATGATATACCATCATATTATTTATTATTTTAATATCAAAAGCATGATATTGTTGCTAATGCGTTCGTACGGATTAACGTCTCCACAAACATGATGAGATTCCTTCCTCATCATATTCACTGAAGACTAAATTTCATTAGATAATTAAAAATACTGTTTAAAGAAATAATATCATTCTACATATGAATATGATACAACATTTCCATAACAAACATTACTTACGTAACAAAGCATAGAATGGAAAACGAATCAGTTAACACCCAGAACAATGATACTACTAAAATATCATTAACAAAAAAAAAATTAGAAGATCATATATGATATCACATTAATGTATACAGTTTATGAATAATTTAATAATAATAATTTCACCATAATATAGGAGGATAACCTACCCTCGACCAAGCAAATGTACAAGGGAAGGGTTAATTTCACAATCTCTTTATTATCTGAGGTTGTTCTTACGTAAGTATCTAATAGGACTTCTTTATCACCGACATCCATGTTTCTTAAAAATTTATTCCAAAACATTTTTACTCTATAATAGACTATGGGATAATTTTATTTATACCATTTTTTGACTTTTTATAAAATGGATTGAAAAGAATCATTCCGTAATTTTACAAACACGGTACATTATGACCTTTTTGAAAAAATTAAGGTAAGAATGTTTTTTAATTTATACGAAGGGTGCATATATTTTATATCATTATAACATCGTCGAAGCATCCCTTACAAGATTATAAAAATATTTTTAAAATAAATGTGTTAATTATAATTATGTGACTCGAAAATAATTTCTAAATGGAATGAGATATTTCTATAAAAAAGGTTTTGATTTCATCTATGTCACCATCATTTGATTGATTTTAAGATTATTTGAAGTTTATTTATTATGACCCAAAGATTCCATATTGAATTGAAGGTTTTGTGATATGTTTTACTATGGATGTATTATTTTTACACAATTCATGGTTTATGGATAATGTATTGACATTTTTAAGCTAGTTATTATACGAATGTTTGTGTTATTTTTAGAACATTTCATTTGAGGAATGCATTGGACATAATAAGTGACGGGTGGAGCCAAATGTTGCTCCTCGATGCATTGGTAGGTCTCATGAGATCAAAAAGTGTCTTTGCAGAAGGCCTTGAAAAAATCCAATTTGTAGTCTTGGAACAAGGCCATGACTATGTGGTTACGAAGTCTGACATTATGCATTCAATCATTATGAAAGTGGATATTGATATTTCATGTGATTATTCGACTAATAGAAAATTCATGTGAATAAGTAAATGGAATTATTTGATTTTATCTTTTACATATAATGTTGAAGTTCACATTTAAAAGGCCTTGGATTCAGTCTTATATATTTCCTTAAATTTTAATGCTTATTTATGAAATTTTAGGCTTTATTGTTATCCTTAATAAGCATCTAAGCTCACTTCTTTCTAGGTTTTATTTTTCCCAGGATGCAAAGAAGTATATTGTGACTGTCTTGTTGGGATACTGTATGGGATCTCAATTTTTTCTAAGGAAACTATGTTGATTTAGTTTTTTATTTTATGATGTAATTTAAACCTTATAAATCTATATAGTACTTCCAATTCTAACAAACTAATCGGTCTTTCGAGACATGATCATTTGTGATCATGCCAATGACACATAATAATGCACTGACACTAGGCTTCTGGGGTCGGGGCGTTAAAATTTACAAATCCCTTCATTCTCTATTTGGAAGGGATCAATAAATATGTACAAAGATTTAGAGAATCATTTCATATGGGACTACATGAAGATAGAGATTTCAGAGTCTATATCATGATTATCACATTCCCAGTATGTTAATTATTAACATTGAATGTTTATTGGGATAATGAATCTATTTCAGATACTTATATATAAATGTTAGGACATCACCATTGATTTAACTATTGGAATTACTAATATAATGAATTCCATAATTCAATTTTTATAGTAGATGATCACCATAAAAAATACCCATAGTTTATTATTATTCAAGTTTATTTATCACATAATATATTTTCTATGATATAAAAAATGGATTTGGATGGGATTCCTGATGTAAATATATATATTTTTTATTGAGATCCATGTATTTTTAATTGTGTGAGATAATTTTTCATCAATTAAAAGATAAATAGGTGAACTTCAACAATGTTTATCATAATAAATTTAATGGATACATTGAAAAAAGCATTCAATCTCTGATGTTTATTCTCATGTAAATTTCAATCCACATCAATGGAGGTTTAAAACAATATCTTCCCTCTATAAAGTTATTATGTGAAAGTATTTTCCATTATAAAATTCAAATGGAACCATATAAAACTCTATGTGAGAAGAGTTACAATACTAAAACAAGATGGGATGATATTGGAAGGTATAAGTGTTTAAATAATAATCAATGCTAAAATATTGAGGTGAATATTTAACCATTCTGTAGTGAATTTAAAATTCATAGATTCATTAAAATAGATACACATAAAATCATCGATTACATTTTCAATTACAATTTTGAAAAAATATATTCCTTCATATATATCGAGGGAAGAGTTTCTTCATATTTTAGAGCAATGGAATGTTGATCCCTATAGAAAATATACCATAAAAATTATCATTTTTGGTGGATGATATATTACCATCCTTCACATCAACATACAATCTCCAATGTAAAAACATTGTTTCATGTAACTGTTTTTAGTATCTACATACTGCACCCTTCAGAATCATTTAATTCAAATATCACTCAAATGAAACATGATCACTTTTATTAAGATCATATAGTATAAATATGTGGTTGAATATATATATTATAATGAAATAAGACCACTAACTCTGTAAAAGTTATTTTTAATAATAAAATATATTTGGAAGAAATTTTGGATCAAGATACTTTAATTATGTATTTCTACACTAAATTTTATCCATTAGAGTAAAAAATTTCATTTTTAAAATTATTTAAAGGGGATTATGATGTAAAACCCCCGGATTTTAGTATGGATTCCCGCATTAAAAATTCACAATGTTACCATTTTCTTATAATACATGAAAAATTGAAAAAAATAACCATTATATATTTTATTAATATAAAATATTATATTTTAAGAAAATAAAATAATACATTAGGATAATTAAATGTGGAAATCAATAATAATTGTTAATCATAATATAAAAAAAAGCGAAATAAATAATGGATTTTTTTAAAAAATATCATGTTTCCAAATTCAAATAATATTGATAAATTTTTTATTTAATTAGTTTCAATGTTATAATGGAAATTAATTAATTATGTTTAATTGTAAAAGATAAATAATTTATTTTAATGATATGTGACTAAAATAACTACATATTAAATGGGGTTATTTGCAAAAGTGTTATTTTAAAGCAATGCAAATTTTTATTTTAAAAAATAATTAAATTGATATATTTTGAAGGATTATTATTAAATAAATAATTATATTAATAAATTTATTACGAATAAATGAATATTAATTGACATGAAATGGTATTGAGAACACTGAATCTTCAATATATCATTTTATTAAAAAAAATTTCTATATATTTTATAATTTCGTTTACGGATAAAATTACTATATATTAAAACTGAATTGTATAAAATCTTATATAGTTGATTAATAATTCTTTTGAAATTATGTGATTAAGTTAATATCATTCTTTACCAACAATATGTTATTGAGGAATAAATGATTTACCAAGATAATGGTAAAATGTGTTAAAAATGATTAACTAAGTGAAAACGACAAATAATATCCTATTAATTTCTACCTAAATCGAGTGGATGGAGGAATTAATAATCCATATCAATTATTTTATAATTTTAATACAATTAATTTTTATAATTATATCCATAAACAATAAATAATTAATTTTTGTAGAAATAACACTAAAATATCACCTATAAAAGGACACCTCTTATACCCCTCCCAAATTTTTTAATCTAGTTATCCATTTAGTATAATATAATTTTTCATCTAAATGTTTCTTGTAAAATTTTAGGAATCATATGCTCTATGAAATTAATCAAATTTCATTAATTATTTATGATCATGTTTTCTGAATGAGATAATTCTACAAAGTATATTCCACGTTCTTATACTTGTTTTCCAATTATATTATAATCTACACTGCTTATAAATCTCATTATCCAATTTAATTATCTTATATAAATATTATACTTATTCTACGAAAATTATCGTTCTATAATATAAAAAAAATCCTACTAATTTCATTTTTATAACTTGTTCTTATTTTTCTCAATTCAACCATATATATGAATGATGTTATAAAAACATCACTATATCCCTCATTGATAAGTATGAATGAATTTATAAAACTCAAATATTATATTGATGTGTATTTCAAGAAATTAATTTGGTAATGTACATTAAATAATCATTATAATGTAACTTATAGTTATAAACTTTTTTCATAAAAGATAATATTCTTATATTTCATTAACATGAACCATAAAAATTCATTATATAAATTGAAACTAGGATGGAACCAATATTTAAAAAAATGACTACATTATCATGAATAAACCATTAATGATGTACTTATTATCAATGAATGATGATAGACATCTTCATTATGATTCTTTTAAAATATAATCAAAATTAACAACTCTCGTTGATGAAAATTTACAATAATTAACTAATCTATTATTATAATTAATTATAAAGTAAGAGTTTTATAGATAATAGAAATGAATGGTATTATTAAATAATTCATTAATATGGTATTTTTTTATTATATAGGAGTTTAAGAACATTTCATGGGTGTATGGAAAAAAGGTATGAGCTTCTTTTTCCAATTAATCTTTGTACTAAATATTTTATATAATTAAATTTTGATTTTTTAAAATATGGAATTTCACTCTAAGAACAAATATATTTTATTATACAATGGTTATTTATATTATTTTAATTTATTCATTTTATTTTAATTTCATTTGTTTAATAATTCATCCTACGTGATGAAGGAATGTGAAACAAACCTTATCTTTTATTTATATATAAAATCATTATATAACATGTTCATATTGTATTATGAGTGTCCATATCCCTACAGTGATTATTGATTAATAACATTTTCTATTGGACATGAATTGATTTGCAATAGAAGGACATGGATATTAATTTTACACTTTCCATATGACTTATTTTCCATTATCAATACCTTTTTTCACATGTGTGAAAGAAATTTATTTTTTAATCATTTTCTCCATGAATGAATTTTCCTAAATTATTTACTGGTTTTCAATAAGAAACACTCCATCAATGTATTTTTTGTTTTAATAATAAATTTCTATTCCCATTACATTATATATTATTTTCTATATAATTAAACATTTACACAATGTAAATTATATCTCAATTTTTTTAAATGTTATTTTATAGTACTCTTATAAAAGTACATTTCAACTTGTTTGAGATCATTAAATATTTCATATGATTAATTGGGAATATTCCATGTACTGTCCCCTAGGGCCCATGTTGTGACTCCCCCAAGCCCTCCATCCTAATGCCAGGGGTTGGCAACTAGCACCAAAAGGCATATACCTATATCAGGAAGGCATTTTGTTTAAACCTATACAAACACACAAACCATGAACAAAAAAAAAGCAACCACAAAGTAAACTACTATAGAAAAAAAGGTACTGAATGTAAAAGGGTGAAATTCAAGCCTAATTCAAACATACAATTACATCTAAAAAGAGAAAACAACTCCTAGAACATCCATAGAAGATCCTACCTGAAGGCTAGGAACATATCGTCTCCACAACACTTCACATCAGTCCATATCCTATGCGTTCTTCATGGTCTTGGCCCCATCAAGACTCATCCCAGCTTCTCTTCATCTACAGAAGACACAACAAGGTGTGGGAAAATCCCACTCATGGGTGAGTATAATAATACTCAATTGAGACCCCGAGACCGCCGAAGATCTAAATAATTCCACAAAGGTAAACAGAAAATCATGATCTATCTCACAAAGCATAAATTAATAGACACAACTCAATCATAGTATCATATCAAACCATGTATTAGTGATGTATAGAAGTACAGATGATTAGTCGCAAATCTAGACCCTCTTATTCTGTCAAGTGGCACTACTGCTGATGATATAGAATCTGACCCAAACATGATCGATAGGTACTAACCCCCATAGTGACCCAAATATGATCTGACCATCCCAGAGTCGATAGGTACTAACCCCCACAAGATCCACATAGAATCTGAGTAACAAATGATCGGTACGCACTTACCCACATGGATCGCTGCGCGCTGACCCACACAAGATCTGACTCACACATGATCGTTATGCTATGACCCACACAGGATCGGTATGTGATGACCCCAACGGGATTGTTGTGTGCTGACCCACACATGATCTGAGACACACATAATTGTTTAGTGCTGACCCACATAGTATTTCTGGATACTAACCTCCGAATGATCTATCTCCAACCTCCGCCTCACAGCCAGCCACTAGATTCCGGCTCGTATCTCGCATGATTGTGGGAGATCCTCTTCTCTAGAAATCTGATATATTTCAATTGGAAGGAAGTCCTGTAATGAAGTAACATTATGATATGTCACGTCATTAGGGTCCCAACGCAATATATTTCTTGTCAATTGATCACCCAGTATGTATGTAATTGCCATTTTAGTGCTGAGGGCTCGAATGGATTCAGAGTCGATCCAACCCGGCCATACTCCAACATTCATCAAAACTATCTTGGATTATTTCAAAAAGATTGTCTCTCCATTGGGGTCCTTATGTGACAGAAGCATGTCAATCGGACACCTTGTCTGTTAGTTACATCCCATTCCATGAAATTGGGGGCGATTGCACCTCGGTCTGACCTGGCTCGGCCATGACCACCATAATATGCCAAAAGGACCGCTTCCCTAAAGGGATCCCAATGCCACTGACGATGTGTCAAGAAAGCACTTGGTTTGTCAGTTATTGGCATTTATTTATCTGGGGACCGATTGGGTCTAGGCCTGGTCTGACTTGTTCAGAGCGGCCCGACAGAATGGGACTCGAGGTCTATCTGACCCCACCTAGGTCTGGCCCATAATGTGTCGGCTTGGTTCACGAGGTCTTACCCAACAGGGTCAGCCCAGTTAGGTTCGTGGGCCTAAGCCATGGTTGGCCTGGCCCACCGGTTGGGGCTTGGCCAACCCACCCTGGCCTGCCAGTCTAGATCCGCCCGCTTTACCGCGGTCACCAGACGTGCTCTGGTGTCCATTCACGGTATCGTCTTCTCCTACGGCTCTCCCGTGTTGCCGCCGTCACATTGTGACCCAATATTTTATGTGGTCATCGAGTTTGAAATTGATTATCGAATTTCACATCAAGAAATATGTGGTAGAGGGTCCGGGCATATTTCATTTTTCATGCGCCATCCGCATTAGATGATAATAAGCCGATGTGAAATTTAATTAATCATAGAAAACTTCAAAATAAACCCCTACATAGAAAAGACGTTTTTCGACGATTGTCCAAAGAATATATTTCATCTTTTTCATCGGTTCATGATTCGGTGGCACTCATCACCACTCACTGAACTGTTCTCATCCTCCATGTGGTTCACATCATGGTACTTTTCCAAAGCTTATTCACTTGGTGAAGTCATTTCGACACTCCAACCCAAGTTCCATATAAATAGGAGAGGGGGAGGGTGAGTAACACAGGTATAATTAATGGGATCATTTAATTAAGGAATCTTCCTAATTACAACAATGTGGTTACATGAATAAAGGGGATTCAAGCTATTTAATGGCTTGATGTTTCATTGGTCCCACCAACACCACTCATTCGTTTGATAAAAAATAATATAATTACAATATAATTGTTATTTTATTTTTCTTTTAAAAGATCCAAATACTATGTTATTCTCCAGAAAAAATATGGTCGAAGTGAAGACTCTCATAAATGAATCATGGTGCAACAGATTCAACAGTTCTCTCAGATTTTCAATCCAAGCAACGAGTCACATGATCGAAAATGACGCCTGTGCATTTAATAAACGGACCACAAAAAATGTTCAGAAAATTATTAACAATCACCCCCGACTCGGGCCAGTCGAGGTTCGTCTCTGACTAGGGGAAACATTCCAAAATGAATTCGAAGTTACTCTTGTATTTTCTATCTGAGTTACCATTTAGAAGTTATGGATTCTAACAATAAAATAATTTTTATTTACTTATTTTATTTATAGCCAAAAACAAATATCCATTGGTGGCCCACACCTGCCAAAGTTAATATCTTCCTAAAGAAATAATTCCCACACAAGATCATCAATGGTCTCAAATTTTTAATCTGTGTCACTGTTCATCCGTAATAATCATTTGGGTAATAAAATAACTTTATTTAAATATATTATTTACAGTTATACCATTTTTGGGTTTTCTCACTAGAGGCCTGAACCGACTAAACATAAGTTGGACCTATGTTAAAATCTCTATCCTGAATGAAATGGTTCCATCATATTTATGATCTGAGCACACGTTTATGAGTTTTTTATCAAGAAAACCACTCACACATGCTAATTTAAACGTAACATTTTTCGACGGATCATTCTGGGAACTTTGGGCATCATAATCATTTACTATCTAATATGCGGTGTTGAAATAATTCCAAGTAATTAAAAAAATTATAAGGAAATTACCTGACATTAAATTCTACCCACATTAGTGCTTTATGTCCCTGAAATATAAAACAATGTCTAATCAATGAAAATATGGAACTATGCATGAATATGAGCCTATAGCTCCAATGTGCTCTCCAGGAGGTTACCGTCCTACCACATATGTTGCCCTAGAGGGTTTCATCATCCATGAAGGAATCACTCTTGTAGATACACTATCTCCACTAGAATATTTGTGAATGTTTTCCCATCCTCAATGTCTATGTTGCCTTAGTCGATAATGTGTGATGGATCATGCACTTATCTCCTCAGCTGCGATACTTGGAAGACATTATGCACCCGGTGCATCTGCGGGGGAAGATATAGACCTGGAACCACCTCACCCACTCTACTAAGAGTTTAGAAAGGTCTGATGAACCTCAGAGATATCTTGTCGCCCCATCTAGACATCTACAATCCTCAATGGGGTGAGACCAGTAAAAATACATGGTACCTCTCCTCAGAATTGAAGGGTCATTGTCCCCTTTAAGTATAAGACTTATGCCGGATCTATGCTATCTTCACTTGCAAACAAGTGAGGAATCATGATTCAAACTATGCCACTACATCCACAATCCATTTCCACCAGTACTGATTACGGAGGTCCTGGTACATCATAGCCACTCTATGATGTACAATTAACATGAATTTATGGAACCCCCTTCACACCTCCTACAAAAGCAACACTACTACCATGGTGCATCCTATGAAGAGAATTACAAGTTCCCCACCTTCATAAAATCATTCAGGAGACTTTCTTGAGGATAGTTGAGCTTGTCGGGCCTTTTAATCAACGTCCACAAGTTGTATGTCTTGAACTCACTGAATAATTGGGAGAGTGAGAGTTATATATTAGACGTATGATACTCCATCTTTATCCAGGATGAATATACACAGTGTGATTAGCTGATCTGACACCTCAATATGCAGCTGTAGACCAGACCTCCTACTGAGTGTGTCTGCTACCTCCTTCCCCTTCCCAGAAGTATAGTCTATCAAAAATTCATAGTCCTGGTGGAACTCTATCCATTGAAATTGTCTAAGGATTAGGTCCTTCTATGAGAGGATATACCAGAGACTATTATGATCTGAGTAAACTATAAATTGTTCACCCATCAAGTAGTACTGCCACATCATCAATAGAAAGGCCAGAACTGCTAAATCCATGTAATGGGTAGAATATTAATTCTCATGTTTTCTCAACTCTCTTGAGTGGTGGGCGATCATTTCCCTATCATACATCAGAAAACAACCTAGTCTAGTCCCTGATGCGTCATAGTAATCAACAATCCAAACACTCTCTTCTGGTGGCCTCAAGACGGGGGAACTTTTCATTCTCTACCTCTGTTGCTGAATGATCTTTTGAAACATCTTTGACCACAAGAAAGTATCCCCATTCTTCGTCGAATATAATAAGGGTTTCTTTACCAAGGATAAGTCTGGTTCATATCTCTTATAGTACTCAACCAAAGAAGATGTATTTATCCCTTCAGGGAGATAATACTGGAAACATCTTTTGAAAATATGTCCCATGCTATGATACTATTATTGGGAACTGAAATATCAAAACTCATGATACCACAATGTTAAGGCTTGATGACTGAAGAGTGATCAGATGCACCTTCTTGATCATGAGTTTATCATGTTCTTCCTGGGATTCCTTTTTCATGGAAAATGGAAAACCACATTCCAATACTATAGATATACTAAATAATTTTTGCCAAAAATAGTCAATATGAGAATGAAAGTTGGATATCCAATCCATACACAAACTAACATCCTAAGGCCTCGATGCTACAATGAAGAGGTTCTAACTGAAACACTCACCTCAAGGGTCAGATCAATCTATTATCATATATGTTATTATCGAGTCTCCTCCAAACGGAATATCCAGATGTAAGGGTCAAGTAATCAGTTTAACCGGAGACTCTTGGTCTTGAAAAAAATTTATGGAAAGATATAATGATTGATACTTTTGTCGATTAATATGCCAGCTAGTAGTAGACACATATTTTACCTCTAATCATTTCAAGAGAACTTCGGTCACACTCATGGACCTCTTTCTGCTATTCTCTTATCCTATCCTCTATATCTCTGAGCCTGGTTGGGACCACATTGGGGGGTGGGGTGGCTGTAACATGTTGAAATGTATACCACATCATGCTGCTTTCCTAACCTCACTTCCATGTCTTCTACCCTACGTATTCATCTGTCCCTATTACTTACACTTCTTGAAACATTTTACACACCCAAGTCTCTGAGACTACTGTCGCTTTCTTAATTTACCACTGATAACATTCACATGTTGTATCTGCTCTGTAGGAAATAATTCAACCACAAAGGTTCTATTTAGAAACCTAAAATAAGTAGGAAATCACAGAGGAATAGAATTGGCTCAAGTTTCCCTAAACACACCTCTCTCGGAGGTCTGAGCCCTGATGCACTGACTGTACTATATTCATCAAGTAACTGGAATGCTCGGTATTCCTCGATGAATACTCAGGTACCAACATGTCGTCTTACCGATGTTGTAGAATCTCTAGGTAACATTCACCTCCAAGATTTTTATAGAAAGAGACCCCATTACCTGAGGAAGGATCTCAAGCATGTCCATAGAAAATTCATCTCATTGCATGATATGTGTAATATAAACCTTATCATCGTCCTGCTGAGCCCCATAGAAGGCTCTTTACTAGGACCACCATCTGATCGAATATTTCCCGGGCTAGAAGGAAACTCGACCACCTCTTCAAGCCAGTTCTTAGATGCCTATGAGTCAGGATCTCCTTCGATCATGAAGGGTATCTGATGAAAAAAACACGGTTATGGCATTATGCCTATATGTTTCCCCTACCGGTATTGTTGTTTTTAACTACTGACCAAAAGGTAGTTATATACCGTGAACACCACCTGAAGGTACCATCTCGGGAAACAGTCCATGTAATGAAGATTCTTCACCATGTGGACAATAATCATTGTCACACACTATAAAATTGTAGAAGTTAGTAACACCATCTTCTCTACCAGTGTCTCAACATGGTAGAAAACTCTAGCCATATCCTCCTGTCAATCCTCAACTGTCTGGGAAGCTATCTTGCCTAGATACCTCGGAGGCCTCTTCCAATGAAACTTGTTCAATGTGCTCAGTTGGTGTGTAGAATATGCTGGTGGGGATAGTGGAAACATCCTACCTACCAGTGGGTGTATTGTAGGTACACCACACGAAGTTTCCAATATTGTAAGAGGGACCTGCACTGAAGCCCCATCGCTCAGTGGGATGTCAACATGTACTATCTTGGTAATCTTGGGTGCCAGTCTATGTGGCGGCATCCTGAAAGGAAATAGATGCGCCATGGTCAAAAATTTAAACATACTGAGATAATTTTATAGAGATTAAATTTATTACATTTCAAGGAACATGAAATTAGTGTTTTCATGCACCGAGTCAGAAATCAAAATTCAGGGTCCTAGTGTATGGATACATCCCCAGCCACACCAATACTGGACTCCCCGAACTAAAAAACACACTCAAAACACTTAACAATATTTCTCATTAAAAGTATACTCTTAGTTTATGTGATAGAACTGACCACCCTCTGATACCACTTTTTCATGACACATCCCTCAGAGCCCATGTTGTGACTAACCCATGCCCTCCTTCCCCATGCTAGGGGTTAGTGACTAGCTCTAAAAAAGATGTATCCCTATATCAAGAAGCCAATTTTATAACGCTATATAAACACACAATTAATTAACATTAAAATAAGAAAAATCAAAGTAAAATGCTATCATAAAAAGTGTATTGAATGTAATGGTGTAAGAATACAAGCCCAATTAAAAATTAAAAATACAATTGAAAAGAGAAAACCGGTCCTTGATCATCCACCGATGATCCTACATGAACTTTAGGTACATATCTTCTCCACAACACTCCACATCAGCTAGTCTACTCCGCGTACCACCTGGTCTTTGGACCCTCAAGCCTCAACCCAGCTGCTCATCATCTACATAAGACACAAAAAGGTGTGGGTGAAGCCCTAGCAGGGGTGAGTATAAAAGACTCAGTAGTGACCCCAAGATCCCCGAAGGTCTCACAGTATTACACAATGTCAAACAAAAAAGAATTATCTCAATCAAAGAGCACAATCCAATAGGCACATCTCAAACATAGTCTCAACTCAACTAAGTACTAGTGATATATTAAAGTACATATGATGAGCTGCATAGCTATATCATTTCCTTTAGTCAAGAGGCATTGTTGCTGACCATATGGAGTCTGAAGCACAGAGGATCAATAGTTACTAACCCCCAAAATGACCCACATAGTATCTGACACAGCTGGAGTAGATAGGTACTAACCCCCTCAAGTCCCACATAGTATCTGACCCACACAAGATTGGTATGCACTTACCCACACAAGATCGTTGAGCACTGAACCACTAAGGATCTGACCAACACATGATCGGTATGAATTGGCCCACAAAAGATCGTTGAGTGATGACCCAAATAGGATCAGACCCACACAGGATTGATAGGTGTGGACCCATACATGATCGCTCCATACTATCCTCTGTATGAACTCTCTCCAACCTCTTCCACATTTCTAGAAACTAGATTCCCGCTCAAAGCATTCTTGATTATGGGGGAACCAATCCTAAATTCATTGGTCATATTTTACCTATTAAGAAGCCCCGTGATTATGTAACCCAATGATCTGTCACGTCATAAGGATCCCAACGCATAAGACGACATATCAACCAGTTGCCCGGTTTGTATGTTCATTACATTTTAGTGCTGAGGGCCAGGTTGGATTCAGATTCGATCTATCCCGGCTATACTCAATCATTCAAAAAAATCTCATGGAGTATTTCAAAATTACTATCTCGCCACTGGGGTCCTTATTCCATAAACGACTCGTTAATTGGACCCCCAGTTTGGTTGTTACATCGCTTTTTGTGAAATTGGGGGTTGATCGCAACTCAGTTCAGCACGACTTAGTCGGGACTTCCAGAATATGCCATAAGGTCCACTTCCCAAAAGGGATCCTGACTATGCAGGTGGCGTGTGAAACAGAGACTTGGTTTTTCAGTTATGGGCATGAATTTATCCATGGACCGGTTGGTTCTGGGCCCGTCCTGACATGGTCTGACCGGCATGATGGAACTGGTCTCAGGATCAATCTAACAATTCCTGGGTGAACCCCATTTGTGTCGGCCCAGATTGGTTCTTGGTTCCGGCTGTGGTTGGCCCGGCCGGTCATGTGGTGATCCACCCACCCACACTGGCCCGCCGGTCCAGTCCGCATGGCCGAACCGGGCCGACTCCATCAACCTAGAGGTAGACCAGTGCGTCTCATTGGCCCTAAGCTTGTGGGGACATTCATGATCTAGTGGGGAATTTCCCCATGATAATTAAGGGTTGTCCATTTTCAGGAACACATTTTCTCCAACACGGTGCGGTGCGGGCCGCACCCCTACTCCCTACGGCGGCCTGCTGGCAGCGACCGCATCCACCAGCAGCACCTGCAAGAACTACCCTTGTCCCATGTGGCCAGCTTGGGCTGGCCTCCATCAGCCATAGAAGAACACCGTCACACGCTGCATTCCATCGCCCGTGGCTAGATGACACTGTTCTTCCCTGGCCAGTGCAGACAAGGAGTGATGGCGGTTTCTTCCGCAGGTCACAGGACGTGGCCCAGGGTCCGTTCTTGATGTATTTTGCACCTGCAGCTCTCCCACATTTCCACCATCATAGAAAGACCTGCTACATCACGTAATAATCAAGTTGAAAATTATCCCCGATTTTCATATCAATACCAAACAACAGAGGGTCCGTGCTTTATTAATTTGGCACGCTCCCTCTACGTTACATGAAAACATGCGGGAGTGAAATTTATTTCATCAAAGTCATCTTTAAAATAAACCCCATACCTAAAAGTTACATTCGCTGATGACAATCGATATAACCTCATTTGTCTTTGTCATCAGTTCATGATTCATTAGCTCTTTTCATCGCTCGCTAGAACATGTCTCATCCTCCATGTGTTTGGCATCATGGAACATTTCCAGAGCTTCATCGCATGGTGAACCCATGAAAACACTCCACCCCGAGCTCCATAAATATATAAGAGGGGTAAGTTGAGTAACACGCACGGAATTAATGGGGTTCATTTAATGAAGATTCATTTATAATTAAAATGATGTTGTTAGAATAATAAAGTAGTGTGAAGCCATTTAATGGCTTTATGTGTCCTTGGTCCCAACAACAATGCTCATCTTTTGGAGAAAAAAAAATATAAAATAACAATAATTTTTTTATTTTGTTATTCTTTAAAAAGGTCCAAAAACTAACTTCTTCTCTTGAATTTTTTTTGTTGAATTGATTCCTCCCTTAACAGAATCTTTGCACTGTAGATCTTATGGTGCTATGGGATTTTAGATTTGAGAAACGTGTCAAATGATATAAAATTTCACCCGTGCATTTAAAGAACGTATGCTAAAAAATTTCAGAAAATTATTAACAGTTACCCTCATCCCACGCCAGTCATGGTTAGGCTCTACCGTGGGGAAACACATCGCAACGAACACAACGTTACTCTTATATTTTCAATCCAAGTTACGTTTTAGAAGTTGTATATTTTAAAAATTAAACAATTTTTACTTAATTATTTTATTTAAGGATAGAATTAACATCCGTAGTTTCCCGTTTTGGCCAATGTTAGTATCTTTCTAATGAAAGCATAGCCGCAAGAGCTCAACGGTTTGATTAGATTTAAAAATTAAGTCATTGTTCATTAGTTATAAGCATTTGAAAAATAAAATAAATTTATTTAATTTTTTTAATTTACAGTTATTCTATTTTTATTTTTTTTGAATAAAACTTGCACTAACTAAATATAAGTCCCTCCAAGGGTAAAACCGCTGTCTTGAAAACAATGATGGCCTCAGATTTTAGATCTAAGATCTTGTTTAATATTTTTTCTACCATTTTTAGGAAAACCACTGAGGCCCGTCAATTTAAACATAATATTTTTCGACGGATCATTATGGTTACTCCGGGCCGTAGAATCAAGTGTTGTCTAAATTCATAGTATCGAAATAATTCCATATAATTATAAAAAACTATAATTAAATTGTAGGGCATTAAATTATAATCTCTAATGATACCATCTACAATATTTCTATCTATGGTCTATGATAATTTAATATAGGATTTTTTTTTGAATTTCATTTATTTCACGCGAATTAATTATTCTATGATGTTATTATGATTGTTTTCTTATTACTATGGAATATATATGTATTTTTTCATATGAAATGTGTGGTTAAATCCATTTAATATTGAATATATATTTTACTATAAATAATAATTATATTTATATATTATTTCATACGAAAAACCAAAAAACCAATAAATCATTTTTATATGAATATTATTCTGAAAATGTAAGAGTAAAAAATACTCTATTAATGTTATTATTAAATTAGAAAGGAATTCAATGTTGGATTAAAAATCATAATTTTTTAAATTAGAGTTTTTCAATAAATTATCGATTTAATATATTTATATTCATTTTAATAAAATTTTATAATTTATAGAACATTAATTTTGTTGAATGGACTTCAATTTTTAATTTATCATGTAAATAAAATCATAGGGAAATGTTTTTATGTTTTTATAAAATAATTGATATCAAGGTAGTTAGGTAATTAATGCTAATTTTGTAAACCCCATAAATTTTCATTCAAATTTCACCACATTTGAATGAATAAAATAGTTTTGAGATATTTTTATATATGAGAATAAATTTTTATTAATTCAAATAAACCATTTATAATCACTATTTTGTGTTTATAAAACCCATGCTTAACATTTGTTGAATCTTATATAATATATTTCTAGGAAAAATATATTTATTCACATATATTAAAAAATTAATTTTCATAAATTGTAAAAATTTAATGTAAAAAAACATATATTATATTATAGAAAAAATTTATCATAACATTTAAAAATGAGAAAATAATTTTGAGGAATAAATTTTTACTTTCTAAGCTTAATGTTAATAATGTTTATCATAATGAATGTTATACTTTGAAATAATTATATTATAAAAAATGTGTATCTTTTATTTAATATATTGATGTTATCTATTTAGTGTCTTGAAATTAATAAATTTTTTACACTTAAATGAAAATATATTATTAGTAATTTTATTTCTAATTAGTTTTATATAATATTATGAATAGTTTATGTTGTTATTTTTAACATAATTTAATTTTTATTTATATTAATTTCATTAAAATAATTGAAAATGTAATATTATATGAAATTAGATTCAGATTATATGGATGTAAAATTTAGGCCATGAATATTTATATTTTTTGAAATAATATTCCTTATATTTAATTTAAAACATTGATTTCCTGGTTCAAAACCAGTTAACAAGAAAATAACCGAAATAGTAAAATATAAAAATCTATAGTTAAAAAATATAAAACAAGATTGAATTTGTTTCAAAATTAATAGTATAGTGTTTTTTACATCATCTATGCACAAATGTAACTCCTCCCCAATTTTTTCCATATACCTTTAATCATTTAAATTCAATCAATGAAAATGTAAGGTCTATCTAAAAACATCTACGTTCACTACTTATAAAAAAAGATCACCTTCATTGGATATCACCTTCCAATATAGTGCATTTCCTAATCCAAAACACCCCCCTTTGATCTTCTCCACTCTGAAGATAAATCCAATAAGACTTATCCTTTCCATAATAATAATAAAGTATTATTAATTTGTTACCTCATGGAGAGAATCCTAAGGGAGAGGTATTGTTCTCAACTAAGACACCTTGATTATTTTTTCTGCATACACCCGAAAAACTACAATATACCAGAAATTATGACAAAATATTTATTAATTATAAACATACATGTTTCATAGTAATTAAATATCTATTTATTACCATCATTTAAAAAAACTATAAATATAAAGGTATCGTTTCACAAATGTGAGCCCAACCATCACCAAGAATGAAAATCATGATTATTCACCACCACCATAAATAGATCATGTTAAAAACATATTTAAAGTAAAAAATAAGATATTTACAACATTATGATGAGTTTTTATTTGTAACACATTTTATATCATCCACTTAATAGTTTTAAAATGAACAACTTTCCCATGTGTAGGTGGAGACGACTGCCACTACAAAAGTGGTGAATTTCATTTTCTCTCTATTATTTTCCTCTAATATAAAATATTTTAAACTAATATTCAACACCTATTAAAATATAAATTTTATCATTAGGATTATTGAATAATAAAATAATCTTAAATGAATCATTTTTTAACAATACATGATCATATGTTTTTACTTGTACTGGTTTGGTTTAGTTTAACCACCCACTTGAACAATGTTATAATTTAATGTCTTGGATTGAAATGGAAAAATAAATTGTAATGAATGAAACCATTGGTGTCCACATTGAAAGTAAATGATCATACATCCACATCCCTGAAAATTCCTCCATAGGGCATGGTCTAGATACAAGTGTTTAGAATGAATAATTAAAAAGGGAGGCCTTTTCATAATGTATCATCATTCATGTACACAAAAAACCCCATGCAGAATTATAAAGGAATAATAATAAAATATATTAATACATATAGTAAAAACCATTCAGGTAATAAAAGAAATAGAATCTAATATTGTGAGTTTGAAATATGACTAGAAAATGGAAAAAATACACACACACCACTAAATGATATCACAACAACAAAATATATTGTGATAAGGTAAATATGATGGGGGTCTTACTCCTGGTCTAGAAGATCCTACTAACATACATGGTATAATACACCCTTGTATACCTATGCTTCTCTAATTCAATAACTATCCTATATATCAACTATATAAGACACACCGCATTTTGGTAAATCCAATGTGTCATTGAGTATATATATTTCCTACAGGATTCCACAAAAATAATGTGGGTGGTGTATAATATGGGATAGATGTTGTTATAACATCACAAAGAAATAATGAAATGAAACACAATTAAAGACACACAGACACACACACACACATATATATGCTCACAAAAGAGACAAAGATGAGAAAAATGATATCTCCATATGATAGCACATCCGAAGATGATGAGTCTCCCTACAACTCCAATGGTAAGTCATTGATGCCCAACATCTCATGTGTCTGCCTATGGATGTAATGAGATTGGCCCACACCTCAACACTTCTCTTAAGACGGAGGGCGTTCATTGTCTTATATATAAATGTCCAACTCCCTAGTATGTTATGGGGATTCAAATTATTTCATAGATGACCCTCACCATTTTAGGTGTGTAGCTTATCTATTTATGAGTAACAAATATAGTGGGGAAGTATCCCCTCTATATATGAAAAATTATTATGGAGGACCATTGTTCTCTTGTGAGATAGGGGAGTACAATCTCTATAGATATAAGACATGTACCCTCAATAGGATAGTACAACCTATGTATCTTTATAATAAGTATGGAGGACCCACATCCTGGTGTAATAGGGGAGCACCATCACCATGTTTATAAGAATCATAAAAACATATGGATGTACTAGGTCTGTATATTTACAATTAGTATAGAGGACCCACACCTAGGTGTGATTGGAGAGTACCATAGCCATTTATAGAGGAACCAAACCTAGGTGTTACAGGTTATTACTGTCTTAATGGATAGAGAAATCATTTCCATTCGTGGGATTACCACATCTATATCTATATAATAATATTGGAGTAACCATTACCAAGTGTGGAATGAGAGTACCATTCTCATAGATAGTGTAACTACACACTAGTATAATAGTGGTGTACCACCTCTTCATGGAATCATTCTATTGATCCAGGTATAACACTACCACCATCATGAATTTCACTAAGACATGACATGCAAACATCATCTCACATCATTACTAAAAATATAAGTAAATTATTCCATCACATTCTATATATAAAAACATTTACCGTAGGAAACTGATAGCCAAAATATGAGTCAAAACAAAAGTGAAACATGAAAATGATTTTTCATTGGAAAGTATATTTAATTAATTGATTTCCTCATAGAATATGATCCTACATCATTTCATATCCATTTATCCATTGATCTAGTATTTTTTTCATGCCACTATATGCAACATTTATGGCCCCCACAAAATGGGTGTCAGACACCTGTGGCATGCTCCTGTTCTCCTCGACATTTTTGTGTCCTTCAAAATATCCCAACGTACATTGACATATGCCAAACCATGTACCTAGCCATTTCCAATACTACGTGCATTGAAATCTCTAATCCCATTTAGTTGGTCCATGGACCGGTATCAGGTTGTTCCATTCAATCCATTCATATGTACTTGGTCATGTACCTAGTCGTTCCCAAGTATCTGAATGTTCCCCTGTAATCCTAGAGTATATGGTTTGTCTCCCACATGGGATCCTTGGAATGTGTAGCTGGAATAAGGAATGGATACTCAGTGAGGTCATATAGTGTGTGGCCCTACTAAATAATTTGTATTCTTTATACTTTTCATGAATCGTAGTATTTTTTAATGGGTGACTACACAACATGCGTCCATCCCATTACATGTCATGTAGTATGGATTTTTATGACTGTTTTATAATTTATTAATTCACTAGATCTATAATATCTACCATGAATACATACTAATGATGACCAAAAATAGAAATTTGTTTCATCCATATATAATTTCATAGCATTAGGCTATTAGGAAACGAATTTCCAATCCTCTAAGTGACTCTTCCACATTCCTTGTTCGTCTCTCGATGTTGTTTCAACTACAGATACAAGATCTAATAAGTATCACCTAAATTTGAACCCGATCTACAGAAAACCCACTGATCCAATCATTTTTAGCACATCTAAAAAGATTCAATGGTTTTTAACAAACTCAAATCTATCGTAAAATGTGAAATGTTGGCCATGTATACCAACAATTATGAATATAAGTAACATCTGAGGGAAATAAACAAGAAAAAACCTTCATCAATCATTGTCGATGTGTTTAGGTGACCTATTGTAGATCATGGATATTTAAGACACTAAAAATTTCATAATAATTGTCTATTAATAGGATTAATTTTCTTTGATACATGGGATCATTTAGAGGAATAAATTAATAAAACAACATATAATAATTGTTAATATCATTATAAATTTTCCAATCATGTGTGAAAATAAAATTTGATGAGAAATAATTCAATTATTGATTATTCATTGGTGAATAACTCATTATATGATGATGAGGATGAACTGATGTATATATTTTCAAAAATCCACCTTGATTCGGTCATCATCTAATCATGATCCACCAACAATGAATGGTGAAACCTCATATGAATGATCTCAGGTTTGTTAGTATACCAAATGAGATTCTCCATTAAAGTATACTTATATTGGGAAATATATTTTGGGAATTTAATTAATAAACATAATAAATTTATTAGTTAATCCACTTAGCATACCCTCCATAAAAATCCTCATTCAAACATCTGGTTCCAACAATCATTTGGTCTTTTCTATAGTGAACCTCACACTTCAATTTAATCATGGTTTTATATTTTGGATTTGATACTCTCGTAAAAATGTATTCCATTCTATATTAATTTTTTTTCATTTGTTATATAAAATATATGTAACATTATTATAATATTACTATTTGGATCACTGTTCCTTGAAATATTATGCATTCTCTTCCCATTTCTATAAAAATCATTTTTATTAATTTCAATGTCTTAAAATGAAAAAATAGAGTCCCTATATTTTTCCCAAATCGAATATTTTCCTCCATGAAAGTAATAAAAAAATTGAATATGTGTGGAAATTTAGCTTATATCTTGCTCCCTCTCTATGAAATACTTTCCAACACGCTCCCATGATTCCATAACACATGATCTAATGGAATGATCCATACTTTTAAGACCATATCATCCCAACACTCAATAAAAAATGGTTACTCCAAGAAGGTGGATCTAAAATTTTTTTTTCTACCCACCCAATCAGTAATGTGAGTGGGATACAAGATATAACTCCTTATATGTGACACATAGAAGACGTATTGAAACACACTTTAACAATAGGTGAATGGATATGTTGAATTTATCCTCTCAAACCCTCCAGATGATCTTTAATGGATCAGTAATTCTTATTGATATCTTCCCTCCCTATATGAATAAATGAAATCATATTTATGGATAGTCTATTAAGGAAACATAGTAACTATACTAAAACTAAATAGTACTATGAAACCAATTAGAATATTATTTTTGTCATCATTAGGCTATCCTCATCCCCTCATAGATCACCTGGACCTTCTTTGTCACCTTCTACAAAATCAATGCCTAATAAAAGATGTCTCATCGATCATATTCCAGAATATTTTGGATCATTAGGGTCTCCCATAAAAGGAATCATAATGTTTCTTACTGATAGGAGATTTATAACTTTAATTTGAAAAAAATAATTTCCAATGGGGGGTGATCCTCTAGTTCCAGCCGAATTGTAATACCAAATCCATCAGCATACCATCCCACCCATGGATAGTTAATTCAATATGCCCATATTTCAGGTAGTGAAATGTAGTACTAGTACTCATCAATGAATCAAATATATCATGAAATACTCTCTACAACAATGAAATTAATTGATAATTATTATTAGTATCAATCATAGAGTGTACCACAAGAAGAAATATGATTTTCCTCACATACACCTAACCCAAAATATCCAACATACATAAATCCATGAATGTATGGAAGTTGACTGATGTGGTAAGATGTTCCAATATATGCCAGATGGAATCATGGATTCTCATAGTCTCTAGAATCCCCATAAAATAACCCATTGGTATTCTATCACATTCCAACAACAATATCTACTGAATCAAAAACATACCTTCCAAAACATGGTACTCAATTTTCAACTACTCACATTTGAGAAAACAACAGACGAAATCATCAATGATCCACCACATTACATCCCACCAAAACTATCACTATAGGTCCCTGTACATCATCACTACAATGGTATGTACTACTATTATAGAGGTGTTAAGATTACTCATCAACTCCACTAAAAATTTGACTTCAAACACCATCTCTGCCTATAAAATGATGATGTAATTTCCTCCTTTATAATATCCATCTTCTGAATATACATTGGATATCTCATTACATAGTACCTCATAGTCGGTGTCCCCAAAATGAATCTCCATCACATGATGAAGAAGCATAAAAGTAAATTCCATCAATTAATAATACACGTCACCCCTCTCTTCTACTAGGGTCAGCTATAATGAAGCCAACTACTCAGATGCCTCTTCCACTACAATATAAAGGGTGATCCTTCTATAATAATCTACTACCAAATTTCCAGTAATATGCATATAAACTATCTCAATGTCATAGTATAATCAGAACTCCATCCATCATCTCAAAAATATTTTTAGATCTAAATCAATTATGATATACATATGTCATGGATTTTCCTAGAAAACATAAAATAATCTCCCTGAATATAGTGCCACCACAAGCTCAAAGTGAGTACTACAACAACCAACTATATTTCGTGAGTCACATTGTTATATATGTGGGATCTCAACCAACTCAACCTATATGTGATCAAAAACTTACGCAACATAAATACACATTTCAAAATATCCCTAGAGAAAACATAACACAATATGTACTCTAAGCCCTCTACTAGTATAATCAAAATAGGACCATTTGTCTGTCGTATCCTTAACTCATCAAAGTCTCTCTGACAATAATTAGTTCCATTAAAATTGTATCATTTATTCATTTGTGTAGTAAATGTGGATTAAAAAATATATATTTATTCCATGAACCAATTGAAATAGACATCCATTTTACGAAAACATCACACCTTGGTCATGTTGTTGGTTTAATCCCAAATGAACACAACATCAACATTCATGAGGTTTATATAAAATAATGGATTAGAAATTACCAATCCCAAAATGTAAACCTTAGGGACCCAATAAAACCATTTAAAGATCATACCATAATTCTATTTCCCATAAATAATGTCTATGTATGTCCTTGAATTCCCTAAATTCTCAACCACTAATGTAGAGTAAATGAGTATGTCGTCAATGAAGACAAAAAACTTGTACTACTATATATATATATATGAAATGGTTCATTGTAGATATAATCATATAAGATGAATTCATCACATTTAATGGAATAACAAGGAACTCATAGTGTCTAAAACAACATTAGAAATCTATTTTTGGAATATCCTCATTGTGAACTATCATGTGGTGGTAGATGTTCATGACATAGTTCTATGAGAACCATATCACACCTTGTATGTGATCAAAGAGGTTATAAATATATTGAAATGATATTTTTTAAAAGATTAGTGCTGAAGCCTCAATTATTATTAAAGAAAAGTGAATACCTCTTTAACTAGGTTGAGGGAGGCCCATTACATAGTCTGATGGCCTAGTGGGCATTTAGCCCATTACATGTCCCGTTGGCCCAAATTTCTGGCCCAAGTCCCATTCCATGAATAGTACTGCTACACTACAAGTCGGCTACAATACCACATAGTACCCACCACTACTACTGTTCCCTACCACCGATATTGTACTTAACACTGCTACAGTTCCCTTTACTGCTATAGTGTTGCCACTGCTATCGTACACTATTATACTACTACAGTACCTTCACCCAATTGGTTTTGAACCCCCATTTTCCTTTTTCGATTACAGGGTTCTTACAACTATGCCAAATCAAAACTAAAAATACATTGAAATGAGTAAATATTTCTTATCATCGTCTATCTAAGGAGTTGATAATAATAAAAATTACATAACATTTTATCAAATTTTTTTTGGAGAAAACTCATATATGTCTCGGGGGAACAATGGATCTGATAAAAATTATCCATCAAAAGTCCTCCAATTGCACCATTAATTCATGTATATCGGTAGTGTAAAACCATTATGCCCCCGAAAATATTAGAGCAGTACCAAGGTGCATGTTGATTAAAAAATCAATATTCTACATTGGAGGTAGTCCCTAAATTTTCTCAATGAAGATTCCCATAAATTACTTCCACGACTGAAGGTACCCAGATGCATGAAGATCCCACAATTCCAATTGCTAATGTCACTAACTGATTGTTAATGGGTAAAAATTTCCTTCTCACAATACCCATTTACTATTCTATGGTACTCTCTCTCCCAAAAAAATATAATATCATCTCCATTTTTTGGAGGCATCATACTCATTTTTAGATGTATCCAATTTCGTCTTGGACTATGGAAAAATAGTCCACACCTACGATGATGTAAAAGTTATCATCATGATGATATTGTGGTTCCTATAAAAACCCTTCAACAAATAAATATATATATTTGATATCAAATGGTAGTTCCCTGTAGGAACCTGATGAAAACTTTTCAGGGATATTGTCTCAACAGAGTGCTCCATCTCTAACCATATGACTAATGAGATGATGAAAGAAATTGAACATGTTTCTACTAGTAATAAATTATGCTTATAACAATCCTATATCAAACCTATCACCATCTCATGAGATATAGTGTAATATGACTCCAAAGCATGAAACTACAGATGGCACCAACTTCTCACTCTCTAGGGCTAGAAATGGGATGTCTGGTGTTGGTGGGGTTATAAACCCATAATATTTTACACCAATAGTATCTTCATTATCGAAAGAAATCCCTTCCCTTAATCCTATACCTCCTTCATGGGGTTTATCATTTCCATACATGGGAGAACCTAGAACATGGACATACCTCTTCCACAATGGTCCACCCATTGTCTTCCTACCCTCCAATGCACAATGGCTCAGGAAATCATATCCCATATTACCTCACCCATCACATTCATAACATCATCCCAATTTAGGATTCCCTTTTCCAATATGAATTTACTAATCGACATGACAATATTCCGGATTTTATCCATCAGTACACCACATGTTCCTCGACTCTAGTTTTCTGCCAACTGTTGTAGAAGAACCGGCCCCAGGATTCCTTCTAACAAGACCAAGTAGATGATTTTATTTAGATAGATTGATCAATGTCCCCATCACCCACTCCATCACAACATCAGACCTGGGAATGATCTTGGGTATCACAATGGAAAATATGTATCTTCAGAGACGTTTCTCGAAAATCCATGCTCAGAATTAAAAATCATGATTCATGTCATGGTAGAAGAATTAGGTTTAGTAAATATTGAAAAATTATAAAATATCATTAAAAAATAATGTATAAAAAATCATTTGATTCTTAACTATGAAAATGTATAAGGGTTTATGCTCCTCATGGAACACATGATGGATGTCAGACCATGAGATTTTAGACTCATCATGTGTCTATATGACTATAATAAACTATCATAATTATAATCCAAGAAAAATACTAGGTTTCATTAAAACCATATAATAATTCAGGATATGATTATGTTTTAAATATCATATTAGCATCGTAATCCAATCCCCCACTTCCAATGGATTTTTCTCACAATGGAAACTCAATAGACCCTAGTGCAAGAACATCTGGAGGGATCTATTCATAAATTCATACCGATCCTATTATATGGATATATTCGATGGATTTTCATGATGAGGTGATACAATAGGGGTTCCTAGAGGAAATATCTCCAAATATAGCCCCTATCCTGGGGCCTCCCCACTCATTGAATCTCTGTCATGATCTTAAATCGTTATGTTATGTGGATATCATAATTGAGGAATCCTAAAAGTAATCAAGTCATACCATAGTCATATGAGAATATATATATAGGGATGTGTCTTAAGAAGGACATTCAAATGACTTCATCCTATAAGAATCATCTACCAATGATACCTCCGACCAATATATTTTTATTCCAGGATGATGAGAAGGTAATAATAGTCCTGGTGAATGGATATAGAATCTAATACACAAACTATGTCCCTTGATTTGAGAGATTCACTTGAGACACCTTGACGCTATTTCTATAAATTCCAATCCAAACCTCTTTTGGGAAAACATCAAACAATTTTCCAGGTTCAAACATCCCTTTTTACCAATTTATAACCACCCAAAGAACAAGAACCCCCTAGAAAACAGAAGTGTTGGTTCTAGAACCCCATGTTAGCAACTATAGTCTTGGTAGAGTTACAAACATGTAGGAAATTTAACTAAAATTGGAGGCCCTTCACTAAATTAGTTGTACATATGCACCCAACAATCAATATGATGATGTGAAGAAGAATAATAATAAAATATAGTCACATATTTAGTAACAAAAATTCATGTAACATTATATATGTAATAAAGAAGGGTAAAATTGTGAAATCTAAAAATTGAAGGGGAAAATTCATCCCCACTCATAAAATATGTCCCAGCAAGAAAAAAAATAGAATAATTTAAATCTATGAGATCTTAACTCCTAGTATAAAATCCTTAACCTCTAGTCATAGAAAATATCACCAATGTATCTCTATGTTTCCCTAATGACACCATTAACCTATCAATTATTTGCATATAATGTGACATGCAAGGGAAAAGCCCCTGTGTGGGTGAGTATATAAATTCCAATAAGACACCATGAAAATGGAGAGAGATTAATAGAAGACATAATAGAAGTAGTTATATCTACACAAATAAATAGGGTAGGGAAAAATAATTATAAATATATATATTTTTTCTCATAAAATAAACCTAGAAAAGAGAGAAATGGGATCTCCATATCACAACATAAACATGGATGATTAGATTTCATGCTTCTCCATTTTGTCATCGTCGATGAGAAAAATCTCATGAGTATCTCTAAATACATCATGTGATGGTCCCAAACAGCTACACTACTTAATATCCAAAGGCATCACAATCTATAAGGTATATTGGTCCCACACCATGATATGATCAGTGGATTTATCTCTCTATATAGTGGACCCATACCTGTGTAGTGGAGTTCCAAAACCATGTCTCAGTGTACAATATGTTGTAAACAGTCCTTATTATGATAGGGATAACGTCTCTAGAGATGGAGGACCCACGTTCTGATGTGGTAAGGTATTAATGCCTCTATATTTGAATAACAAGTGTGGAGAACTCAACCCTAGTAAAACATGGGAGTACCATCACCAGGGATAACCAGATCGTTCCCTTAAAAGGGGAGTACCACCATTTTATATTTACCATAACTATGGAGGACATGCTCTTAAATTTGAATGATGAGTAACATATTGGTCTAATAATAATGATTAATCTTGTGGGGGAGTACTACATCAATATCTATATATTGAGTATAGAGGACTCACGTCGTGTTATGACATTGGAGTACCATCTCCTGGGATAAAAAATCTATGCCCACACATGTGAGTAACACGAATGTTAATGTACAATGAATATCGGTTAACCAATCCCCATTATGAGAGTGGAGTACTTTCCCCAAGGATTGATGACCTTCTCCTTAGTATGATCGGGGTGTAAAATATTTTCCTAGACTCTCTCTATTCATCTTACATGAAAACATCCATAATTGGGTGTTATTTATGGATTTTTATTATTTTAAAATATAAATTTTATCTCAAAATACACTTTAATGGTTGTCATCGCATATTATAATAAAATCAGATGTGCCACTCATGGGAAATAGTATGAGTAAAAACTATGGAGATATAAGATAATAGAATTTTAGAAGAAAGTATAAAATGTTTATGGGAGTCCAAAAAACATGTGATCCCACCTCATCATCTAAACATGTCTCTATAGACATATTTATAAGGTAACATCATCATATATACTGTTTACAGGTCCCATATAGTGTGGCTCAGCCACCATAGGCCTTTCATTGTGAACCTTATCATGCATGTGTCCATTAGGTCATGTTTATGTACCTAGATGTGTATTTTTTCATTTCCAATTCAGTGTACCTAGAAACATCTCATCTTGGATACTAGCCATGTCAAATCCAATTTATTTGGGTCATGTTCAGGTATCTGGCCATGTCTTTGAATCCGTGCATGTGGCCTTTGACATCTACCTTACCTTTCCCAAGTATTGGCACATCCACATATAGTCATAGACTACATGGATTATCCTCCTACACGGGGTCCAAGACATATTAGCATGATTATAACAATGATAAATGGGGAGGTTTATTGGGTTATGAGACCAAAAACATGGTGTGTTATCCTTATATTTATCTTGAAACACTAGCCTCTATAGACGTGCGACTACAAAACATGGGTCCATCCCTCAACATGATTTTTAGTGGGGATTTTCTATTAATGTTAGATATTAAAAATGTATAAAAAATCTGGTTACTATGATTTAAATCAAACCTATTTACCACTTGAAAATTAAGGTAGTCACATCCATCCATCATTTTGTGGCATCATGTGGCTGAAAAATTGATTTCAAATCATACTCTCAAGGATGAAACACACCTCTTATTCATCATGGAAATGTTTATTCTCTATATTCTAGTTCTATGGAGTATTTCTTATTTTCAATCCTATGACATGTTTAAAACATTGGTCGGGTCATTTTTCACATATCCACCATGTATATAGGTGTTCGAACTTAGTATGTCCCACACGAGAATGATGAACTATGACCCCATAGGCCAACAATGAAGAACATGATGAATATGTCGGGGAAAGGAACAAAAAATGGTTAATTAATCATTATTCATGATTTGATTTAAAATTATCTTATTTAAAGGGATATTCAAGATGAGAAACATGAATAATAATGAATAATTTGAATAATCAATTTAATTCAATAAAAATTCCCACAAGAAATAATAAATCTGCCACAAATAAAATAATAATATATAATAAAATTATAAAACATTTAATCAATGGAGTAAATATACATTGTAGATACCTACCTTTTTTATGTATTTATAATTTCTAAGGAATACATTCTACAATTATAGAGAAGATTAGCTATGTTTGGTACATATCAATCCACCTCGACCCTGTCATTTTTTTGTCTTCATCCTGTAATGATGAAGGATGATACCACCTCCCAATGATACCATGGTTATATGGATATGATTGAGTATTTCACATAGTAGTCTCTTTATAGATAAAATTAAATTTTGTTCACAAAATGAAATAATTTAATTAATTAAATATTTAATCAATCCATATAACACACTCCTCAACGACTCCCTCATCTGAATGTCTAGTGCAGAACAAGTTTAGTCCATGCCTATTGTAAACATCACACTCCGGATTTAACCATGGTATCAAATTTACACTTAGAGACTGCAATTAGGATTAATGACACTATCTTTGAAATAATTTATCACTATTATATACAATATATTTTTTATTTTTTAAAATGATAATATTTGGATTACCGGGCATTAGAATCTCATGCCCTCTCATTGTATAGACATTAAAATATTAAATGATATATTTCAACATCATATAAATAAATAATATATTCTCTACATAACTATAGATTTTGTTATATAGTAATGATAAGACAATGTTTCTTTTATGTTTTTTATTGGAAATACTATTATTAAACCCAGTATTTCTATACAGCCATTTTAATGATTATAACATTTAGAGGCAAGATCGTCACCAATTTGGCAATCATGAATAATAAACTGAATAGTTATGAATTTAAATTAAAATTTTATAAAAAAATAATAAAAAAATATATTTCAATACCATTAATTATTTTAGAATGATTAAAATTGGAAAAAATAGAACTATTATAATAACATCCAATGATGAAAATAAAATATAACGAAATAATATATTTTAAAAAAATATTAATGATGTTAATAAAATGTAAATTATATGTATTTTTTTTAATTCTGTGATCATGTAAGCTATTTTTTTATAATGGTGTTTAAAGAATATTCTTTTATGTGGTATTTTAATTAATAATTTTTTTCACTCAACTTTTTTCTATTGACATATAATGTTTTTCAAAAACTTATTTCCTTTTGGTGGATAATAAATTTGAAATGGAATTCCTTAATCAGAACTTCTTATGAAATATAAATGATTTCCAGGATGATCTCATGCTTTATAATCCATGTATTATCAAATAGAATATTGGAATATTGTAATGATTTTTAGGAAATATAAATTCTCATTCATTGAGTTATGATAACACTTTTTGAACATGTTTCATGTATGTTTCTCACATTATTATCTTGAATATGTTATGTGTAATTTTATATTTCATTACCTATATTCCAACCCCCATAATCCCCTTTAAAAATTTATCTTTCTGAATTAAGATATTCATATGGTATTTGGTTAACTCACACATCCATTATATGAGTTAAAATATTATTCTTTGATTATCAATATTTTATATTTGATAAAATATTATCGTTTAGATTTCATAATAAATATATCATTTCACTCAAGCTAAAATTTTCTTATTATCTCAATTATTATTTCTCAATGAATTTGATTTTAAAAAATGTTAAGTGATTTATTAAAAAAATATGATCCAGATTTGGGATATTATTCATTCTTTTTTATATTGATTAATCCAATTATTTTTTTCTATTATTAAATTAAAATATAATTTTTTGTTCACTCATTTGACCTTATAGTTTTCCATTTGAAAATATCAAATACAAATTTTATTACATCTTTTTATGATATTTTTTCAAAAAAATTAGTAAAAAATTTTAAAATTGTTTTTAATAATTTAAAAATTAATCATTTTAACTTTCACCATATATTTGTTTTAGAAATAATTAATTTATATTAAAATTTACATTAGTTGTAATTATTTATAAAAGTATTTTTTTAACAATGATTTAATATTACTATGTTGAAATAGTTATATACTTTTCAAGACTTCAGTATTAATTTTTTTTAATGTAATTGATTTTAATTTTCATCAGGCCACATTTTATAAAAAACATTCAAACTGAATATAGAATTATATTTTAACTAAAAATAATGTCATTTTCTAAAAAAATTTGTTTTTATTATTTTTTACTATTTACCTATAATGTATTTATTTACATGGAAATTATATTATTGAATTAGAAATTAAATGATCAAATAAAATAATCTATTGGTCTTATTGATTTTTGGGTATCATCTATTTAAATTATTAGGGTAAATGAGTAGATACAATCCAGATATGTTACTATTTTTTAATTCAATTCCTTTTTTTTGAAATGATGATTGACCTTTTTCAAATGTAACTCATATGTATTGACAATGATATGTGATAACCTATATTACCCTCCAATGCATTGTTGAAATTTTAATTTCTCATTTGAAATTCATATTTATTGTGAAACCAATATAGGTTTCCTTGGTTCATGTGTTTGAGTATAATGTTGCTATGTAATTTCAAGGTCAACAATATTGAGAAAAAACCATATGAATATAAGATAGATTCACAATATTGAAATTTAAAATGATCTATATTTCCAAGGTTGAAATTTTTTTGTTTCGAATTGATTCATTTTTCATGGTTTGTGATGTTATGGTTTCCAATTCATTGGGTTATTACATATTTCTAGGTTATATGACATATATTATTCTCCGAGACTCATTGTTAATGTAAGATGACATCCCACAATTTCAAATAGCTTAAGATTATTCATTTTAGATTATACATCCTTATATAATGATATATCTACAACTATAAATATTTTATACAGTTCATTTGTGAAATTTCTCCACTATGATTATTTTCACATGTGATAATGATATATCCTATTTTGTAATGGTGATTTTACCCATAGTAATTGTTCTATCCCAAAAAATTGTTATGATTTCATTCCCAAAGTTATGAAGATGACTATAAATAATTTTAGCTCTGTAAGAGATTATCATTTGTCACATTTTTTAGAATCATTCATTAGTCTTATAGAGTAAGTTTATTTATTTATATAGTATTCAAAGTCACTCAACAATATATTGTTTGTATTTAGTTATTTTTGTGAGTTCTAATTTTATCTTACTATTGTTTTGTTAAATAATAATTGGTTCATCTTAATTTGTATCATATACAATGTTTAAATAAATCTTTTTCAGCATTGTACCTAATAGTGTTCGTATGATCAGGCACCTTAGGTGGGTCAGTTATAGTCCTCTAATGTGTTTGATAAATTGTTAGTTCATTTTAATATAAGGAACAATGAGAAAAACCAAACCATAATGGGTGTTTTTTAGTTATGTTATATGCTTGTCCCTAATAGCCATATATTTAATTATTTAATGAGATATATCTCATGAGTTTACATCTTATGGATTAGTGAGAAAACCTAATTCCCTATAATTGTTTATCTACTATATGATTATAGTATTAACAGTGAGCCTCCACATTTGTAATTATTTTCTATTCTCATATAAATTCTATATTCTTATACCTATGTTATGTTTTAATGTATAATGAATTTTGATTCTTTTTTCCAAACCCAGATTAATCATGATATATTTTATTCAAAATTAATAATTCCATTATTTTTAATCTATATACTATTAGGTGTGATTATATTATCTTATCAATTCTAATCACTATTTAGAAACTTATGAACTCAAATAGATAATTGGATGATATGAAAAATGAAACTATAACATGTTAAATATGATTTAAATAAGAACAAAGAGACTCTATCTAATAAAAAGTACATCATAAAAAATAAAGAGAAAAACATTGATACCAGGTTTATAAAAATGAATTATAGATCTGAAAACCAATTTCATAAACAAAATTAAATATAGTGGATCATATAAAGAATGATTTACTAAATTTTCCCAATTTTATGGATCTTAATGATGACCAAATTATATTAAAAAGGAAACTAAAAAATTATCATCCCTCATGATTATTCATACTATCTAAAACTATTTTAATGATTATGATAGAGTAAAAATGTAAAATACATACAATAAATAATTGTAAAAAAAATATTAAACAATTTATAATTTTATAGAGAAAAAAAATATAATAGTTTAAATAAGATGAATTATTTTTTAGAATATAGTAAATATTCAATACAAAAATTAAATCATTCGAAATAAACAATTCCATTTGGAAATAAATTAGTGTCTAAAAAACATTCCTATAAATCTGTGAATATTTTATTTCTGAAATAATATTAATATATTAAATTATTCATTTTAAATAAAAAATTATTTTTGGATGGGAATACGTGATCCAAGGTATCCATGTCCCATAGTATCATATTTGATTATATAATAATTAGAAGGTCACATGTGTTGACCCAAAAACGTAATGCAGATAATATAATCAAATTATAATCTTTGATTTCATTGATTCAGATAATATCAAATCCACTATAATTTTCAATATATAATTTTTTATTATTCAAATACATTTTACCATAATTTCATTAAAGAGAATGATCAAAAACATTGATGGTTCCAGGTATTCAAGCCTCCTCGATCACACATAATCATTTAAATAACTAGTACAAAGTAAAATTATTGTTGATTTCAAAGTAAACCCCACAACGATACATCTAATTATACTGTCAAAAGTATTAAAAATGTATGGAATCAGAGGAAATGATATTATTGAAAACATCATTCTGAAAAAATATCATGTTATTATCACTTCATCATTTCTTTGATGGGTTATTGTAATTTATATATAAATCCATAACTAACCCTACAGGTAAAATGTTTAGGTTTCTGGGCTTAGTTTCAGTGACATGGGACACTTATTCCTCTTTCTATGGATGCAACTCAATCTTTTAATAAGTCAGATCATACTTATAATGGAATTAGGTCAACACAATATTCCAAACCATCAAAATTTATTAGTAGATATATCATAAATAACAATTATTTAGAATATAGTATATGAAATTATGTAATCACAAAAAAAAAAACAAAAAAAATTCCATGTTAACTAAAAAACTATATAATGTGTACTATTATTTATAATAAAAATATATCAAATTATGTTTATTACATAATCAATATTTAAAACATTAAAAAACAACTACAGATTAGTTTTATTAACATTAATTATATATTTTCAGTTAATTAGATTTAAATTAAAAATGCATTAATTTAGGGTGGTGTCTCCCATACTCGTTGTGTTTCCACACAAACAATATCACCTAATATCTCCCATGTTTCATCTTCCTCAAAATACATAATAATTTTTAGTGTACTCAAAAAATTCTATTAACTTCTATTGGTTGGTTTTGTGGGTGTGTCTTACACTACTCTTCCACATTTTCCAATTTTAATTTTTATAATTCAATATTTTAGTTGTTGACCCCTAAATGTAGTATTTTAGTAGGTTTTAAATTTGTTATCATTTTTCAATCTATCAATATGTGTTCTTAAATTAAGAGGCACCTATTATGAATAGATATGTGATCCCTACCCTATCTCAAACTATTTTGTTCACTTAGTTATTTTGTGTTATTTGTGGGCCATCATTGTTCACGTACATTACCTAGAATTAAATTTAAATGTATTGTTCCATTGATTTCAAATTATAAAAGTATTTATTGACTATGAGGGATTAATTTTATTATGTCTTATTTTTAATCTATCATTCATGGGTGTATTTAAATTTATATTTTAATTGGAATTTGTGTTGGGATCCCAAATGGGGAATAACTGGGATTTTATTAAATTATTTTAATATAGAGGATACAATATAAATATTTTTATCTAATAGTTTAATTAATTATAATGACTATCATTACGGTATCTTAGGTATTAATAGTGAAATATATAAAGTAGTTAGGTATGTGAGGGTGACTAATTTTTTTTAATGTGAACTAAAGTTGAGTAGAATTCTATCCATTGAAGACTCTTAGAAAATATTTTTTTATCATGGAATCATCAATAATTTGTAAATAAATTTATTTTATTTGTGTAAAATTATTTATATTTCTGGATTCTAAATTTTTAATGTCATTTCATTCACCTATTTTATAAAGGTTATGTGATATGTTTTGGAAGAGTATAATGAACATGGGAAAGTCAGTGGTATTTCTTATATGTTGGGTTATCATGGAATCTATTTTTTATATAATCGGAATATTGGTTGGGTGGTCATCCCAACCATGTTTATGAAAAATATGTGGAATGGGTTTCGAGATCCAAACAAATATTGATATGAAAGATAAGATGAGACTATTGTATTAGAAATGTTATGTTTCATTCAAATAATATATTTACTATGTTATGGGTTGACATATCAATCCATCCATTGGTGTATCAGTGGGAAAATTTTTCTGACATTCCTAAAATTTAAGTTGAACGGTTTGGGTTTCATTCAATCCAACCAAGACGACATTTTTATAGAATGTGATGGGTGTGTGACAAACTGGGGTTCTTGATATTAGAAGGATGGTATTATATGTGGACTCAATTTTGAACATTTTTATGGTATTATGACATGTTTATACATGAAATTATTGTTAGTCAATGATGTAGTGCTCGGTCTTAAGTTTCATCACAGAACACAACGATTGATGGTATTTATTTATATATTATTTTATTTTATATAAAAAGTTAAATAATTATGCACACATATAAACAATATATATTTAGTTATACTATTTTTCATGTCCTACTAGTTCTATTAATTCACATTGCCTGTACCATGGGTACCCATGAAGACATCAAAGTTGTAGTTATCGATATGTTTGTGGGATTAGTGATTGATGGTTGAGTTTGAGTTGGTATTTGTGATCTATCCACGAATTAAGAATTGTTTTGTTATATTTATCATTATTCAAATTTATTTTTGGATTTTTATTCTTTGTAAACTTATTGTGAGATGTTTTAATTCCTATGTTTCTTTTGATTCATCTACTATTGTTTATATTCTTATTAAGTCCGCCAAATAATTTTTTAAATAATTATCAAATAGTTTTAGATGAATATTACTTGAATACATTAACAATACACACACTAAACCCATAATGGTTTAATGATACTGAATAGTATAGATATTATTATATATTTTTTCATGAATGATATTGAACAACTCCATTTAATTTTCTTCTCAAAATATAAAATTCTTATTCATGATCGATGAAAAATTGTTGCTTCATAACATGAAAAATGAATGAATATTAATGGGTGATCAAAAATTCTTAGTATGTGTAATCATGACTATCATCATCCAATGATCATATATAAAAAAATGAGTATAAGGGTTCTAGATTATGTACATAACATTTGAAATTTATACCTAGAAATTCATAGAACAAAATCATGGATTAAAAACTGAAAAGATCATAATATATGAATCATGAATACATGAAGATCAGGATCCATGAGATCATATCCAAAGTATAAAGAAATATCATAGATATTGGATATAATACTATATAATAACAATAACCTCAACTGTCACATGTCAAAACTACACACCAAGACACTCATCAAAAAAGGGGATTAAGAACATCACCCTTGTACCATATTCATGGTTGGGAATCCTATCATGACAACTTTTTTTATCTTTGGGTAACGTCATGTGTACCCCTTGAGCTTATTAACATAAATAATTATCCAATTAATAGGTAGTAGTTAAGTTACTTACACATCATGTAATGATAATATGTTTATATAAATCCCAAGAAAATAATTTAATTAATGAAAAATGGTCTCCAGGGATTATTGAGGTCTGAATTAATACTCCCTAAGAGTATACCCACAAACCATATCAAAAAATCCATGGAAAAGAGATTCCATGCTGTTGAAATATGTAAACATGCTACCATGAGGATCTTGTGATCTGAGGAAATTTTATTATTTGTTACCCTCATGCAATGTGTGGAGATATTCTATTTCTTTGCAGATGATGTACTAGAGAATATGAATTTGATAAGGACAATACATTAATATATATTCTATCCATTTTTGAAACCACTAATCATTTCGTTATGGAATTACCCAGGGAAATGTAATTAGGTTTAATCATTATTTTATCATTATATTTAATAACCATGTATTTTAAGGATAATGATTACAAAATAGGATCATATCCCCAGAAAAAAATACAAAAAACCAAAGGATGAATCTATAGATAAATTTTCCCTTAAAATATCACTTGAATATTTCATGAAAAAAATACCAATAACATTTTCAAATAAGTAAATTATAAAAAATTGAAGAATATTTAGAAAAATTATTTTACTGAAAATTATTTATTAAATTTTTAATTAAATTTTTAATTAATGTTGTTGTCATGATGCTGATAAAAAAATTTTAGTTGTTATAGTTAAAACTAATATAACATTCACAAACTCGGTGAAAAGTAACTCATTTAGATAAAAATAAGAGGATTATTTAATGATATTTTATAGGAAATTATTTATGGGGAAAATTATATAAATAACTGGGGAACTATAAAAACATTCATGATCACATTTTAAGGAATATATATATGATGGAAAAAAATATTTATTATCAATGAGGTAAAAAACTCAATTTCCATTGAAAATATTTTCATGATCATATGAGTACACAATGTGATGAAAATTAATGAAAAAAATTAATCCATATAAATACATATATGAGAATAAAATAAATCAATTTTGAGGGAAAATACATTTAATTCCATTATTTTAAATATATTCATAAACAATCCTAGTATATAGTGAGATTATAATAAAAAACTAGTACCGAGTCTTTGGCTATATTCATTTTTTACTTATACACAAATATAATAAATTTATATTTATTTAATTTATATAGAATAACCATAATCATTTTTATAATACCATAAATTTTTTACATATAATATATTATATCGTATTCATTATTAATCATTCATTATCATTATTATTTAATGTGTTAATTCCAACAATTAATATGTTTGTTTTGATTCAATCGTTATAGTCCTTTCATCTTGATCACTGGTAAAACACCAAATTATATTTAATCATGAATTGAAAATAATATACATTAATTTTATAGATGCTTTAATCGTTATATAATAGTAATTGATATAAAAATGAGTTTCTCTATTCATGGAGACTGGAGTCAGTACGTACACATGAAAATTGATATTAATTTTTAAAAAGAAGAATAATATAAAGATAAATAATATATTTTCTTTATAGATCAATAAGTATATAAATAATATAAAATATATTTATTAAATCCATCATTAAGTACTTCACTATTAAGCGTTTATTTAAAATGATTCATATCTTTACATGGAGGTGATATACCACACATACACATAAGAAATACGTTAATTTCTTATTTGTTGGAAATGTGTTAGAATTTTTTACAATAATAATAATAATAAAATATTATTATATAGTATATAAATGAATAATTATTTAGGATGAAACAATGTATAGTGGAATTATATAATGAAATATACATTAAAATATTAGGGTTGCATATTTACTTTTGTTTTGAGAGTACCCATTTGGTGTACAAATTACAAATGTTAAGGTTAGTATTAGGGTATGAATAGATGATCCAAAAATATGGCAGGGATGTTATGAAGGTTTATGAGTAGATATATTCATATCAATTAGGAATTTTTTTAATAATATAAAATATTTTTTCCCTTTTTTAGTGGGAGAGTGATACACAAGGAATTAGTTAACGCATTTAAAAATAAAAAGTCACATTTATATTCATGTCAAATAAAATTGCCGTTAAATAAATGTTAATATAATATAAGGTCAAAAAATATCCTCATCTATTAAATTTTTTTCATATTTATGTTCAATTTTTTAATTTATCTCTTATTTAAACCCTAGATTAACCAGTTTTAATCCTAATTGTGGTATCAAATTTTTTGTATTTTAACTCTTCAGTTTGACCAAAAATGAAAGTTTCATAAATATAAATTCAAAAAAAATTCCAAATAAGAACTAAATATTATAAAATTGAATAACAATAATTATAAATAATTAATTTCCAAATAAACAGGTATTAAATTATGTTTTTAAAAAATATCAATTTAATAATACGACTGAGTTTAAATTCATTCTGTGCCTGATAAAAACATTTACATGAATATTTTCATATAAACGTATGTATCCAAAAAATATCTATTTTTAACATTAAATCAATTTCTTTTCCTTTATAACCATTTGATAACAATATTATGAATTATTATTAAGGAATTTTAAATAAATTTCATTAAAATAAATTTTTTAAATAGATCAATTTAAAAACATGATATTTAGGAAAATCAATTTTATTATAAAATAATTAATTTAATCGTGAAATTACATGATTAAGAATTATTATTTATTAAGAGTAATTAAATAAATTTGAATTATGGAAGTAATTTCCAAGTATATTTCACAAATCTGATAATTATATAAATAATATCCAATCATCAAAATTATTATAATATTAATAAAAAAACATGGATCATTTAGACTCAAGGTATTGTGTAAGTAAATCTATCAAATATATTAAATTTATATAATGTGAAATAGATCATAATATTTTAGGGTGTTAAATTTTTCACCATATAAAAATTTCACTCATATTTATCCTCACATTCATATAAAAAACTAAGGATTCTCCTATATCCCTACATCCTCATAGTCCCATGAATCATCATCAAGTATATAGGTTTTTCAATGAAGATTGACTAGGTGAGTGGTCGTGTTTCATAAAATAGTCTCCCCATGATCTAGTACAACCACTAATTATTCTACATATGAATTATCAATATAATATGGCACATCTACATATATTTTAATATGTCATGGCTCATTTAATCACATCCTCAAAAGTGACACATGGAGTAGTAAATGAACTTGATATTGGATTAGAAGAAGTTCTATGTGATAATCCACCACCCCTACTCAATAATGAATCCATAAAGTGATGATATATATTTATATTAGATTTACCTTAATTTGAAAGGTCATATCATAATTTCTTGAATATATTCAATGGAATACCTACTCACTAACATTAAATACTAGATATCATTAATTATTGTCAACACAACTATTTTATATATCATGTTTGTCACCAAGATTATTCTTAAAGAATTCATATTTCTCTTACAGTTACATTGCTAGATCAAGTCCCAATATCATTTAAAATTATATTATCCCAATTTATTGGTGTTAATCACATATTTTTATATTGGGATTCATATGATGACATCATAATGATCTAGGGAAATTAATTATTATAAACTAATTCTATAATAAGAATTCGATGATCCTAAAAACTATTAAAATATAAAGAAAAATATATTTTGATATCCTCCAAGATATGAATAGTTTCCTCCTAAATTTTACCTATCATTGGATTATAATAATTATTGTGACAGAACTCTATATCCAAAGCCTATAATCGAATTTATCAAAACATCATGGTAAACCTCTGATTTTGATCATTTATATTAGAATGTTGTACTCCATGGATCATTACCATATTCTAAACATATATCATGGATAATAGACAAGGATAATAATATTATATAATATTAAGGAAATGTGATTATTTAATATAGTGATCCACTAAACCTCAAATAGCACTATGCATTTAGATATCAACGGCAGTCCAATGATGTAATCCATTGTGACATTTCTCATATTTATATGGGTATGGGAAATGGTTATGATATAACGTTAAAATTATTGTTCCCTATATTAATCTTTTGGTATCATATGAATCAATATAAGTACTCAAAAATGACTCTCATCAGGAGTTCTGACTATAAAATATCATTTCGGTATTCATAGATTTCATAAATTCATGATGATTTAAAAAATGAGATTAGAGCTTCAACTAATAGCTCCTTAAATGATGATATAATAGGGAAACACATATTATTTTTAATCATTGTCATCCCAAAATAATCACTATTTAAGTAAAAAAATTAACTCCTTCATTTTGAACATTACACCATTTTATGTACAACTTTATTCATTCATTTATAGTTAGTTGGACACTCATTTGAGTATGGTAATATTTATCCACTCCCTTCAAGATTCCATGGCCTATCCATTCATAATATATAAATATTTGAGCTTTTGTGATCCTAGTCATTGATAATATATCATGATTATATTGAAATAATGAATTGACCACATTTTTCACATTCCAATTCAGGAAATTTATTGAGTTTTCGTAATCATTCAATAAGTATAAAATTATTCTCTCACACACAATTAACTACATCTCAATGAATATATTCATTATACATCAATGATATATACATATGTTAGGCCATTCACCATATAGATAATTCCTCCATATCTTTAATATCAATATTAACATAGATAACAACATATCATAGAATATGTATTTTTTTCTCCTAAACCATCAATTATCACGACAAAAAACATATCAACATATTTTTATGAATATAAAATAAATTGACAGCTTGTTTCATCAATCATTGAAAATTAAAAATGGTTGTGTAGTGTGAAAAAAATACATTTAAGAAACAATAACCATTCCATCACATTTATCTATCCAATTTATGATAAAAACATTCCATGTTATCATGGTGAATGGACTAGATATCTATGATAAATTCATTAAAATACAATGATAATATTCCCCAAATTTATTAAATCTATTTATCTTAGTCACATGTATTTCACTTGGGAATTTTTTAATAAATTTAATCATAGATGTATATTATAATATTCCATATCTTGTGATCATGTGTCCCAGGGCTAATAATTTTTACAATTATAATTCTCACTTACTAAATTTCACTTATAATATCCCCACGATTGGGGTCGTAAGAAAATATAATTTAATATTCATGATCACCCATTCTATTAGATATTTTATGAATATATTATATAAAACTATAAAATATATATCAATATAGTTTATAAATACTATATTAATTATATAGATGATTATATTAGAAAATTGTTATATCTTATTGACATAATTTTAAAATCATTGTAGACGTACTTCAGACAAAATATTATCATTGATATGTAATCACCTTTAATCATCAATCGATAGTATGTTAAATGAAGTTAAGTCATGAAAAAGTATTGGGCACATTATATTTGATCAAATAAGTCATAAATATAGAGTATAAAAAATGTATTCATTATTGTGACCACGCTATGTTCATACAAATCAATAAATAGTTCCTTTAAACACCCAAAATCATTATAACATGTGCAAGATCATACCTTGGTGACACACTTGTACAAATTATTCCCTTATCATGATTATATAGAAGTATCATCCACAAATCCATCAACACAATCATTGAAATTTCATATAGAGTATTCGAAATAGCTTTCTCTCCACGCACGAGTTCAATTTAAAACAGAAATTCATGATTACAAGGATGTTTAATGTATACATTCAAAAATATATCAAATAACTCTCATAGAATAGGGATATATTTTATTTTGAGTTTATTCAAAATTATATGAGATAAATAAATATCAATAATAGTAATCAAAACTAGAAAAAAAATGTAATTTCCATTGTAAGATCATATTCATCCTTAAACTGATATATGGTTGTTGGTTCATTTAGAAAATCAAAGGTGGCCCATTTGGTTGTAAATTGATATAGATGAATATAAAGAGGTAAATGTTTTCCTTAAAATAAAATGAAATTATTCACTATAGTATATAAAAAAAGATATTTTGGAACTATACTATTAATAAAATCAATCAGAGAATAATAATATAATTAATATGTGATAATGGAACCATTTTATTTCATCCAAACTAAATCAATATAAAATAACTGAGGATATAAAATATTATCCAAATAGAATTTTAATGGTAAGAATTAATTCATATGAAAAATCTAAAATATGATAATTTAATATATGAGAGTTCCTATCACCACCACACCTTCATCATTTTATCATACATCCATAATTAAAACCAAATTGGTTAGCAAGATAATTAAACATCATTGTGAGAAATCAAATAATAATGTAAATTAATACACTGGATTTTGAAATCATAACATCTTATTATAAAATTTTGACACCATCGGTTTAATCAGTTTATTCAATTGTAATTATATTTTCAAATTATTCATAATGATTTATCAACAAATGAGGATGTTCCCATGAATATCACCTTGGAGTGTTTTTAATGTTGTGTATTCTTAGACACACTCATCTAGAAATGGTGAGGATTGGATAATAACCAAATCATCCCCATTTTGACTTATTTACTCTATGTGAATTTTTTTTATAGCCACATCAACTACCCAACATCCAAATAAGAATTTTTTCCATGGAATAAAATTTTATATTCATTATGATAAAAAATGTCTCTCAACTATTATATGCCTTATCAAAAGGCATCTCACTAAATATTTATAAATATAATAACAAAAAACAATAAAACCCTTATTTGATATCAAATATGGTGGCCATAACCTTTCTTACAGAATAATTACATAATTTTATATGAATATTAAATGCATCCCATAACTGTACACTCCCATGAACTATAAAGTGATAATTTATTTTAAGAATACATACATAATCATTTTATTTCATAAATAATAATTAATATTTATAGTAATGTTATTATTAAATATTTAATATATAAGTTGCAATATTAGTGAATACCTTACTTAAAAACATAGGATAATGAAACATAAGAATGGGACAACTTAAATTATAATGAAAATTAAACATTTGAGATATCAGTTCATGATAATATGTAAAAATCACATAATCATATGGGAATTAGAATCTTAATAGAGACATTGGAAAAATTTACTATAATGTCATACATCATAATAAAAACATATTAATTTGGGGAATCATATGGCACCAATCATATTGAAAACAATTATACTTATCCATGATATTATGTCATAATAATTAAAACATTTCATGGATATTTTCTTAAAATAATTTCATATTTATAATCATATAATTCAAATGTCAAAGATACCAAAAAATATATGTTCATCACATATATAGCTTGGGATAAACACCTATGTATCTAATTAAATTGTAATATATTCTCCCATGTACCCCAATTCGGGCAGGGGAAACCCTCTCATGTACCCTTGGATCTTGTTTGAATTTTTATTACCCACTTTATTGAATAGATATAATATAACCACCTATGTTATAATAATATTATATTGATATATATATCATAATATCATTGAATAATTTTTCATTATAATTTATTAACTCGTGGAAAAGAAGTAATGTTTCATCATGATCTCATCATCTTATTTAATAAAACCTGAGAGAAATTTTAATGATAGTAATTACTTGTCATATAACTTGTAACAAATAAAACTCATTTTAGGGTATTTTTATCGATCAATATCAAATGATAATTTCACATCAATTATTTTTAAGTTAATACACTTTATATTTTATAATCAAGTAGTTCTAAATTTATTTTATTAATAAATATTTAATTGTTATTTATTATGTATTAATCAAATAAATTGAAATTGGAAAAAATTTCCAATTATTTTTTAGAATATTTTTTTCTAATCGTATATTCGAATACAATTACTTTGTTATAATGATTATAATATATTATAGTACATTTATAATAGTATTTTTATTTAAAAAATGATATTAAATGCATTATATTTATATAATGGAATATCTATCATAAATTATAGTGTTTTTAGGGATACAACATGGGTAATGGTGTGTATTATTTTTAGAATGAATATGTGATGTATTTTTTTCACAAATTATATTATGAATACTATTTTTATTATTTATTACCTTGATATTTATCGATTATTTTACCCCAGGGTATGATCTGTCAATTGATACTCTTAGACTATCGCTAACAGATGGTAGTGACTGGAATTTAGGGTTGAATATTTGAGTTACATAACACCACGGTTCGGTCATGATAGTTTTAAAATGGTTATGAGAAATTATATTTGGTCTATTAATATATCATATAGATTTATTCATGTATTAGTCTATATAATCTATATTAGAGGACAGATAACATGTCAATTCCCTATACATTCCAGATCACTACGGGTAGATAAAAACATCAAAATAAATCAAATAAAACCCTTTAGATTGATTACACCCTTAGGAACCCATAAACCACATGATACGTTCCAACAAAAAAATTACTAGTAATATCTCTATATTTCACAACCATGCCTATAAATAATCTTATAAAAGAAAAAAATATTAAAAAACAAGGCATAATGACAATGCAAAACAATGAATACTTGTAATAAAAGAAAAACAATGTCTAATATTTTTTATATGTTTAAAGATGCATAAATTAAAAAAATATTAATATTAAAAAGGATAATATAAAATATTAACTAACATTTCCAATGTCCTCAGGAGACTAACAAATCAATCACCATGTTACTATCATGTCACCAAAATGAATAATGATCTTTTGTTTCCCATACGACTATGGTTCAAAACAACCACAAGGGAAAACATGAAAACCCAACATATGGTAATATGTCTAGATATTCAACAAATATTTTCTGTATGTTTTGTGGTGATGCCTTTTTGATAAATCAATAAGTCATAATAATTCAATTTACAAGTGAATCCATTAATTCATGTTTAAATATAAATAGGATCAAGTTTTTTCAATACATTTTCATAGTTTGGATACCAGAAAACACGTAAATAATTCATTAATAAACATAATTATTTTATAAAACAAACCTTTCATTATCTATTTAAAATAAATTATTGATATAATACAATTCATTTTATTTTGAACCATTAATCACCCATGATGATATAATAATGAATTAAATAAAACCAATAAATGGATGAAATAAAATATATGGTCATAACAGAATATAGAGAATGACTTGAACAAAACCAAATAACATAAATTATCTACCAAAATGGAATCATTAAAGAAAATAATATTCAAATAAATATTTACAAAATTCAAATTATAGTTATGAAAAAAATCATAATATACAATATATATCATGAAGATTCCCAATACAAATTGATTGGAATATATTATCTCTGAATCAATAGAACTAACTACCGGTAGGATTTTTAGTTCCATAACACCTCACTTGAATCCCTCTAAACTAACATCAATGAAGATAAACTCCTATGATAGAATAAGAAAAACCACATTCCCTTGGATAGTGAAAATGCACCACGAGAAAAGAATTCATACATAAATTTCCCAATTAGAAGAATATAATTCATCATGTAGAAATGAAGGTTGTGGGAATCTATTAATCCATACTTTAATAACGTGAGAACAACTTAGCCCATGGAATAATAATCAAATGCCAATATTGATCCCATATGAAAACCCCACCTTTATCAGCGAAACCCTTTCATAATTTCATATACATGATTCTAAAATCATTCATGCAATGTCCTAGAAATAAAATATAAGTTGTTTCAAAATTATATTTGATTTTTTGAGAACAAGACCTCAGACGAAACTTGATTTTCAATTCCAGTGAGCAAAAAATATGTTTTTGAAATGTTATATGATAATTTAGAATAACACACGTGAGAGGTTTACGAATCATCAAAAAGGGCGAACAGATTAAAAATATGATGTAACTGTTGCATATAGAATGAATAATTTAGATAAGGAATGAACAAATCTCAACCGGTGCTGGATGAGGGGAAAAGATAGTTTTATGACTTTTATGAGAATTTCATAAAATAATTTTCATAAACAAAAATAATTTAAACTGTAAGTTTATTTTATTTGAATTCTTATTTTCAATGGATTGAAACAGAAATGTGGATTCATTCATGAAACTAAAATATGATGTTATAGCCAAGAATATCAGAAATAGTGAAGCACATTTTCCCCATTTAATGGGTTATCCTAATACTAATAATTGGCATGATCAAGGATTATAGTGAACCCTTATAGTTTTACCATTAGATAACAATGATCAATGAACTGCGACTAATGATGTATTGAGAAATTTAGAATGATAGTAGTGTTATATTTATCAATGAATTATCCATACATTAGGTAGGGGTTTTTTCATTTGGAATAGTATTCCCTATTCATTCATTCTATAAAACGAATTCTGATCAACCAACTAGCGGGTTGATCCACGTGTTTTTTGTTCCTGGGGAAATAGGATTATTTCATGCATGGAGCTGTGGGAAGTTGGATTCACATTTTTTTATCCTTCGTAAAATTCCTAAAAGGTTGATTGAAGCCAAAACGAACAGAGGTCATGACTTATCTATCATGTGTTACATTTTCATTATTATTCTCCTCTCCATTTATTCTATTCTTTATGATATAATGGAAACTACGATACATGATTGAACACAACAGTGGTAAGAGAAGGCTGTAACCGGGAGGTCCATAGCAGCGGCAAGGGCCACTAGTTTGACGGCCGATATTGGTGGAACCTACAGAAACAACTGTGGTATGCAGAAATGGGACACCGGTAATGGGCAGTGGCTGCCGGAATATGAAAGTTGTTGTGTGTGGGATATGATGTGTGACGGCGGGACGCCACAACGGATGAGGTTGTGGCTAAACGGCTGATGTGGTGTGGAACCACGAAAACCATTGTGTGCCTTGTCTAGTGGAGGAGGACATGAACAATGGGCTGAAATAGTGTGGAACCGCACAACTACAAGGATTCCATGTTTGGTAGAGGATATCGGGGCTAGGGGTCAAATGTGGTTCAAAAAGGATACTGCATCATGTCAGGATACCCACGACCACACTGTGGGTAGGTATGGGAACAGGGTCTATGTGACCATGTGTGTGGGAGTCATTTGGGTGAGGCTACCACACTACACATTGAAAACGTTATGCCTTCCATGTCTGGGCTTGAGCATACCATCCAGCCAGTGTGGGCTGAGTCAGGGAGAACCCGACCACTAGGCTTGTCTAGATGGGAAGAAAAAATCATTCCAGCGCAGACCAAGACTATGGAAAGGGGTCAGTCCTCTAGGTGGATAAGTGGGATGGACCCTTAGCCCAATAGGAATGACTGTTGGGATATCCTAGAGAATTTATGGTAGTCCAAACCCGGTAGGGCGGTGTCAGGTCAGGTCATTTTAAACAAGGGCTAGACCAAACTGATCCATTTTTAGTAAAATGGCCTTAACAACCAAACCGTGCATCCGATTGACGGGTCATTTGTGGAGTTGGGACACAATTGATGAGTTGTAACTTTTGAAATTCTCTAAGTGATTTTATGTGATGTTTGAGATACTACAGATGCATTATGAACATTATTCTACAAGAATCAAGTGTGCTAGAAGTCTAAATCCTACGAATGGCTTGGATAAGGAGGAAGTGATGAGTAAAAATTAGTGGATTGACATATGAGTAGACTATATTATCCCAACAGACAAGAGAAGTGGAAAATCATGTCCTGAAAGATGAGCAGACATCAATGGCATGATAGAATAATTTATCTTAGTGGCCTAGTAGACCTCCATGAAGAACAAACCTCAGTGGTCCATTGGATGAGAAGACCTCAGTGGCCTAGCATATCGCATTGATAAACATTCCTTATTGGCCTGATGGATGATCATAACTCAGTAGCCCGGTATACCTTAGTGACTTCTCAAGGATGATTTATTTAATAGTACAAGATGATTACCATTACAACTAATAATATTTCCATCAATACATTAGGTTATAATTGTTTGATCTTTCCAGTATTTCATGTGAAATTTTCATTGTGGTATGGAATCCCTACTAATTATTGTGTTAATCACCCCAAAATTAGGTTCTCCCTCATGGTTCATGTCTTGTGCAGATGAAAATTTTTTTTAGTAGAGACCATAGTGGTCTAGGACCAGGCGGTGCCCAGTGAGATCATATAGGTGAGACATACTACTATAGCTTTTAACAGCTAATATTCACCTACACTTCATGTAGGATTTTCCATTAATGGATTATTAGAAACCAGATAATTTTTTAAAATCTTGTCTTTTGTGGGTTTTTATTTTGGACCATATTACACACAACATGTACCTCTACCCTCATTAGGTGTCTTAGTGGTTTGCATTTTTTTCCTATTTAGCATTGTGGGCTGGGGTTGTGGGTGTGCGTGTGTATAGGTACTCAAAAAATTCATCCAACTTGTAGGATAATTATTCCAATGCTAGTCACCAACACCTATCCATTGGGAGCTGGGCTTGGGGTAGTTGGGGTGCGGGCCCTGGGGAATGGGTCTTGACAAATTGGTATTAGAGGAGGTCAGTTCTGCCTTAAGGGAGGAGAGTCTATGGAATTTTTATGGGACATAATGTAGAATATTTATAGTTGGACTTTTAGTCTCTAGGAGTCTATTATTGTTGTGGTGCACAACATATACATACACTGGGACCCTAAATTCTACTTTTTTACTTGATACATAAAAAACTAGTTTCATTTATCATATAGCAATTGATTGTTTCCTATCTTTCATCCTGAGTTAGAGTTTTCTCATAAATAATAACCTATTAATCAAGGTTCATCGTGATTTATTTCATGATTCCACTACAAAGACATCCATTGATGATTCCACTAAATTACCATGAGGATGGTACACCCATAATTGATGATTCAGTACTGGGAAATGTAATAGAGATTCCCCACCCAGAGGTGAATCATCATTTCCACCACCCACTAATCAATAGTTGCTATCGACGCAATTGTTCGAGGATGAACGTAGGCTCAGTTCCTTAGAAGAGGTCAAGAGGTATAGATCTCCTTGGTTCATGTGTGAGACTTACCCCCCGGTGGTTGAGGATTGGCTTGATGCAGTTACATGAGTCTTTTGTCTAATGAGGATGGCTCTAGAAAAGATGGAGATCTTAGTTTCCAGCCTTCTACAGGGCTTAACTATAAGATGGAGGAGAATGAAAATCTATACACACAATGAGGAGAACCTAACTTTGCAATTAATTAAGAACCTCTTCCAAGAGGATTTCATTCCAATGATGTTGTGCTTAGTGCGTATTCTGGAGCTACATCTCCTACAGTAGGGTGGCATGAATGTAGTCAAGTACTTGGCGAGATTCGCTGATTTTTCTCTCTACTTCCTGGATATGATGTGATCCATGTTCTTCCAGGCTCAAAGATTTTAGAAGGGACTATTCCAAGAGATCAGGGAGTCGATGGTACCTCTTAGTATCCCTACATAGGCAGCGGTGCTGGGGAAATCCCTACTCATGGAGAGTTTCCGAGTGGAGCATGAAAAATTAACATGAGCTACCAGAAGAAATCGGGTGAAAAATTATTCATATGTGGGTAGCAGGAAGTATAATTGGGGTCCCATGTTGTCAAGGAATATTGGGAGATGACCCTAGGATAGTGGATTGGTGGTAAGAGACCCCCAGGGTAGAGGGAGTCATCCAAGGAATAGAGTGTGCAACTCATGCAGCGGGTAGGGGCATGTGGCTCATGATTTCCTAAATTGCTGTGCAGATGATAAGATGATGGTTGAGGGACTACTAAGGAAGAAGTAGAGGTTCAATCAGGGTGGCCCACCATGTAGCAAACATGGAAGGGGATATGGAAACGTAGAAGGTGGTGTGAAATAGATCAAGGTGCTACTACCACCACCCTTAATTAGTCCAACATGGGATTACGAAGCCGGGGGCTAGGGAGAATCCAAATTCATGCAATCAATTTATATGAAGACGTAAATCTAGAGATTATTAGAGGAATGGTCTATGTCTTCTCAACCATAGCTACAATTCTTATAGACACATGTTCCAGTCATTTTTTCCTTACCATGAACCTTGTTCGGAACATGGATATTCTGGTAGAGTTTTTAGCTCAATCCTTATAATTATAGGCTTCTACGGGAGGGGGTTCGTTGATTACACACATGAGTGATGATAATGTGATATTACTCTAAGTGAAAAAATATTCAGCTGGGATCTCCTAGAATTGATGTCGATGCCTTATGATGACATATTGGGTATGGAATGGTCATACACAGTTCATGATCAGATCAACTATATTAGGCGCAGAGTGTGATGTGTCCACAAAGACGAGACTAGGTTTTCTTTAACTGGTTAACAGGGAGCTCTTGTAGCACAAGAAGTACTTTCTCCAAGGTGGGTTCATCTAATCCCTAACAAATTTTCATCAATCAGTACATTGGGGAGACATCAATATCCACACTATCATATTGGATAGCTCCCCCAGAGCTTTGTGAATTTGAGAGTAAAACTGGGGGATTTGTAGATTGAGGGATTTGTGAGACCTAGTGTTTCAATGTGGTTTTCCCTACTATTGATTTACAAGAAGGAATAAGGGAGTTTGAGGTTGTATGTGTACATCCATCACTTGAATTAGATGGTCGTGATGAAATGTTATCCACTTCCAAGGATTGATGACATCCTGGTTCACTCAACATCTAAAATGGACCACTATACAAACTTTAGGATAGTCTGGGATAAATTTTTGGACCCCCATCATTATGAGAATCTCTTGATGTGTATGTTTTGGATTTGGGAGGCCCACTATATGGGACACATCATTACAGAGTCCAGAGTTGATGTAGATCAATAAAACATAGAGGAGATTGATGCCTGGGATCCACCCTAGAGTGTGAATGAGATGTAGAGTTTCTTGGTATGGATGGATACTACCAAAGGATCATTCTTGTATTCTATAATGTAGAATCACACATTTCACATTTTACAAACCCCATCTTGAGACTACTAGAGGGGGGCATTGGGTATGTAGTATTCTGTGACACATTATGGACCAGATTGGGATGTCTCATGATGTAGGGAAATGCATGATTGCCTATAGTTCATGATAGTTTTGATATCATGAGGAGAATTTTGTGACCCATGAACTAGAGCTAGTATCAGCGAAATTTTATTAGAATATGTTGTATCACTACTGGATTGGTGAGCAGAATACCATCTACTGCAATAAAAAATGTAGCATGTATATCTTCTACCATAAGGACCTAAACATGAGTTAGCAATTCTGGATAGAATTACTCCCTCAGTATGACATTAATATTGTCTATACTACTAGGAAGGGGAATCCTATAGCTAACGTGCTCACAAAAAGTTCTAATTTTTAGTTGTTGAGTATGGTGTCAGAGAAGTTTGTCGCGATGCAGATATCCTTCATGGATGTTGATAGAGAATCCCAACATCAGTCAATGGTTTTCACCCCGCACATATACAGTGAGATAGGGATTCAAGGCTTCTGGATCATGACTACGAGGCCCAATGTTCTCATTTATCCTCATGATAGGCTTGCGATAGATATTTGATCAGTGGGGAGAACTTCATTCTTTACAAAAGTCATAATGTTATGCTTATGGAATCACATAAGGAGGTTATAATGGAGTTCGACAACTCACATTTGGTGGTAAATCAAGAAGTAGAAATGATGTATTAGGACCAATGTTGTCAGTAAAGGTGGATAAAGATGAATATGGAATTAGCATAGTTCGTTTCATGGTGCCTCACATGTTAGCTTGTGAAGGAATAAAATCTAGTTCTGATAGGCTAAAATTAGCTTCTTTAGGTGATAATGTAGAAGTGGGATGACATCTCGATGGACATTAAAACATGATTACCCCACTCATCCAGGTGGTTTGTTTCCATCAGGGTGGTTGTTCACTGACTCACCAATTCGTCCCACTTACTACCTATTTGAGAGAAGAGTTTAGTAGAGTTATATTGAAGCCTCTACACACAAGATATAGTTTGACTCCATTTAGTCACATAGACGATATTCTCAGATTGAGACACCGTCCTTATATATCAATTGTGAAAGGGATTTTAGGAGGTGTTTGGGTCTCAGCTACACTTGAACACAACATTCCACCCCCCAATCAGATTGTCAAACTAAGAGGACTATCTATGTTTTTTAGGACATGCATTATGCATGTATCATGGACTTTAGGAGTATTTGAGAGGATTACTTACCACTGGTTGAGTTCACATTCAACAAAAACTATCACTCCACCATTGTATTGGCACAATTTGAGTCATTGTATGGGTAACCATGCAGGTCAATGTTATTTTTGACAGACCTAGAGGGGTCAACACTCAAGGTCAAGGAATGGAATGGGATACCACGAAGAAGGTGTTGGTCTTCCAGGAATGGATGAGGATATCACAGAGTTTGAAATAATCCTATGAAGAAAGGAGATAGAGGTAGTTGTTGTTTTAGGATGGATACAATATAATACTTTGGGTATCACCTCGATGAGTGTTTTAATGATTTGGCTAGGGTGATAGGCTATCTCTGATGTTCATAAGAACATTCAGATTTTGAGTATAGTAGGTGAAGTGGTGCACTGCCTAGATCTGTCACAACAAATTCATTGGGTTCATATTTTCATCCACATATCAATGATGATGAGCGAAGTTCATGATACATTTCATGGCATCGACATTGGCGAGTTCGATACTGATGATGGGGTGACGTTTGCAGAGATCCCTAAAGAGATTGAGGATCGACAAGAGATGGTACATCATGGATGGTAGATTCCTCTAGCACACATTCATTGGTAGAATTGATATCATCAGGAGAGAACATGGGAGTGGGAGGATCAAATCTGAATACATTATCCCTATTTTCCGGTTTAACACTTGTTTTGGAATACGACGATGTAAATCTCTAAAGGGGTATATAATTTCTTGTAAGTTCCATGTAATATTTATTTCTAATTTTATGTGATTATTTCGAGACCAAGAGCTCAGACAGAACACAATTTTGAGGCCCAACAATTCCAAATTAAGTGTTTTAACTTTTTTTATGTTTATTTAAAATACCGTATGTGAGCTGTTTTGGAAATATCATAAAGGGTTATAGAATTAAAAATTGGAGGGGATAATTACATCCGTAATGACTATGTAATCGATGGAATGAACTAACTTCTACAGCTGAGGAAAATGGGAAATTTTATTTTCTTTCTTAATTAAAATTTAATAAAATTATTTTATTAAGGGAAAATAAAATATAAATTTAGTTTAATTTATTTGAATTATTAAGTTCATAATGGTGTACCTAAAACATTATTTCGTAAATGATATAGTGTAACAAATATTTTTGATGGAATTTTCTTTTTTTAATGGGATAACCTATGATCAATATTAAGAATGATCAAGGATTTATCTAAAGGTTTGGAGTTTTGTTGTTGGTAAGTGATGATCGATGAACGTCCAAAGACGGAATATTTTGAAATGAAAATCATCAGTGGTGCGATATTTATAAATGAATGATCCAACCATGAGGTATGAGAATTGTTCTTTAAGAATTTGATTACACATTATTTCATTCTAAACAATAAATGTTGATCATCCTAATAATAGGTTGATCTGTGGTTATTTTTTCTTATAGGATCTGGGATTTTTGCATGCGGGGAGTTATGGGATATTGGATTCAAATTTTTTCCCTGTTTAAACACATAACAAGGATGAATCATTCCATCCTGAACAAATCATTGGAACATGAAAAATCATTGCAATCCATCCTTTGTGTGTTCCTTTAGCATTATTCTTCTCTGATCCTTTTCATCTGTTCTTTGCGACAAAAGGACAAACCACAGTCCAATAAGGACTAAAATGGTGGCGACTGATGTTCATGGCCTGGAATAAATTTGTGGGGGAAACGGTCACTGAATCTAAGGCTAGAGGTAATGGAACTGGTGAATGCAGCCATAGGATGTGGATTGGGTCTCCAAAATGGGGGCACATGGAAACAGTCGCATACAGGAGGTGACCGCAACGGTGTAGAATGACAACGAATGCATGGCTCCTCTTCTTGAGGAAAGGGCTATGTACAAAAGGATTTAGTGGAGTGGAACTGCAGTGCTAATGGGGTGAATCATTAGGTGGACTTGTCTACATCCAACGGTCAATGTCAGTAAGGAATTGCAGCACCAGTAGGGTGCCATGTCTAGTCGGGAGACCTATGGTCGAGCTGTGGGATAATGTAGGAACGTGTTCCACAAGAATATAAATGGGGGAGAGGTTAGTCGATCCGTCCATGCCACACATGGTGAACATTGAACCTTCCGCGTTTGGGCTGGATGAAACCCGCCTACCAGGGCGGGCCGGGCGATGGGGGAATTGTGGCACGAGGCAGAACTGTGGGATAGAAACTAGCCTGACAGTGCAGGGTCTGATGGTGGACAGGGAATAGGCCACTATAGGAACTAATTTCCTAGAACCTATACCAAATAGGTTTGTCCCTTGGTCTAGGATAGACCCGGTTGGGTCGGGTCGGTCAAACTAGGTCAAGTTAGTCCAACCTGGTCGAACCATGCCCGATCTTAATCATCTTTTTTTAGTAAATTGGGTAAAAATTCGAACCGTTCATTAGAATGACCATCCATTTTAGGTGTTGGGATCACCATGATGAAACTTTACTTTTTTCATTCTACAAATGAGTTTCCATTGAGGATTAGATATGATTGATGGCTTAATGAGTAGATTCTCTAGGAATTTACTTCACTACAAGTGGAAATCCTATGACTAACTGTGATGAGAGGGAAATTATGAGAAGACCTCAGTTTCCCCAAAAAAAAAGATGTTTAGACCACAATGGACCAGTATATGAGCATATCTCAGTGGACCAATAGATGAGGGGACCTTAGTGGCGCGACAAACAATAAGATCATACCTTAGTGGCCAGAACAAAGAGCAGACCTTAGTGGCCCTACAGACGAGAGGACCTCAATGGCCCAACAAACAAGCATACCTTAGTGGCCCATTAGACCTTAGTGAAGAACACACATCAATAGGCCAGTAGAAGAGTGAACCATAGTGGTCTAGAAGAACTCAGTGAAGAATGTAACTCAGTGGATCGGTGGAAAAGATAGTAATTAAGTCAGTATAGACCTCAGTGAATCATCAGGGATGAGTCCTTCAGCAATACATAATGTTCTTCTATAAAAAAGATAACAAAGCATTCTATAAATTAGGTTATAATATTTTGAGTTGTTCGTTACTTCGGGTGTACTTCTCATTGTGGTTTAGGACCCATACTGAGTACTGTGTTACACATCCCTGCATGGGATTCACCCACAAGTGTCTTGTCCTATGTAGATGACCAAAGTTTTGAAAGAGACATAGGTGGTCTAGGACGAACTGGTTCAAATGACATCAGATAGGCGATGTGTACATCTACAACTTCTGGCAGATACACTTCAACTACCCTTCAGGTAGGGTTTTCTTCAGATGGATTATCAGAGTCCTTTAACACCCTTATATATATCCTGTCTTTTGTGGGTTTGTATTCTGGACCATTTTACATAAGAATATACATCTAATCTTAATGGTTTTATTAGTGGAAATCATGTTTTCCTTTTCATAATTTTCTGATGGGGTTGTGAGTGTTCATGTGTACATGTACTTAGTAAATTCCTCCCACTTGATGGATAATGGCTTCTTTGTTATTCGCATGCCGCTGGGCTTTGGGAGACAGGCTTAGTGTAGTTGTGTCACAGGCCCCCAGGGATGGTTCATGGTAATTAATTAGTCAGAAAAATTAATAATATACATGATCAAAAACATGTATAAAATTATTAATGGGGACTAATAAGGGTAAAACCATTAATCATCAAAAATAAAATACACAATGTACCAAAAAATGTTTTTTCCCTTTAACCAAATAACCATACGATTGGAAATAACCATTTTATATCGTTTTTTAATGAAAACTAAATTACCATGAAACACATAAACAATATCATGGAACCATTATTTTCAAATAATCAAATGCATAAAAAATTATTTTATTAAAAATACATACACCTTATTGAAACATAATTGATTAAAAACCATGAAAAAAGAAAAATTATAATTACTTTACCTAAAAAAATTGAGAAATAATATTAATTTTACAAAAATCCTCACTCTCATTTTAATGAATACTTATAATTCATAAAAAATATTACAATTGCTTCCCTGATCACTAAAATTCTCGAGTTATTTCAAACGAAAATAAAGAAATCAATGGAAAAAATATGAATAATGTAATGTTAATTATTCTATTTCAAGAGTTATGTTATGTTTCCATGAATTAATATTTTTTTTAAATAAATATTTATGTGCTGGAAACATCATACTCAACTATTTTAATGGTGATTCCATTTATAAATTACACTAGAATTAGTCACAAAAGATGGATCAAAACCCTATGAAAACCCCCCAAATTATTACACATTCCTAGCCTTATATTTCACCCCATATTTCAATTAGGGTTATAGAATATTTTTGTCAAATAATAATGAAAGGTGAAATATAATTAAAAGAACATATATTGAATTTTGATGGTAAAAAGACTATGAAACCATCAAAATCCAAAACAAATTCCTGGATAATGTTTGAAATAGCCTAAATTGAAGGATTCCCTTATAATAATGGATTAAATGATTTAATTAACAGGGAAGAATCCTTTTAAAAGTGATGGAGAAATTGAAAAAAATCTTAGAACTGGGTAGGCTACATGGTTTACGGACACAATTTTTCAAACGTTGTTGTACCTACTTGATAAATACTATTATAAACAATATAGGATTGATTGTTTACTATGTATAGTTTAGAAAACTATATGGCTATTGAATATATTAAAATATTTTCATATTTTTCACCAATATACAATAATCTCAGTGAATAATTTAATATTATAAGAATATATTTGACTGTGAAATTTAGAGTGTAAAAATTATCCCATCCATTCCACTTTACAACACATAATTTCATTTAAATATTAGAATAAATATAATTCAAAAACCACCTTACATTTAATAAGTCCCAATATCCTACCTAACACCCAAAATAATCAACATAAAATAATAATATCTTCTTTATTATGAGATAATTCCTATTCTGGTTAGAAACTGAAAAACATAAAATGTTGTAAGAATCCATTGTTGAAGCCTCTCCACCAAATGATAGAACATATATAATCAAGTTGAAAAATTGGGATTGTAATTCCCCTAGTATGTATTGAAATTTAGAACATAAATACATATAACATAGAACATAAGTTCGTCATCTATCTTAGGAAACATTTATGGGGAATGAATATAACCAACTCATCTTGATCATTTGAGGTCATAAGAGAATAAATTAGTAGAAAATACAAATGATATTCAGCCTGATAGATGACTCCAAAATAATTAATAATAAACATAGTGGCCTTCAATAGGTCTTCCCACCAGTTATATATTATCAAATAAAAGAATAATGTAAGGAAATATTCAAGAATGATGGAAAAACAATAAATATTTATATTTAATGGATGAATTTTTTATATTCTGCACTATTTTTTTAGTTGATAATATATTTGGATAAAGGCATATTAAAATTGGGAATGTTTACATTGAGATGTTTACTCTTTTTACTAAACAAGGTCAAACCACATAGTAGTGGGAGTGGTTGTACAATAATAAAGTTGTATAGTTGAGGCCACATAACAGTGGAAGTTACTATAACATTGGGGTGTAGGATGATGGGAATGTATCATATCCTTTATTGTGGTGTTTTTTACAAATTAGGGATGTTTATGGTGTCTTATACCACACTATGATTCCTCCTTCCATGTAACATATAGAGAATATTCTAGCCTATAAGTCTTCAAATGTAAAGGATATAAATGATTTTTTTGTGAAATTCATTAGGGGAATCCAGTTCCTAATTAAAGATTGTTTTAATAACGATTTCATGGTGGTGGGGGCTTCCAATTTTTATTAAACCCTAAAAATAACCTTTTGACCTCCTCCAATAATAATCCTTATTGATCCCAATGAGTTTTAGAACTTTCACTACACCCCAGTACACATCCATAATCCATGGAGGGTTATATTCCATTGATGATGTGTACTAATGTAATTTCCCTACACATCATTGGACCATTAATAGTGTTTTCCAATGTAATTGTTTTCTATTCTATGTCACGGTTTGTCCTTCTAGTAATATGTATACAATTGGAATATATCCTTTGTTGTGGAGATTTCATTGAAAAACCCTTCATAGAATAGTGGCTGATCCAGCACCATGGTGGTGGTTTCTGGTACACCTCTATGCCTTAACATCATTCCATTAACCATGAATCCTAAAAACCTTCTGTATAACCATTATCCTAAATTATTAATCAAATCAATAATATATTATTTATTATTTTTTACCCTAGGTTTGAGTTTGTTTTAAGCATTTTCTTGTTTCACCTTTACTTACTATAGAATACATTTGATGTCAGAAAGGATTCAATTTTAGGACTCCATAATGGGTGATCATGTTTTCATTTTATTTATAGCATGGTTTGGGTGACAAAATCCATATCAAAATATAATATTGAAGTGATAACCATGATTTAGGATTCTACTTACATTTTTTATCCATCTATATGATGCTTGATTGTTTATTTCTATTTTCTTGGTTGACACATTTATTTTACACATTGAAAGTTTGTGTCTGTGTGACTATGAGTATTTCTTGTTTATTACCTTGTGATTTTCTATAGATCCTAATTTTTCAACTTAGTGTACCTTATTTTTTCTATTTTATGAATTTTAATCATTTTTTTCATAGTTTGGGGAACTGTGTTTCTTGTATTTAGTTGATTAGGAGGATCCATGAGATTTTTTTTGATGTCTTCCAATTTCCATTAATGGATGGTGTGTATGTCCATGTAGATTGATTTGAATAAGTTTAATATTATCCAACAAATCATAGTACAAAAATACTGGTTGTGGTTATCTATATTTTGGAATGTTCATAAATGGAAGACTATAAGATACTGGTATAAGATTACTATGGACTTGATCCATAGGTGATTAAAAGTATACACAATACGGGATCGACATGGTGAAACATGTGATGGTATATATGAAAACCATCATATTAGGGGGGTTGTCCATATTATATTTAAATTAATAATTTTTTGACATATTTTATATCATCGCTGGAAATGTGCACGTGGTCGTCGGAAAAGGATTCTAATGTATTTGTTAGTGAATGATTTTGTTGACACATATATGATCATATTTTTATATTAACATTTACATATGTATTGACATTCAATAAAGTATATATATTTTTATATCATGTACATATGATAAGTATGCATTGGTGCTTTCCTACCGAGTCTTTTACCCACTCCCTTCTCATACATTTTAGTGAACTTATATATTTCCTGACTAGAGATCCAGTGAAAGACAATCGTCCAATGGTGGATGGATAAAAAATTAGTACAAACCTGGTTATAGACTAGGAAGGACTCTAGATGATATATTGTTATCTACATATTAAATATATATCATTATTTTCTATTAGAGTACTAATTTTGGTGCCATATATCCATAGAATGAATGGTATTCCATATTTCATTTTCTGCATGATTACAATAATTTTCTATAATCATGTTTATTATTAATATCTTATTGATGAAGATATTATTTGAGTTTTATATCTTAATTGATGGAATTAGACCCTTGATACTATAATGAATCATCTTTAATATTGGGATATCCACATGAGGACTTGCTTCATTTTGTCTTATATGTGAATGTTTGGGGGTTGGATGTTACAAATGCTATCAAATGTTAAATTATCTTGTTTTCTTTATACATAACTCTTGATATGGAATAATATATATAGTATTTTTAGACAATATAAGGGGATTTTCGATGAACCTATCCAAGACGTGTGTAATTTAACTCTATTATATGATAGATGATGTTTTTGTTAGATTATTTAAATTCACCTATAGTGATACACATGGAGTTGATATATGATTTATGAGATTTTGGGTAAGTTTAAGAATCTTGAATAGGAACACAATTTCACATCCCAAGCTTTTACTTTTTATTTTGTTGTATAATAGATCATTATTTAAATTAATTAGATTGTGAAACCATTTCTAGATAGTATATTTTATTGTATGATAATTCACTAATGGAATGAATTTGTTGACCTCGGTATGATGTGTTGTTAGTGTATATAAGATAACTATGACCAATGTTTATGGAATAGACATTGGTCATTTATAGGAGGATTATTCCATGGTATAAGGGTATACTCTCGTGATATAATTTGTGTTATCCCGTAGTTTATCATCACTAGATGTTGTGAAACATTTATTTTCAAATAAATCTAATTTCATTATTAACTACCGTTTCACACAACATTTCATTTTATCAAACAATAATATATTATTAATCAATAAATTTAAACATGACCATTCTAAAAAATAAATTTCAAATGGTTTAATGAACTAAAATAGATTATTTTAAACTATTAATTGTAATGGTTTTTAAAAAAACCATATCTATGAAAAAATTACGTTATTTTTATTAAATTCGATATATGTTTTGGAAATTATATTTAAAAAAAATTTATTGTTAAATATAATATTATTTTCCTCATTTAGAAAATATACATGGAAAACTAATGTTATTTTGTTAAATCTACAAATTGAAATTTTATTTGAGGAAATGTTTGACAATTCTATAAAAATATTAATTTTTCGATGAATAGTAAAATATATTTTTATTAAATATTATATTTTGGTTTAAATGAGTTATATGATCCATTTTCTAGTAAAATGATTTGGAATATAAATGAAAAAAAATTATATTATAATAAATTCATTTATTCTAATTTTAATTAATATTATATTGATCTTTAATATTAATATATTCTTTACATGTTAGAATTTTCTCTACGGAAATCTGCTTTTTCATCATGTCTGTGGGTTTTATTTGAAATTATATATTTCCAAATCTATTAATTTAATTTTATATAATTGAATCTTTATTTGGAATCAAAATAATTTATATTATATAATAAGTTAAAATTAATATTTTTCAGGAATATTTTTATAAATAATGATAAATTATCACTGTGTTTTTTATAAAAATGAGGTTTTGTGTATTAAAAACTCATGTTCTAAAATTAATTATCCACACCAAATGGATTATAATTTAATAAAATATAATAACTAATTAAAAACCAGGGCTTACATTAACTAATCAATAATATTTTATGTTTATTGGTAACAGTTAAATTTTCATGGTACACAATAAGTGGTTATTACGATGGTGGAAAATGAAATGTTAAAAGTGAGTGAACATATATATTATCAAAAGACATGTTAAAAACATTTCATTTTTTTCATGTAGATGTATATATATACCATATAATCGCTACATTCCTTTTTCATTTTTTTTTAATTTCATTAGTGTGGCTTGCATTTATTGAATTATTAAGGATATTTACGAAAAATGTCACTCCTCTTCAATTATAAATGTCTACCACCTCCCATAACACATATAAACAACAACATAATATTTTCATTACCATATTCTGAATAAATGTACCCAAAAATAATTATATATTTTCAAGAGCATCTTTTCGTCCCAAAATACCAATCATAGGGGCCATAATAAGAGATTGAAATGTGGATTTCCTTAGAGAAGGTAATTATCTTCATGAAACTATTTTTTTTAATTATTTTCTTACAACATTAATTAATGTCATAATACTTAAAATACAATAACAAAAATATAAACAATATATTAATATGTTACAAGTATAATTGAATAACCTTTATCCATCACCACTTCCATAATATGGGAAATGAAAATACCGATTATATGTATGGAAGACTATAACTCATGAACAGATGAAATTCACATTCCATCAACACCTCTCATACCATCATATAATGATGGTTTTTACATAGATAAAATATTTATTTCATTATTGTACTTCATGAATTATATTATCACATAAAGGTTCTTACATTCCATTTTTAAGGAATAGGATAACATTACTAGTGTGTACAATAGACTACTCTTTCATGAAGTGATGCGATTAAATTTTTACTAACATTTTAAATGGAAATCAATAAAGATAGATTTATTTAAAATATGTGATATATCAGAAATATTTATTATTCCTTATAGGTGAAAAATTATTTATCATTGTTTCATTTCAACATTCAATTAATTTGAAACAATATTCATTTAAATGTATAGAATCTACTCTTAATATGTATATAAGAAAAATGATATATATTTATATCATTTGATACATTTTGAGATGATTGAATCATGTTAAAAGAAAAAATACCAACTATGAAAAAAAATATTATATTAGAAAAATGAAGTAGTTATTACAACAAACATGAATTTAACAAGGAATTATTAATAAATTGGCAACAAAAGGTCAAAAATAAATAAAATATGGTATGATACATATAATATTTTTCCATTAATTTTTTTATAAAAACAATTTATTTTAATTTATTTATGAATGTTTATGAAGGACTTTGACTCATAAGTTATAGGATTTTCATCATATTTTTATATATGCAGATTACATACCTTATACAGAGCTTGATTCGTTTGTGTGGTGTATACGATTCTCACGAATACAATTTATTATTATTAACATCAACATTATTATATATTCTTATACATGGATGTTTATTTCATCAATTTGGAAAATGCATCAGAAGTTACCATAGCCGTAAATTTATTAAGTGACATCCCCATTCTTTATTGGCGTAGTTTATGATTAAATATCCAATTATGAAATATTATTATATATCTCTCTAGAAGCACTTGATTTTTATTTTCATATTATAATTTTGATGGATTATAAGTTTAAATGTCATTCTAGAATCATAACTAAAAAAATAATACTATATAATAGTTTTATGGAAAACATGAATTTATTTCACTCTAAGGTCGATATCACATTTTTTTCTATATCCATGTTTCCTAAAAATGGTTTAATAGAGTATTAAATATTATGAAATTATTTTTAATGATATATATTCCCATGTTTTAGTTATTTTAATGATATTAAATATAACATTCTTTTAAGTTTCTAAATGAATAATATTGAATTTTTATCTTAAAAATTGAATGAAATCAATATTTTAATGTCTATGACATGAAACAAATATTCCACCATAGTGAACACTCAATTATTTGAAACATATTTTACATGTTCTAATGGATTATTTCAAATATAAAATATTCCAAAAAAATTTGGATAATTTTCCATTCTTAATAAGTGATTTCAAATTAAAAGGATATTTTTCTCAAGGATGTTATAGTGATCCTCTAGAGGATTTATATTCATCAATGGAAACACTCTTTGATGTTCCATATATTTTACTAGGTGTAATATCCAATTCTAATATCCTTATTCATTTTGTGGATAGTTTTTTATGATTATGAGGAATAAAATTCATTTTAACCCATTACTTTTATTTAGGATATAATATCAATAATTGTTGAAATTTTTAGGAAACCCATTTACTTTCAACATCTTATCCAATAATGAAATTTTTATGAATACCATTTAAATTTTAAATGGTTATGAAATGGTGAATGCATTATGTTTTTTGAAAAAATAAGGATAATTTGATAGTGTGAACTGTATCTCCTTAAAGTGGATTTGGTGATGTTTTCTATCACTTGTGATAATGATGAGAACCAGGTCATAGTTAAAGATCTTCTCTAGGAAATAAGCTGATATGAATGATATATTATGAGAAACATGAGGATATTAATAATCCGCTATGAAATGGGAGGGAAGAGTTGACTCTTAAAACATAATTATTTTATGTTCTTGTATATAAAACAATACATAGTAATTGGATTCTAAACATATTATAGTTCTACACTTATATGAAAATAACTTAAGGTTTGTAAGAACATATTTTCTATTTGGTTTATAAATCATTTATTATTATATTTATTTTCAATTTTTACCAAATAACAATATATAGCGATTATATGGAAGAAAATTTGGTGTAGAAGGTTTTTTCAAAATTTGGAACCCTAGCTAGTGGAAGAAACATCATGGACACATGGTTAGTAGAAACTATAATGTCGATTCTGTACATTTTCTCTTAAATATTATGGGTGATAAATTATATTAGGTGTGATTCATGGTTTCACCAAACCATGTCACCAAGTATAATGCCAATGAGAAGGCTCTATATTTTTTTAATAAAGCCTAATAGCATGGTTGGTCCATTTTCCTTAACATTGTGCATGAACCATGGGATTTACCACATTGGATAACACTTGGAACAAAGTTAGTTTACATTTTGGACAATACAGAAACTAATCCAAGAGACACATGTAATATGTGTAAAATAGAAAACTTTTATTTAAGGGATTATTTATTAAAATCCCTTTTTTGACCAATTTTATTTTATAATAGGCTCTATTATACCGCTTGTGAGATCTTCCTATCATCATACTAGGTTCATCGATAATTATTCTATCCAGTATCCAATGATATTTTTTATCATATAATTAGATTACTATAGATATTTCATTCAATCGTTAATATCATTTATTCACAATAGTTTCTATAGATAATTTTATTTTGGTGCAATCTCTTATGCCGCAATTATTCTGATTATTCCTATTTTACCTTTTTCTTCTGATCTATACCAAACTAAAGGAAGATTATGGATGATTTATCCTCTATAAGAATAAGTTGATAGGTAAATTTATTATTTATAAAATTTGAGAGGCATTATATTAAATAGTATGAGCCACATTCAATTATCACTGGGAACTTCCCCTAAAATGTATATGCCAACAATTTGATTCCCGATTCAGGAATATAATAACTCATAGATCCAAGAAGACATTATAAGCCTTGAAAAAAAACATGGGCTACCCATTTTGGTGCACCACCTATATGCTTATAGAATTTAATGTTTTATAACCAAAACACTCATCAATTTATATCATTTTACTTATATATTTTGATATCAAAAATGATAATTGAAAAGCACAGTTGTATATGATGGATTCACACTTATAATACTATAATTAATTGAATCTAATTAAGTGTCATGTCTACATCATATGTTTTTATCAAAATATGGTTTAATATTTGTTAATGTAAAATTATAATGAACCAAGAACCATCCATTGGTACTTACTGAAGCATGTTAATTTATTCTAATTTCTATTTTAGGCATACATAACCTATAATTTTAATTTTTCCATTGGAAACTGTTAGTATTAATTTGAGCATGGTGACTATAATCATAATGTTATATGGGAATGTATCATGTTACACCTATGATATTCGAAAATATAATCTATAATTTTGTCAGATATGTAAAGGATTCCTTTATTTTGTGATACATGGGAATGGTGTCTCTTATATATGTGATAAATTTCATTCATGACCCTTATAAATATAGTAAATGGGAATAAAATCATTTTTAATTATAATGAATCCTCAGGGTGAAACATAGGAATTATGATGAATGGCAATTTATACACTTATGAATTATAATGAATGGGCATGGAAACCATTTCCTGATTGTGATTAATTTTCATGGATAGAAATATGAATTATGAAACATGGGTATAAAATCCATAATATCACAATACCAGGGAATTAATTCTCTACTCTTATGAGATAGGGTATGGAATCCCTTGACACCTAAAAGACCCATTCCACAACCCATGGATGCTAGAGTGTTTTATATGGTCTAGGCTTGTTGCAGTCCTCATATATAAATATGATAACATCATTATGTAATAAGAACATATATTTTTAAAAATATTGATCCTTTTTTATGATTATTATGTTGAGGTCAAAGCATGTATTTTTCTTCCAGGTGTATATTATTAATCGTAACTATATCTTAAAAAAATTAATAATTTCCATTGATATATCTATACACTACACATATTGTACGAACTGACTAGATATTTATTGACACTACTACTAGTATCCTTATGATTTTATAGAACACCCCATTTTGGTTATCGATTGTATCAAATAATATTATCTAGATGTATGTGGCGATAGGGGAAAGGGCTGAGTTATTCTTACTTGAGTGATTATATCAAGAGATTATAGAAGAACAAGATAGAGAGATTGATCATGATGTTATTAGAGGTATAGTTTTGGTCTATTATTATTTTTATACACATAATGTATTTCAGGAATTCTTCCATTCAAGGTTTCATCCTTTTGATAGATACATGACATTACATTATTTTTTATATGAGACATAATTTTTCATTGATGTATATATATTACTCTAGGAATATTTACCATCAACTGTATATTTTTTATTAGTTTTTATTTGATATATTTATGTTTTAGTCCCTACTATGCTAATATTGTCATTATGGTATAGTCTTCCCACTATACCACCTAGGAATATCACTTCCGGTTTTCAACATCTATCATAAGGGGAGGCACGCCTAGGGCCGTGAGACCCATCATCTCAAGGCCTCATTTAGTGGAATCCAGGTTCAGACATTACAAAGTTGTATCATATCATCCATTACTAACCATACTAATTCGGGAATGTTGAATGGATACTACAAAGAGTCAGAATATGGTCATTATCCTATTCTTGGATGTTTCATTTCCAAATTCAATAAAAATTGAAATAACCTAGAATGGGATATTATGTTATGGTTTATACCTATTTAAATTTACTTTTTTTCAATGTTTGGGTGATGCACATGATTTGGGATGTTTATAATATTATTTAAGTATTATATTTTTCCATTTTCCTGATATGGTATGGACAAATTGATCGTTCATCATTCAAAAAACCTTACATGATTTATATTTCATTCATTATTCCATACCTTGTTTATATTATTACGTGAATTAGAAAAAAACATAATTTGATACCATTAATTCTATTCTAATTAATTGGGATAACATATTATGTAATAACATGACATGTGAGTGGTTGTAATTAAATAAAATCCACACATAAATTTATTATGGGTATGAGACCGTATAAATTGGATGTGTCTATCTCTATAGTTCATCCATTAAATTAATATTTTCTATAATGTGAATGAAATTGTATTCTAAAATAAAATAGTAATCAATAAAATTGATTTCAAATTGATATTTAAATGGATTTTTACTATGTAAATTAAAATTGAAACTCTGTCTACTATGAATTCAGACATATTGAATAGAGCTGACCCATTCCCAGCCTTAGTAATTGGAAATAGGCAATGTCATTTATGTTCTAGATGATAATTAATATCAACCATATCTGCCATTAAGAGATGATAGATGGGTATGAATTTATCATATGAATTATTGTATCAATCCTATTCAAATGTTTTTTATATTTACCATTATCAAAACCTTTTAGATGTGTGTGATTGGAATTTATAGAGATAATCAAACATTATGTTCTCTTGTAATGTACTAGCACCGTGGTGAGAGCTATACTCTAGAGATGGTCGAACCTCATCTACCATGGATACCAATGGTAGTTCGTCATATAGAACCTTGTATTATCCAAGACGTAGATGATAATATCCCATTTTTTGAGGAATTTTTTCAACATATGTGTACTATACAAGGAGCTTAGTGAAACTCCTCATCTATGAGATAATAGATGCAAAAGTTTGAACAAATTATTTTTCTATCTTTTTCAGGGGATGGTTTCCCATAGTCTTTTGTTAATTGACTTTTGGTATTATTATCTATTATTGAGCTCCAAGAGACTCTACCTGAGGGGATAGTGAATCATTCTACTTTTATTATTTGAGGATCAGCTAAATGATGGTGGGTTATTCTGAACTTCAAAGGTCAATATCAAGAAGTGATTTTGAGGGATTTCTAATCAATATACCTCGAATGTTTTTTCTTTGAGAATAGGATTTGTAATCATCCCAAGTATTTTATGAACCTGTAGTATGATTCTATGATATTTATGGAATACATTGAACATTTTTAGCATCACAACATTTCATATATCTATACTACAGATGAAGAAACAAAATTAAAGAGATTTGATAATTGACTTAAGAATCCCATTCAATATGAGGTAATTTTTATTCCAGTTGATAACCATTATTTAATGATAATATAGGATCTCATCCCAAAGATAATTATAAGAGAAGATGGAAAAATAGGTCACGAAGGATCTAAACCAAGGCAGGGAAGTGGTTTGACATGTGATTAGAGGGGATAATTTGAGACTTCTTGTATGAGAAATGAAAGCTATTTCACACCCACTAACATAATTTTTATTTTTAAATAATATTGGATTCTTTGGCATAAGTGGACAAGGTTTCCTATTGACCCTTATGGTGTCAAAAGTTTTGGAATATTGGGGAATCAATAACAGTTCTTCTTGACCTTCGCATTTATGTATGTGGGAGAGGATCCATATGAAATATTTTATCCAGAGATGGGTTAAGAGGTCCTCTCCAAGAATGTAGATACTATTTTATGGTTAGTAAAGGCATTGGAGGAGAAAATGGAAAAGGTATCCCTGATTTAGAGACACATTTTCAGAAGAAGGAACCAACTCAATGCATCCGACATGTAGAATTAGGCAGTAGTTCATGATATATTTGTTCAATAAATCCTATACTAAAGGAGCATGGTTCTAGGAAAACTAATATATGAGGTAATATTCTATTATAAAATATTATTCTATCATTTGTATTATATATTGTTGATTCACATTCATATATATATTTTTATATTTTGTTATTCAATGAGATTTATATGTAGTATTTTCGTGGAATAATGACACTTTATATTCATTTGGGTGTATGTTCACAGGGTGTACAAAAATATTGGGAGTTCCCCAATGATATAGTAAGTTATAATTTCTTAGGGAACCAATTTATCATCAAGAATATGTTCATCGATTTAATTCTTGTGTTGTATTGGTTGGTCCATGATCACACCTATATGGATTTATTACAATAGTGGTTTTCATTCACATCACTATAGGGTGTTCCTTATACTCACATGGTTGAGTGGGATATCCAAGAAGGTAGAGCAGGAACATATAAACTTAGTCAGGGTGAAGTAACCCACCTAATTAGTTTCCTTTATATGGATGACCAGGTGTTACATCAATCATAATTCCCTCATGTAGTCGGTCTTTTGTGGAATGTTCTCCTCGAAGAATTTTCTAGACTACTGCTTGAGAGAGGTGTCAAATATACTATTAACATAGTTCTTGGAGTTGTATTAGTATCCATTAATCATTAATGTTTGATAATATTATTTTTTAGGATCCAAAAAGAGCATATATGCTATAGAGGACACCTATTTTATATGGATGAATACCTTATGATGGGTTTCACCAGTCATTATAAAAAATAAGGTGGCTAGAAACCTTAGGCTTTGTGTGGATTACCATATGTTTAATCAGACCACTATGAAGTACCACTATGATTTTCCACATATAGATGACTACTTTGAAGATCTTATTAGATCTGGAGTTTTCTCAAAGATTTCCATTGGTTTGGGATCACATTAGGTGTGCGTCGGGGAATCATATCTGACATGGATAGTTATTTGATGTTATATTGGATTATATGAGTTTCTACTTATTAAATTTGATCATGTCAAAAATATAAATGTTTTCAATGCTAGGATTAATAATGGTTTCCATCGATAACTAGATTAATTCTAGATGGTCATTAGAGATTACATATTTTTGTATTCTAATATGTTTCATGACCACACTGACCATCTTTGAATCATTCTTAGTAGACCAAGAGAGCACCAACTATATACATTATTATAATCACATTTCACTCATAATTATTCTGATATCAAATTTCATCACATTTAATGTATAAATGATGAAGAATTTCCTTGGGATTTTATTATTTTTTTCATATTGGGATGAGAGAATTTTTTTTGGGGAATGATCAAAATAAGCCAAAAGAGACCAACATATATAAAAAAATTTGGATTCCCTTATCTAATGATGTTAATGGGATGAATCTGGGGATATTAAATGATGAAAATATGTGACTATAGAAATTACAAGTTGTTTAAATATTACATGTTTTATAATTATTACTTTTTTGGAAAATATTATAGTTTGTGTAAATATTACATGATAGGGAAATATTTCTTGATGTGTATGTATTAATTGATACAAAAATATTTCAGAATTTATTAATTCCAATGTTATGAAAAATATTCAAATGATGAAAAATTTACATTTGGTGAACAATTAATAGATTGTGAAAGATATGGGATGACCAACAAATGGCCATATTTGATGTATCAAGGGTTCAAACCTATTCTATGACAAAAGGACCACCAATGAATATTTTTTGACCCATAAAAAATCTATTGAATGTTCCATGATCCCATATGATTTATATAAATAGTGGCTCCTTCATGTATTTTGATTTTTATAGATTATTTAATCACTTTTAACCACTTTAATTTCAATTTCTCATAACTATTTGAATTTTTATATGACTATAAAATTATAGTTCTTTAACTAGTTACCCTGAATTATGTCATGACCATTGTAACATTTAGGGTAAATTTGTTCAAAATAGCGTCAAGTCATACTCGATTCATTGACACCATGATTTACCTGACCTAGAGAAATATGGGAAATCCCCATAAATGACGGGATTCAATGACCATTGCATCTCCCTCATCAGGGCTTTAACACCAATCATGGATTAATATTTTCTTTACTAAAATGTAATTCCTCCCAAAACCTAAAAGACAAAAAAACCTATCACACCAATAAAATATGACTTCAAAATAATGATTCTAAATTTCACCCATCTTTCCATTTAATAAAATCAATAAAACACATATTTCATTAACATATTTATTCTTTTTAAAAAAAATTACATTGAATAAATTATTAATCTAATACACAATATTCGAGGGTTAAAACATTATCATTCCTAATAATATTTTTTTATTAATTAAGTAACATAGTTTGAGTTTTTATAAATTATGTAGTTTGATTAAACCCATAGAAAAATAATGACATCTTATTTACAAATTTTTTCTAAAAAAATCTATTCCATTCTCTCTCCACATTCATGATCATCCAATATATTTTATTTCCTATTTATCAAAATGAGTAAAAACATTTTCTATTTAAAACTGAACTTATCTCGTTTCATTGTCTCTATAGAATCGATCTCGATAAATTTTTTATATTAATATAATTTAATTTATTATAACATATAGATTTTAGATAAATTATATATTTATATGATACATCTAAAAAAATAAAAACTTATTTTGTTTCCATCAAAACGAGAACCATTTTAGGGGATGATTATAATTCAGTTACTAATTTTCATTATTTATTACTAGTATTTTGTTAATATATATTAAATTTATTTAAACACCAGTTTTTATGTGTGGATGTTTTCAAAAAATTAGTTATTAAAACATTTCCACATCACACATTGATATGGAAATTTAATTTTTCCAACTATTTTAATGATGATTAATAACAATGAACGAATCGATGAAACAATGTGGTGGGCCCAAAAATCAAGCAACCAGCTTGTTTTATTCAAATAGATCCCCGAGTAATGATTTTCAAAGACTACATATTTCTATAAAAGATTAGATTTAAATTTAGATCCCTTTACACATTATTATTATAAAGCAGTTCAAGATCATGGATGTAATAATTTTGATGACCATAATTAGAAAAAAAATTGATGACTACAACATTGTGAATCAAAAACACCATTATTATTCGTATATTTACAATCTCTATTTTTATTTTTTATTTAAAATTTTCATTCATTCCTCAATTCCATTATTTCAATTAATTATCAATTAATTATTATTATTATCTATAATTATTTTTCAAAGTAATTATTATATATATATTTTTTTAATTATTATCTTTATTTTGTTTACATTTATTTCTTATATTGATTATTTTCATATTTAATTATTTTTATTATCATAAAATATAATTCAAATTAAAATTTATCTTATATTGTATTATTTGTTTTTCATTTTCTTATGTTTCATTTTCATCTATATTAAAATAATATTATATATTATATTTTCCCTATTTGTCAAACCAGTTTAATTTTGTTATTATTTTTTCAACAATTTTTATTACTTATTTTTGTTTTCATTTATCTAATTTCATGTTTTTACAATTTAATTTTTTTAAATTTTATCCTTTATTCTTTAATTTAGGACTTCTAAATTTTTTGTCATCATATAAATTTTTTATTTCAAACAAATATTAATTTTAATTTATTTTTTAAATCATTATTAATACTAATATTTTTATTTCAACTAATTTAATAAAAAAAATTAAAACATCTTAATTACTTTTTATCAACACTATATATATATTCAAATATTTTAATCTATTTATTTTTCTATCTTGATTTTTAAAATATTTTTTATTTTATTTTTTTCTTCAAAATCTAAAATATCAATTTAAATTTTCAAAATTATTTATTTTAATTCCAATAAAGAGGAAAATTATTATTTTTCATTTTCGTGATCTTTTAATAATAATATTTATATATAATTTTAATCAATAAAATATGTATGTGTTATAAAGTAGAAAAAAATATAAATTTTTAATTTTTTTTAATAAATTTGTAATATATTTTGATTAATTCACAAATGGTGTAATCAAATTACATTTTTTTTAAGAAACAAAAAACAATACTAAATTAATTGAAATATAGTATTACACCTATTCTAGGTCGTACCCACAAAATTGTAAATTAGTTAAATTATTTATACAAAATAATTTGGTTATATTAAATAATGAATGTAATGAAAAAGATATGTGTTTTGATGTTTTTAAGAAAGATAAATAAAGAAGAAGAAAGATTTATTATTTTAAAATCAGAATTGAAATGTATGATGTAGTTTTTTAGTTACATGGTTCGAGTGCAATGAGATTTTAGTAATAAAAATGATTAGTCCAAGATTGTTTTAAAAGTATTGACATGAGAGAAAAAATGGTCATGTTTTCACCTTATTGATGTTGTAATCCCATATTTCACTTGGTCCTATAATATGTGGTCCATACGAATCATACTTTTCTATAATTCAATTTTAATCATTGATCCCCTAATTGTGAAAATAGTCATAGCTAAATTCATGGAAACTAGTTTCAAAATTATAATTTTCTATTAAAATAAAAATACAAACGTTCACGATAAAATTAGATATAATGGATAGGAAAATTATTAAATAAATTATGGTAATACAAATATATGAATAAAAAAATAAATAAATAAAATAAAATCATTGCACATTAGCTACATAACCCTGGTACATTGTGGGTTTACCCTTACGCTAGCGATGTTAGAAAAAGTGGCAAGGATAAAAATAAATAAAATCAAAATTAATTACCAAAGAGAGTGTGGTGGAAGATCTTATAGCAATGTAACTTCTCTCCCCAAACAATGGTCTCCAGATCAAGCTAATAGAAACTGCATGGCCCACTAATTATATTCTCTATATAGTCTTGTGAAAAATTTAATTGAGTTTAATATTGGTCAAAATCTATTCATTGGTGTTCCTTGGGTTATAAAACAGGACATAAACCCTTGATACATACAATCTAGATGTTTTTTTTCATAGCATGACATTCACTATGTGTAAATTGTTCACCACATTTAAATTGGTTAACACATGTAAATTAACACACCCTATAATATTTACAAAGCATATAATATTTTAAAAAAATATAATATATACACAACATGTAATATTCACACAATCCATAATATTAATATATATATTATTTTCCAGCATCATATCTTATCATTATTTTTTATCACTAAAATCATCCATTACATCATTAATCATGGGAATATATATTTTAGTGTAAATAAGGGTCTATTTTGGAAAATTTTCTCATTTTCAAAAAAAATTAATCTAAACCAATATAAAAAAAATTATTAAATATTTACGGAATAAATAATCATTTATACATTTAATGTAATGAATTTATATCGAAAATCATACATGAAATGTGCTTGTTAAAATCCCCCACACATGAGCTCATAATTTTCCTTACAAATGGAATCTCTTAAAACTCGCAGTGATCCTATACCAATAATGGATATCATTTTTTATAAACAAATTAAATGAATTAATTGGTAAATAAAATATTCGAGTATTACACATGTAATGTTAATAATACATCAGTTTTAAAAGAAAAAAATTCACATTTAATTTAATTTTCACTATTAAAATATCCATGCCTTTTCATTCATTAACTTTTATTTTTTGATAAATTATTAATAAACATTTCGTTTTCAGTTTACCTCTTTTTTAATTTTTATCATCATCGTCATGGTATAATATTAAACAGCATCGAGAAAATACCTTGAGAACGTATCACATACAATAAGAATTCATTAAATCTCGGATCTCTACCACAAAAAGAAGGAATCAAAAGTAATCATGTTATATTCTACATTAGGATAGTGTAACTCATAGGATTTTCCATTGGTGGGAAAGTTATTATAATATAATGCTCAAAAAGTAGGTTTCTCTATAAAATAAAAAGCATGATCAAATATTACAAGCTCAATAAAAATCTTACCATAAGGATGTCATCTCTCTATTGAACAAAAAATATCAATGAAGACTTATGAAAAATATGCGCATAATGAATGGATAATAATCTCAATGTAGTAAATTAAACATTTAATTTATGTCTTTTAGTGGTGGTTTCTTAAATCCCATTCTATATAAATTGAATATATTTATCGAAATAATTAGAAAAATTTCTTCTAAATCCTTATCATTTTTAAATCCACTTTTAACCTAAAATCCCCTGAACTCCACCCCTCCCCCACCTCCATCGCGCCCTAAATCTAATCCCTCACCTCCTTTTCCCAGAATCCATCATCAATGTAAGACCCTTACCCTTTTATCCCCTAAACATGATCCCTCACCACTTTCCCCCTTCTCCCATAACCAAATGAGCTTGAGACCCCTGCAGTGACCCCACTATCCACAAAACCTTCACTACCACCCCATTACTTATCCACTTTCTCTCATATTGTTCCCACTCATAGCCTTGAATAGAATATCCTATACATTTCTCTCTTTTCTTATTGATTTTCATCCTATCTCTAAATTTTCACCCAACCTTTCCAAACCCTCACACTTTTTGGATTTGTAGTTTTTTTGATTATTGGTGTCTATGGTCTATGATCCCTAATTGAGGTAAATCATTCCTTCATCCATTGATGGTGATTAATTCCCATTGACTCCAAATTGCTTTTTCTTTCTTCTTCAATTTTGGATAAATTATAATTAGGGTTTTCATGAATTTTTTGTCCCATGTAGTTCTCTTTGGTGTCCTATACCTAATTTACGTGGGGTAGTTCCAACATTTTATAAGGTGGAATGTTTTACAATGGTGGCCAATATGGTTTGGTCTTTATATTTTTTAATAATTATTTATTGTATTTTTAAGCCATCATTTTGATATAAAATAATAATATATAAATGTTGAAAATTTATTTTATATTCATATCATGTTCCATGCGATATCCAACTTAATTGGAATTCTTTTCAATAATTCATTTTATTAAATTACTATATTAATTAATTTTCACCCTATATGATATTTTAAAATCCTTAAGAACATTAATTAATAAGATAGATATTTTAAGATAGATTCTATATTTAAAATTATTGTTCTTTCTTATTCTAATTTTATATTATTGTTATTTTATTTTAAAATTTGTTTTTATAGGGGTATATATATATATATTGTTTCAACACATATAATTAATTATTCACTGAAAAGTATTCATGTACAAATTCACATGGGAAATTGTAAATTTATCAACATGATATACTTATGTACATAATTGTTTAAATGTAAAAGTGTATAATAAATAATAGACTTTTAACCTTAAAATTGATTCTTTCATTGGATTTATAAATCAATATATTTATTGGAATATATGTTTAAGATGATTATTTTGATAGTTATTTCATATTTATGATATTTTATAGATTTTAAATATTTTAACCTTCTATTATACACTTATGATTGATGTGTGTGTAATTCAAGTAGTTTTGGTGTTATAAACATTTATACAAATGTGTATATATTTATAAACATCTTTGTACATATTAACATAAGATTTATGAAGTCTATGAATTGGTTGATATATATATATATATATCTGTGTGTATGTCTGTGGGATTTGATTGTGTTTGGTTTTATGCATTTGTTTATAATGATAAAGTAAACCAAGAGATTAAATTTTATTTTGGAAATTGTTCTTTAAAACCATATTATTAAAGAAATTATAATGGTATAATAATTTATTTAGAAAAGTACTTAAAAAAATGTCATAAACAAATTATTTCAATAGACATAGTTTGAAATAATTTTTTTTTTATTGGAATGTTTTAAAAAGGAAAGTGTTTCTCTTGTCATTATTTGACATCGATAGTGGAAATGGTTTGAAGTGTGTTTTAAGAAGATAATTCTTCATTGTATTCATAATAAAAAAATTTCCAATAGATTTGTATTTGTTTTTTGTTAAACCTTATGAGAAGCCTATGGTTCTTTTGTATGCTAACCTATATAGGTCGAGGTCCTTCAGTACTTATATTTCTTGTGATTTATTTTGTGATAACCCCTCTTGATATAAATGTGTTATAACTAAAAATCCACTACTATGGTGACATATAATTACTATGTGAACCTATACATAGTGACCCTATTTTTTTCATGATATATTATTAATAATAATGGTTTTATTGTATATCTAATTCTTATATTTAACATTATACTGACACAGATTGATTTCCATTTTTTAATTTGACTATTTTTGTACCTAAATTAATCTTTATTTAACTACTTTGGTTGTTTTTTCACTTATATTTGTCTCCTATAGAACATAGTATAACATATGTGTTTTAATTTTCCATAAATTTGTTTACACAAATTATAATATATATGGATAAAACATTAATCACATGGCTGAGGAACACAACTCAATATGATATGATGTGGGATGAGTTTTTATTTATTTTTATTTCAAATCATTCAATCCATTAGACAATAATATTTTCATTCCATAAATGAATATTTTTATGTTTATTGAATATCAATGAGTTTAATGAACACTACATATTGTTGAAAATAACTTCTCAATATTTCTATTTTATTTTCTATATAGAATCAATCATTATAGAAATTTTTTAGAACCAATTTCAATCACAATAATGGGCATCCAAATTCCTCTAAAATTGAAAATGAATTAAAAAAATTATTAATTATGATTTGGTAATTGCATGAAACCTCCATAAACATCAAAACACATCTAAACAACCAGTCGAGGGTGTTAGAAATTTGAACATGACATTTGATGTTTTATGGACTAAATGAAAACTATATCAAGATTGTACCTTATCATTGGATCCTCCTAATTATTATGTGATGTCTAATGTAAGATAGAACTTAAAATAAAATATAAATATGTTTTTTGATTTACTGGATGATATAAATCCATACATATATGTTGAATGTATAAAATAATCAAAAAATTATCTCTAGTAATGTTATACCACATAAAATTTCTATGAAGAATTATAAATAATAAAGGGTCCATGATATGCTAATTTTTGGGTAGCACATTTCAAAATTATGTGATCCCTCTATCTTCTTATTATATAAAAATGATGTTTACTAGATTTTTCTGAATTAGGCAAAAAATATATTCTTGTCCAAATGATTGTACACTTTATTTGGAAGATGATACAATAATATAGGGTTGAAAAAATGTTCTTCATGTTGATGGTATTAAATGTGTATTGATAGAAATCTAAATCAACAATCCACTATGAATAAGAAAAATATTCCCCCAAAAATATTTTAGTGTTTCTTCCATTTAACTCCTCAGTTGAAATAAATTTTTATGTCCTCAGAAACTAATGAACACATGAAGTGTAATTCTATAGGTAATAATAGTGACATGTTAATGTGAAATCCAAGAGATTAATGGATACAATTTAATTCGTTACATCTATATTTTTCATATGATCAATGGAATGTGTGATTGGGAATAGATGCTGATCGAATCAACCCATTTGGGGAATTAAGTAAAAGTAATAACGTTGGGCCATTTTTTGATCTCTTAATTTAACTTCATGTACATATATGCAACAAAAGACATTTATAATTTACAGGAATATTCATTGGATACAAATTCCTATAACCGACATTGATGTATGAATGAATCCTATTGTTTATGGATTATAGTAGTTATGGAGAAATGGTCCTGAGACATATGATGAATGTTATAGAAGAGTGTTAAAAATTCACACTATGATAATGTATCCCATTAGTGTATTCATATGACTTTGTAAATTATATAGTTTAAACACATATATAGGCTTTAATTGTATTTTTTGTTTCTTTTTTTTATCCTAGATTACTTCAAAATAGTAAAAAATTGATATCCCAATTCCATCATTGATTTTATGATGAATCTCATAAATTTCAGTTGGAAAAATCAAAATTCAATGGTTGTATTGATCATAGACCAACTTTTTTTTTATATGTTATGAAATATTAGTATCACTTGGTAATGTTGAATAAGAATTTTGGAAGGTTAATTATTTGAATGATATTATAAAATGAGTTCAAAGGGAATCCTCAATTGGAATCAAAATGAATCAATGAGAGAGTAAAAGGAACATTATTAAAACATTCATATTGGGAATTTAATTTTTTTATTTCATATTCATAATGTTATGAATATTTAGAATAATTTTTTTGACAAAAATTACGTTCACATTACATAATGATCATGGAAAATTGATGGACATTGTCAATTATCCAAAGGACTGATATACATTGAATATAAACCATTATTTATGGCCATATGAGAATAGAATGTATGATCTGGAAATTTTTGGAATGAAATATAGGGGAAAAGAGATTTAATAAAATTTTAAAAAATTTGAATGGTTTTAATGTGTATTAAATTATCTTTCAGAGGTTTTCTAACATAAATTATTATAGGTTAGATATATTGAAAAGTTATGATTCAAATAATTTTTATAGGATTTCCTAAATATGGAAATGTGTAAATTGTTACCTAAAACTGTCACTATAGTTGTACTCCAACATTTAACAATCTTGAGAAAAATATTTGAGAAATATATAAAACCATATAAGCCTGAAAGCCTTTAAGGTTTATTTTTATTGAAACTTCATTCCATGGAGATTATCATTACTCTTTCATTTTTTACTATCAAGATGTATTTCATTGATGAAATATAATTAGGAATTCTCTTTCATTTTCAATGTATGTATGAAATTTAGAGGTATTTTATTAATTTGTTTTCATATTATTTATATATTTCCAGGAACTGCAATTAATTTGTAATTATCTTTTATTTATTTTATTTATCTCATACATTAATTATTTCAAATCAGATGTGAAAAATAAATCCAAACAAGAATGTTCAATTTCTCATGGTTATTTAGATGAAGCATGTCTTACCTTCATTATTGATACATTAATGATGTTCAGGTTATAGTTAATCATGGAAGACATGTTGATTACACATCAACTCAATTTTTACTACACATGAAATCAAACATATTTCTTACTATTGACCGATCAGTTGGGAGAATATGAAATATTATATTGACGAAATTGGATTATAACATGAACATATATATGTAAATCTAAATAGTTAAATTTATGATGTATTTATCTAAGATAAAAAATACAAACAATGAGATGAATTATAATTCTAAAATGAAATGAGAATGATTAAAGAATATATGTTAATAAAGAAATGGTAGAATAGATTGAATGTTTGGTAAATTCATTAATATTTGAATCAATATAGAAACTGGTATGAAACATATACTGTAATTATAATAATGTAAATTAATTTTTTTAGATCATTAATACTGATGTTGAGGTTGTGTTGTCAAAATATTTCAATTTAGTCAATAGAGGTCCTCTAAAACAAGCTGTAATGTTTGTCACTTACAATGTGAATGACCATAAATTTAATAAATCCAATCTGGTATAGGGTTTATAAACATATAATTGTGTAATATTTATAGTCTCTAAAATGGGATTCTGTGGAATACTGACTGAAATTAATAAAATCATCTATCACTGAAAATTATCTAATTTTTTTTATTCAAATGAATGTGGGCTGATATTATATGGGGTATTAAATGATAATATTTGAAACTTACTGCTATACAATTCTCCCACTTGAAGGATGTTACTGACCATGATTTACATGATATGTATATTCTATCATCATAATAAAAAGTGGAATATTATGTGTCTGATGTTTTGGAGGATTGGTGGAGTGTAGGTTTTCACATTAAATAATGATATTTTATGATGTGGGTGATGAAGTAGAATATTTTACCAATAAAATTTAATCCCATAAATAAAAATAAGAAGATATTTTTGCTGATATTTAAAATATTTATCTAGGGAGGGTTGATGTAGTGGATTATATAATTATATAGTAGGAAAATGAAATGATTCAGCGAAAGAATGATTTTATTTGAAGTCAACTAGTAACCTATCCACCTCATATGTTATATGTTAATAATTTCTAGTAATATTAATCTGTTATCTATTTTGAATTGTTTTTTTGACATGACTTGTTAAATTTTTTTAGAGGAAAAGTAATATTTCATTTTAAGAGATTTCAATCATTATCATACCTATGTATATTTTTTGGTCATAATTTTTTGTATGTTTTTATTTGTAACGATATATTCCCAAATTCAATGTCATAAAATTATTTTTTAATGTCATTTTTATTTATTTATATAATAGACATTCCAAGGAATATAGTTTTTCATTTTATTGTTATGGGTCGAAAAAACATGACTCGAGAATATATCGAAAGATTCTAATCTAGTTGGAAGATGAGCTGGTAAACCATATTATTATGTCTTTGGATTGGATGTATATACCCTAATAATGGAATAATAATGTATCTTATTACTAGAGAAATGTAATTTTACATCATTATGAGTCTATAGTTTTTCATTTGTTAATTACCTTCTAAAATATTAAAAATTAATCTCTTTGTATAGATACTGGATGTAATTCCATTTCTCTTCTAATCAAAATAGATGATTTATTTATGAAGTCATATGCATGTTTTACAGGTTATATTTCTTTGATGGATGGTTTGATTGAATAGGTAAATCACCAAACATAACAATTACTATGTAAAAAAATTTATTTTATATAGAATTAAATATAAATATTCAACACTAATTAATTTTCGTGAATATTTTCATAAATATTAATGTAGTAGTGGGTAGATACATAGAAATTTATGGTTTTGAGATTAGTTCATTGGGTAGTTATGAGGATAAAATTGGGATTCAATGTTTTTTATGCATCAATACTCTAATGATTCATGAACCCAATTATTAGGTGGTTGAGAAACATTTTTTAGGTAGGTGATGTCTATATTTAACATTTCATTAAATATTTAATTATTTATAGTGGATCATATTTTTCAAGTATTATTTTATAATTATTTTCTATGTTATATAAATTTTCTAGTTTTCTAATGTTATGGATAATACTAGAGTTAATAATATAGAAATGTGACTTTTAAATTAAATCCATGCGTTTAAAATAAATTAAAAATAAATTATCAATTATTGTATGGTTGAAATATTAAAATGTTAGTCTTCATTTTTATTTTTTATAGATCATTGAAAAACTGTTTTATCAATTTTGTTAGTATTTAATTGGACACTAGTTGTTTGATTTTGATTTTGGTTATGTTTTAATGGAATCTCCATTTACATTTGGTCTATTATGGTTCATTTAGAGGTAGATGTCTGTTATATTACCTTCTCATAGTCTTATAGTAATGTATTATTCATACTAATTCATTATAATTTTGTTCTATATGTCTACTATTTTTTTGAACATCCCATAATATTGTGATGCACCCATGTTGTCCAAATAGTAAAAATGCACAGACTACTTTGGAAAAAAAATTCTTAATGGTCCCAAGGTAAAATGTGTTTAAATTACCCTTTTATGGATTCTTTGAAGGAATGTATTGGATACTAAAATTATTTTTTAACATTTTAATTCATTATTATTTAATAGTTAATTTGTTATTTGTGTGATTTAATGGAAAAAATTTAATCTAAATTTTTTTTATTTTCACGGCATATTAAAATGTAAATGAGTGTCGCAATGAATATTTGATATGAATTCGCTAGTAGTGTAACATGAGTAAGTTGATACCTTGTGGCTTTTTGAAATGGCTTGTAAAATCAATTTGAATTCACTTTCAACGTATATAAGAAGATGATATATTAATATGGAATAGATATGATAGACCATTTATGAGTGATGAATTAGATTTTTAAATCCTTTTTTTCTTCTTGGTTGTGTATCATTAGTGTTTGTTTTGGTCAGTGATTATTTATGTTGTACAAAAATCCTTGTGAGAGATTTTCATATGTGTGTTATATTGGTCAGTACAGTAGTTTGAATTTGAGTTTAATTATGTTTTAATTGAATCTTCATTTACAATTATATTCTATAGTTAATTATTAGTTTTTATAATGTTTTGAACTTATATGATTTCAATTTGTTTCATGGGGATGTTATAAGGCCCAACCATAAACATTAAATAATCATGAATTAAGTAAATAAATTTATGCTATATCAAATTAAGGATTATTTCGTGTTTATATCTTTAGAGAATTAGAAAATAAATCATACATAAAAATATAAATATTAAAATTAAGTCAACTTTACTCCCTATCCATTTTTTCATAAACCAAAAATCATTAAAAATATAAATGGTTTCGTTTTATGTTTACATTTAAAAACTTTACATGATCACATCCATGACTCTATTATTCTTCAAATCCTATAAAAGAGATTCAATACTTTGGAAGAGCATAAAATAACTATTTAAGGATACACAATGAAGGAAAACTATTAATCTTGAGAAAACATGTAAACCATTAAAACCTTATGATAAATTATTAATTTTCTCCTATAAGTAGTATGAAATACAATTCATCGAAAATAATCTCAACGCTTAACATTTTTGTAAAACAATTAAATTCAAATACATGTAATTACATATATAACATATAAAGGTAACTAGGCACATAATAATACATTAATATAATACCCATGTGGTCGACTTCTACAAATATCCCTAAATTGAATAATCATGAGGCTGACTTCCATACCTAATACATTGGATGTTATAATATAGCCACTTATCCCAAGTTTATCATATAACCTCCCATTTTTTGTTTATAAAATAACCACCCATATTTGGTTTATCACATAATTATCCCAAAAATTACCGAGTACATTTATATAATAATAACACATAAAATATTTATTGTATCAACATTTCACTCAAAAAATTTCATTTTCAATCACAAGATATAATTTCAGGATACTAAAATAGTAAAGCTAAGTTCAAAACCATTTTCAGTTCCAAAACATCCAAAAACGTAATATGTAAATTATAATAACATTAATAACATTATGTCTTATAGAACAATCTTGATATCAAATAATGGTTATGGTGATTATGAAGTCATTGTATTTACATATGATAAACAATTTTTTTTCATTTCATAAAAAAAGTAAAATGCATCATATCAAATTAGTCCTTCAAAAACGCATTAAAATATATATGTAAAATTTCATGTATATTTTTTTATATCCTTATAAATAAATATGTAAACTAAATAAAATTATTATTTATACAATATAGATATGAAATTTCATAGTGGATATATATTAACCTACTAATAGAATAAATGTGAATATTATCAAAAAATGCCTCAATGAAATTAGAATTTGAAAAAGTACCTTAAAAAGATTATTTTGTTACTAAATTAGTCTAAAAATATGTTTTCATTATAAATACATATAAAATAATAGAAATAAAAGATAATATATTAAAAAATTATTCCACACATAAGAGTTAAACAACATAATCAAGATTCAGATGTTTTACCAAAAGAATGGAAATTACGTTAGGAAATTCCTTTACAATGTTCATATCAGTGAATTAACAGTTTATGAATTGGGTGATTATGTGTATAAAATTTATTTAAAAACAAATGTAAGTGTAAATTAAAATAAACTAAATATTTATTCCACAAATAATATTTTCAAAATTTATCTAAAAGAGTTTATGTAAAGCCAAATGAGTGGAAATAATGTTCAAAATTACACATACCTTGAGTCGATGCCTCTAGTATGTTCCTTGTTATTATTGAATAATAAGCATAGGTTAATTTATAAATTATTATGAACGATTTAATTTATAACATTAATTTTATATCATTAATAACCATGTTATACTAATTAGTTAATTATTTGAGTTCATGTTAGATTTTTTGGTTGATATTCAGTACTTGAGTCAAAAATTAACATGGTTTGCTGTCACTAGTACATGTGGTCATAAATCCTTAGTAAATATAATATAAAACCTGATATAAATATATTATATATTAATTATATAAGTATTTATAATAATATTTTATGATAAACCAAAAACACTATTCATGTATATGGTTGGCCATACACACACATAAACGCAATATTCTTTCCACTTCTAATGAAAAAATAAATTTAAATGAAATGTATGTAAATATATATAATATAAATAAATTAAAATTAAAATTTTTTATATATATCATATATTTTTGAAATATAAATTTGGAATACATTCCATGTGATGTGGGACCAAATTATATCATTTTGAGGAGACTGTAGACGATATGTCCCCAAACGAAGTTATATAATAACCACTATATGGAAAACATGCATGTATGTTTAAGGAAAAATTTAAATAAATTTAAATATGTTATAATTTATATATAAAAATATTATAATCCCATAAAAATTGTTTTGATACAATCCATGAAGGAGGTAATCAAATAAAAACAAAATCATTATTCACAGTGGAAATTAACAAGTGTAACTTGGACAATAATTACATTTCTTTGAATAAGAGGAGCTGAGAAATGAAATGTATTGGAGGTATTTAATTAGAAACATAAAACCGAAGTATAACAATTATTCTTGACTAATCATGAATTTATGGATGGAGGTGGTGAGGATAATGTAGAAAAAAAGAAAACAAATTAAGCAACGTATGTTGAGAAAATTACTTCTTGAATATCCAATCCTTGAATGGCCATTAGTGACCCTGGTTTTGGTATTTTGTTGATACGAGAAGCACATTACCATGGGGAGAGTGATGAGGAGTGGGACAAATATACTTTTTAGGATCTACAAGGATTTCTTGGTCCAAACTGGTAGGTGAGGGATGTTATTTATACTTGATGAGAGGTTTGTTCAAGTGAATAATTTATAGATTATTTTATATTTGAAGATAACCTTATTGTGGTGGATTTAAATTACACCACATTTTATTGTAATTAATGTCTTATATGATGGTTAGGATCTATTCAAATATAAAAACAATAAAAATGTTTTATTTTTTTGGTATGTTAATTGTTTAACATTTATCTTTCCCCCTTGTCAAAATTTTACTTTTACTACTATAAATAATTTTTTTACCATGGTATATTTTTTATACCTAAAATTTAAATTTCCCATATAAATAAAATTAACATTATTATTACAAATATGGAATCCATTTTACTTAATTAATTACACATATTTGGTAAATTTTGATTTAAAATTAATTCTACAGGAAAAACAAAATATAAGGTTTTTTTAAGTGAAATGTTTAAAAGATTGAAAATAATTTATTTCTAACATCAATATGAAATTTATTGCATTGAAAAAAATTGGATTAATTTATTAAAAAATTATCTATATAAACTCTAATAAATAATATTATTATCTTCTAGAAATATAAATAAATTAGATTAAAAAGTTGTTTTGAATTAAAACACTATATTTTTCACTGTTCATTAAAGTATGAATTTTATTAGAAAAATATCAAAACAACTTCAAAAATAAATTATGATATACTTATTAGAACAAAAAGTTTATTTTTTTCAAATATAACTTATTAATGTGTCATAAAAATAATTAAAATGGGTTCTCCATCAAAAGGGGAAAATTTTATTGTTTTGAAAATTACTTCTTCTAACCTAAAAATGATTTTTTTCTTATATCAGGTCAGGAAAACCAATAAGTTTAATTTTAATAATTAAATATAACATATTACATATGTATTCTATTACTAAAATTCATAATGATTGATTTGGTTTTATTAAAAACTGGCTTATATTCATTTAAATTGTTTTTTAGAAAAACACATCATTGGTATTCAATTGTTTTTTATTCAATTTCGTAATTAAATTTTTAACCAATTAAGAATTATTTAAACATTTATAAACAATAGTTTCTTAATTTAGTTAGTCCTTTTCATTCCCACTATAATAATGTCTATGTGATAAATATAATATTATATAATAATATTTAGTTGTTCATTAAAGCCAAACCTGGCATATCATGTATTCTATCAAACATATTGTTACTTTTTAAAATTTCTAGGGATGTTATAGATGATTTCTGTACAATTATTTTGACAGAAAAATTCATTGGAGGGTTAAAAACACATTATAAATTGAAAGACAAATTAGTGCAGTTTAATACAATTTTTAAATATGGGGAAAACATAACGGTGTATTAAAAAACATATATATCTATATATAATTATATATAGAAGTAATTTAAACTGCTAAGATATACATAACTTTTCTAAGAGGAAAAATCACCTATAAAAAATACTCATTCTAATGAATGTTTCATGAACATCCTTGATACCATTGAAAATTTACCAAAACCATTATTGGATGAATGATGAGTCCATCTATAATAGTTGGTTTATAATACAATTGTGGAATTGTTTAGAGGTGGATCAAATCACCACTAGATGTCTATCCAATTATAGTGTATCTTGTTATGTTTTTTTTGACATTTCATAGATTTTTTATTTCCATGAAAGATCATATCTAAAACCTAAAAAAATATGATAAAAAACATCAATTTGGTAATGGTCATCTTTGATCCTCATATGACTAATCTCAATTATATATATATATATATATTATTTTATTATGTGAATAAATATTTTAGAAAGAGTGTTGAAAAAAGATAATGTGTATTGAAAAATATCATGACCCCTACCCATATCATAATGAATAATTCAATTAATGTCAAAATAAAATATATCTTAGTTGATCATAGTAAATTTCAGACACAAACATTATTATTTTTAATTTCATGATACATATTTAGAGAAATGTAGTGATATACATAATAGTGTTTTAAATTGTATCATTTCATAAAAAATATATCAACGGGTTCTTTGGGATTCAAAAATTACTAATCTAAGAGGGTTACAACGATAAAGGATTAAAAAAGTTCAACTCAATCATATCAAAAGTTATTTTTTTCAGTCAAAAGATTTATATGATGAAAACATTTCAAGAAGAGCATATTTTAGAGTTTCACAGAAGAAATATTATATAAAATGATTGGGAAATAATGTCAAAGATAATTCCACATGAATGTGAAATAACTGTTGTGATAATCAATCATGGAAATTCCAACAAATAATTAAATTAATAAACAAAATTATCAGAAATTCAATGTTGAATAAATATCAAAGAAAAATAATTTAGAAAAATAATCATTTTCCCTAAATAAATATTTTACTACATATTAACCCATATGCCTATCCTTAATATTTCATTATTCTATTTTCAAATTAATATTTAATGAAAATAAAATCTATAATCATGACATAGTGATAATACTAGGCCAATTATGACACATAGATTAGTTGATTAAAGATAAAATCAAATTTGGAAAATAAAATTGGAAATTAAAGGCTCTAAATGAATTAGATATGGGGAATTGTGTAGAAAAAATATTAATTGGAATGATTACTCCCCTTTTTAATATTTATTTTAATCTAGATGTGTTGGTTTTTCCTGTTTATAATTCATGTTATTCATTGCTGTTTTATACAAATATTGTGTGTCCTACATCCTTCTGATCATTAGGGTCTTCATGGTCCTTCAAATTAAAAATAATCTGGTGAGATAATTGGCCATAATTAGTGAAAGTTTTGATATTTGAGAAGAGAAAATTCACTCCTTCAAATGTAGAAAATCTGTAAAAAATATACAAAAAATCATTTTGGCTTTTGAAAGCACTTTTTTATAGTCAATGGTTTGACCATACATCCTTATGTTTAGGATTGAGTAAAATATTATTGAATCATTTTTACAGCATTAGGGTCCATAAATGTACGCATCTGTTTGATATTGAATTATTTCAGTCCATATCCTTATTATCTGAATAACTTAATTGTTCTAGTTGGAAGTACATTATTGATCTCCATTGGTCTAAATAATAATTTCTTCTTCAATAATGATGAACTGAATAGATTTTCATGTACCATCCATTCATGTTTACATTTCACAAGTGTTATGGAGATAATCACTCCACTCGTGTCAGTGGACTGATCCTTAAGAATATATTTCTTCCATTAAATTATTTTTTGCTTATCATCCACTTTAAAATAATCTTTTATCTCATTTACCTATTTACATATTTTTAGTCCCAATACATTGGGTGTTCTTTCTCCCCTATACTCTGAATTATATTACACGTTGTACTTATTCATTCCATGGAGTATTTTGAAAATTACATCTTTATAGTATATACTTAAAAGGAGTTATCCAATTGAAACATTGATATTATAATTCCCAATGTCTAAAAATGGACTCCTTAAAATTAGTGGATTTGAGACTATTCCATTTCAAGAACTATGAAGTCGATGGAAAATCATAATTTTTCAAATTTGATGAGGATCATATTCATTATCCCTCAGGGGTAAATCAAAATAATGTAATATAATTAATTAGAAAATATTTTCAGAATTATAATTTACTATTACAAACTCTTCAAAAACATGTCAAACATGATATTAACACTCTCATCTAAATCAAATTATGTTTTTCTATATTTTATAGCACTGATAAATATATGATACAAAAATATTTCTAGGTAACATTTCTTCATTGGAGATTAACTTTATACCACCACTAAATACTATCATGTGAGTGGAATGGCTTTAATTTCCTCCAACATCTTATTATTGGTTACCCGCACTTTCCAGAATTACACAATGGTAAATATGAATACTAGAGCCTCTACAAAAGGGATATTACAATGATATTTTTTGATGTTTTCAAGAAACTCATCTTTATGTGTATTGTTATTATATCATGATATTCACATTAGAAATAATGGTCATGGTTCTTACTACATTTTTTCTTTATTTGAATATTGTTCCATGATGTTTTCAACATATATTTCAATTTCTCCCACTTGTATTGAACAAGAAAATAATATACAAATCCCATCGGTCTTCTTCATTTTATATGTAATACAACATTTTTATCCTTTCAAGAGTTTACATAATAGAATTCTAGTTGTGTTCCTATAGATATATCAATAATCATCACCAAAATCAATTTGATTTTTTACTCAATATTCAATAGTGTAGAATTCTAGATTTTAGTGACCATAATTATTTCTTTTATTATTTCCCCAAACGTGGTCATGAATTTTTAAAGTTTCACTTTTAACATATGGACCTAGCTCGATAGTGTGAACCCAAAGGTTGCCTTTTTTAACATTGTCCTCTTTATGTAATCACTGAATCTTTTTTTTGCTTAAAACCTAGAAATTGATAAGCCCAATTGTAGACTGCATAATTGTTGCCTTTTGTATAATTAACATGAAGACATTTTTGACATTCTGTCATCATGTCTATATTCATGATCAGTGATACCATCTGTGTTTCTATCCAACCATTATTGTTTATTATCTAAATTCTTATTTTTTTCCCCTTATCCTTCCAACTATAATATAATTCCCTATATTTCATGTAATATGGAATTGTTCTCTTGAGTAAACCTCTCCATCATTGATCCTCCAACATCAACATTAGTAATCAATATATTTACCTATAAAAACCCATTATAAAAATTTTAGATTAATATAAATAGATCTATAACATGATGGGGGAATTTACAATTATTATTTTTAAACATTTATATATTGATCATAGTGATTCATCCCCATATTGATATAATTTTAGCTTATTTACTCGTTTCTCCATCCATTTTAATGGTGGGAATATGCTCATAAAAATTAATTTGTTAAATCATCTTATGTAGTGGTAGAATATGCAAACATACATCAGATATAAACTATTATCCATATATGAAAGAAAATATGAAAATATAATTCATTATATTATTTTTAGAATCAATATGGAATTGTAATGTGTCGTATAGTTTATGGAAGCATCCGAGATCCGTGTTACAAACTTCATGTGGTAGTAACTTGAATTGAACATTGTACAAGGTCATTTGATGGATGGAATTTTTAATATCAATTTGGTTTTCATAAATATAAATCTTAACGATTCTGGGATTCAATAATGTATTTTATAGATTCATATATTTTAGAAGCCTTAATAGTCTAGGATATCTTTGTTGAACCCCAGAATGTTGGTTAATATTTTTGTCCTCTTTGGTAATTATTCCACTCTTTCTCCTAATTTTATTTTTCTCTTAATCCAATTTAATCATTCATTTTCATTTTAATTTTATTTTATGGTTATGCGTTCAGATTAAACATCTTGAAAACAATATCTTGAAACACCCAGCAGAAAAATAAAATTGAAATAAAGAAATAAAATAAAATTAAAACCTAAATAAAACTAAGTGCATACTTCTAATAATCACCTATAATGGAACAAGAATTGAATGGAATAAATGGATTCATTATCTCTAAATGGGTCAAAAAAACTAAAATGAAAAAAAATCAAACTATACTACATAACTAATTAAAATATTCAATTTTTAATGTTTTTAGAGGAACCCATACATATAGTGGATTATTAGAAATATTTTTCCAAAAGATTTAAATTATTTAAATTGAATATATAGGTGATTAAAAAATGTGATTAATTATTTTAATAAAATATAAATATTAATTTAAACTAGATTGATTATTTTGGAATCATATTTGATTAGCATGATAGGGTTTCTTAGTTTCTTGGATTATGTGTAATTTTATTTTTCAAACATATTGATTAAGAAATGATTGGTGTTGGTCAAGAGACGATGGAGATCAAATGGTTGTGGTACCCATTACATGACATGAAAATATCATATTTCCTTTTTTATGGAAATTTAGTGTTTCATTGAATCATATATATCTCGATAACATTATTAAACATGATTTTTTGAATATGAAAATGTTCATGAAATAATTCAAGGTTTTCAGTTTCACAATTAAAATATTCATTTTAGATTCATATATTAATTTTCATGGAAAAAATAAATTAATGGGATTTTATATTGAATAAATAAAGTACTTAATCCAATTGCATCAATAAGGAAAAAGGAAGAAATACAAAAAACACCATCCCCCTTTATCTACATAACCAAAGAATTGTGTGGGTTTACCCCATCATAATTATGATGATATAATAAGAGTTAATGAGGAAAATAATAGAAATCTTAATTAGAACTAGGATAGAATGTCATGGAGGATCCTATAGTAATGTTGCTTCTCTCCCTATACAGTAGTCAATAGATTTGGATGATATTTCCAGCATAGCCCTCTATTAATGGACACTATATTGGCTTGTTAAACATTAAATCAAATTTTATATAGCTGAAAATTTATTCAGGGGTGATCTTTGTGTTATAAAAAAGGTCAACACCCCATGATTTTTCAAATCTGAAAATTTTTGGGTCATCTCATCATAGTCACCAGGTGTATATTATTCAGTACATGTAAATTTTTCACTATGTATAAATTGTTCAAAACATGTCAATTTACATATACTCTAATATTTACACATCCTTTAATATTTACCCAACATATAAATTTTAAAATTCTTGTAATATTTACATATCCTATATTATTTATACACCCTATAAAATTTAAAAAATTTATAATATTTTTATAGACTGTAATACTTACAAAGCTTGTTATTCCCATATTATCCTCCATTATTATGTTTCAATCCCTAAAATAATCTCATTGAAACCATTCATTAGAGGAATATTTATTTTAGTTTAGATCGTTGTCTCTTATTTCTAAATTTTCTCATTTCACACAAAACACATCATCCTTCCCAACAAGATCATTTATGTTTAATTTCTAAGAAAGAATTCATCATTTTTATATAAAAAATGATTCATTTATGTATCAAAAATAATTTATGGAAATGGATTATAACAAATATCAGAAATTAAAACTTTTTGATCGATAAGGTACACTTAGTAGATCATATTATCTTAGAGGAGGGTGTGATAGTTCTCTAATATATGGTTTGTATTATATTTACTCAGGAGATTCCCAAGAATGTATTTGATATATAATATTTTTTTTTGCAAACTGGTTATTACAAGCTCCCCAGACATGAATATTGTCACATTAATGAACTTGTTACATGGTTGAATAAGAATATTGGGATGTTTATGTGTTCAGAAGCCTACGAGAAAACCTTTCTGGGTATGGAATAAATGAATACATTATCACTATTTTTGAATATTGTAGAGCATAGAATAAGTTATTAGCATTTTATGTTGAATCAATCATCATTAAGAATATATTATTGATGCAATATTATAATTAGTTTCATATGTGTCTCGTAATTGATTCATCATGGGTGTAATTTCACAGAAAAAGACCTTGATCATGTAGTAACCTATCTCGCCCTGTGCAGCTGGAGTCATTATATTCTCGGTGAGAAAATTGTGATGGTAATTTAAAATAAGATCCTCAAAAATATCATTACACAACAAAAGTAAAATCCTGGAGACAAATAATGGGTTGAATAACTTCAGTCTTTAAACATTGATCTTGCCTATACACAAGGTTAATGAAATACAGTGGTTGATGTGATTTGTGGGAAAATTAAAGAACAAGCTATTAGATAAGGTAGTGTTGGAGACAAAATTATGTATCTTCATTATAATATGAATATATCATTACATGAGTGACAAAATAATAAATTAATTTAATATTTATCCTTAAACTATTCAGTCATGGGTAGTGGTAAGAGAAGGATATTTTTGTATATTGATGATTTTTTCAAATTATAATGTATCTCAAGTGAGGGCCCACATCGTTATTGGTCTATTAAGGGTGAAAAACTCATATTTATTCAATGGTTTATATAGGTTATTACAGATATGAGACAGAAAGTAATACGAGAGTTACGTGGTAATCAATGGGTAGTACAGCCAGTTACCCCCATTATTTATCAAGACATAAGTCTATAGAATTGGTATCCTGGGATAAAATAATATATATCATGTTTTATAACTATGTGTCCCATCAATCAACAGGTTTAGGTAGAAAACCAGCATCCCACTACCATGTTATATATATTACTGATAAAAAATTGGAAATGGGTTGACATATTAATATATTTTTTGAAATTGTTTCCAAGGACTCATTGAGATAAAGACATTGTTAGGATGTCTTGGATCAAATTTATAATGTATCCCACATACTTCATATCTGAGGTAATTTCTCAGTTTTTGAGATGGGATGACTCTATGTCTATGATATTACATACATTCATGTTATCCCTTATAGTAACATATAAAATAGGAATTTTCATTCCATGGAATGGTTTTGGATGTGTTTATATAGAGATATGGGTATACAAGTTATTATATGGAAATCCAATCAACCACAAACTAATGGAATGTTATAATGAACTATATAGGTGTTTGTGGTTATCCTCCCTGAATCGGTCCTTGATTATGGTAGTTGATCAGATTATAATGTCCCTATTTTAATTTTTTCAAATCAATAATAGCTTTTAATAAACAATTCACATCGATTTATATGAGGGCTTATATGGTAATACATTCCTTTCCCCCTTATGTTGGTTAGAGGGTGGAGAGGAAGCGTTACATAGTATGTGTATCATGTAGGAGACTTTAGAGAAGGATTAGTTTGTTAACAAATATTTGTTTACATCTCATTATACAAAGAAATTATATACTAATTTATATTTACTACCTCTTCATTTCATGTTTGGGGTTCATGTTTCATTTCTAGTATAAAATAGATTTGGGAGTGAACTGATATAGACGATATGGTATGTTCCAGCACATTTTTTCGAGTCTTTTCTGGTCTTTTATTTAATCAGGCCTTTAAAATACTGATTTCTATTAACTAATAGGAATCAAATCATGCATGATGCATTAAATGTTTTAAATCTTCTCTATTATCTGGCCAATGATTATCATACATTTATCTTGTGAATAATGAATTTGATGTTGATGTATATTTTTAAGAGTTTCGAAAATTATTTATTGATTAGAGAATGAAGCATCTTTGAAGTTGGTATGTACCTATATTACTGGTGATATAATAGAACATATGGGTACATGATGAGGAAAAAGATACGGGGGATTTCATTTGAAATTAGTGGCCAGATTTCATATCAGAAAACCTTTTACCATCACTATAAGGGAAACTACGGGATGAGTTCAATTAATTAGGGAGGATTATAAGAACATAATTTTTTTTTTGAGTTATGGTACCTTTCATTTTTAGATGAATTTTTTGTTTTGGACCTAATAATAATAATTATTAATGGTATTGAGTAAATTAGGGTGTCTGTAGATTTTTTATAGATTTGAACCATAAATAGTTAAAGAAATAGAAGGGATATATTTTTAGTAGAAATTGTGCATCCAGGATCACATAATATTTCGTAATTGTGTTGTGTGCACAATGAGAAGAATTGGGCTACATGATTTTCCATAATAGTGCATCCCCATACGCTTGACCGTTTAAAGGCTCAATATATTTTTAATAAAAATTAATATAGAGTCTTTTAAATAGTTTCCAAAACAGTGTAGATGAACCGTGGAGTTTCCTCTATGGATAGTGCATGGTGTAAGGTTTGGCCAACCATGCAACCAAACAATGTTACCCCAATAAGATGCGTACAATTATTATTTTCCATTTATGGAATTTATGTTTAAACCCCCTATTTATTTTCTATTTATAGTAGGAAATAGGATCACTTTTCATCCTTGAAAGCTCTACCCCCCATCAACTAAGATTCTTAGGTAATTCCTAAATTAGTAGTTTGATTCAACTTTTAATTATCTCATTGGATTCCTCTTGGAATGAAGTTCACTCATTAGCCTTGTTTTTTCATTTATATTTATATCATTAATGATATTTTGGTGATTTTCTTATGCCCTAATGATTGATCAGTCATCTATTATTCCATTTTCATCGGATCTGGTCAAAACAAAACGTCTATACTCCAAGAGTGATCCACTATATAAAAAAGGTCAGTGGTCACATAATTATCCCACATTTCCAAGATGATTTATATTATGAATCATGTTTTTTAATATGGTTTAGCCCAAAATTTCCCCCAAAATGAGCACTCATTCAATTGGTTACCCTATTCTGGACCATATAATATTTTTTAGATCCGAAAAGACGTTTGATGTCATACATCTAAATGTGAGACACCCCTTTCTTTTTTCACAATATATTCCAATTTGAAAATCATGTTTATATAACAAAAAAAACCCATATTTTTGTTTTATATTGATTCTAAATTAGGATATAAAAAACGATAATTGATAATTGCAGTTGTATAGCATTGTAAGAAGACAAAACATTCTATAATTAATTGAATACATGTGAGTGGTATGACCATGTAACATGTTTTTTTAGATAAATTGTTATTCCACTATTAAATTTAACTGATAATGAACAACAAAACACCAATTGGATATTAATAAAACAAATTAACTTATTATAATTTTTAATTCTATCATGGAGACCATAAAATTGTAATTTTGCCAAGGAAAACCAACTATTGTAAATTTGGAATGAAGAAACTAATAGTTATGAAATACAATAATAGAGTCCCTTACACCTATGACATATTGGAACATAATCCATACATTTATTAGAAACTCTAATTAAGTGCCAATATTTTGATTCATGCGTATGTCATCCCTTATATCTGTGATTAATGTGAATGGATACCCATATGAATTTAAATGAATGGTCCTAGAGACACATATGAATTATAATGAATGGGCATGGGGACCCAAATACATTATGTTGAAATTTCATTGGGACCATAATAAATTATTATCGATGAGTATTCCAATCCTTACAGATTATAATGAATGGGAATAGAGACCATTATCGATTATGATACATAGACATAATTTCCATAATGTCCAGATACACGGGAATGAATTCCCTATTGTTATGAGACTTTGAATGGAATCCATTAACACATGAATGCAGCATAATACTAACCATCGAAGGCAAATTTATTCTTTATGTATTAACTACTTGATGTATCCATACATATAGATGTAAAAGTCACGACATATACACACAACTTTTATATATAAATATAGTTACTTCAGAAGTGATTTTCCATCTTAGGATGATTTAGGAAGTGTCAGATTTATCACTATCAGGATCATATCTGATCCCTTTATAGTTCATATTACTTCCTACCACTGATATATATACATAATTTACATATGATATTAATTAACATGATATCTATAGGCACTATTTATTGCCTCCTATTGATTTTTTCTCACAACTTATTCAGGTCATCCATGATACCATAGTATATTAGGTGTATTGATATATATTCATCGAAATGAGACCAATTATTTATAATTGAGTGACTATATCATGGGAGAGGTGAATAATAGTACCAATCTATAACTTATGATTCTGTTAGAGATAGTATTTTGTACTTTTTTGTACATGTATAGTTATTCATGAAAGATTCCATGTGTTCTTGTTTCCTTTTGATTGATAAATGACAATACCTATTTTTGTATATTATAAGGCCCCAGCCTTAAACCTTACTTAATCTTGAGTTATTACAAGATTACACATTGAGGATCATTTTAGGTTTAGAGTTTTAAAGAATTAGATCATGAAAATTGCATTACATTCCACATTTAAACAAAGTGGTTACATAAAAGACAAAATTCATTCTTCCCATCAACGGAAACCTATTTAAAATAAAACACGGATTCTTTCTTGACACATCCTTGACACTATCATCACATCATGTACCTTTCCCTTGACCTGTGAAAAACATTTCAAAAACATGGGATGAGCATAAAAAGCTCAGTAAGAGTTATAAAAATATGGAAAGGAAACATGAGTTCATATATACATAAGAATGAAATCATACTTTACCCATAAAACAAAGGCACTTTCATACCTCATCAAACAATGAATAATTCATAGAAATCATAAGACATAAAGGTATCTTGAGGCATTCATAACATTCTTACGTAGGGAGTAACCCTCTTGGTTACATTTGGAATACCCATCACAGTATATTCCCTAAATCTCTTCATAGAAACCTTAACGTTTCACTCCTTCGCGTTACCCAATGCATTGGAGAGCTATATCGGGCTCACCCGCCCTTAGTTTATCACGGAACCACCCGTCTTCAAAATAATGCCCAAGAACCATAACTTAACACATAAAACATGCATAAATGAAACATAACATTTCCACATTTCAATCACAATATAACATTTTAGTATATTGAAATAATGAATCCATTAAAAAAGAAACCATTTCCAAAACCATTTAAAACATTTAATAAAGAGATTTTTGAATCAAAGTGTCCCATACCACCTTGAAGATTAAAATTTTAAACCATTAATATCCATACAAATAAATCCTTAAAACCATTTTGAAAACATGGATATTAATAAGAACAAATAATTAAAACATTTAAAACGATAGTTTGGTTAAAGGGGTTTTACCAAAATTAGAGACACTTGAATACAATAATTGAGGAATAACATTTAGTCAGAACATTATAATATCATGAGAATAAATGGATTCATGATATAATACTCCAAAGGATAGTATATACACCATATAAGAGTGAATTGGTGCATAACAACAATGAACCCTCAATAGAAATGTCAAATGTGACGAAATACCATATAAAGAAGGTATCCTTAAATTAAGGACAAATCAATCTCAAAAATATGTGTGACAAATATAAATACACCCAATATAAGTGGATATTAAGTGTAAAAAAATAAAAGTTCATTCGAACATATTCAAAGGATGACATATTCAATAACTACATGTTGAACCCAAAGAAATCGAAATTGGGTTAAAAAGTTCCCTTGACCGCCCAACGACATCACATCAAAATGAGTTGATGAGATATAAAAAGTGTATCTCATCACTTGGAAATAAAATTTACATCAATAAGGATATATGGGAACATATCCCAACATAAAAATATGTAAATTAAAAGACCCAACAAAAGAAGTCTTTTAAAAAAGAGGAGGGTGAAAGGTTCCCTTACCGACTTGGGTATCTTTCAAAACATACACCCCATGAAAGAAGGACAATAGATCATTGATGTAAATACTCATAAATGAAAGTATATTACACAAAGATTAGAATAATGGGAAGTACATACACCACTCAATGGAATTTGTGGAAAATGTAGCATAAATCTCACGAGAATAAAAGTGAGATGAAAAATCCCTTACGAAAATTCGGCAGCCTAACGGCGCCACTCAAAACTTCCAAAATGGATTGATGAGAGGGAATAGGGTATGTAATCACATGAACATAAAAATTACAGTAAGTGTAATGTAAAATATCATCCCAATAACAAGAAATATGAGCTTTAAAAGGAATGGCATAAATGTGTATACTTAAAAAGAAAGAGAGGTGTAGGATCCCTTACCTCGGGTCCGACTTGACTCGATCGTTCTTTAATCTCCTGAAAAATAAACTTGAGTTAATTTTTAATTCCTTAAGAACCTTTTTCAAGTTCATTAGTACTTTTATTCCACTTATTAACATGACATAAACATTATGTCCAGAATTTTATTCATTATGTAGATATCATATATTTCATATATATCCAGTACATGCATGAATTTATAACATTACATAATCTTTTAGAGTTAAGAAATGAAATGCACCGTTCATGGAGACGGTAAGCCGTACGTACGCACGAACGCTACTTTCATTTCTATTTCGTATTTTATAGAATGGAATAATAATTATATAAAGGTATATTATAATTAAAGTATAATATCATACATAATATCATATTTCCATCCTTTATACATCCCACATATGGTATTTAACGAATCAAATCACTTTGAGGGGGCGGTAGTCCGCACTTCCTTAAATGATGATATCGCGTATACCCATAATGGAAGCCATAATGGTAAGACAAAAATGAAAAATACAGAATCATTAATAAAACATAAACATATTATATATCATATATAAAAATAGTGACATCATAATGGCCACCTTTGAAGGTGTTAAATGAGTATTGAACAATCATCGTTTCGGGAGGCAGAATTTCACCATCCACGGAAACCGGATCTTCTTTAACCATTTGATGTAGTTGTGTGAGAGTGTATCTCGAATAAATATTATAACAACATCCTAGTATATTGAAGATACTGGTGTTGTTACAAAAGAAGTAAATAAAAAGAGTTTAGGGGGTTGGAGAAGCAAAATAAAACAAATGAACATGAGAGAGTGAATTACCTTTAAAAGTGTAACTCCTTTTGATTTGAGCCTAAAGGCTTCCTTTGAAATGATTCTGCCCAAAGGGAATCCTCTAGGATGAGGAGAGGGATGTGGAGAGAGTAAATGGGCAGGGGTTGGCCGAGCCAAAGTTTTGAGGAGTGTGTTAAATGAGGTAGAGGTGGGGGCCTTTTATAAGAGGAGAGGAGGGTCACTTTTGAAAGTAAAGAAATATTACTTTACTCGAAAATGTGTTTCGGTTTCAAAAGGTCCCACATTTATATAATTCGTGTATAAGGTGATAAGTCTTCGAAATCCACTCATCCAATGGGTTTTGGACATGTGTAGTTCATAGATTTTACATTATCATTCCATTTTATTTAAATCGTCAAATAATGATGTCATCGCTGCATCATTATTACGTCATAAATAATTTAATTTATTTAATGTCTAAAAATTATAAAAAAAATACTATGATGTGGGAAACTTTTTATATTTCCAATGACTATTTATAATCAAACTTTGGACATGTGTAACCCTACTTAAAAATTGTTTTAGTAAAACAACTCATGTTTGTGTCAATTAAATTTTAACATTAAATAAAAAGTTATTTATGTCATTTCCCAACCAAAGTGTCTCCATGGGGTCCCCAAGTTGGACCATGGATTGTCTTGGTCGGCAATGACTCACCCAATAGGTGTAGGAAAAGTGTCATGGTGTTTTCACATTCTTATAATATCATTTTTTCCTTAAATTACACTAATTACCTCTAATCGCGATTAAGAACTTAAGAAGTTACTATTCACCAAAAAATTATTATAATCTCATTGAACCACATTTTACTTCTTAATGACAACCATGTATGTCGGATTTTTGAAAATCAAAACACAATGATGGAAAAATTTCATTTAAACAGAAAATCAGTTTTTATAAGTACAACTTAGTGGTTTCACTATTCATCAAAAATTGAAGTTTTTCAGAAAAATCCCAAAAATTCACCCTAAGCTATATTTGATATTCTGAATTAAAAAATGAAGTCCGTTTTACAAAATTCAGAACATATTAGTCACATTAATTAATTTAATAATTAATTCCTGCTGTTAGAGCAAATAGCGTGTTTTTATAAAACAATAAGTATCAAAAGATTGACACTAGTTTAAGTCTGATTTCAAAGTGAAATTAATTCCAACGACCACTATTGGATTAAATGGTAAAAATATTTTCTAATTTCACTTTAAAACCAATTCAAAATATAATCTAATCATATAAATAAATTATATTAAAAAGTGGTTTTGAATTAAAATACAACATTTTACACTATTCATTAAAAAATGAACATTATCGGAAAGATACCAAAAATTTACACAAAGTAAATTTTGATGTCCCGATTCTTAATAAGAGTTTAATTTGGTCCAAAACAATGTATAAGGGTGATCAAAACTATATTTAATGACGGTTCGCCATCAAAAGGTGATAAGTGTTCCTTTAGTGAAAACTAGGGCATATACGCCTAAAATTGAATTCTTTCCGTATTTTAAGCCATTATCTTTTATTGGATAAATGTAAAAAGATTCAAAAACATATATAATCATATTTTAGTTATTTCTATCCATTCCTGCCATTACAACGGCTACATGTTAACAACCATTTAAAATAATATTATTTTATTATTAGAGTGCAACGTAAGATTCCCAAGAAACTCATTGTTGCGTGTTGGGAACGCCATCGAGCATAGTGTCCCCTTTAAAGATATTTAAATATTTTATTCACAAATATCGATAAATATGAAATTTCATATTCTTTATTTACCTGGGGTGTTACATCCTTCCCCCCTTTTGGGAATTGCGTCCTCGCAATTTTAAAATTGCGCTTGGAAACGTCCTTGAAAGTCCCACATTGGAACAAAAGTCGGTAAAACAAACACTTTAAAATAAAGAGAGATAAGTACAAAGGTCACTCGAGTTAACCGATACTAGGATTCCAAGTATGAAAATATGGACATGGAGGAAAAAACAAAGGGTCATGTTCTGATGGAGAGTGATAGAAAACATGTTTAGGATAAAGTTAACCACGAGAAAATCACAAACTTATGATGGGTTAAACGGTATTCGATTCCCCAGTAGGAAAAGTTAATAGACAACATTTTTGTTTTAAGTTACTTTTTATTGAGGAATTTATTCATAAGGAAACATAATCACTTATCATATTGACTTTCAACTTTTATTAGATTCCTTACACAAACTCATATTTTCTCCAAAAGACGAGTATTTAGGAAGACTTGTTCATATTAAGAGTACTATAATCAACTTCTAGAGAATCACCTAATCCACAAAATTGAACTATATACTTCCCATGTCTTTAACCAAAACCAAAACCAAAAAGGCTGGTACAAGATCAGATAATCCAGAAAAGGATAACCCTTTATAAAAAGAAAATCTATTCTTAATCTCCCAAATTTGTCCAACAAAACCCAAAGTTCAACGAGGACCATTTGTCCATAAAATTCTTCAAATTAAACCAAACTAAGATTGAAACCCAAATATTTGAAGGATTTAGTCACATAGTCTACCAAGTTAAATCGTAACATTTATCTCCAAACAACATCAGTTGCTCCTAAAGTCTCACATTGAAAAGTAATTATCCTAATCACATATCCTCCAAAATCAACTTACTCTTAATTCATAAAATCATATAACTAAAAAGAATCTGTCAAACTAACCAGGGACTTCACGTAGTCCAGTGGTAGGCGATAAATACCAGTCGCACTTTGGTTGTCGGTTCGATTCCCGCAGCTTTGTCCGACGCGACGGGTTGTCACACGGTCTGCTTGTTGTCCTTTTTTCAAAACAGTATAATTCTTAAAAAATTCCCCAAAATGAGATAAAATCTTCAAGAATAATCATAACATATTTTAACCTCAAGTTTATCTCATTCCTTTCATTTTCCATAATATCATAGAGTAACCCATAATTACCTAAAAATTAAGTATCATATAAACCCTAATGGTTACCTTAATAATTATTACCTGAATTTCCACATCGAGTTGGCCATATCGTACATGATGAATTAGAGAACTCACCAAGGTTGAAGTGGTTGATCAAGACTCCTTGATATTTGGTTTAGAACAACCACGAGTTTCCTCATTGAATCCTCCATTTTATCTAGTATCTTAATCAGAGAACCACCACAGTTTCCTTCAAACCTGTTGTCTCTTTGGTGCCTGCTAGATCCATCCATTCACTAAAAATAGAAATGTCAGTGTGAGTATATCAACAAAACCATCATGTACTAATGAGGAAGGTAAACACTAAGATACACATACTCATTCACTTTATCTAAAACTATGACTCTTTCTGAAATCCTAACCATTATGGTAATGTCAATTATGCTTAAACAATACCCTAACCTCTAAAGTTATCTAAACCGACCTTTGATACCAACTATGAGGCCCCATCCTTAAACCTTACTTAATCTTGAGTTATTACTAGATTACACATTGAGGATCTTTTCAGGTTTAGAGTTTTAGAGAATTAGATCATGAAACTTTCATTACATTCCACATTTAAACAATGTGGTTACATAAAAGACAAAATTCATTCTTCCCATCAACGAAAACCTATTTAAAATAAAACACGGATTCTTTCTTGACACATCCTTGACACTATCATCACATCATGTACCTTTCCCTTGACCTGTGAAAAACATTTCAAAAACTTGGGATGAGCATAAAAAGCTCAGTAAGAGTTATAAAAATATGGAAAGGAAACATGAGTTCATATATACATAAGAATGAAATCATACTTTACCCATAAACAAAGGCACTTTCATTCCTCATCAAACAATGAATAATTCATAGAAATCATAAGACATAAAGGTATCTTGAGGCATTCATAACATTCTTACCTAGGGAGTAACCCTCTTGGTTACGTTTGGAATACCCATCACAGTATATTCCCTAAATCTCTTCGGAGAAACCTTAACGTTTCACTCCTTCGCGTTACCCAATGCATTGGAGAGCTATATCGGGCTCACCGGCCCTTAGTTTATCACGGAACCACCCGTCTTCATAATAATACCCAAGAACCATAACGTAACACATAAAACATGCATAAATGGAACATAACATTTCCACATTTCAATCACAATATAACATTTTAGTATATTGAAATAATGAATCCATTCAAAAAGAAACCATTTCCAAAACCATTTAAAAAATTTAATAAAGATATTTTTGAATCAAAGTGTCCCATACCACCTTGAAGCTTAATATTTTAAACCATTAATATCCATATAAATAAATCCTTAAAACCATTTTGAAAACATGGATATTAATAAGAACAAATAATTAAAACATTTAAAACGATATTTTGGTTAAAGGGGTTTTACCAAAATTAGAGACACTTGAATACAATAATTGAGGAATAACATTTAGTCAGAACTTTATAATATCATGAGAATAAATGGATTCATGATATAATACTCCAAAGGACATTATATACACCATATAAGAGTGAATTGGTGAATAACAACAATGAACCCTCAATAGAAATGTCAAATGTGACGAAATCCCTTATAAAGAAGGTATCCTTAAATTAAGGACAAATCAATCTCAAAAATATGTGTGACAAATATAAATACACCCAATATAAGTGGATATTAAGTGTAAAACAATAAAAGTTCGTTCAAACATATTCAATGGATGACATATTCAATAACTACATGTTGAACCCAAAGAAATCAAAATTGGGTTAAAAAGTTCGCTTGACAGCCCAACGACATCACATCAAAATGAGTTGATGAGAGATAAAAAGTGCATCTCATCACTTGGACATAAAATTTACATCAATAAGGATATATGGGAACATATCCCAACATAACAATATGTAAATTAAAAGACCCAACAAAAGAAGTCTTTTAAAAAAGAGGAGGGTGAAAGGTTCCCTTACCGACTTGGGTATCTTTCAAAACATACACCCCATGAATGAAGGACAATAGATCATTGATGTAAATACTCATAAACGAAAGTATATTACACAAAGATTAGAATAATGGGCAGTACATACACCACTCAATGGAATTTGTGGCAAATGTAGCATAAATCTCACGAGAATAAAAGTGAGATGAAAAATCCCTTTCGAAAATTCGGCAGCTTAACGGCGCCACTCAAAACTTCCAAAATGGATTGATGAGAGAGAATAGGGTCTCTAATAACATGAACATAAAAATTAAAGTAAGTGTAATGTAAAATATCATCCCAATAACAAGAAATATGAGCTTTAAAAGGAATGGCATAAAAGTGTATACTTAAAAAGAAAGAGAGGTGTAGGATCCCTTACCTCGAGTCCGACTTGACTCGATCGTTCTTTAATCTCCTGAATAATAAACTTGAGTTAATTTCTAATTCCTTAAGAACCTTTTTCATGTTCATTAGTACTTTTATACCACTTATTACCATGTCATAAACATTATGTAATCATTTAAGTTAATAGTATTTGTTTTGCCGATATTTGGTTCTTAAGTCGAATGTGGACTTCTTACAATTACATGTTGTTCGTGTGGCCAAATGTTTATTATATACAGAATTGTATTCATTATTTAGATATCATATATGTCATATATATCCAGTACATTCATGCATTTATAACATTACATAATCATTTATAGGTAAGAAATGAAATGCACCGTTCATGGAGACGGTAAGCCGTACGTACGCATGAACGCTACTTTCATTTCTATTTCGTATTTTATAGAATGGAATAATAATTATATAAAGGTATATTATAATTACAGTATAATATCATATATAATATCATATTTCCATCCTTTATACATCCCACATATGGTATTTAACGAATCAAATCACTTTGAGGGGGCGGTAGTCCGCACTTCCTTAAATGAAGATATCGCGTATACCCATAATTGAAGCCATAAAGGTAAGACAAAAATGAAAAATACAGAATCATAAATAAAACATAAACATATTATATATCATATATAAAAATAGTTACATAATAATGGCCACCTTTGAAGGTGTTAAATGAGTATTGAACAATCATCGTTTCGGGAGGCAGAATTTCACCATCCACGAAAACCGTATGATCTTTAACCATTTGATGTAGTTGTGTGAGAGTGTAGCTCGAATAAATCTTATAACAACATCCTAGTATATTGAAGATACTGGTGTGGTTACAAAAGAAGTAAATAAAAAGAGTTTATGGGGTTGGAGAAGCAAAATAAAACAAATGAACATGAGATAGTGAATTACCTTTAAAAGTGTAACTCCTTTTGATTTGAGCCTAAAGGCTTCCTTTGAAAGGATTCTGCCCAAAGGGAATCCTCTAGGATGAGTAGAGGGATGTGGAGAGAGTAAATGGGAAGGGGTTGGCCGAGACAAAGGCTTTAAAAGTGTGTTAAATGAGGTAGAGGTGGGGGCCTTTTATAAGAGGAGAGGAGGGGCACTTTTGGAAAGTAAAGAAATATTACTTTATTTGAAAATGTGTTTCGGTTTCAAAAGGTCCCACATTGATATAATTCGTGGATAAGGTGATAATTCTTCGAAATACACTCATCCAATTGGTTTTGGACATGTGTAGTTTATAGATTTTACATTATCTTTCCATTTTATTTAAATCGTCAAATAATGATGTCATCGCTGCATCATTATTATGTCATAAATAATTTAATTTATTTAATGTATAAAAATTATAAAAAAATACTATGATGTAGGAAATCTTTTTATATTTCCAATTACTATTTATAATCAAAATTTGTAAATGTGTATCCCTAGTTAAAAATTGTTTTAGTAAAACAACTCATGTTTGTGTCAATTTAATTTTAACATTAAATAAAAAGTTATTTATGTCATTTCCCAACCAAAGTGTCTCCATGGGGTCCCCAAGTTTTCCCATGGCTTTTCTTGGTCGGCCATGACTCACCCAATAGGTGTAGGACAAGTGTCATGGTGTTTTCACATTCTTATAATATCATTTTTACCTTAAATTACACTAATTACCTCTAATCGCGATTAAGAACTTAATAAGTTACTATTCACCAAAAAATTATTATAATCTCATTGAACCACATTTTACTTCTTAATGACAACCATGTATGTTGGATTTTTGAAAATCAAAACACAATGATGGCAAAATTTCATTTAAACGGAAAATCAGTTTTTATAAGTACCACTTAGTGGTTTCACTATTCATCAAAAATTGAAGTTTTTCAGAAAAATCCCAAAAATTCACCCTAAGCTATATTTGATATTCTGAATTCAAAAATGAAGTCCGTTTTAAAAAAATCAGAACATATTAGTCACATTAATTAATTTAAAAATTAATTCTTGCTGTCAGAGCAAATAGCATGTTTTTATAAAATAATAAGTATCAAAAGATTGACACTAGTTTAAGTCTGATTTCAAAGTGAAATTAATTCCAACGACCACTATTGGTTTTAATGGTAAAAATATTTTCTAATTTCACTATAAATCCTATTCAAAATATAATCTAATCATATAAATAAATTACATTAAAAAGTGGTTTTGAATTAAAATACAACATTTTACACTATTCATTAAAAAAATGAACTTTATCGGAAAGATTCCAAAAATTTACACAAAGTAAATTTTGATGTCCCGATTCTTAATAAGAGTTTAATTTGGTCCAAAAGAATGTATAAGAGTGATCAAAACTATATTTAATGACGGTTCTCCATCAAAAGGTGATAATGAACCTTTAGTGAAAACTAGGGCATATACGCCTAAAATTGAATTCTTTCCGTATTTTAAGCCATTATCTTTTATTGGATAAATTTAAAAACATTTAAAAACATATATAATCATATTTTAGTTATTTCTATCCATTCCCACCATTACAACGGCTACATGTTAACTACCATTTAAAATAATATTATTTTATTATTAGAGTGCAACGTAAGATTCCAAAGAAACTCGTTGTTGCGTGTTGGGTACGCCATCGAGTATAGCGTCCCCTTTAAAGTTATTTAAATATTTTATTCACAAATATGGAAAAATATGAAATGTAATATTCTTTATTTACCTGGGGTGTTACATATATGTTACTAGAAGTTGTTTTTGTGGTCTCTTTATTACTCTTGGATGATTTTTCGTCCCTAATTTAGCTTCCACTAGAAATGTATACTCTATTTATCTATTCGTATCACTATTTTTATACTCTGATAATGATGGTGTAGTATCCCCATTGTACCCCTTAGACCCTCTGTGCTAGATAGATGCCTCTATCATAATAGCATGCATGCTTGAGTGCGTTCTTCCCATATGCTTATTGAACTATTTAGTGGTATATGAATTGGGAAATCACATTCTTCATGACTTACATAGGATGGTTTTCCCTTTTAAATTCATGTTTTTGGAAATGATAATGTTTTATTTCAAATATCATGCCTATAATCCAAGAATGATTGGGAATGATCATTTTATGCTATATATCTTTATCATTCCCTTGATTTTATTATTCTCATTAATATAATCATCAATTGATACCATCCATTTTTACCCATACATTGCATTTTAGTTCACCCATTGTTATGATTCCTTTACCCTATATATGATAAAATAAAATTATTGGATATGTTTATGAAGTGTATTGAATGGGAATATTTTTATTGGAGATTTTAAATATCATTCACTGAATAATAATATAGGGTAACTACTATCTAAAGACACTAATTATTTACATTCATATAGTGGGTATTTGTTAAATGTGTTGAGTATTTATCAAATAAGAAGTATTATTATTTTATGAAATCTCTGGGCTTCTATAGGAAGTTTCATATAAATGGTCTAATTATCAATTGGGAACTAAAATCAGAAAAAAAATATCAAAGGACAACCCTTGGGATATGTCTATGGATATTCATTAGAATATATATAAAGATAATTAAATGTATTCAATAATTTCTTGGAATTTTTCTAAATTATATAATGAGTTTTTTCAAAGAAATTACCTCCCTATAATGATATAATATATTAATGTGGATCCAGAACAGTTCTACCTAGGGGAGTTAACCACAAAATGGAACATTGAGATGGACAAGATTGTGACCTGGTGAATGACAAATATCCTTGTTCCACACAGTGTTTGAATATCATGGGGGATATGATTTGGAAAATATAAATCTATTTATGAACCATCATGAAGGATTTGTATTGAAAATGACCATGGATAACAAGGAGGTGTTCGATATTGATAGCATGTTGTTATGATCTAAAAATCCTATAAATTTTTTATTAAATTTATTTATGATTTTTCATAGTCATGTGGACCATTTTATTTTTACTATGGGATTAAAGATATAATGATAAATTTTAGGTGCTAATAGGTATGGACAAATATTTATATAACCTATTTGAGAATATTAATATGAGTTCACTTATATCAGGGAAATTATCACAGGTATTCATTTTTATCCACAATGATTACATATTTAATTATACGTGAAAATCATTAATGTTATGATGATAAAATCTCAAGTCGATGATTCTACTCCAGTTGATTTTTTGTGGGAATGTACTTCCTATATATCATATTATCCTCTTCCAAGATTATTGTTTGATATTATTCATGGATTAGATTTGTTTATATAAATAGCATACACATTTTCAAGGGAGGTAATACATATTTGATATTAAAAAATAAACTATTACTATCTATCAATGTGATGATATATATGAACATATGATGAAGAGAACATACAATATATGGTCATTTATTCCCATTTAAAAGGATAACATATCATAATTGGTTGGGAATAAACTAATCATTGATGATATGACTATTCTCTTGGAGTATGTTATGGTTTTTTCAAAAGAGTTTTACATTATTCTAACCAACTATGATGTTTACATATAAATAAAACTCATACCTGGTACGAAAACTATTTCAAAGAAACAAAATTTAGTAGAACATCTTGAGTTTGAAGAATAGAGGAAGAATCTATAAGAGAATTTTTAAATGTTATTTATTGATCTGTGTGTGTCGCCAATGGAAGAAGTAGTTTTTTTATAATAATAAATAAGGATTGATACGATGTTTCATTGATTATTTGAAATATAATAAGATCAAAATAAAGAAAAGGTTTCCCATATCCCATATTTTCAACATATGTAATTAAATTCATGGAGCCTAATATGTTTCCATGATTAACCTTCATGTTTTGAAACATAAATTATTTTTCAAAATAGAAGATATAAAGAATTTAAAATTCCACACAATGTATATACCATTGGATGATATAGTGATTCAATTTGGATATATAAATTTCCTTCTTATATTCATGGATTTATTTAATGTAGTTATTTGATATTTCCTTGATCCTCTTTTGGTATTATATATAGATTCCAGTCTCATTTATTCTAATAGAATGGGAGTGCATAATGATAAAAAGAGAATTTTACTCTGGACCCTATAGAGGGAGAAACTATTTAAAATTTTTAAAAATAGTAAATTTTTGATATAAAAGGATTCATTTTTGGGTAATTTAATCTCATGTGAGGTTATCCGAGAAGATCCATCAAAGACAGAGGCAATTGGACATTATCCCAGGTCAACCATGGTGACTATGATATGATGTTTTCTCGGATTCACTATATATTACAGATTTATTGGGGACAATTTCTCATGACTATTTAATCGACTCAAAAATTTAACTTCAAATGGAGAAATGTGCCTATTGACATATGAAAGTAGGAAGAATTTCATGGAACAGAAGAGAATATTTGTGAAAACAATATAATTACATTACCATGTAGTATGGAAAGGTACGTACTTTATAGATATTATTATGTGAATGGAGTTTTATATATTTTATTATGAAATATTTAGGGAGATACTGTTCCTAATAACAATATTAATTTATGAGAGAAATGATGAAATCCAGATTTGGTGTTTTCAACGGTAAATTATTCATTAACGAAGTGAAGTGATTATCTAAACAGTGAAATGTGTGATATATAAACTGGACATAAATGATTAAAGTATATATTCACATAGAATGCGATGATATTGTACTAGAGATGATATCAAGAGATGATTAATGATTGTCGTTTCTCAATACACTACTATCATAAGAAAGTGAACAAGTTGGATATTGGTCGAAGTCAAAAGGATCATGCTAGGTTATCTATTATGTGGATAAAAATGGATCCATTAATTATGGATTTTGAAAAGATGGATTTTAAAATATTTTTGAATGTAGAGAAATATTTTCTTTTATGAATAAGTGTCCAACCATCTATCTATGTCACGATAAAATAGTTATAAAATGATGATTTAGAGATGGAAAATATGATAAAAATGTTCTTGAGCATAAAATTTATTATAAATGAATTACACGGTTTATTAATCATGTACGTGTTCCATGCATATAAGATTTTAGTAATTATATATTATTGGAGGCTCGTAGTACAACATTCACTATTCCTCATGGATGTACAAAGATCGATAAATATATAAATTAATATTTCATGTGGGATGGAATAAAGAAAGAAATCATACGATTTCCATAATTATTCATGTTATAAAAAAATGTTAGTGTAACAAGACAAAAGTGTATTTGGATGTTTCAACCATTAGACATAAAATAATTGCAATGTAAAAATATCAATGTGTCATTTTTCATTCGACTTCCCAAGACCTATAAAGGGAACAATTCTATATGGGTTGTATCTGATAACATTAAAAATTTTAAAAACCTCAATTATAGTGGTGAATATATTATTTTTATATGATTTACAAGACATATGTTAAGAATGTTTTAAGGTTTCACATAGTACCACATTATATAGTGTATAATCTGTATTTGTGATATGACGTGCTATTATTGAAAAGAATTCAAAATGATATCGATATGATGTTGATTTTCTATATTGTGTATAATCATAAAAAACATGGTTAATATGAGAGACTAGATAAAACCCTAGAAGATATAATGAGATATTTCCAAATTAATTTCTAATATAGTCGGTATCAACACAATCTTCTAGTTTACATTCCATAAAAAATATAATTCACTCGAGAATTAAGATGACTCGTTATGAATCCAATTATGGATAGAATTATTAAACACTAATATAATATACTTTATTTGAATAAAGAAAGATATTATAACATAATCAATTTTATGAAATGGTAGAGAAGTATATAGCCATTTAATAATACAACAATAACAACAATATTATAATTAATTTCACACTAATAATATGTAGTAAGGTTTAGGATTTAATGTCGGTGATACGGTGTTTCTTTTACATTAAACATAGAATTTTAAATGAAAAGAAAACTAATCCATAATAATATTTGTCCATTAGAAATTATTTATCGTATTAGGAACATTGATTAATGATTCGAAATTCCACCAAACATCACTTTTTTTCATAGAGTGTTCTAGGTAACCCTGATGGTGAAGTATACATCTCATCCTTTACATGTAGTAAAATCATGAGTCATTCCTATAGAAAATGATCATTCCAATTATGAACAAATGAGGGTGATTCCACATTAGAAATGGGATGTTCTATGAAATTAGACAACTCAACTGGTGAAGTTATTGTTACAGAATAAAAAATTGTGGAAGCTATGTGGGAACCTAAGGTGGTAATGATGTATTATTATCCTTAATTTCTTAAACAATGTTTTAGAATTTCATGGAATAATTTCTTTTTTTGGGGGCTATAATGTAACACATTGAGATTTTGTGATTTTTTTAAAATTAATAATTTTTGATAGCTTGTGTTACATGTTGTATTGAGTTTTAATGAACCATGATATACTATTAATATTATTATTTAAATAGAACAATTATATAGAAAATGTTTGAATTTTCCTAATGAAAATAGAAATTGAATTTTTAAATATCTTTTTATTTTATTAATATAATGAAATCATAATGATGAAAACATTACATATTTTTTTCTTTAGTATTTACATATTTCAAGAATACTAATTTCTAAAAAATATTTGAATAAAAAATAATATATAAAATTCATTTCACTTTTATAAAATTTATTTTAAAAAATAAAATATAATTTTTGAATCGAAATATCAAATTTATAATTATGTGAATGTTTTATAATTGTCTCAAAAAAATAATTTTCAAATGAATTGTTAAAAAATAATTATTTTTACTAAAAAATACCATTTTTTTGACATCATTTACAAAATAAATTTTAAATTTAAAGTGTTATAAATATATAATATGTCCAATTATAAAATTAATAATTCAATTTAGGTAATTTTAATAAATTTCATATTATTTGTTGATATAAAATACTTCTATATTAATGAAACGTTTCTCTTTTAAAAATGGAGTTTTCACCACATTTATCGGTTTTCTTTTAAATAATGTATGTAAATGAAGATAATTTTAGTTGATGATATGGATTGATTATTTGGAATAATAATTATTTATATTATAATATATATATATATATATATTAATAATTTTTCATAAAGTGTAGTGATGATAATAATCAATTATTATTGAATATGAGGTAAAATGATGGGCTTTCAAGCAACATACATGTGTGTTAAAAATTAATTTTCAATAAACATATGATATATGTTTTAGAAATGATAATTAATATTTATAACCTGTAGGTAAGAATTATCTAAAACATATCATTGTATTTTCCTTCATATTAGTTAAATTACCTATGTAAATAAATATAGAGTAGTTAGCATGGCGAAAATAAAATTGTAAAATTTTTTAAATATAGAGTTTAAAGGACAACATGTTTGAAAAAATTTACTTTGTAGAGGTGGATGTTTGGGTATACCATATAATCCATCCAATTGATCATTTATGAAAATTCTATGCACATGGAATGAGCGTGACATCCCATTATTGTATAGTTTTGGGTTCATACAAAAATACAACTCCTCATATATTACAACAGGGGACTTCCTCCAATCAAATGTTTAATTCTAATAATTATTTTTTATATTCCAATCCCTAAAATATATCTCCAAAATATCGTTATCATTATATAGATCTTTTTATATTCCCATATGGCCAATCATAGTGTCCAAAATAAGAGATCCATAAGAGGTTTACCTAAACGCTTGTAATTGTCCTAAACTAAAAAATATTTTAATTATTCTTTTAGAAAGATTATTAATATAAAAATAATTACATTATAATAAATAAATATATTACATAAACTGAGAAGTTATTATGTTGATGGATTAACCATTATCTATAACCTCTACTATCAATACAAAATTGATAATATTTTTCATGTGTTGGGCCGACTACCTCCTTCAGAACATAAGATTCATTTTTTTAATCAACTCCTATAAAGACTAGATATAATGACGGATATCACTTCTTTATATGTTTTTTATTATTTTATTTTACATAAGGAAATATAATAACACCTTTACCATCTTATATTTCATTCTTTGATAATATGATAATGTCGCTCGTGTGTACGACGTAGTACTGCCTTGTGAAGCGATGTGATTAGTTATTAAATTACACATTACATTGAATGTAATAAGGATATATTTATTGAAAATATTTAATATTTTTTACACAAATATTAATCTATATTTGTATTATAAAAATAAAATTTCATTTTTAATCCATTGAGATAACAGAAAGAACGTTTATGGATACATACGACCTATAATCTATCGTAATGGTTTAATGTATATTCTATATATACCATTAATGGATTAATATAAATACATATATAATGAAAATATATGATATTTAAATCCTTGTTTTAGTTACGGATATTATGGAACCACTATCAATGAGAAAGGACCAAAAATTGCAAACCAAAACATACATGAAAAATTAAGCTGTTATTGCTCAAAACATTATATGAAACTAAACATATATTAAAAGGGTAATAAAATGTTATTAGAAAATAGTATATAAAATGATATATAGGAATATAATTTATTAATATATTAATAATAATCTTATATTTATTATAATTTCTTTTCAATTGTTTATATATGATGTTTAGCCTTATGGCATGGGATTTTCATCTCCCTCTTATTTCCATGGGACACATGCCTGATCCACCACATATTTTTTTTAGTAGAATATTCAATCCATTAACGTATATTATTATTTTTTCAAAAAAAAATTGGGATATAAATATCAGTATATGATTCCTTTATTCGTGGATAATATGATTCAATAGTTACAAATATTGTACATTTTTAAGTTATAATCCCATTAATTATCATGCTGGTTTACTATCGTGTTGCTAATATTAAAATAAAAAGGTATATCTATCTAAAATAACATGGATATTATTCTCCTCTGGTAATTTATTTTGAATAAATTATTTCCATTTATTTATATCTTTTAATTTAATCAAGATTCCAATATAATTTTTTTAGGAAAAACCAAATTTATTTATCTCTTTAGTCAATGGCAATTTTTATTCCATGTAAATGTTATATAAAAAAATTAATGATTTTTTACTAATATTTATTGAATTTGTAATGAAATATCTTAAAAAATTGATTTATTTTTTTTAAAATATTTTTCATTTGTTCCTTTCCGAATGAGGTTTTTTTGAATTTTTCTCTAAAATATGATAGGAATAATTATTTTAGTGTGTATGAAATGAACATAATTTTCCGCTGCTGAGATTACTAAATTATTAGAAAAATAAAAAACATTTTTTAAATGTAATATTGATGGAAAATTTTACCCTTAATATTTGGGAAAATTTTCAATTTTAATGAATTTATTTAAATCCTATTTTCCTCAGTAATGTTTTAATTATATTTTATACAATATATAAGGAATTTATTTTATTATGCTTCCATTGATGAAATCATATGTTCCATATCTCAATAATAGTCATATAATTACTTTTCCTCTGGTTATCAATGGTATATTCATGTAATAATTTCATTTTGAAGCATTTTGGAACCTATAAAATTAGTAAAATGTTTTTGTTAATATTTTAATTTGTTTCTCATTTTGATCAGAAATTTATGTTATTTTTTGAAATTTTATCTCAAAGTTTTTTTAGAAATGTCTTATAATTAAAAATAGATTTTAACATTTTGAATAAAATTTTATATGTTATCAATGAATACTTTATTCAATATTATTTCGACATTTTTTTATAATTTTTAAAATATTTTTTAAATCTAAAATGAATTATAAAATTTTTTAGGATTATTTTACATGTTTTGAATGTTATTTTTAGTGAAAAAAAGGTTTTCAAGATGAATGATTCATTTAATATATTTTTTCAAAGGGGAAATTATATTTTCCATAAGAAACGGTTTAAAAAATTTTAAAGCTCCCCTTATATTTTTTCGAAGTGTTTTTAGGAAAATGTGTCTTACTATATTCTAGGTTTCAGAAAATGAATTTTAGTGAATGGGTTTTTCTTTAAGAAATGATCCAATTTTTTTATAATAATTCTCTACGTAATATGGAATCCTTTGATATAATTTAATATTTATTGGGTACATGATCCAATAATATAAGTAACATTATTTCTTGAAGTATGATCCATGTTCCCATAGCACGTTGACCAAAGGTATCATCAAACCATAATTCACATTTTTTTATTAGAATCAACAATGGTATCTAGATTCCCATTCGATAATAAATCCTGCCAAATATTATGATCCTCCTACCAAAAGATATGAGATGGGTAAAAAATACAAATGTTTTTATGATGCATAGAAAATAATATGTATTGACCTCAATTATGGGGGATGTTATAAATGGTTTTCCACATTCAATACCTATTCAATAACCTCAAAAGATCCAACTAACCATGGGTAATGATTCCCTTGACACCCAAGACGTTTTTTTCCAATTGAGGTGAGATTCTAAATAACTATTGCTGGCCATCAATGAATTAAAATAGTTTATGATGATGAACAACAATATAATTTATGCTGGATCTGATCCATTTGTATTATTTGATGAATTTAGTTAATATTTAATTATCTCTATTTTGTAAAATAAATCCATTTAGGGAATTTTCTCCAATCATTGACTAACATAAAAAATATTTACATGACCTAATTTAAAAGGCCCTAAAAGGAACCACTCAATTTTTGGACTAGTATATATTTTTATAAGAAATATCAACATATTCGAAATTTTGATCCCATGTTCTACCAGGGTCACAAAGAGTTCCTTGTATTATAAACATTGGAATATATATATATCCCTCTCCATATGTCCATCCACACGTGGATAGTATTCCATACTCAAAAGAACCTAAGATCTCATAACCTCATAAAGACCTCAATAATAATGGGAGGTAAAACAAGGATCTTTATAAGTGATTATAGAATATTTTACATTATGAAAATAATAAATATATCTCACATATATATTGTAAAACTCTTAGACCATGGTTATATCCTGAATGTGTCTAATGTGATATGATTTGGACATATAATCTATCAAAAAACCTGTAATGTTATTATTAGTAGGGGTATGTGACAACCAAATTAGAAAGACGATAGATTTATCATCCCACTTCCCATATGGATATAGAAGTGGATGAAGAAACCCTATAGGTCTTTGGTGCATGGGCTTGACCTACTAACTTGTATATAAGTGAAAAAAATCAGACACATCTTATCTCATACATCGATGTGTGAATAATCGCCAAATATTATAAAACATCATTATGGTTACTAGGATAACATGCAATTATGAATTTTGAAACTCAACCCTAACTAATTTTTATAGTTATAAATGTAAAATAATCATATTAAAAAAATATAATTCCATATATTGAGAATGATAACTCAACAACAATATCCCAATTAAAAATAGAGTACCAATTAACATGGAATTAATAAAAAAATACATCTCATGCAGAATCATCCTAGGTAGAGGATATGTCATATAAACAACGTCCAAGATTGACTTCTCATCTTCCTCTAAGATGCCTAAATTAAAATATGTAATTATATATATCATGTCCCACTCATTCTATGATTTTTCATATATGAGGTTTGTAACTTCCAACTCAAACCATTATCAATTACATTTTCCTTCCTCAGCTTATATGATATGTTTAAATAAAAATCCTATTCGTACTCCACAAAATGCATATTATAATGGTTTAAATCATTTTAGGGATGATATAAATCAATATATGATGTTCTTAATACTTTTTCAAAATTTATTTGAAAAGGTGTTGTCCCCTAAGCCTAAGGAAGCGTATTATGTCTATGAGTTCAGCATCATGTGTTTGATATTATTTCATTTCTGGAAATTTATTTGAGATAAAGATTCTCAAATTCATCCAAATACATAGATATATTCTTTGAAAATATTTTATTATTAATTAATATGATCCAATAAATTATTTAGTAGTATATTAAAATATTACACAAAAATGGAAAGTGAACTGGATTATGAAAATAAATTATAATTCAAAACTAGTTTCCATTATAACTAGTTTATGTGGGAAAGGGGGAGTAGCCATTAATTAATGAAATCTAACTATGAATTTTATATAGATGTGGTAGTATAATTCTATTATAAATAGGTACGTTTTCTAGGGGCTGTAGGGAAACAATGTTATTTATACAAAAGATTATATAGAGAGAGGGAAGAAAAAAATTATAGATGTGGAGATAAAATTAGACAACAAATGATAAAATTACTTCATCTGTAAAATATATTTGATGTTTTCGTTACTTTATTTGGGATTATTTTATATATTTTAATAATGAATTAATTTATATCAATAAATATATGTATTTCATGATTCAAATTGTATAAATTTGATTGTGTTGATATATTCTATAAGTTTCCTTTTGTTTTTCTAATAATCAACTAATTTTATTTGATTGCAAAACATTTAATATAATTAATTTGACCACTAAATAAATCATTAGATTTTATAATTTTTATTGTTTTAATTAATTAAGGATTAAAATGATTAAAATGTGTCAATTATGAATTATTTTTAAAAGGAAAATAATACCTAGAATTATAGGTCCAACATCCAAGCCTTTTCTCTTTATATTTTCAATAATGGTAAATATATTTAAGTGAGGTAATTTGGGCCTTTATTTGTCTCAATAATGTTTAATTCAGCACATATGAGTCTTGACTAGGATCGGTGAAGGATCATATGTCCTTTTATGTATTACTGTCTTAGTTTCATATATATTTTATTGATGAGAAATTCCATAGGGTTTTTTTGCCGACTGGTACCTACAACCTAATGGTCCTAGAATCAGTATGTTGGTTATATAAGGTACACTTTCCTACCTATAGACTAGTAATTGGTACAGTATACGTACAATTTTTTAATTATAAGGTGATGGGATCCTAGATATTACCATGGTCATTATTATTTTCTATTTTTATAAAATAAATAAATAAATTTTTTTATCAATAAATGTATATCACATTTTTCATTAATAAACATTAGATGACACCCTCACTCAAATCTTCTCTCATTCCTCCATTAAAATTTGGTTTTCTAGTGTTGTTTATTAGTAATTTATTGGTCTATAACAAGGATATGTTTTATCTATTTCCTGATTTAATTTTTTAATTATGGTAATTCCATGGTTGAATAAAAATTCTACAAAAATAATTTTTTTACATAATTTTTTTTCCAAATTAATTTAGATGTGGTCTGAATTGCTAAAAAGTATTATTTTTTTATGATTAAGAAATTACTATTTATATGGTTTCCATTATTTTAAATACATATATAAGGGTTTTTATGCGTTGTGTGGTTTATAAGTAGATGTAGGTCTAAGATTGTGAAAATGAAATGATCCAGATATATTTTTCATTTCTTCCGATATATCCTAAGGGGTAGTATCTTTTGGAAAATGATGGGATAATACATTAATGGTTTATGAGTGTTTGAAGTATTTGAGTATTTAATAAATATTTATTCTTATGGAAAAGTCATGGTTGAATTGAGGGTGTTAAATATTATTTTTTGGGAACATCATAGGTGTGATATCCTTATATATTTGTACACATAAAGAACGTCTAATGAGGTGTTTTTTTACCATTTGGTGTTTATATCCATACTCTTTAGAAGAAAAACCTAAGGTCATTTTTCTAGTCATCAAACTGAAGGTGGGATACATTATTTTTTTCCATCGATAAATTGGGGTGGCTATGATCAATTAATAGTTGACGGATACTCTATGTACATGTGTAATAAGTTTAGTCTGATAGAATTGGATGAGTAAATGATGTTTTACTTATTGGTTGTTTATACAATGCCTTTATTTGGAATTATGATGGGTTAGAGAACCTAATTATATAGTTAATGACAATAGAACATTGATTTTTTGATTCCTTATCTACATGGTGTCCATAGTTTTACATTTAAAATTATTCTTATTTATGATATAAGGGTTGATGTATTATTCCAATGTATGGGTAATATAGAGCATGTGAACATCATCAAACTTCATTATTTTGTGATAAATGCAATGAGATCACCTATGGTTGTTTTTTTGTAAAAAGTTAAATATGTTGTGCTGAAAACATTGGTATATATACATTTCATTTCCCCATATATATATATATATATATGGTTAGTTTCTAGAGAAAATTTTTATGGCTCCCAACTGAGTTTATACTCGCACATTGTAATGTTCTCCCATGGTGTTCTCATAATTTATGTGTTTTTACAAATGTTAGATACCATACATATGATTTTTTTTCAAAATGATGGGGGTGTAGTTTATTTACTTGATAAGTTTTGATGGATTTAGTAATTTAGAACTAGTTAGATCCCTATGTCCATAAATGATGATTATCCTATTATATTTTTTCCCAAGAATAATTGTGATTTTACTTTTTGTGGTCAATTTCATTTTTTCATGGTCCATTTGAAAATTTGGATATTTATTTTTCATATATTGTCTTATATCTCTATCATTACTTTTCTTAGTGCATAGTTTTATCTACCAAACGATTATATTTCAAATACTAATGCCATAATTTATATCAGATAAAATAATGTCCCTACAATCACCATGATGTCCTACATTCCTAATCAATAGAGTATTACATTTTTAGAGGCACACTATAGTCATTGGATCACAAGATCAAGTGTCGACCATGATGTCATAGTATGGGTGACAAAAAGGTGGTATCTTAGTATGAAAACAAGGATGTTACAATATAGAACTGATCAGTGTACCATATTATTATTTGGTTATTATTTATCGATATTTTGTGATATAATCGGACTTTTGAGGGATACCATGTTATGTTTATAGATAGAAAAACACATGGCTGAAGATAACTTTTATTAGAGTGTTGGGATTTTTGTTTCTTATTTCATGATTATAGAAGATTTATTTGATCTGGGGAGAGATGGTATTTTGAATTTCTGATATATTTTTATGAATTCTTGAATTTAGAGCTAAAATATAGTACACATATGTCATTGAAATCATTTATAGGAAAAATTAAACATATCCATCTACCTATTATTACTATTATGGTATTGTAAATAGTTCATATTTGTTGAAATTGTTAATGACATGATATAATTCATTCTCAATATTGTATCATGGCTGAATCCTTCTTAACAAAACCAAGTTACCTGTCTCTAGTGTTATTGAGTTCTATGATATAACATGTATGCATGGTGTTCGAGATGCATGACCATAAAATAGGTGGTTAGGGAGGTGTATGTGAATGTTAACTGTGCATCCTGTAATGGACTTCCATAGTAATGATATTTGGTCTATAATACATGTATGAAAAAAGAAATATAGTTTTTATAAATATTCCACCTAAATGACCCCTATTAGTTCATTAATGCAATGTGATGTGATTCCCCTATGGTGTATCGTGGTTGGTTCCACTGATTTATGGAATGACCATTAGTTGCATGTGTGTGTTCTAAAGTAGATGTAATAAATGACATAACATGGTAATGAATTTATATGACCATTTGGGTGAAAGTATTATATAGTTCATTCATCATCATCATTAGGGGACTTAGGGATTTTATGAATCTATGATATGAAATATGATGGAGTTTCATTATTAGCCTCATCTGTTTTGCTAGAGAGTTGGTGGACCCCATACAGCTATGTGCTAGATGATGATTCTTTATATAATTATAGAATCATTGATATGACACTAGTTTTGATGATGAAACTAGGGACATATAAGTGTAGGGTGTTAGGGCCACTTGGTTTAATACCCCGAGGCGGGGGGGGGGGAATTAAGGTGTGACAGATTAAAAAATTCTCCCTTTTGGATCTTGTTTCATTATTAGATATAACTCAATTCTCTCTTCATCATGTAGAAATATATTAATACATGTGAAATTTGTAACATGACAAAGAAATTTTTTCATGGGTCACCCTCAATGGGATACGTACAAGGATCATTCAATGACGATGTTATGATGTACAAAATTCCCTATGGCTCACAGCCAATAATGAGTACAATGTTTGTGGTAGATCTTCTATGACAAAGCAAACTAGATTAACATAGTTTATGGTATGCTTACTAAATTCCAAAGGGTCACTCCATATTCCTCTTTCTATGGCTCACAGTTTTTGGAAAGGTTCACCATCTTCCCCTTTCCTATGCTCACAGATCTTGGACTGGAACCCACACAATGTTTATCGACTTGTAGCTCAATCACAGTTTATGGACATGTAGGTCCCTTCACATGAATTAATTCCTGCATCCTCAACTATATGTAGATGCCCTATTAAAGTTTATTTTTCACCCATAGATCAAGTAATCCTTCATGAGTACATCTAGTTACCTTAAAATACTTTTGAAAACTGATTTGAAGCTCTCACAAGCTTCCTTGTGATAATCGCGAACCACCTGCTCTCTCTTGTAATATGTACAGGGAATGGTACATAGAACTCCTCATTCGTTTTATGATGCCTTTACTGCAAACTGTCATTCTTCTGTAGACTACCTCCACCTTCACTATCACATACCTTTTCTATGAACCAATCCTATGATCCTTCTCTGTGAAACCCCTCATGTTCGTGAATTGTTCCTTGTTTTCACATTTCCATTGTGAATCACCCTATGTCCTTGAACAATACATTGTTCATGTACTGGATTTGGCAACCATCCGCATAAAATTCCTTCTTCCTCCACATATCATGTCTTGTGTGGGATATAGCTCTTCGCAAAAACCCTTGATGAAATTTCTTCCATGCGAACCACTTCAGCTTTCACCGAATTCTCCCTCGCGATCATCATTCAGAATTTGCTCAATTCTAGGATAAAAATGGTGTTATCTATTGATATTTGATCTAAACTGTAATCGATGGGATTAGAAATTATTATATAGGCAGAGATACCCATAAAATCATCTAAACTAATATTTACCAAATCTTCAATCCAGCCTTCACCACATACTAATTCTTCTACCGTTGCAAACCGCAAGCCACCAGTGAACTATTTTTCCTATTTGGTCTCATAATTTATTTTATACTACATGGTTGATCTACTACATCAATGACACACAATCTACAAAACACATCACCTTCTTCCATGAACATTTTTTGGTTTTGTAAAGAGATCTAGTGTACAATTCACAGAACCAGGTACACAGCCCCTGAATTTTGGTACAAGGATCTCGTTATTTTCTAGTTTTCTTCAATATTCTCCATAACATTCACTCCTTTGTTTAAATCCTCCCTTTTTAAACATCAAACTACTTATTTGTAGCCCAAAAATTTGGCACACATTGTGAAATTGTGCCACCTTAGGAACATGCCTTTGGTAAACACCAACCAAACCCCTTTTTGATCATCTAGCTTTGTCAGGAAACACAATCATACCCATAACAGACTGAGGGAAAACATTGAGGATTTTTCCCAAATGATCTCCCCCTTTGGGATTGTTTACAAATATTCTCAAAACAATTCTTTGTATTTTTATATCTCGTTAAAACTACTTCCATCTTCGACCACATTCACATAATGAGATCAAAATATCAAACACATATTTACTCAACACATATTATAAGCCCACATGAGCCAAGCTCAAAATGAGAAACAAGTGTATAAAGAATATTATATCAACCAATCACTTCATTTCAGACAAAATTTTTTGAAACCACACGGATACCAATAAAATTCTATCACCACAAACCTCTACCTTCATGATATATAATCATTGATCAATCACATCATGAATCGTCATATTTATTGCTCCCCCAATAATACAGCTCCTCCAAATAAACCACTTCAGCTCAACTTCTACCCATATCCCATGGATATATATAACAGCTTCTCCCCATTTCTTTTCCCTCACTGAATAGTCATACATTCTCTCCCTTTGTATATTATCCCTAAGTGAATGTCATTGTTGTATGTAGTAGGGTAAGGAACACATATCAATACATTCACAGAAAAAAAACCATGCCCAGGGGAGAGGGGGACCCATATCCACACATGTTCATGGGAAGGAAGTCGACTGCACTCCTAGATCCTATCAATGCCTTTCAAATACTTCTTTTGGTATGGCCTTTGTTAGAATATCAGCAAACTAATATTCTATAGGTAGATATCCCAACATCAAAATCCCTTTCTCCACCTTATCCTTGATAAAATGATATTTGATTTCAATGTTCCATGTCCTTAAGTGATGGAATGGAATTTTGATAAAATTTATAGCACTTCAATTAAGATAATGGATTATGATTGGAGATTTCACATCAATTCCTAGATCATCAAATTATTGCTTTATCTACAATAGTTGCATGCAATCATGAGTAGCTCCAATTTATTCAGCTTCTGTGGTGATCAATGAAATTCATGTTATAACCATGGTCATATAATCATGAATTTGAGTATGGTTTGTTTTTGTTGTTAATCCTCAGATGATGTTTAGAATGTGTGCCAGTAAAATGCTCATACAGGTCAAGTGGATAAAAGTATTGAAGGTGGCACCGTTTTCAAGTATTTTCCAAATTTCTGGACCTCAAAATTGACAAAAGGGGAAAATAGTGTTTTTGGGAAAGGGACTTGCATGCCTTATATGTGTCGCGCAAGTGACTTGCGCACCGGGTACTTGAAGGAGAGGAAACATGCGTGCCTAAAGTTTCTCAAGATCAGAACATGGAAATATGGAAAAGGGATAAGGGCACCCATGTTTAGAAGTTGGTCATGAAAGTGATTTTAGGGGGTAGAGACTTGCATGACAAAACATGTGTGCCAAGGGGAGACTTGTGAACCAACACACAGGGTGTCCAAATGACTTTAAATATTGCTCGACCCCTCTTCATTCCACACCAAGTTCAGACTTAGAAAAAATTAGTGATGCCATCGTGCAGGTGTAGTGGTCTCGCAAGTGGTGGTTGGTCACACATGTTGAAGTTGCGCGATAGTTGATAGTTGTATGTCCAAGGTTTTTTTTGGAGAGAAGGGAGTTGAGTCGCACATTTTTTAAGTCAAAAAAGTGATTGTCGCACCAGTGGTTGGGGTGAACTTGCGCGCCGGTTTGGACTTGCGTGCTAAGACTTGCGCATCATCTTGAAACTTGCACGTCGGTCTTGGAGAAGCACTCTTGGTTTTGTTGAAGCACGCCTGTCTTTTTGGAGCTTCACAAAAGCTGGAAGATTTCCCGATACCTTTGGTGAAAAGTGAGATTAGTCTATGGGTGAGAGTTGGTCTTCAAGAGAGTATCTACATACAATAGAGGATCCATTCTTTTGCAATGATGAAGAGACCTTCACGTCTATAAAATGAGTGGGATTTCACCAAAGTCAGTGAGGCAGGGGGATTCAACGAGAGTGACCTGAGGGACGTAGTAGGGTATCCCAGATAAGTTGTAAAGGCGGTGATCCTGGGATAGAGTGACTCTTTCCAAACCTTTTTAATCCACGACGAGTGAAGAATAGTGGAATTTGGTATGACCGACAACCTGTCGGCGTATGCTCCTAGGACGTAGCCCTTAGTGGTGAACCAAGTAAAAAGTGTTGTGTCATTTCTTTTCCTAATAATGTTTTATTTATTTTCATATTCTTCATATAGGTTAAACTAGTTTCTACCAGCATGGGAACATGATCCCTCACTTTAGAAGAAAAATATGTCACCCTAATTCACCCATCCCCTCTCAAGGTGTCTCGGGGTCCTACAATGAAATCTTGTTTCTTGTTTAACCAATAAACACACAAAAATCCTTGATAAAAGGCCCATACTGAAGAATGTTTTTTATCATCTTCTGAACTGGACTAATATTCATCTGTATATCCCAATAACTCTGGCTAAGATTATTCATTATAAATTAGACCAAAATCTTGCATGCCCTTAATATATCAATGAATTATTTTTATTTCAATCATGTGGCTTTCCTGGGGATTTCTTTTAAACCTCGTATCTTGGCATGCGTAAAATACAATATATGGCCTTGTCAATGTCTGATAATACAAATTTTTAAGGATTTTCAGGTATTCAATGATATTAAAAAGAATTACTTCATCATAGAATTTATGTTCCACCTATTATATTAATGATGTATGTCATAGAATATGCATCCTTATTTTCTATACTGGTGTTGTCTGATCACCAATCATGTTTGTCCTATCAATATCAGGTCTTCATTCTGGTGTATAGGTAAATAATAAATTATTCACATCACCTGATTCTTCTTATGAATCATCCACTACAACAAATGAATTTCCTGATATGTTCATCTCTTCATCATTATCCTCCTGAGTGTGATAATGTATTTGCAGACGATTCTGCTCATTTTCTACTATATTCACATCATGACTTTCAACTGTCTCCCCCAGCCTCTTACTGATGAATTTATAGGTTTTCCTCTTCATTGAGTATCAAATAAATATCCATTCATCCCCATGAGATTCATGTTACCTATTTTTTTCTTATTAAGAATGAAACATTTACTTCTTAAATATACAAATGTTCTTCAATGATGGATTCGTTCTATACCATAAATCAAATAGAGTCTTCTCCTCTTTTGGAAAAATTAATTCTTTATTTGAAGGGTATACAACACTAAATAATTTTTCATTCCAAAATTTCCCTTGAAGGCCATTCGTAATGAGAATTGTTCTAGCCATGTTGTTGACAATCCGATTTCATCTATCAGCTACTCCATTATACTATAGAGTTCCTACTTTTGAAACATGATGCCTTGTCCCATGATTCTCAAGATAACCCCCCACTTGTATATTGGTGAACACAGTTCCATTATCTATTCATGTCGTCCATAATTTCTGACCAACCTCCTAATCACATTCTCACCGATATATTGTAATGAAACAGAAAACTTCAAATTATGGGGAGATTATTGAAACCCATGACATTCGTCTATAATAATCGATGATGAGGACAAAATATCTCATTCCATTAACAGCCTTTGGATAAATTGTAATGAACCCATCAATATGCAGAAACTCAAGTAATCTTATTGTCTTTTTCTCCATTGACTTATATGTATTTTGAATGATCTTCCCTATTTGAAATGAATCACACATATGAGTACGATAAAGTGATAATATTGGAATATTTCGAGCAACATAAAATTCCACCTGATCATTCGAAGATGTTTGGATTATATGGCCAAGACTCTTATGCCATATCTTGTTTTCTTCAACCTTGGTTAAAAATCGCATATCTTCCTCTCTACTCATGAGGTAGATATTTTCTTCAATAAAATTTAGTTTTGAAACAACATCACCATCCATTTCTTTAATGATACACAATTTCATGAAAATACATATTGTATGTATTGAGTCACAAAAGTGACTAACACTAAGCATGTTGTTACTAAGCACCTCAACAACCAATAATTCTCTTCAGCTCGTGTCTTTTAATGAAAACATGGATTTTCCAGATCCAATAATTTTTAGGCCCTCCTCATTACTGAATAATACAATACCTAATTTATCATATCTGATTTTGGTCACTAGTTACTTATTTCTCATCATACAGGATGTGAATCTACAGTCAATTATACGTATCCCCATGAAGTCTGATGCACATCCCGGTTATGAATTCAATGACTTGAGTACCTACTCGACCCTTTGGTACCTCTGTTTTTCTTGTTCTATTTGGTACCTATTAGCAATGGAATATACATTCTGATAGTGTCTCATATTAACAACTCCATAGATTCCAATGTGAGGTACATTCCTATGTGGAAATGATGCACAACTAGTTAAGTATTGTGTTAACTAAATCTTCTGATTATTGTTCATACCAAATTAAATATTCATTCATGGAATGGGTGATCGTGGTTTGACTTGAACAATAAATGCATTTTGTATTAGATGAACCACATACTCTCCTTATAATTCAGAATTTATTGTTTCTTATGTTCTTATGGACTACTCTTCTTAAATATCATATTATATTTTTTAGGTATGAAGATCATTATTAATGTCAATCTAAGAGTTTGTGTTTTCTCTTTATCTTCAATTGTTTGCCACAGACCGAAGACATCATCTTATACCTGTTCGATGCATTTGATTTGATCATATCGAATTTCAGTCAAACTATCAATCTATATTTTCTATTATTCAATTTTGAGTTTGTACTCAAGGATATTTTCTAATTATTTCTTTCATTGAAGACCTCAGCTTTTCTATTTTAGCATTCGACACAAAATTCTCTTCTACTAGCTGCTGCATAAATAGTTTGGCATCATGAACGTCATTGTTAGCATTATTTTTTTTGGATCTCAAAATTTCTACCTCTTTAATGAAATATTCTAATACATCATTAAGATCAACCCATCATTCAATTACATCATCTTCATTGTCATATTCCCCTCTTTTTAATAAATATCTGTCATCTCCCACCAAAGCATCTATTTAATGATCGTTGAAGTCCTCCAACTCTTCAGCCTCAGATTCATATAAAAAATCATCCTCTTTTGAAAGTAGATTATTCTTTTTGATCATTATTCTCCAAATACTTCACTTGCCTTTCGCATTTTATGATTAATTATTTTTGGGAATTTCATCATTTTTTTCAATTTCATCATCAAACTTCTAAGGAAACTTTTCTGCTAAATTCCTAATCATTCCACATCAAAATCATAAAAATAGATGTTTTCCATTGAACATCCCTTTTCCCCTTTACATATTGGCAAGAGTAATGACATGACATCATTCATATTGTCCTCCTAAGGAATTAATTCAATAGAAGGATTCTTCATGGCCTTGAATTCCACTTACTTATTATCATCATTTCCCATTTAATATGATACAAGGGTATTATGTACATTATCTAGTGTTATAACTTTCAGGACTTTGTCATCCTGCATAGAAAATTTCTGATTGAACCGCAATAGATGATTCCTAAATATGTGTTTCACAAACATTATATATTCAATTAATTATCCAAGACCCCACATGTCTTCCACAATATTATTTATACTATCAAAAAGGCATTTATAGTCTTTTTAGGAATCATTTTGAGATCCTCATAATTTTTTCATTGAACCTGTAGCTTTTTTTCTTAGACTTTTGTGTCACCCCCAAAAATGTAAATTAATTTTTCCCACATTTAATGTGATGTTTTACATGACATAACCTTCGTATAAATTGAATTTTAAAGGTATCCCCCTAAATTATTGATCCCTTTAGCATCAACATCCAATTTCCTTATTCAAGAATCTGATAGAGCACAACTATTAATGTCAGCTAATATTCTATGCATAACTGCTGTAATGGCATTCATCCCTACTGATCAGATATTATGTATTATCGGTTTCTTCCATAGATGAAAATTATTTAAAACAAAGATTAGAATTCCATTATGAATTTTCACCTCTATTTCATTTTCTTGAGATAGAATCATTGAATGTATACTATTTCCAATGATACAAACTATTAGGTCCACTAGGTATAATACCATATGAGGGGGGTTAATCAGGGTATGATAGATTAAAACATTCCCCATTTTGGATTTTGTTTAATTGTAAGAAAAAACTCAATCCACACTTCCTAGAGTATCAATATATGAATAGGTATGAAATAATGCATAAGACTCATCAATTTATACTTGGTTCTCCCACATTAGGCAACATCGAAGGAGTATACAACAGTAATGTGCAGATGTTACGAAATTCACTAATGCTCACAGCCAATAATGAGTACAATGTTCAAGAGAGATCTTATATGCCCAGGCTCACTACCATTGCAATTTTTAGTGTCTCATCACTACATTACCAATGGTCACTCCATATGCCTCATTATATTGATCACTGCCGATTGAAATGGTCATCGTCTTCTTCTTCTTATACTCACTTCTCTTAGAAATTAATCCAAACACAGTTTATAGATATGTAGTGCGATCATAGTTTATAGACATGTAGGTCCCTTGATTTTCATGAATTCCTACACCATCATTTATGTGTAGACGCTCTTTTGAAGTTCCTTTTTCACCCCAAGATGTTGTCCACCTTTCCATGTACTTATAGCTACCGAATAATACTTTTGGAAACTGATATGATCGTTACACATGCTTTCTTGTGTAAATCATGACCCACCTTATCTCCCACATACTGTGTACTAGGTTTGATACATGGAAAACCTCCTCTACCTATTTATGCAGCTGTTGCAAACATCCCTTCTTCGACAAATTACCTCCAACTATGCTATCACAAACCGCCTCCTCTTACTGATAATGTGATCCTCCTCTACAAAACCCCTCCAATTCGTGAACAATTCTTCATTTGCAGACTGCCTCATCGAAACACCATATGTCGACGAACTGTTCTTTGTGCGTAGACTGCCTTTGTTAACTGGACACATACCATGCCTTTTACCTTATCATACAATTTCTTATACAGGTTACATATCTCCACAAAAACATTTCATGGAATTTCTTCCATGTGAACAACTTTGCCTTTTGTGGAATTCTCCCTAATGAATTTCCATCAGAAAATTCCATATTACCAGATCAAAATGATGTTCAATAATTTTATTACATATCAATAGTAACCAATGTGATTTGAAATTTTTATAAATTCTGATATACCCACAAAATACGATAATCTATGATTTACCAAATCATTAATCCGGCCTTCACCACATACTGATCCTCCTACCACTATGAACCACAAGCCACCCATGAACTATTTTTCCGATCTGGTCTACATACTATCTGTGTTTCTATATTTTCAAGATACTATGTCAACGACACCCCATCCCCATACTACATTACCTTCTTCCATGAACTGTTTTTTGTTTTCAAACTACTCCAGTATACCATTCCTGCCTTTTAACATACTGTTCCCAGTACAGGTTACACAACCCCTGAATTGTGGTATGTAGTTCTCTTACATTGCTAATTTTCTTCAATGATCTTCATTTTTTTCACTCCAATGAAGAAATAATTCATTTTCAATCATCAAACTCCAGATTTTGAAGCCCAACAAATTGGCATACACTGGGAAACTACGCCACCTTATAAATATATGTTTGGAAAGCACTAACCATACTCATTTTAGATTATCTGGCTTTGTCAACAGACAAAATAATACCCAAAAAATGTTGAGGGGACCCCATCATATATTTTTCCTAATATAAAGGTTATATAAGTCAATTTTGGAATATTTATTTACGTTTTATTGGATATTATAGGATGGAATTTGATTATTTTGGGGGGAATTTATTTGATAAGATATGTATTAGGACATGGATGGTTTTCTGAGAACATAGGTCCATGAATTTAATATATAATGATAACTATATCATGGATTATTATACTCACATTAAATGTATAATAAAATTTTGTGTTTAAATTAATCTTAGATAAGATATCAATGTTGTGATTATTTAAGGATTGTCTTCAACAATATCTTTTGATGTATGAGAATATCATCAATATAACATCAACTTCCAAAATGGTAAATTATATTTTGGATTTGGAGGGTAATTTATAATATAGTAGTATACCTATAAAAATTGTGGTACAATGTTAGAATATTAATGGGGATTCACACAACTAGAATTTTGGGAATGAGGAGGGGTATTGTAGCATCTACAAAAGTGGTATTCATTGATACCATAGGTTTGTTCACCATAAAATATGTTAATGGTGATGATAAATAAGTAATATATATTCTAAAAGATATTATCTGTAAAAGTATATCAAAACTGTGTATATATAGAAAATCATTAAAAAAATTAGAGATTATTTAGCAGTTATCCCAATCCATGGGAATTTGTGAGGCCCGTTCATCTTATATAGGACAATATATAGTGTCAAGACATGTCAAATGGAGTTCATTTTCATATGCATGTCCTAATTGAGGATGTCATCACGAAAATTGTGGGTAATTATAGACATATAGTTTGATTACATAGGGAGGTTATACATATAGGGTTTAGGGATCTGGGAAATTTATAAGAGTTGATTTGTTAGGATTTTTTAATTACAGAGAGCCGTTAATGATTATTGTAATCCAAGTATTATATTGATTCTGATTTTTAATTATGGATATTGATTAACAATATTTATTATATAGATGGAAATTGATAATGAGATTCAAATGGTGTAGTAATTGGGTAATTGTTTTGGTAACAATGTGTTTTGTAAAAACACGGATTTCCGCAAGAACGTAACATTGTGAAAATTCATATTTTGGGGTTTCTATGAGATTTCAATGGATTTTGTAAATATTTTCCATAGACATGTTAGTGTGTTCGAATCTCGGTGCATCAGTGAGTCATAGCTGTCGGCATCGCTGAGTCAGGGATGCCAGCATCAATGAGTTAGTGGTGTCGGCATCAGTGTGTAAGGGGTGTCAGCATCGGTGTGTCAGTGGCATCGACATTAGTGAGTCGGTGGTATCAGAATCGGTGAGTCAAGGGAATCAGCATCAATGTGTTAATAGGTGTTGTAATTTGTTGATCGAGGGCATCATTGTCAATATTTCAAGGCATCAATAGGTTGTGGTGTCTGTATGTCATTTCCTTGGAATCTCAATGTCAGTGGGTCGTGTCGGTAGCTCACCTTTTTGTGGCTCAGTGTCGGTGACTCACCCATCTGTGACTCATTTATATTTTATAATTTGTCAAACCTCATACATGTTTTCCACCATGAAATTTTAACTTATCAACTCACCTCCATGCGTTAGTTTTTATCCTCCATTTTCAAAGGGAATTATTAGTTTCATCATATCTTGTAACATCCCACCAGGCATGTAACCACCGATTTGAGTTGTCAAACACAGATATGATTTTCATGTACTTTGAAATTGTCTCCCTGATTTTTAGGATTTCAAACATTCATAAACAATGATGTATAACATCCTTATTCCTTTTCATTTCCCATGTTATTCATACCTCCTTCTATAGAAAAGTTGTACATATATACCAGAGCTATCTTGTTATGTTTTCCTGATGACATTTCAAGCTACTTTCATGTTCCCTTATTCTTGGGTCAAGGAGGAACTTCGATCCTTTGATCATCCATGTATGGATTTATTTTTCTTCATGTTAATTGCGCATCATCCGGGGTGGGTATGACAATGAATCATTATGAGGAATGGATGTAAATTTTTCTTAAAACTATAAATAAATAAGAATACATTTGATAAATAGATAACATAGGAAAATAAAAAAATGGGCAGAGAGTGTTTCTACATTGACCTAATATTTTATTTTTTATTTTTTATTTTTTATTATGTTATGGTTGGTGTGGATTTATGCCTCCTAAAAATCATGGTCATTGGTGTCCTTTGTTTCTACAAGAGTGATGTTTTATCTTTCAAAGATGTTTGAACAGTGGATGAAGCATTAAATCTACATAATAACATATACATGGTTAAATAAATGAATTCACCAGGATAATGCCTATTTTGTGATCACTCTAGTCATAATCTAGTAGAATTATGGAAAACCTATTGATTAAATTTAAATGCATATGCATCATGTTGATAGGTGTGTCCGAGTGTTGTTTTTTGTTCAGTTTTGTTACCTTATGGGAGTTATTTGTTCCTGCTATTGGGAGAATGGATGTAGGTAAAATTTTGGATAGAGGATTTCGTTTTATGAGATGGTAGTGTTATGGATGGGCATTGGGGATTTGGTTAAAATGATAGTAATAGTGGGTTTGGTAGTTAGGGTGGTATAAGAGAGGAGTGATGGAATCTATGACAAATAGATTCATTGATTGTGGAATGGGTAAACATGTATGTAGATGAACTATTTTTTGGTTGTGTTGTGGATGCGAGGTTACATTAAGCATAGGTAATGTGGTGGTGTTATGTGCTCGTTATGTAGTGGGAATAAATTGTGGAATTGTTTAGGAAGAGGGGATGTCGGGATGGGTTTTGTTTTGATATTTTTATGGTTAGTAGATTCTCAGTGTTGTTGAAATAGATTACAGTGAATCACATACTTGATAAAAGGAAAATTTGTAAATAATAATGGAGTAGGTTTGTGGTATGTTGTGGCTTGTTGTGAATTTAGGGGTGGTAGCAAAGGTAGTTTTCATTGGATAGTTGTTGTTCGGAAACATGTAGGTTAGGATGACTGTTTTCTTACATATATATATACACATTGTAGTTTCTTTTAATTTTTATACACACACCACCATTGTTGAGAACTATGTACTAAACACCTCCATTTCATGGGGGGGGGGGGTTCCTTTCCCAACATCCAAGTCAAAGTATGGATCGATTGATACTAACATTTTTCCTCACACCCTCTTCCATATTTTTCCACATGGACATTTATGAGATGTATATAATTTCATGAGGCTTTCTGTATTCCAAGATTCCTCATAAAAGGGATTTTTTTAGATGAGGAGTCTAGTTGATTCTGGGGCATGATTATTTTTTCAAGTATCTTTTAGATTAGTCTCATGTGTCTTCGGGTGAGAGATGTGGTTTTTGAGGCCTACGTTTATGCGGCGGTGTTTTCTGTTGTTGAGTCTGAGGGGTTTCTTGGATGGATGGTGGGTGGTTGAGGCCCAGATGTGTGCATGCTGGTTGTGGTAGTGTTACTATTTTTCAAAACAGTGGTAGAGTCACAAAAATGGACATTAGGGACAATAAGTCAACTAGTGGGAAGGTTTTGTGGGGTAACCCAATATCAATGTGCTTATACTATTAACATACATGATTTGTGTTCTTTGGAGAGTGTACCATGGGGAGGTTAGTCTAGTTATCACTCTTTGGTTGGTTCTCTGAGGGCCCAATTTTTTCCCCACAACGACATTATTATGTTCCCACACTTGTGCATGGGTTGTTTTAGTTTCTCTAATCTGTATGCATGTACACTCACCCTGCGTACATTAAACTGTATTAAGGTTTCTGGAAGGATTTTGCGGACCACAATATACCTTAATAGCTTTGGTGTCTGGATTGATTCTTTTTCTACATAGAATCATTTCTTTTTGTATATTAATTTTGGGTTATCATTGTACATGGAATCATATTTACTTATGGACATTCATGTATGAATGGATTTTGGATTTACATATACTTTTAGTATTTAGAGTACTTTGGGATTTACCATCTTAAATCCCAATCCTGATCTAAAAAAAGGGTAATTCATTTCATATGTGTCCCATTCAATACCCTTGGTTCTAGTAACCACTCAAAGGTATATTGAATATTGGACTTGGGTGTTATATCTCCTTCATCCTAAGAAGTAATGATCTGGTAGTTTTTAGTTCCTTCCTATATCCTAAAGAAGGCGAGTCCTGAAAAAATGGAACCAGCGGGGGGTGTTTTGGAGGTTTCAGGGATATGATGGAGTTTAGAGATAGGAAAGTGATAATTTCATGGGTACGGTAGGGAAATGGTGTTATAATCCCTTAGTGCATGAGATAGGCTAGGGAAGACCTGCTAGGACATGGTATTTTTGGGCTGCCCATGATCTAAGGCAAGGACAATGGGAATACTGAATGACAAAGTGAGGCTACTCTAATTGAAAAATAGATAATATAGGAAAGGCACATGCATCATAATGAATTTTTTTTCTAGTGTGTCCATACAATTTTGATAATATAATATAAATAAAGAGATAAATAAATTTAAATAAAATTTCCACACTACCTAGGCTATAGAGTTCCTTATTTATTTTTTTAGCTATAGAATATGGACATCACCCCCATCTGATATGAGAAGTTGAGGCCTTTCAGAATGACCTGTTTGACTAGAAATGGGCCAATCGAGTGAAGGAAGATGATCAGTAGTAAATGACACGTCATGCCTTCCAGTGGCGGACCCTGGGAAATTACGAGGGTAGAATATCATAAATGGAGATGGGGAGTTCGCTCGAGGTGCACAAGATCAATTTCAGCTTGATTAGAGATCTGAAAAAGTAATGGTTCTCTATAGTAGTGATTAAAATACATGGAGTATCACGTCATTGGTTAACACTTTAACTATTGGAGATGAAGGAAACTGAGATTTCATGGGATGTCTTTGAGAGGGAATTTTGGGATGAATTCCTTTCTTCCATGATGAAATCTGATTATGGGATGGAACTACTATCCCTACAGTAAGGGAGTATGTTATTAAGGGAACTAGGGATCATGTTCAATGATCTCTTATACATCTCACAGATCCTTTTACAAAATGATGATTCTTGAGAAGGACACATAGAGGAGGAACTACGACATTCTTTTTAGTATGTTGTTACCCCCTTCAAACTACTGACATACAAAGATATTCAAAATAAGTTTGATGTAGTAGTGAGGATGAACATGTTGGGTGGTGTACCATGATAGGGGATCCATCTTAGTTCATCAATGTGAAAGGCAGTCAGTAGTAGTTCTCCAGCACCAGCACCTTCCAGGATTCAGTTAGTGAGGAGTAGGCCTCAACAGTTCTTGTTTCAATCTCAAGGTCCCTACCCATATTTATGGGCCAAGGACAGAGTTGGTTTATCTGTGGATCACATGTATAAATTAGGAATGAGTGCCTAGTTCGAGCAATATACAGTGGGGATGGCCAGACCCATCCCCCACATCAGCAGCATACATTTCTTATGAGGCCCTTAAAACAGCAGGAACATCGGGCTCCCACTCCACAGAAGGTAGATGGTGATGGGGGGGGGGGGGGGGTCCGACCATAGGGTTATCCTCAAGGACCCCGACCATGGTGTGGTAAATTTGGCATTCAATATTAGAGAGGAAGATGATCAGGTCATGGGAAGTTGCGCTCCAAAGAGTGAGTAGTTCTAGCAGGGCCATATGTTGTTCGAGCTATGCACATTCTGTTTAGTACACTTGCATTTGAAAATTTTGATTCTATAGCCTCACACTTCTTTGATGAACCCATGATATCCCATGATTTGGGTATATAGATAGAGATACATCACATGCCCTCAGATTTGAGTACACCTATTAGATGACATATCATCCTGTTTGATGTTTGTAGAGGGTGTAGACTAATGTTGGGGCCACATCAATCCCGGGGATATTTTCTTCTGGTACGAATTCAGCCATATGATGTCATACTAGGAATCTATTGGTAGTTTTCTATGAACACTATTATTGGATGATTTTTTAGAAGATTTGCGTTATAAAATTTGTGCGGCCAGTGTGTAGCTTTCGTTGGCGAGTGGAGTTGTCAGGAGGGAAGCCGACATATGGAGCCTCATCATTACATGTTTGCCAAACATTTAGTGGGATCTGCAGATGTAGAGATAGGGGATGTTTTTAAAAATATAGGAATGTTCCTAGATGTCTTTCCTGATGAGGTTGTGATTATACCCCCTCGACTTGATGATTTGTTAGGGATAGACTTGCAACCCTGCTATCGTTTGATTTTGATGGCTCTCTATTATATGGTTCCTTATGATTTGAAGTAGTTACAGATACAAGTCGAATACCTTATGAATAATGGGTTTATCTTGCTGAGTGTTTCACCATGGGGAACTCTAGTTTTATTTGAAAAGAAGGCTGACAGTGGTTTGAGGCTGTTTATAGACATCCGAAGGATGAATTAGGTAATAGTCACGAACTGTAACCCCCCTTCCAAGGATCGACGATATATTTGACTAATTGAAGGGAGAATGTTGGTTACCTAATATTGAACTGTGGTCTGGATATCACTAGTTGATGGTAAAGGAGGGCGAAATCCTAAAGACTGAATTCAGGTATAGGTATGTGCACTTCGAGTTTGAGGTTATTCCTTTTTTGTCAATAGTGAACCAACCGTGTTCATGGGACTCATTAAATCTATTTTTTGTGATTACCTAGACAGGTTCAACATCGTCTTCATAGATGACACCCTTATCTATTCATGGTTTTAGGAGGTGTACATTGGGCATCTGAGGACTGAATTAGAGGTCATATGGCACCACCAACTATATGTATTGTTTTCCAAGTGAATTTCATAGACACGAGAGGTAAACATCCTTTGAAATTTGGTTTCCCAGTAGTGGATAGTTGTGGACCCAACATTGTATGGAGAAGTTGTTTCTTTGGAAGAGCCTAATGAGGTGGTGGAGGTTCGTAGATTTCTGGGTGTCGAGGATATTACCTTAGGTTCATAACTGAATTCACTCGAGTTGAAACTCTTTTGACATCTTTTTCAGTAATACCATGATTCATATAGATTGAGAAGTTTCAGGTAGCTTTTATCAACCTTAAATGGAAGTTGGTCATTTCACCCATGCATTGGTTTCTTGGGGAAGGGGTAATGTTCGAGGTATTTTGTGATGCTTTCGGCATAGGCTTGGGATACGTACTGATGGAGGAGTGAGGAGTAATTTCTTATGGGTACAAGAATTTATGACCTCATGAAAATGACTATGCCACCCATGACCTAGATCATATAGTGGCTATGTTTGCATAGAAGTTGTGTTGGAATTACCTCATCAGGGAAGGCTTTGTGGTCTTCACAGACCATAAGATCGTGACATATATATTCTCCCAATGTGACCTAAGAATGAGAATATAATAGTGGATGGATTTTCTAATAGATTATGAATTTGATATCTCCTATTCCACAGTTAATGTGAATGTGGTGGCTGATTATATGTGCAGGTAGTCACAAAATAAAGCAGTTAGGTAATCCAAGAATTCTTGGAAGGAAATGGAGGAGTTGGCTGATTTGCACTTGGATACTCTAGAGGACAGTGGAAAATGCAATGTATTTCAATTAATAGTTAAATCATAATTTGTGTGGTATGTAGAGGAGTCTCAGTGGATATACATAGAGGATTAGGCAATCTGTTATCACGTTGTCTTGGGTGATTCTCTAGAAAGATGGTCAGTGGATAGCTAGAATCAGATGTTGTTCAGTGGGAATCGGTTTTTCCCAATGAAAATGTGTCAGGTATCTATCCATGAGATCCATATATCACCCATCATGGTGCATCACATAGTATCAATGATTCACTTAGGCTTGAGGTAATAGTATTGGCGGACCATGGGGAAGTAGGATGTGGTGGAGTTTTTGAAAAAATACCTAGTGTGTCAGCAGGTGAAGGTTGAGCACCATCTTCCAGACAGTTTGGTGCAACCCTTGGATGTTTTTGAGTTGAAGTGGGATGAATTATTGTGGGATTTTTTCATAATATTACCCATGTATCAAAGAGTATGTGGTTCTAATAGGCTAGTAGTGGATCAGTTGATGATTTCAGCTCATTTCAAAGCGATCAAGGAGTAAAGTGCAGTGGATTCCTTGGCAATGAGGTATATGGATGATGTAGTTGGAGTACATGGTGTTCCAAGATCCATTATATTATATCAGGATACATGTTTCAGATTGCGAGTATGGAGGGTATTGTAGACTACTTTTGGCACCCAGTTATGGCTAAAAACTACATTTCACCCAAAAACGGAAGGGCATATAGAGAGGACCATCCAGACCTTGGTGGACAAGTTGTAGGTGTGTGTCTTAGACTTTAGAGGATCATGAGTATGAAACATGACCCTAGTAGATTGTTATTACAACAATAGATATCACTCTACCATTTTCATGGCACTTTTCAATGCGTTTTATAGAAGGCTGCGTCGTTCACCCGATTTTTGGAAAGAGGTAGGGGAAACAACTATTATTGGATAATAGATAGTGCAGAGTAAAACAGGGATCATTCTACTTCTATGTGAGATGATGAAGACAAATCAGTATTGTCCGAATTCATATTTCTATCATAGGAGGATCCCAAAAGAGTTATTGGTTGGGGACCACAGGTTCTTAAATATCAACCCTCGGCCTGTACATCAGAGGTTTGGTTTAGGGAGCATGCTTTCTCCTAGGTTCATCAGATCTTTTGAGGTGTTGGGGTGATATAGAAAGGTGGCCTTTTATCTATCATTTTTGTTGCAGTTGGAGAGGATCCATGACATCCTTCATGTTTCATAGCATTGACAGTATCTAGACTATGAATCCCACTTTATAGATCTAGGAGAGTTGAATATCATGGACGATGTGGGGTTTTTGGAGTGATAGATAAGAATCATGGACTGTGCGGAGAGAGTGATAAATTTATGGACCTTCCCCATGGTTCATGTGCTCTGGATGTCAGGTGTCCTCATTGAGAGTAATTGGGAGTGAGAAAAGAAGATACATGCCTAGTACCCAGAGTTGTCCTGTGTTTTTATCTTATGATTTAATTTTGCATTGATTAGGTTGTAATGTTTGACCGTATTTGATTTTTGATAAGTTTTTTCCGTGTTAAACTGTTTTGTGTAAAAATTCATGTCTATGTGGAAGGGATAAACAGATCCCTAATCAAGACACATTAATGTGGATGAAATAAAATTAATGCGGGTGAGTCAGTTCCTCCCAAAACAGATAATACATTAACATAGATGATGTAGCTCCCTAATCCATGTGTCTGGATGGTGTGACCATACGTATTTGTGTGGATTCATTGTGTAGTTAGGTGGTTGTATTCTACAATTTCTTAGGATATAAAGGATAGTGAGGTGTTCTGGGATGTCAATGATATCACTCAGGCTTTAGAACCACTAAATGTGGTTTACTCCAAAGAGGTATCTCAAGGGATGGTTGTTCAAACCTATTTCCTTCTGGGATATCATTGAATTATGGAAAAATAGAATAGTTTGATAAGTATCTAATATAATCAATAGGATTTCCATTGGCCATTTACTTTGGAAATAACTAGTGTTTGAGGTGTTTTGGAATCAGTTAGAGGATTACTTCATGAGTTTTCCAAATTCATGATTTTCGGTCAGCATGTCATTGTTTTGGCATGTCAGTGCATCAGTGAGTCAAGGGAATCAACATCAGTGAGTCAGGTGCATCATCATCTGTGAGTTAGTTGCATCAGCATCTGTGAGTCTGGGGAATTGTCATTAGTGAGTCAGGGGTGTCAGCATTGTTGAGTTTGGGGTGTCGGCATCCGTGAGTCAAAGGGAGTCATCTTCGATGGATCGAAGACATCGATGTTGTTAGCTTGTGGAGTCATTAGGTAGTAGAATATGTAGGTCATTGTGTCTGAAGCACTATGTTGGGACGTCGCATCATCAGTTCAGCCATCGGGGGCTCAGTGTTGTAGACTCAATCATTAGTGACTCATTTCCAGTTTTTCTATCTTTTTTCAGTTCGCCACTATTATGTGTTTTTCCCTATGAATTGGTAAATTATAAACATACAACCATGCACTGGTCTATATTTTTTATTTCGTAAGAGAATTATTATATTCCCCATATCTTGTATCATCTGACCATCCTTCTAACCTCCAATCCACATGGTCAAACCATGATACAATTTTCAAGAACTCTGAAATCATCTCCCTGATTTTTAGGATCTCACTCATCCATAAATTGATAAATCTACCTTACTTATTCCATTACAATTCATGTACTCCACCTAGAGACTTCATCTCATGATGCTTCATGCTTTACTGACAAATCTATCCTCCTCGGGGTTTTTGATGATATTTTCTCTTACTCACATGATCCCATGTTCTTGGAATAATGAGGAACTTCGATCATTTGATCATCCAAGTAGGGTTTTCTTTTTCTTATCATTAAATGGAACACATGAGGGGTTTTTATGCCAATAAATACTTATGAGGACCATCTACAAACTTTTCCTAAAAATAGAGATAAAAAAGAAGTATATTTGAAGAAATATTAACTCAAGTAAATAATATAACAAGAATAAAGTGGTTTGATGTAGAATGACTATTTACATTTTTAACCTTGATTCTATTATGGTTGTCGTGGACTTATGACATATGAAAATCATAGAAATTGGTGGCCTTTTTTGGTGCACAAGAGATGTTCTATTTTTCTTAGATGTTTGAACAATGGATTAAGCAATAAATCTGCATAATCATATATACATGGTTAAATAAATGAATTCCCCTTGATCAAGCCTATTGTGTGATCACTTTGGTTATAATATAGTGGAATTAATCAATCCATGCTGATTAAATTTGAATGTATATGCGTCATGTTGGTAGGTGTGGTTGATTGCTATGTTCTATTGATTTTTTTAACATTGTGTGAGTTATGTGGTGCTGCTATTGGGAGAATGGTTGTTGGTACATGGTTAGGCATAAGAGTTGGTTTCGTGAGAAGTGAGTGGTATGGGTGTGCAGCAGGGTTGTAGATAAAATGATTGTTACATTGAGATTTGTGTTTGGGGTGGTACATGAGATGTCTGATTCAAGATCAGTCCAATAAATTGACTGATTTTGAAATGGATAATCCAGAAGGTAACTGAACTACATTTTTGTGGTTTTATTATCACGATGTGATGTTGGGAAGAGGGACAGATGTGTGGTTAAGGACTCGTTATTCAGTGAGATTCCATAGGGGAATTATTTTTAAAATGGGTCTATGTGGACGATTTATGTTTTGATATGGTTGTGGTTTGTTGTTACCCAATAATGCTGGAATAGATTACATTGATTACCTTCCTTAATAAATGAAAAATGGTTAAATAATAAGGGGAAAGGATTGTCGTTTTTAATAGAGGATTATTACTTTAGGGGTGGAAAAAAGGTCGTTTGTGTGGGTTTTTTTTTTCAAAAACCCATATTTTGGGAATAGTGCTTTCCTAGCTATATATATATAAATTCTAGTTGTTCTGATATCATTATGAATCCCACCCTTATGGAGCATTATGTGATGAACACCTCCATTTCAAGGGAGATGGTTCTTTTTTGAACATCCATATGGGATGATGGATGGCTGGTTACTGACTTTCTTCCTTTGAACCTCTTCTGGATCTTTCCATTCGGGCGTATCTAAGTAGGATGTATTGCCTTGAGGCATACCATAGTCCACAATTTTTCTGGCATGGGTTTATTCGGGATGAGGGACCTAGGTGTTTCTTAGGACAAGATTGTTTTCCTAAGTATATTCGAGATGAGGCCCATGTGTCATCAAGAGAGAGATGTGGTTTTTAGGCCATGTGTTTGCGGGCATGATTGTGTGTTGATGAGACCAAGGTGTATGTGGGCGGAATTGTGTGTGGATGGGGACCACATATTTGCGCTAATGATGTAGTAGTGGGAATGTGTATGGGAAGAGTGGTAGCATCAAGAATATAATTGGTAGGGACAAGCCGTCAAATCGTGGGATGGTGGAGTGTGGTACCCAAATCCGGATGTGCTTATACATATACCTTAATAGATTTTTCTTATTTGGGGTGTTTTTCTGGGTGAAGCTAGGCTATTTAGAAATCCTTTGTAGGTTCTTTGAAGACCTTATTATTTTCCCACAATGAATTAATAATGTTCTCTCACTTATGAAAGGATATATTATGTTTTCTATAGTTTATACTTGTATGCTCACCTTACATATATTTAACTATTTTAAAGCTTCTTGGAAGATTTTTTGGACCACTATGGACCTTACCATATCTAGTGTCAGGATTGTTATTATTTATTCTTAGAATCATTTCTTTTGGTAAATCAATTTGGGGTTTTCATTATACGTTGTCTCAGCTTTTCTTTTGGACATGCATGTGGGAATGGATTTTGTATTTACTTTTATTTTCAGTACTTTTAGTTGATTGGGATTTACCATTTTTCTCCTGATATTTTTATATAAAAATGTTTATTCCTTCCATATTTATTTTATTAAATAACCTTAGTGCCAGTACATGATTCGGGGCCTAATGAAGGACACACTTAGGGGTCATTATATCTACTTCATCCTCATGAATGAAGGGTATGACATTTTTCTATTCATTCATTCATCCTGTAGTAGGAGATTCGTGACATTATATAATACTTGTTATAATTTATTGATGACAAGTAAATTTAGAATTCAAGGTGGTTGTTGGGTGTGATATCATCAGTGTGTCAAGTAGTATATTTGTGTTCTGATCTATTATGTGAATCATATAATGGGAAGTTCTTGTAATAAGACTCGATTTAATATTCCTATTTTTCAAGGTGATTGTGAAAATATAGGTTCCATTGAAATAATCTTATTTCATTAAGATTCTAGTTAGTGTGATGCATTGGGATTGGATGTGGTTTCTTAGTTTTTCAACCAATAAATGTATAGTGGATGAGTAGTTATATAATGTTAATATTATAATAGATCATGTATATGATTGATGAAAATGTAATCATGAATTATCCTAATCATGTGTATTGGAGGAAATTTTATGTTTTAGAGGTGGTTGAAGTTGTATCAAGGGTGGGTTTTTAAATGGTGTTATTGGTATCCTGATTTAATTGATGAATATAGAATCAACAACAAAAAAAATGGATTAGTACTAGGTTCATGGTATTCCAAAATGATCTTGAGTTGTTATGGTAGGTTTATCAAACACCCTATGCATGTTGAATGTTAACCAAGTGAATGGGATGTAACCAATATATGGTGAGTAGGTATAGGATGGGTAAATAGATATTATTTTAACAAATTTCAATTCATTTATTTATTTTATCTTTTAATGAAACGGTGATTTTTTATCATATAAATAATGATCCTACCCATATCAACCCCCTCTTATTATTCCTCCATTATATTAAGGCTTTCTTCCCATTTTTTATCAGCTTAATGATAAGTATATAATATGGATTCATTGAATGTTGGGATGGACAAACTCTAGTATCCTAATATAGTTTTTTCACTATATTTATGTGTTTCATCTAAAACATCCATTTATAACATTTACCATGATTCCATTATTTTTTAAGATCAGATTCATATCATCAAATGATATTATATTTATAGTATTAATTGAGTAGTAGAGTGTTTATACATTGTTATTTTCTTTATAATATGTTTTTTTCTGTATTGTTTGACTTTTAATCATGGTAAGGGTCCAAAGTGTAACTAGAAATGGAAAAATGTGTACTTTTGGTTATTTCTGAGAGATTCATAGGTGAACCATTGTGTGGGTAACGAACTGTTATTCCATGTATAAGTCATGATAGGTTGATTAATATATTATTTTAATGGAATTAATACATTCAAGGTAATGTGTTTATTCGTGCTGGGATGTGCAATGTGATTATTTTGGAATATGACAGGTGTAGAATTTTCAATGATTGGGTGATCTAGTTGTATATCATTGTGTGAAAAATGATATCACATAAATCAACAGTGGGATTTTAGATGTTTTATGAGTTATGGAAGTATGAGTTTCGTGTTACAACTCACCATGGGGTTCAAGACATATAGATCAATGAAACATAAATAAGGGACCATTTCATGGTGTTGACTACTAGATTTTTTAGGGAATACTCTATAAATGAACAACATAGAGTGACTGGATTAACCATCATTCTAGAGAATAGATATGATAATGGTATCTATAAAAATAGTGGGGTGATTTTAAACAGTAGTGTGGGGAGAGATTCTAATTGTATTTTTATAATAACCCAGGGTTGATGATTTAATATTGATAAAAGAACTATGGATTGTTAGTTATTGATGTGTTATTTATGTGTGGAATTATTTCATCTTAGTTATACACAATGTGTTCAGAATGGATATATAATTTGGTTTATGATATCTGTTTTTTAATTAGCAGCCATGAGGTTTTAAAATATTAGTTATTTGGTTATGATGTAAGTAGTGATCGATGGGTTGACCATATTCTATCTATAGGTTGTTGGTCTACCAACTAAATATAAAATTTTGTAGAGAATGAAAATATCCCAGCTTAATCAAGTCTAGTCAATAGTTGAGTAGATTATTTTGATTATATTAGGTGTGAAACAATAAAATTCTCATAGAAATTTATTTTATTGGATTATATATATCAAAATCATTAGAGTGGGCATATCAGATTTATACTCACACCCTGTACGAGCCCAAAATAAAAATTTAAAACCTTATATTCAATGAACAATAAAATGTATGGGATCGATAGTCAGTGTGTTATTGGATGATGGTATAATGGATGTACGAGCATAACATCGATGGATTTATGTGGTAGGACAGAGGATATCAACATAGGTAATTTGGTAATATTTATTTTATAATGATTTAGGAATGAATTTATATCATTGGAAAAGATCATATCTGGTTTATTTTTTAGTTTCTCAGTTATATTTATAGAAATTTATTTATTATTCCATGTGTTTTTTGTCCTATAAGTACATTATAAATTAAATTATTTTCAATGATTATATATTTTTATTCAAATATAAAGTCATTAAATATTAAAAACTAATATAGACTCCCCAATATCACATTATAGACCATCACTCCTTGTTTGTAACCACTACCATTCATGGAAGTAAGGAAGAGGACTGTGACTCAGTAACATAGCTACCATTCAATTAATCTGGTTTAGAGAAGCATAAATTTTATTGACATGGATTTAATTAATATTTAAATTATTCAATCATTATTAATGGAAATTTATATATATTCAATTAACAAACCAAATCTGTATCAACATGTTTATATTTTATTTAAACATTTTAAAAAAAAATCTTATTTAGAGATTCAATTATTTTAAACCCCCACACAATATGAAAATAATGGAATATAATTGTTAATATATTTCATCATATGGAAATGGCTTAATATTCGTATTAATATAACATTTGTGAAGTTGATGTAATTATTTAATAGGGGTTTTGAAAAATGATATCATTTATATTAGAATAATATTTTAATATCATTAGAAGAAAAGGTAATCTATATATAAATATATTATATTTAATAAAATTAAAAAGTATCATAAAATGAATAAAATGCCAAATATAAAAATATTATAAAAAATAAAAAACCTATGATCTTTTATTTTACGCTGTAAATTTCTCATTTTCACTATTTTTTAAGTATTATGATAAGTTTTTTCAATATTGATATATATTTTTTATAATTTTGTTAGTGATAAAAATGATCACCATGTTTTAAATTAGATTGACATTAAATTTTAATAGTATAAAAATTGTATAATTATATAAATTACATTAATATGGTTTGAATGGAATAATTTCTTCCAAAATACATTGAATTTTTTTTCTATCGAATTTGAGTATTTTTTAATTATATTGTTCAATTTTTTTTAAATTATTCATTCCTGAATAATTTGTTAATGTTTATTTTCATTAATACCCTCAACATAACAAATTATACTAATAATAATTTTCATCATGAAAATCATACCTAATAAAGTAACATTAAACAATTTGAAAATAATTTGAATAGTAATTCTTGTATCGAATGTAGACTTAAAAATATCATTTAAATATTTTTAATATTTAATAATAACACCCAAAAATTACGAAGAAATATATTTTATAGTCAATTTCACATGAAACACAGATCATAAAAACCACATGAAATATATTTCATTGCATTTAATAACTTCAATATCTTCCGACAAACAGTGGCCCTAGTCTAAAGGAATTGTAAAATACAATATTGTTATAACCTCTTTAATATATTAGAAGGAATGAAAATTAGTATGTAAAATAATAAATTTTTTAGGGGTTAAAAAAATGTAATAAATTAAATTTATATCGATCTATAAGAAATGAAATATGATTCAATTGAATGAAAACAAAATTAATGAAAACAATAATATTCAATGAAAACAGTTTGGTTGCTTTTTGGGAACATATGAGAAAATTATATTTCACATATTTTAATAAAATTATTTCTAAAAAATATTTTAATTTCTCAAATATTCATATCACATTTATGACATGATGATTTTTTTGGGTTAATCTGAAATTTCCAATTAATAAAGGAATAGTACACAATACTGGTTTTTATTAATAATGACATTTTCTTTTGAAGAACATACATGAACTGTTATATAAAAATATGGATTAAATGTAAATTTACATCATTTATATATCTATGTATCAAAATTAGGTCATTTTAATCAATTAAATATTTAAATGTGATAAAAATTTTAAATGATTTGAATGATTTTATATTAAAAACATATTTTCCCTTACATCTTTGAGATTAATTTAAAAATGAATTCTATCACCTATGTGAATTGAAATTGGAGAAATATATTCCATTTCAATAAAAATAATATTATATATTATTTAATAGTTTCAACATAATCAGTAACCACAATAAAAAATGATTTTAAAATTAATTATTGTGGTTACGGTGAAAATGAGATTACTATGGTTCAAACAATAATTATAAGAGTTACAGATGACCAAAAACAATTAAAAAATCCAATGAGAGGAAATTTTGGACACTAAAATATTAATTTTCTTATAATAGTACATTTTGTGTCCATTTTATTCTTAATAATAATTGTTACACTGTATTCTTCATGAAAATTCAACATGTCCCCTCTCACCAACTTTAATGGGCCACTACCTACATTCATATCTTCACACCTATAAATAAATTTCAATTGAAAAAATACATATAAAATATCTCCCCCAAACCATTTTAAACATTATATATCTTATTTCATTTAAAAAATACCACCCCCAAGGTCTATAATTGGATATCTAAATGTGATTTTTCAAAGAGAAGGTGATTATCTTTACGAAACACTTTTTTATTTCTTATTTTTACACATTAAATGATGTAATAAAACATAACATATATTAGAACCATTATATTCTATATAATTAAATTTTATTATTTTATTGAAATAATATTTATCCTAGTCCTTCTCAAGAAAAATGGATACAAAATCATTGACCCTGTGTATGGTGGACTACCGCCTCACGAACCTATGTAATTTCTTTTAATTCAAACCATATAATGATATAATTTATTTATGAATTTAATGTTTATATATAATATTTATTATTATTTTAAAATAATATAATTATTATTTCAAATTAACTTCTTAATTTTCATTCTTTTCAAATGATGATAATGTATCTCATGTTTACGGATGACTACCGCCTCATGAAGTGCTGTGATTAATTGTTCATTTTGGATTTTTATGGAAGGTAATAAAGACAAATTTCGTGAAAATATGAGATATATATAATGATATTTTGATCATATAATAATATTATGTCACCAAAATTATCACCCTTTCACCCATTATGGAACTGATAACATTTCTCGTGCATAGGTTTGACCTTCTTGTTCCCTGATGAAATGTGTTCCATTCTCCATGTAAAAAATTCAATAAGATTTAGAAAAATGTACATAATTAAAAAATTAAATTTATAATATTTTTAATAATAGTGATTATAAGGGAATATATAATATTCATAGGAACCTAAACTTTCAGGTTAAAACATGCATGTGAAAATAAGGCATTTATCACTCGAAACAATAGTAATATTGAATGATTTTTAATGAACAGGTGAAAAAATTAAATTAAAGGTTCATATATGATTCTATAAATGTTAATAATTTTTAATTGTATGTTATTAACATTATTTGAAACCACAATACATATGTTAAAAGTACATTTAACAAAAATGAATTACAAGCCAAGGGTCATTGTCAATACTTGACTTCATTGTAGAATATTGTAATATAATGATCCTTATTTATTTTATATTACAAATATATTAAAAAATTTCATTTAATATCAGGAATAATTCATATATCATTCTATTTTAATTTTTTATTTTAATTAATTCATTTAATAGTATTTTACATGAAAATTACTATGTGGTAAAATATTTTATAACTTAATTTCATTTCATTTGGTACTGTCTCTTCTTCTCTATCTTTAACGTTCTATTATTATGTGTGTGAGAATTGTTATTATAATATTTTAAATTTATCAAGATTTATGTAGATTAAATTATTTTTAAAATAATTTATTCACCTATTAATTCTCACTGTAATGTAATGATCTTTGTATGGACTTTTGGTCAATAAAATCATTTTAATCTGAATTTTTTATTCATGAATTCATTTTGATGGAAATCATTTTATCAGTGTATAAAATACCCATTTAATATTAAAATCATATTGATATTTGTGAATATTAATGTAATTTTGGAATATTCCAATCATTATCTCATAAAATATTTAAGAAAATGTTTCTAATAAAATACAATATCATTTTCCCCTCTGAAAGAATGTCCTTTTTCTTTTAAAAACATTTTTTGTAAAAATATTTATCAAAATTTTCATAATATTATAGAAATGAATAAAATATATACCTCTATCTATTAATTTTTGTTTTGAAAAACTAAAAGAATATTATAATTTTCAAAACATTCCCTTGTTGGATTTTAAAGAAATTTTAAAAATATTTTTTCTAATTATATAGTATGTATAATATTTTCCTCCTTCATGAACATAGTTTTTTTAAAAAAAATTATTTCAAAATTCTACAACATTATTTTCAATGAAATTTATTTTCAAATGGTTTTGTGATTTTTTTTAAAATAGTTATTTTCAAATTATCTAGATATTGTAGTCAATACATTTTTGAATCACTTTTTATTGTATTTCTAATCCTAAAAAACCCTGATTTTTTACATATATTATGCTAGGGATATATTGTATTTATTATTTCCTTATTATTTTTATGGGTGTTTTATTAATATTTTGTCAATAGAAGTTTTTGAAATTCACATTTATTATTCATTTTTATAGTAATTAAATTTCCCATTAAATCATCAATTTTTTGTGATCATTGGACATTATATTTACCGAAAATATTAAAAATAATTTTCATTGATAAAAATATTAAATAATTATATATCAATTATAAATATCATATTTTACTATGAATTTATATTATTTTATGAGGAAAAAATTGAAATTCTATATGCCTTACTCGATATAGAATTTTATTGAGAAGGCATAAAATTTATTAATGAAATTAATTGTTTGATATATAATGACTTAATTTGACATGAAAATATATTAGGGACCTGTTATATAATTCACCAGGATTAATTTTTAGTCACATTAAATGAGTAACCTAACTATATGAAGTAAAATAGTTTTTTGGTGTATACCTACCAATCACTATAAAACTGTGTTATAGAAGGTCATGGAAACAAAGATATCATGATGGTTGATATCATAAAATTAAATTATTAAGATTTTATATTATAATGATATTTGATATTATCATTAATGATATTTCTTCGATGATATTATCTATGGATGTATTTTATTTTCAGTATAATGATTAAATGGAATTTATTTTCTATTTCTTTTAGTCCAACTAGGATAAATATCCTGAGAGGGAGTGGGGGAGTCTGGATTGGGAAAATTAAAATCATGTACCTTCAGATCTTCTTTCATTGTAATAAAAATACTTTTTTCTCCCATTCCCATATAAATGTTTGAACACAAATAAAATCATTCATGATAGACAACAATTTTACTTGGTTCACTCATATTAGGCTATGTCCAAGGGAAATAAAAAGGAAACGAGACAATACACTAAGTACATTAAAGTGAACTACTATTACAATGATTAAAGAAGGATCATTATCCATCCATGTATATAACTAATCAAAATTTTAGATCTCACTAATCTATTAACTCTGATGTTCTCAATTCTTTCCATAAAATTATTCGATTAAATAACTTTAAACAATTAGTATAACAAATCATATAGTTCATCATTATGTTCCACATTCATCTACCTGATGAATACCCCTTTACCATAGAATTACTCAGAAATCCTTATAGTTTCTCACAAAATTTATTTTCCGACAACATTTTCATGAATTTTTTTGATCTCTACGATGATGTATAAAATATTTCTATTGTGTCATGGAACTACCAATTTGGGTAATACTTTTGTGTTTTGTCATGAAACTCAAACATTCACACAACTTATGTATTCTATTAGAAGTCATTTATTATTATTGACACATTACCCCTTGATATGTGAATCAAATACTTATTTGTAACATGAAACATCTTCTCAAAAGTCATTCATTATTCAAAGGTATAATATTCTAAAAGGGTTATGATTCTAAAATCGTAGTGGTATCCAACAATTAATAAACAATTATAACCATACATGAAATGTCTTTGTATAATTTCAAATGTGAGAAAAGGTTTTATGTTTTCTAATAGAAATCCAATCATGAATTAAATCACTAATATCTGTTTAAAATCATTTATTTGGAAAGACATTTAGTGCTCAAATCTATCACTATTTCCAAAGAATTCGAAACACTTCTTGTATCATGCAAATCAAAAATTTTAGATATTTTTAAACACGTGTTAAACATATTTCTTTATATTATTTTGATGTAACTGTAGTGAATATTCACTTTTCATGAAATATTAAAAAACACATTAACCATTTCCGAAAAAAAATTCAATTTATTGTATAATAATTCAATTTCCAAACCCACATATTCCCTTCTTCTAAATTGTGGACCAAAAAATCATTGTAGACACTAGGAAACAATTATATTTTTAAATTAAATTTTATGTACCTATTCCAAATTATATATTCAATCTTTATTAGTTCAATGTCTACATAACATGTAAAAATATAATTGTAACTCCATAAATGTTTGTGGAATACATATTTTTCAGAAACCACTACTATCCTAAAAAATGATAATGTTACCTAGAGGTATTTTTTTACAAATAGTTATTTACCATTACATATTTATTATTACATATCTAATCATGATAGTAATGTTATTTGTAAAATAAAATGTGTGTTTATTTTTTTTAATTCCCATGTAGATTATTCTTATAAATAGATGATTGATTCAATTATACATAACATTAAATGAGCATCTGATTTGACCATAATTATTTGTAATTTCCTAGGAATCTAAGATGTGTTCTAATAATTGTTTAAAAATAAATTTTAGGCTATAATGATATTCATGAAAAAAATGTTATAAATTGTTTATCAAATTTATTATGGGAATCAAGAATATATCTATTTATTTGTACTACTAAACTGTTCGATACTTGGGGATGTGATTATTTCTTCTAATACCCATTTAATGATGTATTCATTGGATCTGATGTATTGTGGATGGGGTTATAAAATTTTGAATTAGAGAATGATTATTTTAAGCCTTAGAACTAGATTGTGGAAATCATTGATTACAAAACATAACCATTTGATAGAAATAATGTATAAATACTGAAAAATAACATAATATATTGGTAATGAATAGATTTCATGGGTTTCCTAGATATATAACATTGTTTAGATAATTATAGTGGATGCTGTTCTAGAATAGATATACATTGGGGTAATAAATTTGAAAAATAAATGTTTACCTTAACTCGAGATTTACCTGGAACAAAACATTACCTCTATTATAAACATGGTTTGACACTCCAAAGTGATATTCTTTGGAAATTATTATTTATATCACATACCATTATGAGGTATTAGAATAAATGATGATAATTAATGTTCATAGAAAATAATATGGTATCCTAAATTTAAAAGAATGTGTCATATTTAATACATAATATAAATAATTATATATTTTTTCTATTAGGATTATAATTTTTCGTGGTATTAATTTTGGTTTTAGTCAATGAGTGGAACCCAATAGAATCATGTTGACATGGTATATGATGAAAAATTCCTTGACTATGGGATGAATGGGATTATTATATAAGTGAAAAATATCATGATTATTCTTAAAAAGTTATTCTAAAATACTATTAACAAACTATACATTAACAAACTCCCTGACATACCAAGGAATAGAAGAATGTATAATTCTAAGAGATTGATTATTGGAGAAAATTGAGGAATGATGGATAAATTTACATTGTGAAATAAATGTCAAAATATAAATATTGGAAATTATATCAATTTAATTGTAAAATATTTTATGCTTGGAAAATAAGGGAAAATTTAAATGAACCACCAAGGATAAATTAATAGTATGATGAAAGGAAATAAGTTTCATCCCCAATATGCATATATATTTCATTGTATTAAATTTGGGGAACATTGGAATTATCCTGGTCAATTCCTTATTTTACTATTTAACTCCATTACCATTGAATGGTGTATTTTGAAATATAATGGATGATGTATTTATTGGTATTCAAGAGTTATATTCTATAATTATTTTACCAGTTCATTGTGGGGTATATGAATCATTAAACATCAACATATATTTGTTAATTGTGGAAGAATATCTTTCATCATTAACATAATAGTTGTGGATAACAATACGTGTTTATGATTTTGAGAATTATCATAAGTCCAATTTTTTAGAAACACCTCTTTAGGTTTTATTTTAGGATTGTATTATTTAATTAATGATATTTTTGGAATAATTAACATAAATACAACTAATTGGATTATTATATGACGTAGTATATATTTAATTTTAGGATGAGTTCCTTTAATTGTTTTGGGAAAAAGTTTAATATTATTTGTATCCATATGGGTTTATCTTGTCATGATGCTGAGGTAATTATATATAATTACACATTACAAAAAAATTAGAATTATAAAATTATTATTTAATAACAAAAGATAACCCGTATTCTTGGTGGCCACTACTTCCATATAGTGTGGATGTAAGGATTTATCCACTAACCAAATGGTTAAATGGTTGCTACTCCAACTAGTAGAGTGTGTGATGTTTTTGTTAATATTTAATGTTTTTTATTTTAATTATTTAATGGATATATATAAATTTTGAGCATGTTTTTTTACTATTGAGGATTCTATTATAATATATTATATTGGATAAATTAGTCTAATAAGGTTCCTTTTAGAAAATAGTTAGACTCACATAAAATGAATTTTCACTCATTTATTAAACTTATGTTCTATTACTAGAATATTTTAGTTCTTTTAGATGAGAAAATAATGTTTGGATATTCATTTAATTCATTAAGAAATTAATTGGAAATGTATTGATGGATAAAAAGTGGATGGAATTCTGGTGATGAGGTATTAAAATACCAATTATTTATGTTTCATGTTATTCTTATAGAGTAATATAATTCATACAATATATGAAAATGTTCTTGAAAAAGGTGAAATACTATTAGCTTCATATAAAATTTATAAAAGGGTCTTTTAAATCCTAAAAAATTTAGGGTATTGAGGTCCTTATTTTTATAATGATCATTCTTTTTCATGTGATCAATGATCTACATCAATTTCTTGGATTATTTATGGTAATATACATGTAAATTTATTCACATTCCACAAATTTTATATTTAATAGAATTTTATTTATGAGTTATTCTGTATGACCTTCATACTTAACTTTATATTTTATTTAGATTATTATTTATCAACATATTATTTCAACATGTGGTTTTAATAATTTAATATTCAAATATTAATCCCTTGATTTCTATGTCTGGCATAAAATTGTGAAAAAGATTTTTTATTGTGGGGAGAATGTAAAAACCTGGATTTTTGAATAATTGAAATTTTATTAAATAGTGTACGATATATCCAACACAAATCTAAAAAACCCAACTAAATATATTTATTTTAATTTAATCTCTTTAATGTAAAATGACACTTGAAACCCTGAGTCTAAAAGAACAATAAAATAAAATAATATTATATCAAAACATTTAAATTAGTGGTTAACAATTTTAATAACTATATTATTAAAATTAATTTTATAAAAAAATTTATAAACTAAATACTATACATGTATATTTATTAGAAACAAAATTGGAATTAGTTGAATGAAAATTAAAATAATTTCTGATAACTATGAAAAGGATTTATCATGTTTTGAGAGAATATAATATAATTAAATTTCCCCAATTTTTGAAAATTATTTTATTACTACAAAATTTATTTTTTGAAATCATCTTATAATAATTATCTTAGGGAATATTTTTGATATATTTCAAAAAAATCATTCATTTGGGAATATTCATAAAATAAAAATGTTTATTAATAATTTCCTTCCCATTTAATCTATATATAAGTCCAATTAAAATGTATTGTACTTTTGAATGTAAAATTGGTTAATTCATATTTTTATTAATAAAAATAATTTCATTGGAATTAATTAAATATTTAATATTAAAATAAAGTCATTTTAATCATTTGACGTTTTTCATGTTGAATAATTCTATATCATCAGGTTTGTGCGCTTAATTTTATATTAAATTATACCACTACAAGGAATTAAATTTTAAAAAATATTCTAAATTCACTAAAAATAACTAATATTACCTAATAATACAAACCTTTTTATGTCCATAATGATAATTTAAAAAAATTAATGACAATGTTTATGTTGAAAATGAGTTTAAATGTGGATAATCTGAATGGAGATTGGTTAAAATGAACTATAACTTTTAGAAAAAATAATTAATGGACATAAATAGAACTTTTTTCCTATATTTTATTATATATTCCTATTTTGGAATTGTTTCATCATGTGATAATCATAGCTGTAGCTTATTCATTTCAAAAATTCTATATGTGACCTGTCGCCCAAATATAAATGGCTAGTACATCCCATAAATTATTCACAAAAATAAAGTAATTTGAATCAAAAAAAATCTGACCCAAATATCTCCCAAACAACCGTATATACATTTTTATGTTCAATAATCAAGAAAAGTCCAGCCCTATTCTCGATAAGAGGATACCCAAATGAGTATTCTCTATGTAAATGTAATTTTCATATCTATACTCTTTTGTTTTATTTCATATTTTCCACCATCAATTATGAATTAAAACAACCAATATAATGAAAAAAGTATATAACATATATTTTGATGTTATTATGTAGATGTTATAGTATTTACCTATATATTACTCAATCAAAAGGGATACTAAATAGTTCTTTGTGTCTAGGGCATAGTACAGCCTCACGAAACAATGTAATTCGTTTTCCATCAAAATATGAAATGATTTTATATAAAGTATTATTTATTATATATATATAATATTTTTTATATAATTATAATTATATAATAATAATATATTATATTACTTCATTATTTACATGTAGTTTAATTTAATGTGACGTTGCCCGACTGTTTGGTGGACTATCACCTCAAAAAGGGATATGATTCCTTTTTCACTTACACTATATATGGAATGAAAAAATGATAAATTTAATATATACCTATGTTGTATATGTGAGGATATTTATTATAATGAGGTAATATATATCATATTTCATTACCCTTACACCCATTATTGAAATTTAGACACCACTCATGTGTAGGTATGACCGACCATTTCCACGAAGCAATGTGATCCACTATCCATGATCAAATAACAATATTTTTTTTAAAAAGTTATCTAATTAGAAAATTTTTATATATAACATTATTTTAATTTTTATATTATTGATGTATATAATATTCATATGAATTGAAACATTCATGTTACAATTTTAATCAGAAAACATGGAATTTTAAACTGAAAAAACAATAATAATGAATGATTATTAACAAATATATGATATGATGGAATAAAATGTTCATTTATGCTATTATAAATATATAAATCGTACCTTTATAAGTTAATATAATATTTATACCCATTATATAAGTGGTTAATGGATTTTCAAGTAAATTGAGTCGTATAGTAAGTGACATTCTCTCAATTCACATCATTATGGTATATCATACATTTGTGCACCGAATTTATTTTATATGGTGTATATGTGACCAATTTTTCATGTAATATTATTAATAATAAATAATTAATTATAATTTATGTACTAAATTTATTTATTTATTATAAAGGGATAAAACATGAAAATTATTGTGTGGTAATTAATTTCAAAACTCAATTTATTTTCATTCTGCTAAATTACTTCTTAATAAATCTTAAATTATAAAGATAATTTGTTTAAATAAATTTGAAAATATTAGGTTTAAATTATAAATTTTTACGATGTTTTACATTATATATATATAAATTATTCATTGAGTATTTCTAACTTAAACATTTTGATCTTTAAAAGGAATATTTCACAATATTTTTTTACCAGGATTGTAATATATAAATTTATATTTTAGGAAACTATTTGATCAACATTTAATAAGACCATAAAATATCTTTCTACGTTCAATAGTAATGAATTTTTCAAGTAATAATACCATATTCCTATCCTTATTACATAAATTTTTTGAAAAAATGTTTTTATTAAAATATGATATCATTTCCCTCTTTAGTAAAAAATACATTTTCTTCTGAAACCATGGTTTACTAAGAAAAATTAAAAAAAAAAATTTAACATTCTAAAAATGATGTATTAATGAAATATTTACCTGTGTTTGAATATTTGAAATTTTTTTTGAATTGATTAATTATGTCATTCTAAAACAAGGAATGTTATGATTTTACTGAAATTATGAGAGGATTTTTTTAATTATACAGTATGCAAGGGATTTCCTTACATCCCATCTAGTAAATGTTTCAAATAAATATGTAAAATATTCAGATTTTACTTTAAATAATTTTTTAATAAAAACTTTAAAGATATATTGTTTAAAAATTTATCTTTCAAAATTAAATGGATGTTTTTGTCATTGATATATTTAATGAAATATTTATGGAATTAATATTCATTAATGAAAAAATTTATTACTAATACATTAATATGGATAGTTTTTTCATACCATTATTATTCAATGAATGTATATTTATCAAAATTTTTACTATGTAAATTATTGTCACTGACTTTATTTATTTGTTCTGATTGTCATTAACGTTCGAAACTAACATTTACTTTCCAATGTTAATTGGACATAAAATTTAACATAAATATATATATATATATTCATTATTAGTAATATATTTAATATTTAAACCATAAAAAATTGTACAGATATTATTTTACATTGAATTTTGTAGTATTGATGAGGAAACTTCTTATTAATTATCTTTCCTTACTCAAACCGATAATTTTTAGATAAAATATATTGTTAATTAATTATGTTGATCATTCCTTATGTGATTAATATATCATTAATGTAGTTATGGGTGTGCCATAGATATATATAACCCCATGATGTATTTTTAATTTAATGAGATGAATAGGTTTTATAGCCATAGTTAAACATTTTTTAGGCAGACCTACAAATTAGTGTTAAAATTTCATATGAATGGTCTTGATAGTAGTGGTATCAGGGTGCCTAAGATCATGAAGTCCAATAAGTAATAATTTCATTAATTAAAAATTATGTTATTATTTTCCATTATATTTTCAAAATGATATTATCTTTTGATGCATTTATTTTTCATTTTATTGATTAAATATTATGTACAAATGTTTATTACATTACAATTAATTTTATATATAATTCTTATAGTCATATTAATTATTTAATATAATCTGTATTTAGTTACTTGCCTTTTCATATTTCTTATTCTCACTAAATCATGAAAACATCTACTATTGTTATTTATTATACAGTATTTGAGCAAACCCATTTTTTTTCTTATCAAATTAATCTAGGATGTATTCTAGGAATGATATGAAGGGACATTTTAGAGGGGATAATGGTATTCCTAAAAAATATCATTTAATTTTTATATTCAAATGTATGATTGGAATCTTATATGTATCTAATTTACTAATAAATGTGAACAATTTAGTTCTTTACCATGTGAAACCATGAATCTTATTCCATTGTAATAGTATAGCCACCAACTATGGTTCACTAAGGTCATGCTCAATATATGCATTAAAAAAGTTTTTTAAGGAATCCTATTAAAAATAATAATGGAATTTTCAATAGGGAAAATAATAAAATTAATATCTGTTAAATAATAAATATTTAACATTTTCAATTAATAAAATGTCAAATTATTCATTAATATTTCTATAATAAAAAATATATATTTAAGAATGCCAAAAAATTACTTTGAAATGTTGAGAAATTAATTTTTTCATTTTGAAATAAATATTTTCAACAAAATAAATTATTTAATTAACTTTTTGGACATTATGATCCTAATTCAATCATTGAAAAAAGTAAAATTCAAAAACACACTCAAATTTATTATATATAAAAGATTAAATTTACTGAAATTAAAAATGAACATATTCCATATAATTTTTTTAAATCATATAATGAACATAATCCAGAAGTGTTATAATCTTTATAGTTATTTTTAATAAAAATAAAATATTTCTTGAAAATATATTTTCATGTTATGAATAATAATATATTATTTTTTGGGAAATATATAACTTCTATCTATTTTTTTTACAATTTCAAATCCGGGTGAATCTTCATTACATGTAAACATAACTAATTTTGATAATAATGTTATCAGTTTTTTGTATTTTTAAAAAATGATATTCATTTTGAGAAAATTGTATTGGAATATTTTGTAAATTTATTTTTAAAAAATATTTTTCACATATTGTGGATGTTATTTGAACATAAATTATTATTTATATTCATTAAAATTAAAAAATTCAAGTTGTAATTTACAGATTACAATGTAGAGAAAGAGTTTTTGATGTTTCAAGTGATTCAAAACGAATAGAAAATGAATAATGGTTATATGAATTGGAAGTGGGAAAGTATTTTCATACATGTGACATTCCATGTGAATATGAATTTAACTATTTTATTTGATATTAGGTTTTGATTTTTATTAATAAATGTAATAATGTTTTCTAATAATATGTTAGATGTTTCTTAATTAATATTTGTTTCTAAAAATGTACAAACACTATATAACATTGCTACTAAATTATTTTGTTTTAATTATGTATAATAAATATGTAATTATATGGATAATTATTTAATTTTTCAAATTGTATGTGGTGTTGAGTTGATTGATAATGGAATTAAACTTCATCAATTTCACCACTACTAGATGAAAATTCATTTTTAAGAAATGGTAAGAATTTCATAAATTTATTTTTGATATGTTAATGAAATTGAGTGTGCTTATTTGATAATATTTAAAAATACTAATCATTATTTCCCCATTGTAAATAGTTTAAATTTTAAATTACCTTATTCAAATATAAATCCATTTCATCTAATTTATTTTTATGGATTGTTGAGTTAAAAATGTTTCATTGGTTGTTTCGTATAAATTTTTTCATTAAAAGGATATTTTCACCTTTATTTTCTGATTCAATATGAGTGTTTTGATTATAGAAATATTTTTCATAAGAGACATGGTATCCTAGACATGGTAAAAGTATTTATTCCCACCAAATGAGTATAAAAATATACAACATAAAAAATATATAAATTTGGGTATTATTTTATCTACAATGAAAATGAAGAATAAAGTGGCCAATATCATGTCAATCGTGTAATCAACAAAATAAAACCTGATCACAAGATCATCATAAGTTCACAAAAAATAACCATGTATATAAAATAGACTTCATGAGATCACTCGGATTCCATTTGACTATTTTATGATTTGTAATGGGTCCCCATACACTCAATGGTCACGCGGTTACTCACAGATGATCACAACAATGTAACATGACATGCCTACAAGAAGGTACTCAGAAACACATCAAAAATTAATATAAAATAAGGATTAATAAATCTAAATTTTTGGTTCAAATTTTAGTAATAATCATCATACTAATATGCCCACATGGTTCACAACACACCATGAAAACCTCGGATGACATTTCCTCCTTGTTGTGAAAGAGAATGCAAAATGACACCCTTCTAAAGCAAAGGGTTTAGAACTTATTTATATTGTCATGTGCTTCCCCTATGGCTCTAAATATAATAATGGTGTTTCCATGAAATGACCACACATCACAATTTGACCCTATGTAGGTCATGAAAAACATCATGGATGGGGAGCGTGAATGTAATTGACCAAACTCATATAAACTCTTGGGATCCCCAACCATTGTAAAATAAACATGGAGAAATGGGGAAATGATAGGAACCTTTTAGGACATGATGGTGATGATATATTGAAAAAATGATCATACACCCCATGAAATAATTATTCAATCATGTTAAGCCCCCTCTAAAGGTCATTGGTCATGTGAGATCCCCCTCAACATGTTATCTTGATCTCATGAAGGACCCCTAACAATCCATCTTTGTCTCGTGAATGATTTAGGGTAGGTCACTTCAGTTCATTTAAAAGCCTTTCTACATGCATACAGATCTCTTGATGGTCGCTAAACACATTAAAATAATAATATAAAAGTCCCTTTATATGATTATTTGATTTGGAAAACCCCATTATTTGTCCATAATCCAATAAATGATATGTTGATAGGATGGTCTTATAGTCACTGAAACTCACATGATTCCCCCAATTATTACCCATAGAAAGAACATGTTAAACACATGAAATCAAGCCCCTCAACCAAATCCATCATAGATTTATGTTATATTAACCATTCAAAGAGTTATATAATATGGGTGGAAATTCATATAGATCCCCCACCCAAACATGAAATAATGTATCTTTGGATCCTCAAACCGCTGCACCCTTGAATTTGAGCATACATCTCTGAGTGGATGATATCACATTCCTAATGGTTATTACATCTGGTAATAATTGATAAATAGCCTAAGAAATCATGATACAATAATTGGAACTTCAGGTAATCATTAGATATAATATGGATTGTTTTGGTCACACCAGTTGGGTTCTGCATATGATATCCTATATATTTGTTTAATAATGAGAGACATAAAAGATATTTCACCAAATAAAATATAAATAAAATTTGAATAAAAGGATTTAACAAAAATAACATTTGGGAGGTTAATTAAAATATTACATACGATGGTCCTCATGTGATTCAAATGAACTATCAAGGTCATGTGACTAAATCGGGACATGGACCTCTGATCCTATGAAACTCCCTTAGAATACAATTTTCCTCACATAATGTTCTCTAGACTATTCATAGAAAGTCACATTGGGCCACCGTGCTCATGCCACCCAATTCCCCAAAATCCCTCTTGACTTGCCATCTGAAACATGAAAATTTCATTATACATATCACCAAAAAGAGTAAGTATACACCTGTGTTTTTCATATTAGTCTCCCAAACCCCTCCAAGAGAACCAGATTGAGATCCAGACACACATTAAGAATACTAACAAGATATAGTGACTCCCTCATTGAATATAACACATCATTAATGATGAGATAAAGATAGGTATGTGTGTCTTGTTATTTCTTCTTAGAATGTCAATAAAGATCCTGTGATAGCCTTTAGCACATGTCAACCTTAGTCTTCGGATGACATACACACATGTGATCCTTGATCAATATAGTGGAATTTAGTAATTTTATTATGATAATGATACATACATCAGATAATCGAATTGGATCATGAAATTAACTTTTTATATGTCCACACAATATCTTAACATATACATACATACTCTAGAATGTTAGGAAGAAATATATCTCATAGAAAGAAGAAAATAAATAATTTTTTATGGAAACTAGACCCAGTCATACGGGAGTCATATGAAATGATTGCCTTATTAAGCCTCAACATTAGGGATACCTAAGTGTCGAATTCCCGATCAAATTCTCAATGTATACTCTGAATTTTTCCATAACTAGGATACATAGGGTACCTTCCTAAATGCTATAGATCATATAGAAATCAACTTATGCATATGTTCCACTATTTAACCAACATTTCAATCATTGGGAGTAAATAATTTCAATTGGATGATCACTCAACCTCACGTATCAACTGACTAATAGAAAAACTGATCTACGAGAACAATAAATCTTGTAATAAATAGGAAATATACTATTCCTACCAAAGGCCGGAGATATATATTAACCATCCAAAAGGACGTCCCCACACAAAAGTTTATCATATATATGCAGTGAGACTGATTATTTTATCACTTTATTCTGACACCATGTATGGCTGACATGGTATTATGTAGTTACAATAGTTATATAATTCACATCATGATTCCCCATAAGTAGGGAAAACATCACTAATTGAGCTATGGTTAAATTAACTATGATGAATCTGATTCCTTCCATAACCATGGAACATAGAATTCATTCTTAATGGAAAAATATCAAATATACAGTTATCTTAGTTTATATCCCACCATGTCCCTAACTTTTTTATTATCAATACCAAATATCTATCAGAAGATGATCTTTCTCACTCATAAACTAGTGGACTAAACACCCAACTGATTTATGATAACTCTAATTCCAACTATAATATGGATATGTATGATTATTTCAGGTGGTTCAATCTAAATTTCCTACTAACCAAGTACCCTCATATATTTCCTGTCCACATGACATAATACTAAATGGATTTAAATAACATTAAAGGTTTTGATTTCTATTAGAAATAGGATTTTTAGGATGCCTCATAATAGCTCAATTCCCTTATCAACATTTCAATTTCCTCATAATGTGGTAATTTTTTTTGAATTGATTGGCTATAAAAATTCAAATTTCTACGAATACAAAAATTAAGCGAAATGAATTATGAACTAAAGATATATATACATGGATTCACTAAATGATTCCCCTTCACATATAAAATAGTTTCACCTATTATCATTTTTATAGTGTAATTGTATCTCTATCATAATAGAAATATATTCAAAAATATATCTAAAATCTATAAGATATTCTGGGAGTAGGATGAAATTCCCCTCAAAAGTGTGTGATAGGTCTAACCTCCCCTCCTCTCTAACAATGTGTGTTATTATGCATTGTTGGGTCTGAAACCCAAAAGGACCACCTATATATAGAAATATATTCTATTCCCAGTTAGGGATGCTGCAGCCACTGGGTGTTTCAATAATGGGAAAAAATGGGAAACTTTATTTCAATGATTTAAACAACCATCAAAAACCCTACAATCAATATTGAAAACATAAATCATGTATTATACACTTTGGGTGACATTGTGGCCAAAACCATTCATTAAAAAAAATAACTTGATGTGAATATCTCAAATAATATTTTTCTCTATTTACCATTAGTCAAGAAATTTTATTTTCATATCATAAATAAAAAAAAATTAAAATACATAATTTAAACTTTTTGAATTATCATTTATAGTAGATGATCATTTGAAATAAGTACATCCAAACATTAATATGTCCACATTAAGTAGAATAGATGGATCAAGAATAAAAAGGAATTTTTTTGAGAATGAATATCGAACTGATAGCATATCATGACTAGATGGATTAATCAGATACATTATTACATTTTATTTATTTATTTTTGTAGATATTTCAATTGTAAAAAAACCTAGATATGATATGTCATCATCTGATGACTGTTTTGGAAAATCAATTGCAACTACAATCCTTGTGGGCCTAATAATAACCTCAATGACCAATCATCTTCAATGTAGGGTGAGGAATTCCACCGTCTACTAGTACCATCAAAATAGTATGATCATAACCCTTTTATGTACCCATTAGTTTCTTCAATTGTTGAAATCGACATGACTAAATATTATTAGTAATTATACATTAATGACAATGTCACATGTCTCTATTATCAAACTATTTAGGATATTATCCATAGAGTGAGGGAATCACAAACATCGATATCTGATAATGGTGGACCAAGGTGTCAACTCTGGATAACTTCTTATTTAGGTTCCATCAAGGAGGGAAAATGTCAATAGTCATCACCAATTCCATCCCATCAGTTCCCTTAAGTAACCCATTTATGATTTCACCTGATACACTCCCTCCTCTAATATCTATGTATGGTGAAAAAGGAAGAAACATCATGCATGGATGAATCTATATAATTGTGGGTGGCATCATATCCCCACTCCATCTAACAAAGTCATTCAATATATTATAGTGGTAACCTATAAGGGTGATCATATTCGTTCTCACTCAATACATGTTTGTGGGAATATTTCTGTATAAGGCTTGAATGAGGTGAATATCCCTAACCTTTCACATGAATCACATTGATATATTTTTTTAGAACTAGGGGGATAGAAGTGGGATCATATTACTGCTTCAATTGAAGATATTCCTTGTATATATTGGAGATAGAAAATGTGTAGTATTACATTATAAAATATACTTTTCTAATGTTTCATTACATCATTTAAATAGATGAATAACTATACTAGAATATTTTTTAAGTAGTATATATAAATCAATATGCACATATTACGATTCCAATAGATAGGGAATCAAAACACTATGATCATAATTAATATGTGGTTTCCTAATAGAAAGAACACATTTTTCCTCCCATCAAGCAGCATTATAATCATATTGCCACAATAGAAGAGTCAGCAGACTTGGATAATTCTCCCATTCCAATCGGGGATCACCATGTGATAGTGATAAATTCTATGAGATAAGGGATCATTCTTATCAAAAAAAACTACTTCCATGTTCTAATTTCCTATGATTGGGACCATATCCATGTTACGGCTAGGTCCCACCACATTAGAGTAGAAAATGACTCTATAAAAGACCGTATTCCTCTCAAACAAGTAAAATTAAATAATCCATGGTCAAATAATTTGAATCTTATCCCCATTTTGGTAGGGGATCACAAAGTTAAAATGTATCATTCCCCAGGATAGGCATATAGTACAATCATAGAATCTCCTTGGAATATTTCCAAATATCCCATATATGAGGCTCATATCCCTACTTTTGTTGATGAACAAATGCATCATCATCATTCTGAGGGTATATTAGAGGATGATCATATACCATATACCATTATGTTATTCTATTGATATATTTTAATATGGTATTAATTTTCCAACTATTCCCATATTCTCACTCCTATCAGTGTAACCTTGTGAGATAGGACCATGAATTTGGATAGGAATATATTCATATCATCAATGACCTTCAGTATATTCTAAACCTGTAGGATCATGCTAATAATCCTTTCACGAACAAGGAATACCAAGTGGTAGTGGAACATTTCTCAGGGAAGGATCATATTTAATTTGATAATGAAGATGACATTTGTTATATTTCAATAGCTTCTCAGAAGAGGGACCATATTCTAATAATGGAATATGGTTATCAACAAGGTCTGACAACCTTGATACAATATTCTCACATCCCTAAAAAATTTCAAATGGTGGGTCATTTTATTCTTGACGCCGTGTGTAAGGATATCAATATTCTTAATATGGTCCATGCTAGTGTCCTTTGGGATGTTAGAGATATTTTTTCAACTCCCCAAGGTTCTATATTCCCTTTAACCAATGCGTATGTTGATCACTATAATGATAGTCTTCATCTTGCTAGACTGGAGATGGATCATTAGCCTATACTCCTGACACCTGCCACATTCAACCTCCCTATAGTGGTATCTGCCATGGATAAAAAATACTCACATTTCATTGATTATTCTGTATTGATTGGTGTTAAAAACATTTTGTTGAGAGCTAATTGAATCATCAGTGTAAACAATAAATATTCCCCCATAAACTATCAAAATCACAACATTCCAGTCATCCAGATACCCGAAGAACCATCTTTTATATTCCTATCAAATGGAGCCATGTAATTCTGATGAAGAGGAGTCCTACATTGACATATTGATATAGTTATCTGGAAATAACTTCCCCCCATATTGAATTACCTCTCTATATATGACTCAGATATCTCGGTTGAGATAGAAAAGTATTTTATACTTTATCCAAGAAAAAATGTTGGGACCCCATTAATGAATGAAGGATAGACATATCTATTATCTAGGATATGATCTTCACCTTATGATCATTATTATACAATACTATTATCTAGAACATGATAATGGAGGATCATGAAACAAAAATTACACATTGTTTGTCTCTGCATCATTTTAACTACCCCTTATTTATTCTCCAAGAATATCTACACATAAAAATATATGGATGGATAAATTATATATAACTTCAATTTTAAATTTCCCCGTAATAGTATAACCACTCATGTAGGACATACAATAATTTCATAACCTATTGACAAATCAGAGGACCGAGTAACACATGAGAAAGTTGGTCCCTACCAAAAGCATACAACACTTCAATGACACATATTAATCATGAATTGAGGGGGATTCAAACATATAGGGCATTATATGGGGCCCATATAAACAACGATAATTCATTTCTGACACAGAATCCATATTTTTAATGAACATTTAAAATTCATATAGAAACGGACTCTCAATATGGGATTCCATTGAATGAATCTACTATGTGTTAACATTTGTGCCACATGTAATATAACATAGTAGAAGATATTTTAGAATCCTTCCTAGTTAACCCACAATCCATTGGAATGGGAGAATATTTACCACTACCTTTACCAAACATGTAGATATTTTATCAATATCCACTGAAAAAAGTCATGGATATATGGGTAAAACTCATGTCTATATGACAATGACATGGTTTTAATGGATTGGGGTTATTATTAGAATGGAAAAGTTAAAAGCTATAACCCCAGTCTTGATGAACTATTTATGTGGTTTCCACCATAAAAACAACACCTATAGCCATTTTTTTCCATCTGTAGAAATAGACTACACATTTTTCAACCATACATATAGGTCTACAACCATGTTTTAATCCGTGGTTATAGGGACCATTTCACTTGTGTAAAACTGTGGTTATTTTTGTAAAATAAATTCTCTCCTATGAGATTCAATATTCATACCTCAACCGTGAGTAGTAGAACACATTAAAACATTCAAGGAATAAATTCTGGGTATATAAATATAAGTTTTTTTCAATATATCATAAAAAAATAGAAATATGAATAAAATGATAGGAATAGGTATTACCTACACATTCCCATGAAAAAATTACTTCTTTTTGGTAAAAACCAAAAGCCAAATTTTTTTAGAACCATGGCTATATACATTGATACAATTGACAATAAACACATTTTTAAAAAATCATGGCTCTAAACTACCCCTATATCAATGAATTTATTAATACTATGGCTAAAAAATTGACTAAAATACTTATAACTATGGTTTTTGAAAACTGTGGCTATTAGTATGTTGTTATGGACTAATTTTTTAGTAGTTCCCCTCATATCAGAAATTCATGAGTGGGTTGTAGATATATCGATAGTAGCTGAAAAAACTCCAAACCACTAGGTTGGGGAATTTATATCACAATCATCGTAACTAGTCACTTCATCAACCTATGGGGTCCTAGGGAAATCAACGACGATTGTGGATCTACTGCTTCCCATTAGGGTGGAGGCATTGGTATATCAATGTCCATCTAGAGGGTCCAAAATACATGAATGGATTCATTAACTATACATAAATAAAGTTAATCAATTCCAATTATGAAAATTAATTTTCCCCAACCCAAAGGAATAGTGTAATTTTCATCAATATCTTCAGCATAGAAAAATCCTTCTTCTCTAGTTTGGGAAGAAATAACATTGGTTGAAATCCAATATGGTCCTCTCACCACTATAAAAACCACTTTTGTTTAGTGACAACTTGGAAAACATTACAAAAAAATCCTCAAGGTCACTAATCGTAGGCCTAGTCGAATTGGTGTGAATAATTATGTTAACAGAACTCTACTAGGGTAGTAAGTCACAAAGGAAGAATTTGGAAATAGATTCAAGGAACCACACTAATCCTAGAGATGTAATATCATACAGTTGCATAAAAAAATATGGGAAACCACCAATGTCCTAATGACACATTTTCATTTTTGTGACCATTAACCAATAGATATTGTGGATCGAGATAATAATTCCTAGGCACACAATACAGAGAATATTCCTCGATAGGTTGATCGTGATGCAACAACTAAGGATGCACACACATGAAATCATATGAGACACCAAAACCTAGAACCTTTGAATATATAGTGTTCACCTTAATAGATAAATACTTCCAATGATAAAGGTAATGGTGTTTCTATATACGAATCCCTATTGATAAGAGTAAAAATTCCTTTCATGAAGGAATAATTTTGTAATATTTGAATGAAATACACACTATTATACATCTAAAAGATGATATTCTCAAGGGAAATATACTTGGTAGGTATCACCTTTATTATGAAGTGAATATTCCACCACCCACACATCTAGAATGATCTATTTCACCTGAATGAGTATAATATAAGCATCAGACCATCTCTATAACAAATTATCTAGTCCATATAAATGTGGATGTCAGAAATTACAATGATATTCCTCCACTCTATGGATAGTCTCCTCCTCTCCCTAGAAATCATTTAATCATTTCACAGATTGAGAATTAGAGGTAGATGAAAATACTTCCACCTCACACTAGGTCCCTCCTGCTTCCTATACAATGGAGGCATCTCAAGAATTTTTATATATTCAGTATATCCCCAACATTGATTCCCTATATTTGAGAATGGAATCCATAGAAGGATGATTCAAACCATAGTAGCATTAGAGTATGTTATATCTCAATTGGGTGGAAAAAACTTACCTACACCAAATTTTGGAAATCCTACATTCCATACCATTTATGTAATAAGATACCCTGAATAACATTCAACAATAATTTAATCCTCATGTGGTTTATTGATGAGCTATCGTTATCAGCATCCAGAATCTAGGATAAGTTGTTATTTAAAAAATACATTGTGGTCGAACTTCCTTAAATATTGTAGTAATCCAATAACATTCATTGTAGGTTGGAAGGAACATTATTGTAAATTACATTACATGATCAACTCCACAATGAGAAGAACAACAAAATTGGACCTCATGAATATATTGCAATGTGAAAATTATAATTTGTATAACATCATGGATATATTTAAGGGTTTATCTTATTAAATTATCATCCGAATCGTACATGATTAATTTTGGGACCTCAATGAAGAATATCATTTGGATGGGGTGTAGACAACATTGATCCCAATGAAATATCTTGGTGGATTTAGTGAGTTTGTGATAATGGAAAAATGCTTGGAATGCACTATTTGGAGAACCTGAGCTAAATCCTGAATAATACCCACAATATAGAGAACATATTTTAGAAGGGAACAACATACATATTTCACCCTCATTCTAATTGTAGTTCCAATTCATTAACCTATATAGGTACAAAACTAGGTATAGCCTCCTATTGAGTGGAAAAAACCAAAAACTTACCCTCGAATAGAATTTAGAAGTGATTAGAGTTCCTTGATATCTGAGGAACAGATGAATTAATCAATCTCGTACTAAAATAAATAGGTTCATGTTAATTTCCATGCATCCATATCCTATAACATTCTTTGGATGACACTACCTCGGAATCACGATGAGGCTATCAACCCCGCTCATCTAGACTAAATCACTTTCAATAAATGTCCACGTCATGACATCCAAAATTTCTACATGACCAATGTCATTATCCAAGTCATGGAATATTTCAGAAAGATGATATTTGATATTTCTCCATTGTTAGTAACTTGCCTAAATTTATCCCATTTAGAAGAATAATGTGATTTGAAAAAATATATGGCTACGTGTGTAAAAATGATCAATAACTATATGACTCGAAATAAAATCGATTCTGCTCTTTAAGAAAATAGGGAATAGCTGTTAATAACTATAATAGTTTTTGAGGTGACCTCAGAAACGTCTCCGAGAGGGGGATGTAACCTCCATATGTAGAAATAGATAGGGGATGAGTATTCATTTTCATTGTTAACTTAAGCATTGACTCTAACAGATTTATTCACTCCCATATTCAAATCATGGGATCTAACCCCACAAATGGAACCCACATCAATGGAAGTGCTCATATATGGCTTTGATAATGATAAAAATTTGAATCAAACCTTCCCTAAAGACGAATATTTCTACGATTATGACTTCCATGCACCTAATTTGGAAATAAGAGGTTGTGTGCATTGGATCTGAGGATATTTAAGACAACACAAAATTGGTCAGACCCAATATTTTGGTCACATACTCTTGTATGAAACATTTATAGGTTATATTCGTTTGTATTTTCTCTAGAAAATCCAAAAATATGGAAGGATGTGTCCCAAAACACTCCATTTCCAACTGCCCCTCATCATCTTGTGAGACCACCTAGTGGGGATCTGATTATATAGTCATTCATGATAATATGGAATATAGAAACAATGTGATCTGGTACACAACTTTTTTTTCTCAACCTATTCAAAATCACATAGAATCTCTACATTAAATTTCTATTCTACTGAGAAACATTATAGGTAGAAACACTACCTCGATGAGGACCATCCTATGGCATAATACTTGGAAATTTTGAAACAACTGATGTTTTCATCCAATGATGATCACAATCATGTATGTGCTTCATAAAAAACACTCAGTGAGGAAGTTGTAAAATCCCCATATATCCAACAAGAGTTTGATACAAATGTCACCATAGCCATGGTATATCTAGTGGAGACCATGAAAAAATAATTTCATGGTAAAAATACATCATATAGAAGGATCAAGAAGATGACTTCTAGGGATACACAAGACCCCAATATGTTTTAGATAGACTCAACAATATCGACCTACAAAGTGTTTTGATATAAAATAATTCCTAGATCAACCTCATATTGATAGTAAACCTATGATGTTTGGAATTTAGCGAAGGGGAATTCCCTACCAATTAATATGACAACTCATGTGTATGATAAGACTGGGAAATGAACTCTTGGAAGATCATAGTTGATGATCAGTATAAGGATATCACATCTGACTCCATGTTTATCATTATAAAATATAACACAACATACATTGTCCTACTAAAAAGGCCATAGCACCACATCCACATGGGGCTACCTTCTAAATTATATTGGCTATTGAAATACCCCATGGATAGAGATGTCACCATAACACATGATGATAGTTCATCCTTGATATATGAAATCCCACATATGTTGATGAAATTTTCATCTAAAGGGAATGAAAAAAAACAAATTATAGATGATGATAAACATGTTACATCCCCCAATGTTTTGGTCATCCTTAGTAAATCGTTGGAGTATGGTTGATAATGAGTATGTGATCTCCATTAATCTAGTTGTGGAAATAGATCTTATCTAAGATGTCCATTCCCCATATCACCCTAGTGATATTTTAAAATACAAAATAATATAGCATCCATATATTATAAGTACTACATTAGGAAATGATAATATATTTACATATTCCCTCTACTACCTCAATAGTGATAGATATTAAACCAAATTAGAAACCACATCTAAAAATTCATCATCATATTAATAGGTGGATGACAAGAAGGCTGACCACTATAAATACTCAATTTAATTCATCGAAGGATCCTCCACTATAATTGAGGAGGTTAGATAGATAAATCAAGGGACTGAGGACGTCCCACAACCTACACAGAATAGTGCTGCCATGTCTATAACATAGAAATATTTTAACAACTAATTTATAAAGAGACACTAATATGAGTTATCGGGGAACTATATATATGTTCCTAGACTAAATCCATATGTGGATATACACTATCAGGGCTTACCCATTGACCATCTAGTCTTTATGGACGAAACTAATATTATGAACCCTATCATAGAAAAAACATAGAAGATGAAGTTACCATGTTGATCAAATATAACATTTTTCATTAAGTGAAATTCCCCTAATGGATTTACAAAAGCATTCTAATCCAGAAAATAAATGGGGAGATTATGATATTCATCCATTTCAGAGACCATATCCATACTACCTGAATGATTATTTCTATGTTTTTACCACATAACTCTTGTTCAATTGTAATACTAGATTCTAATACCTCCCCTTCATCAATTAGTAATCAGGGACAATTATATAATGTCCAACTTGGGGGATGAGTAATCCAATTCCATTATAGATCCTTAGGGAATCATTTTCTACCAGGTTTCTCCCATTGTCTAAAATGACACTGGATTAATATAAAATGAACAATGCATCATATTGGAAACAATTTCGTGAGAAGAATAACCAAATTTCATGTCTACAACTTTGTGTTCAAATTCCAATAGTGACATGATCACATCACCAATTATCAAAAATAATTATTTGAGAAGCTTCAACAACACAGTCTGAAGAGAAATTCTATGAAATTTTTATTATGGGTCACATTATTTAGTTTCCATAGGTGTGTGTTATAAAACTATTGAATTGAGGCGGATCATAACACTAGTTTAATTATAGAAATGTCAAACTGAGGAATCTCAAAAAAATAAGGGGGATCCAAGGGAACCTCTCTTACAATTAGTAATTCATATCCATATTCTAAATGAAATCACTCCCATTTTACAATATAACATTAAAGGGAATCACCTATCCATGGGATGGTGATTGAAAAAAAAAATCGATTGAATGTATCAAGTAGTACCATCTTCACAAACTAATCATGAATCTACCATTGGATAGAAATCCACTCATCTTTTATGTGTCCTCCATGAAACTCCCACTAGGAACACTGATGATACTAATGAATGATACTGAAAGATAGAATCGTATCTATTAGATCAACCAAACAATTTAATGTATTGGGGCCAAATTCTATTTATTTTTTATAATAGTATCATATAACTCATTATTATAGTTAAAAATCATTTTTATTACCTATTGATCCATGAATTCCATTTGGTCTCTCATAATGATCTTCTAAAGTAAATCATTTAATATCTTGTCATTATTAGGCATCTTTCTCGATGGGAAATCATTATTATATAATAAAACATTCAGTTTTAATCACATAATCTAGTGAAATAGACGTCCCTAACTGAGTTAATTGAAAAAACAAATAAACTCCATATTTCACAATAGTAGAAATAAAATATCTATATGAGGATATTTTTATATCCACAACACTCCCCAAACATGGGAGATTAATTTTGATGGTTCCACCCAGAGTCCTATTTGAAAAAATGGGAAATCTGAAACTCTATTAGGTTGAACAAGTTATTATTTTTGTTTCCCTAGAAAAATTAACTTTTCCCTAAAATCTCTCACTATCTGAAGGCTACTAGAAATAATTAGTTATAATACAAAGTGTACATTACTAGATCAAAATTATCCCTATAGATATAGATGGCTTACCTGAACATCAACTGGACGATTATCTATGGTGAATTTTTCTTCAATATGGAAGAATACAAAACTATAAGTATATATGTAAGGGGAATAATGAAGTATCTATCACTTGATAACATATTACATATTGTTCACCAATCACATAATTCTCATTTCGATGAATTGGGTATTGTAGCCATTATCCATGATTGTCATGATCAAGAAAATGAAATATTTTATATCATGCTCTAAAAATTGGTATCATTATGCATGGTATGATATATGTAAGAAAAAAATTAGAACATACATATATAACTATGATCAAATTCCACATACTTTATATATTCACCCCATAATTGGTAATCTCAAACATTATACTCTACTGACATACATATCTAGAAAGGAACAAATTTGTGGTTATTAGAAAATCTTACCTTGTGTGATGGACCAAATGCAATGAATGAAGTCAAGAATAATGGATTCGATAGTATCCCCTTCATATTAATCCAAAAAAGTTATATTCCCACCTTCTTGGATGAATTCCATGCGGTCTCTAGTGGTTCTCATTAATTTAAGTCATTTCACTTTCACCAAATTAGGATTCTAGGTTACTACTGATAGACCATGATACATGACTCTGTAGAATTCCCCAGGAAATTTCATGCATTATTAGTCTATAAAAAAATTATCCATCCTCCCCTCAAATATATACATATAGTGAAATATTACCAAAAAATTTCTATATTTGGAATGGATGTTTCGGAGAGATATCCCAGAAGAAAGCCTAATAGTACATGTACATCATTACTAATATCGAATTCTTTTCCAAATTGGATGAGGCATTACCCATTAAATTTTACGGTCAAATAATTTCATCAATAACATAATGTTCCATATTATTACTAGGTTCTAGGTCATAAACATGATATTAATATAAAATGGAAAAAACATTTTCTTCAAAAAATTTAAAGAATTATACCAGGAATAAAACTACGAGTCCAATAACTCATCACACAATCTTGTAGTGGAATATTGATTGATAGATTTATTAAATAATTATTTATCAAAAATATACATAAAAATGGTGAATATTGATAGCATGAATTGGTCGGACAATCTCCTCAATGATTTATGGGGCTATCTTACCCCCATAGGTACTGATACACATGAAACATCACTTTGATTAGGGTTTGACATTGAGGTAGTGTTACCCATAGAATTACAACTTACCTCACATAAAGTGGCCTTTTGAGAACAATAATCATGTGAATAATAATAATAAAATGATTGGTTAATTAAATAAGATAGATGACATTAGGTTTCACATGTTTCAAAATCGTGAAGTCCATCAGAATCAGTGTGCATGGGACTTCAATTAAAAGGTCTCCTCTATTCTTTAGTCCATGGAGAACTAATGTTTTTATTATGATCCCTAATTATAATATGAATTAATCCTCATAAAATGGAACCTAAAAGTGAAGGAATTAAAATCATATATATGGTCTACCACAATAGATATTACTCAATGTCCACAATGTATGGGGAGCGTGTCACACACCCAAAAAATACATGATCTCCCAAGAAATAATTTTTATATCTATCATAAATAAAATCTCATTATAGTTGAATGAGATTAAACTAAATTAAATCATCCTGTTTTCATGACATTAAATTGTACAAATTCATCCTAATCACATGATGTTAAATAGTATGATGGCGAATTCCAGAATACAAGACCTTATAATACACATATTCTCTTATCATGAACAAAAAATGTTAAATTGTATAGAGATAATCCTTGAAGAAAGATGTAAAATGTCACCACTTAACTTTTCCTTACCACATGATGTTAAATATGTACAGAATATTTCCACACCACCTGATGTCAAAATTCCTTGGATTCATCATCTAACCAAAAATTAACAATACACTAGACATATATGTGTGATTAAAGATGAACTACTCATGTCCCATTGTGATATTCAGATCTAAATTTGTTATATCTCTTTAAAATAAAATTATATGGATTTATTCCCAACATTATGATATATGTGGTGATACCTAGACCCTAATTCCTAGTCCCAACCAAAATATACCTCTTATTCTACATCAGTTGACCCTCATCATTTATTCCTCATGTTAAAATGAATAACATATTTCTTGAGCAGATGACATAAAATAGCACAAATCTGTAACATTTCTTTTCATTCATGTCGATCCTCCCTTTTCCTAACTACATTATGTTAAACTACATGGTAAATGTTATTATCATACAATACAATACTAAATAGTCTTCTAGAACTGTGTACAGCATGATTTTCATTACAATGAGGTATGTAGGGATTCCATGATACAATAACTTGGTTCAACCACTACAAGGTAAAAAATTCCCATATCCAATCTAAAATTGCCACTATGTCATGATAATAGTTTTCAATTCCATATTTCACACACTGAGCATATCTCCCATGAGCTTGGGAATATTGGCATGGTCATCTATGAACGATCAATGTGTATCAATTTATGACAAGGGTATCAGGGTCCTGAGTTTTAAACCATAATAGTGGACCAATAATTCCTCCCCACATTATGTTAAAGAACATCATTAATGTCACTTTCATGGAAAAAATGCATATTACAGTTGAAATCACCTGATATGACCACTACTCATTGTGCTCGTCATGCACCACACCTACATTCATGAACAATGCGAGTGTTAATTAATGCCATCATAAGATATGTAGCGATGCACAAGTCTCTAAATCTTTTTTTCTAGAAATGAAAAAATAAATAAAATTATAAAATAATTCTCTTACTTCATATGTTCTAGACCATAAAATGGATATTTATTTAAGAACAATACCGGTCTTGATTTAGGATATCACTAGTTATGTAGAGATTCCTAGATCTCCGGTCTATGGTCCTTATGAAATATATTATTTTCATGTTTTTAAGCCTATATATATTCACTTTTTCACTATCCTATATGGTTTCAGACAATCTACTTGTAGAATTATTCCATCACCATTGGTCATGTAGTGTCATATGAATTTTCCATCATGGGTCGAGCTATAATTGTAAAGGGAATGATTTCCCACCATTGTTTATGTGTCAGACATGGGTATATTGTTTTCCATTAAAAGTAATATGTGTAGATTTATTCTTATTCTCACAAGATACATAGTAACACCCAAGAAATATATTATTGGGTGCATCTATGATAAACCAAAATGATCCCCCATATATAATTACAGTTCAGATATGCATAGTGTAATTATATATTTCCTCCCCACAGGATGTTAAAATACTTGAAAAACCTAGCATATTCAACTCTTCAAATGGGATACTAAGTCATACAATATAATTTTTTTATGTAGGTGTCTGATCTACATACATCATGATTATGTATGTAATATATCATGAATAATTTTTCATTTGATTTCACATATAATTACTGCATGTTATTAAACTACATGAATATTTGTTTTGTAATTAGACATTAATGATTCCTAACAATCACATCCCCACTACATGAAGTAAAATGTTCCAACCATCACCAATTATCATCCCATTATTTTGTCTTCTTATAATCCCTTTTATCCATAAATAAAAATTCAAAATTTTATTTCCTTGAGTTTCCTCAATATATCCATGTCCCGCGTAACTGGATACCCAAATGCAAGCTACCCTAAGTTTGACATTTAATGTATTCATATGTCTCCTTCGTATTCACCGATTTTCATCAATGAAATAAGACACTCAGTAAAATGAGATTTCTAATCCTTGAGGGAATAACATATTCATGGAAGAGAACAATACATTTGGGTGTTCTAGTTATTTAAAACATTAAAATCTATTTCTCAAATTATTATGGGAGTTCAGTTTTCCTTTGGTGTCATAATTGGGATCTTGTATAACATCCCCTCATATTTTTTCCTTGTGCCTCGTGACTACAAACAATATAAATTTTTTTTCAAACCTATATGACGTTAAAATCTATCATTTTATTATTGAAATCCCAAAACCATAAAATAATAGAAAAAGAGACATAAAACATATCATTTAAAAAACATTAAAAGGAATGTCTAAAAAAATTCAAATCTTCTATTTCAAAAATAATCATGTCTAATTTTTATTAAAATAATATTGAATAAATAATTGAGTGGTTATTTTCATAGGGCCTGAATTTTTTCCTAGTAAAAGAAAATCTATACTCACTAGACTTATTTTCCATGAAAATGATAGAATAAATACTTTTCAAATCACTTTACTATAAAAACTTTTCCCCAGAATGGGAACACATTCATTAAGATTCATGAATACTGAATTAATGTTTCATTTTCCAAAAATCAAACTTCATTATTTGAGAGAATCATGTAACTGAAAAATTTTTATGTATCATTGATGAGATACCATAAATCATGAGAGAATTTCATTGACTATATATGTTTTATTCTAGATCCTATATATTCTCCTACTTTTTAAAACCAAATTCATCACATTACAAGAGGCGATTTCCGATCCATATGATCCCTAACATCACTATGGAAGAGCTCAGTACCTCAATGTGTTCTAGGAAATTCACATAATGTTTTTAAAATACCATTTTGTTGACATAAAAACATTGGACCATGAATTAAAATACCCATAACTAGACTATTCAATCATATTTGGAATCATAGATGTTACATCCCCATGATTTTTACCCTTATTCAAAGAAGTAATGTGATACACCATTCTCGAGCCTATTGATGGTCCATATCCCATGACTCGAAATCAGAAGTTGTAGGGATCCAGATTCACAATTAAAGAGATAAAATTCATTAGTGAAATATAATACATAATATATTGTCATTCTAAATATAACTAGCTTCATCATTTGAGCATTTTATTTTTATTAAATCTATCATTGACCCCAGAATTGGGTGGAGTTCATCTATTCTTGAAAATACTATCGATTCATAAGGCACATATCATACCAAAAAAATTATCTCCTCCTTGATGGAAATGAAACACCAAAAGTGTGATCCCTAGTAACACTATGGTAGAACCTGGAACCTCATGGTGTTATGGGTCATCCCCTATTTGTCTCCCCCATTACATACAAATATACTATGAAATTTGGGTAATGAATTAAATAACCAATATTCCAACTATCCTTGTGGACCTATAAGTCCTAATATTTTTTCCTAATCCAATATAATAAAATTTAATATTTTATGACCCTTGTAAAAGAGCGGAGACACCTTTTCCTGACAATAATATTGCGTATACGGGGTTTAACCTACAAACCAGAGGAATATCCTAATTGTATAAATAATGATCTAATCCTCATGATCCTATGAAGCACCATATATAAACACATCATTCCTATGGTGTTTAGGGTCATTCCTGGAATGTAAGTACCCCATTCCAAAATCAAAAATTAATTGTTCATTGTAATACATTAAACCACATCACATATAAAGGTATTATATTGAAGACCCAGAGATATGGAAATATAAATTTATATGTATAATCTCATAAACAACATTTATTAAATGTATTTGATAAAACAAAAAAGATTAGAGTAATTGAATGTATGATTTAAAATAACCCAAACTGTAGTGATTGAAGTTCTATTCTAGATGACCCTAAACTACAAAAAATATAAGGAGCAGTCTAAAAGATCATAAGAAAAATTGATATAAGGTTAAAAATAAAATACCATAAACTAATTATATATAATGTATGAGATATAAGAACATAAACTAAGACATTGTAATTATTTATTGTAAAAGAATATAAATAACGAGGTAGTAATCATGTGAGTCCCGAAAATAGATTTAACAAAATATCAAGCATTGATATTAATGACTATTAACACTCAGAAAATCTTATTAAAACCTCCATCAGGAATATATATTCTACCTAGTGTATACATTTTTTATCCAGTAATCTCAGGATAACAGTAGAAGATGACTTAAAGAGGAATATAATGTTGGTGGGAATTCATGAGCATATTCTGAGGATAATATATTATAATAGTATGATCACAAAATTCAAGTTTACATGGTGATATGAAAGGTAATGGTATCATTGATGACTCATTCAACATCAAATCCATGATGAAATTGTTGAATGCGTTCGATATCTAGATTGCATCATACATCTCGATCTGATTCATCTTCGTATTAGGCATTGATGTAATATATTGTTCCTAGATAGGAAAACCACAATCCATCCCACAATTTCCTCATTATCTAAAGTACCAGTTAAAAATAAACAATATTCATGTTGGAGGTTGATATATGCATTATGAAATTGAAGAATTAGACATCTAAATCAGGTTTTGGTGTATTCCATGCATTGTTTTTTGGAAGGAACAATATTATATTCTCGCCTACATGATCTCCCTGGGAGAAATATAGCATGTGTTTTTGATATTATCATAGAGGGTATTTTGGGTTTTCAGAATCAATGAAGGGGGTACTATTAGTGACTTCAGAGAAGGAATGAGGGTTTCATTAGTAATCCAAAACCTATTTAGGGTCCAATAATCCAAAAGATAAATTCCCCAAGCCTCACAACCATAATTTTTATTACACTCATCTAAAATGACTTAATAAAATAATGACAATTTTAATCCATAAAATCTACATTATCATCTATATGAGTCATTTCATCTTTAGCCACTTTATCTGAATGATTGCTGGATGTATGATGGCATCCAGAATCTATTTGACCAAAAATATGTGTCTCATGTTTGATAGATAAAAAATCATTTTTAAATAAATTCATTATTCCTACAATATCATGCAGAACGCGTGAATCGAAAAGAAATTCATGATTTCATAATGGACTCATGAATCCCATGGTTCATAAATATATCATTGACCACATAATCATATAGTTGTTGGCATGATCTCTCAACAATTACTGAGACTCAATGTATTTTAACCATAACAAGTTTTCCCAATCTACATAAAAACCAAATAACCATGAAACCATTCCAGAAGATCGCACAAAACCATAAATATAGTCATATTGGTAGCTACTATGAAAATAATTCAACCAAAAAACAAAATATATGTTTATAGTTGATTGAAAAAAATCCATGGAAAATTTCATTCCTACGATGTTCTCACCAAATGATTTTGTGGTGATGAATCTTGATTGATTCTTACAGACAGTCTTATGGATGGGTTATGCAGCTAAGGCATGGCGTTTGAGATCTGAGAGTTGGGAAGGTGGTGAGTGAGAGCCCATTGGTTCCCATATTTATATGAAATTTTTTAGAATAAAATATGTTACCCAAAAGACTAAGCATGACCCAAGACACATACTAGTGATTATTTTACATCATCACCTGGGCATTTTCTTCCCTAAGAACCGAGCCCATTTCCCCAAAGACAAAAATTATAGAGGGGTGGTGGAGGTCTCTAACTCCATCATAATGAACAATAAAAAACCATAATCGCCAAAATATTTGAACATGAGTATTATTTTCTCTACAACGAAAAGGAAGATGATGGTGGCCAAGATCACCCATATTGTGTGATCCTCCAAAGTCACATGATTTGAAGAACATCAAAAGTATTTACTAATTATCCTTCTGTATTGAATGACATGGAAAAGATCTCTTGTATCCCCATGGAAAATCCTTATTTTTTCACAAAATCATCTCAGATAGTCATTGATCACACAAGGTTAACTACATGAGATTATCCATGTGATAGGACATGTTATCCAGATTAATCTTAAAAACCCATCCAAAATCAATGTAAAATTAGGAGGAAACTATCTAAATGATAGGATTCCTCTTGTGTTCATAAACTTCATGAGTCTCTCCCCACACTATTCAAAAGACACTTCGAGATCCCTGAAAGGTATTTTTACCTTGTTTCCTAAGAGACTATGGAAATTCACCCCCATCATGTGAAAGGTTTGAGAGGTTTCCAAGTGGTCCAACAATCCCCTTGGACTCCAAAGTAAAATAAAAGGACTTTGGAATGAAATGATAATGCATAACCACAAAGAACATTGTTCATTATGTGACAGATCAAAAATAGAGAGGTTGATTTTCCTATACAACACTAATGAAAAATCATGAGATCCCTATACCTTTTAAAATAAATTAGGAAATTAAGTGGAAATTATGGGATCTACTTAATAATTTATGATACACTAATAGTATACAAATGTGTTTTAACACCAAAGAAAATCACCATTTTTTTACATGAAACTTAGATAGGTCATAGATCTTATAAGAGTTCCCTCATATTTCTGATTGATATAATGATGGTGCCCTCATAATCCATAATTGTCTCACAGATGATCGTAGATATGTCACTTTTGATGACGTGAAAGCCGGCCAACATACATAATGATTTTCAAAAGTTCATAAGAAATATCAGCATGACCAATTCATAGTACCACGAAATGCCCACATCAATAGGGAATAACCCATTAATTTTATATTATTGATCATATGTGATGTTGATAGGATGGTATCCTAGTCATAAACAATCACATGGAACCCCCAGGCCTACCTATATAAATACCATTCTAATTCCCTTACATGATGGACCTCCACTAACTCTAAAATTGATTTTCATGATACCAGATGTAGAAAGGGATATATAATCAATGTGTTGTGTCATATAAAACCACTACATCAAAATGAGAAAAAAATACATCTTTGGATCCTCATACTATTGATCCAAAACATTAATGAGGACTTCTTAGAGTATCCAATATAGCTCCCAGAATGGTTATTCTATAAGGTAAAATATGGTAAACAACCTATGTATCATGACACATGAGAATGCACTTCACATGATCATTGGAGATCATTAAATGGGCATTTATCATGTCATCCAACATATATGTAGGGAATCCCATATATATGATATATAACCCAAGACCAACACAAAGTAACACTTAACAAATATAGGGAACATATTAATGAAAAGGTAATTATATTGACTAAAAAAAATTAGTCTTATGAAAATAATACATATATTGTTCCTTGTAAATATTTTATGAACTAACATGGTTATGAAACCAAATTGAGACAAGTCACTCAGAATGTGCGATGAACCCTTGGAATATTATTTGGATAACATGATCTTACCCAAACATTTCCCATCAAGTTACATGGTGCCAATGGGTTTGTCCCCTCAGTTTTGCGATGCACTCTGGGATCACTATCAAAATATAGAAATTGTATTCAGACTTTTCATTTAAATCAAGCTGCAACCCTATGGTGTTTTTCATCTAGGTACTGAAAAGAACTCAAGGATTACTAGCTAGGTCTCATGATACCCTTCCAGCATACCAGTCAAATCTTGTGATGACGTCCAAGAATATAATTTAATATTTTTAATGACATAAGTATTGGTCAGCATGTTATGCCTTATATTCATGAAAACTATTATTATCTTAAAGACTATAAGGTGTGTCAACCCAGTACTAAAAATATTCTCCAGAAATATATGCCTTGATCATGCAATGGTATTCAAAAATTCCATTTAAATTATGAGAAATCCATTAGAAAGGTAAAATGGATAATGAAATTATCATTGGACATGTCCACAATAAAACCACATATTTCAAGACATCCTCCGACATATCAAGAAAACATGAAAGGAATGACAATCACATATTAAATCCTATTAAGAAGACAACCATACCAGGACAAGAAGGAATCACTTGACATGATAACCCTACCCAGCCTCCATATTATGGAATCCCCATGTGTAAGCCTTAATAAGATGATCTAAGATGGCTATGATTATCACGGTAACTAGGATACATTGCATTCCTTATTAGAGGATCGAGATCAAATAAAAATTCAATTCGGTATAATTTCACCCATTTCACCCTCATTTAATCATTTATGTCCAAAATCATTCGCAGGGGCTAATCATTGTACCTTATAAATTTGTATATTGGTATATAAACTAAACTATGAGAAATAGGATTCCAACAATAACCATGATAACTAGGATTCCTTCCTATGGAATGAGCACTATATTATATATCCAAATGTTCGTACCAACACATATGTCCAACAACTATATGTAATGAGACCCCATTATTTTATATACCTTATTTATAACATTAAGAATTTATCATATGGTCTTAGGGATTTTAAACTGTCATATCACTCACGTCATTAATCAACACATATATAAGTATCCTCAATCATTAATCCATAGACAACTATACTATTATTAAATTGATTCTTTCCATAACTAGGTAATGTCTAATTCCTTCTTAAAGGCCCAATATCAAATATACAGTTACCATGATATAAGTATCTATGTTTCTCCAAAAATTCAACCATCGTGACACAATCCATCAAATGGAATGATATTGATCCCTCATCCACCAGTGGAATGAACACCACCCTGAAAATTGACAAATCATAATCCTTCTATAATCATGATATATCAAATTCCACCTGTTGACCTGATATAAAGTTCCCAATTCCAAAGTTCCATCATATATTTCATTTATTCATTTCATAAAACAATATGAGTTTAATGAACTATTTTCATTTTAATTACCATCAGATATTGGATACATAGGATGACTCATAAATTTTCAATCACATCCTCGAAATGTTAATCACCTCCTTGTATGGGAACAAATATTAAAGTTACATTTTATATGGATTTGAACATATAAGAAGTATCATGTTAATGGAAATGGATGAAGAAACTTAGATACATAGTAATGGATTCACTTGAATACTCCCCTTCACATAAAAAAGGAAATAAACAGGGATCACTTTTAAGGTAACTGGTTCTATATAAGAATAAGGATGAAATTCGCAATCCCATCATAGAATTTATAATAGAGTTTCATAGTAGGAATAAATATCAAAAAAAAATTTGTGTTGAGCCGGAAAGTTCTTCCTCTTGAAAAATGTGGGTTTCTATCTGTCAATGGGTCTGAAACCACAGAAGAGCCCTACCTTTGAAATGTATGTTCGTACACTATAATGGATGTTGGAAATGATGAGAGTTTTGATGAAACATAAAATTGGAAGTCCAAACATGAACGATTCAAAAAGATATCACCCCCTCCACAGTCTACCATCATTCATGGAAATACTTCAATTTAAAATTTTAGTGACATTATGGACAAAAGCATTCATATGTATATAGTAAATCATAAAATCTAAATAATATCATTAACTATTTTATTCTTTAGTATATATATTTTATTAAATAAATTAAACTTTTTATACAAAATAACCAATCTTTAGAAGACTAATTTTTTTTACTATAAATTCATTTTTATGGAAATTTAAAATATTTATCTCATTCTTTCCCCAATTTCACTTGTGTTTTATATATTTTTCACATACTTCCGAAAGTAGTTTTTCCCATAGGATCCTACAATTTTATATGTAAAATAAATATGGGTATAAAAATACAATTTTATCATAAAGTATTTTCCTTATATAACAGTACTAATAGGGAGTATTATATCATATCTCTCTAAAAATTTAGTTTATATTCATCATTTTCACATTAACTATAGTTTTCACACTATTCAATATTATAAAAAGGAGAAAAAACTGAAAATGTAAAAAAAAAATAATTTTAATTAAAATATTTTTACTAGATTTTTAATACTTTTTAAAAATAGAAAATGATCGGAAAAATAATGAAATTAATTTTTATTTAAAAAATGAAAGATAAATGTAAAAAAAATTCTGAAACTCATGAATAATATTTATTTAATAATATTTCATTTATATTTGGAATTTTTTTGTGTTTCATTTGATGTTGGTTTTTATTGAAAATGCAAGGAAAGATGAAAAAAATTATAAACCTACAGTATATACATAATTATTTAATAGAAATGTACTTCAATATTAATTGACTATGCACGATGCTTTATAAATTCATGTTCTATGCTTCGTTTTTTAACATGTTCTATAAATTTTCATAATTTAAATTTTGAATTTTAAATTTATATTTTTAATATTCATTCTATGATTGTGATGTTATATCTAAATTATTTTATCTCTCAGTGTTATATCATTATATGTTATATATATATATACATTGATCTTATTTTAGGAACATATGATGTAAAACAAATTTATTAAAATTGAAAAATAGAGTATGTTTTTTGAAATTAGAATAACATTTAATAAGCTATAATATTAATAATAACATAAGATATACATTGGACATAAATAATTTTTTTTTTATTACTTGATCTTTAATAATATGAACTAGTATATATTCTGTTTCTTTTATACTAAAAACTAATATTAATTATTTTTGGAATAATGGGTTTTAATTCACTTAATGAAGTGTTAAAGTTACTCTAATGTAGAATAATTTTATGGAGAAATTTTTTATTTTTATAATTTTTTGATTCATTGAATATTATCCCAATATACTTTTTCCAATTTTTAACATGATAATAATTAATTTTATAATGTATGGTTAATAAAAAAATATGACATTTATTAATTTTTAAAAATTTAATTAATTATTTTTTATCACATATAGTATTAAATTGTATCATATAAAACCTTTTTATATATAATTTTATTTTGTAATATCATATTTTGAAAATTTTGATTTTATTAAAATTTGAATATATGGTTCTTTATATATAATATTGTATAATATATTTCAAATTTATTTAAAAGTAACTATATTTATAAATATGCTAAGAGATTTTATGAATTGTTTATTTCATGAATAATAAAATATAGATATGTTAATATATATTGAATATAGGTAATGTTATTTGGTATTAAGATATCTTCCATGAATATTATTTGCTTCTTTATTGTAATTGACACTGTAATATTTTTAATGTTACTAATTACTTTTAATAATATTGACTGTCAAAAATATTCTATAATAACATTAATATCTAATTTTATACCCTAAAAATACATTATTAAATTCTATAAATATTCAAATAAATATTCAAAGTGAGTTTTTTTATATATCTAATCTGTTATAGAAATGTATGTGTTAAACATCATAACTGATTTTTTAATTAATATAAATATTTAATAAATAAACATAAATGTTTTGAAATGGAGATTATGAGTCATTATTAAGAATCCAACTTTAAATTTTAGAAAATATTTTACATTATGTTTTAGTCATAATTGTATTTTGTTAATATAATTATATGCTATCCAGTCCATCTCGAAGATAAAAATCATTTATCATTGTAACAAATTAGTGTTAGTAAATAAAATTTTATTTCCTGGATAAATGGGGGTTATTTAATATTAAAAAAATAATCAAAATATATAAACCAAGAAATATTATGTTTTATTTAAAATAATGTTACATTAATCAAAAATGAAATTAAATAATATTTAGAACAATAAAAATTAACAAAAAAATTAAATATAAATTCTAAAATGTTATGATATAAATTACCCCACTATATTTGAATAATCTCCCCCACTAAAATCTCTATAGAAAATAAAAAAAATTAGTAAAGTAGTGAATATTATAGAAAAATATATATATAACCATGTGTGGAATTGATTTGAATATTGATTGTAGGATTTTAGAGGTATTGATTAAATGTAATGTGACTGTAAGAATAGTAATGTCACCATTTTAATTGTAACATGACCATTAAGAATGTTATCAAAACCATAGAAAATGATATCCTTACTATTGGGAAAGTAATTTGACATCAAAATAGTAAATAATAAAATAAATAATATTTTTGATGATTAAATTATCAAAAAATAAATTTTATGCATCCTAAGAATAATTAAATAATAAAAAACCCAATGAAGATATGAAAAAAATGTTTTATTAACTACATTATATTATATTTTTTAACTGTCATTATATTTATATTAAAAATTATAATTTCAAATTTTAGAAAATTATTTTGGTAAAATGATAATATTTTTTAAATTTTTTACATTAATATTTTCCAATGGTGAATTTTTAGGAATTTTATAAAATAGTATAATTTTTGGATGAATAAAAAAAATATTTTTTTCACATAACCACTGTATCTCAAATAACATCATTCGTATTGAAATTGTGAGATAATATCATCAAGAAATTTTTCATCAGCCAATGTATATTCAATTTTATAAATTTTTCTTTAAAAAAAACCAATCATGAAACCAAAAATGAACATTACAATATCTAAAATCCAATGTGATTCCTTAAAATTGCAAATATTCATTCATTCCACATTCATTTTTAAATAATATAATGAATTATAAATATAATGTGATTTTAAATGCTTCAAATAAATATATTATATTTATATATTATATATATTTCCAAAAAATAACTATTATACGTTTTACTGTTGATATATTATTCTATTCATTATTTTATTATAAAAATACCCCTGTCCACAAGTCAAAATATCATGTGTCCCTTCTATTGGAAAACCACTCCCCCACCAATTCGAATTATAATTATATTCACAATTTTTCCACCTTAGGACACTTAAAATCCATATGGATGTTCTAATGTAATCAAACTCTAACCTCCAAGGGGTTATAATGCCGTACAAGAGAAGCCACACTGTGTATTAGTTAAGTTCTAATCCACTTATATTTATTTTTAATTATTATTCCACTTATATTTCTTTTTCAACAAATCCTCTGAGAGAAAAACCTTATAGGAATTAATTAAAAATAAAAGTAATTTTATATTAATGATTTGAAACTACTGTATGTATCATACCACTTAATATATAAATTTTAATCTTCTTCCTCCCGCCCTCCCAAAAACACTTAGTCAAAGGTCAGTTAACCACCTAATAAGACATTGATATGTGAAAACCATTAACCATAATCATTTACGGGTACTATAACATATATATCATATATTAATATTTAATTATATATTGTATAAGATTTTTTGAAAAATTATAATTATGTATAAATTAAATTTATGGAATCATAGAAAATAAAATAATGGAAAATTTTAAGTAACACATGATATCAAAACACATCAATTTCCTCAATATAAATTTTGAGATTTATTATAATTCTTATAATTGGTTATTATATTTATAATTTACTATAATTTAGTTCTAGTTTTATATATAAATAAATAAAAATTTATTTTTCAGGAGGCCAGAAAGTGCGGAAATTAAGTTGAAATTATGTTAAGGGGACTCTCTAACCAAAATAATTTTATTTATATTATTACACTCCCATGAAATATTTATGTTGGGATATTATTTAAAAAATTTTAAAAAATAATTTCACTGTGAATTCATATTATTTTATAAGATATACATGTTCTAAAATGATTTTATGGGAAATACAATGATTTTCAAAATGAAGTCTTCTTTCCATAACTGATGATGAGTTGTATTGAGTTGATTATTCATTTCATAAGAATGATTAATCTTATACAAAATATGTTTATCCATTTTCAGTATGGAACCCCTTGTTAATTCATTATTGATGAAATCCTTATTAGTCCAATTCATTCACATGGGTTATATCCTTACTTGGATTAAAATATGATTTATTTTTCAAGTAATAATATTTAAATATTATAATGTTATGGGTGTGATCAAAATAATATATTGATCTAACGAATTGGATAATGTGACTTATCTCAATAGATAATGTCAAATTTGAGTGAGCACGATGAAATATTTGATCATAGTTATGTGGTTATGATTATTCAAATAAGTTATTTGTGAACATGATGCTATATTTTTTGAATGCATCATTAGGTATTTGATCCCTATGACATGGTGTTTAATTTTAATGAATTGACATGTTACTTTTATTTATATAATGATTCCACCAATTAATATGATGATTATAAAATGTTTATGTAATGATGACAATGATTATGCTCAGACATGTTATACTGATGCTTGTCCTTATTAAATGTTTTTCATTAATTTTAGCTCACCCCATTCATTAATGCATATCCATAGATGATTATTTATATTATCGAGAATTTTTGAGCCACTGGAATGCTAGATAATATGTAATTAATAAAAATTATGATTTAATTTCTGAAACTTATTTTTCAGCATAATTTTCTCAATACATTAAATATTTTTCTTAAAGATATGTTTTTTTATTATGTTATTTACAGTTAAAATTATTTTATATCAAAGAAAAAATATATTAAAAATAATTTTGGTATTATATAATTGTTTGCTTAACAAGGGTGATAGGATTAGAAAGTATTAGTAAAAACTGTTAGGATAAGAATAAGTATTTGTAATCATCCTAGATTGTTTTTTTTAATGATTAAAATGGGATCCCATAATATATCCATTCAGAGTTAATTGGGAAAAATCATTATTTAAATATTCATTATTTGAGGACAAAATTTTTTATAAAACCTTTTCCATTTTAGAAAATGGTGGGAACCAAGAGAAACCAAGAAAACAACCAATTTGAGGGATAATGAAATGATTTTCCCAATGACATCCCCAATTCCATGAGAGGCGGAGGTCAAATAATTATAGAGAATTTTACCCCACTATATAAGGCTATGAATAACAACCTAAATCATATTGAAGTTACACCTTTACCCATGATGTATCAACTAGAAATTGGGAACTTTATATATTAATAACTATAAGTGTTTAAGGGAACTTCTACTCCACATTACATTGAATATTGGCTTTACTCAATGGAGATGATCTGTTCTTTGAACCACTATTCTGAAATGGAGAAAGTGACTCTAATGGGCTATGGTTTAGATGGATATTTTAATAAATCCTGGGAATTCGTAAAGAATTCAAATACAATGGTAGAAATAAAAGAAATAGATTGGGAATAATTTATGAAAATATTTCTTACCAAGTATTCCCCTTGAACACATTAACTAACCAAAGTGTTAGAATTCATAGTTTTTATGAAATATGAATGTGAATCTATAATTTCATTTGAGGAAAACATTAAAATGATTTCATGATAAAAAAGTTATTTTCATATAAAATGATATAAAAATAGATATGTTTTTTATTTTTTAAAACCAAACCATCTAAAAGATCTAAAAATTTGAGACATTGGGAGTTATGAAGGACTGGTTTGATATTCTCTCAATATATATATGGTTTTTATAGTATAGTACATGGTTATGTAGATAAGAAGATAATAATATAGTTTAAATATGTTTTCTCAACTGAAATTGTTTTAATGGGGATAAAAACACCCCCATGTCAAAGATTGAGGAAGAAACATCATGGGAATTATCTCAAATTGATGGGGAAATACATCAAGAGTGAGGGATAATATCCTGAAGCTCGTGAATGTCAAGAAGACATGAAGAATATGAAAAATATAATAATGGAAATAAAGAGACCTCTTAATGATAATCCAATGATTCAAGTCATCATGTATAGGGAAAAGAGAATAATGCAAGCTAATGAAATAAACATAAAGACTTTTAGGGTAATTTGATTTAATGACCAAAAAAAGTGAAATGGAAATATTATGCCCCCACTAATTCTGAATTTGAGCCGTAAAATTATGTCATAATTGTTACACATCATATTCAATCAATAATGGAAAATTGTTTATTTGATTCTTGTTCAATTAATTCTATTATATCATGAAAATTTTCTAGCACAATTAATTTGCTTGCTTTATACCATGATATATAGATATTTTTAATAAACCAAGTGGTGAAATAATTTTAGCCCAAGTGTTGGACCCAAATCTTCTGCTATTTTAAGGGATGATTCTTAATGATATTATCATAATGCTTCCCTTGCAATAATTCAACACAATACTAAGAATAGATCAGATCTTTTATTATGGAACACAAATCAATTAATTGGAAAAAGAAATATCCTTTATTATTCCAACCCAGCCAATGGTCCACTAAAAATGCAGGGAACATCATCAAACATTATTTATAAATCTATATAAAGCTATTGGAGTTGATACCCTATGAATAATAATACATTTCTTAAATAGTTCATTCATATGAAGGTATCCAAAATGCAGAAATATCAATTGTTTGGGAATACATTTCTTTATTTTTAAAACAATTACGCAGAACTATCTAGATCGTGAGGTAGAGTTATCAGTACAGATCACATCATGATATACTCCTATATCAAAATTCCCATACAGGATTTCCATGATCAAACTAGAATAACGTACAAAGCTCAAACATGATAATTTTGACAATGATTTAGTATTCCTTACAACATAACCTTTAGGTGAACTAGTTCTCCTTATCCATAAGATGGATTGGACAATGTGGCTATATATTAACTATTAGGAGCTTACCAAGTTCACCAATAAGAAAAACTATCATCTTAAAGTAATTGATGAATTTTTCAAAAAACTACAATGTGATCATTACTTTTCAATGGTTGATCCTAATTCTATAAATAATAAATTGTATGTAATGAAGGAATATTTTCAAAAGACTAACAATCATACAAGGAATGTAAACTATTAGTTCATAGTGATTCCCTTTGGACATAAGAATGTCTCTGAATTATTCAAATATTTTATTATTTGTGTCTTCAGATACTACCTTGAAAAATATATGTATTTTTTATCAACGATATTCTCATTTACTCTATGATATATGAGGAACCTAAAGAGAACCAATGCATTCTTCTAGTGAAATTAATTACAGATAAAATGTATAAAAAATTCAGTAATTGTGACTTTTGGATCTTGATGTTTCATTAAATTGGAACATGATCAAAAGTTAAGGAATTTCTACAAACCCTTCAATATCAAAGGGAATTGAGGAATGGCCCATACCCACTAGTTTCAGGGAAATCCGTAGTTTTTCATGGATTAGAAGGGTATTATCGATGCTTTGTGGGGAAATGTTTTCAATATTAAATAAATCTAGGTATGTAAACATGGTTGGGGAAAATTATATTTGGTTGGAAGAATTTGAGGAATTATTAAATTTTCTCAATAATTTTCTAATGAGAAATTTTTACTCACACTATAGAAAAATACATATGGTTTTTTGACAAACAATGCTGCTCCAAAGAAAATGTTTATTTATTTACCAATGGAAAATGATAATGAGATAGCCTATGCCACACGACAGTTAAAGACCTGATAGAATAACTACTTTAACCATGATATGGAGTTAGTTTATTTAATCATAACTCTTATGATATGGTAGCACTATCACTATAGTGAGTAGAGTGATATATATACTAGTTATAAGATTCTAAATTATATATTCAAATAAATGGAGATCACCATTTTTAATGAATGTTGTTATCTCTAATAAGGGACTATTATTTATCTCTTCACAACCATCATGGATTTTCATACAATGAAGATGATTTACTTCTTTTAAAAGAACATAGTACATTTTCCATTATATGAATTGGGAAACACCCAATATTCAGGGAAAATTTATGTATATATCCGGAAATCATAACTACAATTAATACATCAAACCTTGTTCTAATGATATCCCAACAATCCATTTACATGAATATCAAGGAGGCACAAAACAATGCTCTACAGTTAAAAAATAAGGTGAATTCCGTAGAGGTATGGATGCTACTTTAGATCCACATCAACAATGAATGTGTTATTTAGTTTGGAATAATTATTTCTGTTCCATAACCACATAATATAGTGATGGATCTATTGGATAATGAACATAGGTTAATCTTTATCCATCCATCAATGTACTATAAATATGTATCATGATATTAAAAAAAACTATGTTTTAGATAATATGATTAAAGATATCACAGAGTATATCACAAGGTGTTTAGTTTTTCATTATGTTTAAGGAGATTGATTGATTCGATGACGAAACCAATTCCTATATCGATATGGAAGTGGGAGAACATCACTATATGAGTTTTTACTAGTCTACAATAAAATCAAAAATAAATTATGACTTATGGATTTTTTGTTGATTCAATCACAAATAATGCCAACTTTTTTATTGTTAAGTTTGATTTATTGCTTGAAAACAATTTCAAGGAATATATGAAGGATGTGATGAGGTTAAAGGTGGTTCCACTTTCTGTCATATATGATCATAATCCACGGTTCACCTCTATATTTTAGAGAGGTATTCCACATGCGTTGAGTACTAAATTGAATTTCACCATGACCATTCACGCCCAAATTGAAGGACAATCTAAATGACGTATTCTTGAATTTGATAACATGTTAATAGTCACATCATTGGAATTAAAATGACGATGGGACTAGAATCCCCCAATAGTTGACTTCTAATATAATAATATCATCGAAATGGGTATTCAAATGGATCCATATTAAAATATATATGGGACGAGTCATAGATCATCCAAATGTTTGGGTGATTAACGTGAATTAATGGTATTTGGATAATTTTTTTGACGGATATGATAATGTATGATCAAGGCATCTGAAAGTATATGAATGCAGTAGAGAGTCGCTAAAAGAGATATGATAAAAAATATTCATTATATTTTTTGTTAGATGTCAGGGAAAAATAATTCCTTCGAATATCTACTTTGATTATATTGATGAAGTTTGGAAATGCATGGATTCTTATCCCGACTTACATTCCCACCATTAAAATCACTAATCGCATAAGAGTAGTGTACTATTTTCTTTAACTTCCACCCAGTATGGTTCTTGTTCATGACATATTCCATGTATCATTCCTGAGGAATTACATACCCAATCCCTCACTTGTAATGAACCTATACATTGTATACCTAAAGAATGACATCTCCTACGTAGAGAATAAAATGAATATCTTAGTCCATGGAGACAATGCACTATACCACAATACAACTCACCTTGTCAATGTGTTGTGGAGGAAACATAAGTATGAAGAGGTGATGTGGGAATGAGATAAAATAATAAAATATAATAACATTCAATTATTCTCAATGGATAATAAGAGTTGATATTTAAGGGTTGAAATTTCTAAATGTGGGAAGAATTTAAAAACCGTGTGTTTTTATGTAAAAAATAATTCCAAGATAAATTTGTGTTAAATAATAATATAAAAATTAAAATATATAGAAACCAAAAAAGTATATGATTCATTACTAAAACACTTATATATTTATATTAAATGAAATATATTGAAATTAAAAACATTATATCTAAAATAAATAATATATTTCAATGATAAAATGTCAAAATATGGATCTCTCGAATCTACTAGAATCACTTCCCCCACAATAAAAAATATAGAGAATTAAAAAATTAATAGTAACCCAAACAACATTATAGGAAATGTTAATTATAGAACCATTATACGAATAGAGTTAAATATTTAATGGATAAATGTGGAGGTATTTATTGGAGGTAATGTCACTTTTGGAATAGTAATGTAACAATTTGAATAGTAAACTGACTATTGGGAATTTTATCATGACTCTTGGAAAAAGTACAATTACTGTTGGAATAGTTATTTTACATTAAAATAATTAATTATTATAAAAAAATTCTATCATGATTAATTTATGTAGATAAAAATTTTATAATTATAAAAAATAAATACCATTTTAAAAAAATAATATTTTATATTGAAAATGAAAATTACATATTTTATAAATTTATTTTCATAAAAAGAATATCAATTTTAAAATAAAAATTTCCAAATAGTCCATGGGTGATTTGTTTTGAATTGTTGTTGAAATACTTTAATATTCTGGTGAATAGTAAAAATCTAGTTTTCACATAACCTAGGTATCTCAAATTATGTCATTCATTATATCGTATTGAAATAATTATTTTTTTAACATTATGTGAACTAATGGTATTTCTATTTTTAGAAATGATTCATTAATAAAAAATAAACTTAGTTTACAATCCTATAATGTTCTTTGAAAAACATAATGTCAAAATTAATACTTAAAAATTAAATTTTTTTCTTTTCACCACCCTTTTTAATAAATTTATGAATTTTAATTTTAAAAGGTATTTAAATGAATAAAATAATTTTATTTTTTTAATATATTAATTATATTATAAAAAATATATTATTTCATGTTTTACCTATAATATATACATTTTGTAAATATTTTATTTAAAAAATAACCCTCTACTCAAGTATTAATAACCACTCTACCTACCCATTGAAAAACACTCATCCCACCAATTTAAATGAAAAATATATTTTCAAATATAATATCTCAAAAATCATAGAATCCATAGGGACATTCTGGAGAAATCTAATTCCAATCAGTAAGGAGTTATAATACCATACACAAGAAGGTGCATTATGGATTAGGTATGCTATGATCCACTTCCATTTCTTATTAATTATTCTACCTCTTATTGTTATTTTTTCAACAACCATTTCATAAAAACCCATAATGATATTAATAATGTAATATTTTAACAATAAATTATTGATTTTAACCATCATTAATTGTCATACTACTATATATAAATCAATTTTAATCTTCTTCTTCAGGCTCTCCCCACATTTTCCCATTAAAGTCTAGGTAACCACCTACAGAGGCATTCTAAGGTTAAAAATTAAAACACATTCAAGTTTTCATGTTATAAAATATATATATATAATATATAAAATTTTAATTAAATGAATTATAATAATTTTAATTTATTATACTAATGTTTAAATTACTTTTAATAAAATATGGAAAATAATGTAAATCATGAAATTTTTATGTTCTACATGATATGAAGACACATCAATTTCATTGATGGAAATTAAGTTATATAATCAAAATATTATAATTTATAATTACTTTTATAAATTACTATAATACATAGATATGTATATTTTTTAATAAATTTATATTTAACATTAAAGAGATGAAAAAGTGATGAAATTAAGCGAGAAATATCAGATGGAATTTATCGAACCCAACTCATTTTCTATGGGTTATTCTTATTTCAGGAAAAAGTTATGTGTTCGTACTATTTTTATATTCCAAAAATTTAATTTAATTTAAATTCACTTTTATTTTTTGGGATATAGATTTTTCCATTATAATTTTATGAAAATACAAATAATTCTAATAAGAACTCTTATTTCTATAACAAATATCTAATCCCCTTGAGTTGTATCGTCATTAATCAAGAATGATTACTCATATAAAAAATATTTGTTTCCATTTTCTTGTGGTAACCCCAATATTATTCATTATAGAGTAAAAATTTTTAAAAACCATTCCTTTAAATGAGTTACTTCATGAATTTGATTAATATACATTCTACGTGGAAAACATGATTATGTATATTTTATGAAGTGATAGGTGCAGCCCAAATTATATTGTGCTCCAACTCCTTGGGAAATATTTATTATCTTGTTAGATAATGTGAAATAATTGTGAAAATTATAATAATTGTATTATCAATATGTATATTATGATAATTCACATATTTCATGAATGAATATGATGTTATCAGTGTATAAATCTATGTGAGGAATTTTGTCACTAAGATATGATGTTTCATTTTTTATGCATTGCAACATTCCTTGAATTTATCCTATTTTTCCCATAAGGTTTATTATTATTTTCCAAAAAATATATAATTATGATAGTAATTATGATAACACATGTTATATTGATTTTTGTCATTACTTATCCTCTTCCTAGAATTTGATCTCAACCCTTTCATTGATTTATATCCTCACCTGAATATTTCCAAGGAAAATTATTGTAACACAACATTGATAATGAACATGTAAATAAAAAAATTATGTTTTATTATTGTAAAAGTTATGTATGAGCCTAATTTTTCCATGCCACATAACTATTTGATCTAGGATTTCTAACGCTATTTTGTGGATTATATATAAAATTATGTAATAGATATGTATGAAAATGTTAGATCAGTATATATATTTCTATAGTATTGGATAGCTGAATATAATGATTTTGGAATAAGGATTAGAATAGTCATTAATTTTCATTTTGTGGTTTCCCATAAATGATATATAATCATGATTCTTTGTTTTACCTTGTAGATACATGTTTGAAATTTTACAAAATACTCTATTATATTATAAAACCAAAGCTAAAATTTATAATCATGTATAATATCAAAATCATAGTGGAAAAAATTATATTCAATATTATTTAGATTTAGTATCATATTATAATATTCCATAAATGTTGAAATTATTATGAACAAAAATTCCAAGGACCTTGTTTTATGACATGAGGAACCAAAATAAATCAAATCCATGAAGTAATCCACACATCCAAGTGTTATGTAGTAGAACATAGTCCAACAACGAAATATTGAAATCCCTAAAGATATTCAAAAGTTCTTTTTATGCATATAATATCTTTTATTTATATAGTTAGAATAAACATATTGTTACTATAAAGTGTGATGGAGTGAAATAACAATGTCTATGTACAACCTGAAATGTTATAAACTAAGAGGTAGGTGGTCATTTATTCCAAAAATTATAAATTATGATTCTTTTGTGCATTAATTTATTTCTATAGAAGCCACATTTTATAAAATAGAAGATTCACCTCAAAAATATTAATTTATTAATAAGTGGTTCTACTAAATTAAATAATATTTATTACATTTCATTTAACAATAATATTCTATTAATTTTAATTTATTTATTTTTTATTTGTTATGAAAATAATATACTACAATTGTCATGACCCGTCCCCCGGGGCCCGTGCCATGACTACCCCAAGCTTTCCATCCATAGGCCAGGGGCTTTCGACTAGCACCAAAGGCATACTTTCCTATAACTGGGAAGGCGTTGCCTTTATAACCTATAAAGACACTCATCAGATATGATCACCAGTAATCTGAATAACCAACAAGTGAGTACAGTAGGTAAAAATGGTCCAGAATACAAGCCCAACTAGAACGTACAAGAAATGGAAGGTACATGTACAACTGAGGAAATAGGAAATATAGTCAATGGGTCATCCTCCGAGGTTCCTACCTAAAGGTTAGGTACAAATCAAATCCTCAGCACTCCAAGTCAGTCTGTCTCCTCATTGTACCAACATATCGTAAGGTCCACCTCCTGGTACCGTCGGGTCCTGGTACTCTCAGCCTCGGTCAGTGTTTTCCTTCATCTGAATCCAACACAACGAGGTGCAGGCATAGCACATTCCGGGGTGAGTATAACGGTACTCCGAAGGGACCCCGAGACCCTCAAGGTCTCCCAAAATCCCACAAGAAAAAACCACTCTGTCTGAAATCAACAGATTACCCCACTTAGTTATATGCCCATACATATACATATGTTATCATGTAATCCATCTTAATAATGAGGAAAACACAAAAGTTACTGACTCAACACAACCAGGATTTTATTCACAATATAAAAACCATGACTGCTGGTGAACTCCTCCTCTTTCGAGTACTGTTAAAATGTCAAGACACCAAGGCACTTCCCACTAAAATTAAATTATTGAGGTACTCCTCATGTTGAGTATCGTGGGTCTCTAGCATCACCAAGGAGCTCCCCACCATGGGTATGCTACCAAAACTAGGATCTCCTCTGTTGTGGGTCTGCAGCCACAACCATGTGCTCCCCACTAGGCTAGTCGAGTCACTCCGAGTCAATCATTCAGTAGTCATCAAATCTCAACCATCTACTAGGGATCCGTACTCTGTCTGCTCATATCAAGAAGGATATGCTCTACGAGCTACTGGTCGATACTCCAAATGTCACAATTTATCTCAAAGGTCTGCCACATCGTAGAGATCTCAACACAATAGACGGTGCATCAATCGGATGCACGGCCAGTGAGTTATTAGTCTCTTAGTCTCGGGGGGACCATTTGGATTTGTGCACTATCCAACCTGACCGTATCTCAACTATAACTGAAACTCTAGTGGGGTATACTCAATGGGACCTTCATGATCTAAGATTACCAGGGTCGCTGATAGTTTGTCAAACAGTTGTCTGATGCGAATGAAATGGACAAAAGAATGTAAAGGGTCGTAGTGGTCTTGGGACTGGTCTGATCTGGTTGGACTCACCCTGTCCGACCCACGGCCCCCGGCCTCGCGGACCATGAGAGAGAAGACCTACCACATGTTGTTGCAAGTGCGGTTCAATCCAAAGGGTTTCGCGAGGGTGCGACTAGGCCCATAGGTCACCGTGAGGGCACAACATGTCCCAGAGGGAACTGTGAGGGGCCGATTCAGGGCGGCTCAGCCCGGGGCTTGGGTGGCGCGTCTGGGGTTGGCAGGACTGCATGGCCGGGACGTTGCCGGGTGCGCGGACGACGGAGCCAGTTTGGATAGCGGTGGTGAGGGGTGTGTGGGGAACGCAGGGCACGCAGGGTGCGCGTGGCGCGCAGGGCGTGCAGATGGCGGAGCTGTAGGGAGCCTCGCGGTCGGCGCGGCCTGGGCTCAGGAGGGGAGCGACCGTCGAGGAGGAGGAGCCGGCGAGTGCGGCCTGGCTGGCATGGGAGGTGAGGCCGGTGATTGCGGTGCGATCGGGGTGCAGCGCGCTCGGCGAGGGCTGCGCTACTGGTGTTCGGCGCGGCCGACATGGGTGATGCAGCCGGAGAGGTTGACGCGACCGGTGAGGGTGGCGCGGGTCGCGGAAGCCGCATGTAGCGTGATCGTTGCCTTCGTCGCCTTCGATGTCACTTTCCTCCATTTCAAACAACACCACAGAGAAGATCAGTGGTGGGTTCAGACAACGTTGGTTTGGTTCACACCCTCCATGTTTAGGGTGATAGTAATAGGATCACCATAATGATGTAATGAATGAGTACTAGAGATATCTTAAAACCATAAATTATCAATAATCCCTTTTAAACAAAATATTCCCAACCTGCAAGGAAAAAAATATGTGGATCAGCTTGATAATAATTTGGTCCACGTACTTTGTTTTGGAAGGAATGAAACAAGGGAATAAAATCAATCACAAAAATCCCCTACCTTTGTTCATTGTTCGTTGACGAACTCTCGGGTAAGAATATGGAGTTGTCATCGTTTGTCGCATCCGCTGCACACTTACAATCCTATGCTTGTGTGTCAGTTCGTTAAAGATGAGGGGGAGGAAGATTCGGTCATCGAAGACATCCCACTTCGGTTGCTTCTGCAAGGTGATTCTGAGGAATAAGTCAAAGACACTCATTTCCAGCGTTCTTCATTGGAAGAACCCGTTCTTCATTCTTCGTTGGAGAGATAATTTCCCTAAAAATCTCTTTCATCCTTTTCCGACAAAAGAAAATGTATACAAGAATAAATGATTATAAAATCTATTAAGTTGTTGGATAAATAATTCAAATTGGGTGAATTAATTAAGTTGGCTCCACTTAATTAATTCAAGAGGTTGGAACAATTAAAAGAGAGGAAGTGTTGACCACATTAATGGAGGGGGTGGTGGAACCATTAAGATAATGGAGGTCAAGAGGCTCTGCCCCATTAATGAGGGGAGTTGAGAGTTTTTCCTATCCCACCATTATTAGGCAGGTTTACAATTGGGTGGTCCCCACATCGTTACCTCTTGTGGTAGGTTAGGTTAGAATATGCCCCACCACTATAACCTCTCATGGGAGGTTATCGTGTGGTGGTCCCCACCTCCAAATTCCACATTATTGTTAATAGTTGATAAAAATAAAATAAAAAATTTGTTTATTCTATTTTATTATTCCAACGAAAAACAAAAATACTATCTTCCACCCTCGACCATCTTTCGTCGAGATGAATGTTTTCTTAAGCGAATATTTGGCACTACGAGTTCAACGGTGCCCTCTGATTTCAATTCTGACCACCAATTTATCATTTATAAACCCCCTCATATGTTAACATAACATACCCTGACAAAACTTCTGAAATTTATTCTCGGCACTATGGGCCTCAGAATCACATGCTGTCAGGTTTTGCAGACACGTAAAATTCAAATTTAATTATGAAAAATTTACATGGAAGTTATGGGTCTTTTCATTCTCCACACCACAGGGATTTACATTCTGGTAATCTACAACTCATAACTACGAGAACAGTTGGGGGTACTAAGCACACATATGAGCCACCCGCTCCCATGTGATCTTTTAAAGGTTCTAGTGCTTCCAGCGAACACACAAAAGAGGTATCGACCATCCACAAAGGACCATCTACAGTGGATCCTCAATCCTTAATAGAACCTCTGTAAAAGTCTCCCCATCGTTGACCTCAAGCTCCCCATGATCGATTATGTGGGAATGGTCGGTCACGTATCTCCTCGGCTGGGATACAAGAAAGATGTCATCCAACTGGTGCAACTAAGGTGGAAGAGCCAAGTAGTATGATACCTCACCAACTCTGCTGAGGACCTAAAAAGGTCTGATGAATCTCTGAGATATCATGCCGCCTTGGCCAAATCTCCATAGACCTCATCGAGTTGAGGCCCGAAGAATGACGTGGTCGCCATCCTCGAACTCTAGGGGACTCCATCTCCTGTCAACATACGATTTGTGCTTGCTCTGGGTAGTCTTCATCCACTCCTTGATGATTTAAACCTTCTCTTTAGTATCCCATACCATCTCTGGTCCCACTAGTTCTGACTCCCCTAGGTCATTCCAGCACAATGGTGATTTGCAAGGTTTCCCGTACAACACCTCGAAAGGTTTCATCCCAATGGTTGAGTAATAACTATTGTTGTCTGCAAACTCCACCAAATGAAAGTGATTCTCCATGATGCGACTGATGTCAGGAACACAAGCGGGCATCATATCCTTGAGGGTATGAATGGTCTACACATTCTGGCCATCCGTCTGAGGAGGGAGGGCAGTGCTCTAACGATGCTGCATCCTGAAAGCTTCCTACAATGCCTTCTATAGCTGAGAATTAAATCATGTGTCACGATCGGAGAAAATCGTCAATGTTAATCCATTTAACCACACAATATCTTGTATATGGAGGTGTCCCATGCTCTCTACTGATCCCTTCTCTTTGATTAGTGGCATGTGGGCCGACTTGGTGAGTTAGACTACGATCACCCAGATCGAGTCATGACCTCTAGATGTGCATTGATGTCCTATCATAAAATCAATGGATATCCAATACCACATCCACTCTGGGATCTCTAAAGGATAAACCAACCTTGCTGGTACCTAATGCTCCACCTTCACATGTTGACAAGTGAGACACCGACATACAAAGTCTACAACTGCCTTCCTCATTCCTGGACACCAGTGTTGTCGTCGAAGGTCCTGGTACATATTTATCTACTCTTGGATATACCTCTAGAGGGGATGTGTTGAAATCCATCAACGCTTCCTCCATAAGTGACACTGGTACCACAGTGCGTCCTCTAAAAAGGATGATGTGCTCCCCATCTTTAGAAAATTCATCAGGTGTATGCCCTTTAGATATCTGAGCATGTTGTGTCTCACAGTTAGAGTCCCATTGTTAGACCTCCCTGACTAGCTGAAGAAGTGGTGGGTGACTATAAGATACTTAAGGAAGGATTCTCCATCTCTATCCAAAAAGAATATCATTAAATCATCCAACTGCTCTATTGCCTCACCTAGTGGATGCATACCAGATCTCCTGGTGAGTCCATCTGCAAAAATGTTCCCCTTCTCAGGATTATATACTATCATGAAGTCATATTCCTGGAGGATCTGAAGCCAATGTTTTTGTCTCAGGTTCAGGTCCCTCTGATATAATATATACCTGGGACTCTTATGATCAAAGTACATGATAAAATGTTCTCCCATTAGATAGTGTTTCAACATCATCAAGGTGAAGACCACTGCTTCTAACTATAGGTCATGGGTAGCGTAGTTCTGCTCATGTTGTCTCAGCTGAAGAGAGACATTTGTGATCACTACTCGCTCCTACATCGGTACACATCAGAGTATGGTCTTCGATGTGTCGCAGTAGACAATGTACCCTACGCGTTCCTCTGGAAGCTCAAGATGGGGGCACTAGTCAGCCTCTACCTCAGCTCCTGAAAGCTCTGATGGCATCTCCCCGACCACACAATGGGTTTCCCCTTCTTTTTCAAAGCTGATAGTGGTCCTCGAACTATGGAGAATTCTGGTACAAACCTCCTGTAGTAACCAGCCAAACCCATGAAACTATGTACCTCTGTCACACTCCTGGGTTTCACCCAAGCATGTACCACATAAATTGTCACTGGATCCACTAAAACTCCATCCTTTGATATGAAATGTCTAAGAAATGTAAAAATTGGGTCAAGATGATAGCACATACATCTCGATTTTACATGGTCATCAGGTCCTAGCCCGCAAGGTACCATCAGTTGCCCCGCAAACACGTGGTCCCCATCATGGGTCCCACCAACTTGCCCAAACAAGTAATCTAACTAATGATAGTCCCCACATGCCAACACATGTCATTTCCAGTGTGATTTGTCTACACTCACACACATTACACGATAAAACGTTCTCCCATCAGATAGTGTCACCACTTCTTCAAGGTGAAGACCATTGCTGTTAACTCTAGGTCATGGGTAGGTTAGTTCTGCTCATGTTGCCTCAGCTGAAGAGAGCCATATGCGATCACTACACATGGCTGTATCAGGAAACATCTGAGCCTAGTCCCTGATGTGTCGCAGTAGACTATGTACCCTACACCTTCCTCTCGAACCCTCATGATGGGGGCACTAGTCAGCCTCTAACTTAGCTCTTGAAAGCTCTGTTGGCATCTCTCCGAACTCAAAAAGGGTTGCCCCTTCTTTATCATGGCTGATAGTGGTGCTGCAACTCTGGAGAAATCTGTCAAAAATATCTGGTAATAACCAGCCAATACCAAGAAATTTCGTATCTATGTTACTAGATCCACTGCAACTCCATCCTCCGATATACCATGTCCCAGAAATGTAACAACTGGGTCTCAGTTGTAGCACAGACACCCCACCTTAACATGGTCATCAGGTCATGATCCTCAAGGTACCATCAGTTTCCCCACAGACACGTGGTCACCACCATGGGTCCCACCCACGTGCCTGAATAGGTCCTCTGACTAATGACAGTCTCCACAGGCCCAAACTTGTCTTTATCAGTATGCTTTGTCCTCACTAACACAAACTATATGATAAAATATTCTCTTATAAGATAGTATTTCCACAACATCAAGCTGAAGACCACTGCTGGTAACATGAGGTCATGGGTAGCATAGTTTTTCTCATGTTTTCTCAACTGAAGAAAGCCATAAGTGAGCACTGTTCTCTCATGCATCAGGACACATCAGATTCTGGTCCATGATGTGTCGTAGTAGACTATGTACCCTATGACTTCCCCTGGAAGCCTCAGGATGGGTGCACAATTCAGCCTCTGCCTCAGCTTCTGAAAGCTATGCTGGAATCTCTCTGACCAAACAAAGGGTTGCCCCTTCTTTGTCTGGGCTAATAGTGGTGTTGAAACTCTAGATAAGTCTAGCACAAACCTCCAGCAGTAACCAACCAAACCCAGGAAACTTCGTACCTCCGTAACACTTCTAGTTGGCTCCCAAGAAAGTACAGCCTCAATCCTCACAAGATCCACTACAACTCCAGCCTCCAATATGACATGTCCCAGAAATGTAACAACAGGGTCCATGTGATAGCAAAAACACCCTGACATAACATGGTCGTCAGGTCCTAGCCCTCAAGGTTCCACCAATTTCCCCAAAGACACATGGTCCCCATTATGGGTCCCACCCACGTTCCCAAACAAGTCATCTAAATAATGATAGTTCCCACAGGACCACAAATGTCCTTTCTAGTTTTCTTTTTATTCACTCACAGACACCCCTGATAAACTTCCCAATAAGTTACCCATCCTAACCAATACTCCAGGCCAAGAACGCTTAATATTGGAGTTCTAATCATCCAGGCTCCCGAAAAGAATGTTTCACCATGTGGACATGAGTCATATAACTTATCCATTTAACCCTTTATCATTTTTGAGAGTTACAATCACCCCCCCCCCATTAGAGCACAATGTCCTCGTTGTGGGCCCTACATCTCATCTCGGGAAGTGCACTGCACTTAAGGCTGGGTACCACTTCTGAAACAAAATGTAATAACTGGGTACCAGTGATTGCACAAACACCCCGCCTTAACATGTTCGTCAGGTCCTAGCCCGCAAGGTACCACAAGATTCCCCGCAGACATGGGGTCCCCACCATGGGTCCCAACCATGTGCCCGGACAACTAATCATACTAATGACATTTCTCACAGGCCAACACATATCCATTCCATTGTGCATTGTCCTCACTCACACACTTCCTGAGAAACTTCCCAGAAGGTCTCCCATCATGACCACTACTCTAGTCCAAGCACACATAACATTGGAGTTCTAATCAAGCAGACCCCAAAAAAAAAGTTGCACCTTGTTAACATGAGTCATATCATTTATCCCTTTAACCCTTTATCATTTTGGGGTATTACAATCACCCCACCACCTTCAAAGAACAATATCCTCATTGTGGGCCCTACATCTCAACCCAGGCAGTGCACTACACATAAGGATGGGTACCAATTCTGATACCAAATGTAACAACTGATGAGAGCCAGGTAGTGAACTACACTGAAGGTTGGGTACCACATCTGATTCCAAATGTAAAAAGTGACGAGAGCCATATGCAATCACTGGTCGCTTGTGGATCAGGACACATCAGAGTCCGGTCTCTAATGTGTCACAATAGACTATGTACCCTATGCCTTCCTCTATAATCCTCAAGATGGGGGCACTAGTCATCCTTTGCATCAGCCCCTGAAATCTCTTTTGGAATCTTTCCGACCACACATAGGGTTTCCCATTCTTCGTTAGGGCTAATAGTGGTGCTGAAACTCTTGAGATGTCTAGCACAAACCTCTAGTAGTAACCGTCCAATCCAAGGAAAATTCGTACCTCTGTCACAGTCCTAGGAGGATCCCAAGAAAATGCCACCTCAATTATCACTGGATCAACTAGAACTCTAGCCTCCAATATGACATATTCCAGAAATGTAACACATGGGTCCCGGTGATAGCACATACACCCCGCCATGACATGGTCATCGGGTCCTAGCCTGCAATGTACCACCAGTTTCCCCACAGACATGTGGTCCCCACCATGGGTCCGACCCACATGCCTGAATAGGTCATATAACTAATGAATGTTACCACATTCCAACACATGTCCTTTCCAGTGTGCTTTGTCCTCACTCACACACATCCCGTGAAACGTCGTAGAAGGTCACCCATCCTGACCACTATTCCAGGCCAAGCATGCTTAACATTGGAGTTCTAATCAGGAAGACTCCCAAAAAGGAAGTTGCACCTTGTTTACATGAGTCATACCATTTATCCATTAAACCCTTTATCATTTTGGGGTGTTACAATCACCCTCCCCCCTTTAGAGCACAATTTCCTCGTTGTGGGCCTCACATCTCAACCCTGGAAGTGCACTGCACTTACGGCTGGGTACCACTTCTAATACCAAATTTAACAACTAGATCCCTATGATAGCACATACACCCTGCCTTAACATGGTCATCGGGTCATGGCCCGCAAGGTACCATCAGTTGCCCCACAGACACGTGGTCCCCCCCCCATGGGTCCCAACCATGTGCCCAAAAAGGTTATCTGACTAATGAATGTTCCCAAAAGCAAACACATTTCCTTTCCAGTGTGCTTTTTCCTCACTCACACACTTCTTAAGAAACTTTCTAGAAGGTCACCCATCATGATCACTACTCCAGGCCAAGCACGCTTAACGTGGGAGTTTTAATTAGGCATGCTCCAGAAAAAGATGTTTCACCTTATTGATATTAGTCATATAATTTAGCCATTTAACCCTTTATCATATTGGGTTGTTACAATCACCCATTCCCTTAGAGAACAATGTACTCATTGAGTTCCCTACATCTCAAACCAGGATTGCACTGCACTTAAGGATGGGTACCACTTCTGATACCAAATGTAACAACTGGGTCCTGGTGATAGCACAGACACCCCTGCATAACATGGTCATCAGGTCCTGGACTACAAGGTACCACCAGTTTCCTCATAGACAAGTGGTCCCCACCATGGGTCCCATCCATGTGCCCGAACATGTCATCTGTCTAATGACAGTCCCCACCATGGGTCCCACCCACGTGCCTAAACATGTAATTTGGCTAATGATAGTCCCCACATGCCAACACATTTTCTTTCTAGTGTTCTTTGTCCACACTTACACACAACCTGAAAAACATCCTAGAAGGCCACCCATTCTGACCACTACTCTCGGACAAGCACGCATAACTTTGGAGTTCTAATTAGGATGGCTCCTGAAATGGAAGTTTCACCATGTTTACATGATTCATATAATTTATCTGTTTAGCCCTTTCTCATTTTTGGTTGTTACAATCACCCCCCCCCCCCCTTTAGAGAACAATGTCCTCTTTGTGGACCCTACATCTCATCCCAGGCAGTGCACTACACTTAAGGTTGTGTACCACTTCTGATTCAAAATTTAACAACTCGGTCCTGGTGATAGCACAAACATCCTTCCTTAACCTGATCGTCAGGTCCTGGGCCGCAAGGTACCAATAGTTTCCCCGCAGACATGTGGTCCCCACCATGGGTCCCACAGACATGCCCAAACAGGTCATCTGACTAATGATAGCCCCCACAGGCCAACACATGTCCTTTATAGCGTGCTTTGTCCTCACTCACACACAACCTGAGAAACATCCCAAAAGGTCACCCATCCTGACCACTACTCTAGGCCAACCACGCTTATCATTGGAGTTCTAATCAGGCAGGATCCCGAAAACGAAGTTGCAGCTTTTTGAGATGAGTCATATCATTTAGCCATGTAACCCATTATCATTTTGGGGTGTTGCAATCACCCATTTAAGAGTACAATGTCCCTGTTGTGGGCCCTATATCTCAACCTAGGCAGGGCACTACACATAATAATGGGTACCACTTCTGATACCGAATGTAACAACTGGGTCATGGTGATAGCACAAACACCCTGACTTAAGATGGTCATCACGTCCTGTCCCAAAAGATACCACAAGTTTCCCCGCAGACAAGTGGTCCCCACCACGGGTCCCACCCATGTGCACGAACATGTCGTCTCACTAATGACAGTCCCCACAGTCCAACACATGTCTTTTCTAGTGTGATTTTTACTAACTCACACACAACCAGAGAAACATCCCAGAAGGTCCCCCATCCTGACCACTACTCTAGGACATGCAGGATTAACTTTGGACTTCTAATCAGGCAGGCTCCTGAAAAAGAAGTTTCCCCTTGTTTAAATGAATAATATCATTTAGTCAATTAACCCATTATCATTTTGGGTTGTTACATTTACCCCCCCCCCCCTAGAAAAAATGTCCTCATTGTGGGCCACACCATGGGTCCCACCCACCTGCCCGAACAGGTAATTTGACTAATGACAGTCTCCTTATTCCAACACATTTCCTTTACAGTGTGTTTTTTCCACGCTCACACACACCCTGACAAATTTCCTAGAAGGTCACCCATCTTAACCACTACTCCCAGCAAAACACGCTTAACTCTGGAGTTTTGATCAGGGAGGCTCACGAAAAAGATGTTTCACCTTCTTTACATGAGTCATATCATTTATCCATTTAAATCTTTATCATTTTGGGGTGTTACAATCACCCCCCCCCCCCAATTAGATCACAATGTCCTCATTGTGGGCCTCATCATGGGTCCCACCCACATGCCCGAATAGGTCATCTGACTAATGACTGTCTCCATAGGCCAACACATATCTTTTACAGTGTGCTTTTTCATCACTCACACACACCATGAGAAACTTTCCAGAAGGTCACCCATCATGACCACTACTCCAGGACAAGCATGCATAACTTTGATGTTCTGATTAGGCATGCTCCCAAAAAAAATTCACCTTGTTGAAATGAGTCATATCATTTATCCATTTAACCATTTATCATTTTGGGCTGTTACAATCACCCCCTAGTTAGAGCACAATTTCCCTATCATGGGTCCCACCCAAGTGCCCGAACAAGTCAGCTGACTAATGACAATATCCACAGGACAACACATGTAATTTCCAATGTCATTTTCCCTCGCTCACACACACCCTGAGAAACATCCCAGAAGGTCTCCCATCATGAAAACTACTCCAGGCCAATCATGATTAACTTTGGAGTTCTGGTCAGGAAGGCTTATGAAATAGAAGTTTCACCTTGTTGACATGAGTCATATCATTTAACCATTTTACCCATTATCATTTTGGGGTGTTACAATCATCCACCCCTTGCGCACAATGTCCTCATTGTGTGACCTACATCTCACCCCAGGCAGTGCACTACACTTATGTATGGGTACCACTTCTGATACAAAATATAACAACTAGGTCTCGGTGATAGGGCATACACCCCTCCTCAACATGGTCATCAGGTCCTGGCCCGGAAGGTACCACTAGTTGCCTCGCAGACATGTGGTCCCCACCATGGGTCCCACCCACATTGTGGGACCTAAAAATAAACCCAAGCGGTGCACTACAATTAAGGTTGGGTACCACTTCTGATTCCAAATTTAACAAAATGGTCCCTTTGATAGCACAAACACCCCACCTTAACATGGCCGACAGGTCCTGACCCGCAAGGTACCACCAGTTTCCCCGCAGACAAGTGGTCCCTACATCTAATAACAAATTTGACAAATGGGTCCTAATGATATCACATACACCCCGCCTTAACATGGTCGTTAGGGCCTGGCCCGCAAGGTACCACCAGTTTCCCTGCAGACATATGGTCCCCACCATGGGTCCAACCCACGTTGTGGAACCTACATCTCAACCCAGGAAATGCACTGCACTTAAGGCTGGGTACCACATATGATACCAAATTTAACAACAAGGTCTAGATGATAGCACAGAAACCCCATCTTCACATGGTCATCAGGTCCTGGCCCGCAAGGTACCACCAGTTTCCCTACAGGTAAGTGGTCCCCACCAGGGGTCCTACCCATGTGCCTGAATGGGTCATCTGACTAATGACCGTCCCCAAATGCCAACACATGTCCTTTCTAGTATGCTTTGTCCCCAATCACAGACACCATGAGAAACTCCCTTGAAGGTCAACCATCCTGATCACTACTCTAGGACAAGCACGCATAACTGTAGAGTTCTAATCTAGAGGCATTTGAAAAGGAGGGTGCACCTTGTAGACATGAGTCATATCATTTATCTATTTAACAATTTATCATTTTCGGTTGTTACAATAATCATGTATATAATAAATTGATTCAAAACTAATATTTATTCATATTAATAATATTTAGCTCAACCATTTCATACCCACCTTTCCAATGGCAATGTGATAACCATCCCATCGTATTTTAATAGTATATTGTGGTTTTTTTAACATTGATTCACTTGTAGAACACATTTTTTGTGAAATTAAATTTAACGTAGATGAATAATCAAGAAACCTATGGGAGTTACATTCTAACACATTTAAAAATAATTTATCACTTGAAATTAATCAATATAATTCAAAAAAAGAGAGGATATGTTTCGTTTATAACATCCTTAGTTTCCCATGTTTCTTCTTTGATTTTTTAATCTCTCATGAGATCATAAACTATGTAAGTATTCTTGTTCCATATAAAAATATCTCTACAATAAAAAATTATTATAAGTTTCTTTTTCAAAAAATGATCATGTTTAAGGGGTCTAACACATTAGTTCAGTATATTTGATTGATATTTCATGTGTAACATTAGGATTGGTACATGGTACAAATCATGAACATAATAGATGATTTGATTAAGTCACAAGAGATATGATTCCATTTCTTCATGATTTGGAAATGAAAATTGACTATGTACCAAGGGAATATATTTAACATATTAAAAAATATCATTACCTTTTTTTAGGGATAAATTTAAATAAAACCTTTATCATAAACATTAAATTATTAATAACACTTATGATTGATACCACGACTTTTATATAAACTTTTAGAAACCCTAATGTGATATTAAATGGACGTAGAATTTTCTATCATTTACATAACTTCATCAGGTCATTATATCATTAATCTTATAATAACTAATATATATGATGGATTTATAAACTAAGGGACCATCTAAATTTTTGATTGAATGTTATTGTGTTCAAAAAATCAACAATATGGTGGTATTGATCCGAAAAATTGAAATCCATTGAAAAATCACTAAAATATTCCATAGGGAATGAATTATTCTCTTAGAATCATCTTTTCAGTGTGGATGAATCATATTGGTCAAATTCAATGTTGTATCCAGATCCCAATAAAACCATCATCCTAAAAATTGAGGTAAATATCTAACCCATATTAGATACAAACGAATCTGGTACTGCATATAACCATTCCCCATTATTTAAAATTCATTCTGGAAGGAAAATCCCAATATAAATATTCTCTAACAGTAATGATATATGATTAAATTCTTAGGAAATTGAATATAAAACATATATAATTATTACCTTTAACTTTTTAGGACATTTGACGAAATAATCAAAGGAGATTCTTTATCATTTACATTTTGGTATGGGTAACAGTTTTAACATCCTTATAGACTTCTATATCATATGCATTAATTAATGACATACAATGAACCAATATTCATACTCTTCAATATACCTATTCAGGATATCCCACTTGAAATATTCATTCAGGTAACAATAAATCTTTTTTATTCAAGGATGAATATTGAATATTGAATTGTGTCACTCATCCAATAGATCATTCATCAAATCTATTAAGGATGAAACACATACACATTTCATGAAAAAGATCTTCTCATCACAATATAGGTTAATTTATAGAATATATATCACGTTTTTTTTTGTATCTCTGCATCTTTTTATTCACCTATTAAATCATCACTTTAATATGTTGCTGAAAATCATTTGAGAAAGATAATATTTCTCCCCTTCCAACATGATTTCAAAATTTATCCAATGAAAATGATGAAATATTATGAATTTGTTAATACTCATCACAGTTATTCTATTATTTTCATTTCATCATAGAGCTTCTCTTTAATTGTTCTCCTTCCACTTGTGCTAATCTATTAAGTAGTCTTAATTATTAATCATGTTCATCCATAATATCTACTTCATATTCAAATATTTCTATGTAAATATATAATTTCCACATTTATAACTAGTTTATAGATGAAACCATTCACTATAATGATAATGTTTCCATACTTTTAGTTCTAATATAACCACATCTAATATCATATAATGAGTCAAGAATTTTTTTAATGAACTATCTATTTTCATGATGCATAAGTTATCGCCATATGATTCATCATGTGAATGCATCCTAGTAACCTATTGGGAGATTAACTATATATTACAAACCCTTTTCCACTATAAGGTTCTATGAGGACATGTAAACTAACCATCCATATCTTCATATCCTTGAAGATATCCTAACATTCATCATTTCAATGGAAAGTATAACCTTTAAACAAAAAAGTGTTTTCTATATTAGGAATCTAGATAATTTCTCCACAAAGAATTGATAATTTCTAAACCAAAAAAATGAAGATCTTTATCATCGTGGTTGCTCTACTCCAATGTTCAATAACATATATCATTACAGAATGTTCTGATACACCCTCATATTATAATATATAACCCAATAATGATTTTTTTCAAATTAAAATTCTCCCATGTTAAATTTTTGAAAATATATTCTCCCTCATCTATGTCATTGGAAAAATTCAGTAATCAATTTTATGGAAATACTTTCATGGTTAATATATGTGAATATATTGTATTATAATATCCAAAAACAAATCAAGTAAACATCAAAATACACTATTCATTAAATCAATGAAAACATCGATGGAATTTTTAAGAAAAAATGTAATTAAAATAAATTAATAAATTCCATACCATGTACCTCATGTCATATAGGGTACAGACTAATTTCTGACACTAAATTGATTGAATATAAAAATAATAATAAATACTTGGAATTTATTTTTCCCTATAGAGATTATCAAACTAGTCACTAATATGGTGTAGAGGGAAGTTTTTATTTTTAATGAATCTATTTTATTCTCAATAATAAATATAGAGTGTTAGTTATCAAACTTTATTTTTGTCAAAATATACTACTGAACAATATGTTGAAAATATAGGACCAATGATTACCTTTTTATGAATATCTTATTGTTTCTTCTTTAATAAGTGAATCATATTTTGGGAAATTATATATGGAATATTTAAAATATTTTTGGGGATGGATAAGATATAAATTGATAACTAAACATCATTATTCTAGTTTTGGTTAAGAAATTCACCTACAAATACATTCAACAATCCCACAAAATAGGAATATGATTGACATTGTTTTTGTGGATGTCTCTTCTACTCAACACAATATGCAATCATCTCATTATTCACATACATTTATCATTATTAATCACCCTAACTATTAGGATCACTAATCCTTATATGGATAAACAAATAGTATGAGGAAATATAATATAAATTGTTTAAAAAAATTATTCCTTTTATCCTAATTAAAAATTCATTAAAGTCCATTCCCCTGTAATTTCATCATGCGACATCTTCATTAGGGAATACTGGAAGGATCAAGAACTTCTTTATTTATTCACACTTATGGCTCACCTAATTATTAAATTTACTCAATAAATGTATATTAATGTTATTTAATATTTATAGATATATTATTTTAATCATAAATTTGAATTTATAAATATTTTACAGTATCAAAAACCTCATCATCATTATGTGATATCATGGATGTAGGTTATTCTATTTATGAATGGTTAATGAATAAATATCCTATGTACTGTGTATTTCAAAATCATACTCATCTCAATGGTTCATTATGTCATTCAAAAATGGGGATTGGAAATCAATTTTTATATATTTTATGTAGACTAAAATGTCCTAAATTCTAAAATAGTGAAGGACGACTGATAGTTTTAACTGAGGTAGATGATTCCACAAATTAATCATACAAAAATCACTTATGATATCAAATAAAAATAACTATTTTCCTACCATTTTATATGTAATTAATACTCATCCATTTTAGTCTAACATTGTATCAAACATCTATTGTGTTCATAAATATATTGATCCATGTTCTATTGGTTTCATATATATAATTACCACATTGTCCACTCCTAGAACCACATTATTCCAATGGGATAATGGGGCCAATCCTCACATGAATAGGCCGTCCTGGACAACCTATGACTCTCTCACATGTGTTTGATTATTCATGTTATATGAATATACCCAAACACAAAGATTCATAATGACATACCCTTGTCGGGAGTAACATCCACATGCTATGATGTTTCTTAGTGAGTAGGATGTCCCATGTGATTGATGGATCTTCCCATAATGAATTAGTCAAATCTAGTTCTCTTTTACTATGTTGGCGATATATTTTTACAAAAATAAAAAACCGTTTTATTTTCAATAAAATTTTTAACAAAATATACTCAAAATTATTACGAAACTTTTTCCGGATAAAAATAACTATATTTTTCATGGAATTCATAAAATAACTCCTCCTAAAAAAATGGAATTATGCATATCCTTCCTTAAATTCTTCTCTTTGTATCCTTATTAAAAATGGATTAATCATCATGTTATTTATTTAATTGTAATTAATATTTTATATTGAAATTTATGATCATAATGATAATCATCACATTTATAAGGACAAATATTCATTCATAAAATCCAATACCCATAAATTAATCTATAATTATTTTACAAAAATCACCCCTTTATACAACAAAACATATCAAAGCATTAAAAAAATGATAAACATTGGCCCAAAAATCTCCCCCATTTAATTATTATCAATATCACATCACATGCTAAAAGGTCATTATGTGTTTCTTAATCATTCTCCCCTTTTTAAAAATCAAATATTGTAAAAGTAAGGGGATATTCACAACCCATAATCGAGGAATAATATTTTTTCCTCCATAAAAACTTATTTCGTAAAAACTTCCAAGATATTGATATTATAACATTGTTCACATAGATATGAAACAATAGTTAATAAAGAGTATATAATTTATGTGATATCCTAATGTAGAATAAAATGGATAAATAAACAAGTTTATCTATGAAATTCATAAATAACCATACACATGAGTTCGTTTTTAGAAAATTCTAAATTTCCTGATTTTGGATATTATGATAAGTTATAAAAAATGATACACACACATAAAAATGCATAAAAAATTACATGTATATGGAAATAAGACAAAATTTGTCTCATTTTTCATCAATATATCACATTATATTGATTTTCAAAACAATATAATTGACGAAAAGGAAGATATATTTATTATCATACCTCATTTCTCATGTGAAATACCCCTTCACTGATGTACTCAACTTTTATATCATAGTGACTCTCAATTCAATGAATGTCCAAGAAATAACTTATCATAATTACTATATAGATGTGATAAGATCACCCATCTCCTTGAATTCCATAAATGTTATCTCAAAATACATAAAATAATTTCTATCATTGACATAACTAAATTTGTCCCATTATAAAAATTTAGGGATAATGGGTTCTCTCATTCTATGAAATTCTATTCTTCCAATTTCAACGAATCCTTTTTATAAATCTCTTTTTCCATTTATGTAATACATGTACTTTATTATTTAGCTTCATTATCATTTTTCATGAATACCTCCCAATGTTTATGTTAATATCACTAATTTTTTTGGTCCAGGACTGGTTTATTCCCATCATTCATAATTTTATCCATCTATTTTAATGTTTCCTATTCTTAGAGTATTTATTTATTTCATTGATTTTTAAGAGATTTTTTGTCAGCAGTTTCCTTTTTTTTACTACTCAATACACCTTCTTGAATCTTTTATACTATTTCTTACAGTCTATAGGGTTATCTTATCTATTTTTTAACACCCCATTTCTTTTGGAATTATTTAATTTCATGGAATTGAAATTTTAATCCAATAATATAAATCTTCTTACCCAAACATCAATTAGATAATATAAGAGCATATGGATCTCCTTTACTTATTTTATTGTATAGTATATTAAAATTTCATATTTTCTTATCCTTATTATTTCTGTGTGAAACCACCCTTCTTTTGGATACATATTATAAAAGAACTCAAAAATCATATTTTCACATCGACAATTAATGAGATGGGTTTATGTGAAATTCTTATCATCGGCACTTACTAATAATTTTTTAAATGTATTTTAATTTGAAAAAAAATTAATGTTTAATAACTATTCTTGTTTAATGGTATCCTTCATTATGTATTTCAAAATTTTCGTACAGGATAAACTAAATCCCTTATTTACAAAAATTGAGTCCTCCTAGAATCCCTAGTATGAATGTATAATTGTGTTGAAATATCAATTTTTTCAGAAATAAAAAACATTCCACATTGTTTTGAAACATGAATCATCAAAATAAACTCAAATATAAACTCATCAGGTCGATAGTGTTAATTTCATATTCAATTGATATTAGAGCATCTTCCCAATCCTCCCTTATTTTCATTATTTTTTAAATGTAATTTATTAACTATATATTTATCTTAAATAATTAATTTATTATAAAAAATTTCACAAATACAATAATTTTTATCTCTTATTCATTATGAATATTGGATTAGCCCTTGATTTTTCTATATCTACGAGAGGGGATTAATTTTTAAACATCTAACTTAGATTGTCCAATAATTACACAACTACTTCATCTAGATATACATTATCTAAATGAAGCACCTTGATAGTCTTGATCATAAAAATTTCAACATATTTGGAAATTATTTTAATTGGTTCATTGAATACATATTGAATATCACTATGTGATTAATTATCATCATAACAGTATAATTATTTATTACAATATTCTTAATAAAAATATTAATTACTAGTTATACTAGTCTGATTACATTTAGTTTCTTTTTTTTCCATTAATAAAACAATTCTTCTTCAATATCCTTGACTCTATTTTTTCCTCTTATTTAGAGTTCGTGTAGAAACACCAAGATGTTTATCCTCAGGACTAACCAATTTTTTCTCACTTTAAGGAACTCATTACCTTCCTAAAATATAAATACAATAAAATATATTAAAAAATAAGGGGAAAATTTATATATTATCGTTAATCTAAAAAAATACCAATTTTATAATCGATGGACTGTAAATGTACCACTGGTGGGGGGTGAATTATTTTAACAATGATTTCATGAAATTTTACACTTTATAATTCATCCTATAGAAATATTTTATAATATATATGTACTCAATATAATATCTCAATTGTACATAATTTTTACTTGTAGAATGAGAGTTTGAATTACATTGTATTTATAATATTATTCATAAAAATAATACTCCTTGACATGTAGTTTTTACCCCATAATGGTTTCATAAATATTGTAAAAAGTTAAAACAACATGCCTATCATAGTATCCACCTTTCCCTATTTTATACATCATATAATTAGCTATGACCAGTCTATTTCCGGACCCCATAAAAAGATATTTTCACATATTCATGTAATGATATAGTTATTGAAATAAATTCGTATTTAGATAGAACTACTCTATACAAATTCTACATTCCCCTTACCTGTTTAAAATTTGTAATGGTCTTCAACAACTACATGATGTCGGTCTGTTCTCCTTGAAAAAATTCTCCAATATTGAATGATATGATTCAACTATTACTCCAATACATGGTTACACATGTTTCATCTTCTTCACAATCTATTATATTTCAACACGTTATTCAATAAATAGGTGAATAATGTTATGAAAATTATGTTGAAATTATCCATATAAAATCATCATCACAATCATAAAAAAATTTATGAACACAAAAATAATTTATGAACACAAAAAAAAATTTGAAGGGGATATGTATATTATTATTTTAATTAGATCTGTTTATATATAAAAAAATTATTTTTCTCATTCAATGTATGAATAACCAAAAACAATTAGGTAATATATTATCACATATAAACACCCCATTTAAAATATCATTTTTCATTTTATTCATATAACATGTACCAAATTTTAAATAACCTAGGGATTGTGGTTATATTCTTCTCTGTGTAGTTCAAATCTCTTAAACTAAATATAGTTTGCATGCATCACATTAGACACAAAGCATCATTAACTATATCTCTCAAGGTATCAGTCCATTCATACGTAAAATATATATAATGATAACATGAATCATTTATCTAATAAATTTAGTATAATCAAAATGAATTTAATCATCATTTAAAATGTTTGCAATATGTGGAAGAAATTATTTCATCTTGTTGAATCTAAATTCTAAAAATCAGAATAGGATATCTGAATTATTTATTCATACACATTTGAATATAACCGTATTAATCAACTAAAACATTTAATTTATATTCATTCATGTGAATCAATATAACCATATTATTTGAATAAAACCTGTGAATTTATCAAGATTTTTCATCTCCTGAAGACTCAACTTCATTTGGTGATATCACTAATCAGTGTTATTTGATTAATGTGTGGTTGATTCATGAATACCATATAAACTATGTAATTAAACCATTTCCAGATTTCATCAATTTAACATGATAATATAAAATTAGGATGAGATATTGAATCTGATTTGATGGATGTTGTCATGCCCCGACCCGTACCCGGGCTCGAGCCGCAACTACCCCAAGCCTGCCTCCATAGGCCAGGGGCTAGCGACTAGCGCAGAAGGAACAACAAACTCGGGGAGGCCTCTTCCTAAGAACATGTACACACACACGCTGCTAACTCAACGAAAAAGTGCAGAGAAAAAGAAGAAATAATGGTTCCACATTACTACAAAAAGGGAACCAAACAAAAAATGCATCGACCTCAAACAGTACAAGTACAAGGAATGTAAATCTGAAAGGTAAAGGGGAAAAATACACACCCAACTAGAAAAAAATGCCACAACCTGGCAACAAGTGAAAATATAAAACAACTGGAAGAGTCCCACTCCTAAATCCCAAGCTACGACTACCGCACGCGGTCCAAGTACCATGTATCCCGAAGCTCCTCTCATGTCACGATCAACCTGTTCGTCATCTGCAAGGGCACGCCCAATGCAGTCAAAGCGCAAGAAGGGATGAGTATAAGAATACTCAGTAGGATGCCCCGAAGGCTCAAGGGACAATAAAAGATGTACTGAAGAGGAGAGCAGTAAGAGAGAATAAGGTACAACAAGAGTGAACAAAAAGAGTACAGCTCCACCCAATAATATATATGATTGCTCAATGACACCCAAATGATAGAGTATGGCAATAATTATCTCACAGCTAACACCAGGTATATTCCCATACATATACCCAGGGCAACCAAATATACTTGTTACCCAGGCCTGTTGTCTAGAGACAAGTTACACAACTACAGAACCACAATAGGGATCTGGTTCATTGATTTCCATGAAGTACTCAAAACAGGGAGAACACACTCCTAGGTCTGAAGAGAAAGACACAAATCACTTGTTATGGGAGAACTCAGTCAACAAGTTCTTAAGAATACAATTTTCAGATGAGGATCACAGCCAATAGCTACAGAGTGATTCCAAAAACTATGTCTGAACTAATTCGCTAATCAGAGGATCGACGCCCGGGTAATGTTGGTCACGTCGATACCAAGAACTCTACCTAGGGTACTAGGAATGAATAGAGCATCCAGCTCCAATTCTCATAGAGGGGATTACAAAAACTATCTTTAGGAAGTCCTGCAGAAGGGGTTATACTCTTGTACATAGGAAATGATATGAAAAAACTTTAGGGGAAAGACCAAGGGTACGAAACCTAAGAAAGCTAGTCCATGTCACAGATGACAAATGGCTCAAGCCATGTAAAACAAGTTACACGGCGTGTAGTATGATCACACACCGTGTTCCATGACTCAGGGTACTACCAGTGTAATCAGAACAGAAGATGACCCATGCAACTGGCCTATTATGGCCGTGTAGTGGAGTATCGACTCCAAAGATAGGGAAACCATCTTAGAGGAAAATGAACCCGCACTCATGAGGTGGGGAGTCCCATCTATACTAGAGCAGAGGGGTAAGGAATACATGTTCCTTGAGTCATCAAGGGAGTATTCATCCTAACTCCCACTAAAAGAAACACCATGTTTCTACTCCTCATGTTATCAGTCATACCTCAACCGCCATGAAGTTCCCCAAGGGAGCAACTTGAGGGACCGCCATGTCATAGGGGGTTCCAACATGATAGAAGGTGCGTCAATCGGACTCCAACTCTGTAAGTTATAGGCATTTTATTATCAAGGGCCCAGTTGGATTCATGCTAGATCCATCCTGGTCGTACTTCAAACGAAACTGGCTAACCAAACCGGTCACACCACTGCGATCCATATGAAAAAACACATGATATGGACTACAAATTGGTCCAAAACGGATGGCTGGTGAAAAAGTTTCGTTTCACCACAACATGCACGAACCGGGCCTCGTGGGGCTCACACCTTGACCTCGACTTGAATATCTATAACATTTATTCAAACATTCTTCTTGATATCAGGGTCGCAACATCGTAGACAGTTTGTCATTCCGACATCATATGAGAGAGATATGTCAGATACAAGATCTATTAATAATTATGTTATTATTATTATTCGGTGTTTCAAGGGCCCGAGCCAAAAACCAGAATTTAGTATCCAACATTAGAATTGAATCGAATTTATTAATGATCGAATTATATCTCTACTAAAGGAAAGCCAATCGGACGTCACACACATGAGTTATGGCGGGTTGATGATTTAATATTATTATTAAATCTATTATTTCCGAAGCATTTCGGGAACCCGATCCGAAAACCGAAAAAGACATACAATATTAGGCTCATAATTTCCATCTAAATGTAAGGTTCTCACTGCCACTGATGGTTCATGAAACCGAGGTCGCACGAATAAGACACTGTCAAAATACGGTTTTCCCAACGAAAATAATAACAACATTATTATATTATTATTATTTTTAATTTAATTTAATTTCTTAAATTAACTCATCCAAAACATCCATGCATCAATGAGAATCCCCATGCAGCACGCCCCAAACCTTCTTTCCTTTATAGTTATATTTTTATTTCCATTATTATTTCATCACCTTAATCTCTCTCTCCAATCTCATTTGAGATTCACTGAGCACCAGTTCCACATAGTGCCTCCCAATTTTTTTCATATATTCATTTTTATTTTTATTTTTATTTATCAAACCTATTTCTATCTCCAATATATTACTTCATTCATGGTTTTGTTCTCCCAATTAGTGCCCCAATCACCCGACCTCCTTCCACATGGCAAGAACTGATGCTCCCTTCGGGTGCCCGCACCGCTGCGCCTCCATCCTGCCATGTCATTGCGCCTCCTACCCGACACACTGACTGATGCCACCATGGCATGCCATGCCTGAACCGCACATCACCGGGAATGTCACTTGCACCGCCGCTGGCCACCTCGCCTAACCTGCACCAGCTGAAACCCTCGTCGGACCCGCGCCACGAGATCCTTCTGCATTCCATTCTTGGTTCGATTTAACTCGAAAAATGATATGAAAGTAGTTCTGTGATCCTTGGGTCGAGACCTTCACATTCGTATGCCGCGCTCAACAAAGCATTGAGTTTCCACCACGCTTAATTATTTGTCCTACCAAAGAACACGCATAGAATGAAACAAAAAAGACATGGTATATGAGCGGATCGATGGTCGTGTTAGTTTGACCATCATTTTTTTAGAATCAAGAACATGGGGAATAGAAAATTAAATATTTATCATGATTCAAGAATAAGAAGAAAATTTATTCAATCAATTTTTTAATGATCCGAGAATTAATTTATTTAATTCGCATTCATCATGAGAAATTAAACTGAGGTAAGGAATCCACAAAGATAAACCCTACATCAGGTTTGGAATTATTGTTGGAGAAGATCGCATTTATCAATATTTTTTCTCCATTGACGAGGATCACACTTTCACAATGATGAGAAGAAGATGTTGCGTTCATCCCTCTTCAATTCGCAAGGATCCATGACTTCATCGTCGTTCGTCAATGGAGAGGAGAGGAGAGGATAGGAGGGGAGGGTTTACCGTGGATGGCCAAAATGAATTATGAGACCAACCCCCTCTAGACAAAGAATTTATAACCTCTCTCTAGGTTAAAAGAAACAAATTAAATAACTAAATAAAAAATTATTTAATTATTTAATTATTCTCCCGTGATGGCGCATATGTCAAGAACCTGATGCAGACAAAGGTTATACCTTTCTTAGGGTAAAACCTACGCTATGAACTAATCAGTGATCTCATATTTTTTATCCGAGTTTTTGTTTGAGAGATATTCAGGCTTAAGCTATTAAATAAATAATTTATTTATTTAATTTATCCATTTAATACACTGCTAACGAGCGAAGGGTCTGAACATTCTGCGCTGACTTATATTATGTCGTGCCTAGGGGAAACACCACATTTCAGACCCAAATGTGGTTTTAGATTTCTAATATGATCAACCATTTAAGATATATCCCATTTTATTTAGTCATCCACGCGTGGGTAATATGAAAACACTTAACATTTTTATAAAATTAAACACGGGCACACCGGGCCTCGGAATTTCATGTCGTCTCAGCCCCCAGCCCAATAAATATTCATTGAAATATTTCAAAGTCTTATTAGGCCAAAAATTGGGTCTATACAACATTACCTCCTTAAATCTTTTCATCCTCAAAAAGAAAATCCAGGAAATCACTCGGGATACCGAGCTTACACTTAGCTCTCCCACTCCTAGGGAAACCTATATGTTGCATTTCTGCCAAGGAATATGGACCAAAGGGGTGGTCCACACTCATAAGGATTTCTTCAGTTGATTCCGTGTGTAGGAACACACACACATCTCCTCCTTTGTGACATGAGTAAGGCGTCGTATACCCACTCCAACTATTTGGGATAAGGTAAGGCGGTATGCAACCTTGCCATCTCCTTAGACAGTCTCGAACGACCTGATAGAACTTGGGGGAAAGTTTTCCTCCTCGACCGAACCTCTACATCACATGTCAAAACTGGAATCACTATTTGTCACTAGGAAGAAGTATTGTGATTCCCTCCTTCATAATATCTATATGGTGAAACACTTAAGGATATATCTGGTCACACAGGATTTCACAGTCGATGATTCGCAACAGGGACTCTCTTAAATTCTTGATAAGCGAAGGATTCAACACCATCGACTAAAGAAAATTTGTGCCCTCATGTTCCACTAGGGTCGGCTGTAGGGAAGTTAACTAGTCTGAAACTTCCTGCAACAGGTGAGTCTGGGACTTCCCGCACTTCTTCCTAATGGAATCTGTTACATTACTGCACCATGATTACTCAATTCCGCAAGATTGATCAACTGTTCTTTCACTGTGGTGCCTATGTCCCATATGATCATGTGCCTGCGACTGGTCAGGATAAGATCACCTACATTGAGATCACATCGTCTGATGTCTTCTAGCTACTATATACGTCTCATCTCTATTGCTCACACTATCACAACCAGCTGTATGGCGTGACAGGAATCTCTATCATAAGTGCTTACTCCAGCACCTCAACATAGATGGGGATTCACAAGGGAAATATGATAGCATAGATCTCCATACATATTCCCTGCTCGAACATCTATTTTCAGAAACTACCATTATAGACTAGTGGACCACAGATTCTAGCCAAACCTTTACTATTTGAGGGTCTGGATTACTGCGGAACCTCAGTGGTATATGGTGCTGGAACTCACGAAGTGTACTCAACCTGCACACATCCTCAGCCTGATAAGTTGGGGTTGTCTTCTTCTCAACAGGTAGGGGTGTTGTTACCAGCCCACCTAGAGAAATGGGTTCGCATGATGGGTCCTGAATTGAGCTCTCGTCACTCATAGAACTGTCGCCACGAACCATAGCTATTATCTTAGATGATGGTCATCACAGAGACATCCTGAATGTTATCAATGAGTACCGTGCTCAGATGAGCATATCTATATATATCAACAACGATGGGGATATAACTTCAGAAGTACAGTCAAAGACTCAATCCTATATGATACATGTACCAATGTTCCCTACAATAGGTGTCTCAGAGTGGCGAGTCGACAAGCGGGTAATCCGGGTCCTCGTGAATGGATACATCTGCCACCCGCACCAACACTGGACTCCCTGGCCTAAGGGATGCTCTCAAGACACATCGACATTGTTACCATAAACCCAACCAAGACCATTTTAGGGAAATGTCCGAACAAAATCCCAAGGGTCCAACCACCTTTCATGCCACTTTATCACGACCCGAACCGTATCAAGGCTTGAGTCGCAACTACCCAATGCCCGCCTCCATAGGCCAGGGGATGGCGACTAGAGCTGAAGGCACACCAAACTCAGTGAGGACTTTGCCTATGAACCTATACACACACACCTAGATAACTAAATTAAAAAGTTCATAAAAAGGAAGAAATCATGGTTACACACTACTATAAAAATGGAACCAAACAAAAAATTCATCGAACTCTAACAGTACAAGTACAAGGAAAGTAAAGCTGAAAGGGAAAGGGGAAAAAATACAAACCCAACTAGAAAAAAACACACAACCTAGCAATATGTGAAAAAGTAAAATAGCAGGAAGATTACCACACTTCAATCCCAATAAACGACCACTACATGTGGCCCAAGCACCCCGTATCCCAAAGCTCCTCTGACGTCATGATCAACCAGTTTTTCATCTTCAAGGGCACGCCAAATGCGAGCAAAGCCCAAGCAGGGGTGAGTATAAGAATACTGAGTAGGATTCCCTGATGTATCGAGGGAGAAATAAGAGACGTACTTAAGGGAGAGCAGTAAGAGAAAACAAGGTACAACTAGAGTGAACAAAAAGAGTACAAATCCACCCAATAATATATATGATCGCTCAAAGAATCCCAAACTATAGAGTAAGGGGATCATTATCTCACAGCTCACACCAGTTATATGCCCATAAATATACTCAGGGCAACCATATATACTCGTAACCTTGACCTGTAGTCTAGAGACAAGTTACACAACTACATACCCACACTAGGGATCCAGTTCAAATATTTCCATGAAGTACTCGTAACAGGGAGAACACACTCTTAAGTCTGAAGAAAGAGACACGAAGGACTCGTTCTGGGAGAACTCACCCCACATGTTATTAATAATATGATGTTCAGATGAGGATCACAACCAATAGCTATGGATTGATTCCAACAACTCAGTCAGAACTAATCCTCTAAGAAGAGGATCGACGCCCAGGTTAAGTTGGTCACATCGATACCAAGAACTATACCTAGGGTACCAGGAAGGAATAGAGGATCCAGCTCCACGTCTCACAGAGGGTATTCCAACAACTCTATTCAGGAATTCCTACTGAAGGGATCATGCTCCTGCATATAAGAAATGATACCAAAAACCATCAGAGGAAAGAACAAGGTTATGAACCCTAAGAAATCTAGTCCAAGTCACAGAAGACAAATGGTTCAAGCCACGTAAAACAAGTTACACAACGTGTAGTAGGATCGCACACCGTGTTCCTTGACTCCGGGTACTGCTCATGTAATAGGAACACAAGGTGACCCATGCAACCGGATTGTCTGGCCTTGTGGTGGATTATCGACTCCAAAGATAGGGAAACCATCTCATAGGAAAACGAACCCACACTAATGAGGTGAGGAGTCTCGTCTCTACTAGAGAATATGAGTAAGGAAAACATGCCCATTGAGTCATCAAGGGAGTAGTCATCCTAACACTCACTAAAAGAAACACCCTAGTTCTGATCCTCAGGTTATCAGTCATACCTCAACCACCACAAAGTTCCACAAGGGAGAAAACTAAAGGACAACCATGTCATGGGGGTTCCAACACGACAGATGGTGTGTCAATCATACGCCTAGTCTGTAAGTTATAGGAATTTTATTACTGAGGGCCCGGTTGAATTCATGCTCGATCCATCCTAGTCATACTTCAAACAAAACCGGTTAACCAAACCTGTCACACCATTGTGATCCCTATGAAAAAACACACAAGATGGACTACCCATTGGTCCAAAACAGATAGCTGGTGAAAAAGTTTCGTTTCACCACAACATGGGTGAACCGGGCCTCATGGGGCCTACACCTTGACCATGACTTTAATATCTAAAACCGTTCTTCGAACATTCAACTTGGTTTTAGGGTCACAACGTCGCAGACGGTTTGTCATTCCGACACCGTATGAGAGAGATATGTCAGATACAATATCTCGTAATAAAAATGTTATTATTATTATTCGGTGTTTCGTGGGCCCGCGCCACGAACCAGAATTTAGTATCAAACATTAGACCTGAATAGACCGTTTTAATGATAGGATTACATCTCCACTGATGTCAAGCCATTCAGACGTGGCACACATGAGTTATGGCGGGTCTATGATTTCATAATAATATTAAATCTATAATTTCCCGAGAATTTCATGTACCCATTCCAAAAACCCGAAAAATACATCCAATATTGGGCTCATAATTTCCATATCACTATAAGGGTCTCACTACCGCTGACGGTTCGTCAAACGAAGGTCGCATGAAGAAGATATCGTTAAAATATAGTTTTCCCAATGAAAATAACAACAACATTATTATATTATTATTATTATTAATATAATTTAATTTCTTAAATTACCTCATCCAAAACATCCACGCACCAAAGCGCCTCCCCATGCGGCACGCCCCAAATCTCCTTACCTTTATCGTTATATTTTTATTTCCTTTATAATTTCATCGCCTTAATCTCTCTCTCCAATCCCATTTGAGATTCACTGCACACTCGTTCAACATAGCGTCTCCCACTTCTTTTTTTCTAATATTAATATTTCTTTTATTTTTTATTTCTCAAACCTATTTCTATCTCTAATTTATTACTTAATTCACGGTTTTCTTCTCCCAATGAGCACCCCAATCACCCTGCCTCCTTCCACACGGCTAGAACCGCCGCTACCTTTGGCTGCCTACGCTGCTGCGCCTCCAGCCCGCTATGCTGCTGCGCCTACAACCCGATGCACCGCCCGATGCCTCCTTGGTCTGCCCTGCCTGAACCGCACACTACCGGGCCGGTCACCTTCACCACCACTGGCCACTTCGCCTAACCCGCACTAGCCGAAACCTTCGTCAGACCCGCTCCATAGGATCCTTCTGCATTCCATTCCGGGGTCTATTTAACTCAGAAAAAAAGTGGCGAAAGTAGATCAGTGATCCTTGGGTCGAGACCTTCGCGTTCGTATTCCGCCCTCAATGAAGCATTGAGTTTCCAGTGAGCTTAATGATTTGGCATGCCAAATAATGCACATATAATGATATAGAAAAGACATGGTATATGAGCGGATCATTGGTCATGTTAGTTTGACCATAGTTTTTTTAGAATCATGAATATGGGTAATGGACAATTAAATATTTATCATGATTCAAGACCAAGATTAAAATTTATTCAATCAATTGTTTATCGACCTGCGAACTAATTTATTTAATTTGCGTTCATAATGAGAAATTAATCCGAGGTATGGAATACATAATGATAAATCCTACCTTAGGTGTGGATCGATTGTTGTAGAAGATCACATTCATCAAGAGACGTTCTCTGTTGACGAGGGTCACACTTGCACAATGATTATAAGAAGATTTTGCATTCATCGCTCTTCTATTCGCCTGGATCCAAGACTTCATCGATATTCGTCAACAAAGAGGAGAGGAGAGGAGATGAGGGAATGGTTTACCGTGGTTGGCCAAAATAAATTATGAGGCCAACCCCCTATAAACAATGAATTTATAACCTCTCTCTAGGTTAAACGAAATAAATTAAATAACTAAATAACCAATTATTTAATTATTTAATTATTCTCTCGTGATGGCGCATATGTCAAACACCCGATGCAGAAAAAGGTTATACATGTCATAGGGTAGAACCTACATTCTGAACTCATCGGTGGTCTCATATTTTTCATCCATGTCCCTGTCTGAGAGATATTCGGGATTAAGCTATTAAATGAATAAATTAATTATTTAATTTATCCATTTAATACACTACCAATGAGAGAGGGGTCCAAACATCCCGCGCCGACTTATTTTATGTTGCGCCTACGGGAATCACCACATTTCAGACCCAACCACGGTCTCAGATTTCTGATCTGATAAACCGTTTATGTGATATCCCATTTTCTTTAGTCAAACACATGTGTGAAATATAAAAACACTTTACATTTTTATAAAATTATTTCTGGGCACACCGGGCCTCATAATTGCACGCCGTCTCATCCCCCATCATAGGAAATATTCATAGAAATATTTCAAAGTCTTATTAGGCCAAAAAAGGGTCTCTACAGATGTAGACTGAAAAATATTTTGCACTAATCCAATGAATAAAAAGTGATGAATTATATCATGGTTGATAATTTTTAGTATTATTGAACATGTTTCATAAATCATAGTCAATAAAAACTATTATTTTTGAATAATTGTTAATCAATGAAAATTACCTGCAATCTACACTCTCAAATATCTATATTTTTGTTGAGTAAATTAATATATTTTTATATGTTCTGTTTCCTCTATTGATGTGAGAATCCAGGGGTCTAATCTCGAAACCACACAACACCCATCAGATTAATGTGATGCAGCAGACCTATATATTTCAACCTTGACTCCCATGTAATATCTGAAAATATTCCCTATATAGGTTTTATTCCCACACTTATAGACATAACTATCTGAATTCCTTCCCATATAGGTTCTCAATTCTCCATCGTGTAATACTATCTATGTGAGCGAGTATCTCGTGTTCTTGAAGCCTCCTACTTCAATGCAATCGATTGAGCTGGTTCCCTTTCCTTGCTCTCTAGGAATATATTTATAGTAAAACCATAGAAATCACATATCTAAATTTTTATAATATTCTAATCCTATGCTCTGAAATTTATCGATAGAATTATTCATGGAAAATATTAATATATTATTCATGGATTTCTCAATAAAAATATTTCATGAAATAATAAAATTTTCCATAAACTTAATTAAGTAAACATCTTAGTATCCTTTTTCATTATTTTGTAAAAATATGTTTTTACAATAAATACCATAGGAAAATATATTTAATATTTAATATTCGATCAATAATCATCACATATCCAAGGATATTGATTAATACGTGACACAAATTACATTAAAATAATCCACAAAAATTTTATAATAACAACCACAAAATCGTGATATTAATATTTACTCAATAATTATAAATTATACCCTTGGGAATTGAAATAATAAATAATGATATATTATGAATGTAATGAAATAGAAATAATGTAAATATAATTCATTCTTTTAAATAACATTTATTTCAAAATGAAATACCAAATAAATTTATAGAAATAGAAACTAGTTTGAAAATACATGATTAATTATAGGATATGGTTCCTAAATATATAATAAAAAAGCATAATTGGATTATGATATATTTAAAAATTTATTATCATATTGATTTTTACTCTATATATTTTTATTTATTTAACAAAAAACATCATACCTTTTGTTATAATTGAAATCAAAAGTATAAATTGGGCGGATCATAAAATAATAATGCAACTAGAATAGATCAAACATTAATAATGATCGGGGAATAAAATGCCTTAGTTCGTGCATAAAAAAAATTATTCATAATATGAAAAATGCCTCATTAACAAATAATTTAGACGAAAACACATTACAAGGTATTAATACTCACTGAAATGTCTTATAAATTCAATAATAATAATGTTTGGTTTATGAATTGTCTATATCAAAATAATATTTACATTTATTTTAATTTATAAAATTCATTTCCAATTTCTTTTATCCATATATTAATGACTATGGGATAATGTTAATATTTGGGTGTTGAATTTATTTTCTGTTTTAAGATAGAAATATGGGTGTATTTTAGTAAAATATAATTTTCATTTTATTTTAAAACAATATAATGTCCATGGAGTTTATGTAGCTGTGTTTGATATAGTTATGATGATGGATGGTTTTTAAATTAGATTTATAGTGAATGTTTATAAAGAGAATTTAAAATATTACTTTTACTGAATTTCAGCTCACTAAACAAGTTTATTTTATTATAGAATATACATATATACAAATATATATATTTACATTCAATATTTATAAAAACAATTTCCATAAAAGTCATTATAACATATACATAGTAGTTTTTTATCTTAATGAATTATAATGGTAACAATATATCATAGTTAATATTGGTTGTAATACTAACCCAACTAAAACGTTTTGTAACTAATTAATGAGAAACTAAAAAGATTTATATTATGGATATATAATTTTTGTATAATAATAATGATTTTAATATAATATTATATAATTTTATAATGACATTTATTATTTTGTAGATGAGAAATTAAAATAATGGGATGGAGAAATTGATACTTACATTGATAGAATCATGTATTCCCTCATTTTTTCTATCAGAATGAGTAAATTATGCTACCTTATTGATATTGAAGTATAATAAACATTTTATATGAAATCAGGATAGGGAATATGGGATATGATTTAAGGTAAAAAAATATATATTAGCAATTTGAAATGGGTTTCAGATATCACCTTTTATCGATAATAAATAATTACATTTCCAGGGAAACTTGTGTTAGGTGAAGTGTAATGATATAATAAAATGGTATTGACAAACACACATACAACTGATGTATTTAATCTATAAATATAATTTTAATTTGAAATTACTATATCCTTGTTAATTTACATCCTATCTTAAATATTACATTTTTTATTATTAAACACATTAATTAATTTGGTGTTAATAATATGTTATAACAATTCATAAATTTATTTATGTGATGATTAGAACAATATATAAAATTTAAAGTAATTAAATTTTTTATAATGATAATGTTATTTTTTTAATTAAAACAAATAATAGAGGGTTGTGTTTTTATAAAAAATGACTTTTTCAACATTAAGTATTGATACTTTTATTTAATACCAACTAATAATGATTAAATGAGTGATAATAAACATATTTTATTATAATAATCATTATGATTAAATAAATAATTACCTAAAATGTTTTATATTAATTTATTAAAATATAAATTCAAAACATAGAAGAAATATTTTTTAAAAAAATATTCCTATGTATTAAAATTCATTTATTTTTATTTCCATCCATGAAATAATAATTAATTGATTTATAAATAACATTTTTATACATATTCATGAATAATTTTATTATATTTCATAATATACATATGGTAAATTATAATATTGAAAAAAACATGTAATATGTAATAAAAAAATGCTTTCAAACAATGTATTTTTGCATTAAATTTATTAATTAATCAGGTATTCCTTATAGATACTTAATTATTTAATGGTTCTTATTAATTTTATTTAAAAATAGTTCCTCCAATTATATCAAAAAAAATTATTTATATAATTCATTAAAATGTATTAAATATTATAAAAATAAGAAATAAAAACAGTGTCCTCATATAAATGGTGTTTTACCATATAAATTTGTACATGAAAAATATATTAACATATTAATTCGTTTCATTTGAAATAATTATTTTATAATTAAAATATATATTTATAGAAACCAAATATAGAATAATTATATTAACTAAATTCATTTAATTCAAAAAAGGTAACAGGTTTACCAGTATTTTATGCAATACACTACATACCCTTTACAATTTTCATTTAATAAAAATATATTTCCCCCATTACATGTAATGAATTAATTCCTTTATAATTTCAAAATCACGCATCCGATTCTAATCAGTTTCAATTTGGATTTTATAATATTATTTTTTCATTAATAATTTTTTTCATTTTATTGGTTAATTTCTACTAACAATGATCCTCATGGGTGAATAATTGTTTTTATTTATTAGTGGCATAATTCCCACTCTACGTAATCTTTTTAATAGAATAGAAAATAATTTTATTTATTGAAAATGAATTTATAGAATTAGATTATATCCTAAAACTCGGAGTGATACATTTTCACCCCATTAATAAATATTAATCATTCAATTTTAATTATCTCTCAATGATGGAAAAATTTGGTCATTTATTTATTATAGATACGAAACAAGATAGAATTTTAAATGGGAAATCAAACTCATTACCATTCAGAAGACCCGAATAATCATTTAGAAGTACCTTATTATATGCAATAGAAATTTATAATCAACCAATAATGTGTTTTCCTATAAAATGGAGTATATGGAATGTGATTCCACTATCCAAAAAATTAAATTTTCTTGTATATAGATAGAACTAACCAATTCCAAAAACAAATTCAATATTTTCTGAAGGGGTAATAATAATACGTGTATGAATCACACTCATTGAATCATATATGGGGGAAAAGTAATATAAATTTAATGTAATAATCCTTTCACTAGAATATTTATCAAATAATTTTTTATCTAATATATTTGATAGTGATTTATTACACCTAATAATCATTCTATAAATAATAAATTCAATAAAGATAGAACCCAATAATATATTTGATGTTTTTTATTGGATGGTGAGTTCACCATCCAAAAATAATTTTATTCTAGCACTATTGATTCCATGGTTTCACAAGAATTTCTATTTTCCTTAGCTTAGGTGGATTTTAATAACAACTATCCACATAATAATTTGGGACAATGTATTGAATTGTAATAATTTAAAAATTCCTATTATTTAATGTATTAATGTATTAGTGGTGCTTTAGGATGAGATCTTATTCCATATATTAGTCTCCTTATATAATATTTTATTTAAAATAGTTATTCTATGAAACATCTACATAAAAAAATTACCTCGTCATTTATTGGAATTTTATAGGTCCAACATTGCATATTTTTTATTATATTTTAGTAAAATTTATTCCATAAATTGTTTTTTATCATTTTGTCTTCCATAAATTTACATTTTACTTCTATAATATACAAAATAATGAACATAATGGCAGTCTATAATTGAAAATTATTTTTTGAGATCTCATTAAACTATTTTATAATATATGGTAAATTGTCAAATATAAAAATCTTTTCAATTAAAAAGATTTAATTAGTTAATTTAATTAGCAAATTTTCCAACATGGTCTATGATAACACCAAATGTGTTCCTAAAAATTATTTTCAAGTTTTATTTAGTGGTACCAATGGATTTATCCACATTATAACACAACATAAATAATTTTTTATTCATTTTTGTGTCAAATTTTCTGGGAAATATATATATTGAAAAATAACTCCTAAAACTTTACCAATTTTATGGAGTGTTATTATTACTCAAATGTCTTGTTATTTATTTGGGTAAATCATTTATCTATTTCACCTTCCAAAATATATATTATATTAAAATTTTTTATATCTTGGAATTGGGGAATAGAAAAAAAAAATCATGTAATCATAAACCATTTATCCAAAATTAGTTTCTCAGTAGTATCCCTTTAGGAAAGTTTATATTGACACATGAAATAAATGATAGCATGTTTCCCACTTTTGGTGTATTCATGATATCCAAAAAATTTATGATATTATTTGTAAGAATATATTTAATTTAGATGAATGATTTATTTTATCTCCTATCCCATTTAGTTTCTTATTGGGAAAATCATTACATTTTAATTCACACCCATAATTCACATAATTTCTCCTCATTCCATCCATTCACATAGAATAAAAATGGTTTACAATAGTACTGAACTCTAAAATAGTAGGGTAATTATTTTAAATAATCAATCACTTAATAAAAAATTCCATTCATACTTATTACACTATTAATCATTCTTTTTTTTTTACATCTAACACTTTCAGTTATTCCAATGTTAAATTATGTTGGGTTTCATTATAGCTCCTAAACAATTCATTCAAAATAACTAAACCCCACTGTGATAAAGACTATGAGGTCCCAAGAATACCATGAATCATTTTTATATCATTTAAATAAATTATATATTATATTTCATAACTAAACACCAAATCCATAAACATGATGGTATAGTTTTTCTTGAGGATATCAATAAAAATTAATTATTCAAAATAATTCATTAACATATCCCATAAAGAAACACATAGAAATAGATACTTCAAGAAACATCATACATGATATTATATTAAATTACCAAATATATAGAAGCATAATATGTAATGATCTAAAAAGAATTATAATAAAAAACTTAAGGACATTTCACAATGGTTCAAATTACAAGGATGAAAAAAATGTGTCATGGGAGTAATATCTGACTAAAAATACCATGGATAATTACAGTATTCTATATGACATGATATAAAGTCAAATATACAAAAAATATCAACAATATATATATTCTATGATGTATGAATGTGGAATAATGGAGATATAATCATGATACCAAGAGAATAACAATTTCATTTAATAAGAATATAGTAAAATAATATTATAATATTCTGAACATAGATAATACTAATAATGAATATAAATTAGTTAATGATTAAATATTTTTTTCAATAAATTCCACACATTAATCATTAAACATAGAAAATCATCACTATGTTCATATATTATCATTCGCTCATAGATATTTGAAATCAGGTCAAAAAACAATCGAATGAATACATTCTCTCAATAATGACCATGAATTATCTTGTGATCATAGATAATAATAATCATTATTTCACATAGAATTTGGAACATAGAAACATACATTAATTCCAATACAAATATTTTTGATCATATCAAACAACAATCATTTCCATTTATAATGTTCAAAAAATAGAATACCATAATAATTTCCTTACACATTATTGTGGAAATAGCTTACCAAAAAAACTTTCATGCCTATAATTATGAAACAAATATTATAATGATCATGTATACATGTATATTTATTAACATAGGCATCCACAATAACATTCAATCATACCAAAACCATCAAATAAAATATAAAATAATATGAATTATTGTGGATGGATATATCAGATCAACTATTCACATAATGATAATCTAGTCATATTTGGAAGTTACTAATATATTATAAATCTCAATAGTAAATTCCATTGATATAAGATGGATTATAAATCATTTTCAAATTCAATGTAAAAAAATTACACAAACAATTAGTTCAATTGAGAGTAAACATTTTATCTTAAAGAAGATGTATATCATAATATTTATTAGAGTATGATCATGAAAATTAATCCCTAAAAAATAAATAATTTATAGATAAAATGGTGAAAATATGCTAAATTCTAATATAATTTTTCCATAGATCATTTTTATCATTATTCAAAAAGGGTAAATTATGATCAAAATTAAATAATTAATTCTTGAGAAGGTGTCGAGATATATTTAAGATTTTTTTAAATATTAAAAAATTACATAAAAATATATATAAATAAATATAATATATTGAAACATGTATTGTATGATATAAAATAAATGAATGTGAAAATAATTTCCATTTTTTATTTTATAGATTTTTTAGAAACCCACAACATAGAAATCATTATAAAATATCAAATTTTAAATAAAATATGAGAAATATAAATTTTAATTAATATAAATAAATATTTTGATTTAAAAATAATGAATAAAATTTATGTATTGAAAAAAAATTACATATGCGTGAATGAGCCAATAAAGGGGATGTGGAGATTTCATTAAAAATTCACATCTTTTGGAAGATAAAAGTTCATAGAAAAAAATTATGTTGATTGATGGGAAATGATATTATGGTGAATGCATTGAAAAATAAAATATAAATATATTTATGAAAATTTAGTTAATTAAAACACTTATAAAAATGGGAATAAATGTAATAAAACTAATATAATGATGGGACCAAAAAATATAAATGTTAATACACCGAATTAGACATAAATAATTACTATTGGTGTTTATGGGTCTGTAATATAACTATATTAAATAGTCATTGTTATGTAAAATGAAACATTTATCAATGTTGGAAAAGGAGGTGAAACACTTATATTGGATTCATACACTACCAAACACTCTTCAACCTCATGTATATTCAATTTATGTTTGTAAATAATCTGTATCAGAATAATATTTATATTTATCATACTATATTATATTCAATTAGAATTTTTCATTAACTATTTTCAAATAAATCATTTTTCAAAAATAATATTTTGTCGGTAATAGTTACGTTTTTTTTGTGGTTACATTTGTATTGAGTTTCGAATCCCTAATAATTTTTCTTGTGTTTATAACTTTCTAAAATTCCTTCTATTGTGCAAAGTCATGTTCTATATATTTTGGTGCACCAATTTTAAATCTTTAAAACTTATAGTTACAATTTTTAATGACAGGTTAAAATATTCTTATTCTTTGAACATTCTACTAATAAAAAGTGCTGATTTTATTGAAAAAAATAATTTTATTTATTATAATTCGAGAAATATAAAAAATTATTAAATTAATTAATATTATATCACATTATATGTATTTTTAAAATTGAATCATTCACGATTGTAATGTTAATGCATCATTTATGTAGGTTATTGAACTGATGAAAATAAAAATGATTTATAATAAATAAAATATTGCAAACATTAAGTTATATTACGAAAATATATATTTAAAATAATAATAATAATATGACATTATTATAGTGTGTAATATTATTTAGTACTTTTTCAAATGAAAAATTTAATGAATTAAATTAATATGTATTTGATATTTAAAAGAATCTCTCGTTATCACAATTCTAACTTCAGAAATATGTACTTGACAATACTTATTATGACCAAAGGTTAAAAAATATAGTATAAGAAATTATGAGAGGGTATTTTGTTGTATATTAAATTAAAATATCTGGATATAATGAAATTATGGGGAAATTTGGAGCTCCTTTTATATGTAAAAATAAGGGATATTTTCATAGATCTTTTTTAGGTAAAGGAAAATATGGGTTATCTTGGATGTTAAATGTGTTAAGATCGGTAATGGAGTACAGACTCATCCACAAACCATATGAATTTAATATTATTTTAATATAAAAGTAATTACAAGAATTTCGATTCATTTTAAATTACCATTATTACCCCTTCCACCTTGCATAATTATTTTTCATAGTAGATAAGTTATTATAAAAATCTGAAATATAAATTGATATATTATTTTAATGGGATGATTCAAGAATTATAATACATTTAATTTAATTAATTGTTTAATTAATGATAGTTTAATATGTTAAATTAAATATTAAATTTTACTGAAACGAATGAAAATTTTGTTTTTATAAGTTAGATTTATGTATATATATTATATAGTAATAATTAAATCAATGATTAACTATTATTTTTTACTTATTGAAATATTACTTAAAAATAAAATCATTAACTCATAAAAAATTATTTTTTAAAAAATAAATATGAATTTCTCAATGAAATTTATTTTTAGATTAATATATTATAATATATTAAATTTTAATTATTTTTATTAAATTCCAAGTAATAATAATTTAATGAATTATTATTTATCTACTTTTATAGAAAAATAATATATTTCATTAAATTTAAAATTACACAAATTGTCATTTTATATTCAAACAAAGTAATATGATTATAAAATATTAATTATATCTAGATATTTCTTCCATTTACAAGACTAACTTAGTTGGAATACGTTATATCAATTTAATTATTTCTTGAATTTTAATAATTTATTTTAATAATCATTCCATTAAATTTATAATACAAATTTATTGATATCATTAATGAAAATTAAAAAATATTTCATTTGTTAACAAAAACAGTTTCAATAAAATCAATAGCATTATACCATATGAATTAAAATCTAACGTATAAAAAAATTACTTGCCGATAAATTTTTTATAACAAACTAATATATTTTTAACAACTGAATTAAATTTATATATGATTACTATATATGTATACTAACAAACTGGTAACAAGTTTAACAGGATTATACGCAAAAGTTGTTTTCGCATTATAGAAATCTTATAATTGTTATTTTACCCCAATATATATTAATTTCATTCCATTGTGCATTCACAAAGTAAATATATCTTTCCTCTAGATTTAATATTTTATTTTACATCATTAATTCTCATTTCATGTGGATGTTTCTAATTATATGTTTATTTCTTAAAATGATTAACCACATGGGAGAAATGGACCTACGTGATTTCTAAGATTTAAAATTAATAATGTTTTATCTTTTTTCAAATTTAATGAAATATGGTTTTATTTCATTTTGAAATAATTATACAAAATTAGGGAAAGTTTTTTTTATTTTTATTCCAGTTTGGCCTTATTGCAACTCATGATAATTATTTTAATATAATATAAAAATATATTAAAAAACATTGCTTGGGACTGGTCATTTCATTTATAAAGAACATATTTTTATATAGATTTTTTGAATATATGAATCAATAATATAAATCATGATATCGGATTTTTGTATTGTTTTATTGTATTATATATGTTTATATTATATATACCATTATCCATATATTTTAGTGAAATTTTTTTATTTTAAATTCCCTTATTTACTATATAATAAAAATTTAATTTTAATTTTAATTTATTATAATTGTTTATTTATTTATGATATGTAATTTAGAATATTTTTTTCATGATTTATTATGTCATTATGATTTTTTGAAAATATTAATTAAGGCGTTTTATTTTTTCTAGGAATATATTAATGTAGACTAGTGTAGGATATCTCATAAAATATATATGTTTTTATAGGATTTTATTTCATTAAAACATACCAATATGTTCTGTAATTTATATAAGTTATAGTATGAATATTTTAGATTTATTTTATAAGAAAAAACACTAATATTATATGTATATGAAATTATTTATTTTTATAAAATTTATTATTTATATTGAAATAATGTATTTTCATAATTTATATTATCTCTGACAATAAATTAATGATATTGATGATCCTGTTAATATTATTTATATAAATTTTTTATAAAATAATTTTGATCAATTGATTTAAATTTTCATTATGAAATATTTTTTTTATTTTGTAATTTAGTAGGAATAATCTTATATTATGGTATTTTTAAAAAACAAAATAAATTAATATTTTTTTGATTTTATGGGATTTAAATTCTTAATTCATATTATAAATATTTTTCAAACAACTATTTATTATTGTTTTCTATGTAAAATAAAATATATTCAATGAGGATATAAGTTATTTTTTTATTAAAACATAACTTTTATTTAAAATTTATTTGGTATTTATTTATGAAAATAAACATGAATGTACAATATTGTTTTTTTTATCATAGATAATTTATTTTCTATATTTTCAATTATAAATACTTTTATTTTAAATATTTGATTATTTTTTATAAAAATAGAAAACAATTTATCCATTAGATTTATAAAAAGAACCAAGTTTTACTTTATTTAATATACACATTTGTAGTTTTATTGTTTCCAAAACCATACTTTTAATAATTTTTTATTTAATATATTCTAAAAATTAAATTTCATCAATATCTATTTATGAAAATAAAAAAAATATTAAATTCCATATTTTAATCATGAAATATTTTATGAAATATAATATTAAAAAAATATATTTTATAGAATTTGAAAAAATTTAAATTTTTGTTTTCATTTAAATAATTATTTTTTTACTTATTCATGCTTTAATTATGTGATAATTCATTTATATCATTATTATATATATCACAACATTTTTATAATATATAAAATTATTAAATTAAAATTATTGATATAAAAATTTATTTATTATAATTTTAATTTTTTAGTGACTTACTAACCATTTTATTTAAATAAATCATCAACATAGATAAAGATTATGATTTTCCAAGAAGTTATATTTGAAACACATTCCGTTGTAATTTTTTAACAATTGGATTATTTTACAATAGATTTTTAATAATCCATGTAAAAATTGAGTTTTATTGATATAATCTTTTATATTTAATTACGCATACCTATCGTATCTATGACTTTATTTCAATAATGGTCTTACGTGACTGAGTTTTTATTTTTGGTTAATTATCATTATTTTAGGGACATTCAACAATTAATTTAATAGATTATTAAATCAAACATTTATACAATATATTTAAAATGATATATTCAATTTTTTGATTTACATATTTAGTATTTTTAGCCGAATAAATCATTTATCAAATAATAATACATTTAATTATATACACTGATATATGAGTAAATATTCTTGAGTTTCTATTAACAATATGAAGAGATAAAATTTAAAAAAAATTCACCAAATTGATATCTTTTTGAAATATAATTGATGACTGAGGGGGAAATTAATATATTACAATTTTTCATTTTATCACAATAATGATATAAGTGTGTGTGATATTTTAACATTCTATTTTTAGATTATGATTTGAAATTAATATAATTTACTTACTCTTTATTGTTATTTTTAATATTCATTCATTAATTATTACCATTTGATATAAAACATAAACATTTTCTCATTATGCATTCCTTTTATTTTTACCATTAAATTTACATTGTCTTTTTATTTTAAAATTAAAATTTTCATTGTGATATTTTACTTTAATATAATAGATATGCTTCCAAAATTGTTGAATTTATTTCATAAAAAATTAAATAATTCCATCACTAATTAATTTATTAATATTTTTAAATATAAAAATATATAAACTAGATTAATTAATTCCCACAATTACTGTTTCTAATAATTTTCTATCAACATAATATGTGGATATGATTTTATTATTTTCCACCTTTTCTTTGTTATTATTTTATTTAGTTTATTTGATTCCTCTTGTACTATCAAACATAAATAATTTCTACCTTCATTATTTTTTGATTATTTGTTATATAAATAAGTGTGTTATTAAGACACATTTCAGGTATTTTTTAGTTTTTTCTCGCCTTCCAAAAGAATCAAAACTCTTAATAATATTTTTAAGTGGGTCGTTTTGTTTCAATGGTAATTTATATTATAATATCTTTACCAAAATTTTTTATGATTCATTTAATAAATCATTGAGTGATAATCCAATTCGTCTATGTAAATTCACAATCAATTGAAATATTATGTGAGTGATTATTGTGGGAGTATATTCCAAATGGGTTTTCCATCTTAATTAATGTAGTGAAAACTTCTTAACAACAAATGAATTTCATATTAAGAAATTATATTTCATTACATTAATCATAGATAGATTAACAATAAACATTACCATATATATAGGGGAGTTGATTATGAAGATAAATTTTTTATATTTATTATTTATATGTATTAATTTTAAATTTTGAATATTTTAAATTTCAGAATTATAAAAATTATAATTTTTTACCAAAAATGGTAAAAATATAATTTATAATATTATTAGATTATTTAAAATATTAGTTTTACATATCTATATTTTTTATAATTACATTATATATATATTTATATATATATTTTTTGCTTTTCCATATTTAATTAAAATTTATTTTAATGAATATGTTGATACACAGGACAATAGTGTTCTCTTCTTTTATGGAAGATATATTTTTAATTGATTCCTACAATGTTATAATAGCTTTCTATTAATGGATGAAAATTCACATATCATATATGAGATTAATAAACTATCTCAAAATAACTTAATTTATTGTGGGATGGCCACATGAAATATTTTAACAAGTATTTTGAGGGTATAACAATATTTTCATACATAATATAAAAACCTCATTCACTTCTCTATCGAATTATATAATTTTACTTATGGAGGTAAATTAAATATTTCTTAAATATAGGGTAATTATAGTTAATAATTTTTTAATGGTCATAATATTTATGTAAATTGCACAAATCCTTGAATTATTGTCAATTAAATGGAAATGCTATCAACTATTTTAAAAATCAATGACTTTAAGTTGAAATCAATTAGAAGTGGACACTGTGATTCTCAATAGGATCATTATTTCACAATGATGTGAGGGGGTGGGTGAATTAGTTTGTACCAATTTTATAATAATTAATTTATCTTTTATTATTTAAACCTCTAAAATAGTTTTATTGATTGGAATCTATATGAATCATGAAACATGAAGAAACAATATTCATGATAACTATTAAACAGGAAAACTAAATTATTAAAGGTTAATCTTTGATTTGGGTCAATATTTCTTTCATGTCATCAATTTGAGCTGGGTACATAGGTATTTTTCTAATATCATAATGTGAAAACAAATATGAATGGTATTATACTTAATATAAAAATCTAATCCCCAAATGTAACATATCTCTATAGAGGTTCTTTATTGTAGACTCCCTCTTATTTAAAATGTTATTTAAAATTAAATTTAGAAAACAAATTATTATTGAAATAGGTTTTCACAACATGAACTAGATTGATATCCTCCCATAAATATTGAACATCAGTTTCAGGTGAATAAAAATCCAAAACAATATGCACGTTAACAATGTTATATTTATATGATAAAGGACAATACATGAATACATATACAACACCTTGTCTCCTTCATGATTATATCAACAAATATTTTTATGATTAATCATTTCATTGAATAAAAATTACATGAATTTTGATTCAACTCTTCATCAATACCATCTATTATATAGATCATAAGGGGAACATATATCACTATCTTACAGTTTCATGACATTATTGATGTTAAAATGTTTCAATCCAGTTTCTGAATTACACCTTAAGTAAAATATATTACAAAAACACGATGGTTAGTCCCTTAATTTGTTCCTAGATCAAAAATAATTTCCAAAAAATATAGATATGACCTCAAAACTCTAAACAATATCTGTATAAACTCATCACTTTACTTTTTTAATGATATCTGTATATCCAATATTTCATGATAACTAATAACAATGTTTCTAGGATTTTCAAAATATTTCTATTCCATTGTTCTCAATACGGAAAATTTTTTCCTTTATATATCAATCAATATTCATTATCACTTAATCAAAACATTTAATGACAAGTGAAAAATCTAATTCAAGTATCAGACTTCATTCTTTTTCTCTTCCATAAAAATCAATTAATAAAATTATTTACTATTTTATCTTATATCATTCATAATTACCAACCCAATAGGATACTAGTTAATTCTCTAACTAAATTTATTTTTCGTCTACATCTCTTGTTTGACTATCCAGAAAATTATGGGTAATAATTTATTAGAGTAATGTTAATTTTACAGAGATTTATTTCATCTAATATTTATGTCCATTTACATTAACAAATCATCTAAAATTTAGATCATTATAATATTAGACAATAATCATCCATTATTCATTTACCAAAATAGTAATACATTTAGAACTATTGTTTAATATATATTGATGATTTCATGGATTATTATGTGTTTTGTATGTAATACTAACATTATTCTTATATAAAAAATACTACATAATATCCAAGACATACATTAATACACTATAAAATCATACTATATAATCGATTTTATCTTATTATTGTTAATAACATTAGTTTCCACCATTATTTTATTTCTACATCAGCATCCACTGTTCATCATAATTTTTAACATTCATTTCCACCATAACGGTTTTGAAACCTCTTGAATTTCATATTAGTTGAAATTATCTCATCCCCAAAACATTACATCACATAAATTTTCATTGTTTTTAATTATTTTCTATTATAATATTATGTTTCTAGAATCTTTAATAACATCATATACAATAAATACATTTACAAGAATCCTTTTAGAACAAGATTCTCTAATCATATAATATTTTACCTATAACATTATTTAATAATCTATTGAATGTAGTGTTCTTAGATATATTTTGACATAGAACCTTTAAAATAGTAGAAATAAATTTGAAACAAAATATTTCATTATATGAGAATTTATAAATTTTCAATATTAGATAAAATAATCATCTTGCTTCTCGTCAACTATTTCCAAATTTCAATATCCAGTTTGTTTTATTAAACATATTTTGTAACTATATTTTATTTCATTACATTTTATCTAAAACATAATATAAATAATAAATATTAATCATATCAAAATACATTATATAGATAAATTTATTCGAAAATCCTTTTGGTTATATTTCACAACATCAGCAAATGGGATTCAAAAACAAGCTAAATATGGTCACTAAAACTCATTGACACTAACTAAATATTCCATCCAATTCAACAAGTCTTCAATTGTAAGTTTCATGTTTATGTTTTCATCTCATTATCTAATAATATTCTTCTATAAATAGTATCACTTTAATTAAATCCTTATTATCATCCATATTAAGGTATATTAAAAAAATAATTATTAACATAAATAGTCAATTCTAGTTTCATTATATCCACTATTTTATGCTTTCCTACCAATATTAATATGTCTTCTAATATTGAGATATTAAAACATGGAACAATTTTAATTTCATAAAAAATATAATAAATAGAATCTTTAATGACCCTATTAAATATAAACATTATATACATCATGATATTTTAAAATTATCTTCTAAAATTTCATCTACCCACAACTGGGATTGCTCTTCTATAATGATTATTAATGATCAATCCAAATTCCATCAAAATAATCGATTTTTAGTTACACCATCGACATCATTAAATTTTAATTTGATAAATTGTCTAAATTCATTATTATTATTGATCTTTAAGACCCAACTTCTCAAGTATGAGGGGAATCCTTACAGGTCTCATAGGTTTAGGGATTTATGTGAACCAAAGGTCTTATGGGAATTCACCGAAGACACGACTACATAAAAATTCCCCTCCCCAACATCTAGATCATGAGGTCATTTTTTCTACTTCAAATTACTTATTCACCTAGAAATACCTATTCAAGGTTGACATGCCTGGTCCTAATGGAAATTCCCATACCCTGTTAAATATCTATATACAGATATCTTTGTTTATGTGAAACTTTTTCCTCTGAGTCCTCGTCTAGAGTTAGTTCCATTGGTCCATCTAGTTTCACATACAATTCATGATCTAAATGATGTTGCCCATTGTTCTTAAGGTGTCCTGATCGCCATGAGGTTTCTCAAAAACATTAACATGACTGATGGACTTCGATGGCCCAAAGGCCTTAGTGACTATAGTCCTAATCAATAGACCCGAATGTGAATTGTTCAAGATTGTACAATATCAAACAATAATTTATACATTACCAGCATAGTACCAACCTCAACTCTACTACAATCTCCTATAGTACACCTCAAATAGGCCCTCATCCAGATTTGATCCTAGGTCTCTTGGATGATCATGACGAGTCCTCTCCAATCGAGTTGAGGCTCATTTGCATACAATTGTCGTTCAATATAAAAAATCATATTCATTGTCAATAGTATCCTTGATAGAACTCATTATTTATTTAGTTATTTAATATCACATTATAAATATTGAATTCTTGTTTTATTAAAAACCAATTCATTCACTATTCTAATCGAGTGACCTTTTCCTTATTCATCATTCATTTTTGTCATTAAAAATAAATAAATTTCAATATTTTATCAATAACTACTCTCTTTTTATAACTACCTATTAAATAAATACAATGGTTCCTGTGAATGATATGGTAACACTCTTGTCTTGAAATAAAATTATTCTCCCCCTATATAAATTTGAAACTTAATAAAAATAAGTTAATAAATTTGACCATTTTCTAAATGAAATGATCCATAAATTTTTCACCTCAAATTCAATGTGAACTTCATTGACATAGAAAACATTTGAGATTCATGTTGAAAGAAAACATATTCAAAAATTCATTAGAATGTGATAAAAACAAAAAAATATCTTCCAAGGAATATTCATGTTTAATATTGATTATTATAATGAATATAAAAACATTATTAAAAGAAAGAAAACATAAGATGTTCTCTTCTAAATTAATGTTCTTTTCCAAAATTACCAGAACATCTTAAACAAATCCTATTTTATAATAGTAGACTCAATTATAAAACATTATTAGAAAATTTTGAAAACAAAATAAAAAATAATTATTTTTAATGAGATATATTTTTTTCCTTTATGAAATTGAAATATATCGAAACAACTCAAATTAACATCCCCTGAATTAGTAAACTCAATTCATATCATCCATAATGGTTGAAACAAAATGATATTTTAAAAGAATGAAATGATTATTTCTTTTTTTGATAACTACAAGATGAATCGTACACCCATTTATAATATTCCATAACATATATATAATTTCTCCTACAAAAAAATCTCCTGAAATTCATTGTAATGGGAAAAAACACAAATATATGGGCATAAGGTGGATCCATTTCTTATTAGTGAGATAATTATATTTTATTATTTATTAATGACCAAGAATATTATTCCAATACAAATATAGAATTATGTGTTCTAGTAATTCTTACATAAAATATTTTTAGACTTAGAACTCCCTGGAAAATGTGGTATTCATTAATCATTTAGCTTACTGATTATAATGTTATGGCCTACCACATCACCTTGTAATAAAAAATAGTACTATTTTGAATTAAAAAAATATATTATGATCTATAACTATTTTTTAAAATTAATAAGTATTGTTTAGAAATAAATACATACTAGTTATTTTTTCACATTGATTATATTGTATGATTTAGTAATTATCTTTTAGCAAACCTTCCAGAAATTGTAATTTTTATATACAGATTTATTCCAATAAACCAATCCTTGTTTCTCTTATTTCATTTAATTTCACAATATCTTTTTATTTCATCAATAAAATTTTGGTTAAATGGATTCCACAGAATTATAAATCACGTAATATTCTCCTCCACAATAGATTCACCTCATTTTTGGTGTGGAATCATTCATAAAAATTTCTTTTGTATGTTATTTTTAATTTATTTATTTATCTAAATCCCAGAGAAAAACTAACTGACCAAATTCCATTTATTTTTTATTTATTTATCATGATAATAAATTTTTTTTCATAGATGGTGTATGAATACAATCATAATCATAGTGACCAAAATTATGAAATTTTCCGTAGAAATTATAAGGAAAGACAAATATTTATGAAGAGAAAAATATTATATTTTATTATTTTATATAAAAATTGTAAGAAATTTCATGACATTAGTTATGATACCCCCACCTAATATATACCTTTTTGCATCAAATTGTATAAAAATCATTATTACAATCAATTAACATGTCCACAAATTTTTCACAACTTTAATACTAGCTCAAAGTAATTTTGTATCCTTTCATTACTAACATGGAACACATGATTTTTGTGAAATTTATAAAAATTAATTTAATTTGAGAACATTATTGGGAAATAATTCACTTTCTATGGATCTCACCTTCCTTTGATGTTGTAGATAGTTTCTTAGTATTTTTCTCACCCAAATTAATTATGAATTTAAATTATAACATTTACTATTCTATGAAAAAATAATATATTAATAATAAAATTATAGGGGAAGGTATGAATTTTTCATTAATAATACGGTTGATTTATATCCAAATATTTTCAAACCCATCCTTCCAATATAATGATTAATTTTTTGAACAAGAATCATAACAGAAACATGTATGCTAATATTTCTTTTATCACCTTAATCTTACGATTTATCTTGAGGTACTATGATATTTATGAAATCGAATTTCAGATAATATCATATTATATTTACACCATTACTCTAATAATCAAACGATTTCAAAACATGTTAACATTAATTTCGTATATTTACAAAATGATATTTTTGTATGTTATCATTTTCATGGAATGTATTTTCAAGATAGTTTATCCTTTTATCCTCATCTCTAAAAAAATAATTAAAAAATGATATCATCTAGTGCATGTGTTTTCATATCAAATAATATTCAATTATTGGATTTATGATCACCTATACATTATAATTCATATTCTAGAAGAGATAATAATTATTTTTATCAAAATTATGTATGATATTTTTATTGAATAATAATGATGATAGTATTTCACATTTAGAACTAAGTTATTAATTATTTTCCCAGTACATAAGCTTCCAACTATATTTTTTTTTCTAACCATTTAGACACATTATGAACCTAAATATATTTTTAATTTCTATAAAAGTGAAATTTTTTACAAAATCAATGAAATATTTGTAAATTTTACTTTGTTTTTCAATGATGACTAATTTTGATAACCTAAACACAATTTATAAAGAAGATAATTATCAACTACTATGATACAAATTGGAAAAAATTATTACAATCAAAAAATAATGAACAAAAATTCTCTATTAAAATAAATTGTTACATTTTCATCTTGTAAAAAACATATATTCTTTATCATCAATATCTTGGTTAAAATATCCTCTATTTTATCTCAAATATAGATATTTTGTGAACATGAAATCTGAAATTCATATTTCATAGAAATGTAAACTATGGATAAATTTATCCCTTTAGTAGTATAAAATTTCATTGATATCACTTATAACACACAACATGATTTTACAGTAACCATAATTGGGGGATTTCCATTGTGAACTATGTTTTTCAAAATGATATTTGGTTTATTTTTAAAAACACAATCAAATGTTAATAAGATTAGACCACATAATAATCATGAAACATTATGAGGGAATACATTATATATTATTTATTTATTCAACAACCCAAATTATATTTTAGGGTTTCCCTTATGTGTTTTTGATTAGATCCTTAGTCATTTGGGTCTTATCTAAGTCACACTTCTTCATCATTTTTGGAAATGTTATTAAAAATTGGGATGGTACTATCCATTTTTTTGAACAATACATTATTAATGATTACTGTCTCTTGAGGTGATATTGATTATAGAACACCTCATGTTTTAATTATTAAACCATATCTATATTAATAAGATCAACACATTGAATTAGGGTGTCACAATATAAATTTTACATATATTAATCCCCAACTGTTGGAATTTTTCTGTTAGCTGAATAGTTAAATTTAAATGATTCACTTAATACTTTTAATCCAGATATGAGAATCCTCAAAATATGTATCAACAAAAATAACCATAGTTTTTAATCAAATCTATCAATATATTGAATATGTTTGTAAATCAATATCATTTCTATTCATCTAAATATTCTAAATACAATCTACATTGAAAGCAATTGTATTTTAAAAAATGTGATATATAGAAAATACATATATGACATCTCATAGAAATTACCTTTTTATGAAATATTTAATTAAAAATATACAAATAAATATCTCACTTCTTCCTGGACTGGAGTCTGTTTCTAGAATATTATTTTTAGTATCCAACATCATACAAAAATCAATCTATTTTTTAGAATATTTATGTATCTATCTAGCATTCACATTATTATATTCATCAACACAACTATCATCTTTTTATACACATAATTTTAAAAAGTTAATTCCATTAAAATATTAATTATTGTTCTAAAAAATTCAAATAGAAAATCTACCTCTTTACCAATGAAGAATGTTTTATCCTTAAAATATTAGTGAATCATAATTGTTTTTATATAAAAATTTCATCTTAATTGGGAAAATATCCCATTAAAATTTTGTTTTTACTTATTTTTATATTCCTCAAAATACAAGTTGAATTGTTTTCTTAACTATCATGAAATTTATTTCATAATAAATTGATTAATGTCATCCCAATTAATTCACTGACCCAATTAATTATTATTAATTTTCATCAGTGTCTACTTTTCAAAACAATGGAATAATATTTCAAAATATTATGATTACTCATATATACATTTTTATATTATATATTTTTCCTCCCATAACCAATTTTTTTTCTCCAAAAATCATGAATTTTTTTTGAAAAACCAATAATGATATTCATATCACCATCTACCAAAATGGGTCCTCAATTATAAAAAATCATTTATAGTGTTTATATATTTTATATTGAACTTTAAATTCAATAGTACATATTTAAATGATTTTTATATATCAATGTGGAAGAAATATCTACTTAAATGACTTATCATCTGTGTAAAAAAATAATTTTTTACATATATTATCACTTTTGATCATAAATATCAATATTATAAATTTTTTCCTTATATATGAATTTTGAGTCTTTGGCATCAACCAAAAAATTCACTTATAATATATAAATTTTGATACATCCTGAATATTAAATATTATTAAATTATCATCAATGTAGATTCCATTAAAAAAATTAATCAACATTCAATTATTTTTTCATCTAGCATCACCTTCTTGATCCTGATGAATTGGGTGTATCCTATAAATTTTTAAATATATTCTCAATAACCAAATTCTATATCATGATTATTTAATATCCCTATATTACACTTCCAATATTATTCAATTTTCTACAACATTAGGGATTCTAAAATGATTATTAAATAGAACCTATTAAATATTATATAGAAAATTAAATCATAATAATTTCTTATTATAACATTTATAAATTCTTAGAATATTCAGAAAATCATATTTTACTTTCACATAAAATAATTATGAGTTCTTTTATTATAAATAATAAACTTCTCAAACAACCTCATGATATTAATTATAATCCTTAATAAATTATTTCATACTCAATACCTTAAGTCAATATGAATTTTCTCAATAATAAATATCAAATAAATATTAATAATATAATTTAAAATTGATTCTCTAACTCAACTAGAATAGATATTTTTATATAAATCTAAACATCTAATTCATAAATATCCGTGATAATATATGTACATTATAATTTTTTTACATGTCTTATTCTAGAATTGATTAGTTTGATATCAGTATCTCAATCATAGATTTTCCTCTCTGGAAAATATTTTTCCCATAATGACATCAATAAGATATTTTTTGATAGTTTAAATTTATTAATTAATTATGAAATATTACAGTCATCAATAGTCTCAGTACTTCGACAATTTCACATGATTGTATTGACATTGATGAAACTTTGGATATTTTAATTTCCCAATATTGTATTGTTATATCCCAAATCAAGATACATTCGTAACTAAATACACAATATAATCTCATAATTTATCCACACATACTTATCTATTTATGTTTTTTTCATTTAGAATTTGTAAAATTATATTATAAAATTCCTTCCAAACTGTCTTAAGATTAATGTTTCACTAGGATAATTTTACCATACATTCGGGTATTTTGATGTAATTATTGTGTAATTCCAACATCAATTACATTGATGTCTAATTTAAAATACAGACTACAGTTAATGATTAAAAACATAATGATAAACCATTTCATTCATTAGTTGTTTTATCATTACCCAACACATATTGGAATCCTTAATTACATATTGCTAAGATGTAGTGATCATGACAATATTATATTATCTTTTGATAATGTAACATAATATTATTATTATTTGGTGATATCCAAAAAATTATCGATTAGGGATTTTTAATAGTATGAGGATAATATTTTTTCTGATGTGATCATGTAACCATTTCAATATTTTATTATATGAACCAATGAAATAAAAAATAAATTAATTATAAAAATAGGTATTTTTCATAAAATCCTTCATCGATTAAATTATAATAAACATTCTAGACAAGATGTTACACTATTTAAATTAGATATAAACACATTTTATAGTGTGATTGAATAATATAGTTTATTTTTTATTGATGAAAATATTAAATTCACACTTCTAGATGATGTTCATAAATTTAAAATGGATTAAACATTATATTGTAATTAAATCTTGAGTTTGGAATGATATTTTAAAATCATTATAATGTTATAAAAGGTGATATTTCAAAAATTTGAGCTACAATTTTTTTATAAATATTATGTTTAAACTTTGGGATAAAATGAAGTTTAGGAAAAATGAATACTAAAATTTGTATGGCCCTTAATTGTCTTGAAAACATTACAGATGATTAAAATGAAAATATTTAATTTCATAATGAAAGAAGGTATGCATGAATTTCATGAAAAATTTGATAATAAAATCTATTGGGTTGAAACAAGTGATGCTGAAGTTTAATCCATATATAAAAATTTATATTTTAAAAATAAATGTTCCTTCCATTTTAAGAGAATAAATTACAAAAAAACTGAAAGTGATTAATGAAGTATGATTAAATTAGATATAAAACCAGTCAATCCATTAAATGGGATAAAATGATATATACCAAATGATTTCGGAAATAAAAAAATGATTTTCTTTATTAATGATTTTTAAATTCCATCAAATTAATTAACTCACGATGATGAAAATTATTTCTTTGGAAAATATATAAAAAATGAGATATACCACCTCCTGGAAAACACAGAATCAAAGAATGAGGAAGATTAAATTGTTAAAAAATTAACTTTTTATACTCCCTAGAATAATAACATATGAATTGGAAAAGGATACACAATATAATAGAGACCATTTTAAAAATGGTATTAGAATTTATAAAAATATAGAAAGTGATGATAGATATGTTACCGATTTTCGAAATTTATAATATCATCAAATTTTATTATCTATATTATTTTTGAAGAAATAATAATAAATTATGTAAAAGGAGTTTATATCCTATGATTCATTATTATTATTTTTTAGTGAATAAATTTAAAATAGTCATCATATAGTGATATTTATTGAAATAAAAAAAGAATATGTTTGGGTAGTTTATAGGTTACTTTTTCAATTAATTTATTGCATATCTTAATTTATAGTTCATGTTATGAAATAATTAAATTCTAGTTTATTTTAAATTTTTTAGTAATTTATTGTTAATTTGATTATACTTGTACAAAAATATTAGAAATTTGGTCACCTTTGGGTGTAATAAATACATTCAAATGAAGACATGGAATATATAGGTATCATTATATGTGATTTTAACATTTTTATAGATATAACAAAAACTAATAATATGAAATTAAACTCTACAACTCACAAAAGTTCATCCATTTTACATTGAAAAATGTATTTTAGTATGAGAAAAGTAGTGGTGTTGGATTTACATGTTATAAAATAATATTGAATAAAATTATTATAATGGTGATTTAAAAACCATTCATTATTATTGAATATCCAGAGTACTAGGATATAGTCACTTATATATTTCTTTTGAAATTGAATTACTATCCTTGTCCTTTTACATAACTATATCTCAAAAATAATAAACCATGCCTTTTTTCATTTATATTTTATAATTAATGGAAAAATATTCCATAATTATATGTTATAGGTATGAAAATTTATAAATACACTCATATAATAAGTTATTATTATTTATATTATATTAAATAGAGGGATCATAAAATAATACTAATTGATTGTAGTAAAAAAAATTATATGATTAATGAATATATTCTTGAGATATAAATAGAACGGGATAAATTAGAAAATATGTATGTTCACTATAATTTTAATATTACTATATTTTATAATGTATTTTATTTCACCTAAAATATAATTTTTTACTGATGGTCATTAAGGGAATCCTCAATGTGACATATTTTACTATGTTTTTTAGTGATTAATATTGAAAAACAATTATCTCTATCTGGAATAAAAAATATTGACAAATATATGTAAAATTAAATCACTTATTGAACAATGTAAATTATATATTTTACATGTCATATGATGGTAATTTTATTTTAGGTTAATATATATCAGTCTTCATTGGTTAAAATGAATGATTGTGTTTCTCTTTATGATTAAATTATAAGGGTCATATTAAATGAAATTTATAACAATAAGTAATTTAAATCCTTCAATTTTTAAATTAAAATCTATGAACGTCCTTAAGAGAAATATATGAACTAATATGTTATTTTAATCCATTTCTGATATTATATAAAATTATTTTAAGATAAAAGTTACTATTTATTCAATGGATTTGTTATTGTTATTACCCTATTTTCAACTTTTCTCATTAGAAGTCCTAGTGCAAAAATTTTCAGTAAAATTTCCAAATTTAAACATATATCTATGTTAATATATAAAAATGATTTCTTGGATATAGTAAAGACCATGATAACTGATATAGTAATTCATAATACTCTATTTATATTCTTTCATTGGGTGAAAATTACATATTGTTCAAGTACATCCTCTATGTTGATAAATATTTTTAGAATATCTAAAACTTGTGTCATGAAAATGTTATTTATGTTCCATATTTTGAAATATTTTTATTTTAAATATCATTATAATAAATGGAAATATAAATTCATTAAACTTATTAATATAATTTCTTATCAATGGTTGTTCTTAAGGTTACTTATATTTTTCAGAAAGAGTGTCTTTGTCTTATCAATTATTGATGGTACTAATATGAAATTAATACAACTAAATTATACATTTGATTTCTATAATGGATAATGATTGTAGTATTATGAGTATTCATATTATCATTGGTATTACTGAACCCTTCCATTTTATATTAGATGAATTTACTTCTTCTTAGAAAAAATTAATACCCAATAAATGAATTATAACATTAATCATTAGTAAATAATTTATATATATGGATTGTATTTTCCAAAATAAATAATATTTTTTAAAAAATACTCACATGCTTCAAAACTATATCTTCTAAAAATTATAAGTTTAAAAAAATGATTTTACATTTTATACATATTTTAGTGCATGTGTTATTTCATAGGTCTATATCACTATTCATCATGGGTAAAAATAAGAAAATTAATACAAAACTATCACATTGATGGGTACATCCATTTACCAAGGTGGAAGGTCCATATATATTTTATGAGTATAAATACACATTTTAATGAATTCATGACTTAATATCATATATTTTACTATTCTTAATATTTATTTCCATCATTAATATTTTTTTTCAACACTTCTAGTCACATAGAAATTATGAGAATGATAATAAAATGGGTTAACAATTTCAAAATAATTATTATTATAGGTAATGAATTAAAATCATCATAAAAAATAATGAGTCCCAAATAGATACTTTTATATGGGGGTTACTATTTGAAAAAATAAATATTGAAGCACTCTTCAAATAGGTATTTCCCTGATGATTAATTGTATGAATTTCCCAATAAATGGAAAAATATCTATCAATTTAACAAATAAATTCTAAATATTTAATTTTATTAAATTCATTTGAGGTTCTATATTTGTAGCTAAAATTTTGATTGTTTGTATGATAACCATTTCAGAACTCCAATACTGGATTTGTTAGAAGGTATATGATCAATGGTTTGATTGTTAGTTTTTTAAAATTACTAAATGTTATTAATGATATTCAATTTATTATTATATATCTTCAATGTATGTTTTCTATTACTTGTTATAAATATTGATGTTCTGGAAAAAAACATGAATAAAATTAAATAAATCAATCTTTATTTTCAATTCTATAATGTAATATTAGAAAAAATCAGGCAATTGATCAAATTAATTCATAATTCTTGGATTTCTCATTAAATTTTACATTTTATAAGAGAAATGAGGATAAAAAGGATCCCATTAAATGAACACTGTTACACTACATCTTATTTATGATATATTTTTTTTCACTTAAAATACAATAATGAGATAATAAATTTTTAATCAAAATAATCATGATAAAGATCATTAAAAATTTATTTGTGGTATCTTAACAGCCCCCATAATTACTTCATGTACTACTGTTGATAGACATACAAAATATTTGTGTCTATGAATATAACCATAGATGAGTAATCAATTGATTAGGCCTATGGATAATAAATATTACGTTTGTTTTAATTAAACCACCATAAAGAATTATTGCAAATTGTTTCTTTATAGGATTATATTTTTCAAATAACAACTAATATTAGATATTCCAATACTTGATAGACTGTATCATCTAAAAATTAAATATTTGACTTTATAATTCTTCATATAGTAGGTTTTTAATTAAAATTTACAAAATATAAATGATTTATTAATATTTCTTATAGAAATAAAACTACTGGTAAGATCATTCTCAATATGGAATATTTTAAATGGTCGATCTTAAGACAATTATGTTATGGAATTATTTCCAATGATTTTATTATAATGATTATCTTGGGATTATAATAAATCATCTCTATTGTTATTGTATGTAATTAATGGGTATATGTAATCATATTTGTAGTCTTATTTAAGATATCGAACACTTCAAGTCATCGTGGATCAAATGGGTTTACTTTATAAAATATAATATGTTAGGTGAAGAAACCTCAAACATTAATATGGAAAACAATGAATCTTACTAGAGTGCTGTGAATATATAAATAGTATAAATATTATTATTATAATATATTATAGATAATAAAATCTTATTTTCCATTCACTTGTATATAACAATGATATTGCAATTTATTAATTTATTGGATGAACACTCTTCCATAGTTTATATCATTTCTATATTAGGGATAGTGTTGGAACACTTATTTCCTTCATTCATTTAATTTCATTAATAGGACTTAGATTTTAATTCCTTACGTTTTACCATACAATAGATTTTATTTCTTGTATTTTTACCAAAATTATAATTTATATTGAATTTATGAAACACAATTTTTTCAATCAAATTTTTATTGAATTTGATTACATCAAATTCAATTATTTTTTTAGATTGTATATATATAATTACTATGATATTTAAGAACTATTAATACCAAAATAAATATCCAAATACTTATAATAAACCTTGATAAAAACAAATGAGAATATATTAGTATTTCTAGACTTAATTTTGGTTTCCCCAACATCTGTTATCATTATACCATTGACCCATCACTTCAAATTTATGGGACCACAAATATTGTATGTTTTAGAAGATTATTTATTTTGAATATTTCAAAATCATAATGGGATCATGTAAGTTCAATGTTATTCCATTGATATTATAGGATCGAGTAATTTTTTATTCATCCACCATGGTGATTTATTATTTATTTTTCATATCATGATGGTTGATATTATTTATTAATGATGGATTTGTTAACCCTAGTTCAAATAAGTATTTAAACTATGGGTGATTATATATCCCTTCACATTGTTATGAGTTTTTTCTATTTTAATACACTTTCTTAGGTATTATTAATTGGCCTTCCACTTCAACTTTTTTGTATGGAAGCATTCATGATGATATTTGGTACTCAAGGGACCCCATACAAAATCTAATAATGTTTTATTAAACTCTCTATACCATTTTCAACATGAATATTTCATTCGATGTGAAAAATATAATCACTAATGTAATTGGATTTCAAATAGTTCCTAAGCCGTATTTCTATAAATATATTAGTCAAATATTCTCCATTTTTTAAAATTTTACTCATATATGGAACACTTAATCCTATAGCAATAAAATAGTTTCCAAGAAGTCTTGGAATAATGAAACAGAAAATAATATTTATGTTGATGGTTGAATGGTTTTTAAATTTTTAGTCAATTTATTAATGTAGATATTTTTTTTAAACAAAGAGTATTAAGAGTAAAATGAGTTTCGTAGAATTATATTAAATAATATCGATGTAAAAATTAATATAGTGGTATTAATGTTTCATATGAAGAGTCAATAGATGGTTTTAACATATTCATTGATTAATATTTATTCCACTACTAGGAAATGTGTATATAGGTACATACTAAAATGGGATCCTATATATGAACATTATTTTTCCATTTTTATTCATTCTGATCTGAAATATCTTTCTAATAATGTCTTATATGTCACTTTTTGATAAAACTGGAACATTATATAAGATAACTCGAGACGGATTTATTGATCCCTATATCCAATAAGATATAGTATCAATATGTCACTATAATAGTTTTATGCAATCGAAGAGGGTTATATTAATGAGTTAATTTCATCTAGGTTATGATTTATCCATGTTTATATACCAACATATATATTTTTTCATTCTAGAAAAACAGATTTGATTATTTTGAATAATTCAAGAGTAGTGATAGTTCATCTTTCTTTCTTTATAAATAACTCAAGGAAGCTAGTTTTTCAAAAAATTAATTTATGTCAAAAGGAATGATTTCAATAAATAAGGATTTAATTTCCCTCATTATAGATATAATGGTGAGAATAAGTAAAAATTATTTTTTATCATAGAGAACTATGTATTTGTAGATCAGTGGTGAATGACAATCTACCATGAATCATCAATGAAAAAGATTTAGTTTCTAGTCAATTCATAACTAAAATATTATAAAATAAATTAATATTGGTATGATTAATAATTCTAAAATAATATGTATTCAATAAATGAAGTTTAATCAATTTTTATTTATAAATATGATATATTTCTATAATATAAATTTTTTTTGAAAAGTGTTAAACTAAATGATTTTATGTAGGTTATTTCTATAGATAATTAATTTTTTCTTCGTAACTCTTTTAAATATTTACATATATTTTTTTAGAGTTAGGAGACCAAACGGCATGCAATTCCAAGGACTATTGTTCCCATGATTAATTTTATAAAAATATTATATAATATTTTTCTATTTTTAATGTTGTTAATTAATAGAAATAGGATATCTCTTAACTGGTTGATGAGATCATAAATCAGAGATAATATTTGTGTTTGTAAGGAGGTTTTTCCCCTAGGATACATAAAATATGTCAGCATTAGATGTTTGGGTGCATCTCATGCTGGAGGTTCCATTATGTGAATTAATAAGTTAACTATTTACATAATTAAATTAATTTTAACAAAAAAATTCCTATAAATTATTTTTATGACAATTTGGCCAGTGTTGGATCATAACTCACAAGCATCGATGATGTTATCCTCTCCTTCCCCCTTTCACAAATTTATCCAAATGATGACAATCATATTGATCATGATGAATTGAAGAATGTAGAACACATCTTATTCTTTCGATCATTTTGTGAGTGCAATATTAAACAAAAATAAATCCAAATCAAGGTAGGACTTGTCTATTGTGTCTTCAATCCCTTATATTAAAATAATTGTGGATATCTATAATTTTTTCATAGAATTCCCTGATCGATGTAATTTTTAAAGATATGTGATTTCTATGATTAAAGAATATTTAATTCTATTATTTGTGGTCATATCATCAAGAGAAGAATCCCTAGGTGCATGTAGAATGCATGATGAAACCCTCTTCATCGATCAAATTAGATTCACAGTGAGAAACATCTATGATCCAAAATCTATGTCAATATCAACAGTTTTTTAAAATATTCTATGCAAAATTCTTAGTGGTTGGAGAGGATTCGAAGATCCTATCATTGATATAATATTATTATGATTCTAAAAAAAATTGTAACCTCATGCCATGTATAATAAAGATAAAATTGTGTGTAGCCTTTTCCAGCTGTGGATCTAGTGTTTTGGAAACCCATAAGGATGGAATGATGTGTACAACACTATATATGTCATGTACCTCATTTTATTGTGGATGAGCTATGTGAGAAACCAAATGGCCAACCACAGATACTATACCAATGTACACAAACATGAGTTCAGATTACGTGGACACAACTTGCAGACCTGACATGGTCACCAGATAGGTGGGACACACCATTTTTCCAACCTACACAGAGTGTACCCCAACCTGAATTGGAAAAATGTTCTGAACAGAGACATGGACATGCTGTGAAGAAGGACCACATGTTGTGTGGGTCCCATCAAACATCATGTTCCACTTTTTCTCTTTTGAGAAATCATCCATCCATTGTATATACATTATTTAAACTCATGTTTTCCACTGATTACCTGTCTTGAGTTTTTTTACACGTAGAATGTGAAGGTGAAATCATAACAATATTTCGTTATATGATGTTAAATATTTTGGGTTCAAAATTCATTGAGGAGAACCATGATGACAATAGTGATCATACAAAGTCAGCATAGTTATTCTTGTCATGAACCTCCTACAGGGTTGGGTAGTGGATTTACCTAATGATAGTACTGGGATTACCCACCAGTATGATTGGGTAGTGGATTCCTTGATGATAATTCTGAGTTATCCTCCCATAAGTCAATGTAGTGTAGTTCCTCGATGTTATGAGATGACATTGACATAGAGATTTACAATTCCATTCCCTGATGAATGTTCTAGGAAAACCCACCAGCAAGGATAGAAAGAGGCATTCCCAGATGACATCTTTCAGACATAATCCTCAAGACATACTGGTTGTTGGAGTTACTTATGAATCAACATGCATACCCCTTATAGTATATGGAATTAGAATTCACCAGTGACATTCTAGTGTGTCATCCAATAGCCATTCTAGTAAGTGGAGTTCCTTGATGAATATTAGTGTAGGACCATCCTGTCATGCCAGGGAATATGGTCCTTCTCTAAAATTTTCAAACCCAAGACTATGAGGTATAATTATGAGACGTGGTTCGACATACAATTGTACTCACAAGATACTGGGAAGAATTCCCATCCAATCTGCTTTCTTATGACATGACCTAAAATCATGTGGCCAAGTCAGTGTCTCCAAAATAAAAATGTTTCAAGGTGTGTTGAATGATTCCTATAAACTTGTGTGTTTAGGGATGTCTCATGGGGTGTTGGGAGTTGTAGATGGACTTATATAGGACTATTTGCTACACATATTCCTGGGCTGAGTTGTGATATGTAGATCCCCTTACTCTATTATTTGGTATGTTATGATTATGCATATATATAACCTTCTTTGATACCCACTATGTTGTTTTTGGTTACTCTCATTCCATGAGAGGTTCAGACTCATGGGGAATTCCATGTGATTTGTATATTTATCTTTTAAGGGTTGGAAGAGTCCACTCTCATTTTATAGGGAGCGAAAACACTACTAGAAATTCATATTCTCCCATTGTCGAGCTCCTTATGTTTTTATGATTTTACATTCACTCAATGATTGGATTTAGTTTTAATCTATATCCATACATTCTATTATTACATTCATATTATTTTTTATCTATTACTTATATATATTCACCATTTTGTAGGTATTCTACATGGTTGGTATATACTCACACCAACACAGGCTTCACCAAATATATGTCATGTCTTTTTCAAATGATGGATAGGGTGATGATGACGTCAAAGAAGCTTAGGGATATGAGGTTCTTTGTACATGTATTGTATTCATAGATTATTATTAAAGAGATGAATCCTCTCAGATGTTTTTAATTTCTATTTTTCAATCAGTTTGAGACATATTATTTCATCAAGGATGGACTTGAACCCTTTTTACTATTCATTTTACATGTCTATACTTAGTATTGTCTGGAGGTTCAATAGTGTTTGGTTTTTATCTAGTAAATATATATATATATTATTTCCTTAACTCAACACTTTTACATTACGTAGGCTATGTTCATGTTTGTAGGTTCTTAGTAAAATGCCTCCCTAAGTTAGTTTTTCCTTAGGCTCTGGTTGCCACGCCCTAGCCTATGGATGCGATCATGGGGAAATTAGATCTCTAGCCCTATCATGGTTCTTGTATTTAATGTTTGGAATTAGATAAAAATCATGCCATTTGATGTTTTTTAGTTTTTTCCATTATGAAAATTGGGTGGGATTTGTTTATTAGTTCCAAAGTGTCTCAAGTACACCTCTTAGGACAGAGACTGTTGTGATGGTCTGGGCGGTCAACATAACTATCCACCAGTACATTGACTACCTTCTAATAGAATTAGCAGGATGAGAATTTTTTTCCTAAACTAATGGTACATGAATTAAATAGGATTGGGACATTGAAATTAATTATGATTTTATCCCGATTATATATATATATATATACTCATTTTGACCTCATAAATCAATGATAACATTCGTGATGCCTCAGAGATGTTGTCCATCCAAGAAACTGGCTCTAGTTCATGATGATGAACCTATTAGCGATGATGCCTCTATTCAGGTTCTGTATTATGATCCCATTCTTCAAGCTGGGTAGGTAGTATCACCTTCACCATTTGAGAAATAGATAATCCTTAATTTTCATGATGGGGTTGTGCACAGTCTGAGAACACTCTGTGAGTTCTGACAGTGATGTCCATGGATGTTCCATAGTGATCCAGATCCCCAGGTGGAAGAGGATTGGCTAGAGTTGGTGGTATTCATCATCAGACATATCTAGAAACTGACTGATCAGATTTAGTCTTTTTTATATTGCCTTTATCCTTGGAGTAATAGGGTGTCGGTGGATCATTTTTACATAGATGGATGATGATTTGACCCTCTCATGGGATAACTTCTAGAATCTATTCTACATGGATTATTACCCATCATTGTTACACTCAATATGGATTCGAATGCTTCTGGTGCTTCTACATGGAGGGATAAAAGTGGATGAGTACACAACTAGGTTCATAGACATTACACATTACACTATAAACATGATCTACGACGGCTAGTTCTGATAAGTAAAGCATATAAAGGGGCTACAATGAGAGATATATTCTAACTTAGTATCCTTGAGGATCCTAAACTATGACATTTTTTGGTGATGGAACATGTGATAGAGATAATTCAATTGAAGGGATGCCAAATAGTTGGAGCAGGTAGTGGGTGCAACAGATCTGAGTCTTATACACTAGATGGAAAGCACAAGACCTCTCAGAATAGGAGACCCTTCATCGAGCAGACACAATCAGATGGTTTCATGGGGATGTCATAGAACATAGTACTTGAGAAGACTAGATAGGTACGGTTCATCAATTGTAACAGGAGTGTTCAAAAGGAATGGGTCTACCATAAAATGAATTTTATGAAACCCGTGTAGATTGCTGATGGACCACCACGGTATAGTAAACACCATGATCGTGGATCTCCTAGGCAGGGTCATGGTTCTCCCTAGGGTGTCATAGTTGGAAGAGAATCATTATGAGATATAGGTTTATGAAGACACTATTAGACCCTTCTACCACCATCACCATGTGGCCCAAATCAGGTTCAGGGAGTCGATGTTCGAGGTCACATGATATAAAAACATGTGGATGTCTATTATCCCACAAAACATGAGATGATTTGAGGTTTGAAATATTTTTATTCTACTCTAACTTCTCTAATAATAGACATATGTTCTAGTCCCCTTACCTCTTATATCCTTGTAATATATATAGAGCTCATAGGATACACTCTAGAACAATAAATTTATCTTGATTTTTCTATTGGGAATGATTATTATGAATATTTCATCTGTCAGTAGTGTGAGCCATCGCTTAGTCGAGAGAGGATAATGTGGGAACTCTTAGATACCATGATGTAATTCTATGACATCAACATGGGTATGGATTTTATTTCCACGGTCAAGGACCAGATTTTCTATCACCTCAATATAGTCTGATTTTTACTTGGTGATTGGACGAGGTTCTCCATTTTTGGAGAGATAGACCACATAATGGGATAAGGAGATGGTGTGTGAAGAATGTTGTAGCCTCTCGTTCATCATTTACCAAGTGTATCCTTTGGTTCATCACACTCTTCAAGAATATTGGTTCTGTAAGTTATGGAGAATTATACGGACGTATTCTAGAATTAAGTTCCCATACTACAATTGAGGTGAGATCTAGAGTTTATTTATTTATCTTCATCCTAGGACTTCACCAAACCATCTTGAGGCATATCATATGGAACCTTCCAATCATTTAGAGCTACAGTTATAGTTGAAGGAACTTTGTCAAAAGGGTTTCATCATACGAAGTGTGTCGCCCTATACAGCCCTGGATCAGTTTATGAAAATGGTTTATTGGATTTTGTGAATGTTTGGATTATCATCACCTATACGGGGGCAATATAAAGTATAAGTAATCCTTGTCTATAATTTAATACCACTTTGATCAGTTGAGATGTGTGATATGTTTCCCCAATATCTATATTAGGTCCAGTTACCACTAATTGCGATTTTGTGAGGCAGATATTTCAATTTTAGATTTATTATGTCTCTATAGACACTTTTATTTCCTAGTGATTCCATTTTATATGAAAAATGAAACCACTATGTTATGAAATTGATGAACTCGGCCTTCCATCCATACATCGACCATTTTTTTTGTCTTCATCGAGGAAAAAACAATCTAATCTCAAAAAGAAGAGGATAATGTAGAAAACATAAATATGTTTATTGATTTTCATCGAGGGCACCATCATTATGTGAGTCTCTCCAAGTGGATGTTTTGGATAAAACATGTTCACATTCTGGGGAATGTATTTTGTTAACAATGTTTATCTATGAATCCAACAAATATTGTGGTAGTTATTTTTTGGGATGCACCAATGAATGTTTTAGAATCCTGAAGATTTTTTGGTTTTGCAGGGTACTATTGGAGGTTCAAGGAATACTTCAACCAAATAACATATCCTTTGACCATCCGAACAATTAAGGGACAATTTTTTTCCTAGTCCGATTTCTACTATAGGGTATTTGTGGAGTGTAGGAAGACGTTGACGACAAATGAAATGTTCAGAATACTAGAGGAAGTTTTTGTGTTCATAGTGTATATTGATGTCTCGCGAGCTGGGATCTGTGGCGTGTTGATTCAACACCAAGTAGTCATCACATATGGGTATAGGCTATTGATATCAAATGATTATAAAAATGAAACTCACTACATTGAGTTGTGATAATTAATCTTCTCATTGGGAATAGGGATAGACTACCTTATCATAGTGTTCATTGGGGGATCACAGACCTCCAGAAGCTTAGGTAAATCATTATATAGAGAGGCATTAACATATGGTAGTGAGGTTGGTTGGAATTAATAATGGAATATAACATATAGATAGTATATACCCTTGGAAATGTAATTTTTGTATAATATTCTCTTATAAGGAAGTTTCAAGATCACCAAATATGGGATGCTTCAGGGTAGTTAAGTACCCTAGGGTGGACCCTCGTGGAGCAGGTGGGTGCATTTTTTCTTTAGTAGATGTTGTTGACTCCTTCTCTACTCTATTGTTTGTGAGATCCATAGATGGTAGACATCAAATATGAGGTCATATGTGAGGCTATGTTCAAAGTTTATGAAAGAAATTTATATTTTTAGGGAGTGAAACATGACATCATATTCTAAGGGGGACAGTGGTTCTAGTCACATTGTTGGAGGAGGTGAGGCAGTAGTTCCAAACATATCCCCTTGTTGTAAATCATAGTGTGTGGAAGATGTATAATGACCTTCACCAGTAATGTTGGATACATGATGTGAGACAAATAATTGCTTTTTCTTCCAATGGTTCCTCACCTTTTAGTATGTGAAGGCTGAGAACCATGTTTCGGTAGACTTGTTGTGGCCCATTAAGATCACAAAATTGATATGTGATGGTATCTACATGGAATTAATCATGGGGTTTCTATGTATAGTGAAGGGACATGACTCAACTTTTGTGATAGTAGGACGACTCATGATTTCATCCCACTTCCTTACTATCAGGGATTAGAGTTTGATGGAGAGTTTGGGCAATTTTTACAAACGATTGATCATCCTCTTCAATAGTGTACCCTCGATGATTGCCTCCAATAATAACATGTGGTTTATGAATTGATTGTGGGGAGGCATATATGTGAAATTTAGGAACTATTAGAGGATTAGTAAATCCATTCAACACCAATTTGATGGGTATACCATTATCACAATCGCGGTGGTAGAGAATAATGAGGGCAGGAATGTTCTACTATGATAAGAGATGAGAGGGTGACCTTCCCATGGTATAGTTTTCATACAACAACATCTTCCAATATACTATTGGAATATTACATTTTGAGACCATTTACATGTGACATTGAATGTAATTGTTGTATTGTAATGAGATTTGAGAATCATCTCTTGTGGGACAATAATTAGTGAAGGTGAAAACATAGAATGTCTAGGTCAACCAAGAGAGAATTAGGAGGGCACAATCATGATGGAAATACTATACAAATCTCCATCATAGGCCCTTGGTGTTTTAAAAGTGAAACCGAATTTTCTAGAGATATTCCCCATGATGAAAAACATGGAGTTTCAGCCTAGAATTCGAGTTACCCCTGATTCTCATTGGGCCATTCGAGATCATACACAGAGTTTGACCAGTTTATACCCACTTAGGAAAACACCCACAACTATAGTGGATGCATTATGTCTACCATGTATCAATGATTAGGTAATTTATGCATGATCCTATGAAAATAATTTTCTTTGGAGGGATGGAGGTCAAGGATTCATCCACCTTTTATATGAAAATAGTTTTGATTGAGGACTGAAAGGATTAGAAAATGCATGGACAAACCATGCCATTGATTTGTATGATTTGGTAGCACAAAAATTCATAGGATAGATCATTGAAGATAGTGATCCATATGCGGTCATAGTATCATGACATTTTTACAATACACTATTTTGAAGGAACAACATATTTAATGAGGGAATGATGTAGAGACCATGTTTTTCAATATAAGACATTGAAATATTAAATATATATTTCTAGAGCTAGGTGCCAAGACACTGATTGAATACACAGCTCAGTGTGCCCATATTTAATTTTATAAAAATAAAATAAAATAAATAATCATTCATGGAAAATTTTAATTAATGAAATCATAATAAATCATAAATAGTTTATTAGATCAGAAATTGAAGATCATGATTTTGTCTTTAATATGATATTTACCCCAACCACGGAAAAAATAAGTAGGCACCTGATTCATGGACACCTCACTTCTTTGATGTTTGTTTAAGTGAAATAATTTATTATATAATTAAATAAATAAATTAATTTAACAAAAAATATCTTCAAATTCATTTTAAGGTAACTTGGTCTAGGGTTGTCTCATAATTAACAATTGTGGACATATCTCCCCTCTCTTTCTCCATTTGGTGAATTCTGAAGAATGTCAATAAACCAATCGATCAAGGTGAATCGACGAACAACGAATGAATTAGATTCTTCTGATCAATTTTCTAGTGTGTTCTTTGATATAGATACATCCAAACTAAGAAAGGAATCATATATTAGTGTTTAGTGACATCAGATTAAAATATTTTATCAGTTCCATCATTTTTCATGTAACTGTTCTAGTAGATAACCTATTACTGAGCCCATGTACCTTATTTATTCACTATTTTATCAATTTTATCTAACCTAGACCTATTCTACATTTTCAACCAATAAATATATGTTAAATATATTAGAAACATTTTTCCATTTTATTTTATTCTCTGTTATTTACTTTCTTCACCATTTGAATCCTCATAGTTCCCAGTTCGAAATTTTTTGAGGATTTCATTGCATAATAGTGTGCACATATTCATGAAGAATAATATAATCAATAATAGATCAATAAAATGATTATAGAACTAGGATTTTTGTGATGAAATGATGTTAAATTAAAATTTTTGTGGTCGGATCAAGTATCATCAAGGCCTAGAGTGTTTGTATAACCCATGGAAGTTCCCTCATTGGTGATTACAACACATTCATTTAGAGAAGTGGTTTAGATCTAATATCTCTTGCTATATCCATGATTTTATAGTATGTTCAATGCATAATCCTATGTAGTTGGAGTTTATTTAAAGTTTCAGTCATAGATATGAAATTATAATATTTATTGTAAAATTATTAACTACATGTCATGTCTAATAATGAAAATATGTCATGTAGACTATTTCATTGGAAACACTAGGGTTTTGGAAACCCATAAGGATGGAATGACATGTACTCATCTCAACACATAGTGAAACACCTTTATGTTTCAATGATCCATGTGAAGGACCACATGGACAAACACATTCCATGTAACAATATACATAGACATTGGCTTAGATTACATCGGGAGGACCTACATATACGGCTCTATCCATGGATAGGCGGGAATATCCTTATAGTCCTCGTAGAAGGTGTGTACCCATACATTTACAGGACCAATTTACTGACAAGATACACATTTTGATTGTTGATAAGGACCACACACTCTGTATGTCCCCTCACATGCAATATTCCCCTTGAACCCTTTTTTAAAATATTTAATCCTCTTCATCTCCATCATTTTTACTCAGATCTTGTCCAATGAGTAGCCTATAATGCGTGTTATTACATGTAAAATATGATAGTTCCATTGTATATGATATTCAAGATATGATGTGAAATTTTTTCATTTTGGAACGAAATAAGAAAATATCTGATGATGAAATTGATAGAACAAAATCATCATCATTGTTCCATGAATAACCCTCTAGTAGGTTTTGGTAGTTATTTTCCACGACGACAGTACTGGGCATACACTCTAGGTGGGATATATAGTAGGTTTCCATTATGATTATTTCATGTAATCCTCTATTACGATACAGTAGTTGAGTTCGTTAATATTCAAGGAATACCCTCTACTAGGGATGGTAGTGGATTTCCACAATGATAGTTCTCGGCATACCCTGTAGTATGTATAGTAACTTCCATTCCTCAATAAAATCATATTTCTATAACCATCCATTAGGGGTGGGAAGAGGAGTTACATAAAGACTTATCAAGCTTACCCTCATGTTGGACTTGGCAGTGGTGTTCCCCGATGATATTCTCAAGTGTAACCCTCGATCTGGCCTAGGAAGTAAAGTTCCACAGTGACTGTCAGAGTAAGAAATTCTTATTGTATCAGGGCATGGGTTCCTTTACTTGAATTTTTTACCCCTCAATTGTATTACATAGTGAGTAGAAATGGTTTGATGTACCTTTGAAATAAAAATAATAAATAATGTTTTCCCCACTGAGAAACATTCTTATGACATTTCTTAAAACCACGAGGGCAAGTTAATAATGCCTAAAGTAGATAGTATCAAGTTGTTTTGATTGTATCCCTCAGAATATTTTTTTATGGTTATACACATGAGGTGCTGGATGGAAAATTTGGACATACATTGGAATATTGGCTACTCAAATTCTTGGTACGATCTATGAGATGGATATCACCTTTATCTCAAATTTTGTAATATTTGAATGAGAAAATATATATCATTCATTCATACCAAATCCTTGGGTTTTGTTACTCTCTTTGCAGAAGAAGAAAATACATGTGGGTATACCACATGAATTTCATGTATATCATCTCTTGGTTGGATGACTGTACTCTCATTATAAAGGTAGTGAATACTAGATTAGAAGTCCATATACTCACTGTATTAGGATCCCTATGTTTGGACATGTTTCCTTTCACTCTATTAATGGGTTGAGCAGTACTATTTTACCATACCTTTTATCTACTACTTTCCTCATATATTGTTACTCTAACATCATATCCTTCACCCTTTTCTAAGAATTATATTGTATTTTTATATACTAACTCTCTCAAGGATTACAACAAACATGTGTCATGTATATGATAGATTGGTTGACCATAACTCAGTAGAAGAATTGGGATGAAGAGTTCATGGACAACGTAAAATTGTCATAGCATGGGAAATAGAATTTTGGATCTATCAACTATAATACTTTATCATTTTTTTATTAGGTTGTGACATATTTCTAGTTTGGGAGAGTATTTTCACCTTTTTAATTTTTACAATATTATTCTGTACTTATTATAATCTATAGGATAATGCGTGTTTGGTTTATTTGTGGCAGTGTTGCATATTTTATTTCATTCCCTATATACCTTTTCATTTAGTTAATTGTGTGCAGGTGTAATTTTTTGTAGAAAGATGAATCACTTAGTTATTAGTTCCTTCGGTACCTGTCTCCACCCATGGCCAATAGAGGCGGGCATCGAGTAGGTGTAAATCAGGCCCTGACATGGGTCTGGTCATGAAAATTACCTCCATTATATATAATATTGATGCTCCTCTTCTCATGGAAACTATTTCTAACATGTATGCAATTATTTTGAGGGTAATGATAGATTATGATTACAAAATTGTTTATTTATTAATAACATATATTTTATTAATTTTGACATTTTATTAATGTCGGGATGATGCATCCAATTTGTTAGACAACCCATTATAGTGAATTTTTTGAAATTTTTCATCATATTATTGTAGTTTTCAACAATTTATTGTATATTTTGGAAAGAAATATTCCATGAATATTTTTTATTTAATTAAATGTTTATCATAATAATATTCTATTAATAAACTAATGTAATTTTATTTGAAATGATATAATTTTTTTCATTTCAGTAAAATACTTTTTTTGATTTCAACTTTTAATAATTCATTTATTACTTAAATTTTAATTAATTCTCATAGTATTTAATTCTGTTAAATCGATTTGATAAAATTGGTTTATATAACATATTATAAAAAAATTATTTATTTTTAATTATATATATACGTATTAAAAATATTTATTAAAAAGTAATTATATTAAAAATAAAAAAAGATATGAGATATTAATTGATCACCCCATACACACTGCTAAAATTTTTATAAAGAAAAATAAATGTTATGGTAGAATAATATGGTGAAAAGAGATTAAAAAACCATTACATCCTAATATATTATAGATATAATTTCATTAAAAAATAATTAATAAAATAATATAAAATGTATTCCATGGGTGTCATACCCATCCCCAAATGTTTCATTCAATGTCTTAAGGGGTGGGACAAGGCATCTTGGTTCATCATAAGGATGAGGTTAGTGTAACTTTTGGTAACCCAACACCATGAAGGAATAAATCATTTTATAAATTTGATATTTTCAAAAACATTATACATTCATATATAACAAGAAAATACCTCACATGGGTCCACGTGATGTCCTTTGAAAAACTATGAGTGTAGCGCTGATGAATGTATCACCATCAAAATAGATAGCATCGTACATCATCGATCTTCAATGTTGAAATAAATTAGGAAATAAAATATAATTCCCATTAGTGAAATATTTTCGATGGTTTTCAAATTGAATCTCCCATAAAACCTGAAAATGAAGAATCAAATCGTCAAATTAAATTTGAAATGTTGTTGTAAATCATTAAAATATAGTAGGACTATGAATTAATGAATAAAAATATGAGGATAGTTAACGGTCCACCATTAGATATAAATCCATGTAATGTTATCAAATTAAAATGGAACATAAAAGGGATTCAACTCCAATCCCAAATCAGACCTAGTGAGCATTCTATCTAAATTAGAGAAGCAATTTAAACCTATAAACAACCAATAAATGTAGTAATATCTTATAAATCATGTACACATTAATAGTGTTATATCAAAACGTATCCTATGTATAAAAATATCACTTCTATCTAAATAACAAACATACATGAAATCCGGGATCTAGGAAAATTGAAAATATCAAAAAACGATGGAGAATGAAACCAAAAACATGAAATTATTATGGAATTTATCCCTGATGATTTTTATGTACTAAAAATATTAATTTTGAGCATGTTGAAAATTAATCCTACTAAACATAGGAACATTGAAAATAATATAACTATCTCTTATTATATATTAAGTGAGATATCTAGAAAATGAGCGTCTTTCACATTCCTCAATTCAAATATATAATTATTCTTTAACGCATTCATTTATAATACAAGTGAAATTTTTATTCATCTTTACATCCTCCAAAAACTCCACATTATATTATTTTGATGATTCCTCATCAAAATCCATTTATGTATGTATGTATAGTATCTATAATTTGAATCCACATACACCTTGACACTAACATTATCTATATTTTTGAAAAACATATTAATTCAAAAATTTTCCAATTGTGTAGTGTAATAAAAAAGTATGATTGAGAAATCGGTTCTATCCATTTTTAAATTTCATTTTTAGATAATCATCCTCAATTTAGAATTATTTATAATAAAAATAACAATAATAACAATTGAAATAGGTAGAGTCTGTAGTATGAGGATTTTATAATTTTATAAAAAAATAGATAAAATATTTAAGAAAATATTATTGGATTCTACATGAAATAAACCACTATCATTTTATATATAAAGGATGAAAAAAATTAATTAAGAATTAAAATGAAATTCCATTTTAGAATATCCATCCAAAATTTAGTATTTACATGATGTTCTTGAAACCTATATCCCGTTATTTTTTCCATTATTAATGAAATTTCTTCATTTTATGAGTTGGATGGAGGGAACATATGAGCATCCCATTAATTAACTAATTATATCTTATAGTTTCAAAATAACTAATATTGTAATGGGTAATTTTTTTTGGATACCCCATTATAATAAATGTCAGCTATATTGTACCTTGTGTAGTTGAAATAATTGGATGTCAACGTTATTTAAACGGCTCTCCAAAAAACCATGGGTATTGGTCACCCCAATAACCATGGGTTCTAGAAAACATGGAAATTGGTTTCATGGGAAAAAATTATTTTGTCGGATGGACCTATACCCAAACATAAAACGAAACATGGGCATATATCACCCCTATACACACGGTTTTTATAAAATAATGTGAAATTATTCATGGGAAATAACTCATTCATATGAAGGAACTATACACGTGGTTTTTGTAAACCATTGACATAGGTTGTGTGTGAATTTTTTTTTATACTGTATGGTCAAGGGAAAAAATATACCCACAATTTGACTAAAATATGTGTATAAGAAATTTTTTTGGTAACCTATAGAAACAGTTTTGGTAAAACATAGGTATATATTGACCCATTTTTGTTCCATAATAATAATTATAATAATTAAATTGAAAAAAACATTTATATATATATAAATATTTATATATTTGAATAAAGGAACAAAAAACATGTTGTATGATAGTGGTAAAGTAATTATATTATATTTGGAAGGTATTAGGATCCATTTTCATTGGTGTATAAATTTATATAAAAAACATATACCAAATGTTTGACAAAATTGTGGGTATAGCTTAAGAAATTATTTTTTCATTATAAGAAAAATAAAAATAAATACATTAAGTTAAATAAATATATAGATATTTATTTTAATATAATAATATAATATGAGTTATAGGATAATGGTAATGTCAATTGAGTTTATGTAGAAGGATAAAGTATCAAATCCTAGTAAATTATTTTTTTAATATAGACATATTATAACAGTTTGATCAAATATATTGTATAGGTTTATATGCATAGTTTGGTCAAACTGTTGTTATATGTATTTCCAAATAGGTTTTATACACTAATGGTTTAATAACAATTTGTATAGGTGGCTTATACCCATGGTTTCATCAAAACAAGGGTATATTTCTATCGCAATGGCCTATGCACCCAAGGTTTTCTAATCTTTACCAAATGGTTTTAGTCCATGTTTATACCCAATGATTCCAGTAGTTCAACTTCTATTTTCATGTTGATTTCATCATTAATTTGTGAGAATATTGGATTATGAAATATCCCCAAAAAATATAAGGATTATATTTTACCTCCTTCACCATTTCCATATTTGTTGGACTATCCTACCCTCCCACATGGATGTGTTATAGGACTTCTACCAAATCAAATTTTGATTGTTTATTCTTCATTATCCCAATATAAAATATCCAAAAATTAACTACTCATCTAGGTCATGAGAACACAATTATGTATTCTATCATTTCCATAGTTCTAAATCATTATAATTGTTATGCATTTACACCTATAGAATAAAATTGTCATTTTTCTACTCCATCATCTGTGTATATGCTCGGACCTGCATGCCCTATCAGAATTCCACATTACTATTTTAAAATAATGAATAATAAAAATAATAAAAAAACCCACTATTAGTATGTACAATTGTTACATTATATATATTTTTATATATATTTTCATGGGACTAATCTCCACTATTCCTTATTTTGATCATAATTTCCTTTCAATAGATTTACCCATCTAGTGGTGCTAGGTAGAATAAAAAAATAAAATTTTAACAAGATATTTTTATAGGTAGTTTATGAAACCCAATGTCTAGGTAGTCTAAAAACTAGGGAAAATGGAAATTATATGTATTCCACAATTTTTATTTCATATAAGGAGGTCTTAATTCCATGAAAACAATAAAAACAATATCAATAATAACAACAACACCACCACCACCACCACAAGTACTAGTAAAAAAATCAAGAAGAATAAAATAATTACCATCACCAATGCACCACCTAAATATTGTGTGAAATATTTTTTTATGGAAGTATAATATTTTTAGTATTTTAAATTAAACATAACTCCATGTTTTTATTTTATTACACAAATTAATGAGTTTAGGTGTCATTAATCATAATATGATGTTAAAACCAAATGTGACTTATCATAAATAGATTTTTAGTCATCATCTAGCCGTTGGAATGGTCATAATAAACATGATTTACTAAATTATGAAATTATTTGGTTTAAAAATCTATATAAAATTAAATCTATTAGTGATAAATTAATTATAAGTGGAAATAGAAACCATTTGAAAGTATTCAGAATCTTTTTCGGAGGAAATATATTTTTAGTTAGAATGAATTATTTATCTCAAAAAATTAAATAAATCACTTTTGTTAAATTATTTTAATCAAATTTATATTTTATAATATCAATAAAAAAGTTAATATTTATATTACGTGTTAAATTTACATTAAATAAGGATAAATCATATTTTACGCCTAATTAATTTATCGTTTCTTAATAATTGTTTTGTGGCCATTTTGAAAACATATTTTAGAACTAATTTTTGAAAAATTTAGAATATTTCATTGAAAATATTAAATTAATTTACATGACCTGAATATCAAAATTATCTTAGTCTGAATTTTGGATCATTTTTTAAATGATTTATTATCTGATTAATTGTAAAAAATAAAGAATTTTAATTCAAAACTACAATTTAGTTTAATTTTTTAAATTATAAATTTTACTATATATTATTACCGAATTAAAAATATTAATATTATATATATATATATATATTAATTTAATTTGATACTCATAAATCCATTTAATTTTGAAATTAAATATTAAAACATTGTAAACTTTTGAACATTTACTATTTGAAAATTGGTTTTCTCATCGCATTCACCGGGTTAATATTAAAAAAAATTCCCGATTTTTGTGATTTGAATTTGTAAAAAAATATTAGATATTTTGAATCATAAAAATTTTTATAATCATGTAATTCCATAATAAATTTTTACTAAAATTATTAGTTCAAACAGTTAAAATAAAATATTTCGGTTAAGGTAAAATATGTGTACAAGTGATGAAAAAACATTATAATTTATAAAATACCATCAAAACATTAATAAAATATATTTTTTGACTATATCATAACCATATGACGTATATTTATTATTATTAATCCATTTTATATATTTAAATAATGTTAATATAATCGGTACACCTTCTTCTTTTTAAAAAATAAATGTTTTCCACTCACTTATTTCCTAAAAGGCCAGACCCTTTCTTCTATTCTTCACACCATTAAAATATTTGGTTCAGAAAATTCCCTACAAAATTTCACTAAAACATCTCTAATATCATTATTTTTGTCCAATTTCTGGTCGAAATCCATCCTTAAAGCAGTTTTTCTAAAACATATGGGGGTTACTCGAAGAAAATGTAATGTTCTTCAATAAGCATTTGTATTTTGTTTCTTCCTCAGCATCACCAAATTCATATTAAAAAATAATGTTATAATATTATCATTTTACTTAATATACTGAGATATTTTCATGTTATGGTAATTAACTACATCAATATCATCTTCCATCAAATGGGTTACAAAATCATTAATCGTGTGAATGGTAGACTACTACCTCACAACCCTATGTCATTTTTTTCAATTAACATCTACAAAGGATAGGTATAACGACATATGTAATGTATATATATATATTTATATATGATATTTATAACAAAAATAAAACTATTCATTCATTATATCACATATTACTTTGTAGTCTCAATTCCATATGGGATTCGATATGATTGCTTCTATGTATGGAAGACTACCGCCTCATGATGTGATGTGATTTATTTTCACTAATGTTGTAATGGAAGGTAATAATTATAAATATATGTGATATACATTAAATATACAATATATTCATGAAAATTAATTATTTAATGATTATATGTAATTTTTCATACATTTTCACTTACTGAATGACGATAACATTGTTTTTGTATGTGTGGACTACCACCTTCCTAAAGCGACATGACACTTTTTCTTCACCAACCCATATGGATGAAATGTATTAGTATATTCAAATAAAAAATATTTAATTTAGAATATAATTAACATTATGTAATGATAACATATTACTAAACTCCTTTCCATTGTGATCATTAGAAAATGGAAATATTCTTAATGCGTACGTATGGATTACCTTCTTCATAATTATTTTGTATATAATTTATCAAAACAATAATTCATTATTATAATTAATAATATAATTTATGTATATATATGAAGAAAAAACATTATCATTATTCAAGATATAAAATTATCATAAACAATGTATATGGACATAAAATAATTAAAACATATATTAAAATAAGATATTATTACCAGAAACTGAATTTCAACACGGAATTGTTAATAAGTGTGTTTTAATATGATATAAGAAAATAATATATGGTATGATAAATATTATTATTTTTTTAATATATTTTTTTGTTAAATTATATTTTTTGTATATGTGGTTCAAACATTTGTGAAGAATGTCATGATTTATAGTATGTGATTCCATGCTCACTATTCACTTCTGAGAGGAACATTCTAAATTCACCAAATATTTCTATTATGTTGTTTTTATAATTTCAATTGATATATTTTATTATTATTATATATAAAATTGTTGGTTTTTATATATCCGTTTTAATAGAGCACATTGAATGTTTTTACAGTTCAAAATTTACCAAACAGTTATGGGATTTTTATATCATTTTTTCATCAATAAGGCATATATTGTATTATGGGACTATCATTCATTATTATGTGTATATACTATCCCATTTAAAAGTGATTTCATGAATTTTTTACCCAAAATATATTTAATTTATAATTATTCTATTATACTTCATGGGTCATACAATTCACTGATACCGATGTAGTAGTGATTTTATTTTATAATCTCTATATTTTAAATGATTCAGTATGATTGTATTTCTAATGATAATATTATATAATCCATATTTAAAAAACAATCATGATTTTTTTCCCCTATGGTTATTCAATATAATTCAAATTATTAGTGCCAATTTTTCACTCATGCATACTGAAAATAATTTAGAAATTGTCTTCCATAAAAGTGTCTTTATTTCCTTCTACTATCAAGAAACTATTTCATTAAAAATGTTATTTAAAAAAAATTAAACATTTTTTTAATTAAGATTGTTTTTTTTCTAACGTAATTTTGACATATATTTTAATTAATTATAATTTTTTGATATAAATCATCATGCCACATTTACAAAAAATTACTATTCAGATATTATTGAAATTGTGAATGAAATACTTGTTTTATAATAAATGGAATGATCAATACTTTTAGTAATCTCATACATTATTTTCATTTCATATTACATGATGTGTTTTCAAGGTTATTGGTAAAAAAATCGAAATTTTTTTGGAAATGTTTTCTAAAGTGGTAGGTTATTTTTCTCAAGAAAGATTTTAAAAGATTTTTTAAAATCATCCTTTATTAGTTTTCAGGATTATGGTCAATGATAATGTTCTCCAAGATTTTTTTTGTTTTAAAAAGTGATATTAAAATATATTATGTGTTCCTCTTGAAATGGACTTAGTGATTTATCTTTCAAAATAATTATCAAACTATGATGAAATCATTTGATATAACTTACAATTTTCAAGGGAAATAATATAAGGTTACCATTATTATTATTTCACTGATTGGTTTTTTTATAATGAAAATATTTTTATGAAACTCATTTATCATCCAAAATATATTCTATTATCATATTTTATGAAACCAACATCTTTTCCTGTGTTATGATATAATGAAATTTTGAAATGGATATGAAGCCTACCACCTCTCCACATGTTATGAAATATAGAAATGTTTATGGAACCCATTTCATTTCAAGGGATATTATATAGTGAATGTTTTATGATATTTTGGGGCATAAATTATTTATTTTCATAATGTGTTGGTGGTAACGTTATAATCACTAACCGCAGTTACGTTATAACTAAGTAACATGGTTATGTTATAGCTCATGATTTGTGGGACCTATATCTCACTCTAGTGAATTAGGTAATGATTTATATCTCAAGATATAGATAGTATTAGAATGTGGAGTTAGATCTGTTTTGTAAGGGAATTTTTCCACTATTATGGACATTTTTATATGCCCTAACTACACAAATAGTTTGGGGATGGAACCAATTACACTATGGTATCCTTGGAAATGAACCTTTTTTTATAATGGAAATTATTTTGAAATATTCTATGTGTGACATAATGTTATCTATTCTTCTAGTGTCATGCTCTCATGGATTGTGTTCTTTTACACCATTACAATTCATAGCTTATGAACAACAAATAGTTATGCAATGATTAGTGATTAATATCTTTCATATGTAGAAAATGGGTTTTAAATGTTATTATTATGTTCTCATAGTAATATTTTCATGTTATGACTATGTATTTATCTATTTTTCTCTAACATGGAATTAGAGCTCACTGTTTCTTATGTTTACCATCCAAAAGATATGAATAATGGTTATATTAAGGGTATTTCTATAATGTTTGCATAATTGGAAGACCATTATTGGAGACATTCAAGATCATTCTTAAAATACAAAATTTGTTTTACTATTATCTAAATAACCTAAAATATTGGGTCCTCAAACGCATGTTTGTGCAACAAATATAATATTAATCTTTGAAAATTTATTATCTATGTTTGAAAATATTTTCTCACTATATTTGGTGTCAGAGGGAATACATAGATCGAAATTAGAAAATAGGATGAGAATGATTTAGTGACATCCCTAGAGAAATTTATAATTATATGTATTGGTATTTCCTTAATGATAACATTAAGTCGTAGTATAAATATATGAAAGTGTTGTAGAATTTTTTTGAAGGATAGTGAATGTGTATTCTATGAAATTAAATCCATTTCTAGATAATATATGTTGATTTTTTTGTAGATAAAAGGTGCATATGGGTAATAAATCTGAAAAATGGTGTATTCATATAGACATGATCATTATATGGTTTATGAAAACATGCTTTACATTACACTTTAATTAACACTCCCAGATGATTTGTTTCAAAAAAATATTTTGTTGAACCATCCTGATAGATTTAAATTGGGGGTGTCCTTTAACTGACTAATAAAAACTTAATGTGTCAAAGGTTAAAATGATGTTTTCATGAATTATATATCCAATATGTTATCTTTTCATGATTTTGGGGTTTTAAACTATGATGAGAATTAATCATAAAATGTTTGTTTGATTTAGTCAATGGTGAAAATAAGAAGAAATAGGATAACAATGAATGTGATAGATAATTTTTGGATACGAATATAAATTGGATGATGTCTATATTGAAGGATATTATGATTATACCGAAAAATTGAAAACAGAAAAGGATTATCACCCCACACATTATCAACCTCTTGGAATCACAATAAATGATAATGATATAGTTCACTAATAGTTCATGAAATGGAGAAAATCGAGGAATGAATATTCAATTTCTTATATGTCAATAATTTGGGAAAATAACTCCGGATAAAATATCAAACGGACGAGAAGATGTTTTTATTAATGAAAATATGGGAAAAATTTAATTATAGTGTAAAAATTAAAATTACAGTCCACAAAATGGATGTTAATAATGCTATAAATATGGTATCATCGAATTTATAATGATTTAAATGTAAAATTTATAGAAATTATAAAATTTAATACCCTAATGGGAAAGCTCGTGAATAGAATCATTATGGTTATATGACTATTTTTTTAATGATGAAGAGACTCAAATTGGAATATGAAGTGAAAGTGGCGATATCAGATAAGATGATGAATCACAATTAATGGTTTTATAATGATGTTGTAAGATTCAAGTATAATTGTATTTGACGTCAGGGATTATATTATATGAATCATGAAACTTATAAAGTTTTTTAATTTCAATTTTTTTATTAATGATTTTAAAAAATATGTTAAATGGTTGTGATGTACTAGGAAAGTTATTAAATAGAATGTTGATACATTGAAAAACATTAACAAGTGTCAGATTTAATTAAAATGACGGTGGGATCCATTAATGTTGGATAGGAATTTGTAAATTAGACATCACAAATTACCTTGAAACGAATTAAGGATTTATTGAAAAATCGGTTCATTATATCCTTGATGGTGTTCCAAAAAGTGTTGAATGTAATGAATATATCAATTAATATTTGTTTTCTCTAACTAATGAGGAAGAATTTATGATTATAATAAATTTTATTGTAATTTAGGATATTTCTATAATTCAAGAGAATATATGATATAGGAATTCACATTATTGGTATAAGATAATCATATTCCAATTTATGATATATATGGGATTAATGTTATGTTTTTTTTGGAATTTATTAAACATTTTTATTAATATTGAATTTCTGGATGGGTTACACTATTAACCACAATTGAATGGTTTAAGTTGGTTATTTGATTAGGTTATAGTGATTAACATATTAGTCTAGTGTAGGATGATTTATCCATAATGGATAACTAGTTTTAAATTTTTTTAACTAAAGATAAAGGAATGAAATATTATTATATTTTGGATCCTATTTAGTCCTTCATACATGAAAATATCATATCATACAATAAGAGATGAACTATATATTGATTAATGTTCAAACAAAGGAATCAATTGTGCCTATAAAATAATATATTACATGTAATTACTATTTTATATGTTATATGTCTAGAAGGAAAAGAAATTCCCCATAATTAGGAAACGTATATTGAAATTAAATAAGTCAATGTTATCATCATTTATGATGGTTTTAATTTCAGTTTTTATCCATTTTTAGTTTATGGCTCTATGGTGGTTAACATTCTCCAAATCCAAGTAATTATCACTCTTCACTAGTATATGATTGATAGATTCCCCATCGGTGTTCATGTTTTCACTTCACACCTATGTTATCCTATTTTCAAACATATAACTTGATATTCTATATGATTTTGGACATCAAATTCTCTATTTAATGAGTAGTTTTCTAAAACCCTTTTATGATTTGTGCTTTTAAGAAGGAATTTCAAATGTTAAATTATTTATTATAAAGAAACTTTTCTCAGGTGAATTTAATTTAAATGGGTGTATAATGTGATACCCTAAGTTTTCTCAAATTAATATTTTTCAAATGATTAAAATATATTGGTTATTTTTAGTTACATTCATCAAAGAGTATTTATTTGTTTATGGAGAATAAAGAATGTATCTTTCATTACATGACGCCCAGATTTTAAACAAAACATGACTAATTGAAAATTATTATTATGATAGTTATAACCAAGCTATTAAATTGGTGTTTATTGATAGGATAACTAAATTATTAAAATATATGGTTTTCATAATTTTAAAATTTTAATTCCTTTGGGAAAAATTATTTATAATTAAAAATAGAAACTATTTCAAAATAACGGTTATCTCATTCTAAAAAAAAATTATTATTTTCCAAAAAATAATTTTACTTTATGAAATTAAATAAATAACATATATTAAATTTTATTATTGAAATATCTGTATTATATTGTTAGTAAAATGATTAATGACCAGCCGATTCTTTTTCTAATCAAGAGATAATATTAAATTAATTTTTATGCTTAAAAATTTTATTTTTCGAAAAAGTTGTTTTGCCATCGTTTTGTGCACATATTGTAAAAATATTTTTTGAAAAATCTTGAAATTTTATTTCATAAAATAAATACAAATATTTATATATAATAAAAAATTATATTTTTGTTTATTTACTAGAATTTTTTAAACAAAATAATTTTTTGGTGAGTAGTGGAAAATAAATAAATTATATTGAAAACTACCTTATTGGTTAAATAATTTATATTGTTAAATTATATAATGTTTCTAAATACATTATAATTTGATCAATTATATATCTATTTTACGAATTTTGATTTTTGGAATCAAAATTATATTCAAATTATATATAATGTTTTTTTTACTTTTTATCATTTTTTCATTAAATGGAAGCTTTCTCATCACTTCTACAAGATTGATAATAAATAATTTTATTTCAATATAGTGATTAAAATTTGAAAAAATTGATACATAAGTTTAAATCATAAATATTTATATTAGATAATATGGTTAAAAACAAATTTTAGCAAAATAAATAGTGAAAAGACTAAAATATTATTATGGTTGTTAAGTTTAAAATGGGTTTTCTCAGAGGGTTGTACTAAATTTATAAGGGTAAAAATAAAACATATAAAAAATATATTTGAAGTTCATTTTTCACCCCTAAAATTTATAATTCTCTAGAATAATCCATTTTTTCCTTATGAAATTTTCAAAATTTGGGAACACCTTTTTTTTTCTAAAATTATAAATGATCCACTAACATTACTTATAAAATGGTACCCCTTTACACAGTTTTTACACCATTAAAAACATTTAGTTCAACCAATTTTATTTTATATGACTTCATAACATTACTCCTCACATCCTATAGTAAATTTGATTACATGTAATTAAACCTAGGAATTCTATCATTGAACACATTAGGAGGATACCCAAGAGGATGTAATGTTCTGCCACTAGCTTGTTTATTTTATCCCCCCACCTACTTCAATTATTATTAATGTAATATGATATAATATATTTTAAATATTAAATATAAATTTATTTTATTATGTTATAGGAATGACCTTCAACCATATAATCTTCCATCGAATGGGTTACGAAACCATCATTCTTCTGTATGGTGGAAAATCGGCTGACAAACCTAATGCCATTTTTTTTATTAACACTTATAAAGGTTTTGTATGATGATTTATGTACATTTTATATATGATATATATAAAATTATAATTCATATTTCAATATTATATCATATATATAATTTTATTAATTTAAATTCTTTAATGTATGCAATCACATCACTCGCATGTACAAGAAAATATCACCTCACGAAATGATGTGATTTATTTTAAAAAAATGCTTTACATGTAAGATAATAAGTATCAATATGTTTTATATACATGTCATGATTTTAAATTTAATGGTATTATTATCATTATTAAAATATAATTTATCATTTTTTTCTCACCTTTCAACTCAAAGGAATAAGATAACATTATTCACATACATGTAGACTACCACATTCATGAATTGATATTACCCCGTTTTCATCACCACAACACATGGATGATATGGATTGGTATATTTAAATAAATATTATGTAAGTTATAATATCATCATCATTATATAAATATAATATATTACATTTGTCCATTGCAAATTTATCATTGAAAATTGAAACATTACTCATGTATATATATGACCTACATTCTCCTTGATCGTACTATTAATCATTTATCAAATACATCATTCATTATTAGACATAAAATTTATAAATTAGAAATAAATATTAATAATATTATTATTTTATGATTATTATTCACAAAATAGCATAGCCACGATCAATTTATGAGGACCCTCTATATAATATCAAAACATATATGACGAAAAAATCCAATATTACATAGAATATACCTTTAATATGTAATTGTTTATAATATAATAATACTAGGAAATTAGAAAATTTTATTATGTATTATTGATAATTATTTTATATAATAAATTAAAAAATATATTTTTTCATTACAAAATGGGATCAAATGTGAAAAATGTATATTGAAAATTATGGTAAAGGTTTTCTGTCTCACGATTTATTTATGCAAGAAAAATTCCATAATGACAACCTTTTTATTATATAGTTTATATACCTTAACGTGATTTTATTTTCTGATTTTTATAGATAAAATTATTTGGGTTTCTGTATCCATTTTTGGATATGTTTTTAATATTTTTTATAGGTCAGAAGATACTAAAACGGAATGGAATTTTGGTTTTAATTTTACTACATTAAGATGGATGATATGTCTTGCACCTGTAATCCATGAAAATGTGTATATAAACCAACTTCTGAATATGATTTCATGAATTTATTTATCATTATTATATTTTATGTTTCACTTAATTATTTTCCTTCATCATAATTACATTTAAATGTTACCAATGTGTTATAGATTTTATGTTACACTCTCAATCATTATAAGGGTTTTTTATGATTATGTTTCAATGAAAAAATCCAATCATACATCTATCATTCATTTCAATGAATTTTATTCCCTTCTAGTTATTAATAACATTTCATTGTAATAGATCAAAATTTTCAATCATTGGTATATAAAATAATGGATAAAATGTTTTTTAGAAAACTATTATTAATTTATTTCTTCACATGAAAACCCTTTTCCACCAAGAATAATGTTTTCATAAAATGTTTTCAAATTTATTAAAATGGTTTATTAATGACAGTTTTACCCATGTTTTAATTGGTTGTAATTTTTTGAAATAATTATTCATAACATTTTCCCTAAAATGATTTTTTGTATTTTAAGTAAAATATGAAAATAATTTATTTACAATTTATTTAAAGAAGAAAACATACCATTTTCTGGACCATTATTTTATTTAAATATTTCGTAATATGTTTTGAAAGTAATTTTCGAATAAAGGTAATTTTAAAAAAAATTATAAGACATATTTATCAAATTAGAATGGTTGTTTTTCTAAAAAAAGTAAATTATTTTAAAATCCTCCTATAATATTATTAAAAATGAATTCCAAAAAAGTCTCTACCAAACCATTTATTTTTTAAAAATTGATTTGCAATGAAATGATTTATTTCACTGAAATTTTCCATGTGATTTATCTTGAAAAATATTTATCTATCTATGATGTCAAAATTTGATGCATCATATTATTTTTTAAGGATATGATCCCAAGGATATAGTTCTTACTCATTCTCTGAATTTTATATTTTTATAAGGACATGAGGTTTATGAAACATGTTTCTAATTAAAAGTATTTTCCCATTATAAAATTATAATAAAACTCAATTGTTTTCATGGGTTATTCATTGATGACCTATTGAAAACATTATTAATCTTCTTTATTTCCCATATTTTATGATATAATGAAATTTTTTTTCATGCCAGCTCATTTCAGGGGATATGTTATAGTTACTATTTTTATAATAATTTGAAATAATTATTTATCATTATCACTATGTGATTGTGGTTGTGTAGTATTCAAGTATGGTTGTTATAGTAGATCCAATTATGATGGATACATTTTCAAAAAATATGAGTGGGATCCATATCTTACTCCAATGCATTGGGTAATGATTTATATCTCTTGAGATTTATATTACTATAAAGGGGAGTGAACTCAGTTCATTACATGTATTTGTATGCTATGCTAGTTTTGGGAATGAACCAAGTACACTATAATTGATTGGAGAGTGATACCACTATAATATGATAACCTTGGAAATGGGCCTTTAATAATATGAAAATAATTTTCTATACATATGGGTTTGCAACTATTTTATGTATTACCGAAATGTTTTGGCCTTATATATTATGTTATTTAATTCCCTTATGATTCATGTCTTATGAATAATCAATAATTATTCAGTGATACAAGATTATGATATTTGATATGCATGGTATGGTTTTCAAATTTAATTATTCTTTTTCTATAAACTTATGCTTATGTAATGTTTATTCATTTCCCTTATTTATACTTACGATGAATCTGAGATCACTCATTCATTTGTTTCCTTTAAACATGTTTTGAATAAAGGATATATTAATTGTATTTCCATGTATTGTACCTGATATTAACTTAATTATGGGATATATTTAAGAACATTTTTGAAATAAGAAGATGGTGTACACAGTCGCCAAACAAACTAAACTATTATGGTCTACTAGTTTGTGTTTTGGTATGGAATTTTATATTTATACAAAAATGTAATATAAATTTATTAAAATCATTATTCAATATAAGAAAAACCATATCCACTTACACCAAAAATAAAAACAGTAACAAAAAATCCAAAAAAAAACAATGAACCACTGTTAGGGGATAAAAAATGAAAAAACCAAAACACACATACACACGGGAATTTTATTAATATGAAAACAAAAAATAACCCAACATATCGACTCATATTCTATGTGATTTCCATTATTTTCATCCATATAAACCATTGAATTTTAACTATTTATAGTATTTTTTTAAACAAGGAAAGAAAACACCATTTATCAAAAAAATATAGAAAACTTTATTCCTCTAATTAAGAACCATCCCATTAATTTTTTCACCACCATATTATATTTTAGAGTTTATTTCTGACATTTTAAACTACCAAATATTTCCAACGTTTTATTACATGAAACAAATTCCCTCATCTAGGGTTTCACCACACAGTTTAAATTTTAATTTATAATGAATGATGTTAACTAAACTAAAAAATATAAAATCACTAACCACACACATTAAACACAAAAATATTTAAGTTACACATATAACATAAAATATAATTCCCTTTTGAATAGTGTTTAACACGAATATTTACACTTATTTGGGTTTTTATCTAAATTAAAATTCATTTATATTTGATTACAATATCTTTTAATAAATCCAAAATCTCTATAAGTTTTATATCAAGTCTCCACACATATAATTTTCTAATCAAATTAAAAAGTACTAATAAAAATTCATGTAAAATAATATTAAAAATAAAAAATTTTGTTTTTTAATAAAAATAGTATTAATATTAATAAATTATATTTTTTCACATATTGGAATTTTTAAATGTGTACTCATGGGTAATTTATTTCATGTAATGGGTATCGAATTAGGTATCTACTTTGGATTAACTACCATATTGAAATTTTATTTGTCAACAGATATGAGATTTAATATATGGGTAAAAATATAATAAGTCAAAATTCATTTGATAAATTATTGACAATTACAAGTGGTCATTATTTGAATATTTTCAAGTTAGTGATTTTTTTATAATATCGAGTTTTTACATTAATCTATGAAACGATTTTACATTAGGTTTAGTTTGATGTTTTGGAACTATTAGATAGTTTTATTGTGTTTATAGAGGAAATGGTGGTGATCTAGGCATTTTTTGGCTTGGATCATGAATTTTGGGAAATGGTTTTTGGGAAACATGGTTCATAGAACCCATAGGACATAGGACACATGGTTTTAGTAAACTGAGTGGGGGAATTTCAGAGCACATCATGGGACACATGGTTTGGGGAAACACTAAAACTCTATTAACAATACCATGTTGGGGTTTTTTATTTTTTGTAGTGGATAAATGAAAGGGAAAAAATATTTGTCTAACTGTGTTCTATGACCATGTGAAGGTGGTATTAATGTAGTTATGTGCACAAAATTTGTGCATGGATTGTCCAACCATATTACCTAACTGGGTGACCCAGGTTTTATTGGAAAATTACTATTTTTCCCTTACTGAATCTAAATATTAACCAACAACTCTTTTTATTAATTTAATCACGTGTCCACTTATTCTACCTAGCAAAGTCCCTTGAAACCAAAGAACAATTTTTCTCTAACATTTCAATTTGGATTCCAATTCAAATTCCATTCATATCATTGGATTTATGTTTTTGAGTTTTCTATTTCTCTTGATCCACTCATCATTTTTATTATTATCAATAGTATTATTTTTGTGTAATCTCAGACGCACTATTTGAAGAGTATTCATCAATTTTTTGATTTCCTTTTGTTCCAGGGAAATCTAGAGGCTGAGACTAGATGGTTTTTCCTTTAATAATATATGTTAGGTGTTATCATTACTTTACATTATTTAAGGTGTGTTTATATGTTATTTTATTTTTCCAATGGTCGTATTTTCCAACATGTGATTAAAAACAAAATTTATTTTTAATTATAATGTATATGATTATCTCTATCACTCATGAGACATATATATGATTAATAATTTTTTATGGAACATTAATGAAAACTACCCATGGGTTTAGTGATAAATATATTAAAACCACCCAGGGCGACCTTTGTATTATTATTCACCCATTGAGGTATGGCCTTCTTCCCTTTTCAGAAGGGATACAAAAGGAATTGTTTGAATTGTAAAATTCTATAAATAAATATTGGAATTACATACAATGTCCTTTTTCCTTGGAAATTATCATTTCATTCATAATAATTAGTCATATTTATAATTTAAATGAAAATTAAAATTGAATGGAAGGATTTGTCAATTTATAGAACATCAATGTCAATTCATTATTTAATAAACCTTATTAGGTGAGTCAATTGACTATAATAGTAGTTTTCAATTAAACTAAAATGTGGAATTATATGGTATAGTTTGACTAAAGAGACATTAAATTCATATTGAAATTCCTTGAGAGAGAGATGGTTTATAGTTTAGGATCTATACCTTCAGAATATTATCTTTTAAATAATTAAATGATGATAAATGGTTAAAATAAGTTTTTTTTGAAATAGTGGTTCTTATATGAATTCAATTAAATCCACATTTGATATCTAAATTTTACATTCATGTGTGGGACATAGAATTTATTATAGAATAACAATTATATATTAATTGGGAAAAATGAATTTATTTCAGGAGTGATAATTTGGATCCTTATGGGCATCCAAGGATGACCTCAACGAGAAAATATTATCTTCTAATTATCAACTGAAACATCTTATCTCTTCATGGGCTACCATGGATGAACTCATTGAGTTGTGAATTTATACGAAAATTGTAGTGATACTTGGATTCCACTAAGGAATTCCTATGATGTGCTTGTAGTGTGTGTTTTTCCTGCTATACCTAGATCGATACCTGGTTTCGGATTTATGGATGAAAAGGAAGGGATCTGAATGAAATTATTTCAATTATGATAAAATGATTATTTCAACACATCTATTAAACCAAACAACAAATTTGAATTTTGGAAGAACATTAAACTTTATTGATGGCCTTATTATACATTACCTATTCAATATAATTCATATGGGATTATTTGGAAATGACACATCTCTTGAGACATCATTATTAAATCTATCATTACTATTTAATTACATAATAGAATATCAGCTTAGTCTCAAACAAGTAATATTGGAAGGGTTTTACATAGTAACATAGACTTATGTGGGTTTTTTATATACTACAATTCTATAAATATTTAATTTTTCCTATAATTTTTATTGTATATATTCACATAATATATAGAAATAGACACCATAGTTTGTGGGAAAATGTGTTTTTTCACACACCCGCTCAGGACATCATTATGGTACTTAGATATAATTCCTAGATTTTTTTTGGGATATGGGAAGGAACCCCCTAGATGGTGCTTTATTTCATACTTCATATGATTATGAGAGCCCAAAACCAGGCTATGTCTGGATATACTATATAGGGATAGTTCCTTTTTTTACTTTTTGGTATTTTGATAAATGTATTGTATTTGATTAATATACAATTTTTTTACCTTTCATGTTATATAATTCCATGATCCATAACTTTATATGAAATTTAAGGATGTGTTTACTCTATTTTTTATAATATGGATCAAGTTATTTTATTCTAAATTATTAAAATGATTCATCTATTGATAGATATATTATAACACTATTTTGATACACTATGTTCCAGATGTTATTTTTACACCACTGTACCACCATGGACCCTGACTACTAGTCAACTTCCTCTGGTATACAAGTAAAAACACTTAAGGCCATGTGACCAGCCGTGTTTGGTCATAATTGAGTGAACTAGGACTGAGATGTGAATAGTGGTATTAGAATTATATTCCATTTTTTAATATTAGGATTTTAGAAAGGATACTAGTATGTAGAGTTATTTAGTTATAATCCTATGATTGGGAGAAATTGACCTAAAAATAGTGAAAATCATAATTTCCATGGAGGTGATCTCAGGTTTTTCATTATGCCTGCTATGGTTAATTTGACATCACCATTGGGAGACATGATTTTTTTTGTACCTTATTATTATAGATTTTATCCCATGTGATTCATTAGTAATGAGACATTTTATTATAAATTATTATTAGAACATTGTGACTTATATAAAATCTATTATTCTATACATTATCCATATTATTGCATGCATTGATTTTTTTATTTTTGTTTCCATATTATTATTCCATTGAATTGTGAAGACATTTCATGTTGGGAGATGACATATATATAATAATTTTTAATTAAATGCGTACAAAAAATAAATTTATAAGGTGTATGATCCCTTCATAACTGCATGTGGTGACCCATATCATTCTACCCCTTTTTAGAATTATTATAAATGAGAATGAATTTAAATAAAATGAAATTTTATATTTAAATTTTAATAATTTAATTGTGATTACAATTTCATTTTATGTGATGTTTTAAACTATTTATTACAACATTCACTTTTTATAATGGCATAATAGGCTTACAACACATAGCTAAACCCTTCATTGAACTCAAAAATGGATAGTAGTTAGTGTTTCCTGTTTTGTCATATGACTTGAATGTCACCCAGAATTGACTCCATTAGTAGGTAGTGGTGTGTAAATAATATATAGAATGGATTCTATAAACCATACTCTAATAGATTTGAATTTAGAAATGTTTTAAATCTTTTAGGGATGGTTGTGTATAGAATTTGTAGAGACATGATACTAAGACATCCTCAACTCATACACCATTAGGGTGGGGATGACCACAATCTAAAGGTTTAGGATTATAGGTTACCAGTATGACCTATAGTAGTGATTCATGACTCACCTCTAGTTATACCCAATATGTGTTCAGATTCACAATTTTGAGGTAGGATTCTATGCATTATACATGTAACATCCCATTACCAATTTTATATGTACATATTTAACCTTCTCATGTTTTCACTTTTGATATACTAGGTAGAGAATAGAATGAATTGGGAGGATACTAAAATTGGAGAAGCCAGAGATTTATTGGACACTCGTCATTAACTAGAAGTTCCTTCATGTAGTTAGAGGATAAAGATCCATGTTACTTGGTTACACGACATGTCATTGGGATGTGTGTATACACATATTGTGGGGATTATTTAAATAGTGTAGAGTCCCATATTCTGGAAATTTGATACATCCTTGGTATATGATCATGTTTTTCACTATATTATAGTCGATATATAAAGGTATGACAATGTTGGTAAAATGCATAACATTCCATTTAATTTTATTTAAAAAATTTATTATAAATGTTATCATTAATATTTTTTTTTGAAATATTCCATCACTAGTACGGTAAATAATTTTATTAAATTAGTTTCCACAATTTTAACTATACATCTTGAATTTATTAAAATATATAATGAAAACCCAAACATTTTTGCTATAAAACTGAATTATTTATTTGTGATAATATATTATAGAAATCTATTATGGAATCCTTGGTGATACCCTATTATTATTTTTATCCCACACCATTCATGTTCCTTAATGTGTTTCTAGATTATCGCATTCCCGGTTTGAGCAAGGGGAATGGATCTCTTGGGGGAAGAATTAGCTGTTGGACATTGGATTTGGTGATTTGTGTCCATATGGACTTGGGATTTTTTCATCGATTTTGGAACATGATTTGTAGTACATTGGGATATAATTCAATATTGAATTTGGGTGAATTACTCATAGTGGACTATCAATTAAATTCATATTGAATTTCTTATCATTATTACTCAATGATTTGGGGAAAAATAATTCTCAATTTCATGTTGAATGATTTTGTGTTCTGGTCACTAACCTATATGGATATGTAATTCCCTTCAGACTATATAAAGACTATCTTTTTATCAGGTTACTAGGGTACCTAGGTTAGTTCATGAAAATGTGTCATCAGAGGTATGTTTTTTTGATTCTTGTCTTGAATTATGTATGAATTTTGAAATCATGTCAAGACTTAGGAGGTAGTTGAGATTGAGTTCATAGCCAGATCTCACAAAAAAATCACCTTATGTATCCAATGGTGGTTAGGGGAAGAAGTCGTAGGGAATTGTAATATTTTTTCCAAATTTTAATTTCGACAGAGTGAAATCTATGTCATTTTTATTATATTACTCTTTATCTAGTTTCACATATTTCCTAATTTGAGAAATATCTTATTTATTCCTTGTTGTCTGATGATGTTGGGCAGAATCATTCCTCCAATATGATAAGAAAATGAAATCCAGGAGCATGCTACTACTGAAATATAATGAGAAAATCATCTTGTGGTCCTGAATATAGTTGAAATGATTTTGAGAATTGTCCACGTTCTGGGATAAATACCTTCTCCAGTCCCCATCATGGATCCAACTTTGGATCCATAGAGAGGTTTTATTCTTTTTCATTACAGAGAGTTCCTTTTCCAGATCCCACATTTTTTTCAACGGTTCTAATGTTCCTCAACATCATGAGTAATGGATGGGTAGTATATAATGTGTTTTTGAGTTATTTGAGAAACCAGTTGAGATCAATGTAAAGTGTTCCACATTGTTTCTTTAGTGAACAAGAAGGAGACGGTGGGATATAATGGTGATAACCAAGAAATATGAGATAGTAAATTATGATAACTTCATGATTCTCTCCACCTAACAATTCTACCAATTGTCAATGGTGTTTTCCAGGCTGTGGATTTTTCATGCTTGAGTAGGCACATAGAATCATGAATATGAATTCAAATATATTTTCCAAACTCTTTTAGTTTTCACATGATATTTAATGTAATGATAGGATGAATGTGGGATGGTATGATTTTGGAAATCAATCATATATCTCTTCATAGGTCATCTTCTTAATTTTTCCCTATAATGTTGATGCGAATGATATAGAGATGATGGTCGAGAGGGACTTGGATGGGAAGTAATTGTTTATGAGAGTTCCTTTTTCTCTAAATAGAATCATAAGTTCCTTCATGGGATAGTGAAAGCATGATGATTCTCATTAGAGTTCACAGTGGAAGGGTCATTCTAGAACTCCTACAACATAAGGATGAAGTACATTGATTTTTTATCAGGGGGTAAATCTTATAAATTCTATGTTGGTTTTAATAGAGGAACTCAATAACAGATGCTCTATCGAACATTCATGACACGTACAAAGATTCTTCCGTATATTTTCTACTCCAAATAGTAAAATAGGATTGTCAACTCCTACTAAAACATTGGGGAAATCAAAGCATCATGGGAAAAAGGGTTCCAGCCACAAGCATCTGGGGTGAGGATACATCACATAGTGGAAGAGTATCTAATGAAAATTTATATGTGTCCAATGAATATGAGATGTACCATAACTATAGTCTCACCGTTTGTGACTACTTTGTTTCACACTAGTGCGTCTCATTCCATTATTTCATCCTATGTTGTAAATCTACTTAATCATTATATTTGAATAATTTCATGTGAAATGGATATTATTAAACCCTTTGGAATGAAGATAAGAAAGTGTCATTGTAGTCTCTGTTTTGAATTCTCTCAATTAGATATTGTTTGGTCTAAGAGTCCTTTTGGTCCTCAACATGAAACCACTTGATGGAGTTTTTGGAACTAATTGGATCATTGTTAATAAAAAATGAATTTATTATTATCTTAAATGTGTCTGCATTACTAAAACATGTGGTTTGTATCTTATCATTCACGTAAAATTTGACACATGGTTATGTAGGACTGAACCATCTTATCTGGAGTTATGGAAGGTAATATAAATTTTTTTATAGAGGGATAATTTGTGTGGTGATCTCCCACGATTACTCATCATGTTTCCTGGTGTGTTCCGTTCTAATTTCTAAAGGTTTCACAAGTGAGAGAGGTTGATTTTTCCAATTACATAATTCCTAGTGTTCAACCCAATTATAATGCCTCATATTGTTAGGATCTTACTAAAATTAAGGAGCTAAAGTCTGATTTTGATTATATTCTATAGAATGTATTTAAATGCCCATGAATGTTACCTTAGGATGCCATGGTTCTCATTTGTAATAAGGTTGGTGGTTCTCGTCTCTTTTTTTTAATATAGTATGCTCAATAATGTTATATTAAATTAAAAAAATATATAATCCCATATATTGATGAAATTTTTGATCTTTTTAAAGTGTAAAATAGATTCTCAATGATCATCCATCGATCTGGATACCATCAATTGAGGATAACATAAACTGACATTTAGAAAACTGCCTTTTAGAGTAGGTATGACAGTTTGGAGTATATTTTTATTCCATTTGGTCTAAAAAATTATCCTAAATTATTCATGGATTTGACGAACTTGATTTTCCATGAGTATATGTATACCGTTCAGGTAATCAATGTGGACAACATCCGAATTTACTCCAATTTTTTGGAGCATCATGTCAATCATCAAGGAACAGTTCTCCGACTCCTAATAAGTCTCATAAATTATACCATGTTTTAGAAGTGTGATATATAGATTAAAGATTTGAAATTACAGGGAAAAATGTGGTTGAAACGAGGAATATATGAAGATCATTAGAAGGTGAAGGATATAATGACTATAGAGAACCACACAATTTATTTTTGAATCCATTATTCATGGGCTTAGCAAGAAATTATTTTCTGTTCGTGAAGGACTTATCAATGTTGGAATCTCTGATGAATAATCTAACAGAGAATGTAGTGTTGTTTAATTGGGATGATATATGTGTGAATCAATTTTCAAGAGGAAACACCTATTGATTACTACACTAGTTTTGAATCCTCGAATGGATGAGCAAGGATATGTGGTCATCTATGATGAATTAGGTTTAGGAATGGGTGATTTCTTTTAGGGAACAATGTTGTAATGGGATATTGATCTCATCAGCTTTGGAAACCTGAGAAAAATTATACTACCCAATATTTTGAACATGCATCCATAATAGACATGCTTAAGAGTGTATGTAATGACAATTATTTTGAAAAATATATTTTGTATTTAGACAAAAAAATCATGAGTTATATATTCTATCACGAATAATAGATTATATTCTACAGGGGTTGGGTGGAGTACCTGAAATATTTCATCCTTGACATCATATAGAATCAGGGGAATGTGAATTTCATTGTAGATTCTTTATGTAGGAAACCTCAAACCCATTCAATTATATAATCTTCATAAGAGTGTAATTTTATGGTTCTCTTTTTCCTGATGCATGTTTGAGTATAAAAATAATGAGTTAAGGATTCTTTATCCAACATATATTTGTCATCTACACATCTTAATATGATTCCTTAGGGTAATAATATTGATGATGAATTTCATATCATTACAGAATCTCTTTATTGTGGGAAGAAAATTTTCTAGAGGTTGTTCTCCAATGCGAGGGTTCTATGATATCAGAAACACATTGTTCTTTCATTAGTATAAAGGAAGGATGTGATGGGGGTTTATCAAAACTCCCAATGGGTAGTGAAACCAAGAATTGGTAAATTTTTCTATGATATGTAGTGGTAGTTCAACTGGACATGTAAGTGATGAAGATTTGATGAGATTGTTTCTCACTATTATACATGAAAACAGGGTTTGGATGAGCATCATAAACCTTCATGTTCACTTCATCCAATTCTAGTCCCTCCAAGTAAGTGGGATGAAATCTACATTGACATGTTTTTTGGGATTCCACATACCTAGAGAAAGAACAATGAGATATTGGTTGTGGTCTATATGCTGGACATGTTTCCTGACATCATACCCATTACTAATACAGCCAAACAGGGGGAGTTGGGAAATCTCTATATAAAATATATTGTCAATTTTCACAGAGTTCCATATATTATTATTTCTGATATGTATCCATTGTTCACTTAAAAAATCTTGAGAGACCATCATGAGACACAATGTTATCATTTCAATTTGAGTACGTTCTACCATATGTAGAGAGATGTTAAGACAAAAAGATCCAAATAGATTCTTGAAGATATGGTTCACAATGGTTTTCATGACTTTGGTAGAGCGTGGAATGGTCATTAGAGTATGGCTGAGTTTTAATATAACAATATATTCTAGTATATTATCTAAATAACACCTTTTTTGGAATTCTAAATATCGTTTGTGTTCTTCAAATATTGGTGAATGTTCCTCAGTTTCCAATGTTTGGTTCATGAGATGACAACAAAGATTCAGTTGAGTTGTCAGATAGTTTTAACAAACTACTTCCGATATTATTCTTAATCTCATTATCATTATAGACCTTTGGAGTTATTAGTTGGTGGCCTGGATTTCCTGAATATTTCACTATGGTGAGTCATCAATAGGTTGGGAGGAAATAGAATCATTCCCCTCAATTTTTTGTTTCATTCAATGTTGTTAAGAAAGTGTGGAAATTTTCAAAAAAAGTAGCATATACACTACAGTTGATGATGAAACATAGCATGCTCCATGGATCATATTTTAGAAATTATTTCTCTCTTCCATGACACATTTCGTGATGGAATGATATTGATATTGAACATTATTTAAATTTGATTGAGCATCTAGTTGAGATAGTTGATTCTTTGTCCAAGGTACTTCATGGGAGAGTAATATTGTTGGTTTTTTTCCCTAGAATCATGGATCTGATAATAATGTGACATGGGAATGTGAATAACTGATAAGATATTAGTGGACTCATCTCTTTGGAATTTATGTTTCTTCCTATAGTTTATGGGGATAAAATGTTTTGTGGTGGGGAAGTTGTAACATCCCATTACCAATCTGAATGGTACATCATTATCCATGTCATGGTTTTCCATTTTTTTATTGGTTAGGGTAGAAAATGAATTAGTACAACACACAAAATGGGGTTTGCAAAAACATTTCAGACTCTCATCTTCAACCAGGTGTTTCTACCCTTGGTAGGAGGGTTATACAACATGTAACATGGTAACATGACCTATAATGGTTGCATGGTGAATATAGTGAAAGGTTCACACCATGAAATTTTACATTTCATAATGTTATTTTAAATTTAATGAGTTATTTAATGAACTATTTTCTTTTAAATGTGACCTATTTTTGCTGGTTATGCCATTTTACTATTTCACCATGTGAAAAAATTACATGTCAGTCAATACAACGACTATAGTATTTTAATGGGACACACGGCTGATATAATGTTTTCTTCTCCACAATATTTTCATTTATCTCATCCTAATGCCTTATCTAAGTGATCATGTATCTCTTCATCCTTTCTAAATCCCTTTGTTCAATATTCGATCATCATTTTTCTTTCATTTTGTTTCATGAGTAAGCGTACTCCTTAGTTATTTATATTTCTCTCCTTTTCCTCTATTTGTATTTCAATAGATCAAACTAAAATAGATAGATTGATGCTCCATGATTTTTTATCTCATTTCCATGTTACTCTTTTAGTACTTTTTCACATTCATTTTCATTGATGGGTTTCATTGTCAGTTTGAGTTTCAGGAAAAAAGTATCTTGTTCTGTTCCACATGGCTAAATTGATTATCCATTAATTTCTTAATTTATTTTTATATTTTATTAAATTTTAAATGATTTAAATTCCTATCAATTATTTTGAATAAAACCATGTTCAAGTGATTTTGAGATTTAGAAAAGATTTGGAATGAAAATTTGGGAAACCCCCCAATTCCATTGAATTTCAGTGTGTTTAAAAAAATTGGATGATTTATATTGATTAATTTATATTTTAGATATAATGGAAAAAATTTCAATTATATTATTTATTTTTCTTTTTTAAATGGATATTTAAATTGATGGAACTATTTTTGAATTTATTTAAAACTACCGAAAATGTCTCAAAATGTTTTTATTGATCCACTGTGGTTTTATTATGTTAAAAAATATAATTTTTTAATATAATCATGTATTTCTTTTAAATGAAAAATTATAATTTTAAAATGGAGGAATTGGATTGAATTTTATTTTATCCAATCCAAAAATAAATTACACATAATTTATTGTGTAGGTGAACATTCTAGCTTGATGTATTTTTTTAGTTATTTAGACACACTCTATGATTATACAACATTCTAAAACATATGTGCAATACCTCACATCCTGAATGGGATGGTGACAAGTCACCTTTAACCAGTGTTATAGGGATGTGTGTTTACACATATTATAATGATAACAGAGATAGTTTGGATTCGTCCAACCTAGATATGTCTTACCTTTTTGGATTTTTTCCATGATGATCGATAGATTATATTTGAGATATAAATATATGAATATGTTGTTAATCTAATTTACATTCCCTATAAATTTATATGAATCTTTCTATATAATTTTTTTAATATATTGTATTAGAAATATTCCATATCATGTAATGAAAATCCAATGTGTAAATTATATTATATCATTTTAATTTTATAGAATGATTTGATTAAAATAGTATTTTAAATTATGAAATTGTTTAAAATAAAATTGAAATCATTTCCTTAGTTAATCTACTATTGGATTCTGTTATAGAATCCATGGTGAATCCCTACATCACATTTCATCCACACCATATTTATGCCTTCAGTTGTGTGTAGATTACTTCCTTCCTGGCCCGAGTAAGGGGTACATATCTCTTGGAGGTGGATCTAGCTTTTGAACTATAGATGTGGTGAGTTGTTTCCATATGGTCTTGGGCTTTTTTCTTGGTTTTGGTATATGGGATATATAATAATGGGCTTTAATGGAATGTTCACTTCTAGTACATTACCTATACTGGAGTCTATTTTTTATACATGATTACATGAATGTATTTATTCCACTATGTATTTTGGAAAAAATTCCTCACTATCATGTTGTATGATGCAAGGATATAGATTAAAAAAAGTTGGGATTATGAACTCCATTTTCTATATGTTAAGACTGTCTTGGTTATCATGTTACCGTGGTACTCAGTCTAGTTCTTGAAAATGGACAACAATAAGGGATCACCATGTTCTTCATTGACATTGGAAGAGTTTACACATGTGTTATAGTAGCATAATCTACCCACATATTTTAGGAATGAAATACCACAATATAATGATTCAGGGAAAGAGTCCATGACCTCTATTTTCATGAAACTAAAGACACCTACTAATAGGATAACAAATCCTACAACAAATATTCATTGGGATTATTCCTTGAGATAGAGGGAAAAGATTACATTGATGTATATTTATTAATATATGGCCTGGAATACTTTTTATATGGGCTTATAGGATTATTTGTATCTAGAAACATTTATTTTCTATGATGATCAATACTTCATTAACCTTAAAAGGGTCACTTTTATCAGTCAACGATTATTCATCCTTTTTTATAGATCTCCTTTTTAAAAAAAAATATTCTTATGTGATGAGTTATCTAATTAATGTAGATTCCGGTATGGAATTAGGAATAACAATAAATCATATTTCAATGAATTTCAACATAATACAATATTTGGAATATTGAATTACAAACATATAATGAATCATAACCCAAGAGAGGCTGGAGGTGTGAGGTTATGAAATTTGGAACATAGATCAATAACTACATCAACTTGTAGTTGGAAGCATTTTATGTACCATACCCTTGGTGATATTAGTTGACATTTTATTTACACAGGTAGCCAGGTGAGCTACTATTAGTGTGGTAGACATTGAAAAGAAATTCCTTTGGGTATGACGGACCATGTCGAGTATTGATATTGTAGATAGATGGGCCATCTATTTTTATTTTTTATATACATTCTTCATATATTCAGTGATAAGGGCTCCACACTGACTCCAAATTCAAGAGAGGAGTTGGAAACATCTCATCAAGAGTAAAACTAGTGTACACCCATCAGGTAAAGTTGTGGAGGTCATTTTCAAGGTATCTAGACACTGGATTTTCTAATAAATCAGAGCTAACAAACTCATGTTTGTCTGTCTATATATCAAGGTTTCGTATCAGACCATATATATACACATTAGATGATTCATGAGGAGTAGAATGTCAAACCATATATCGTGATAGGTTCACATTTTGTATCCTATATTATATTTTATGATATTATTAATATATGTTCGTTATATAGATTTATGTATCTTACTATGTAGAGATCCCAGGGATCAAAGTTCAATCTTTATGTGGTGTGATAACACTTGATAATCCATTGTAGATTCAATTAGAGAGAGTAAGCGTTTACAATGAGCACCCTAAAAGCTCGGTGGGCGTCTCATAAAAATGAGATATCTTTTTTCTAGTGATGATAGGGATTCATTTCATTCAGGGGATGAAATGGAAGGTTTATTTTAATGATTATATTAATTTATATCACTGAATGATTACCTCCACATAACCATACAGTGGGATTTTTATTCAAAATAGTGAATGGGATGTGAAGTTGTGGTGAGAAAACCCTGAGAATCATGGGCTGGGTGGGATGAAAGCCTAGATTTCTAGATTATATATTGATGATCACAAAATAAATCAGGAATATTTTCCTTCAGTGGTTGATCATTTTTGGAATGTTTTTTTAGATGAAATTGTATGACCACATACAGAGAGATAGGTGAATATTTCCACCGAGATAGTTCCTTGAGATACACTGTAATCAATTCCTCCATATAGGATGGATACAACTATTTTTAGAGATATTAATATTCATCTAAATGACTTCGATAAGAATGAGTTCATAATACCTAGTACTTCTCTGTGGGGTTTACCTATCCTTTTTCCATGATGGTAGATGATACACATTGCATATGTGTGGATTATTGGAAATTGAACTAGTTTATGGTTAATAACTGGAATCCATTTCCTCATAAAATTGATATATTAAATCATCTCATATGTCATCATGTTTTCTCAAATATTTATTTAATATAATGTTATCATCATATGTGTTTTTGATCACAATATATACCACATACAAAATTTTGTAGTAGATATGGATTGCTTCAGAATTTGTTTCTATCATTTGGTCTCTTTAATATTATAGTAGTTTCTGTTTAACTAGACAACTTGGATATCAATATATATCTAGATTTATTCAGGGTGGTAATCATGTATGATAACATGGAGTATTCTCAAACTCAAAAATACAATGCCAAAAATAATGTGATCAAATTGGACACACGAAGAGAGTAGTAATTTTTATATGTTCTCAACATTCATCTTATGGATTTGTGAAACTATGAATCACTCCTGTTGTAGAGTGTGCAAAAAAAATATTTAAATTTCAAAATTTTATTCTACTGATTAACCCTAGGAAGTCTCCTGAAGAAGAGTGCACAGAAAATCAGTTTTTCACATTTAAACGAGGGTAAAAATGTTGTGTTTTTAAATGGAATTTGAAAATAAAATGATTGAAAAAACTCTGATATTAAAAAGGGTGATTAGCACAGGGTCAGTTTCCTAATTTTAATTATATCCTTGTTCAATATAATTCAATATCTTCTTTTTTGTTGATTAAATTTATTTTCTACAATCATTTCTATCACTTCATTGGTGAAATTATGATGGTGAGGGAAAACCTTTCCGAGATCTCATTTTGGTCAACTATACATTCATTTGTGAAATAGTTTTATTGAATATCATTAATTGAATTGGGAAATACCCGATCGGGTTTTTTATGCCAAACAATCTAGAACATTCACTACACCTTTTACACGTACTGATGATCACCGAGTACTTCACCCCTAATTCCTGGTCTATTCCATTATATATAAACATGAAATTATTGAATGGAGATTACGATTATTTTACCAAGGAAAAAATCAATAAGAGAATTAATATTAAAGAAGGATTTCACTTGATAATAAAATCCTCTATAAGAAATTGAAAACAACTTTAATGAAGAATGGAATTTCATTTAATTACGTCCAAGAACTCGAGAATTACAATGTAGAAAACCAACCCTTCCCCAATCACTCAAAATGTCTACCCCATCATGGTAAGGGTAATAGAGAGAATGGAAAAGAATAAGGCATTCAAAAAATATGAAAAATAAATAAAATAAAAGAGAATGCAGAAAATATCTTCTCCTTGGTGTCCCTGAGGAATGGGATGGAATGGAAGATGTTTTTAGAGGGAATAACTCTCCTCCTTTTATAGACATAATTTGTCCCTAGAATGTTGATGCATTGTATCCACATTAAATGTCATCTTAGTGTGTTTCACCCATCTTAAATTTTGTTCATAATTACCTTGGGCATGTCTCCTCAAAATATCAGAGGATTTCAACAAGTATGACGAGAGTTATGACCGTTTTACTTTGACTATTTATTTTGTCTGGTCAGACACTCCAAAACGCCAACATCTTGATTAGGAATACTTATTGGACCCTTAAACAACCAATTAATGTGTCATTTACTTTATAAAAGATATTACCCAGCACCTTGCGTATCCATCCATCGAATTACACAACAATCGGGACCACCGAGAATGATTTATGAACCCCACACCAGAAATCGCTAGAACTGTAAACTGTTTTCTTAAGACAAATTGTGAGCTTCCTTTTAGCCTCCATATGGTCAATTTAGCCTTTGAACAAGAAATATTAAATGAATCCCTGGATGTGTAGAATCTATAAAAAGAATTAAATTTTAAATTTTCATTAGTGTAGAATATGTTATGATCAAACTACAGAAATAATTTAAAATAGTTAAAAATCTGAAATGGGCCATTTTATCTGTTCAGCTGAAAATAATACCAATATCATAAAAATTTAACAATTCATCTTAGAGTTACATTTTTGTGGGTTTCAAATAATTAAAATCCATGTAAATTTAATTGAAAATATTTTTTCGATCAATTCCCCCACACTTAGTACTTGGACTTCTGGAAAAGTAAAAATCAAATCAAATCAAATCCAAAAAACATACCAATGAGACCTACTAAATCCATAATAAGAAACAAAATTATTTCATGCCTCATCAAAATAAATTATTTCAAGTTCCCCATTTCAAATTTTTTATTATATTTCCATTTCATTTCATCTCCAATGCACACAAAACACCTACATTACATGAATGTTTTCTAATCTCACTAATGTAATTGTTGAACAAGGATTTTCTTATCCAAACTCACACAAGAGTCACCATAGCCTTGAAAAATTCCTACTTCTCCACCCGATTGGAGTCAAAGACATGTGTTTCTCATGAATATTTTTCAGTCTTTTTCTATGGCTTCTGCTTGGTAGGATTTAGATGTTAAAAATTCTTAGGATGAAAAAGGAGGGATGGGCTCTTTTTGAAGAAAAATTAAAAGATTCTAATTTTCACTCAAATATTGTCTCCTTCTCTTCCCATTTTTATAAAATAGTCTCCATCAACATTCAATCAGCTCAAGATTTCAAAATAAAAAATTTCTATCGTTGCAAAAATGATTTTTTCTTGAAAGCTCCAGATAGACACAACGTTCTTTTTATATCGGAAGCTCCAAAAGGCACAAAATTTCTTATCATGAAATCTCAAAAAAAAAGAATATCTTTCAATAGAATAATTTTTCAGCATCACACACATGTTTTCAACAATTTATTTTCCACCCAATATATCACCAAATGAGGTATCACAACAAAAGATATCATCCCCCACAATTAATTTCAACTTGATCACGCAATTTCATTTCAAGATGTGGTAGGATAGGGAAAATTGGCTTGTAATGTGGCTAACCTAACAGGATATTAATGGCTACAATGATTAATGTATATGTTAGGACATAATGAAAATAATTTTTTGAAAAGGGGGCTTAACCAAAATAAAGGCCTCAAACTTTTAAAATACATGTACCCCAAAACCTCATGTTTTGAAATGAATAAATCAAATTTTTTTAAAGCAATAATGGTATGGTTCTCTCAAGAAATGAGGTGAATGAAAAAAATGAAAAAAATTGTTCAGAAGCCTCACAAGATTGTAATTTCAAAGATATATACAGTGAAATATGGTGTGGGGTTCAAAAATCAGTGTACTTTTCATGAAATTCCAAAATATTTGAACGCAAAACAAATTCATTTCAGCATTCATTTAAGCTCAATTTCAAGTAATAGATTGGTTTACTCATTGACATGGGTTTCAAAAATGATAATGATAATCGTTTCAACTCAAATGCTTCAAAACACACAAAAATTGTAAAATAAACACACACAAATATGAAAAAACAATTTTTTAAAACAATCCAAATGAAACCCCTAAACTACAAAGATTACCTCCCCTACACATAAATGATGCAGTTTTATCAATGCATTCAAGTGATTTTTCCATATAAGACAATGTTAAAATGTTTCACAATAGCAAGAAAGTGTGAAGGAGAGGTAAAAATTGAGTTATTGGAAATGCAACATTGAGTTAAGCTCCTAAGTGCTGCTCTGTGAAATCCTAAAAAAGTAATAAGATAACATATTAAATTTATGTAAATAGAAATTGAATAAGAAAATAAGGATAAATCTTGGTTTAATCCCACAAGTGGGCCCTAGGTTTTAACTACCTCCATTGGAGCATTTCTAATCGTTTATCACCAATCTGTTGGAGGGTGAGGTTTCTTGCTCATGAACCAACAAAAACTATACTTTACAGGATGAAATTCTTCCTTTTTTTGAGGACTGCATCGATGAAATACAAAAATTCCACCCCCATTGTAATAAAATACATCATGCATGGTGGGTTTAGGACAATTAATGAGTCCTCCTCTTACTTGGGTTTTTCTTGAACAATATCATCTTTATGCTCCAGTGGTTGTTGAAGGTATACTAAATCAGTAGACAAATAAAAGGGAATGATACAATGTAATTATATTTGAACAAAATTAAATCATGATTCCTTAATATCAAATTCACCCCTTTCAATTTCTACATATTGTGTCTCTATTTTCTTAGGAAAATCTACTTTGATAACATCATGAAAAACCTCTAATAAATGTTCACCAAATTCCGGGAGCTCTAGGTGATCCTCTTCAGATGAATCTTTTTTTATCATCTTACTCCAAGGAATTACATGTATTGGATATTTATGAAAAATTAAAACAAGGGGAGGTAATACTCAATTTAGTTTCAACAAAATCAAAAGATAATGAGTTCATTAAAGATTATCTCCATGATTTTTTTCATCTTAAATCTGTTCTTCCATGGATAAAACCTCTTGGAGTTTAGTAGTACTAGGTAGAGGAAGGTAGTCTATCTACACATTATCTTGGATTTCCCTTGAAAATTCAGGGTTGACTAATGGGGGTCTTCTTGGACCTTGGAAACTTCATAAAATTATGGAATGTATTGGGAGAACTAAGTTAGCTTTCAGGACATCGCTTCAAAAACATCTTTGTTCATGTCCACCCGTAGTCAATATATGAATTGTTTTAATGTTTTCTCCTCGATGTCTATTTTCCAAAATATCCTCACTCTTCTAACAATAGAAGAATCTCCATCCACTTCCGAAAAGTATGAGTCAATAATTTGTTCATTTATCCGTGTGTAATTGTTCCATTATTTAAAAAAAATCATTTGAAAAAAACATGGAAACATTTTTTTCATTCGAAAAGAGTCACATATTTATTTTTAGTTGGTGGAACTGCCTCCCCGGCAATGACGCCATGATTGACACACGCCTATCGTAGGGCATGGAATTTTTTTTAATTTCCTTAGTATAGTCTACTGATTAAACCTAGGAAGTCTCTTAAAGAGGAGTGCACACAAAATCAGTTTTCTGCTTTTAAACGAGGTTAAAAATTTTGTGTTTTTGAAATGAAATTTGTAATTAAAATAATTGAAAAAACTATGATTTTCAAAAGGGTGATTATTTTGATGTTAGTTTCATAATTATAATAGCATCCTTGTTCTATTTAATTAAATAATCTTCCTCATTTTGGAATAAAGAGAGTTTCCACTATCGTTTCCTCTCAATTCCATGGTGAAATTATGATAGTGAGAGAAAACATTACCAAGATCTCTGTTTGGTAAACTCTCCATCAATGTGTAAAATAGTTGTATTGAATATCTTTAAATGAAATGGGAAATACCCTATCAGATTTTGTTTATCCCAACCAATAATTAACATTCACTACACCTTCTACATGTACTAACGATCATTAAGTACTTCACCACTAATCCCTGGATTATTCCATCATATATAAACCAGAAATTAGTAGAGAGAGATTATCATTATTTTACCAATGAAAAAAATAAATAACAAAATTAATATTCAAGAATGATCGCAGTTTATAATACAATTTCCTATAAGAAATTGAAAACAACTTTGAAGAAGATAGAAATTTCATTCAATTACATCCAAGAACTCAAGCATTACAATGTAGAAAACCAATCCTTCCAAAATCACTCAAAAATTTTACCACACCATGGTAAGTGTAATCGAGATTAATGGGGAAGAAGAAGGCATTAAAAAACTATGAAAAAGAAAAGAAATAAAATAAAATTCTGAAGATTTCATCTCCTTGGTGTCCTAGAAGAATGGGATGAAATGAGAGATGCTTTAAGAGGGAGTACATGTCCTCCTTTTATATCCATAATTTGTCCCCTGACTGTTTACACATTGTATCCCCATTAAATGACATCTTGAAGCCTTTCACCCTTATAAAATGTTGTTCATAATTATATTGGGCGTTTCGTCTCAAAATATCAACCGATTTGGACAAGTATGCTGGGAGTTGTGACCATTTTACTTTGACCATTTATTCTGTCCATTCAAACTCTTCAAAACGCCAACCACCAGATTAGGAAGCTTTAATGGAACCTTAAACAGAAAATTCATGCCGACTTTCCTTCATATAAGATATTCCACAATCCCTTGCACGTAAATCCACCAAGACCTACCAAAAAATATGCAAATCTGTGGGCCAATCCATTAGCCTATGGATTTATGTGGGTTTGGGCCTTGAAAATTTAGGTCCACAAACATTCGGACCACATTTGATCCAACCTGCAGAAACTGCAGCCCGCGCGGACTAGCCCGCCAGGTGTCCGCTAGTCCTGTTTAGCCCGCAATTATATGTATTGAAAAAAAAATTCATTAAAAATAAAACAAAATAATATAATATAATAAATTAACATCAGTGAGTGAAAAAAATAGTTCATGTTTTATAAAACCATACATAAATCATGAAATTTTCTGACTCATGTTAGATTTTAAACCTGACGGTATGTTTGGTCGTGAGATAGATGGCCGTCATGTGGTTATTTGGAATATGATAGAATTAATGTATTAAAAATTGATTCAATCATTATGAAAACGGATATTCAAGACTACCATTTTGTTTATAACACAACGCACTACTAATATTTTGATATATGTATTTTAATTTTGTTATTATAATTATATATATATATATATATTACTATGAGTTTATAAAAGTAACTATAAATAAGAAACAATAATAATAAATGTATAGTAATATTATGTATTAATATATTTTAATTGAAAATCAATATATATATATATTTATTTTAAAATTTTGACAATCACGTATCCAATACAAATTTTCAGTATAGAATTTTAGTGCAAATTTCGAGTATAGATTTGCACTCATAAGAGTAAAATTTCAATTTATAGAAAATATAGTTTGATTATTTAAATTAGACATTTAAATGTAAATTTTATCTATAATTTTTCGATGGAAATTTCTATTCATATTTTCCAATATAAATATTCAGTGTAAATTTATGATGAAATTTTATAGTTGTTATTTATGTATCATTATATTTTTATTGTAGTTTTAAGTGGACGTTTCTAGTGGAATTTTACTGTAATAGTTTCTTAGGAAAATTTTAAATGTATTTTTCCAATGAAAATTTACAAGTTTGATTTATGTTTTAATGTGTCTATAGTTTAATTTTAATGGAAAAATCAAACTGCAGAAAACCTGTGAAAATTTGCACTAGGAATTTTTAGTGGCAGTTTGCACATGAAAATTTAATAATAAAATCTGAGCATCCAATTATTTTAGAACCATGTTAATCAAATTTTTAGTATAATTATAATAAATGTCAAATGGATATTTTTATGAGAAATTTATGTGGAAATTTGAACTAAAATTTTCTATAGAAAAAAATTACTATATGTTTTTTGGGCAGATTTCCAATGAAAATATTCAGTTAAAATTTACATTTTTAATATATGTATTAATATATTTTTATTTTAGTTTTAATTTGTCGAAAAATTAAAATTTTTCATTAAATTTTAATATATCTACTTTTTAATTTTATGTGAAAAAATTAAATACCAATTTCCAGTGAAAATTTGCATAACAACATTCCAATAGAAGTTTGCACGGAAAATTTCCATAGAAAATTTGCGGTTCAAATTTTTAGTGTGGAATTAAAATATTTATTTATGAGTTAAAATAATTAAATTAAAAATTTAATTATAAATTTATCTTATAATTTTGTAAATAAAATTTTCAGTATAATTATAATAGAAAATAATTTGAATTCAACAATAGAAATTTAAGTGGAGATTCCAATTAAAATTTTAGTGGAAGTAAGAAGTAAACATTTTTTGTCAAAAATTTTCAATGAAATTTTCTAGTGAAAATTAAAATTTTTTATTTATGTATTAATATATTTTCATTGTAATTTTAAGTAAAGATTTAAAATGTATATTTTCAGTGGAAATTTACACATGAAATTTCCAAAATAAATGTTCACAAAAAAAATTCCATATAAATCTTCTTATGTACATATAATAAATAATATATATTACATGTATATGTAAAAAAATATATTATATGTATTAAAAAAATTTATATAATAAAATATATATTATATTATATATATGTAGTAAATATTATATACATGAGTTGTAGTGCTAATTAGAGGCGCAAGAGTATTTTTATCCATAAACTGGTTTGGAAGGTCATGTTAAATGACCCACCTAATATGATATTGATCCCATAAATCATCAAAGATATAATCTTTTAATGGTTGTTATTGTTATGGACATTGTTAATTAAAAACTAAATATTTTCACCAAATCTAAATCATTTCTATTTTTACGTTCCACTTTTTCATGGTTCATGATGAAAAAAATATTTATATATATTAGTTTTTTAAGCCCATGGACCAGACCATTAGTCCGCGGGTCCCGCATGGTAGGTTCAGGCTTTTATTTTTTAAGCCCGCATTATTTGTGGACTGGGTCGGACCGCACAATAAAATATGAATCCCACATGATCATCTTCATGGGCTAACCCGCCCCGCCCCGTTAACACCTCTACATCAACCAACATACATAATTATTGGGCCCACCAAGAATGAGTTATGAACCCCACACCAGAAATCGGCAAAACTGTAAACAATTTTTTTGAGACAAATTGTGAGAATCCTTTTATCTTCCATATCATCGATTCAACTTTTGGTCCAAAAAGATTAAATGAAACCATGGATGTCTAGAATCTGCAAAAGGAAGAAATTGGAAATTTGGATCACTGTTTAATATGTTATGGCCTAAATATAGAAATAATTTAAAACCTTTAAAAATCTGAAATGGGCCATTTTTACTGTTCAACTCAAAATAACACCTATATCATAAAAATGAATGAATTTGTCTTAGAGTAACAATTTTATGGGTTTAAAACAATAAAATTAAACGTAAATTTAGTTGAAAATATTTTCTCTATCAAACAACATTCCTATTTCCAATTGTCTCATATAAAGGAGAATAAATTTACATAATGAAGTCTTGAGATGTAGTTTTCTTAGAGCATACCAAGAATGTAACTTATACATTGAGTTTATTTTGGATTGTTTTATATTATAGACACTTCAAACATGACTTATATAACATAGATAAACCTGTTATTGTCTTCACTACATAAGGTGTAATGTATATATGGTCATATGACTATGATATATCATTTTAGTAAATTAAAGAGAGATTGACTTCTACACCTGTCCTAATTCTACTAAAGTTGCGTAATAGAAATATAGTATAATGTGGTGTATTATGTATCATTATTAGTGTCATTTTAATGTAGGAGGAGTATTTTGTGACACATATGTGTCATCATTTGAGGTCACATGAGTGGAAATACACAACACATGATATCAAGTTAGCTTTTTTGTTTTTGGACATACACTGTTAGATTAATTAATTATCTGTGGAAAATTTTTATTTTACAAGGAACACAAAATCATCAATTATCTATTTACAAAGACTAAATTGAATCATATAAAATTAATATTGGTTGAATACCTTCATTGTATTAACTTCATGATATCCTAAATACTTGAAATGGTAAATGAATTTGACCATGAAATTAGAAGGGAGACTCATATAAAAGAATTAAAGAAGATGAGTAGAGATAGATAGATTATAGATTTGGATTCATAGATACACATGGAGGTGAAATTAAGTCTCAATCATACATTTATATCATCTTTAGCTATTATTTTAACTTTTATGGATAGGTTCAGGATGATACAGTTACATGATTATTATTATTTGGTCTTATAGGAGTGTGTTGTAGGTGTCGACCCCCCTTCTTGTTGAATCATTGGTGATAATGAGATATTGAGCACCAATATATGTTTTAGGGTTATTGAATAAATGTGGGAGGATTTTATGAAAAAATCCCATGACATTATTTGGATTATTCATATATTTCAAACCAATATGTGTTGAGGATTTCTTGATTAATACTGATGGCTAAGGATATAATAGGGTATACATGAGTTTGTTACATGGTGTGACACCTACTAGCTGGTCAAGGTGGAACACTAGTGGATAGATAGGATTTTAAGCCATTAAACATGACTACATGAATACAGGATGAGAAAAACATACATTTCATTAATGGTCTTCTTAGATCACCTTAGAGCAGTGACACTATATGTGTGATCTAGGATAAGATGACAAAGTAACCCCATTTTCATATTGTTTGGGAATCTCATTTAGTTGATTAGATTGAGAGAATATACATTAATGGTGTTATATGCATCAATGGTGTTGCATGTTCTATCATATAATATAGAGAAAATCAATTAATCTAATTAATTTAGTAGGGGTCATAGTGGGCATGGGTACATAAGTACTACTGGATACATCTTATCACCAGTAGACTAACGGTTAGTTTAGTACCCCTGGTTTTTGGTAAGTAACCCTTGTTTTATACTTTTTATGTACATGAAGCATATGAGAAATGGTTAGGGAAAGTATGGAGACTCTTAAAGTGTCAACGAAAAAAAGGTAGTGATGCACAGGCTTCGCACATGTGGCTCAAACTATGTGGAAGCCGTGCATGTGGTGTCACATTGGACAGAGGAGACTGCACAATGTGCGCACGGTTTGGGAAAACCGTGCGAGGAGGCCATGCGGAGCGCCCCTTCCAAGTAGTGACTACCACGCGGTTAGCGGATGATTTGAATAACTGTGCGGACTAAATGTGCGTGAAGTCAACTTATATCCTATTTTTAAGGATGTAATCTATTTTTTCTTTAAACCCACTCGTTTTTCCCCTAGATAGTCCTAACTTGGGATTTCTCTTGGGTGAAGGTGTCAGAACACATACCAAGCATTTTGAAAGCAATCTGGAGGCTTTCATTGGCGTTTAGATGCCGGTTGATCTAGGTATGTCCAATTTATTTCAGTTTTCATAGATCTCCTTCTTCCATCTTGATAGATCCTTATATCTATGCCCAAGGTGGGTAGGAATCTAAGAGGATTCGTGGTGTTTTGACCCGATTCTTGGTTGGTTTCTCCTATTTTTTGAGGTAGGTGGCTTCACTATCGATTACTCTTTCATTGAACTTGAATTCATAGTTCAAATTGATTTAATTTCTTGGTATTGATTGTGAAATTATGGTTGAAATAATTTTATAAATCTTCTATAGTGATGATTTATAGGTTTGGATGGAAATGTGGATATTAAAATTATGGTTGTGAAAAGTGTTTTGGATTCTTGATTTTAAAATACTGATTTTAAAATATGAATTTTCAGGATTTGGAAAATCATTTGTGGGAAAAAGGTTTTCAATAAAAGGGTTGTTTTATTGAAATGGTTTTCTCATGGTTGGAATGGTGTGGTTTTTTGGCATACATGGTGTGTGTGTTCATATTGAATTTATGAGGCTTGGATGAAATATGAACTTGTTCTCCGTGCAAAATTTGTAATGGCACGTGGGGAATAATTACCTTGTGACGACTTGGTAGATCGATGAGAAACCACTCATGAGTATGGAACTGTCATAACCAAGCATGCATGGTTGATTCCACGGGTTGTGAAATGGTTGGGTGTGTCAAAAGGGATTTCATGAAATGGAAATGTGAACATGATTGGAAGCATTTCTTGGTTTCTTTTCTTGAGAAAGATGAGTTTTGTTTGAAAATGTTTTTGACATGGATCTTCTTACACAGTAAACTAATTTGTAATTTTTTATATAAATTGTTTTATATAAATGTGAAATCATGTTTTATCCTATAGGCATGGGTTGGGAGGTCATCAGGGAAAACCTACTGAGTTTCATTACTCCCCCCCTGCTATGGAACATTGGTTATTTTGCAGATGTCATATACCAGGATGTTTGAAAAGGTAATGTGTCACATGTTTATCGCACTACTTCGTGATACTTGGGATGGTTCGTGATGTTGGAGCTTAGAGCTTGTGGAGCATGAAGTTGGGTTGTTGTCTTGTAGTCATTCAGTTTGTTTTTATTCTATTTACTCTGATTTAGTGCTAGTTTCTGTTGTGGTACTCTTGGTTAGTTTTTGACAAAATAAATGGATGAGTTGTCTTAGGTTTTATCAGGCATCATTTAGTTGATTAGTTTGGCTGTGGTTGTGGGATCTGTGGTATGTTCTAAAAGAGTAAATTGTCCCCCACATGTTTTGAAACCCTTTGGACTTTATTTCCATTCTTTAGCACCTTGGGGATGTCTCTTATGTCCAAGTATCCCTCACCTCCTTCTCAAGCCAATGAGGTAGGGGCAGGGTGTTACAAATGGTATCATTTTGTTCGGTCCTTCGGGAATAAATGCAATCAACTTGTTCCTTTCTTTGTGAAACAAGTAGTCATCAGTTTTTTTTCATGGAATTGAACTCTTATGTTTTTATTCCTTGGGTGGTCATCTTAGGAAGGAGTAATATTCTCAGAACATGTAATGTAGAGCATAAAATGACGTAGCTAACCTTTTTATGCTGAACTTCAAGTTACTAGGGAGTTGGGTACATTAGTGTTTTTGAGACACTTATATGATAAAAAATCTCTTTGTCATGGGTTTAGCCAGTGAGATGAGAATGACATGCATTATAGGAATGAATTCCCACTAGGAGAGCATATATCATTTTGATAAATGGATTACCGCATGATACAAAATCATGATTTCTGAAAAAATTTAAACTCGTTTTCAAATGAAGGATTTTGAAAAGAAAATGGTTGATTGATTTTTAAAATAGATTGATTTTAAAAATAAAGTAAAGATTTATTTTTAGAAATGGGTAAATATGGAAGATCATGATGGTTGGAAATCACTGTAGTGATATTGATGTGCTAGAAATTGAAAGGCTAAGACTTCAGTTTCTAGGAAGTGAGAATAACGGCGTGCGTTATATGTATAGAAAATGGCACCCATTAGGCGTCATAGAAACCAAACGGAAGAGGATGCAGAGAATGTGGTTGCACCAAAGCCATAGGTGAACCAGCATTGTGTCCATATTATAGTTCAAGCGTTTCAGGCTGTGGACACAGGGAATCAGAGGGATGATAAAAGTCATGTAGACCATTCCGTCCAATTCCAGAAGCAGAACCCACCCATCTTTCACGGTGATTCTGAACCAGAAATAGCGGAGGTGTGGCTGAGTAGGATGAATCGTATCTTGGATTTCATCGGCACACCAGCAGATCTAAAAGTAATGTTTGTGATGTATATACTGGAGGATCTTTCACAACAGTGGTGGGAGCTAGTGGTGTTGGCTAAGGTGGATCAAGGCCTTGGCTGGGAGGAATTTTATGAAATATTCAATAAACAACTCTATCCTCACATGTTTAAGATCCATAGGATCAATGACTTTTCAGCCTAAAGCAGGAGAATATCTCTATCATGGATTATGCGGCTGAATTCATGAATTTAGTTCACTTTGCACCGGATATTACTATAAGCGCATTACTGAAGGCACACATATTTGAATCAGGGTAGAGACAGGAGATTCACTGGAAGATGGATGCGCTCTGTATTACGAATTATAAGCAGATGGTAAACAAAGTAACAGTAGATGAAAGAGACATCTCATAAGTTATGGGAGGATGAATTATGATGATACCCATAGGAATGGGTGAGAACTCTAATTTAGGGAACAAGTGGAAGAGGGACACCTACTTCCAAGGTGGGAGTGTGAATCAGAATCAGACTGCTCGATCATTGAATCTTCCTCTACAACCCATGATGAAGGCCAGGTGTTTTCAATGGGGCTCGATTGATCACATGAAATGAGAATGTGCAGCACCACCAAGAGCATGCCACAATTGCAATAATATTGGGCATATTCATATATATTGTCATAGTGCTCCACGGTCTGGTGTTCTTGACACTTCTCAGGTGTTGCAAGCATATTATTCTTCGATAGGGTGAGGATAGCAAAATCAGTCTCGGTAGTAGAACAGAGCTAGCTAGGGTGATTCCAGGAATACCATGACTCTTCAGGAAGGGAAATATCAACAAGGAAATATGGAGGAATGTGCAGCAGTAAAGTAATTTTATGGAGTGGAACAAGTAGTGGTGGATAACCAGTCTGGACTGTCTACGGTGAGAGGTATTATTATTTTGAATTCTACCATCATACAAGTGTTGTTCGATATAGGTGCATCAAATTCCTTTCTTGCTTCTCGTATTTCTTATTTTCTGATCTATAAAACTTGAATGGATGCCTTCTGTGTTAAAACTTCAAACTCCTCTCAGTGAAAGGGAATGTAGAGCCTTCGTGGGTAGAGAATGTTCTATAAATGTTGATGGAGTTGAGCTAAAATGGGATTTCTCTATGCTGTAGATGGATGTCTATGATATAATCCTGGGAATGGATTGGTTGATAGAGTTCTGGGATCACATCGACTGTTATAGCAGAACAGTCAGTTTCACAACTGAGGATGGTGTCGAGCATCTATTTACAGAATAAATAGTGGTGAAGGTAGGTGAAACGAGCTTGTTGGCACCAGTAGTGGAAACGATATCTTACTAGTTGGCAGCATTAATCTCGGAATCGATGGACAAGAACACGAATATCAGTTTTCCAGTAGTCATGGATCAATTTCCTGATATCTTTCCTGAAAACTTCTCATTGTTACCCCTTGTAAGATAAGTGGTGTTTACGATTAATCTACTTCCTGGGACCAGTCCTATCCCACTTCTATCTTATAGGATGGCACCAACAGAGTTAAGGGAATTGAAAGTGCAGTTGGAAGAACTTGAAAAAAAGGATTTATTCAGCGAAGTGTGTCTTCGTGGGCAGCACCAGTATTATTGTAAATAAAATAGATTGAACTTTCAGTTTATGTGTGGATTATATTAAACATAAAAAAATTAAGATAAATAATAGATATCCACTTCCACGTATTGATGACATGTTTGTTCAATTGAGGGAAGTATATTGGTTCTCTAAGATTAAATTACAGTAAGGATATCAGTAGTTGTGAGTTCGGAAGGACAATATTGCAAAGACCGATTTCAGAAGTAGATATGGCCACAAATAATATATAGTCATGCCTTTTGGTCTTACGAATGCATGAGAAGTCTTTATGGAATTGATGAATTAGATAAATCAGTGATATATTGATTCCTTTGTTGTGGTGTTTGTGGATGACATATTTGTGTATTCACGAACAAGGGCTGAGAATGAGCAATACTTGCCGATATTGTTGGAAATATTAAGAGACCATCAGTTGTATGACAAATAATCAATGTGCGATTTTTGATTACAAGAGTTATGCTTTCTGGGCCATATTTTTTCTGAGAATGTTGTTTCATTGGATGAAAAAAAGATAGAATCTCTTCTTTCTTTGAAATCGCCGAAGAATTTCTTTGAAATATGAAGTTTTCTTGGTCTAGCTGGTTATTACCGAAGATTTGTTAAGGACTTATCAGGACTATATTCTCCTAATACAACATTGACAAAGAAGAATAGGGCTTTTCAATGGACTGAGGAAAATCAGAGATCTATTCAAGAGTTGAAAGTTCGCCTTACACCAGTACCCATCATGATTTTTCAGGAATCATGACAGGGGTACATGTTGTATTGTGACGCTTCAGGATCTGGGTTGGGATGTGTTCTCATGCAAGGATACCATGTGGTTGCTTATGGTTCAAAGCAGTTTAGAGTGCATCAGAAAAATTACGAAACACGTGATTTAGATTTAGATGCAGTTTTCCAGGCCTTGAAGACTTGGTGTCATTATCTCATTGGTGGGACATTTACTTTGTTTACGGATCATAAAATCTTGAAACACAATTTCTCACAGCAAGATATGGTATCTTAAGTAGAGGATATGGATGAAGAATCTTCAAATGTTTGACTTTTACTTGAAATATACACCAGGGAAGGGAAATTCGGGGGCCGATGCATTAAGCAGAAATTCATATGCTTAGTTGGCGAAAGAAGCTTTAGATGAGTGGCAGTTGATGTCAGTCCTATCCGACATGCGTCTGTAATTTTACTACCGAGATGATGTTGCAGTTTTCATTCCAGTTGCGGTTGTTCTTGATTTGGTGGAGATAGTAAAAGAGGCACATGCATCCGATGTAGGCTGTGTTGCAATGAGTTCAAAACTCAATGGTGGGGAGACCATTGAAGGATAGATGTTGGATGGGACTTCTGTTTTGGTGGATTCCATGATCAGATGGTTGTACATTTAAATGCTAAGTAATAACTCATTCATGCTTACCACAGTTCCAGATGGGCTATTCATCCAGGAATATAGAATATTTATAAGTTGTTTAAGGAGCAGTTTCAGTGGAGCGACATGAAAACAAAGGTGGCTAAGTTCGTCTCACGGTGCTTAATTTGTCAGTATGTTAAAGCAGAGCACCAGAGACCAGCTTCTATGTTACAATATTTACCTATCCTAGTGTGGAAATGGGATTAGATATGAATTGATTTTTTACAGGTTTTTCAAGGAAGATATGAAAACATGATGTCATTTGGGAGGTATTGGATTGTCTAACCAAGTCGACCCATTTCATCCCTATTCGTGAAACTGACACAATGGAAGATCTTTCAAAAATATATATTTGAGAAGTGGTAAAGAGGCACGGTGTACCAGTGTATATTGTCTCTGATTGAGATCTAAGGTTCACATCTCGTTTCTTGTTTTCCTTACTGAAAGCCCTGGGAACTCAGTTGAATATGAGTATGACATATCATCCTTAGAGGGAAGGAAAATCTGAAAGGATGATATAGACATTGGAAGACATGTTGAGGGCTTGTGTAATGGATTTTGGGGTCTCATGGAAGGAGCATATACCCTTAGTGGAGTTCTCATTCAATAAAAACTATCAGGCCACGATACGCATGGCTCCATTTGAAGCGTTGTATGAGAGTCATTGTCGTTCTCTACTATGCAGGGTGGGAACATGTGAGAAATAACTAGTTGGGCTGAGCCTTGTCCATGAAAGAAAAAAAGAAGATTTATTTGATAAAAAATAGGACGGATATGGCATAGAGTTGTCAAAAATCTTATACGGATCATCGCCGAAGACCATTGCTATTTGTTGTGAGTGATCACGTATTTTTGAAAATCTCTCCAAGGCTTGGACATCATCATTTTGGGATGCAGTGAAAATTATATCCTCAATATATATTTCCTTTTGAGATACTAGAATGGGATGGCGAGGTGGCATATCAGTTGGCATTACCACCACGATTCAGTGCAGTGCATAATGTGTTCCATGTATCTCAGTTGAAGAATTATCAGCGTGATCCTGACCATGTGATCAGATGGGATGACATTGACCTAGAGCCAGATGGTTCATTGGTACACATTTAGGTGAAGATTGTGGATAGGTAGGATAAACTCTTTCATGGGAAAATCATCGGTCTAGTGCGGGTTTTATGGAAGCATGGTCAGATTCAGGAGGAGACTTGCGAACGCGAGAAACAAATGAATGGGAAGTGGCCAGAACCCTTTCAGGCAAGCATTGGTTTTCTACATTCTGGGGATGGAAATTCCAATGGTGGGGAGAATTTAGTACCACCAGTTTTTGGTATGTAACAATTGTTTATTCTTTTTAAGTACATGAAGCATATGAGAAATGCTTGGGGAAAGATTGGAAACTTTTAAAGTGTCAAAGGGAAAAAGGTGGTGATGCACGAGCTTTGCACAGGTTCCCCAAACAGTGCGTAAGCCATTCATGTGGTTTCACATGGTACATAGGACACCACATGGTGTGCGCACGGTTTGGGAAAACCGTGGGAGGAGGATATGCTGAGCGCCCCTTCCACGGAGCGACTACCGCACAGTTAGCGCACTCTATGACTAACCGTGAAGACTAACTGAGCGCGAATTCATCTTAGATCCTATTTTTATGGATATAATATATTTTTAATTTAAACCCACTAGTTTTTTCTCCTAGATGGCCCCACTCAGGATTTCTCTCTGGTGATGGTGGGAGAACACTTACTAGGAATTTCGGAAGCAATCTGGAGGCTTGCCCTGGCTTTTAGAGGCCAGTTGATCTAGGTAAGTCTCATTTCCTTTAGTTTTCCTAGATCTCCTTTTTCCCTATTGGTGGATCCTTATATTTATTCCCTTTATTGGTAGATCTAAGGTATTGGATAACCTTTATGTCGGGTTTTGGACTTATTGGTTATAGGGGAAGGAATCTAAGGAGGTTTCGTGGTGTTTCGACCTTGTTCTTGGTTGGTTTCACGTATTTTGTTGAAGTGGGTGGATTCACTCTTGATTCCACATTCTTAGAACATGATTTCTTAGTTCAAGTTGATTTAATTGATTAGTTTTGATTATGAAATTGTGGTGTAATGCATGTTATAAACCTTCTATAGTGATGATTTATGGGTTTTGATGCAATTGTGGAAATTGAAAGAATGGTTTAGCTATGTGTTTTGGTTTCTTGATTTTAAAATAGTGAATCAAAAATAAGGATTTTATAGATTTGGAAATTGGTTTACGGGACAATGTTTTTCAATAAAAGGGTTGTTATATTAAAATTCTTTTGTCATGGTTGGAATTGTGTGGTTTTTTTTGGCATACTTGGTGTGTGTGTTCATAATTCATTTTTGAGGCTTGTTTGAAATATGACCTTGTGCTCGGTGCCAAAGGTGTAATGGAACAGTGGGAATAATTTCCCTGTGACGAATTGGATGATCGACGAGAGACCACTCATGAGCACAAAACAATCATAATGAAGCATGCATGGTTGATTTCATGGGTTGTGAAATGGTTGGGTGTTCCAAAAAGGGATTTCGTGAAATGGAAATGTGAATTTTACTAAAAACATTTCATGGTTTATTTTCTTGAGAATGATGGGTTTTGTTGGAAAATTGTTATGACATGGAAATTGTTACATTGTAAAGTGTTTTGGAATTTGTTTTCTATAAATTGTTTTATATAAATGTGCTAACTTGTTTTATCCTAGAGGAATGGGTTGGGAAGCCATCGGATAAAAACCTACTAAGTTTCATTACATACCCCCTGCTTTGGCACGTTGGTGCTTTTGTAGATGTCATATACACCAATGTTGGAAAAGCTAAAGTGTCTCATGTTTATAACACTAATTCATGATACTTGGGCCGGTTCGAGATGTTGGAGCTTGGAGCTTGTGGAGCAAAGAGTTGGGTTGTCATCATTTAGTCTTTTAGTTTTTCTTTCAGCTATTTACTCTGATATATTGTTGGTTTTTTCTATGGTAATCTTGGTTGGTTTTTGATAAAATAAATGGTTGAGTTGTCTTAGATTTTAACATGCATCATTTAGTTGATTAGTTTGGTTGTGGTTGTTGGTTTTTTGGTATGTTCTGAAAGGGTAAATTATCACCCACTTGTTTTGAAACCCTTTGGCATTTATTGTCAGCCGTTGGTGCCTTGGTGATGTCTCTTAATGCCAAGTAGCCCCCACCGCCTCCTCATGTCAATGAGGTAAGGGTGGGGTGTTACAGTTAGTCTGAACATATGATACAAGTTTTACATGAAATGATATAGGAATGGTTCTACGATCTCTACTATAAAGATAGGTATTTGCGACGGGATCCCATCGGAAATGGCCTTTTGCGATGGGGGACCGTCGCAAATCGCCCGTTGCGGAAAACACCGTCGCAACAACAATTATTTACGACGGGCCTGTCACTACAGATATTATTTGCGACGGGGATCCTTTTCATCGCAAATATTACTCTGTAAATTTGTAAAAACTTTTAAAATAGTAATTGCGACGGGCCCGTCGCAAATACAAATTGCGACGGGCCCCGTCGCAATGACGTTTTTAAAAAAAAAAATTAAAACTATTATTAAATTATTTTAATGGATATAATAATATTATTTGCGACGGGCATAGTATCCCGTCGTAAATACTATAAAGAAATAAATTATTAATAAATTATTTTAATTAATATAATAATAATCCAATTATAATTCAAAAAAAATAATAATAAAATAATAATAAATGATTTTAATTAAAATAATAATAGAATTATAATTCACAAATAAAAATAATAATTTATTAATAAATTATTTTAATTTATATAATAATAATAGAATTATAATTCACAAATAAAAATAATAAATTATTTTAATTTATATAATAATAATAGAATTATAATTCAAAAATAAAAAATAATAGAATATTAATAAATGATTTAATTAATATAATAATATTAGAATTATAATTCAAATATAAAAAAATATTAATAAGTTATATTAATTAATATAAAAATAATAGAATTATTTTACATTCAAATATTAAAATAATTCAAATATTACAAAAAAATATAATTAAATTATAATATTATAAAATTTTAATATATATATATATAATTTAATATTATAAAATATAAATAATATTATTATTCATATTAATATTGTTATTTCAAAATATAATATTATTAATATTTTATAATGAGACAGAAACTCTAATCTGACGGAGGGGGGAGGGGGGGATCTGTAGATGCTGGTGGAGGAAACTCTATCCCTAAAGCATGAGTGAGTCGGCGCATGTACTTCATCTGCTCCTGGTGCTGCTGCTGCCACCGACTCATCTGTTCCTCGTACAGCTGCTGCTGGCATCGACGCTCTTCATGCTGTTGCTGCTGCTGACACATCTGCTCCTGCTCCTGTCGGAGACTCTCTATCAGTGCAGTCTGAGATCACAACTGATCCTTATACTGTGTATCAGAAAAAGATGCACGAGCTCCTCTCGAGCTAGACGCCGACATCGCAGAACTGCCATAATAATCTCGATAAGTCATTCGAGAGCTAATACCAACTACCTGGCCCTTCTCGAAGGCATACTAGGTGGCCTGCATCCATGAAACCTCATCAAACTGACGGCCAGTGGTCTGATCTGATGACTCGGCCTGACTCTCAGGCCGGGTCTGTGACATTGTGGCCTCATATGACTCCTGTAGTTGCAATTTAAAATTAAAAGTGTGAATATATTATATACAGTTAATTTTTAAACTTGAAAACAAATAATACTGACCACGATGTGATGCTAATGATCACCTCTGAGATCCCCGGAAGCAGGATGACTATACATCTTCTGATATACGTCGTACTCCGTAATATCGGGGTGCTCGACAGCCTATAAGAATAAAAAATAAACTGTTAATATTTATAGTTATATAAAATATTTATAAATAATGTACATACCAGATGATGTCTATGAGTACGGAAAGAATGACTCCCAGCTCGATGAGTCATCTCCTGTCTCCCCCGATTCTGCATCCCCACAGATGATCTCCTCTGAAAGGCACCACTCAACCAGTACATACATAATCCATCCCATACATGGGATGAAATGTACTCTGGTCGGTGTGCTCTACATGACTCGTCAAAATATGAAACTCCTTCTTTCTTCGTGGAAGCTTTTCTTAAATTGTGCAAAAACTGACAAAAGCCATCACGCATGGCCACCTCCCATGCCTTGTGGATGGCGTCGCGCATGGTATCCTCATTCAGATACCATAAACCCTATATATAAATAAAAATATCAAGTTAGAAATGAAATAATTTTCAAAAGAAAAATTATTTATTTACGTACGTACCAACCATTGGCCGAAATAGCGCTGCCCTGTCCGACTACTTTATGTGGAAAACTGTAAAAATAATAAACATTTATTATGTGAATAGATTAATGAAATCATAGTCAAATCCACAGATTGTCACACAGGTTATCACACCTCCGTGTGCGTGGATCAAACCCAATACGTGGACGTCGCTCGGGGTCGAGGTCAGGAATCATCAATCGTCCAAGACCGCACCCCCTCCACGTACTCCCTGGAGGGCCTGCAGGCTGAGGGTCATCGGCCAGCAACTCATCCACATCGAAAGGCAGTTCAACATCCTCCAACTCACGAAATGTCTCGTCGTCCATCTGAAATAGGAAATGTTAATGTTGTTAGCAAATAATTGATAATTACTATTATATATATATATATATATATTATGATTGTACATAACTACCATGGAATTCTATCAGTGTTCATCTTCATCATCATCTTCATATATGTCAATGTCATCTTCATATTCATCCTCAACATCATCGATATCCATTCGAGTTCCAGTTGCTTCATCTCTTACCATTTCAAATTCATATGTGACATCATTAACATCATCGTCATCACCGAATCTTAAATGTGGTGTGTCGTCATCAATACTCATGTCTCTTTGTAAAAAAGATTGATTTTGATGACTCTCTTGAAAAACTTCAATTCTTTGCACATCAGTGAAAGCACATTCACTTTGACTAAACTGATTCTCACGAATTTTGATTTTTATTACACTCCACCAATCAGTCAAGTCTCTTGATGTAGCAAAGTACTTTGCGTAATAAACTTGATGTTCTTGTTGAGCCAATAAGAATGGTTCATTTACTACGAGAACACTTTTACATTTAATATCGATGATTCCATGAGTCGGATGAACACGCACTCCTCTCTCTGTATCCAACCACCGACATTTAAACATGGTTATGTAATGTTGTCCAAGATAACAGAGTTCAATGATTTCATCAAGTATGCCATAAAATTCAACTTCATTTTCTCGATGATGAGATCCTCTCATGCTAAATCCACTTTTCATTGTTTTTTTCGATTCCCCATATGCATGTGTGTGAAATCGAAATCCACACACCACATATGCATTATATGTTTTAACATGTTTGGAAGGTGGGTTACTCAATATACACAGTCGTTTGTCAATTTTATCAGCATGTAGAGACACCTGAAAATTTGTGAAATAATTGTCAATATAGTAAACTATACATTGAATGAGTTGCTAAAAGATAAAGAATTTATGTTACCAGTTTTTGAAACCACCGAGAGAAATTTTTCAGTTGGAGTTATTCGAGAGAAGCTGCTGTAATTTGTGGAATTTGTTTCTTGATATGATTATCATACAACCTATAAAAACCAAAGTTATTTACTATAACATAAATGATAGAATAAGTGAGATAAACACTTACAGTGCAATTGATGTCATCTCTTAACAGTTGAGCAGAACATACGTATGAGCTTTGTGATGTTCATCATCCGAAAGCCAACGTTCATAAACTCCACCAAAACCAAGCTCTGGCTGGTTGAAAACAGATAATTGATTGTTGATTTCTTCAATATTCCTCTCATTCCGTCCCATTCAATTGTGTTTTGAAGGATACTCAGATTCAAAATAATGGGAGCAGAAAGAAGATATGTCCTCCTGCAAATAATCTTCTGCAATAGATCCTTCAACAGATGCTTTGTTACATAATTTTCTTTTCAATTTTTGCATGCATATTTCAAATGGGTACATCCATCGAAACTGTACTGGACCTCACATTTGGCTTTATATGGAAAATATAATATCAAATGTTCCATTGAGTCGAAGAAAGATGATGGATATATTTTTTGCAGTTTACATATAATTACAACAACATCTTATTCAAGTTTTCATAGAGCATCATAATCTGCTGTAGCCGCAAAAATTTCCTGAAAAAAATGAGACATGTCTATTATGGAATCCCAAATCACAAAATTCAATAGACCACTTAATCTAATGGATAGAATTCTTTCCATTATAACATGAAAATCATGACTTTTTAATCCAGTAATATGACCATTCTTTACACATCTACCCAAATTGGAAGCACAACCATCTGGAAGTCTCAAATCTTCAATCCACTGACAAAATAATAAACGGTTTTCTTTAGACGGTGTATAAGCTGCTTTTGGTTTCAGTATCCTTTCTGTTCTGACATTCTCAAAAAGTTCCAGTTCGGGATGCCTGCAAATTTGAGCAAGATCTAAACGTGCATTTACATTGTCTTTTCTCTTTCCAGGCGTATCCAAAACTGTATGAAACAAATTATCAAAACAGTTCTTCTCAATATGCATGAAATCTAACATGTGTCGGACCAACAAATCAGATCAATATGGAAAATCCCAAAATATGCTATGTTTAATCCAATTGTGTTCTTTCCCAAAACCCGAAATATTCTGTTGGTTTATTGTGGGACCAAAAGTGATGGGAGGTAATGAAAATACAACTGATTTTAACTTCGAACCTGATAGAATTTTTGGAGGTCCATCCCTTTCAACTGTTCTTTTTCTGAAATGAAGTCTATTTCTGCGAAAAGGATGGTCAGCTGGAAAAAATCTGCGATGACAGTCAAAATAACAAGGCTTCATTCCATTAATGAGCATAAATGCTTTATTCTCTATCATACAGTAAGGACATGATTTCTGACCATGTGTACTCCAGCCAGATAACATCCCATAAGCCGGGAAGTCACTAATTGTCCACATCAATGCTGCTCTCAGTATGAAATTCTGTTTCATTGAAAAATCATATGTACTGACACCAGTACTCCACAATAAATTTAATTCATCAATCAATGGTTTCAAATAAACATCAATATTTTTCTTCGGATGTCCTGGAATTAGTAAAGTCAAAAAGATATATGGATCCTTCATCAACATCCATGGAGGTAAATTGTACGGATTTAAAAAACTAGGCCAACATGAATATTGACTACCATAAGATCCAAACGGACAGAAACCATCAGTAGAAAGGCCCATTCGAACATTTCTATCTTCTAAATCAAAGGATGGATACACTCTATCAAAATGTTTCCATGAACCACCATCGGCTGGATGATTCAAGCTTTTATCGGTTGAAATATTCTCTTTATGCCATGACATCATTGTCGCTGTATTCTTAGACATGAATAAACGCTGAAGTCTGGATGTAAGCGGACAATATCTCAACTGTTTTACAGGAATCAAACCAGAGTTCCCATGTTGTCCTTCTTTATATCTTAGTTTCCCACATGTGGGACAACTATCCAACGACTCATTTTCCCCAGAATATAAAATGCAGTCATTTGAACATGCATGAATCATCTGACAAGTAAGTCCCAAATTTCGAACCAGCCTCTTACTATCATAGTAATTTGCAGGCAAAACATTTCTTTCAGGTAATAGTGTTTTAAGCCATGAAAATATCTGGTCAAAAAAGGTGATTGACATTCCGTTATCTGATTTGTTAGCCATAAATTTTGCAACTGCTTCTAATTTGCTCATCTTGCAGCCAGGATATAATGCACCCTCAGCAGACCTCAACAACTCATAAATTTCAGACGGTGCCAACTCAGGATTTGAAGCTATATCAGCCGGATTTTCTGTATGTTGAACAGATGAACCTGCAACATCATGTACTAAATCTTGAAACTGAGACGGATCTGGAATCAAGTTGGTATCACCTGCTCTAGAACTACGTTCACCGTGTTGATACCAAAAAACATAATCTGGTTGAAAACCAAAACTCAAGAGATGTCCCCCCACTTTTTCAAACGTGTCAAACGTTCCGAATGCACATTTTCTACAAGGGAATTTTATTTTTCCTTCTGAAACAAATTCTGGATTTGATGCTGGAAATGATAAAAAAGTCTCCACACCCTCTACATATACCAGATTTAAACCAGAACCATTTGGATTTCTACGTTGATTTATCCATATGCGGTCACCTAATAATGATTGTTGACGACCTTGTTGTTCCATATTTTTCTATAAAATATAAAAGCATTACTGGTTTGGAATAATTTGTTAGAAAAAACACTCAAGCAAGGATAATTATAGAGTTTACATCATACACGACTGACGCAAACTTTTTATTGAGATAGACCTAAAAATTGACCCTTTAAGAATTGAATATGTTGAGAATAAAGCAAAACCTGTTACAAATATTGATAATTTTAATATTATATACATTTTTTATTATTTTCATAGTACTAATATTATTTTTTCATAAATATTAATTATATAATAATAAAATTATTAGATTATTGATATATTTTATTATTAATATTAAAATAATATAATATTCTATATTATATACAATTCTCCTTTCATCTGTGTGTTTAACATTATGTCTCCACATGTAATATTTGTATTCACTTTCACCTCTCCATTAGTGAGTAGGTTGATAATTTTGAAAAACAATGCAAATATTACATGTGGAGACAGAAAACACACAGATGAAAGGAAAATTGTATATAATATAGAAAATTATAGAATTTTAATATTAATAATAAAATATACTAATAACGTAATAATGTTAATATTCCTAATTATTGGTAATTATTCCAAAATATTGGTAATTATTCCAAATTAATGGTAATTATTCCTAATTATTGGTAATTATTCATATAAATACCAATAATTAGGAATAATTACAAATAATTAGAAATAATAACATTATTACATTAATAGTATATTTAATTATTAATATTAAAATAATAGAATTTTCTATATTATATACAATTCTCCTTTCATCTGTGTGTTTTCTGTCTCCACATACAAATATTACATGTGGATACAGAAAACACACAGATGAAAGGAGAATTGTATATAATATAAAAAATTATATTATTTTAATATTAATAATAAAATATAATAATAATGTAATAATGTTATTATTCCTAATTATTGATAATTATTCCTAATTATTGGTAATTCTTACTAATTATTGATAATTATTACTAATTATTGGTAATCATTACGAATCATTACTAATTATTGGTAATTAATCCTATTTATTGGTAATTATTGGCAATTATTGTTCATTATTGTTCATTATTGGTAATTATTGGTAATTATTGGTAATTATTGGTAATTATTGGTAATTATTGGTAATTATTGGTGATTATTGGTGATTATTGGCAATTATTGCTAATTAATCCTAATTAGTGGCAATTATTCCTAATTACTGGTAATTATTCCGAATTATTGGTAATTATTACTAATTATTTGTAATTATTACTAATTATTGGTAATTATTACTAATTATTACTAATTATTACTAATAATTGGTAATTATTACTAATTATTGGTAATTATTCCTAATTATTGGTAATTATTCGTAATTATTACTAATTATTGGTAATTATTATTAATTATTACTAATTATTGGTAATTATTATTAATTATTACAAACTAATGGTAATTATTGGTAATTATTATTAATTATTGGTAATTATTACAAATTATTTGTAATTATTACTAATTATTGGTAATTATTACTAATTATTGGTAATTATTACTAATTATTGGTAATTATTACTAATTATTGGTAATTATTACTAATTATTGGTAATTATTACTAATTATTACTAATTATTACTAATTATTGGTAATTATTACTAATTATTACGAATTATTGGTAATTATTATTAATTATTACTAATTATTGGTAATTATTATTAATTATTACTAATTAGTGGTAATTATTGGTAATTATTACTAATTATTACCAATTATTACTAATTATTGTTAATTATTGGTAATTATTGGTAATTATTGGTAATTAATACTAATTGTGGGTAATTATTACTAATTATTACTAATTATAGGTAATTATTACTTATTATCAGTAATTATTACAAATTATGGATAATTATTTGCAATTATTACTAATTATTGATAATTATTTGTAATTATTACTAATTATTGGTAATTATTACTAATTATTGCTAATTATTGGTAATTATTACTAATTATTACTAATTATTGATAATTATTTGTAATTATTACTAATTATTGGTAATTATTACAAATTATTGCTAATTATTTGTAATTATTACTAATTATTACTAATTATTGGTAATTATTGGTAATTAATGGTAATTATTTGTAATTATTACGAATTATTGGTAATTGTTACTAATTATTGATAATTATTGGTAATTATTACTAATTATTGTTAATTATTGCTAATTATTGTTAAATTATTAGTAATTATTACTAATTCTTGGTAATTCATAGTAATTATTGGTAATTCTTACTAATTATAGATAATTATTGGTAATTAATACTAATTATTTTTAATTATTTGTAATTATTACTAATTATTGATGAATATTTGTAATTATTACTAATTATTGGTAATTATTACTAATTATTGCTAATTATTTGTAATTATTGGTAATTATTACTGATTATTCCTAATTATTAGTAATTATTACTAATTATTACTAATTATTACTAATTATTACTAATTATTACTAATTGTTACTAACTATTACTAGTTGTTACTAATTATTACTAATTATTACTAATTATTACTAATTATTAATAATTATTACTGATTATTACTAATTATTACTAATTATTACTAATTGTTACTAATTATTGGTAATTATTACTAATTATTACTAATTATTGGTAATTATTGAAAATTATTACTAATTATTGGTAATTAATGGAAATTATTACTAATTATTGTAATTATTACGAATTATTTGTAATTATTACTAATTATTACTAATTATTGGTAATTATTGGTAATTATTACTAATTATTGGTAATTATTGGTAATTATTAATAATTATTGATAATTATTGGTAATTATTACTAATTATTCCAAATTGTTGATATTTATTACTAATTATTAGCATTTATTCATAATTATTGGAAATTATTACTAATTATTCCTAAGTACCATTAACTATGAACAAAGAATACTAATAATTTAAATTTATTAAGTAACAAAACAATGTAAACATAATTAAATTACAACTAATTAAGAATAATTGAAACTAATAAAAAATTTAAAATAAATATTAAATTAAAAAGAACATAAATACCTTTAAAATTGATCTGATGTTGATCCCTGATCGTTGTTGAAAACTTCAATATCAACTTCGGAAAAAAAAATTAAACTGAAGAAACGCTGAAATCTAAAAATAGAATTTTGAGAGAAGGAGAAGATTAAGTTTGAGAATGAATGAAAAAAAACGGATGGGGGGTATTTATAGGTTAGATCATTTGCGACGGGTCTATTTGCGACGGGTACCATTGCAAATACCTTAGCCCTCATTTATTACGGTCAACGGTTAAATAGTTATTCGCGACGTGTCCCATCACGAATAATAACCTGCCGACATACTATTTGCGACGGGGGTAGATTCCCGTTGCAAATAGCTTTTACCGCCGCCGATTATTTGCGACGGGGTAGATTCCCGTCGCAAATATCTTTTACCGCCGCTGCTAATTTGCCACGGGCGGTAACCGCCCGTTGCAAATAACTTTCCCGCGATTTGGCGCGCAAAGCACGCCAGTCCTTTTGTGACGGGGGAAGCTAACTCGTCGCAAATAAGTTTCTAATGGGACTTTTTGTGACAGGATTTATCCCCGTCGCAAATACCCATTTTCCCCGTAGTGGATTATGTATGTTATATACATTAAAATTTTTACTCTCAACGATTTACCTTATAATAACAACTTCTATGTTTCCATAATGATGGCTCCATTTGAGGCCCTATATGGTAGGCTACTTTGTTCATCCCATATTCTGGTTAAGGGTAAGTGTGGTAGTGATATTTTGCCCTTATCTCATGCAAGAGACTTTAGAGTAGGAACATAATTTCAAGAAGCATATGAATATAGATGATTCTATGAAGAAATAATATGGCAATCATCACCATTGACCATTATAGTTCAAATTGGGGCATCATGTGTTCTTATGAGTTTCTCTGTGATATGGGAATTAAATGGTCTATAAATATAGGTATTAGTCACCTTGTTATGTTAGGCCTTAGGATATTATGGAGAGAGTAAGTCCATTATCCTATTAGTTGAAAAAACATCATTGGTATGGGTCCTTGCATGACATCTTCCATGTATCTTATTTTTGACGATAACATTAGTATCTATCTTATATTATACACCATGGTGAGGTTAAATTAGTGGTAGATTCTTCCTTTTAATAGAATCATAACTTTGTTGATGATCAATTCATGATGGTTCCCAAATTTCATTCAATTCCTCTAGTATAGGTGTTGGGGTACCACATCTCTTTATAGGATGAGTCTTTTGTGTAGGAGGTCCATTTACACTCCTAGTGGATGGGTTAACTCACATATGATGCATGAACACCCTTGGAAGGGAATTATAGTGAAGAATTTATATATCGGTTGATGATTATAGGACCATGTAATTTTTATGTGGTATAGAATCGTAATATTTTAGATATAATTCATTTGTATTGAAAATTAAGGGTACCTAATGATTCATTGTAGGAAACACAGGTGTTTAGTGGTTGTTTGGAACATAGAGATCAGGTTTTATTTTGAAAAAGTAGTTGTACAAACTATTTAGTATAATCTATGCATTTTAGGACACGCCATTTCATAAAATCATGAGGGAAAATTTATTTCATAGAACGTGATGACAGGTTTGGGGAAATAGTGTTTGTGAGGTCACATTCTTGTGGATGGGTTCATTATTTTTTAATAGAGGATAATGCATAGTTGGTGACTAGTTTGTCTAAATGTGATCGCTGACCATACATGAATTTATTGAGGAAGCAAGGTGGAAAAATTCAGGGAATAGTTTGGAAAACCAGGTTTCCTAACAATTAAAATGAGTATATTTTAATTAATTTTCAATTTTCACTTACATTTAAGGTAAAATGCCTCTACTAATTTTTTCTATTTCCTATGATAGGAACATATTATATTGGATTATCTCCCATGAAGCCTAATCCTAGGATTCACCATGACTATCTAATCCAAAAATTAATTCAAACATAGTTCATCTCGCTTGATATGGGTTAATGAGATCATTATTCTTATTTCACATATTCTTATATTTCATCAACTTTAGAATGTAATTTAGGTGTAGTTACTTTTGTTCTATTTTATGTTTATTCATCTATTCTACTGTTTTCTTATTATTTTGAGAAAATATGAGTCCAATACTAGGTTATTTTTCCTTTACAATTCTAATATACTTTAACATTATCCATTGTAACAAATTATACAGTCTCTAAGGGTTATACTTTTTCATATGGTGTAAAAATTTACTCAAACAATGAAAGGGGATTCAATTTTCTATGATATCACGCCCCATTTTCGTCTATTATGATTTTAATTGTTTTTAATAATTTTATAATACATTTTATTATATAACATTTCATTAGTGTCAAATTTGTTATTAATTATTTAATTTGACTTCAAACATATCTATAAATATGTTTTTTTCAAAGTAATTTCATTTAATAATTTGTATGTCCTTTTAATTAAAAAAACACTGAATTATATTAATCACTAAATTTATATCACATTTAATATTTTATGATTATTTATTTTAGTATTCTATTAAATAAATAATTACCATAACAGGTTTATATTATATTTTTAGGTAGTTATATAATTATTAAACATACAAATATATTATAATAATGTGATTTGTTTAAAAAAAAGTTATTTTGAGTCTTTTATAATGTAATTTATTCTAATTTTGAACATAAATATATATTTAATACTATGTGAGTATCATTTGTTACTTTTATATGATTTAAATATTGTATTAAATGTTTACTTGGATAATTTTCCCTTAACCATATCAATTTTTAGACTAAGATGATAATATTATTGTTAAATTCATCAAATATTAATTAATAAGACATATTATGACCATATCATTTATTTTAAACAATGATTTACCATATTTACCCTTTACTTAGGTGAAGAAATCTACAATAGTAACTATTCATTATTACGAAAAATAAATTGGTTACATTTAATATATTTAAAACTAATGATTGTAGATATATAGAAAATATTTTTCGAGATTCAATTTGTAGAATTTTTTGTTTTTTTAAATAATACTACATTATGTGAGTAATTCATTTCCAAAAATATACAATATTTATGCATTAATAGAGCTTTATTCTTACAATATTCCTTTTAAAACCGATGTACGAATTTTATAGTATTTAACTGAATATATTATATGGATATTCCATTACAATGTATCACATATATTTACAATGTCTATTTATTATGATATTAATTTTTTAACGTAATTTTTTTTCCTAGTACTCACTTTTACTACATTAAAATGAATTTTCATTATTCTTAATAGTCAGTATGTTTTTTTATGGAAGTATAATTCATTTGTTTTTTTATTTATATAATCTTATTAATACCCTTAAATTCTCAAAAATGATTTTATAATGTTCTGAAAATATTTTATCTTGGTTCATTTGAACATATTGTTTTGTTCAATGAATAATTTTTAAGAGATAAAATTTATATTAATATACTTAAAATATCATTTCAAGGGATGATATATTGTCACCAAAATCTGAAAATTTCATATATGAAATTTCCCTAATTCCAAAGAAGGAATAAATATTGGTAGTTCTTCATCATAATTTCCTCAGGATCCTCCATTAGCTCTTATATCTTTTGATGTTTCCCATGTTCATTTTCTTGTCAGGTAATCTGTTTCATCAACACATATTATCTAGTGCACATAGTCTATATTGGTTCAATATAGTATGATAAATAGAGATCCAAATAGTTTTCATTATAATTATTCACATGCATCGAGTTTGGAATGTATATCGTTAAAGAGTGATTTGGGCCACGTTGTGTAATTTATAATATCTAGCTAGTGTTGAAAATTGTAATCCATATATCTAATTCATTCTAGGATTTAAAATGTTCAATATTCCTTGGATTTATTTTTTTAATTCATAATGAACCATATAAAATTCATCCATGTAGATACCTTTATGAAAATGTGACCTCCCACATGAAATTTGAATGAATTCATCCAATTAATGATATAGCTCTTTTACTATTTTGAGATAATTTGATTTTTATTATATTAATATTTACCTTTTTTATAGTCTCCCCCATATGTTCTATCCCTACTGGACTCCTTTCACCAATATCATTCCAAAAGTATGGACTACTTCTTCTATAACAATATATTGCATCATACGGTTCCATTAGAATACTCATATGGATATTGTTGTTATAAGAATACTATATCAACTGTTAATATGAATCCCATATACCTTTTAATGAATGTAATAATTTCCTGAACATGTCCAATAATGTTTCTATAGTCTCTTATTAAAATATTTATATTTCTAGATTATAAGAATTGCACAAATGATTATTACTATAATGAACTCCAAGAATTATTTTCAATAATATCAACGAAAATCAAGGATCATTCTTAAAAAAAATTGAGATAGATCCACCATTAAGATTTACAAAATCATTAATATAGATTCCTAAAAAGTTATCTTGTATCAAATATTCTATTAAAGAGATGATATGTGAGGATATGTTCAGTAAATATAGAATATCACATATCACATAATTTATTAGAGAATTATATATTAATTTAGTAGCAATGTATAATTTATTGTCATCATATTTCCATATTAGAATGGTTATATGATATGTAACTACTCTATGCCTCAATATATATCAGCCATAATCTATTTAATCACCAACACTTCAGGGAAAAACATTAATTTCATTCATCATATTATCCCACAAAAATGTTCATTCAAATCTCTATAAATATTATTTCTACTTGGGCGTATAGAGAAATTTAAACTATGGGAATAATCCAATAAATCATACATAACATCATATATTTATATGACTCGTAGTCTCATTAAAAATATTAGAACACCATATTCAAAAATAATGTCTTCTATGTTCCCATCATTTATGGATTTAGTTTTTATAAAAAATCCCCATCATCTCGTAATATATATTAATGACTAAAAGAAATGGGTGAACTATTATACTCAATAAGTGTATGCGTACAATAAAAGATAACATGAATAAATAATGAATCAATAATATGGAATGGTAAATGTATTAAAACACATTCCATTTAATCAATAACATATTCATGAAAAATAATATGTATGTAATAAATGATGAAACTATAATTCTATATAAATAATCACATGGTATTGAAAAAAAACCATGGATATGATTACAAAAAATAACATAAAAATCAAATACATATCCAGATAATGATGAAATATTTAGTGTCAATAACAATAAACATACATTTGTGGCCTCATGCCAGAAAATCATACATAAATGGGTATAGACCCAGCCAATACCTAATATGATTTTTCTCTTTGTAGTGACCACACAATTCTCATTGGCGAGAGAGTAATACAAGTCATTAATAGGTGTTAAGTGACATCCCCAAGATGCCCAAGGATGGCAATAAATGTAGGAGAGTTTCAAATACAAGTGGTGAACGGTTTGCCCATTAAGAAATAAACCAATAATCCTACCAACCATAACCAAACATTCACTATAGGATTCTTGAGAAAACAGAACACTACTCAAAAACTTCATTTATCTCACAACCACATCAAAGTAAGCAACAATGGAAGAATAATGAAGTGTCAATGTTCACAGTAGATAAACCAAAAAGGACACCCCAAAGACCTTAGGACTCCATGCTCCACAAGCTCGAAGCTCCAAAATCTCATAACAACCCTTACATCATGAGGTAGTGCTTAATATGTGTTAAGCATTACCTCTTCCCTTGAGCCAGAAGACAACATCTACAAAAGAACGAAAGATCCAAATCAGGGGTGAGTATAAAACTGAGTAGGGTTTCCCCAATGACTTTCCTACTCACACCACTAGGATAGAAATTTTAGTCACATTAATATATATTATTTAATATAAAAAATTTACCTAAATAGTTTATAACCAAATATAAACATGTTTCCAAAACCATTTATAACCAAAAGCATACATGGGAAATTGAAACCAATTTTTTAAACAAGTAATTTTTCCAAAAAAAAAACTAAACAAACATTAAAACCATTTCTCAAACCCATGCAACCAACCATGCTTTCTATGTTATGACAGTTCCATACTCATGAATAGTTTCTCATCGATCCACCATGTTTTCATAAGTTAATTGTTTCCCCTGTGCCTTTAATGTTTTGGCACCGAGAAGAAGGTCATATTTCAATCTTTCCCCTTATATGCAATTCCCATGTGCAATAAAACTTTTGGCTCTAAGAACATGGTAACATTTCAACCAAGCCCCATATATTCAATATGAACACACAACACATATTCCCAATGAAGAATCCAAAATAAACCTTTCCATAAAAACACGTTTTTATTGAAAACTATTTCGGTCAAAACCATTAAAATTCCAAACCATTTAAACTCCAAACCATTTCAATAAAACTCCATGTTTATGAAAAAAAATTTATATTGAAACCCCATTTTTCCTTAACCATTTTTCAATTCCATGAAAATCCATAATTTAAAATCATCATTTTAAATTAAAACCCATTTTTCACTACAATTCACCAAGATCACGCCATGTCAAAAAAACCATAAATAGTCACAAATGAACATTTTTCCATGAATTTCACAATAAATAAACCAATTTTAATATAATACAATAAAATCTCGCAAGAGGAGATGAGAGTGATGCCACCGACAATGATTTTTTTTGATGAAAAGCACAACGAATGAAGAGCGCACTAGAAAACTGGGTTCATTATTCAAGAACCCAAATTAGATTTTTTCTCCTAGCAAAGGAAAAGAAAAAATCTCATCCTATTTGGATTCCACACAGTTATATCAACCCATAATGGGAATAGATCTATGAATCCAATAGATTTTGGGAAGTATATCTATGAAACCGATCAAAATGATGACGAACGATAACATACATCAAGCACCCATCATTGATTAGCCAATGAAATCCTTCAGATCGCCCAAAAAACTGATTGGGATAGGTTTTCCTACATTCAAGGGAGTGTGACCACGAGTTATGGCCACATAGGAGGAAAACGAGCAATTTATAGGCAAGAACATGAGAGATCCTCTTTTTTAGGACCTTAGTCTAGTGCATGCACGGTTATTTCACACCGTTTGACAAACCGCGCCCTAAACGTGCATTAGCCACTACATTGGTAGACCCTCACACAACCTCCTCGCATGGTCTCCCGAATCATGCTCCATCCATGTGGGAGCCACAGCCTCAAAAGTAACATCTACACATGGTTTGGCTGAACAGTTAGACAAACCGTGCACCGCCCGTGCAACTTCCCCTTTGCCTCAAAACATTAATCCATGTTCTACTGACTATCCCATTCATCACCCTTAAAATTATAACCATGAAGATCATTAGGTAATGGTTGCCTACCAAAAACAGGGGGTACTACATTCTCCACACCATTGGTCATTCCATCTTTGAAAATTAGAAAACCTTTACCCAACTTAAAGAGTTTCAGCCACTGCACTTTCATTTCCTTCTCATGTTCCCAAGACTCTTTCTAAATCTGACCATGCTACCATAAAATCCTCAGTAGACCGATGGTTTTTTCCCACAAGATTTTCTATTAAATATCTATAATCCGCACAAGGATATGTACTAGTGATGCATCTGGTTCTCACTCAATGTGATCCCATCTGATCACATGGTCATGATCATGGTGATACTTTTTCAACTGGGATACATGGAAACAATTATGCACCAAACAAAAATGTGGTGGTAATGCAATACAATATTCCACCTCCCCCACTCAATCCAATATCTCAAAAGGGCCAATCTATGTTGGATAAAACTTTCCCTACTTCCAAAAATGACGATTTCCAAGCCTTGGAGAGGTCCTTGCAAAGACATGATCACCCACAACGAATGACAATGGTCTTCAATGATGATCTGGAAAATATTTGTGGTGACTATGAGCCATATCCATCCTCATTCTAATCAACTGGATATTTTTTGTTGTTTCTTGGCCAAGGATTCACATGACTAGTGATGTTACACTCATTTACACCCATCATAGTAGAGTACTATATGGACACCCATACAATGCTTCAAAGAGAACCATCCGTATCAAGTCTTGATAGCTGTTATTGTATGAGAACTCCACTAAGGGTATATGCTCCTCCCCTGACTCACCAAAACCCATTACATATTCTCACAACATTTCTTCCAATGTTGGAATCATCCGCTCAGATTTGACATCCGTCTTATGATGATACGCTATGCTCATAGTCAACATAGTCCTAAGGGCATGTTGTAATGATTTCCAAAAATGATATGTGAACCTAGTTTCTCTATCTCAGACTATTGACACTCATACACTGTGCCTCTTTACCACTTCTTGGATATAGATTTTTGAATGATCCTCCACCGTATGAGTTTCACGAATAGGGATGAAATGGGATGACTTGGTTAGATGATCCACCTTACCCAAATGGAATCGTGTTTCCGAACCGTTCGAAGAAGAACTATAAAAACATAAACTCCTATTTGATCCCATTTCCATACTGTGGAGGGAAAATATTTTAACTACCTATGGGCCGATGATATTATGATTTTACCTGTTGACATGTTAAGCATCGCAAGATGAACTCAGCCACCTTTCTTTTCATGCTGCTCCACCAAAACTGCACCTTTAATGCCTTATACATATTCTGTATACTTGGATGAAAAACCCATCTCATATGGTGGTAAGCATGATGGAGTTTTTCATTCAAACCAAAGGTAGGACTATCCTATCTCTGATACACAAAAATGAACCCCCATCAAGTTTCAAGCCCTCGACGGTCTCCCAACCATTGAGTTTTGATCATATATTCAGTAATTCGACATTAGATGTTTGTTCCAATTTGATCATTTTTACTAAATCAGGAACAAGAATAGCTGAAAAGAATACGACAACATCACCTCAGTCATCACATTCTACATGCATGTCGGCAATGACCGACATCAAATACCATTCATCAGATGCTTCTTTCACCAACTGAGAATATGAAATCAAACTCATTGCATATTCCACCGAATTTCTTTACCCAATTGTGTATATCAAGTCAAAGTTAAACATTTATAGATACTCAATCAATCTTCCTTGAATTATATTCAATGATTTCTGTGAGAAATTATGTTTTATGATTTTGTGATCTGTAAACATTGTCAATTTCTCCCCAAAGAGAAAATGTCTCCATGTTTTCAAAGAATGGAAGACAAAATCTAACTCCAAATTATGTGTTGGGTAATTATTCTCATGCCCCCTCAACTGCACTGAACCATAAGCAACCAGATGATTTTTTTAGCAAGAGAACACAATGAAACACTGATCATGAAGCATCACAATACTTCAAATACCCCTTCCCTGATACTAGAAAGGTCGTGATAGTTGCTGATGTGAGCCGGACATTCAGTTACTTGAAATTCATATAACATTCCTCAATCCATTTGAATTGAGGATTCTTCCTGTCTAGGGCTTTCATTGGTGATGCTCGTCATGAGAAATCATGCACAATGAATTAGTAGAAACCAGCTAAACCATGAAAACATCGTATCTCGATAACATTCTTCGGTGGTTTCCATGAGATAAGATATTCAATATTTTCTGGATCAACAGAAATGTTGTTCTCACAAATAACATTGCAAAGAAAACATACTTCATATATCCAAAAATCACACTTTGAAAATTTGGAATTCCTATGATGATCTCTCAAGATTTGTAACATTGTTTCCAGTTGCACCACATGATCAGCCCTTGTCATTGAATAGACCAATATGTCTTCCGAAAACACCACAACAATAAATTCTAGATATTGCTGAAATATCTGTTTCATCAATGCCATAAAGACTGTTGGTACATTCTATAGATCGAAAGACATTACAACATATTCCTAGTGTCCATATCTACTTCTGAATGCTGTCTTTTTCATATCCACACTCTTAACTCTCTATTGGTGATACCTTGGTCACAATTAAATCTTGAAGAACCACTGAGCTCCCCCTAATTGATTGAATAGATCATCAATGCATGGAAGTGGACATATGTTCTTTATCATAACATCCTTAAGCTTACAAAAATCAACGCACAGCCGAATTGTTCCATTTTCCATCTTCATTAACATAACTAATGCTACCTATGGATATGTACTTGGTTTAATGAATCCCTTACTTTCCATATCTTCTAACTGAACTTTCAATTCATGTTACACTGCTGGTGTCATCCTATAATACGGGAGGGAAATAAGACTGGTCCTTAAGAGGATATCAATCGTAAACTACACATTCCTTATAGGTGGTAACCCTGATATATTCTTGTGAAATATATCTAGAAATTGATCCACAACAACTGGAAAAATATTTTCCGTGATCTCTTCCATTGATGTTAAAGTCAACTCTATGAACTGGTAGCAGATCGTTCCCACCGTTGGTTCCAAAAATATCCTTACACCCTTCTTTACAATCATCTCTCCTCTAAAGAGATGCTCGATGTCGTCCTCTATCATAAAACTAATTGGTCTCCAATTATAGTAGATATGATCCTTGAAAATTGTCAGCCAATCCATAAATAGGATTACATCATATACATCTATCTACAACATTGAGAAGTCCCATTTCAACTCAGCTCTATCAATATTGATAGAACAAGATATACACATAAATATTTGACATTACTTTTCACTGATAGGTGTTTATAGTTTTATCATAGAAGACATCATATCATGTTTTAAGCATAGATAATAGGATTGATGCTTCTTATATAACATAGTGCTATAGTTATTAGCTCCTATAGTGAAGACAACCATACTTCCTCCACTTAGGTTTTCAACAACAACATAAATTGTAAAAAGTGTATCTAATTGCAGTCCCAACTCAATGGTTTGGAAATACTAAGCAATGCTTTAGACCAACTGGTTGTTCACCTATGGCTCAGGTGCAACAAAATTCTCAATAGCCTCTTATGACTAGTTTATACAATAACTACGGGGTTCCTTTTCTTAAACAATCACCAACCTCGGTCAATCTCACTCTCTTGCAATTGATGGGCTATAATTTCAAACTCTATCACATCAACTATCGCAACATTGATTTCTAAAAAAACCTTTTCCAATGTTCATCCTTTTTTTAAAATTCTTCACATGCTTTTAAAAATTAAACAATTTCTAAAATAAGATAAGCATTTTCTTTTTCAAAATCATTCCATTGAAAAAAAAATTATACTTTTTAAAAAATTACCACTTTTTTCCACAACATGAATCATTCCAGGAAATGATGTATGCATTCATAGTGGGAAGTCATTTCTCTATGATGAATTTCATTATCATATCATTGGCTAAACCCCTAAAAATGATATTTAAAAATCATATAAGTGTCTCCAAACACTTATTTACCCGAATCCCTGGTAACCTGAAGTTCAGCATGAAAGGGTTAGGCACATACTTTTATTCTATACATTTCATGTTCTGACAATCCTAATAGTTTCTATGAGTCCCATCCTATGAATAGACCAGAATGGATTTCACCTCCAAAACTAAGAACATCAATGAAAACCTGTTAGGCAAGGACCGACCAAGCTGATACCATTTGTGATGACCTTCCAATTCTCATTGTCTTGAGATTACAAAAAATCATTACTAGGCCTTAAGAGACATCCCCATGATTCCCATGGCTGGAAATAAATTCTGAGGGATATCAAACACAAGTAGGGGAAGATTTACCCTTAAGGAAAATAAACCAATAAACCTACCAACCCTAACCAAACATTCAGTATATTATGCAAGAACAAACGAAAGAAAAATCAATCACTTCATATATCTCACAACCACATCAAAGTAATAAACAATAGAAGAATAACCACGAATCAAATTACACATCAGATAAACCACACATGACTCTCCAACAACCTCATGACTTCATTCTCCACAAGCTCAAAGCTCAAAAATCTCCAAATATCACATACATCACGAGGTAGTGCTAAACATGTGTGAACCATTACCTTTTCCCTGGTACTAGAAGATACCCTTTGAAAAATCACCAAAGTTCCATAGAAGTGGTGAGTATAAAACATAGTAGGTTTTCCCCAATGAATTCCCTACTCACTCAACTAGGATAGAAAATATAGTCAAATTTATATAAAATAGTTTATATAAAACAATTTACTAAAACATTTTATAACCAAATATAAACAAGTTTCCAAAACCGTTTATAACCAAAAGAATACAAGTTCAATTGAAACCAATTTTTCCAATATGTTATTATTCAAAAAATATAACTAAACATGCTTTAAAACTATTTCTCAACCCCATGCATCCAACCATGGGCGCTACGTTATGACAGTTCCATACTCATGATCTATTTTTCATCGATCTACCAAGTCATCAGATGGTAATTGTTTCCCATGTTCCATTAAAATTTTGGCTCATAGGACACGTTCATATTTCTATCAAGCCTCGTATATGGAATATGAACAAACAACACATATGACCAATGATAAAGTAAAAATGAACCCTTCAATAAAAACACCTTTTATGGAATACAATTTATGTCAAAAATCATTTCTATTCCAAACCATTTCTACTCCAATACATTTCAATAAAAAAATTATTTAAAACCATTTCTATTTAAAAACCATTTTCAATCAACCATTTAGAAATTCAATAAAATACATAATTTAAAATCAAGATTTTAAATTAATCCCCTTCTGCACAACTATTCCCCAAGATCACACAATTTAACCGAAACTATAAAACATCATAAATGAATATTTTTCAATTCATTTCACAATAAAAAACACAATTTTAATCTATTACAATCACTTATTACTATATGAGTTAATGTTGTAGCCACCTACGTTAAAGGTTTTGGAGAAAACCACAACGAACGAAGACCACACAAGAAAACTGGGTCGATTTTCCAAGAACCCTCCTTAGAAATCTTCTCTTAGCAAGGCCAAGAAGAAATCAAATCATATTTCTCATCCCTACACTTAGATCTACCCATAATTTGCGTAGATCTATGAAACTGAGAGAATAAGTGATGTAGATCTAAGAAACCCATCAAAACGACAATGCACGATCTCATACCACAAGATTCCGACTTTGATTCGCCACGGAAAGCCTTCAGATAGCCACTAAAATGCTTGTGATTAGTTCTCCTACATTCAAGGGGAGTGATCTAATTTTATGGCCACTTGGGATGAAAAAAGAGCCATTTAGAGTAGAAAACATGTGAGATCCACTTTTTTAGGATATCACTTAAGTGCCTCTACAGTTAGTTTGCATAGTTTTATAAAAAGTGCAATAACCGTTCATTAGCCACTAACTTGGAAGACCCTCACACGACCTCCTAACATGGCTCCCAAACTATGCTTCAACTGTGTGGGAGAAAATTCCTCAAATGTGCCAACTACGCACGGTTTGGCCGCACTGTTAGACAAAATGTGCGCCTCCTGTGCAACTTCCCCTTTGCCTCAATACTTCATTTCCTGTTTTCTGACACTCCCATTCATCACCCTTAACATTATAACCATGAAAACCATTATATAAGGGTTACCTACCAGAAACTGAGGGTACTACACTAATGATATTAAATAAAGGATCAAGGGGATATAATAGGAAGAACCAATCAGATACTATATTAAATGAATTCATAATATGAATTGGGAGAAAAATTATAAACAAAAATATTGATATTAAATGTAAAATATATTTTTCAAACAGATTGTTTAATTAATAAACATAATCATAATCAATCAAGTGTAAACAAGAGAATGATATTATAATAGAACATAACTATCCAAACTGATCATAACTTCCCAATAATATGTGGTTTATAGTATTATAATGTATTATTCTCATCCAATAATATAACTAAACAATGGATATTGAAATATATAAAAAACATTAAAATTATAATTGGATGTTTCATGAGGAAAATAACTTTTTTAACTTTCTATTCAGTTTTTTATGCATTAAAATTATAAAGAAAATGATTTTTATAAATGTGAACCTCATGATATTTTAAATTAATAATTTATGAGATGACTAGTAATGATGGATTGAATATCCATTCATGTAGTATAAGGTAGAAAACAATTCTTTTTACACTATTGTAAAAAAGTATGAAACTACCTCATTCAATAAATTAAAATAATATTCCAATCAAACAACTTACTAAAAAATATAAAATTGTTGAAAATTTAATAATAAATCATTAGATAGTAATTGAAATATAATTTGAATTTTTTTCTTGGGAAATAAGGACATGAAATATAAATATCTCCCCACATTGGTACTTAATCATAATGAATTCCCAATAATTTTGGGATTATGAAATCATCCCCTACCTTCTTTTTTTTTATTTTACATGTTCAATCCATTGGTAGGAAAAATATTTATTTAATATTCAATTATTACAGATATATATTATTATATATCCCCCAAATTGGTTCTTAATCATGAGTTATGAAATTATTTTTAAGGATCTAGTGGCACATGTATGTCTGATTTCATTCTGAGATTATTGGGGCGCATATCTCCCACCAATGCATTGGTTAATTATTTATATTTCATAATATAGACTATGATTGTCATTAGAGTAATCCCTGAAAAATAATATGTACATGGGTGTGAACCATTACTACAAATTTGGTATGAGAAGATAACTCATACTTCTAATATGGACATGTGAGTGAACCATGACTTCCAAGAGGGTATGAAGAGTGAAACCATACTAATAAGATGGTCATTGATATGATAACTTGGATACTATATAAATCATTTAATATTTATTTCTTTTTTCCAAAACTCCAATTTTTATTCATATGTTATTGTTTCAAGAATATTGTTCTTCATTTCCTTTGACTCATGTATTATGATATTCAAAAACGTTTTTTTATTCTTCTTTATGATATTTTATATGAATGGTGTGATATTTTATTTTCATGATCGTGTTTTTATACCCTTATACAAAAGATTATGTTTAAATATCTCTCTTATTTACCCGTACTAAGAATCTGATCTCACACCTTTTTATGATTATTTTTTCCTTGGAAATGATTATATATTATGTTTGATGTGGCTATGAATTTGTATTTTCAAGAAGAACGTAGTGGGAGATAATGGATCTAACATATGTACCAGTGTTTGTGATTATATTCTTACAAACGATTTAGAATAATATGTCATAGAGCATCTTTTTGCATAATGTTATATGTATTTTGAAAATTTTATGTTATGTTCATGTAGAAATAGTTGGGGACAATATAGTTATAATCTGTGAAAATATTTATTTTACCACTAAAAATTGGGATGGAAAAAATCATACTAAAAACTCTCATGAAATGTATTTGGATAAGCCTAATGATAAGGAAACGAATAAAAATATTATTTTATATTGGTAAAGAATAAAATAATGGGATTCTATGAAATACATCTCTATCTTGATAAAACTAGTAGATGTGGCTTTAGAATAGATGTACCTAGGGGTAAAAACTCCATCATTGTTCCTCATACCTAACTTGTGGAAATCTATTACAAAATAATGGGCCATACTTCACACCTTGTTTGACACTTCTGGTGGATATTCCATAGAAATTAATAGACTCTTCAAAAACTATTATGAATGAATTTAATATAATATGACTATGAATAACTGTGGATGAACATATGGTGTTATAGATTAAAGAATGTGTCATAAGTTAGACATCACAAATTTCATTTTCCATGATTATGTGGTTCCAAATTATGAAATTATTTCTTATAATGTGATTTTGCATTTATTCAATTGATGGATCCTAAATGATCTTTGTTAATGGTGATTTCGAAAGAAATGCAAGAATTTTCCTCTAAATCGAACGAATGTTATGGGAGAAAGAATGAAAAATAAAGTTTCTATTCTCAAGCTTCTCCCTCAATGTATGAATTATGGTGGAATTACATACGATAAAAGGTGATAATCATATTATATTGGGTCTTTATGGATGAAACATTCACATTCCTCCCAAGGGTCTTCTGATCCACTTGTTTCTAAAAAATGGTTCAGTACGGCCAAAATGATATTCTTCATTCTTTTGTGTTCAAAGAATGAAAAATGAATTCTAAAAAGTTATTTGTTAGAATATTAAGTAGGCCAGTTGTGGAATCTAATCAAGATTATGAGGGAGAACTATTGTATTGAATCCATGGACTGTGATGAAATCAAGTACATAATTATCAATAATTACATTCTAGGATTCTTAGAAATAGTATGATGAAAGAGTTCCTTAATTTCATAAATAGTGATGATGAATATATTGGTACCTATAGGAATAATTTAAGGAGAGTTTTGAGGTATCCTTTTGGAATTATCATCCAACCTGAATGTAATTTTGATAGTTTTATTTGTGTTTTAATGAAAATTCCAAATTGGGAATTTTACATAAGAGATATAAGTATATATGAATAGATTTTTCATTATTCATTCGAGATAGAAATGGATTTTAGAGTCACATATCAATCACATTTTTTTAAGTGAAAAAGAAGATGTAGTTTAATGTAAAATATAAACACACTGATGAGAAGAATATGATCCTTCTTTTATTCTCAAATTATTGAAAAACTCACAAAGAAATTTAACATAAGTGGTTTAATACATTTTATAATTGTGTACGGGAAGACAATAAGGTATTTGATTTCCAACTTAAAGGGAAAAAATTAGATAATGGTTAGAATAGAGAAAAATAGGTAAATAATTCACTTCCCATAATTTAGTAATAAAATAATATTATCAGTTATCATTATGTTTAAAAATGGCCAATCACATTGTTTGGTGATGATGAATGGAATCAACAACCTCTTAAGCCGAAGAAGAAGGGAAAATCTCATGTCATCACTATTTATGAATGTGGGTGTCAGAATGACATGATGAAAGATATTCTTACCATCTAATATAGATTTATTAGTGTTATATTTGAATTTGGATCGACACACTATTTCATATATAATAATTTTTCTCAAGCATTTAATATTCCAAGAATATTATTAAATGTTAAATTACCATTTAAATCACCCAATGGTATGATGAATGCATCCCAAGTCTTTCATTTCACCCATTATGATGATTATGGTAATGTTCTTCCTACAAGTCTTTTTATTCTTCCTTTGGTTGAATTTTATGTCATATTAAGCATGGATTGAATTTCCCTTCAATAATCCAACATCAATTTTCAAGGAAGGGATGTTAAGTTTGATATTTGAAACCCTTATATAACTATCCATAAATTTTATGACAACTATGAACATCCTATTCATATTATATCTAGAGTATAAGTATTAATTCCCATTCATAAAATCATTTTACGACCAATTGTTGGGGAGAAAGTCATCATCGATGATATGTCTGATTTTTGGGAATCTGTGGTTGTCTATTGGATGATTTTCCTAGCCCTACTACAAAAAATGATGTTTAGTTATCAATTGAACTCATACCTAGTTCCACACCAATTTTAAAGACTCCAAATATTATTTACATGACTGGGTTGATAGAATTATAAATAAACCACCATGAAAACCGTGATATGGGATTCATTCAACCATGTGTGCCACCATTTAGATCACCTAATTTTTTGTGAAAGAGAATTTTCTATAATTGAAATGATGAATTAGTTATAAAATTTTGAAAAAAATCACAATCAAGAAGTAGTATCCTCTTACGTGTATTAATGACTTGTTTCACCAACTACGCAAACTCAAAAAAATTCCATGATTGATGTTCATTTTGGATTTCATCATGTAAGGTTCATTAAGGAGGATATACCAATGCCAACATTCCATACGAGGTATGGACACCATGAGTATATAGTACTTCCTTTTTTGTATTACTAATTCCATATATATATTAATGAATTTGATGAATATAGTCTATAGTGATTACCTCGATCAGTTTATGGAAGTCTTTATAGATGATATTATTATCTATTCAATGATTAAGGAAGAGAATAACAAACACATGATAATTATACTAAATACTATAAGGAAGTGAAAAATATTTGAAAATTTAGGTAATAGTGAAATTTTGTTGCAAAAGGAATAATTTTTGGGTCACATAATCTCAAAATGTTGAATAAAATAAGATCCATCCAAGATGGATTCTGTTGAATGATGCCCTAGATTAAACACAATGATAGAGATATGTAGAATTTTGGTTTACCTGGTTATTATAAATTGTTTTTCTATAATTTCCCACGTATATCTAACCCACTAACCAAGATAACTCAGAAGGGTGTTATGTCCCTCTAGATAGATGAATGTGAAGAAAATTTCATTGATGTTATTTGGAGGTAAGTCAATTCACTAATGCTAACATTGCATTGTTGTTTATGAGGGTTTTCAATATATATTGAAGAATATAAGAAGGGATTGGGATGTGTTATTTTTCATAAAAAAATATTTATAAACTATGACTAATGGGAGTTGATGATTCAAGATAAAAATAACGTAACTCTTGGTTTTGAGTTTGCTAAATTATTTTTTCCCGTAACAATATAAAAGCATTATCTTTATGTGGAAACATTAGATACATATACTGATCATAAAAGTTTTAAATATATATTCATATATATGGAGTTCAACATTCACCATAGAATATGGTTGTATGAGCTATATGATTATAACTATTCAATATATTACCACCCTAGGAAATTGGTCAAGGTTAATGATTCTTTAAGATGAAAGGATTATTCATGTTTATCCATGATAAGGATAAAAAATATCAAATATTAATATAATTGAAATTGACGTATTTATAAATATTTATGTAATGTGAAAATATTATCATTCTCTAAATAAGGATCAACCCTATATCCAATTTAATACTATGGAGGAAGAGAAGGAAGATGTAGAACTACAATTGAAGGATAGAAATGGTTATGAGTTTAACCTTGACTGGGATGGAATGATAAGGTTCTGGAACTGTGGATGTTTTATTTCTATAATATATTGGATAAAAAATCTATTTTCTTAATCTTATAGTTATTTAATCTATATTCATTATGGATATATGTATATGTATAAGGATTTGAAATAATCATTTTTGTTGGATAGCATGAAGAGAGATGCCGCATAGTCATTATCTACATGTTTAGTATGCTAGCATGTTAAGGCTAAAAGGAAAATGTATAAAGAGATATTGCATCAATTTCCAATTCCAAAATGAAAATGGTAGAACATTACGATGGATTATTATTAGACTACCCAAAAACAATCATGGAATTAATTATATATTGGTAGTATTTCATCACCTTAATAATTCATTTCCTAACATCACTATCAGAGAATAATTCTCACTAGATCATCTTGTCATGATATATATTAAGAATGCAGTATGATTTCATGGAGATCCAGAATCTATTTTATTAGATCATTTTTTGAGGTTTATCTCAATGTTTTGGAGAAACCATAAGGAAACACATGATATTCAAATGAGTTTCACCACTACTTAAAAATATCAGATAGATATTCAGTCATAAGAAAAATTCAAAAACATATATGATATGTTGAGATCATGTTCTATGGATTACAGAGGTCATTGATATGAACACCTTAGTTTAAAATAGTTTTCTTAGAATAATAGATTTCACTAAAGAATTCAGATGGAATCTTATGATCCACTATATGGGATGAAATTTAGGTATCTAACATTATGATTTGAAGCAAGAGAAAGAAGGCTATTGGGACCAATGATTTCTTAAAAAACTGTTGAAAATTATAGAAGAAATTTGATGCATGTAATAAAAGATTAAATTCGATCAAAACATTTTCCTTAAAACTGATGATGTGATCTATAATTTAATGTTGGTAAAAATTAGTCTCTACAAATCTCTCCCTATATAAAATTTATGTTATTATTATAGAAAATGTATTTAATCCCTAAGTATATGTATCCGTTTGAAATTATTTTTTCTATAAGGATTGTACCCTATATCATGGAACTACCTCTAAATTTATCTCATTTACAAGATGTATTCTAGGTATCCCTCTTGAGGAAGTATTTAAATGACACATCATATGTATTGTACTCCGATGATATAATGTGCAAGCTTGTTATTTCATATGGGGAACAAATAGTTAAAATTATACATCCTATAGAAAATTTTCTACCAAACTATACACATCACCATGTAAAATATTATTAGAAAAAATCACCACTTTGTGGAAACCACATGACAACTTGAGTATTTTATGAAGAAAAAGTATCCACATTTTTTTACCAGAATGATGAATTTCATGAGAGGTATTCATTTTAAGGGGGTCGAATATAACACCATGATTATTTAGTGTAGTTTTTTTGATTGAATGAACTTTAATTGATATATTTCACTGCACAATTTCAAAAATTCCTTTCAAACATCATAGTATTGAAGTACATTAAATCCAAAACATACATTACATATGTTATAATCAACCTCAACTTAGTGTATGATACAAGAAACAATATTTTTCTATGAAACATATATTTTTGATTATAATAATTTAAATGAGAAAACTATAAAAAACATTAAACATATGTACTATCAATATTAATAAAAACATTTAAAAAATTTTTAAAATGGAATATGAAAATTCAAGTGAAGTCATTATATGTTTAAAATTATTAATTTCTCAAATAAACTAATTTTTAAGTACATATATTAAAAAAATAAATTACTATTATACAAAAAAATTAAATTAATTTGAAAAAATAAACTATATTTCTGAATTCACAATGTAAAATTTTTCTTACAGTGAATTTATGGTATTTTTTAGAGAATCATCAATTTGGGAGGAATAGTTAAAAATATAGAATTTTAATTAAAAATATTATTTTCATATAATTTTTTATAAGGATAAATTATATTTATTTTTGGTTTAACAGTTTAGGTATATAATAATTTAATCAATTAGTACAATCTAAGAAATTATAATCTATTTCAAATTGAAATTGGATATAATAACAAAGTAATATTTTGATCATTTTTACTTTAAATACCATTGGTGTTGTCATGTTAGTGGGATTCAATTGAAATAAATTTATTCAACACATTTAATTGGAATATTGAAAAATTGATTCCTTATTTGGAATATAAATAATTCATAATGTATAATACGTTCAATTTATTTTTTTAGAAAATATATTATTGAATGTAATTAAAATTAATTACATTGATTAAGAGACAATTTTGGTTAACAAAGAACTATCCCTTAAACATAAGGCTTAAAATGATGTTGAAACATGTCCAAAACCAATTTAATTAACATTATCTGGCCATTATCTTCTCATTATTCAGTTTTTTTTATTTTTAGGAAATGTTTTGTAAAAACGTTGGTACACCTAACTTGTTTTAAAAATTACCGTGTGAGTCCTTTTCTTTCCCATTAAAAGAACAACACCTCTCCCACATTTAGCAGTCATCGTAAATAACTATGGTTCATCCATGATCATCATAATAAACTTCCCAATATCCCTCCATTCCTACATGATACCTTTAATTGGGTATAATGAAATCCATGTAATCCCTTCGGTGAAAACAATTTGGAGTTACCCAAAGAATAGGTTAAATCCCCCCTTATGCTCATTCCATTTATTTTATTTCTCCGACCCAAAAGTATACATATTACATTTTTATAAAACAACACCAGTGTAGTCAATATTCTAAGATTTCTTCATTATATCGGATCAAACTACACTTACACACACATTCATCTAATGGATGATGAATATACATCATATGAGTATAGATAATTACAGCCTCACTAAACAGTGATTGTTCATTTTCCTTGGAAACATATCATGGTTAAATTATGATGGACACTCTATTTACTTAATTTATATATTATATATATTAAATTTTTTGTTTCTATAATAATATTACAACACATGTCTTTATACATTCCATTGGAGTAAGTACGATAATTTTGTATGAAAAAGGGTGCACTACAATCCCCTCAAAGTGATGTGATTCGTTCACACACAACATGAAATGTTTTAACGACATGATTACTAAAAATATATGAAATATATGATATAATAATGACAATGGGATACTTATATATATATAATTATATTTAGTTTACTCTCTTTCATTCAATACGACTACAAGATGGAAACTACATTCACGTGTATATACATCCAACCATCTCCATGAATGATGTATTTAATTTTGTACAAATATATACAATAGATTATTTTTATATATATATATTGAATATAAATAATTTTTATATATTTTTTTAAATACTTGAAATAATTATATAATTATAAGGGTGAATGATATAACTAATTAAGACACATTAAAAGAATAAAGCGGATATAATCTGAAGTGATGCCTTAATGTAAAATTGTTTACAAGAGGTTAATATATATTCATAATAAACAATATATGGTATTAAATATATGAATATTTTCTGTTAAAAGATATTTAATAATAAAAAATTAATTATACATGAATATTTATTGATTATGAAGAGATTCACATCATAATGTAAGGGAAATTTCATCTCACATTTTATTTCTGTGAGATACATGTTGTAGACACCTCAATTTTAATTTTATTTGTTGTATATACTTCCCACCAATGTATTATATGATTATAATTATAAAATTAATTTTTATGTAAGTAATAATTATATGATCATTTTTTAATGGGTTAATGTTTAAAAATATACCAAGTTGGTAACACAATTCTTTCACAATTTGACTTCTTTGTGACATTTGGTTTTTTATACACCTACAGAATTTATCGAAGTGTATATAATTTATATTGAATAGTTATATCAGGAATATATTTATTTTAATAATAGTTTAATCTTCATGTAAATTTATTTTCATACATGGAGTGTATGACCCAATGCTACCAAGTGGTAAATGATTATTGAAAAATCATATCATTTCTCAAGATTGTTTATGATTATGCATTGATTACCGAAATATTATGATCAATAACTAATAAAAAATATTGAGTTTAATTTTCTTTTATTTATTTTAGTCAGAATCATGAATTATTACTATTTTCAACTATTTCATATATAAAGTTATTATGAAAATGTATTCAATAAAAATCTAATAGTATTTACCTCTTTGGCAAGTTATTGTTTCTTTTATAAAACCATGTTTTAAAAAAATTCAAATGATCCTTGCATATAATATTCATGTAAAAGGGTTCATTTTTTTTGAACTATTACATTATATACTTTGAATTTTATTTTTTATAATAAATGAACTACAAAACATGTTTATGCTTTAAAAACATTCAATGTAGAAAAGATATTTTTATGAATAATTTTTTTAAATAATATCTCATAATGATTTTCCATATAATATGACATTAATTGGAGTTCCCCATACCTTTATATAGAAATTATTCAATGTTTCTATTCATATTATTTCGTAAAATCATTTTTTTTTGATGGAATGATGTTTAAGAAAAATATTTCTCTTTCATGAGTTATATTATTATTGAACATGCTTTTCTTCATGGGTTATGCTTTTTCATGAAATTGTTATAAAACACTTACATTTCTTCATAGGGTAGGATATTATAACATGTTTATGATACCAAATTAATTTCATGGGTTATTACATAATTTTTATGATATGGTGGAACATGTATTTAGGATTTCTCTATGAGATGAGTGGGACACATTTCTCCCTCCAATCCATTGGGTAATTATTTATTTCTCTTAATATAGACTTATATGGTCATGGTAGTGATCCTTGACTACTATTATAGCCATAAAAGTGAATCATGACAACCAATATGGTATGTGGAGTGAAATCACACTACTAATATAACCATGGGAGGGAATGATGGAAACCAGGATGGTATAGGGAGTGAACTCATACTACTAAGATTGTTTCTAAAGCTATTCCTTGGATACTATATAAATAATATTATATGATTAATTTTTTTACACAATCTATTCTTTTATTCATATGTTATTATCTCATTTATTATTATCATTAATTCTTTATGATTCATGTCTTATGATGTTCTAATATTTTTGTCATCATACCTATTTTTTCTCTTTGATATAAAGTGAATGATATTTTATTTTCATGATCATGTTCTCATACACTTATTATAATGATTATGCTTACATATGTACCTTTTTTACCCTTACTGAGAATCTATGATAACCCATTTTTATGTTTGCATTCCCCCAGGTAGTGAAGATATGTATTTTGTTAGATGTGGGTAAGATGAGTTCAATTAAAAAAGAGCCTAGTGGAAGATTGTGTATCTAACATATATACTGGGGTTTATGTTTTCATGTTTCCAATTGCACTAGACTAATATGAACATTCATCATCTATTTTTATAGTGTTATCAGTATTTTGAAAATGTTATGTAATGTTAATGAATGAAAATAGTGGGTCACAATAATTTCCATATTATTTGGATTTTTATTGTTTTGGATTTTATATAACTATTTTGTCCTTGGTAAATGTTTTTTGAATGAACAAATCGAAATCATTTTCTGGTGTTTTTTTATTATTGAAAAAGGGAATTATGTACCATGATTTTCATATAATATTATTTTACAATTATCATTCCATGGTAACATTAAATCATAATTATTTATTTTTTTATAAAAAAACATGTATGGGACACCTGGGGGATCTTACTTCACCTAATTAGATCACACCCTACATACCACATTGGAGCATTTTGGACCTAGTTATATATTTTGATGTAGGAAATGGAATTTCACTGAATTTTGGTAGCATGGTTTCATATCATATGGGAACGAGTAGTTGGTGGTGAGATGGTAGGATAGTTCCCATGTCATCACATGGAATAGTCGTCATTGTTTTAGTATTCTATTTCCATTAGACAATTATAACAGGGTTTAAAACTCCATTAAATTGTATCTATTCTTGTCTCTTTCATTTATGGTATATAAATATTTTTTGATTTTTTCCATTATTTTTCCCATTCCTATGTTTGAAATTTATATTTTTCAGTTTTGGAGAAATCAACATTGCTGTTTTTTTAATCATGGGTTCTCGTCACTAGTTGGTGAATATATGAAATGCACTTGGGTAATTTCCACATTTTAGTATGTATAAAAGATTGACTGGCTATCAGGGACTAGATTTCAAAAGTGAACAATTATGATTATCTGATTCTATATCTTCCTTTATAACAATGTCACATTATTTTTGGATTCATTTACCATTTTTACTAAATTTCTCATGTCTTTCAAATCCATCTCATCGATGAATTTTTTATAAACCATTGAGTATTTAATTATTTCTTATGAAGTTTGATTTTTATAATACTCATAAATGTAAGGATCTTTTCTATCATATAATGTAAAAATATTTTGATGAAACATATCTTGGATGTTTCTGATGTGTTTAATAATAATAAAATAAATATATAAACTTTCACCAAACCTCCCAATATTTTTAACTACACAATTTAATATTATATAATATTCAATAATTTTCCATCATCATCAATTTTATAATATATAAACCTAATCCTTGACACTTTTTTTAATCCCACTAGACATTCAAATAACCTTTATAAAATCATGATAGTAATTCCCAGATTTCAATGGATGTTTGTAGTCTCATTTACTCTATGTAATAATTTTCTAAAAAATACATCAGAATTGAATTAGGTTATTTTTTAATAACGTCTAACATTCCATATTTTAATAATTTCATTTAACAATCGACAATAATGGATGAAAAAACCAAAAAAGAAATATATCTTACTTTTATGTCTTTTGATAAGAGATAATGAATCATATTATTCATACATTTTTTTAAGATATTACCATTGATTGATTGAAAAATATTTCTATTAAAATAATTTATATTCACTTTACTGTAAAACTTTATATTTCCTCATTGAGATCCTTTATTAATATTGGTAAATTTGAGTTTCCCCAAGTCTGATATTCTAGGTTTAATAAATGGTCGTGTTTTTTTTATATATCCTTTCCAAAATAACCATTGGATATTTTTATGGTCCAATATTGCCAATAATATTCAAATACTAAACATGTTTGTAATAATATGAAAATAAATTATAATATTTAATATTTAATTGTTTTTCCAAAAAAGAGTTTCTTCTTAGTGAGATAGGTTAGTCCTACAATAATAAATTCTTCAAAAAAATACAATGTGTTTCTATGAAGGTATCATAGTAATCCCATAAACTAATTGTTTTGCTACAGTTTTTATTCTAGGTGTCACTGGAATAATGAAATGACCACTATAAAATATGATCTAATAAAAAAATTCCTTATTTATATATTGGAGACCTCAACATTACTTGGTATTGATTTTATAGAATAGTCAAAATGGATCATTTTAATATTCTCATGTAAAATACCGTCACTGAAATTAGTAGATGAAAATCAATAATCATAAAATTTTTATTGAATATCACTACTGATAATTAATGATATGAATACACAAAACATTTTAAAAATCAATGTTCATTAATTTCCTCTACCTTGAATAACCCCTTCCTTCAAACTCATCTTATCACATAGTATCAATACTATATCTACTATATTATCATGAATAATTGAATCATTATTAAAAATGTATGATATGATCATTCATGGATAAATGGATTCTATCTCCAAAACCTTCGTCTTTCTATTGGGGTTATAGATAATTCCAAAATATATTATGAACATTTCATACTATTATCTGTTGATAATATCTTAGTCTTCTACACATATTAATAAAAATAATAATTTTTTGAGTTATTTAATTCAGTTATCCTTTCCCAGATTTTTATAATAGATACATTTACAATTATTTCTTTTTCCTTGAATTATTCTTCAAGAATGAACATTATGATAATAAGAATCTTATCTATGTTAAAAAAAATTGTATTTCCCCAATAAATTTCAACATAAAAACTTATTTTATTTAAGGTGGTTTGAAAATAATATTTATGTATGTTATAAAAAAAATAATCTATACAAATTAATGGTTATAAAATAAATAATTAATTGAATACTGATAAATAGATATATTCTTATTCTCATAATAAAATTTATTGCTCGTCATATACATCAATTAGATTCACAAAATAGATCCTGAATGATCTTCTCAACATATTGAATCTCACATACTAAAAACCCAAACATGAATCATTGTATGATCAAATTTCAAGTAACTATTTTAACATTAAAATAACAAAAAAACCCCGATTATTACTCTACAATAAAAAATCAATTGATTATTCAAATACATAATCAACTTTGAGAACATTCACATGACAAACACCAGTTCACTAGTTGTTTAATATGGATTTTAAATTTTTTACATTGATTTCATTTAAGAATTCCTAGGTACAAGAAGTAGAAAATTTGATTTCTAGGACGATCGATTCCTAGGAACATGGTTTTAGAATGGTTTTAACAAAATCTGTGGCCTTTTAGGGATAATAGTGTATGGCGAGATATGATTATTTTTCATCATTTCCATATATTTTACCTTATTATGGGACACCCAGTAATAAACACACATTTTTACTTGAAATGATTATACATATGCACATATTGAGAATGGTTTTCCCATACCATGTGAGTTCTTAGGGACAAATTTGTTATCTTTTTTTGGAGGATAATGGTATATTTTTTGTTTGTGGAAAGCATTCCATACAATTCCAAAAAAAAACATGTGGTTCTTCTCATCTCAACTAATAAATGAATTTTAATCAAAATTCCCATATTTATTTTTAATGGTTTTATGTCCCTTATTTCATCCCCTGTTCATTAAGCCTCTCCACATTAGCTATAGATCTCTGCTCTCTTCCCGGTGGTGGCTTCCCTCTTTGATTAGGGGTGTTTTTCCTGAGTTATTTTTATTTCTCCCTGATTTATTCTTCATATTCCCCTTCTCAATATTTTTACATCCATTTTGTTGAAAGTGTATAACCTTAAGGGTTATTTTGGTTTTATATGGGTTTTTTTGGTGGATTAGTTTGATTTTTTAGGTATTATGTGTGAGAGCGTTGTATGTATGTATTTCGGTTGTTTATAATCATGGGAGATGAGTTTTAGACAGTATTTGATGTATGTGTCTCTATATAATGGATTTTTCCATAGAATACTGTTAAATTTTTTATCACCATGTGTGTTTCTATAAATTTCCATTTAAATTTTTTATTCTAGGATTTTATTAATTCACTAATTTATTAAGTAGATTTATATGGAATTTTTGGTATTTAAAGGGGCTTTTCCAAATCGTTGTGGCTTGTTCACCCACCAAGAGTTTGATAAAATGTCTTAATAATGTATTGTGATTCCAGATGGATTTCGTAATATGGTTTTAGAAATATCTTTCCATTGACAATGTTGTTTGGACAAAATTGTCAATGTCATATTATAAAATTGAATATGTTACATCTTAAATGAAATTGGATCACTTTTCTATAAGTGTTGGAATCGATTAAGACATTGGTTTAATAATGTGTGAGAGTGGGGTTTATTTTAGGGGAAATTTGAACTTTAGAGGGATGACTATGTAGGATTAAATTATTGGTTTGTTGGAATGGTTGTGTTTTCCCTCGGATGGAGGACTGTGTGAGCCTCATATTTGGTTTCAAAGGGTATCATAAGGCATTTGGGTTGGGTGACCAAGATAGAGTACATTTCATTACTAGATATAAATTTTTGTTATACACTCATAATATTTTCGATGGTTCAAGACCTATTTTCACCTTATTTATAAGAGATTTAATGATATTATCTATATTTTTGAATAGTTTAAATTTTATTTCCTGATAGGTATTATTCTAATTTTTTAATTATCAATTTATATGGGTCAATGATGTGGATATTTATATTAAACCTTCATTTTATGGACATCATTGAGCCTTTTAGACTTGTTTATTTTTTTAATCCTAGTCTGAAAATAGTTTTGAAAAACCATATTTTGTTTTAATATGGAATATAAAAGGGGTTTCAATGGTTTACTAGAAATATTTTTTTTCATGTTGTTTATTTTTGAAATATTTTTAAACTCGTTTATTAGTTTCCTTGGTTAAATACTTATATATATTCACTATGGTGTCCTACATAGATTAATTAATGACACCATTATTGGGGCCATTAAGGGAAATCATAGACTTTTTTTCATATTACATATTCAATGTAATGGTAACCATGTTATTTGGAGAAAGTTTTATATTACCACCATATATTGTTTAGTGTAGGATACATGGTCTCACAAGGGTTAGATCAGGTGTATTTTTCATCATTATTTAGTTGTTCATTGAGTTTTTCTTGGGGAATTTTTAGATTTTTAACCTCAAATTGATTTTGGGATTTTTTTGAGATACCAGTTATATGTATTTGTCATGATGAAAAAAGTATGTATTCTGATGTAAGATTTTGTTTATGGTATATTGTTAACTTTTTTTTGACATTGATGTCATTATCGTGTCCATATTTTTTTATGGGTGGTTCTATGTTGATAATTGGTAGTACCCAATGGATTTTTATTTTCCATGGGGAACAAGAATGTGCTTTAAGTAGCCTGGTCAGCTACCTAATGTGTAGTGTTGGCACATCCCATTATATTTCCTTAGAATTTGTATCAATGGAAATATTATTTCGGTGTCAGTGGTAGATGGGAGCATTGATGTTCAGGAAATCCATGATTGGAATTTGGAATTTCCTAGAAATCTCTAATTTTTTTCAAACCATCAATTTCCAAGAGTTTATAAAAATTGAGGTTACGTATTAAACACATTTACGGGTAGTTTTGATGGTTTTTTCAATCCATATTTGTATTTATTAGAAGGAAACCATATTAGTGGTTTGTTTCTTTTTTATTGTTTTTTGGGTTGAATTTTTCTTGATTTAGTTCATACAGTTTATCATGTAGATAATAACTGTGAGTGGGATCTATTCCAGGCATATGGATAGGTGATAAGTAATCACATTGAACAAAAACTATCATGTTTTTATTTTTTTATTGTAATTCCTGTTTCATATTGTAAGGCCTCGACCCCAAATGTCTAGAGAAGGTGCATTATTTTAATTAATTGGTACAATTACAAGGAATCATGTCCCGAATGTCCAATCAGTTTATTAGTCCTGGAAAATAGATAACAAACAAGAACATTACATTTCACAATAGAAAAAACACATAACATAAATGATCCATTGAGAAAACCATTAATCCCGAAGATTAACCCTGAATATAAATGATAATACTACTCTTGGAATCCTGGGATAATAAAACATAAGAAAAGGATGAGCTCAAACCCTCAGTAAGGGTAAGAAATACAATGGAAGATAACATAAACAATAGGCACGGTGAATAATATAAAACAAACACCTTTAAAAATAATAAACATGAACACTTTATTGCAAGGATATGAGATGAGTAAATATTGCCATAATAAAATATAGCCATGGGATTTCTACTAGTTGAGTAACTACATGAACCATCAATAATATTTTCATAATGAGGGAATGTATAATTCCAGACATTCTGAAACATTTTTTCAACGTCTCGCCCAAGATGTCTAAAAATCATTATGGCCTCGGGCAAAACCATATATCAAATTGGGAAAGGCCTTAGCCAATTCCAAATCTAATTGTATCGTGATACCAACTAATACATCAAGGAGTTATAGTTTTCTCCACCCATTACTTAATATTTCCAATACATTCCTTATATGAAAAGGTTGATACATTACATAATAATTCGTAATAAAATTAGCATAAAAATTTTCAATAAATTATCTTTAAACGATAAATGAAATAAAAATATAACTTCCATAATCAAACATATCAAAAAACCTTCAATACAATATCAAGGATATTTATCATAATAAATCAACTTGAAACAAGTTTAAAATCCCTAAAAGGATGTTGAAATTGATGAAAATGATATGTAAAACACTTTGAAAGAAATAACCCTTTTTCATGATATCATTTAAAAGTCACATAATTTATAAAGGAATTATATTAAAATATAGTTTTAAATCAATGTGTCGCATACCACATTGAATTATTCAAAAGGAATTAACAATTTCCATCATTAATGTTCAATTAAAAAAATCCGTCAAACCACTTTGAAATCATGGACATGAATGAGAAAGGATTAGACGAACAAATAATTAAAACATTTTAATTGATGTTTTAGAAAAAAATTCCCTTAAAATAATGCCTTTAAAAATTATTTCATGTATCATGGACATGGATAATGAATATTTCGTCGTAGATACTTATGTAAAAATAACCTGAGATAATAAAAAGATTGTAAAATTAACCCTTACCTTGCACTTTCCTTTGGTTGAGGGTACAGTTATACTTATGTATAATGACCATAGTGTGTTATTAAATTATAAAAGAATCATAATCATTTTTATTATATCAAACATGATTAATTTATGATTTTATACTACCCATTTAATAATGATTTCCATGCTAAATTAGCATTTTAGGTAATAATCACATTCTTTATCGTACATGTTATAACTTGTTATTCCTTATCTTATCATTTTGATCATAATTTAAATTGTTCCACAATATAAACCTTGATTTATATATTATATATATTTAAAATATAAATATTTATAAAAGAAGTATATATGAAATGGAAGGAACCGTGTATGGACTCATTAAGCCGTATGTACGTGTAAATGTTGTTTCCGTTTTCATTCCGTATTGAACGGAAGTAAGTGAATAAGATATATATAAGTACATACATACATAAATATATATATATATAAATATATATCTAGTTTCATTATTATGTCATATATTAAATACTTATTAACAATATATATTTTTATAATCATCGTTGAATGGTGAACGTGGAAATGAATCTCATCGCGTCGTGGAGACAGTAATCCGTACGTACGCACAAGTGACAATTTCAGTGTATTGATGGTGAAATCATATAAAATTGGATTTTATATCATATATAAAAAATAATTAACATTTCATACTTATTATTTACATCTGTTATAATCATTACTATACCCATCCATATAATGAAGTGTTTGAATAAAAAACTACACCAAGATGTGGAGACGTTAAGTCGTATGTAAGCACGTATGGGGAATTTGTCATTTAGAGGATGGATAAAATAATAAATATTGTTTTATGATATTTATAATAACATTATGGTATGTCGAAGGTACCGACATTATTACTTTGGAATGTAAACAACAATGAAAGAGGATGTGGATGAAGAAAGGAACTTGAAAGAGGGTGGTGAAATTATTACATATCCTTCAGTTGTTTCCTTTTTAGTTGATCAAAAGGAATCCATAGGTTGGATTTATGATCAATGTAAGGGAACTAGGTTTATTTGAGGGATGTTGGAAGGATATTTTGGATGGGGTCGGTGGAGCCAAATGGATTAGGAGATGTGAAATTAAGAGAAGGAGAAGTTCCTTTTTATAATAGAGGTGAGTGTCACTTTAGTAAAAGAATGAAATATAATTTTATAATAAAATAATTTTGGTTTTATAATGGATCAAATATAATTTATATCTAGGTTAAGGCGAGGATGGGTCGAAAAACATTCAACCAATAGGTTTTGGATAGGTTTAGTTCACCATATTAACCTTATCTTATATATTTAATTCTTTGTTAAATAGGTTTACATTTACCATATATCTTGGTATTTTTATATTATATGTTTAATAAACATACTCTAAACTTACAAGAGATCCTAAAGTGGTTCAATAATGACATATATAATGTTATTTGAGCCCTTTGTTTGAACCTTATATTTTTCGTAATATTATATCAACCAATAACATAGTATTTGTTTTAAAAAATAATATATATCAACTTTTACATTACTTGGTGATGGTTTTTTTGAAAGACATAACAACTTGATTAATTAAAAAAGATACATGGAACCAATCCTAACATGTCATATTCCGCTATAAAATTCGTGGTAGTCATAAATGCATTGAAATTTTATTTATTTTAATATTTATAATACAGTTTATTTCATTCTTTCCTTAATAAGTTAATTACATCATAATCATTGTGTCATAAATAAATTAAAATATATAATGTCTAAAAATTATAAATAAAATACCATTATGTAGGAAATCATTTTAAATTTATAATGAATATATATATTAGAACTTATGTTGTGTTTAACCCTATATTAAAAATAGATTAGTAATTAAACATTGAATTTAACACTTTAAACTCTTTTTAAGATAAAATAATAATAAATTTCCTAATATAAATGAGTTGTCTAAAGGATAATAATTTATTCCTATGATTTTTTTAGTCGAAATACACTTATCTAATAGAATTATTACATGTGTTTGGGTAATTAAAATACAATATTTCCCATTAATTTCCATATTTACTCTTAACCGTAGAAAATAAATATCAAAAGATACTATACACTAAAAATTATTTTAATCCTATTAAACCAAATTTTACTTAATGATATCAACTGTTTCTCACTTATTTTTGAAATTTAACTCAGAAAAGTGGTAAAATTAGGTTTTTTTTTCAAATTTGCAAATTCACTTAGAATGTGGGTAAAAGAGGTTAAAGAGATAAATAAAATTTTATATATGAAATTCTAGTACAATATTACTCCATAAAATTAAATTCAAGTTATATAGAAATTATATATCTATTTTTTATTAAAAGAAATTTTATTAAAATAAATAATTATTTAAATAAATAGTCAGTTTTAATTAATAACGTAGTGTTTTTCACTATGTATCAAAAATTGAATGTCTTCAGAAAACAATGCACCCCAAGATAATTTTGATATTATGAATTTAAAAATGAATTCTATTTTACCAAATTCAAATCATAGAATTTTCATTTATTAATTTAAAACTAATTACATTTTTTATAACCAAAAAGTTGGTTTTTTAAAAATAAAAATTATCAAATGATTGTTAAGTGTTTATGTCAAATTTATATGAGATATTACTTATAATGAACTACATTGTATTAAATGATAAAAATAAAATCTATTTATTCTTCAAAACCATTAAAATTCATAATTTAAATGTATAAATTATTTTGATTAAAAAAGTGTTTTTCAATTAAAACATAGTATTTTCCACTATTTGTCAAAATATAAATGTTATCTCGAAAGTACCAAAAATTTATCCAAATTAAATTTTTATGTCCCAATTATAAATTAGAATTTAATTTCATTAAATTGAATATATAAAAGTGGCAAATATTGGTTTTAAAAAGCGTTCTCCACTAAAGGTGGTAAAATTTAATTTTTTTGGAAAATACTTCTTTTATCTGAATAAATGAATTTGTTCTTCTATTAGGTCTAAAAACACATTATATGGATTCTAAAATTATATTGAGTATATAAAATTCAAAATTTAGTAAATTCTGTTCATAACCACTTTTGAACAGCTTGTTTGTTATGTCGTGGTGTGCTCGAACTCGATGTTGCGTGTAGCGCGAGTTATTGAATTACAATAAAAAAATAACGTACTATGAAATATTGGGGTTTTAAATTATCCCATCCACCAATAAATTGCTTCCTCGCAATTTGAGGTTGTTCTTCAAAAATAAAATTTTAAAAATAGAAAAATTCCTTTGTGGAAACCCAACATCCGAAATTGGTTTCATAAAATTTAGTCTTAATAAGGGGGAAAGGGATATGAAAACGTACCCACCAAATTATTATCTTGATTAGGAGAATATTGGTGGGAATTAGAGACACATAATTGGAAGTAAAATGTAAATTTTTATATGGAGTGATTGAGGTCATCAATCACAAACTAGTGTAAAATTGAGGGACTCAAGGCCATCAATATATGATAATTTAAAATATCATCATTTCAAAAAAAAACATAACGAATTTTGACAACACATTTTCATTTTTAAGATCCCTTCCATAAATTTAAAGAATTAATATATTCATAGAATAAGATGAAAAAATATTCTTGACATGTAGTGTTTCATCCTTCGACACATTCCTACCTCAAACTCAACTTTCACTCCAATAGATAATATATTTAAAAAATATTCTATTTATCATAATCGTCTATGGTTAAAAAAAATGAATTAATAATTTATCTCTAAAAACCATTAAAAATAAATTATAGAAACTAGTACATCAAGTAATCCAATGGTAGAAAATTCCCCCTTGTCGCTCTTCAGTTGCGGGTTCATGTATCACGGCCTTTCCAGACACCGCAGATTGTCGCGCGACCTCTAGGTTGTCCGTTTTTTTAACAATACCATAACAATCTTAAGAAATTATTTAACCTTAACTATAGTATCCAATTTCAATCTTAATCCATTCCATCCATTATAATTATCCAAAATTCTTCTGTCCAAACACACAATCCAAAATTTATATGGAAGTTAAACACAATGATGATGTTTTTTCCACGTAAAAAAATGTGAATGGCTTTATCATGTATTCTTTTAAAACATGGTAACATCTAGAATTAAAATAAAACCATATTGATTACATTTTTTCTCCATTATTCCTTATAGAATACTGGATATACTCTTCATATCCAGAAATGTTGTAATCTCTAACAATGATGGAATAAAAAACAATAATTTGTTCCAATGATGTTAAAAATATTAAATATAATTTATCCAAATAAATCATCTCTTATTCCAAAATGAATACCTCAATATCAAGGACATATTAAATATTTATCTTTCCTTCAACCATTTATTTTCTAAACAGTTTAACTTGATACTCTGTCAATTTTCATGGTACCACACAATCTCAAATCCTTAATGAAATAGCACTACAGTACAATCCTTATACACTCCATTATTACTATAACTAGTACATCGATGATACAATACTCAAATTAAATAATTCCTTAATATAAACATAAGAAAAGTAGTCATTACTCTTAATATGTGGAAGTATCGTAATTTTTATAATTATCCAACAACTTCATTTGTGGTATAATCTGATGATTTGGACATTGATTCACATAGTGTCCTAACTCCTTGCCGATGAAGCATTATACATTTGAATCTTTTTTCCTACCCTTTTAATCATGTACATGGTGTTATTTTTTTCCCAACACTTATAACAAACTCTCACTCCCATCAAGAATTTACCAAGGGGATTCTTTCCAATTTTATCACATATAGGAAAATCTTTTTTCACCTCTTTCCTTTATCCATATTTCACTCTTCCATCCTTTTCTTCTCTTGCTTCCCTTCAATTCCATTGGACTCGGTGAATTCTTTTCTTATCTTATTCACACATGATACTATTTTATCATATGATGAGGATATGTGGGAGTCTATTACCCATTTTAAATGTTGGATTAATAACAATAAAGATATGATCCTTCTTAATTATTTGATCATGCGTATTACATGAATTCTCATTCCTTCTACTCGGCGCCATTTCTAAAAAATGTCATACACCAGGTTATTTTATAAATCTGAGTGCATAATTAAAAATGTGTAAAAAAACATAATGTAAATTGAAATGATTTTGCATATAGTCTATAATAAAAAAATGTTTCCTTTTTGGAAGTATTAACTCTTAAATCCTTCATAATGGATTGTAATGAAAATGTGAATTATACTAATCCTATCTCGTGGGAGTGTCGTAACCAAGAGTGCAGCAAGGCCCATTTCCATGTAGCTGGATATATTGTGTCAAGCCCAAAATTCCTTTTAGGTGATTTTACTCTTAGGTACATCTGTTCCAGATACGCCTCTACCTACTCGTATCCAAACATGGATATATTTCATGAAAAAACACAAAATCTCTACCTTACCAAAATTCTAGATAGTTCTTCTATACTAATCCTCAAATTCAATCTTAGGGTAATGACTCCTAATAAGAGTTTATCTAAATCTATTTCCAACCTTATTGATAAACTTCACCTAATACCAATTGTAATTCCCCAACCCTAGAATCCTAGATCCGGTGCATCATTTTAATACATTGGCATGACTACAAGGAATCAATTCCTGAAAGACCGATCAGTTTATCAGTCTTGGAAAATAGATAACATACATGAACGTTACAATTCACATTAGAAAATAAAACAAAACATTAATGATCCTTTGAGAATTCCAATAATCCCCAAGTTAACCTTGCTTATCAATAATAATACATTTCATGAAATCCTGGGAAAAGAAAACATAAGAATGGGGTGAGCTCAAATGATCATTAAGTGTAAGGAATACACTGGAAGATAATATAAACATTAGGAAAGGTGAATAATTTAAAACACATGCCTTTACTAATAATAAACATGAACACTTTATTAGAGGGATATGAGATGAGTAGATAATTCCATAATAAAACATAGACATGGTTATTCTACTAGTTGAATAACTACATGAACCATCAATAATATTTTCATATTGAGGGAATTTATAATGCCTGACATTCTGAAACCTTTTATCAAGGCCTCAGCCAATAGGCCAAAAAATGATTAAGGACTCAGCCAAAACCATATATCCAATTGGAAGAAGCCTCATCCAATTCCAAATCTAATTGTCTCATGATACCTACCGATGCATCGAGGAGCTATAGCAGGCTCCACCCATCCCTTACATTGTCCAATACACTCCTCATATGAAAATGTTAAAACATAACATTAACATTCATATTAAAACTAGTATAAAAAATGTCAATACTTTATCCATAAATAATGAATGGAATAAAAATAACACATCCAATGTCCAAAATATCACAAAAACTTCAATACAATATTGGAGGTTTATATCATAAAAAATCTTCTTAAAACATGTTTAAACTCCATCAATGGATGTTGGCATTGATGAATATGATTTGTCAAACTCTTGGAGAGAAATATCCCTTTTTATGAAATCATTTAAAAGTAACATAATTTATAAATGAATTCATTTAAAATATAGTTTTGAATAAAAGTGTCCCATACCAGTTTTAGAATTTTGAATGGAATTAACATTTTAAAATATTCATGTCCATATAAGAAAAATCCATTAATCAATTTTGAATACATAGACATTAATGAGAAATGATTGGAAGAATAAATCAATAAAACTTATAAAATGATGTTTTAGTAAAAATATGACATAAAAAGAATCCCTTTGAAAAATCTTTTATGAATCATGGATATGGATTAATAATACGTCTCTGTAGATACTTATGTTAATACAACCTCAGATAACAATGTTATTGTGAAATTAACCATTACCTTGCACCTTCCTTTGGTCGAGGGTACGTTTAACCTCTTGTAAGATGACGATTGTAAGTTGTTATATTATACCAAAACCATATTTATATTTATAATATCATAAATGATTCATTTATGAATTTATACAAACCAATAAATTATGATTTTCATGTTAAAGTAACATTTCAGTTAAACATCACTTTCTTAATCTTTGGTGTTTTAACTCATTATTCTTGATCGTATAATTTAGATCATGATTTAAATACATCCAGAATAAGAACCTTTATTTTGATATCATATATATTTAGAATATAAATATTCATAATTGATGGATATATGAAATGAAAGGTTACATTTATGGAGATGGTAGGTTGTACGTACGCATAAACACGGTTTCCATTTTCATGTCGTATTGTATGGAAGTATGTAAATAAGATATATGTAATTACATACATACGTACATACATACATACATATATATATATCTCAATTATAATTATTATGTCATACATCACATAATTATTAATAATATATATTTTTGCAATCATCGTTGAATGGTGAACATGGGAATGAATATGTTCGCGTCGTGGAGACAATAATCTGTACGTACGCACGAGCGACAATATCATTATATTTATGGTGAAATACTATATAATTGGATAGAATATCATATTTACAGAATCATTAAAATATTATATTTATTATTTACATAAGCTATTCTCATTATTATACTCATCCAAATAATGAAGTGTTTGAATATAAAACTACACCACGATGTGGAGATGGTAAGCTGTACATACACACGTATGGTGACTTTGTCATTTAGAGGATAGATAGAATAAAAAATATGGTTGTACCATATTTGTAATAAGATGAAGGTATTTATAATGTGATGGATTTATAATTTTTGTATGGAGACAACAAAGAAAGAGGATGTGGATGAAGACAAGAACTTGAAAGAGTGTTGTGAAATTATTACCTCTTCTTCAGGTGTTTGCTGTTGAGTTAATCAATATGGGTCCATAAGGATGACATTCTGATCAAAGTAAGGACTCTATGTTTATGTGAGGGATGTTGGGAGGATATTTGGGCATGGGTTGGCCATGAAAAATGGCATTGGATGTGTTAAATTAAGTGAATGGGAAGTACCATTTTATAAGAGAGGTGAGGGTCACTTTTGGAAATGCTTGAAATATTATTTTATAATAATATGATTTTCAATTTATAATGGGTTGAAATGATTTATTTAGATTCTATTGTGTGAATGGGTCGAACAACTTTCAACCAATAGGTTTTAGATACATTTAGGTCACCATATTAACCATATCATTTAGATTTAACTCTTATTTAAGTAGTTTTACATTTACCATGTCTCTTTGATATTTTTTATTATATGCTTATAAAACTTACTGTAAACATCTATGAAAACATAAAATGGTTAATTAATGACATATATAATATTATTTATGATCTTTTGACGAACCTTATATTATTAGGAATATTATACCAACCAATATTATAGTAACAGTTTTAAAAATTAATTTATGTCAATTTTGACATTATTTTTTATTTTGTTTTTTGAAAGTCATAAAAACATGATTATATTGAAAAGGATACATTTAATCAACCCTAACATGTCATATTCACCCATAAAATTATTTTATGTCATAAAAACTTTGAAATTATATTTATTTTAATATTTATAATACCATTTATTTGATTCTTTCATTAATAAGGTTATTACTGCATCATCATTGTGTCAGAATAATATTAAATTATTCAATGTCTAAAAATTATAAATAAAATAAAATTATGGAAAAAGAATTTAAATATCCAATGAATATTTATTGTAGAATTTATAATGGGTGTAACCCTATATTAAAATTGGTTTACTTATTAAACTTTGAATTTAACACTTTTAAAACTTCTTAAAATAAAATAATAATACAAGTCATAATCAAATCCATGTGGACCTAAATGATAATATTTTATTAATAAGATTTTTTTTGGGTCAAAATAATCTTCTCCAATAGGATAATGACATGTGTTATAGTAATTATAATATCATATTTACGTTCAATTACTGTATTTATTTTTATCTTCGGTAAGAAAAATTCAAAATATATTATTCATCCAAAATTATTTTCATCTTATTGAACCAAAATTTACTTATGGATATCATCCATGTGTATCAGATTTTTGAAATTCTACTCAGAAAAGCAGTAAAATTATGTTTTAGGTCAATTTTCTAATTCCCTTAAAAGGTTGGTAAATGAGGTTAAAAATATCAATAAAGTTTTATACAACTAATATTATTATAAAATGAATCCATCGAATTAAATTGAAATTATATAGGTATTATATATGATATTTTGCTTAAAATAAATTTAAATTAAATAAATTATTATTTAAATAAAAATGTAGTTTTAAATAATAACGTAGTGTTTTTCCCTATTCATCTAGAATTGAAATATTCTAGAAAAATACAAAAAATTCCCCCAAAGCTAATTTTGATATTAAGAATTCAAAAATTAACTCTATTTTACCAAATTCAAAACATTGAAGACGAATTTATTATTATTAAATTATTTCCCATTGTCAAAACCAAAAATTGGGTTTTAAAAAAGAAAAAACTATCAAAAGATTGACCAGTTGTTTTGTCAATTTTAAATGTGAAAGTACTTATAATGTCCAAAATTGTAATAAATGATAAAATTATAATCTAATTGTACATAAAATAATTTCAAATAAGTAACTTAACACTATAAATTATTTTTATTTAAAATTTTGTTTTCAATTAAAACATATTATTTTCCACTATTTGTCAAAATATGATAGGTATCAGAAAAGTACAAAAAATTTATCCAATTTTTTTTATGTCCCAATTGTAATGTATAATTTAATTAAATTAAATTGAATATATAAAAGTGTAAAATATTGGTTTTAAAAAGGGTTCTCCATTAAATGGTTGTAAAATTTCATTTAAAAAAATATGTCTTTTATCTAAAAAATTTAATTTGTTCTTATATTATACCTCATAAACATGTAATATGGATTATAAAATTATATTGAGTATATAATATTCAAAATTAAGATAATTATATTTATAACCACTTTTTCACGACTACTTCAGTAATTCATGGAATGTTGGAACTCAGTGTTGCGTGTAGCGTGAGTTATTGAATTATTTTAAATAAATAACGTACTATTAAATCTTGGGGTGTTACACATATAGTTTAATTCATGGGTCTTTTGGGAGGTTGAGAGAAGAAAAAAACCAATGACCATACTTAGGAGTATTAATGTTAGAATAGATTGATATTATAGGGAGAAAAATAAATTGATGATCCTATGGTTTGGATGGATTTTATTAAGTCTGTTTTTGTGTTTTTAAAGACCCATAGTACCTATAAAGTGGGATTTGAGAATATATTCTAGATGCACTAGGTAAGAAGTTGTTTTATTTAATGGTTAATTAAATGACTCAAGATTATTTTAGCAATATTTTATTGAAGCTGTATTTTAATAACATGTCCTAACTGGAGTCATTGGGATTTTCAAGTCATATTAGTTTTTTTATTTAGGGAAGGGTAAATGATAAGTTATGGTATATTATTCTAGATTTAATGAGTTCATATATGTATCCCCATATCTCCTCACTAATTATTATCTCAAGGATTATAATTTAGTGATGGTTTTAAGGATAGATATCAAATTTATAGCCATTCATCTATGTCTACCATCTTAATTGGTTATGGTTAACATGTTCGTGATGGTGTAAGTATATTTTTCAGGAAATACATGTCTAAATTGTATTCATTCTATGGATCAGAGGTATAATTATTCTACCTGATAAAATTTGAATCATGACGAGTCTCATAGAGGTAGTTCCAGGATAGTTAAGATGTCTTTTGGAAAATACTCTATGGATCAACTAGAGAATATACTAGTTTTATTTTATCAATCTCGGAATATTGGATAAACTAAGAATCAATCCATAGATAATATGAGGATGTACTAAAAGTGTGGGATGTAATGAGATATACATTTCTTTTTTTAGTAGGCTTTTAATGGGAGTGATGTAGGGTCCACATTTTCCGGGGTTTAATAGGTTCGGTTAGATGCATCAAAATTGGGGGATATCTTACTAAGGGTAATGGGTATTATTTATTATGGTGGAATATTTAATTATATTTTGAGATTAGGAAACACCATGTAGTAGATAGGATTTTTGAGGACTATTATTCTAGTCCAAACACCATTAGACATTTGATATTTATTTCTTCTTTTATGGAATCAATATTATTTTACATTCGGACATCATATTATTTTTTTACACATGTTATGATTTATGTGTTTGTTATTCTAGATGAGATGACTACATTTGTTATGGATATTAAATCCATGTTGGGAAGGAACAAGGAAATGGGTTTCCGGTGCCCTTATTTTCATGTTTTGGTAGCTGGTGAGGATGTCATCTTTTCCTTCCTTATATTGGAAATGTTCACATTGATCTATATTATAGGATTGGATAGTTTGAACATTTTTCAGAAATTGGTCAAATTTTATAAATATATGATCCATTTCATTTCTTTTAATTGTAACACTCATGTATTTTATGGTGAGTTAGATCCATGTTCCAGTAGGGTAGGACAAAAATCATTAGAGTTGGGATTGATATCATTCCCTATTTCAATGTTTTTACTTGAGGATTTTTAGTAGTGCTATGTGGGGAATAATATAATATTAGTTAGAAGTTACCTCAAGTGTTTCTAATGTGGTTTTTATTTATTTGATCCCAGATGAGAGGTAAATTTCAACAAAGATATGCACCTTATGATATGTCTTGTCATCAATCTATAATATTGTATGATGCTATATGTTCCTTAAAAAATAATATTTCAGCTAGAAGATCTTTTTTGAAAGTGTAATATCCATACGCGTGTGTCACTATGTGGTTATCATGTGCAATATTTAAGTAATTAAAATGGTAGGTTCTATCTTTTCGTATAATATGGTATCATTATTCAGGTGTATGTAATGAAAAAATAATCCTTTCCCTGAACTAATGATTTATTTTACTAGCTTTGTGTGGTCTATTAGTTTTTCATGATTGATATTTTATCACCATTGCACCATTTGATTTTATGGGAAGAATATGACCCAAATAAATATTTTCAAATATGGTATGAACATTTAGAGTATTTTTTATGTTGGTTGGGATTATCAATTCTCTTATAGTATTAATGACACTAATAAACGTAATTTTCCATCACTACATAGAAACATTCATATTCATGTTTTTGGATGGTTTATTGTTATATTCTATGATGTAAAAGGATAATAATGACTATATGTGGTATTTTTTGTGTTATGATATATAATAGCTGATATTCTAAATTTCACATGTGCCAGTTTTGAAATCAGTAAGGGCTGTATCTTGCCCACAAGATTTATATGACAATATTTTAATTGGATGAAGAGAAGATTTTTTAAATCATGTAAAAGGATAATTATTCAAACATTTTCAAGATCCATAGTTTTATAGGCTTGGTTGGGTATTGGAAATGCTACATCCCATACATCTCATGGATAACATCTCCAAAGAAGTATTTGAAAATGAAATGAGTGAATTTCAGTGGAATTAGAAGAAAAATATTTCATTGATATTCTCAAGAAACATTTGATATCCATACAAATTTTGATTCTTACAGATCTATGGAGATCCTATGAAATGTATTTTACATCTTACTCTGTAGGATTGCTTGATGTGCTGTTGTTGGATGATGATGATGTCGAATGTTGTTTTTGGTAGCTAGGACCATGAGAAGAATTAACACACCCAAGATCTATAATTATACGTGGTTATACATGAATTAGAGACGTTGTGACATTAACATCTTAGAGAATACATCATAGTTCATTTATATCAAATAATACGAAAGTACATTTTCACCCAATGGTACTTAATACTGAATAAGTGGCATTAAATGGACTCCCTTCAGATATTAAATTTAAAGAATGTGTATATGAGTGCTAATGGAAATATAGTCACTAATGAATTGAGAAAGTAGATTCAAGTACTTGTTGTTCCTAATTTATGTAATTGGTTGTGTTTGTTAGGTTTTTTATACGAGGTTATTAATGAAGAGTAATATATGGTACATATTCTTTTCATGGGTGAATATTAGACCCTCTATAATCAATTTCATGATGATTGACCAATCATAAACCCCCGTATTTGAGAAGATTAACAGTGCCTTAAATGGTGGGGACACTTCATGTGGTTGGTCACAATCTTTGAATGGTTTCTTCTTTTCTAGAAGTTACTAGTTCTTCCCTTAATACTATAGATGTATTTGATGAAGGATTCACATCATTCTATCAGGGTCAATCACGCTGGGGTGACAAATATGTAATATAATAAAATAGGTTAGTATTGCTAGTATTGTATGATATTTTCAATGAAAAAATTAATTTATAGAAGAATGACCTACCAAAAGATCAAAATTATGAATTAGAGACTATTCTAGTTATTACAGCCAATACCCCAACCATTTTAGATACAGGATGAGATCTTTATGTATTTCACGATTGGGATACCTCATAATCATGTTTTCAAGGATTTTATATTGATGATTATTATTCATTTGATGAAATTTGTACATATATTACCCATCAATGAGTTGATGAGGGGTGAAGATCATGGATGATGAAATATTCTATAGTTTTTTCATATTCATGGATTTCCCACAAAAAAAATATTATACAATGATGCCTATTTTACATCCCTAATTTTTAGCAACACTAGAAGGATTTGGGAACCCAATTAATGTACATCACAAAATATCTCTTACAAATAGATATTAAGTCTAAAAAACCATCTAGACTCTCAATAAGACATTACAATCATGTTTCCTTGATTTTGATGGTTGATGGTAGTTGAATTAGATGTTGGATGGGAACTATTATATCAATAGTTTTCAAAACATGATCTGTATGACCGTATTTTATGAATTATATAGACAACCATTAAAATACCTATTGGGAATGAATGTGATCATATAGAATTCCAATGTTTGTATTAGCCACACTCAAGAGACAATAAAAATAGTAAAACTGATTCATAAATAGATTACTACTGCTCTGAGTCAAAATAAGGCATGTGATTATAATCATTATCATATGGTGGAGTTATAAATTGTTGATACAGTGTATCTTAGGGTATCTTATTAGTTGGGTATCTTTCATAAGGTCAATAAATGGAAATTTCTATCACATTGTGTTGATAAATTTTGTATTGTAGAGATTTTTGAAAATGTTGCATTCCGATTAGATAATGCACTATGACTAACCACAATACATGATGTATTTCATGTTCCCTAGTAGAATATAAAACTCTTGAACACATTACATGTGTTAGATTATAATTATTTGGACATAGATCATGATATCATTTTTGGGGTGATAACTTTTATTGTAAAGGATGTTCAATAAATGGTGATTTAAGGGAAGGTGATTCTGTTTAACTATGTTCTCTGGTAGCATGGTTGTGATACCCATGACACATGGGAGTGGTAAGATTTGGTGGGAGATATGTTTCATGCCATGTTTTATTCATGTATATCTATAATGTTTTCTCAATGTATAATGTTATGTGATGGGGATTATCTAATAACCATATGGTTACAAGTATGTCTAATTTTATTTTTTATTTATGGTTACTTTTCGGTTTATAATTCCATGGTTTTGGGAGTCTGAAATTGGTGTTTTTGGAGGTGGAAACCACAGTTACATGGTTTGATGATGGATTCTTCAATCCATGAGGCCTCATCAAGCTATTCATGCAATGGGGAAGATATGATTTTCATGGTTATAAATGGTTTTTGAAAACATGTGACACTAAGAATTGGCCATGTAGAATTCCTTAGGAAGTAAAATTTCCCCACACCCCTCAGGGACTAAAATCCAAAATAGTGTGAGGTCTCTGGTTAATCCATTCATCCTTTTTTGGGTGGATAATGACACCCCCTTGTTTGGATCTAATTTTTTCTATCCATTGGGCCAAACCACGTGTTCATTGTAATGTCATTAAAAACTATCTTTGGACTAAAATTGTCATGTTGTGATTTTTGTTTTAGAGATCATTTTAAATTCTTTACATTTAAATCCCCTCCAAATTATTCATAGTTTTACTCCCTCTCTTTGGTGGTGGATTCCCACATGGATTCTGAGTGTTTTTCTGGTAGAAATTGAATTTATACTTGATTTTATATTAATCTTTATAACACCGTGAGATTTTATGTGATATATTAGTTTTTAATTTCTTTGATGTATTGTGTTGTATGATACACCACGAATATATTGCGCTATACTTAACCACATATTAGCTTGTATTACACTACACAATATTATTGGCTTGTGTTACACACAATTTAATGTGCATATGATATAATTCATTTCATGCAACATTGAATATATATATTTTGTTTAATTTCAAAAAAAATGTTTGTATTAGGTTATATGCAACACCAATGTAAGGTAGTAGTACATGAAACACTGATAGAGCTAGCATTACATGAATGAGCGACATTCCTCAATAACATGTATTGTATCGAGAACCAAGTATCATTAAACAAATATATATTTGTCAAAATAATATTATTTAATCGGATATAAAATAGTTGTTATGAATAGTATAATCCACATTTTTAATATTATATAACATTAAAATTCATCTTATATATTTTCTATAATAATATATAAGAACAAAATCATATTTTTCAAATGAAGAAACAATTTTTCTAAAATAGATATATTTTTTCCACCTTTTGATGGAGATCCCATTTTAAATATAGTTATTAATACTTATATATGTTAAATTGGTAAAAATATTCTACTTTTTTGGAGGCAGGGCCCAAAAATTTACTTTTAATGTATTCTTGCAATTTTTCTGATAAAGATCATTTTTAATGAATAGTGAAAAATACAGCATTTTAAGTCAAAAATACATTTTCATCTAATATATTTATATTTTTAAATAGTATATTTAATGGATTTTAATCTCTAATTGGATTTTATTTTTTTCAGTAAATTTTATTATTGTCATTTTATGTATTTTCACTTTTTATTTGGACATAAAAAAATGTCAATCTTTTGATTACTATTACTTCTTAAAAACCTGTTTTTTGGTTTTGATAACAGGAATTAATTATAAATTAATTACTGCAACTTATGTGTTTGGAATTTAGAAAAATGGATTTCATAATATGTATCCAAAGTACAAAATTGTGTAAATATAAACCTTTTTTTAACATTTTGAATAGAAACTTCAGTAATTATTTTATCTACAATAGTTAAAAGATAAATCTGGCAAATATAGTTAAGAAATAATATTATAATAATATTAAAATACCCTAAAATTTTCTTAATCCTATTTTATATTATATTTACAACCATGGGAATACTTGGGACTATTTTGGGACTCAATACAACCACTTGTATATGAAAATGACATTTTATAAGATATAATTTTAAGTAAACTGAAATATGAAATAAACATATGTCTTCATAATAAAACAATTTTAGTGTCTTCTTATAAATATTGTAAATTGGAAAAAAAATTAATTGGATATCTAAAAATATTTTATTGATCATGTTATTTTATTTATAATATTCAGACCCGAAATAATTAAATTTAGTTATGACACAATAATGATTTAGTGATCACATTCTTAATGACATATTTAAAATAATGAAATTATAAATATAATAAAGTAATTATTTTGAATTTTTCTATACAATTCATGAATGTTAAGGAATCTTATAATTTTTTATTTAAATAATAATATTTTTTTTAATTAATATATTTTTAGTTGATTTTTTAAAATCATAATATGAATTTTAAAAAAATTGACAAAAAAGAGTTTAAAAAAATACTATTTTATTAAATGATATTATTATCGAATAAATATATGATTCGGCCAAATGATATAGATTATTTTGAAAACAAAAATAATGATCAAATTAAGATTCTATTGGTATTTTAGAGTATTTATATTATGGATATATTATGAATATACAAGAACATATGGTAAGAGTTAAATTAGTTATCTAAGGGTAAATGGTAAAAGAGATGGTTACATTTGTGACCTAAACTTGTGTAAAACCAATTTTTAAATATTATTTCAACCAATACAAATACTATATTGAATTAAATGAGTTTTGGACCCTTTTAAACTAAATTTAATATTTTAATTAAATAATATTTCAATACCTTCTTAATGTGCCCATCCTCCTGTCTTATAAAATGGCATCTCAACCCACCTTACATCACACCACCCTGAGCCTTAACGCTCAACCAAATAAAAACAAAATATCCTATAAACCCTTTTAGTTGAATTCTAGAGGTCATGGTTTTCCAAATAATCCATCCCTTGTGTCCCAAAGAGGAGATTCAAAGAATGTCCAACAATGAAGATGTAATTGCTTTACCAATTCAATTCAATTTCTTTTCTTATTATACTTCCAAATTCTATTTTGATTATATTCTAAATTAATTAATATAGAATATTCAAAATTTTAATTTGTTAATATATTTATGTTACAACCTTATACCTCCTTTTATCCAACCAATGAACAAAAATATCTCCATGCGTGTATACGAACGGCTTACCCTCTTCACGTTGTTGTGTAATTTTTAAATCCAAAATAGATTATTAGGATCGGTATGATGATGAGTATAATGTTTTTAAATAATTAATATAACTTGATAAATGATTCTATATAATTAATATACCTTCCAATTACATACCATTTAACCATCAAGAGAATGATTTCGTCGCTCTTGAGTATGTACGACCTATCATCTCTACGACATGGTGAGATTTGTTAACCACGTTAACAATATAGAATGATTAAAAAATTTCTGTGATGAGTGAAAATAATATTTATTAACATAATTTCATGAATAAAAAATATCCAATTCACAACGAACATGACTTTCATGGTAAAGATGATTTCGAAAATTAAGCAGTTAACACTCGATATAATGAAAATATTGAAATACTATTAACAACATGATATAATAGGATTATAGCTGATATTATAAATATGGATATAGTCCCAGTATAATTTTTTAACATTATTTAACCGTTTTAATGGAGGTGACCACAAACTCATGTAATGAAAATTACATGGTACGTGATAATATTTAACTATCATTTTTATGAGAGACTGTTTATACGTAAGTATTTACTATGATCATATTAATCATTTATATATATGATTTCTAAGAATATTCTAATTTTTTTACAATTATTATATGTATATTTAATTTTTTTTACACATTTTGTCTTTTACATCATGGTATGGAATGAATCTTTTTTTTCCGTAGGATGTACTTTATGAATTTTTTGGAAAAAGTATGGGGATAATGTCTTTTTAACTTATACGAAATGAATGGATATTTATGATTTCATGAGGATTTACTTCCATGAAGCTTCCTATACACTATCTCATGATTATTTTCAAATAAGTTATTTTCATTAAAATATCACGTGCTATTTTGAGAAAACAAAACATTTTTTAAGAAGAAATAATATTTTCCTCAAGATCTATGTTTATGTGGTTCATCAAAATTATTTTACCTTTATGATTACTCTATGTATATAAGGATATATTTTTTACCATATTATTACTATGATTTATTGTGTTAATGATGGGATGATATATTATATGTATTATATAATTATAGAATGATATTTAAAAAACCCCATTTTATTTCTTGGGTGATGATATGATGAATGATTTATGTTTTTTGGAACTTGTAAGAATGACATCATTATGATATTTGTGGGATCAATATGTCTTTCAAATGCATTGGGTAAATATTTATATCTCATGAGACAGACATGACTGTAATGAAATGTAAATTTTGTTCTGTAATTCAGGGATTGAACACTATATAATCCTAGTTCAGTAATGGTATCGTTCCACAATGATGGTCTTAAAAGCAATGCCTTGGATACTAAAGAAATCATATTATTCAATCATTACTTTTCCCACAATTACATGTTTTAGCCAAATTTTATTATATCAGGGTAAAAGATTCATTATGATCTATGCCTTATGTAAGGCCATGATTTATTTCTTGACAAAAAAATTATGTTTAAACATTATGTTCATGATTTTCGTTTAAATATTTATGGTTTGTTTTATATTCTCCATGTTTACACTTTCTGAGCATTTGACCTCACCATTCTAATTTTTTATTTTCCCCAAGATATAATCAAATGTGTTAGGGTGGAAAAATTGGGGAAGATCTTATGGGTGATGTAAAGATATTTTACCAAGGTAAAATATTTTGTTCCAAGTTACCAAAGACACTAAACTAATACATTCATTAGGAATCTGTTTATGTCATGTAATAATTATTCTGAAAAAGTAATGTAATTCCCATGTACATCAATCATGGGTCATTACAGTTGGTATTAGAGTAATGTTTTAGTTTTCCTTTTTAAACTGTGTTGAGAAAACATTAATGAGATCCTCAGAGATATTTATAAGGTATGTCTAGGGTTATACCAATGGTTATGTATAACTATAGATTAGAGTAATAGAATTATGATAACGATAATGAATACCCTATGATTAAACCTAATATATTATATATTTAATGTACACATCCTCCATTCTGTTTTTTTCATAATAATATTTCTTCCTCACACGCTGTTATTTTTGGGTTTTAGATCATGTTTGGGACATGAAGGAACTATGTTAATAAACCATACACTTTGGAAATCAATGATCTTCCTCCTTAAATTTTTTTTATGGGATCTTGACTACATAATCTTGTTTCTATGACCACAAATCTTGCTTGTCTACCAAAAGACCAAAGGTGGGAACGATTTTCTCTTGAATCATTATTATAGAAACATCCACCTTATTTTAGTGGAACAACTGATCCACTATTTGTAGAGAAATGGATTTGTATAGTTGAAAATTTATTTTTATTTATCCATTGTTCTAAATGTGAATAGGTTTTTTTGGGTTTTTATTACATGTAAGGTAATTTGAATCTTTTGTGGAACATTATCATGAATATGTGGAAAAAATATAAAATTGACTCCATGGACTGGGATGAGTTTAAAAACTTTTTTTTCAGTAGGTAAATCATTGTATTGTTTTTACAAAAAAGATATTGTAGTTTCACATATATCTCATGGTTATGATACAAATATAAGGATATAGTTCAAAGGAAACAATAAATATTATAGAGACAAGAAGATTAGATTTTCATTATGCACGATGTTTTGAAGGACACAAGGAGGAAGCTCTCTGAAGGGGACTGATAAATGTTTTATATTTGGGAAATTAGATCCTTGATCATTTTACTACTGGAGTAATTGTAGTAAATATAAATCTCAAAAGATTTCACCTCCCATAAATCATGGTTACAAGTGTAATTAAATGTGTCATTATGCTTTCCAATTCCCAAATTCAAGGGTTTTGGAATACTATCAACGTCAACAACATCTTAACGCCAATGACAAAAACAAATCACATATGACCACTATTGGTGATGATGAGTATGACAACATAGAGGTGGAATGATTTAGTGTATATGTAGTAGGATTGGAAAATATTGTCGTCGAATGTCTTTTATAGTTTTATGGAATATTGGAATATCTATTTATGGGAATATTTCACATTATTAAGGGATAAGTAGATAATGAGATATTTGATAGTATTAATTAACTTATGATAGATATAATGACAAAGTGATATCATGGATTCAATTTTGGTTATGTGGAAAGAGTTAATTTTGATAGAATGTATGTTTTAACTAAGGTTCAATCGTAATTCAGCTATTATTATTTTTATTGAGAATACATGATTAACGTATTCACATGTTTGGAATGTGACAACTAAGAACTGCCAAATGTGAAATCGGAGAAAAATGTTAAGTCTATTTTATTTCACCACCTTATAATGTTTTATATTTACAGTTTTTGGATGGATTTCAATGCTACCCATTTGTGTACAGTATAATTTATATTCCAAATTATGTTTGTTAGATTAATGTATTATATCACTATTGGTAGACTTATGTCGATTTGATAACATGTCATAACCATTTTGTCGAGATAGTTGAAATGAACGATCATTCTATAGAATGATCTACTAACACTTAAATAATAACTAATTGAACATCATTTCATCATATAATATATTAAGTGGAAATTTCTCAAGGCAAGAAAAACAGTTAGATTGTATAAAAAAAATTAAGTATTTATTTTCATGAATAATTATTCAACTTTTGGAAAAGGATCTTGAAATCCAAAAAATTTATCCAAGTTCCTTCTTACCTGATGAATCTTATGGCCCCTTAAATCATCACAGATTTATGTATTTCAGGTAGTCAAATTTCTCCAAACCTTATTCTCTATCATTATTCATCATAACATGATGGATAGATTTCACTTCCACATTCATTTTATCACTTCACACCTATGATATCCTATATGGAAACCCAATGGTGACATTCTTTTGGTGACCGTTAGGTTTATAACATTCTTGTTTAAAATTATTTTTTAGTATCCCTTTTTACAATTTTGGTTTCCATGAAAAAACATTCATGTATAAAACCATTAATAAACCAGATGAATTTTGAGGGAGAAAATCTTTTTAAGGGGGGTAGAATGTTACACCCCAAGATTTTATGAGATATATTAATTTTAATTTCATTGAAGGATTGTGTTTTATGATACACCATTATTAGCTAGAGATATATTCCACACCATGTAAGCAATTATTATAAGCAACACTATTCCAGGATTGTGTTACACAGAATTTCATTTTCGTTTCATAGAATTTATTTCAGACAATATTGATTATAGATTTCCATAAATGTATAAGATAAGTATGTTTTGATTATGCTATACACAACATCAAATTATTCTTGCACTACACACAACACTAATATGGAATGTGTTACATGCAACGGATACCTTCCTTGATATATTGTGTTGTACGCGTTATCTAGTTTCACTGAACAACGATATATTGTTTAAATGTTATTATTTAATGGGATACAACCTATCCATTATAAATATTATTAAACAATTTTTTATTATTATATATCATTAAAATTCATCTTATATATTTTCTAGAACATGATATAAGATGAAAATCAAATATTTTTCAAATAAAAGTAATTTTCCCAAAAATTGACATTTTACTACATTTTGATTGAAGACCCATTTTAAATCTAGTTTTTTATACTTTAAAAAGTTAAAATTATTAAAATAAACTTCATTTTTATAAGTGAGATATAAAAATTTAATTATGTTACATTTTTGGTCATTTTCTGATAATGTGTTGTTTTATTGAATAGTGAAAAATATAGTATTTTATGTAAAAACATCATTTACATCTAATTTAATTATGTTATTATAATGTACATTTAATTGTTTTATTAGTATAATTTGATTTCATTTTTATCATTTTATCCAATGTTAGTAATTTTATGTAATTTCGCATTTATATTTGATATAAACCCTTGTCAAACTTTTTATAATTTTTACTTCTTAAAAACCATGTTTTTGGTATTGAAAATGGAAATTAAATTTAAATTAATTATTGAAAATTCCTTATTTTGAATTTCAAAAAATGTATTCTATATTTCTAATCATAATCTTCAAAATTTTTAAATAGGTACCTTTTATTTTTTGACGTTATGAATAACAAGGTCAGTAATTATTTTACTTACAATGGATAAAGGGTTAATCTGGTCATAACGGTAAAAAATAAAATTATAATAAATTTAAACTACTATAACACCTATCTTAACAATATTAGATGAGATATATCTGACCATTTAAATCCATTGGTCTATATTGGGACCCTATGGAACCACTTGGATGTGGAAATTAAATTTTATAAGAATTAATTTAATGTAATGAATAATTTTACATAAACTTGTATCATCTGAATAAAACAATTTTAATATGTAGACATATATAAGATAAATTAGACTATAAATAATCAGTGGAAAGATAAAAAAATTTCTACATCATGGTATTGTTTTTCTAATTTTTGAACACCAAATAAATAAATTTAGTAATGACCCAATGATGATGTAGTGATCACGTAATTAATGAATGATTTAAATAAATGTGATTATAAATACTAAAATAAATTTATTTTTGAAACTCTTCATGAAATCCAAGAATTATTTGGATTGTTATGACATTTAATATTTTAATTAATGTATTTTTCTGGAAATAATAATGTTTTTATAGATTTTTAAAAATTCATGATATGAATAGTACAAAATTAAAAATAAATGAGTTTTAAAAAAATTAAAATTTTAATTAATGATATAGAAGTCTGAAAAATATAATATACATCAAAATAATATAGAATATGTTGAAAATATCATTAATTACCCATATTTAGGTTCTATTGGTATTTTATAGTAACTATTTTAACAATATAGCCAGAAAATATAAGAACGCATAATATCACTTAAATTTGATATGTAACGGATAAAGATGAAAGATAAGGTTAAATATGAGTCCCATACATGTATAAAAAGTATTGGTTAATTTTATTTCTATGAATACTCATTTATATTCGAATTAATTTAGTATTAGAACTTTAGAAACTAAAAGCATTTTATAATAAAATAATATTTCGATACCATCCTATAATGCCCCTCCTCATCTCTTATAAAATGGCATATCCTCCCAGAGTTCCTAACATGACCATTGGTCTTGTATCTTGACCAATACCTGACCAATTATGTAATAAGGATTTTTAGTTTACTTTTGGAGGTCCCATTTTCCCATAAATTCCATGCCTATTGTCCCTAGGAAGTGTTCCAAAAGACATCCAAATAAGACGAGGTAATTGCATTACCAATTCAATTCAATTAATTATATTCCTCAACAGACTCATTCAATGCTAATAACATACTATGTTAATAAATATATTATAATTTATATGCTGAGATTCTATTATAAGTATGGGACAACGTTATGCCTCTATTTATCCAACATATGAATAATAATATCACTATGTGTGTGTACGCAGGACTTACCATCACCACGATGTAGTGTAATTTGTTATTCAGAAATAAATTATTAGAATGCGTATAAAAATGGGTATAATGAATTTAAATAATTAATATAAAATAATATATATAATCTTGTATACTTAATATTCCATCCAATTACATAACATTTTACCATCAAGAGAATGATATCGTCGCTCGTGCAAACGTATAACCTACTTCTCCACGACGCGGTGAGATTTGTTCTCCACATTAAAAAAACAAGAATAATTATAAAATATATATGATGAGTGAAAATAATAATAATTATCCTCATTTCATGAATAAAATACATTCTATTCATATCAAACCTGACTTACACTGTAAAATAGGATTGGGAAAACAGAGTAGTTAAGACATGAAACAATGGTAATATTGAAATAATATGAACAAAATGATATAATAGGATCATATTAGATATCTTACATATATTTGTGGTCCTGGAATAATATTATGACATGATTTAACCATTATATATGAGGTGAAAACACCCTAAACTAATGAAAATTACAAGGTAAGGGATAATTTGCATATATCATTCTTATCCGAGAATGTATAAATGTAAGTATTTACTCGAAGTATGATTTTCAACCAATTCCTAGTTTCTGATAATAATTCTCATAAAATGTTTACTATTATTATATGCATGTTTAGAGTTATTTTTACCCATTTTGAATATTACAACACGTCTTGGATGGAATCCATCTTTGATTTACCATACGTGGTACATTTTACTTTCTGGAAAAAGTAAAAGATGTTTTTATTTTTAACTTATACGACATGAATGGATATTTACGGTTTCATGAATATTTATTTCAATGAATCATCCAATACAATTTATCAAGTTTATTTCAAACTAAATAAATTTTTGTTAAATTTGCATATAATTTGAAAAAAAAACAGTTTTTTTAAGAAGAAAGGATATTTTCTTTAAGAACTATGTTGAAGTTTTTTGTCAAAAAAATTTCCATCTAGGATGTTTATTATTAAATAGGGTTATCTTTATATCTATAGTATTATAAGGATTTTAATATTTTGAGATAGAATAGTATTTTATATATATTATGATATGATGAAATGTTTTTTATGAGAAATAATTTTATTTCATGGGTTGTGCTATGTCGAATGATTTATATTTTTTGTGGAACATATAAGAATGATTTTATTATGATAAGGGTGGGAACTGCATCTCCCTCCAATTAATTGCGCAAAGGATTATATTTCATGAGATATACTTGAGTACAATGGAAAGTAAATCATGTTCAGTAATTCATGGCTGGAATGACATGTATACCGGGTTTATTAATGGACCCTATCCACAATGATGATCATGGAAGCAATGCCTTGGATACTATGGAAATAATATTAAGTGATAATTAGTTATCCACAATTACATGTTTTATACCAATGTAATTCTAACATGGTTAATGTTTATTTTTGATCTATGCCTAATGTAATTCCATGATTAATTTCACGACTCAGGATTTTGATGTTTAATCATTATGTTCACATATTCCATTCAAATGATTGGTTTTTTTGTTTTTAAATGTTTACCCTTACTTATCAATTAATCTATCCCTTATTATGTGTCCATTTCTCCAAGATATAAAGAAATATTTTAGGTAGGAAAACAAAATAGAATAATATTTATGGATGATTTTGAAGATCCTTCACAAAGATAGAATATTATGCTCAATGTTTCCCAATACACTTAATTAATATATTCTTTGGGAATCTATTTATGTCATGTATTATGTATTCGAAAAAATTAATTTGTTGTCAATGTATGTCAATAAGGGGTCACTACACTCTTACCCTTATCATTATTGATTCTTCAATTGTTGTGGATGTGGGATACACTAGTTTTGGCATTAGATTAATCATGGATTTGTGATGGTTGTTTTGATTTTATTCCCTATATTTATATGTAATTGTCTCGAATCTTCTCTTATTATGTGGTAATCCTCCAGGGAGATGTGTTTTGGACCAAATTTTAGGTTGGTTACTGAAGTTACTAATTTTTATATGGTATTCCACTAAATTTCTATTCTGCATTGGATTTTTTAAATATCTATTTAAATAATTTTATTTGGGTTTGTATTATATGTTGATATGATTAAATGATGTTAATGGTAATTTCTTTGTTTTATGGGGTTTTCAAAATGTGTGTGTCATGACACATCCCCCGAAGCCCATACCGTGACTACCCCAAACCTGCCTTCCAAAGGCCAGGGCCTGGCAACTAGAACCGAAAAGCGTTTTCCCCAAAACTGGTAAGGTATTGCCTTTATAACCTGTAAATACATGAAACCAAGCACACAACGATATACGAACACAATTAAACTGCATAGTAAAAAATAGTGTGTATTGTCCAAAAAAGCGGTAAAAATATAATCCTAAATGGAAAGTACAAGAAAATTGAAAATTAACCAAGGATCCTACTAGAAGGGTAGGTACAATTTCTTGAACGACCATCTATGCGGTACGCCTCATCTAATATCCACCTCTGAGCTACCTCCATTCCTCGTACTGTCGACCTCAATCAGCGCTGTTTGTCGTCTGCACCAAACACAACATGGTGCCGGCATATCCCATGTAGGGGTGAGTATAATGACACTAATTTGGGACCTTGAGACTCTAAATGGTCGTAGAAAATCCACAAAGGATAACCCAGAAATCATAAAAACAACAATCAACCCTACTAAGGTATATTCCCTTAAATATACATATGTTATCAAGTATACCAGTCTCATTCATGAGGAAACACAAGGCGCAAATCCATAGACCAAGGAACATATGTTCCCCAAAGGAAGGAATAACATTATGTTTAAACCAGAAAGTTAGGTACCAAAAAGGTAACACAACATAGAAGAATACCACAAATGTCTCGCCACGAAGGAATGTACCACACATGTATGCCACACATAAGAATACCAACAAGGTATCGCCATGATGGAAAGTACCACACAGGTTCACTACATAGAATAATACCACCAAGGTATCACCACGAAGGAATAGACTCATCTCACACCGGGTATAAATTAGATACAATAGTATAGATGATTATATTTAACTACCAAATCATTTTACTATATTAAGAGGATGACCCATGTAAAATTCTAAATCATCAGACCCATATAGGATCATATTACATCCTTAGACCCACACAGGATCCTAGTACCTCATGAGACCCGCACAGGATCCTAGTACATCGTCAGACCCACACAAGACCCAAGTACATCACCAGACCCACACAGGATCTTAGAACATCGTCAGACCCACATAGGATTTTAGAACATCTTCAGAACCATGTAGGATCCTAGTACAGTAGAACAACAGAGGATCCTAGTACATACTCAGACCCACACAGGATATTAGAACATCAAACCAACATAGGATCCTAAAGTGGTCCCACATGGAATCCTAGAGTGGATCCAAGTGAGAGACTCGAACAAATACCAACAAAGGATCCCAATCATTGACCCACAACAGATCTCTATCTCAAGTTACAGAGAGCTACAAGGTTCCCGCAGTATGCTTTCTTGATTCTAGGAAGGTCCACACCTCAAGCCACCAGAAGATACTCTTACTATCATTAAGTCCCATAAAACAATATCCCAAAGGACCTCTATGTAAAAGTGGTCTCAATGCAACAGACGGTGAGTCAATCAGATGCCCGATATGTAGGATATTTGCCTTTTATTCTCGAGGGCCTAGTTGGATTTGTGTCCAATCCAACCTGGCCATATCCCAACATTATCCAAAATTAAAGTGGGGTATACCAAAAAGACTGTCTCAATACAATGTTTCTGGCACCATAAACAGTTTGTCAAACAGATGCCAATAGCTCTTGATATGGCCGAAAAAGTTCAAAGGGTCGAAGTTGGTCTGGGTCCGGTCCGACCCGGTCAGACCGACCCAGCCCGACCCGGATCTCTCCCGGAATTAGACCTGACCCGCAAAAACGGACCCGGACCAATGGTCGGCCCACAGCTATCTAGAGGGCCAGCCTTCCTTTATTGGGCAGTTGTGGGCCACGCCACCACCAGCAGCCTACTCGACCGGTCGCCCCTCCGTCAGTGTCGTGGCCTTTCGTCGTGGAACCTGTAAGCCGAGTGGCGCGGACGCATGCAACCACCGCCGTCATGCGGCTGACTGCTCCCCTGGTTTCCACCCTCGCTTCGCTGCAACCGATGGGCCATGACATTTTCATCATCCAGGAATGCGGACGTGCGCCTCCCATCATTCCTTGAGGCTAGTCGGGTGCTGGCTGCCGCCTCCATCTGTGATTCATTACATATTCGTTATAAGTCCAAAAAAAATAAACGATCACATATTTTCGATCCAAGAGTCGATGGCTTCACTTCCATATATCATGCTCAACTACTCTCTGTGCTTACAACACCAATAAATATTTTTCCTCCCCCTTCCGCAAGCCATTGCAACATCCCTCCAAGACCAAAAAATTAAATGATCACATATTTTCGCTCCTTGCATCGAGGGCTTCGCTTAAATTTATATTTTTCAGAAATTTTTTTTATTTCCAGCACCAATAAATATTAGACGTCAAAGAACTCAATAAGAATGCGTGATGAAATAAAGGAATGAGGAGCATGGTCCTCGTGAGGGATGATGGCCATGTTCATTTTTCCATTGTCGTTGTGAATTATGGATAATACGGAACAATAGAATAAAATATAACATTCTTAAAACCCCTACATTGAACGTTGGAGAATCGTCTGTGCTTGCCGGTGGACCATATTCTTATTTCCCGTGACCGGATCCCAAAGGCACCACTCACATGTCTCCCATTAGGGGTTCAATGTCATCTATCACCTCTGGATGGGTCAGGTTAATCTTCTAAAGGTACGGCACCATGAATTTCCTTCATCAATTTGCTGCATAGTGAAGCTCCCAGGAACCCCTTCCCTGGAACCATATTTAAATGATAGGGGGAGGGTATGTAATGACATAGAGATTTAATAGGGCTAATTAATTAGGAATATTCCTAATTTTCCCTAATTTTTTTGTTACCTGGATTGGAGGGTCAATCCATTTACTGGCTCGAAACGTCACTGGTTCCACCTTTTCACTAATCCATTGGATGAATAGAATAAAAATAAAATAATAATGTTATATTATTTATTCTATTAAAAAGATAAAAAAATGACTTTTTCAGAGGAAATATTGCGGTCGAAGTGAATGTATCATTATGAAAATATCAGCGCTGAGAGTTCAATGATGTACTCGGATTTAAATTCCGAGCACGGGTTCAAATGATACAAAACATTTCTTGAACATTTTATGAACGTACCCGAAAAAAAAAGATCAGAAAATTATTAACAGTCACCCTTGACCTGAGCCGGTCATGGTTAGGCTCTTCCCTTGTTAAACATACCCCAACAAATATAATGGTACTCTCAGATTTCCAATCCTATTTATAGTTTAAAATTTATTTATTTTAAAATAAAATAATTTTCAATTAATTATTTTACTTACATTCAAAAAATAAAATTCACTAGTGGCCTATGCCAACAAAAGTTAGAATCCAATTAAATAAATCATGCCCTCACAAGTTCAGCAGTGGTCTCAGATTTTCAATACGAGCCACCTTTTGTGAGTTATAAGCATTTGAAAAATAAAATAATTTATTTAATTATTTTATTAACAGTTATTCCATTTTAGGGTTTTCTCACCGGAGGCCCGCGCAAACTATACTTATGTCGCACCTAGGGTAATCCCGCCATCCTAAGTTTAACGGTGCCCTCTGATTTCATTTCTGAGTAACCGTTTAAGATTTATTCCACTATTTTAGCAAAACATCTTACACACATTATTTAATACTTAACAAAATTTTGATTAATCTTCTCGGGCACTCCGAGCCTCATAATTGCATGCCATCAGATTTCGGAATCTCGAAATAATTCCATATATAAATAAAAAAATTAAATGGAATTTTTGGGCCATTAAATTCTCCCCATCATAGGGCTTTACATCCCCAAATTCCACAACATTGACTAAAGAAAAAAAATGTGTGTACTGAGCATGAATCTGAGCGTCTGCTTCCATTTCCTCTCCGAGAAGTTCTAATGCTGGCAGCGGACACAAAAAAGTTGTATCAACAACCCACGACGGACCCACTCTTGTCGATCCTAAATCCCTACTAGAACCTTTGTAAACATCTCCCATTGTCTAATTCTGTCTCTCCATGGTTGATATCGTGCGATGGATCATGCTTGTCTCTCCTCAGCTATGACACAAAGAAATCATTATGAACCTAGTGCATCTATGAGGAAAGAAATAGATGGTATACCACCTCGTCCACTCTGATGAGAATCTTTAATGGTTTGATGAACCTCAGAGATAACGTGATGCCCTGGCCAAATCTCTAAAAACCTCATCGCGGTGAGACCCATATAAAGACATGATCTCCCTCCTCCTGTCGGCATAAGACTTCTGTTGGATCTGTTCAGTTTTTACTTCATAAAAAGTGAGGCTTTGTGATACAAAATCCGCCACTACATTCTTCATCCTGGGACATCCGTACTGATGCTGAAGATACAACTATGTCATTACCACACATGTATCTATATCCATAGGGTACATATAGAACACATTATACACCTCCTCTTGTAGCGCTACTGGTACCATGGTATGTTCTTTGAAGAAAACAATGTGCTCCCCACATTCAGAAAATTAATCAGGTGCCTGCCCTGATGATATTTGTGCACGTTGAGCCTCATAGTCAGTGTCCCCAAGTTGCGCCTCCCTGACTCGCTGATGGAGTGGGGGTGTGACTATCATAGATTAGAGGTATGTTACCCAATCTCTATCCATGAAGGATATCTGCTACACGGCTACGTGCTATGCCGCTTCACTCAGCAACTACATACCAGACCTCATACTAAGTGAATCTGCTGCTATGTTCCCCTTCCCATGAGTATAGAATATCTTGATGTCATAGTCCTACAGTAACTCTAGCCAACACCACTATCTCGGGTTCAAGTCATTTCGAGAGATGATATACCATAGAATCTTGTGATTATAGTAGAGAATAAAAGGTTTTCCATCAAATAGTGTCGCTACGTCATTATCTCAAATACCACTACTGCAAACTCCAGGTCATGGGTAGTATAGTTATACTTTTCAGTCTTTGTCTCAGCTCCTGAAATCTTTGTGGACACTTCTTCGTCCATAGGAAAGGCTCCCCCTTTTTTATCAAAGATCAAAAAGGTGTTCACTATCTTAGAGAAGTCAGGTAAAAATCAAGGGTAGTACCCATCCAATGTAGACATCCCTCTCTATTCAAGTATTTATTCATACAAACATCATTTGAAAAGATGTCTCCATGCTCTACCACTCATGTTTGAAACTAAAAAATAAAAACTCCTGCTACCACAAGCGTAAGTCTGACCAACTCAAGAGTGATTGGCTGCACCCTCCTATTCATGAGTTTATCTTGTGCTGCCCGAGTTTCCTTTTTCCGGACCAAGGAAAACCCCATTCCAATGTTTTAGGTAAACCACATCTTTGTTGCCTAATACAATCAACCAGAGTTTGAATTGTGGATGTCCAGTCAAACCTAATCTAACATCGTAAGTCCTCGACACTGCCACCATGAGCTTCCATCCGAAACTCTCGCCTCAAGGGTATGATCACACTATCACCCAATGTGTGATTATCGAGTCTCCTCCCAAAGGTATCTCTAGACGTGATGGTGACTTCAATGGTTTAAGCAGAAACTCTAGTTCTTGGACAAGATTCATGGAGAGAAGGAATCACTAGTACCTATTTCTATTAATACGGCATCTAGTAATAGACACAGACTGTACGTCGAATAATTCCTAGAGTCCTTGGCTCACACTCCTAGACAACATGTCGCTACTCCCATCCAATGTCCTCTAGCTCATTGATCTTGGTGGGGTCCCCAAAAGGGGAGTGGTAGTGACATGTCAAAATGTAAATCACCTGATGCTACTCTCCTAGCTCTGCTTCCACATCTTCTACCCTGCAGATTCATCTATCCCTATCACATCCTCTTCCCAAAACATTTTACACACGATAGTCTCTGATTATTGCACCAGTTTGTTGCTTTCCCACTCCTAACATTCAATGGTTGTATCCGCTCATCTAAAGAACATTCAACAAAAAAGGTTCTCTCTAGCACCATACATAAATATGAATGCATAGAGGAATAGTGATGGCTTTGATGTCATTAAACACACCTCACTTGAAAGACTGAGCCCTAAACCACTGATCCTATAATATTAATAGAGTACCAGGAATAGTTGGTACACCTCTATTAATACTCAGAAACCGACAAGTTGTCATTCTGAAGATATATAATCTCTACAGTACTCTATGACACCTCCTCATCCTAGTCCTCTGCTGCCTATGAGTTGGGATCACCTCAGAACCTGAGGGGTATCTGATGCTGAATCATGATAAAGGCACTAAGCCTATATGTGTCCTTTACCGGTACAACCGAAAGTAACTACTGATCAATGGGTAATGATATAGGTGACACACTACTTGAAGGTACTATATTGGGTAATGGTCCACCTAACGAATCCTCACCACCTCGAACCATCCCTCATCTGAGTGAGAAATTGTCTTGCCTCAAAACCTCAGAGGCATTTGCTGCTATAACTCGGTCAATGCGCTCAGTCAGCGTGCATCGTCCGCTTGTGTGGCTAGTCGTATATGATGCCCAATAGGTGGTGGTGCTACTGGTACACCACATGAAGGCACTAACATAGTAAGAGAGTCCTGCACCAGATCCTCGTCACTCAGTGGGCCTTCATCATGTACTCTCTCGGGAATCCTAGTTGAATTTCTACACAGTATCATCCTGATAAGGAACAAGTCCATCATAGTAATTTAGTTTTACTTGGTGTGCTGACTGAAGAAAACACAAGAAAAATTTTCAAAACACACAAACAATCTGTGTTTTTGTGTACTGAGTCAAAAATCAGAAGTTTGGGTCCTAGTGTATGGAGATTTCGGCCGCCACACCAACACTGGATCCCTAAACTGATAACCACTCTCACTATACTGAACACTATTGCTTTTAAAAAGATCAGTGTTTGATTGTATATGGTTGAAATGACTCCTCTGATACCAATTTGTCACGACCCGTCCGCCAGGGCCCGTGTCGTGACTAACCCAAGCCCGCCTTCCAAAGGCTAAGGGCTGGTGACGTGAACCGAAAGGCATATAACAAAAATCGGGAATACATTTCCTATATAACCTATAAACACATGCAACAATGCATAGAACGAGATACGAACAGAAGTAAACAATATAGTAAAAAGAGTGTGTACAGTATGAAAAATTGGCCATAAAACAAGCCCAACTAGAAAGTACAAGAAAACTAAAAAGTACAAGTAAACTGAAATAGCTAATGTGAACACTCACCAAGGATCCTACATGAAGAGTAATTACAGCTTCTCAAATATTCGTCTCTGCAGTACGCCTCATATAATTTCCACCTCCAAGCTACCTCCTGTCCTGGTACTCTCATCATCTGTCAGCACTATCCATCGTCTACACCAGACACCCCAAGGTGCGAGCGTAGCTCGTGCAGGGTTGATTATAACGATACTCAGTAGAGACCCTGAGACCCTCAAAGGTCCTACAAAATCCATAAATGATATACCACAATGAATAGAAAAAAATTTCAACCCTACATAGGTATATGCCCATACAGATACCTATGTAATCATGTATACCCATCTCAGTTGTGAGGAAACACAAGGCCCAAATCGATTGCCCAAGGCTCATCTATCCCACAAGGGAAGGAATGCCATGAATGTAACACTGCAATGGTAAGTACCACAACGGTAACACCACAGAGAAGAATAAAACCAAGGATTCAACACGAAGGAATGTTCCATAAAGGTATGCCACAAAGAAGAATACCACCACGGTATCTCCAAGAAGAAAAGTACCAAATAGCTCCGCTACATATAAGATTACAACCAAGGTATCACCAAAAAGGAAAATACTCATCTCACACTATGTATAACTTAGTTACAATAGTAGAGATGTATATCTGTAACAACTGAATCATCTTAATCTATTAATAGGCATACCAACGTAGGATCCTAAATCATCCGACCCACACATGACCCTATTACATGATCAGACCGACATAGGATCCTAGTATATAGTCAGTCCCATAGAGGATCCTAGTACATCGTCAGACCCACATAGGATCCTAGTACATCGTCAGACCCACACTAGATCCTAGAACATCGTCAGATTCACACAGGATCCTAGTACAACATACCCACATAGGATCCTATAACATCATCTTACTCACACAAGATCCTAGTACAGAAGACACACAAAGGATCCTAGAGTAGTTCCACATGGATTCTTATAGCAGATACAAGTAAGACTCCCGAACACATACCAACAAAGGATCCCAAGAACATACCAACAAAGGATCAATTTCTCATGTTACAGCTTGTTATAGGGTTCCCACACTAAGCTCGCTTGATTCCAGGAGTTTCTGCCACTCAAGACAGAGGTCGTTACTCAACATTCAACAAATACCAATAAAGACGTATCCCAAAGGTCCGCCATGTATATGAGGTCTCAATGAAATAGATGGTGCGTCAATCGGACACATGGTCGGTAAGTTATTGGCCTTTTTGTCTCGAGGGCCCGGTTGGATTCGTGTCCGATCGATCTAGTACATACCCCATCATTATCCAAAACCCATTAAAGGTATACCAAAAAGACCACCTCGATCCAATGATTTTGGTTCTACAGATGGTTCGTCAAACAGACGCTCGTAGCTCAAGATATGGTGAATATGTGAAATGGGTCGAAGATGGATCAGGTCTGGTCCGACCTGGTCAGGCTGAACCGGCCCGACCCAGATCAGGACCTCGGTCAGACCTGGCTTATGGTATCTGACCTGGCCCGCTGGGCGACACACGGTGTAGAGTCCTATGAGAAGATGGATGGAGAACCCTCCTTCGAGGCACAATCGTACGCCGCACCGCCACCGCCGGCAGGCTCGGCCCGCGGCCTCTCCATAACTGTCACAGCCCATGCACGCCGAGCAGTGTAGATGTGTGCCTATGCCACTGTCACGTAGCTGAAAGCACCACTAGCCACTTCCCTTTCTCCATCGTGGACGATGGGCCATAGCCTTGTCATCATCTGGCGGTGTGGACACACGCCACCCTTCCTTGCTCGCGGCTGGCCAGCTTCTGGCCGCCGCCTCCTTCTGTGATTCATTGCAAATTCGTTCTAAGCCCGAAAAAAAATTAAATGATCAAATATTTGTGATGGATGAGTCGAGGTCTTCATGTCCATATATAACGCTCAACAAATATATGTGTTTCCAGCGCCAATAATAATTGTCTGCATCCTTCCGCATGCCATTTCGGCATCATTCCAGGCCCAAAAAAATAATTAATCACATATTTGTGATCCTTGGATCGAGGGATTCATGCCCATATATCACGTTCAGAAAAAATAGGCCTTTCTAGCACCAATAATTATTAGTGATTGAAGAATTCATGACGAAATAACCAATAGAAGAGCATGTTTTATGTGCGAGACGATGGGAATGTTCGTTTGGCCATCTTCGATTTGAATTTAGGATAAGGTGAAACAATATAATAAAATTTAACATGCTTAAATCCTCTACCTTGAACTTTGGAGAATCGTCCTCGCTTGCCGGTGGACCATGTTCTTAGTTATCACGACCGAATCCCAAAGATGCCACTCGCATGTCGCACTTTAGTGGTTCAAAGTAATTTGTCACCTCTGGCTAGGTCAGTTTCATTTTATTAGGGTCTAGAGTCCATGAATTCCATCAACAATTCAGTGCTTGGTGAAGATCCCCGATAACCCTTCCCTAGATCCATATTTATAGGAGAGGTGGAGGGTATGTAACGACGCAGAGAGTTAATGGTTCTCATTAATTAGGAAGCTTCATAATTTTCCCTAACATAGTAGTTACTCATATTGGAGGGTCATGCCATTTATTGGCTTCATACATCACTTGTCCCACCATACTGCTTGTCTCTTGAAAGAATAGAACAAAAATAAAATAATTATTTTATTTTATATATTCTATTAAAAAGATCAAAAAACTTAATTTTTCTCTAGACCTACTACTGTCGAAGTGAATTTATATTTAAACGAATATCGGCGATGCAAGTTCAACTGTGTCCTCAGATTTAAATTTGCAGCACCTGTTCAAAAGTTACAAAATGCCGCTTGAGAATTTACTAAACGTACCTGAAAAAATGTATGGAAAATTATTAGCAGTCACCCTCAACCCGCTCTAGTCGAGGTTAGGCTCTGCCCAAGTGAAACATGCCACAGAGGACCCAACATTACTCTTGGATTTCCAATCCAATTTACCTTTTAAATGTTATGGACTTTATAATAAAATTATTTTCACTTATTTATTTTATTTACGGCCAAAAACTATCTTTTACTGGGGGTCTATGCCGGCCAAAGTTAGTATCTGCTTAAATAGAGAATTCCCCCAAAAGATCAGAAGTTGTCTCGGATTTTCAATATGAGATACCTTTCTTCAGTTCTATGCCTTTGTAAAGTAAAATAATTTATTTAATTATTTTATTAATGGTTAAGCCATTATTGGATTTTCTCATAGGAGGCCTGAAACGACATAACAGAATTTGCGTCTAGGGTAAACCCACCATCACCCGCTGAACGGTGCCCTCTGATATCTGATCTGGGTAACAGTTTATGAGTTATTCCACCTTTTCTAGAAAACTTCTTAACAACATTATTTATTGTTTAACAGAACATCAACAATTCATTCCATGCACTCTGGTCCTCAGAATCACGCACTGTCAGATTTTGCGGTCTGGAAATATTTCCTATTTTTAATAAAATTAAATGGAATTTCTGGGAAATTACAGTGCGAGTCATGTATTAACACTAAATTTTTAATAAAATATCTCATAGAGTTGTTTTATTTTAATGTATTCCTAATGAGGGTTATAAAAAAAATTTTACCTTGGAAATGTTTTTCATAAATTTATGCATCCCTGTTTTATAAAATATTTTTTTCCCCTCATTGATATGGGAACATATTTATAGATGTTTTGTGATATATTATCACATGTGTTAAACATGGTGTGATAAATTGGTTTAATCATTGGACAATTTGATCTATTTGAGGGATGAATATATGGGCTTCCGTTATGGTTTTTTATGATTGGTCTTGTGTATAATTAATGGGAATACCATGTGATCTTGTAGTTTTGTTTCTAAGGGACTGAGGCTGAATATGTGTGGGGATACTGTGAAAATTCAATTTTCTAGAGATATATAATATTTCATTACTCAATAAAGATAATACTAATAGTTACAGAACTAGTATCACCTAACTCTTGCTAAATTGGTTCATATTATTTAAGAAAAAGATTACATCCATTTTATTTGATGTCGTTTTTTATTTCAATTTATTAATTTATCATATATATTTATATCTGATTTGGATGTTTTTGATCAACTATTTTATGTTTATTGGGGTTTTCATTATTCACCAATTTAATTTTTTTAATCCATTAATGGAGGTTTTTTAGAAAATGAATTCATATATTGAAAAAGATAACCATGGATTTTTATGGGATTATATAAAATTCGATTTTTTTCAACTAGTTTTGTTTTTAAAATGATTTTAAACTAGATTATTGGCTTTCATGGGTAAACTACATTACATAGATTAATGGTAGTATCATAATAGATTTCTACCACACTATTTATGATATATTTTGGGGATTTTGGGGATTTTTTTTTCCTGACCCAAAATAATGCATGGGAACCATGTAAGGGGGTTTATCATTTTTATTTCTATTTTCAGGTGTTTTGTGGAGGATATATGGCCTCACACGAATAGTATTTTCTTGTTTTATATTTAAAAAAACATATATAGATAGGTTTCTCCATGGTCCACGATTGGATTTTCATACTTTTATTGTGTTTAGTTTTTCTATATTCCATTATTATGTACAAGTCATTATGGAATGTTTGTTCAATGATTTATGTTTTTTATTATTGTATCTTCTTGTCTTGAATTTTTGAAACTCATTTTATTTTTTGGCCATATGATTTTATGGAATGATCATGATAGTTTACGAATCTGGAAATTGTTCCCAATCCATAACTGGTAATTCCCGATTTTTTCTCCAACCAGTGGTGATCTAGAATTAACATCATCTCATGTGATGTGCCAACTCGTGTGACATGATGGGTCGACCTGAGTCTATTTTTTTCAATTCTCACTTTTCACATTTAGAACACTCGAATTTTAAAAAGTAATTGTAAATTTATCAATCATTATGAATAATCAGATGAATTTACATTAATATAATTTTTTTTTCATTGTTTTAATAATTCATGAATATGTTCATCATAAACATTTTTATTTTTAGTCAAATTACAGATTTATGGATTTCAAAGTAATATTCACAATGAATCCTACATGGTCCTTGATGGTTCTTATAAAAATTATACAGACATATTTTAATTATACAAATCCCATTTCCAATCCTTACACCATCTATTACGCAACCCTACAGTATATGTGACCGAATTTTATGAAGTAAAAAAACATTCTTGATATTTAAAATTACGAGGTCTGGCTAGTCATACTATATTAAATGTTAACCTTATGAGGTATAGGTAAACTAAATAACATCCAAATAAATTCAATGAAACATAGAACCCCATATAACTAATAATTTAAATCTTAAAAACAAATTACAATGTTCATTAAGTAGGTCTGTGACACCATATGAAATCCAATTAAATAATTGTCACTCTACTAAATGATTTCTCTATTATTCCTTAATAGAATAACCATTTATAATCCTGACATAAAAGATCCATTGAATTTTAAAAAAATTATATTTTATATCCATCATTGATACAATTTTTAATCATGAATACCAACAAAATCAATAATCCCAATCAGAAAAATTATTTTATTTTAATATGTCTGATGTATCATTCCATGCTATATCCTCAACAACATTTCTCATTTCACATAGAAATTTTTTTATCATTATTCACAAAATAATCAAAAACATATATTTACCTTTAATTAAACACCATAATTATTTATTGACAAAAACTGAAATTCAATATGAGGTACAAAAAAATAATAGAAAATTGTAAGAAAATGATGATTAATGCAATGATTATGGGGTAAGAGTGGGTCCATACGAGGAAAAAATATTCTTTTATTTAATATTTAAATAATTAATGTGATAAAATAATACATACAATTGTGTTTTATATAATTAAAAATATAATTTTTTTCAATAAAATGATAAAAAATTCTAGTTGAACTTTAAAAGTGAATAAATCAATATTAATAACCTATAGAAATGTTTTATGTAAATTCATATCAAGAATAAAATTGAAGAGAATACATATATTATTAATATTATAATAGATTTTTTATGTAAAAATTCACAATTATTAATGATATATAGTGTGACGTTATGACGATATGATGAAATTCTGATGATTAGGGGAAAAAAATAAATCCCAACATGGAATCAAGATACTGGAGGGTATGTGATACTATTTCAACCAATTAAACCCTATGTTTTAATGGATGAATCAATTTATTAAAATCTTTATAGACTCACAGAATCTTTTTCAAAATTGGTATGAAAATATTAATCATAGAAATTAGATTCCTAAAAAGTACAAAAATGAAGGTCAAATATAATGCCCTAAATAATTTGATTTACATGGTTCAACTTAATAGCGTAATCTAAAGATCGTAAAATTAGTGTTAATAAATTCTAGTGGAATCCATTAATCCCCACTAGTTCTGTGGATGAAATTATTTTTCTCGAGAACTACATTCTAGCATAAATAGCTTATAATTTTATTCATGGATAAGGGAACTATATCTTTAGAGTCTTGTCATTCAACACCTCTTATACACATTAAATTAGATGAAATTTTCAATAGGTTAATAGCTTGAAGGCTATATCCTTAATATCATGAATGTTTTTAATGTTTTACGATATGAATTCTGGAGTATATTTTTTTGATGAGGTCCAAAACATCACTGAAACAAATCATATATATTTTTAATGTCTTTTATTTACACCATCAAAGTAGAATTTCTACTCTTTTAGGTTATATCCAAATCCTTTTAATAAAATGAGATATCTGTAGTACCTATTATTTTTTGGAAGTTATGAATAGAAACATCAGTAATGATTTTACTTACCATGGATAAATGGTTAATATGGTAATAAGGGTATAAAATAATATTATAATAATATTAAACTTCTCTAACACATGTCCTAATTCAATTAGATGAGATATTTCAGACCAAGGAAATCATTGGGTCGATATTGGGACCCCATGGTACCACTTGGATGTGAAAATAACATTTTATAAGAATTAATTTAATGAAAAGAAAAATATTACAATAACTTGAATCATCTTAATAAAAAAACATTAATATGTAGATATACATAAGATAAATTAGACTATATATAGTCAGTGGAAAGATAAAAATATTTTCAACATCATGGTATTTTATTTATAATTTTTAGCCACCATATAAATAAATTTACTTATGACACATTGATGATGTAGTGATTACCTTATTAATTAATGATTTAAATAAATGAGATTATAAATATTAAAATAAATTTATTTTTGAAACTCTTTATGCCATCCAAGAATTATTTGGATTATTATGACATGTTATATTTTAATTAATGTATATTTTTGAAAGAATAATGTATTTATAGATTTTTTATGAATTAATTATTTGAAGAGTACAAAAAATATAAATAAATGAGTTTTTTAAATAAAATAAAATTTTAATAAATGATATAATTATCCTAAAAAATAATATTCATCAGAATAAAATACATAATGTTGAAAATATAATTAATTAACCACTTTAGGTCCAATTAGTATTTTATAGTAACTGTATTAACAATATAGTATGAATATACAAGAAGACATGGTATGAGTTAAATTAGATAAATAAGGAATAAAGATGAAAGATAAGGTTAAATATGTGACTTAAACTTGTATAAATCCTTTTGGTTAATAGTATTTCTATTAATCCTTATCTTATATTTGAATTAATTTTTTTTATAACTTCTGAAAGAAAAAAATACATTATAATAAAATAATATTTTGATACCGTCCAAGAGTGCCCCACCTCCTCTCTTATAAAATGGCATATCCTCCCACATTTTATCACTTAAACATGGTACTTCTAGCATGAACAATCCCTAACCAATTCTGTAAAAAAAAATTAGTTTACTTTTGGAGGTCCCATGTTTCCAAAAAGTCCATCCCTAGTGTCCATAAGAAGTGTTCAAAAGGATGTCCAATGAAGAAGATGTAATTTCTTTACCAATTAAATTCAATTTATATTATTCTTCAACATACTCATTCTATGTTGATTCAATAATAAGTTTATAACTCTATTAGCTTTTATATTTTGATGTTCTTTTATAATTATGGGAAAACCTTACACCTTGTTTTATCCATCTTATGAATAATAATGTCACCATGTGTGTGTACATACGGCTTACCATCTCCACGATGTGAAGTAATTTTTTATTCAAAAATACATTTTTAGGATGTGTATTAAAATGAGTATAATGAATTTAAATAATGAACATAAAATGATAAATAATTCTTTATACAAAATATTCCATCCAATTACATAACATTTAACCATCAATAGAATGATATCATTGCCCGGGCGTACTTATAGCCGACTATCTCCACGAAGCAGTGAGATTTGTTCTCCATGTTAAAAATTAAATAATGATTATAAAATATATATGATGAGTGAAAATAATAATAATAATCCTCATTTAATGAATAAAATATATTCTATTCATATCAGACATATCTTATATAGTAAAATAGGAATGCAAAACAGAACAGTTAACACCTGAAACAATGGTAATACTGAAATACTATGAACCAAATGATATAATAGGATCATATAATATATCACATATATAGTTGTGGTCATTTTATAATTAAATAACCTGATTTAACCATTATACATGAGGTGAAAACACCCTCAACTAATGAAAATTACAAGGTAAGGGAAAATTTTCCTATATCATTTTTATCTGAGATTGTTTAAACGTATTTATTTAATCACATCATATTTATCATCATATTCAATGTGTTCGATGAAAATTATCATAAAATGTTTAATATTATTCTATGTATTTTTAAATTTATTTTTACCCATTTTGAATCTTACAACATGGCCTGGATAGAATCCATCTTTGATTTACCATATGAGGTACATTTTACATTACCAGAAAAAGTAAAAGAAGTTTTTATATTTAACATATACGAAATGAATGGATATTTACGGTTTTATGAAGATTTATATCCATGAATCATCCTCTAAAATTTATAATTTTTACTTTCAATTAAATTCTATTCGGTTAAATTTGCACATAATTTGAAAGAAGAAAACGTTTTTGAAGAAGAAATGATATTTTCATTCAGAACTATGTTTTATTTGTTTATAAAAAAAATTCCACCATAGATGAATATCATTTAATATGTTTATGTTTACATCCCAGTAAGTATTATGATTTTAAATTTTCAATGATATAATGGTATTTTATATGGATTATGTTATGATGGAATGATGTTTAAGAGAACCCATTTTTTCATGGGATATGCAATGTTGAATGATTTATGTTTTTTGTGGAACATGTAAGAATTATTTTATTATGTGCTGGGTGGGACATATGTTTCCCTCAAATTAATTTGTTAATGATTTATATTTCATGAGATAGACCTAACTAGAATGGATTGTAAATCCAGTTCAATAATACATGGCTGGAACGATAATTAAACCTGATTTAGTAATGGACTCTGTCCACTATGATGATCTTGGAAGTAATGCCTTGGCGACTATGGAAATAATATTATATGATTATTATTTATCCACAGTTACATGTTTTATACTAATGTAATTCTAACATGGTTTAGGTTACTTTATTATCTATGCATTATTTACTACAATGATTTATTTCATGACTCAATATTTTGATGCTTAAACATTATGTCCACGCTTTTCATTCAAATGATTATTATTTTTTTATGTTATCTGTGATTACCCTTACTGATCATTTAAGCTCACTCTTCTTATTTGTTCATTTCCACATGATATAATAAAATGTTTTTATGTAGGAAAACAAAATAAGATGATCATTATGGGAGATGTTGAAGATCCTTCACAAAGGTAGAATATTATGCTCCATGTTTCCCAATACACTAAATTAATACAGTCTTTGGGAATTTATTTGTGTCATCTATTATGTATTTGATAAAATTAATTTAATGCCCATGTATGTCAAGAATAGGTCACTACATCCTCACCATTCTCATTATTGTTTCATCAACTTTTGTGGATGTGTGATATCCTAGGTTTGGTATTGGATAAATCATGGGTTTGTGATGGTTGTTTTGGTTTTATTGCCTGTATTTATGTGTTTCTATCTGGGATATTTCGCTTTTTTATGGTACTCTTCAATGGAGATATGTTTTGGACCAAATTTGAGGATGGTGACCATAGTTACTAATTTCATACATGGAATTCCACCAAATTTTCATTCTGCTTTGGATTTTCTAAATATATATTTAAATAATTTATTTTTAGGTTTGTATTATATGTTGATAATATTCAATGATTTTATTAGTAATTTATGGGTTTTAGGGGGTTTTCAAAATGGGTTAGACATGGAATCACAAAATTGTTTAATAAAATCTCTCATAAATTTGTTTTAATTTAATTTATTATTAAATATGTTTATAAAATAGTTTTACCTTCGATGTTTTTTTCCTAAAATTATGGAACTCTGTTTTATGTAATATATTGTGTTTTATCCTCATTGATATACGAACATATTTATAGATGTTTTGTGATGTATTATCACATGGGTTAACCAGGGCATGAGAAATTGGTTTCATCATTGGACCATTTTATCTATTTAAGAGATGACTGTATGGGCTTTCATTATTGTTTTTTATGAGTCGTTTGGTGTTCAATTAATGTGAATATCGTGTGATCCTCTAGATTTATTTCTAAGGGAATGAGACTGAATTTGTGTGGGGATACTGTGAAAAATTTAATTTCCTAGATAGATATAATATTGTATTACTCTATCATGATAATAATTATTGTTATAGATGTAGTAGAACCCTACTCTTTATAGATTGGTTCATATTATTTCTAAATTCGATTACATCCATTCTTAATTGATGAGTTTTTTTATGCCAATTTATTAATTTTTCATTTATATGGTTATATGATGCGGATGTTTCTGATCACCTATTTTATGTTGATTGGGTATGAAATTATTCTCTAATTTAATTATTTAATCCATTAATGAAAGTTTTTTAGAAAATAAATTCATATATTGAAAAAGATAACCATGGCGTTTTAAAGGATTATATTAAATTGGATTTTTAAACATTTTTTTTAAATGAATTTAATCATGTTTATTGTCTTCCATGGGTAAAATCCAATACATAGATTATAGGTTGTATTAAACTCTGATTTATACAACACTATTCTTTTTCTATTTTATGGATTTTAGGGATTTTATTTTTCATGTTGCAAAAAAATACATGGTAACACTATAAGAGGGTTGCTCTTTATTATTAATTTTTATGGCATTTTATGGAGGAGATCTAGCCTCACACAAATTGTCTTTTGTGGTGTCATATTTAAAAAACTTTTATAGATAGGTTTTTCCATGGTCCACGATTTCATTTTCACCCTTTCATTATGTTTATTCTTTTTAGATTCAATTATTATGAACATGTTATTGTGGAATGTTTGTACAATGATATATGTTATGGTTTAGAGTATCTTCTTGTCTAGTATTGTTGAATATGATTTGATTTTTTCACCATATCATTTTATGGAATGATCAAGTGGGTTTACCCTAGTGGAAATTGTACCCAATCCATAATTGGTTATTCTCGATTTTTGTCTCCAACCAGCGGCGATCTAGAATTCACATCATCTCATGTGGTGGGATAACTCGAGTGACATGTCGGGTTGACCAGAGTCTATTTGTTACAATTCTCACTTTTCCAATTTATACCACTTGAATTATACAAAATAAATGTACATTTATCAATCATTATGAATAATAAAAAAAATACATTAATATAATTTTTTTGTGCATTGTTTTAATAATTCATGATTGTTTTGATCATCAACGTTTTTATTTTTAGTCAAATTATATATTTATTGATTTCTCAGTAATTTTCAAAATGAATCCAGCGTGGTGCTTGATGGTTTTTATAAAAATTATATAGACCTATTTTAATTATAAACATCCCATTTCCTATCCTTACACCATCTATTATTCAACCCTATTGTTTATGTGACCGAATTTTAAGAAGTAAAAATCACTCGCATAATATTTTACATTATGAGGTCTTGCTAATCTTACTATATTAACCGTTAACATTATGAGAAAGAGGTGAACTACATAACTTCCGAATAAATTGAATGAAGCATAAAACCCCTAAATCGAATAATTGAAGTCTAAAAAACAAATTATAATGTTCATTATTTAGGTTTGTAACACCATATGAAAACCTATAAAATAATTTTCACTCTACTAGATGATTCCTCCTTACTTCCTTAATAGAATTACCATTTATAAACAATACATAAAACATCCATTGAATGTTAAAAAAATATATCATGAATCCTTTATTTAAACATTTTTTAATCATGAATATCATGAAAATCAATAAGCCCTGTCAAAAAATTTATTTTTTTTAATATGTCAAATGTATAATTACATGATACATCCTCAACCACATTTCCAATTTCACATAGAAAATTGTTTATCATTATTCTGAGAATAATCAAAAACATATATTTAACATTAACTAAACACCAATGATTATTAATTGACAAAAACTATATTTCAATATGAGGTACCAAAAAATAATACAAAATTGTTTGAAAATGATGATTAATGTATTGTTTATGGGGGAAGAGTGGATCCTAACTGTGAAGAAAAACCTTTTATTGAAAAAATAATTAATTATAGGGATAAAATAAGACATAATATGGGTTTTCATATGAAAAAAAACATTATCAACAAGAGGATAAAAATTCATAGTTGAACATTAAACATTAAAAACTCAATAATAATAACCTCTAGAAATGTTTGATGTAAATTTAGATCAAGCATGAAATTGAAGAGCATACCGATATTATTAATATTTTAATAGATTTATTATGTAACAATTCAAAATTATTAATGAACTATAGTGTGATGTTATGATGATATGATTCAATTTGGATGGTTAGGGGAAACATATAAATCCAACATGGAATCAATATATTTGAGGGTATGCGAAACTATTGAAACAAATGAATCCCTATGTGTTAATGGATGAATCATGTTATTTGATTTTTTTTAGAATCATGGAATATATTTCCAATTTAGTATGAAAATTTTAAAAATAAAATTTAGATTCATAAAAAGTACAAAAAATGAAGGTAAAAAAACATGATAAAATTTGTTTTACATGGTTCACCACAATGTCAAAGTTCAAATAGCATAAAATTATCATTAATAAATTCTTGGATAATCCATTAATCCCCACTAGTTCAGTGGATGGAATTATTTATATATGGAAACTGCATTCTACTATAAAATAATTTATAATTTTATTCATGGATATGGGAACTATATCTACAGAGTCCCATCATTCAACTCCTCTTATACACGTTACATTAGATGAAACTGTCAATAGTTTAACAGCTTGAAGGCTATTTCCAAAATATCATGAATTTTGTTAATGTTTTACAACACAAATTCTTGAGTATAATTTTTTTGTGGTCCAAACCATCATTGAAATACATCATATATTTTTTAATGTCTTTTATTTACAACATCTATATATAATTATTACTTCTATATGTTATATCCAAATCCTTTTACTAAAGTCATATTTCAAGAGTATATGTCATGAAACTCCTTTAGATATCCATATTCATGTAACAATGTTTTCACTAATGAAATCTCTCATGTTTCATCACATATCATACATTACATAGGCGTGTTCACAAAATAATTCTCTTATGAAACATCAATTGTTCACATATTTCTTCTCTAAATTATTTTTTTCATGCCCAGTTTTTGATTGTTCTACATTGAAATGTGCCGAACTTGTTCAACAAGGAACATCACAACAGATAACTCATTACAAGGTAAAGACCAAAATGAAATCCACATATGTATTATGAGAAAATAACAATATAAGTACAAATATAGTATTATTTTAAAATAATGAATACATCAACATGTCAAAGAAGGAAAATATAATTTTATTATACAATTAAATTTTGTAATAAAAGATAAAACTTGTGTCTCTATGTGGCCATCCATCACCAATGTCACAACCCCACATAACGGAAACATCATCTTTGATAATATGTTGAAATATAGGATGCCCTTAATTATAATGATGTCCAAAAAAACTAGGTTTATAAACTTCTATACGAGAATCATGGGTGAGAGATCTAAAACCTAGTAGGATACAACAAATAATTCCATAAAATTTTTAATACCATAATTTTTTTTCTATAACATTATTGAAAATCAATTTTTATAAATCACAGTAAAATGAAAACCACTTAAAATTTTTCTCTAGATTCATTTTATTAATTACAAATCCCCAACAACCATGAATATGTTCAGTGCATGAATGATAGTAAAAAATATATATTTGAACAATGAATCTCCCCGTACATTAAATCAAGATGTGTACTATTTAAATTTTATTTTTAATTTTGATGATTCAAACTTGTTTAGTTTCTTTATACATATTTTTCTGTATTTATAATCAATTTAAATAAGTTATAGGATGAAACTAATATGTATATAATTATCCCAAACATGATATTTCATGGAAATAATATAAATTTAATATATATATGAAATTTATGGATTTAATTATTTCATCTATCTGATTCACATATAAAATATGGAATTATCCATGGAAATACCATATATTAAGCATTTGAGGAATTAAACTAGTAACAATACAATCGGGTAATAATCCAATTTTTTTGATCAGTAACCTATAAGAAAAAATTATTAGACACTTGATGAAAAACTATCTGTTGGAATAATTTGAATCCTACTGATATTGAGTCCAAGAATAGTATCTCAAAATCGAAAAACATTACTATAGTGGTACTATACATAATATGCTTTGTATATTTCTATACACGACCCAACCATAGTTCCAAATATTCTCTATTTGGAAAAACTGAATAATAAATGATGAATCTTTATAAATGATTTTCATTATAAATTATGACATCTCCCATGATAGAAAATACATTTTAGAATTATTTTCATCTTGAGACATCTTCTTAAATATAATTTCTACTTATTTTCTTTAAATAAAACTAATTTTATGAATAAGTTTTAATTTAATGATGAGACTATTCAATTAGTTAAATATGTGGAACTAGATAATTTCAAAATAAAATTGAGTTTATAATGATTTTTACTGATATATAGATACACTTATATCTGAAATGATTAACTATCAATAAATATGAAAATCACCAATGGACTGTTTAGCCTATAATGATGTAAAAATAAAACCCCTATAAAAATTCATGTAACCATCATTTTTAAATGAATTTAAAATGATCAAATGAATCCAAATATCCTTCTACAATATATATATGCCCAAAACTCCCCCTAACTACATATAAAATAACATATGTACAAAATCATTGTCAAAAATAAAAAAAGATTTTATTTAGTTCAAAAAATTAAAAAAATTATTTAAAATAAATATTTAATTTTCCATATTAATAAATTCATGATTTCATATGTTTTAAAATTATTTAAAATACTAATTATAACAGATAAAAAAATTTATTTAATTTTGATTATTTCTAGATTATATGCTAATGTCAATGTGTTATTGATGTGTATTAGGGAAGAACCCCTAATAAAATTGTTGTAATTGTTATTTCCAAAATAAAGACTTTTGTATGGATAAAATTTTTATAAACATACATAGATCATAGCTATCATGTGAGGGTACATTGATACCCTTATGAATCCTCTAAAACTAAGGAATCGTCCTTACACTGCTCAACCAACTAATATACAATGGTTATGCAATCCTTATGTAAGCATTATAAAAGCAATGACCCCATTACTATATATTAGAGTCACCATTATTAAACCATTTTAAAAAGTGTTTCTCTGATACGCATTAAGGTGACTTCCATTATGAATCCATTATTTTCAAGTTGTTACTTTTTCATTGTGGATGAAAATTCACTTTTCCCTTATTCTATTGGGGGTTTTCACTTATGAAACATTTGTAAATAAGAATTTACACTTATAAACATCCTGAAGGCAATTTTATGTATATGTAGATGGGATATATCATTAAATTGGTTGTAATCCAAATATAAGAGGAAAATTAAATGGATGATTATTTAATTCCCACATGAGGACTTATAAATATTACCAACATGTGATATAAAGAACATTTAAAAACTATAGATGTTACAAATAACCTCAAATACCTCCAAAAATCCAAAATCATTAATATCCATATAGTGTAACTAAATAAAATGTTCATGATGATAAAATCCCCCCAAAAATTATATCTTCCCCTATAATGTTATGAAGACTATAGACATGTAAACAGAGAATACCACTATTTCCTCGTCAATTATTAATTATCCCTCATATCATGTTTAACCCATAGGTATACCTATATTACATTGAATATATGATTGTTTACTGATTGTTAAATGATCTTGTAAATTCATAATATGAACTTGTTTTCCACACATAGTCCTATAAGGATAAAGGTAAAAAAAAATTGCATGTAAACTCTTCATATGGGATTAGATGATACCTCCTTATAGAGAAAAATTGAAACACATCATCAATCAATGTCACGGGTGATGTAAATTCAAACTGATCAGCCCCATTTGAAGATGTTGACTAATCTCAAAAAGGTATTAATAACCATAGTTCCAGTGTACCCTTCTTACCCAAACGATGATATCCCATGAGAGGATAATCAGTGAAAAATACCCAATCACCAACCAAAAACACAATAGTGAAATGAAGATGGTTTGTATTGGATTTATGATGAGTTAGAGAAGTCACTAACATCTTCTAGATCAATTTAACAATTTACAATCTCTTTTATTAAGTGATCATTCCATCCAAGGAGCACTCTACCAACCAGATTTAATATAATATATATTTATTTGACCACATAGAAAATGTTATAAAAAGATTAATATTAATTATATTCTGATAAATAATATTATATGAAAATAAAAAAATGGTTATTTTTCCCATAAACCACATAATCAATCATATATGACCGAAATATATCCGGAAGTATCGTAATGTTTGTTTTTGTTAACCAATCAATCTATGGGTGATACAAAATTATTCATTTCAACCGCATACCCATCAACTCTAGAAAACATTCCCAAAACTAGGATGTAAATTTTTTATCGCTATAAAAATCAAATGGGGAAATTCATAGTACCAAATTAAATAATTGATTTAAATGTTCTAATCTATTCCACCATATATGTCTCCATAATAGGAATTAAATTATATGATTTATTATGATGGAAAATAAATAAAAAATTAGTGTACCTACACCAATGAATATATGTTAAACAGTGACTAATTCCATATATATATATATATATCCTTCCATTTCAATAACGGAATTGGTTTTGATTTCAACTACCAAAAATATCTGTGTTGATCTGAAATTATTTTTTTCAAATTAATAATCATTACATCAAATATATAATTGATAACCCTATAAAATGAAAATAATATGAATATATCAGGAAAAAATACAAACTGGTAAAACTATGTAAAATTGGCCAAGAATACTGGGTCCCATATTTAATCTACTCTTACCTCAAAGATTTTTTCAATACCAATCATTCTTGAAAAACTATTTCATCAATGAGAGACCATGACTAATCACTCATGGTATTCCCAAAATTATGAATTTTACTTTAATATTATAAATTTTTGTCACATACCTATTATTTATGAACATGATCAACTCATAACAAGGAAACCATCAATGATGCTATGAATACATGTTTATTATAATCTTCCACAATCATACTCATATTAGAAAAAAACTCATCCTATATCATTATTCACCTAATTCAGTCAAGTCTTATTTTAGTAGAATCCTATTCAATGCATTGAATAAAAAATTATACATTCAAGGACGGTGATATATATTAAATTAATATGTATGATAATAATCAACTGATAATATATATCATATGTCTATAAACCTATTTGTAAAAATTTAATTCAAGAACCTATGATCAGATATTCAATAATATTTCCCCAAATATATAGTGACAAAAAAAATTTGAGAATGAATAACAACTACTATCTCAATGGTCATTGGTAGGATAATTATTTTTCTAGGCTTTAGTTAGAGACATCATTAGGGGACCAATATCACTCAATACATTAAGAATTACCCCAAACCCATGCTTGAGTCTCCCATAAAATAATTATCTCCAAAAAAAGTTCTAGAAAAAACGTAAAAAGTGATAATGTAAACATCATATTTTGTTTATTATAATATCTCTGAAAACTAAAAATATCTCACTCTGGTAAATGAAATAATAATCCCTTCCCTCCCTAGTCTAGACTCTCAATCACGAAGAATGACCTGTGATATACCACTAATAGAGCCAAATTCCACATGAAAATGATAAAAACAAATATAAGATATATATTTATTCATCCATTACATTGGAAGAATACATATGAAGATCTATGTAAAATTAACAAACAATTCCCTAAAAACATTTATGTCAGAAATAATCCATCGAATATTTTGACATTTAAAACCATGTTTATACTTGCTTCCCAAGGGTATGAAAATTTACAACATGAATGAATTAATCTCTTAGGTAAGACAATATAATCCAGAAACATTTATGTTACATAATAATTAGTTTCACTGGTATATTGTAAATCCATGTCCGTTGATGATGAAATGAACACCATACACCTAATGTAGTTGACTGTAAATTAGATTCCTATGATGTACACCCCAGTAAATATGGAATGAAGGTATCATCATTTCTTTAATATTTAACAATTTGATTGATCATATCACATATAATGATAATTAGTTAAATCACACTTTTATATTTAAGAACAAACATGAGGACCTTTGGTATGAGTTGAACCATCCGTATTAACCATGTTATATTTAATAAAATAACTCTTATAATGTACTCACTATCCACATTTATTATATTTCTTGTATTATTAATTAATATTATACTTAATATGTCCAAACCAACCATATTAATAGAATACTACCAGGTTTGGTTCTAAGGATGCCCCTAATGCAGCCTTCGGTGAAAAATAATAACCCATGACTTTTTTTTAAGAAATAGGACACATTCTTTCTCCCTAAAACATTAATTGAGGCTATAAAAAAACTCATCTTCAATGTTATGTGTTCCTTGTACATATCTACATCATCAAACACCTCTACACTAGATGATAGGTTTAACAGATTCTATATTGAGAAACTATTTTACATCAAAATAAAATCAATCCACTAAGCTTATTGGTAGCTATTACAAATAGTATTATAAGATTGTTGGAGAAACTCAGTGAAATGAGTGGCATACCCCTTATATAAACATTCCCCTTGGTCAATGGATAAAAATTCACGAGTCTTAAAAGCGCATAATGATTTAAGAAAAAATATTATTTGAAGATATTCTAATATTAATTTGTGGTAGGCTACACATGTAATAATGATTTTAATATTGAGTCTCATAATTTCCTACCTTCATTCATGAATTTCATTGGAAAAATATGTATGAGTCCAATAATTAATTTTAATATTCTGTGATCCTATAAATTCTATTAAGACACCATTTTTGTTTTGCGGGTAGCAGGTCAAAATTTGTTTGGATTATTTGTGGTATACTATGGGGAATTATCCACCATATTATCATACTTTTAACTCATAATTGAATAAGATATTTAATTAGATTGATAAATAAACCCACTGATTATTGATCCAAGGGAGGATTCATCAAAAAAATTCTTATTGATTCATCACCATGATTTTAAAAATTTCTTCTATAATGCTTTATTTATTATAAAAATTTGAAAATCTAATTAGCTTATGTGAGTAATTCCAAATCAATAGGAAAACATGAAAGATACAAACTAAATAATATTATCAACACAAAATTTAATGAAATATGGATTAAATAATCAAAGGGAAGAGATTACTATGAATGAATATGATAATATAAATAAACCCCATATCGTGTTCATTTAAATAAATTGTAAAACCATTCACATGGTTGATTAAATGCACAGACCACCCAATGTAACATATTATCAATCATGGAATTGAGAAGGATGAGACCCCTTCCACACATAATACCTCAATACTAATATTAATAAATTATGTCTACCTTAAAACTTGAACTAAACCCTGGCTGTTCCGTCACAGTTACAACTTGGTATTGGCTATGATATAATTGTTTACTGAACGTAGGTAAACATAGTACATCCCCTTAGAAGAATCATTCCAAGGCAGAGAACATCAAGATAACCACACATAATTCATGAGTAAATAATTCATGATAGATAAATATTCTTCATTATAGATATAAATAACCCAACCTAGTGAAATATACATAAAATATAAAAAATTAAATCCAAAAAAAAGATAAAATCAATATCTCAATGTTATTATCCTTTACTATCATCACAACCCACAATTAAGAGAATATCATCCATGAGAATCTAGGAAACTACATAAGACCCTTAACTTTACATAACTCTATATTAACAATTTCTAAAAATTCATAAAGGGAAAAAAGTTTTCTATGACAACTAAATCCCATAAAGATACTACCAAGAAATCTATACATGATCAAACACCATGGATTAATTCTCTCTAGATTATAAGATAATATAAGTTTCCTCAATATAATTCAATTTTTTAGAAAAATGAACTTCTGTTTCGTTCATATGACTGTATATCCACATACATTGAGAATATGAAAATGTCATGATCAATGTGAACAGGGTATAATTGAATTATTTAATGAAATACTATATGAAAAAATCCCATGCTTTGGGCGTGGTTCAATATTATAAATGAATTTAAACATTTATTTTCATGACTGTGAAAAATTTGTATTTCATATTTAGAATTAAATATTGATTTATATAACACTTACAAAAATATTAATGGGAAATGTTTCATGACCGAGATGCATCTACATAGGTTTGATGGGTTTGAGAGGAATTGGGATCCATATGATTGATTTTTAGAATGATAAGGGGAGGAATGTGTGTATCACATTGATATTACTAACCCTACAACAAAAGAATTTGGCCCTCTAAGGGAGACTAATGGTTTTTCAAATAGTGAATGGGAGGTGAAATGGATTTTTAAAATATTTAGTGGATTACATAGGTGAACCAAAGAAGATATGAATGATTTTTCATATAATGTGTCTATAAAAAGGATGGTGTGGGGTCCATATATTTTATTTCCTTATTGGATACACATGGTTTGAAAAAATGTGTTCCTCGTCATGTGAATACATGGTAAATTATGCATTATTGTCTTACATATTCAACAATGTTAAAATATCCATGAGACTAAACTATACTCCCAGTTAATTATGGGTGATATTATTTTCATCCACTCTCTTCTATAAGTTTAATTGCTCTTTATTCATCCCTCATACCCCACTATAGTAATCATTTAGTTCTCCTGGAAATTTTTTTACTTAGATTGGATGGATATCTCTTCTATGGAATATGATTCCACATGTTTTTCCTTTTTTATATAATAAAAATTCTATGATTCCCACTCCATATGTTAGGGGATTATATTACAATATTGCATTCTGCATACATGGGATTAAATAATCCAAATTTAATGGGTGTTTCATTATTTCTCTGATTACCATCATTTCATGTCAAAAGAAATGAAGAGAATGGATCAGTAAACATAGGATTTATGATATAAGTGTTCAATATTTGGTTCCATTAATGTTGGAATTTTTTTTAAAATCTGTCATTTTCCAGTCTAGAATTTAGCTATGTTTCTCATAAAATTTGATATTCCATAAATTAAATGTTTATACCACTACATTGATATTCATTCATACCATATTACATGGCATGATGTTAGTTAGATCAACTTGGGACAACCCATGGGGTGACTAGTATTATTTTACCATATCATCCATTTTATTTAATTCGATAAAATGCCTATATAGATAGGATGAGTTGAATACTATAATGGTTCTTGTTCAATGGATACAAATTAATTGTTTGAATTAAAATAGTTCATGTCAATATACATTTACCATGTTAAATTATCAATAATTCCCTTCTACATAGAGGAAATTGGATTAAATATGGGTTACTAATAATTAAATTCCATGGATCATGATCAAAATCCCCTTGATAGCAATAGAGGTCGATGAACCTAGTTGAACCACCCCCTTAAATTGTGTGATTTTAAATTCCTTATATTGTTATGATTTTCATATGTAACCAAACTCCCTAATAATGTTGTAGAATTATCACTAATGGTTGAATAACTAATTGGATTTGATTAATTGGTGTTCCGGGAATTTGTAGTTTAAATGCACCTTTCATTATTCCAACAATGCTTACAGGGACCTTTTTCTTTATATATATTGGAAATGTAAAATTAAGTGCATTGATTTCAACCTTAGTCACATAAAAATAAAATTATCCTAGTTTGATTTATGTGTAGTATATGGTCAAGATTTTATTTTTTATTTGGATATAATTTATAAACATGGAGATATTTAAAATTCCTCAGTATTTATTGAAAATCTATTACATATAATTTATTTATAATTTACATACATTATGTTCTTAACCATGAATTTATAATTTTTAAATAAGATAGTATAGAGATATTAATTATCAGTGGTCAGAATTAAATTCCTTACCATTAATTATATCATTAGACACAACATTCCATTTTATTCATAATTCATTTAAATAGCCATAAACAATGTTGCATATCATTTTAATTTTCTTACAAGTATCAGGCCTTACATTCTCTATTTCTAATTTTATAGGGTTAGACCTTACACTCCACATTCCATTGGATTGATACAGGGGATAATACCCTCTTTTAAAATGTGATTCCTTATATTCTTATCTTTTTACATATATACCTTTGATATATTCCATGGTAACATGTTCTATTTATGATAAATGTAAATGATCATATAAATTACAGCTTTGACTAATACTGGAAGAGTCGACTTGGTGACCCATGAGGAACCCAAGATGATCAGATTCAATTAATTTCCATCCTTAGTTATTTATACATTTATTTTATACAATTTATCATTAAAAAATTGGAATATGTGTTTGATTGCATTGGTTATACCCAACTATGTTTTAGAAATATCACCATTGGCCCTATGATTGGTACCCATATAGTTCTCTTGAATAAATGTGTGTATTTTGATTGAGAATTCTTGATATTATGTCATATAGATTACGAATTTACATAGTATTATAGGCCTTGATTGTTCATTTTATAAATTAATGAGTTAAATTACATACTAATTTATTCATTTATGTATCTAATATGTATATTATGGATTTTATTTTTTGAACAATACATCCTTGTATAAAGGGAATAGCATTTTCCTAAATGGAATTTTTTTTTGAACTAACCTTGTAATTAATGATTTTAATATTCTCGTATTTATATTAATCTGATTTTACACTACTACGGTCCACTCTGATTATAAGGGTATTGTATCCCAACTATTAAACTTTCCACCCTCCCGGCTAGTAATAATCAACTAGCTTATAGGGAGTCACACATGATGCCATGAGATCCTCCAGTGTGGGTTAAATCTGAGTAAACTTGTATTGGGAATTTACAAAGTGATATCAGATTTTTCTTCTTCCAGGCCATAAAATTTTTTAGAAGGTATATATGAGACTTTGGATGTGCCATCAAATGGTAAATCACTTAGGTACAGGTCTATTCAACCCATTCATTATGGAAATATCATGTTTCGTGGGATGTGACTACTATTTATATTGTTATTTATCAAGATAAATTATTACTCAAAAATAAGTTTTTGGATAATTATATCCTATATTATAATATATGAAATTTAAATATTATCATTCTATTAAATGTGATGATGTGTGTTCAGGGATATATATAGGAATGTAAGATTCACAAGTGACTAGCATTAATAGTTTTTACTTCATGAATGTGTGATTATGTGGTAGGGTTATCTATATATGATGTCTGAGTGATTATTAAGAATTATTATAAATATAATATTCTACATTATTATTTTATTGTGTCTATGCATCACCTGATTAGGTAATTATATATCATGATTAATTTTGTCCCATGTTGGTGTGTTTATTTCCATGTCTATTAATATTTTCTGCAAATGTGATAGCCTTCCACATTATAGTCAAGGTATAAGGATGGTTAAATAAAGAGTCTAAATCATATTAAATGGTGATTTCCCAAATTTATTATATGTTTATCCATATTAATATTTACTTTATGTGATCTAAAGAATATAGTGTTTTAAAATAAATTATCAATTAACTTTAATTAAATTTTTAAATATTGGAAAATTTTGTGTTTTTATAAACAAAAATAACAACATATGGATGTTAGTTAAATATTTTGTAAGTTGAAACTTGTAATGGATAGTACATTCATATATATGGAATGAGGAGAAGTATAACATAATACATATATAAATAAATAGTCATTTTTTAGAGTGGTTTAGCATCATATGAATTTGTGATAACATCGTGCCAGTTTTGATAAAATTATAATAAGGTGATCATCGATGGGTTTTTCTTAATTAGGCTAAAAATTAAAATTTATTAAGTCTATACTATATAAATATCAAATGCTTACGATATAATTGAACCTATGAATGGCATGATTAGACCTTCATATATAACCATTACTTATTTTCATTATTATCTTTTTACCACAAGGAGGTGTATTCATGATTAGCAGTGTTAGTTATATAAAGAGTTATAATCCACTTATACAGTGATGCGTATAAATGTATTATGGAATCATAATTGGGTAGTCCCCTGCAATTGAAAACAGTCCATTGGAATAATTAACTTCTTTATTATTGTGAGGTTCTTGTGAACTAAAATTCTAATTAAAACATGAAGGTTGTCTTCCAATATAGCATGTAATTCATAATTTATTTTACCGATAAATCATTGAGATATGTTGGATAATCAAATGAATGATGGTTAAAAATTAAATATGATATAATTTTATAAATGGATCATGTCATCAAATAAATCAAGTGATATGTATAATTTGTAAAAAATATTCCCTATAAATGGTACTTCTTATTCCATATATATAATCCTCTTAGATGATATAATAAATTTGAATCGATGTATATTTCTAAATCAAAAACCCTTAAGTTATTTTAATAGATGAAAATTTTATGTAAGGGACCTCTTTGTATATTTAAAAAGTTAACGTGAATGAGAATAAAAGGGTTTCCCCATTATTTTATTTGGATTTTATGTTGCGTTTGAAAAGAAATACAGGTGGCACATTATACTTTATATTTAGGAATGATTGTATATTTAAATGTTGATTCCTTGTGTTAATTTTTGGTACTAGCTAGTTGTGGTTGTCCCCGTGGAGATATTGAGTTATATAATTTTGAGCTGAGTTCCTAGGAATGTTAGGGAGAAAAATAGTTTGGGATGTAACTTACACTGGAAGGGGGTTAATCAAGGTTGATGACTTTTTAAATCAATTCTTACTTTTTATCCCTATAACTATTGACCTGTTAGGATCTTAATTCTGTTATTAACTTTTACATGTCGCATGAAATAAAAGAAAGCAGTAAAAATATGCACATGATATTTTTACAAGGTTCACCACTCAATAAGATAGACTATGTCCTTTCCATGCATGGTAATGACCATTCCAAGGATTCTCCACTGTAATTATACATGATGTTAAATTAGAGTGGCTAGGAAAACATCCTCTAGACAGTGTGAGTCCCTACACATTGAAGGGGGGTGAGAAACTATCCTCAACCCTGGAGTGGTGATAACCTAGTCCAACTTCGAGCCTCTAGCTGGTTCATTTTACTTACTATTGTAAAAGTCTTCTTCCTACATAATAAGGTAGGTTCTGCTCTTGGTATTATTTATTGATCTTCACTTGATTACATACAAAGAAGTTGTCAAGCAATTATTTCTTCCTTTTTTATCTTCTTCTCTACTGTAACACCAACTACATAAGACTTCTTCTTTCTTCTTCTTAGTGCATTAACAAACATCACTAAATATTCTTCTCTATTATTTTCCAAAATCACATATAACAATGTGATTATTTAGACAATGAGGTTCAGATCACATAACATCATCTGAATTAAACTGCCCAAAATATTTATAGGCTTATATTTGGAATTATCTGTTCTTCTTCTTCTTCAGTTCTTTCTATGAAGAATTCCTACAAGTTGCACACTATTCTTCTTCTTCTTCTTCAATGAAAAACCAGTACAACTGAAACCTGCTCCTCTTCACACATTCTCTTTCAGTGAAAAACCATCTACACTCTCCTCTTCTTCTTCTTATTCCGGCTAGAATCAAAACTTCTATTTGTGGTTGTTAAAATAATTTATTCTAGCTCAAATCATCATCAAAGTTGATCATAATCTAGTATAGACTTCTATAACAACTGACAGCATGCGCGCTAATCCTTACTTGTACTCCACCCTGCTTGTGTGGCTCCCTACTTGCACGCCAAAATTGTGCACGACGCAAAACGTGCATGACACTTCTTGGATAGATACAACACACTTTTTAACACAAATCCATACTTTTACGCCTCTAAAAACATGAATGTAACTTGTTATTTCACTCAACAATACTTACGCACCACTCAGCTTGCACAACTCCCTACTTGCGCTCCTTATAAATATTCCTTAACTTGTGCGCCACTTCAAATTGCGCATCGTCCACTCCACATTCTACTACATGTGCTATCAAAGCTCAAATTTTTTCTTATGTGTTGATCCTTGAAACAATGAGGTGGATATTCATCTATTTATAGGCATTTTGGTGACAAACGTGCTGCATACAGTTGCAAGTCATTCCTACTTGCACGCCACCCCATCACATGCACGTCAATCCATCTCTATCGCAACAGTTTCATTCCTTTGTCATATTTTGATATGATAATGTTGAAATATAACTTGTGTGCAACATACACATGTGCGCCAATTATACATGCATGCCACACGTGTGTACCCTTTATACATGCCCACCACTTTTTGACATGCACGCCAATATTTTTCATTCACGCCACTTTATTTATTCTCCAATTTATTTCATTTGTCATATTTTGATGGGATAATCTAGAAATATAACTTGTGCGCAACATAGAATTGCGTCTGACATATACTTACGTGCCACACTTGCACGCCACTTTTGACTTGTGTGCCACATTCATTCATTTTCCAAAAAACCTTCTTCACTCCCCCTATATGTTTTTAGGATTGCCTCACAAGATATCCAAAATTATGATATTTTTTAAATACAAATCATCAAAGCATCATTGGAGTTTTCTTTCAAGCAAACCAGTTTCCATGGATTCATGAAATAATGAAATATTGCTTGACCCGAAATTCCTCTTCTTATTCTAAGATTTTTGGAATAATAATTCCAAATAACTTCTCACATACTCACATCAAATCCACAATTCCTTTTTGGAGTGTTAATTCCAAATAAATCCAATCATTTCTCTTCAACCCATAGTGGAGGCTTGCGGCGGCTTCATACACCATCAATGTTTTAGACAATGTATCATCTTTGATAAAAGTATTTTGAACTTTACGAATAGTGAAACAGTCATCTGATTTCAAAGAAATGTGTAATTCATGACCAAAATAGAATGCCGAGCCCTTCCACAATCTCTTTTATTTTTCAACTATCATTATCTACTTCATAGATATCATATGATTCTTTTTTTCAAGTAAGATCTTACATGGTTATGATGAAATCGTGATGCATTGTATTATCTTCATCAAATCCAAATTCTTATTCAATCATCCTTTGATGGATGATACTTCAACATTCTTCATTGTTGTAAACAATGTGTTGAATTGGACACATGTTCTTTTAACATAGGATCAGTTCAACAATCAACTGAAATTATCTTCTTAGAGAATTTATCAATTATGTCATCCAATTCTATGATTCCATAAAAATTCTCTAGGAAACCTCACTTCAACCAACCTCCATTAACTTTTTAGTAATTATTCTTCTCATTATTCATTTAGACTAGTATTGAAAAATGTTGACAACAAATACAATCTTCTTACACAATGTGGTCTCAACAATCTCCCCATTTTTATTTTGTTGTCAATAACATAGTCTCCACAAATGAATGTCTCAATGTCAAAATAATAATCTTCTATCTCCCCTTTACATTTCAAACTTTCATTTCACTTTCTATCTCCCCTTGTTGATATGAACTACAATGTTCATGGAAGGGAGGTTATTATTACTTACTTAATCAGTGTGACATCAATCATTTCACACTAAGTCTACATGATAAAAGCTTGATGTATAAAGCAAGAGGGTTTGATTTAGACAAAAAAGCAATCCATTATCCACTCATCATGATACCATATGACATGAGATCTCCTAAACTTGACTTCAAGGGTTTTCAACATTCATTCCAGGATGAATATATTGAATGTGATAGGAAATAAATAATATTAAAATTCCTACACTCACTTCAACAAAAGGATCAAAAATATTTTAGTGTATTTGGTAGGATAAGTGGCCTTGGGGAACTTTCATTCATCATATGTCACTGACTGAACATTTCCAATGACATGCTCTTAAATGAATTTCCATAGTTAATGAATTTGATACCCATATATGATGCAACTGATTGAAATAATAACTCTAACATCTTCTTCATACGAATCCCTCTAAAGGGAACACTCCTCATCATCTTCAATAATGGTGATCTCTTATCATATTAATATTTGAATATCAATTGGTTAATCTTTCACAGATGAAAAATTCTTCAACTTTTCTATCATGAGTTGATACAATCACTGCTTCACATGTTCTCCCACGGAGAGCTTTCATCACCTTAAATTCCATGTACTACAATAACAAAAACAATAAAAAAATATTTATGGGAATAAAGTGGAACCTTTTTTCTTCTTCAATGAGAGGAGAAGGTTGGGATGATTTCTCAACCAATATGCTCCAATTTCTACACTCCTAACATTTGCACATATAATCATAAATTATGGATGTTTTTGTGTGGATGTCAATACATAATCCATTTGTTTGAGTGTGAATATTCTTTCTTCGTGACCTTTAAAAGAAATAAAATCCCCTGGTAAAATTTTCATCCTTTTGATAAATATTTCTTGGGCAGGAATAAATTCAATGAAAATTTTAACAGTGTGACTAGCCTTGTTTCACCTCAAACACAAAACTACCCGAACATAGGGGTTTCATTTTGTTTGCAACCACTTATTCAACTTTTCTTCATCAAGTGGAATATTCATATTACTTTTTCTACTAGCCATCTCCCTTACATCCACCGCTTTTCAAATTCTTTCCAAATCATTAGGCCAATTTACCAATATGTCTTCTGGAATTGTTGAAGCATGTTTGTAATTTCCACATGGATTCTTCATATTGGAATCCTTATTAGTGGTTATTTTGGATGCACCAGCCTTCACCTCATTGGACATTGAATACATGTGTTTCTCAACTTTTCTTCTTGGGATCTTCTTGGGAGAATTTGTTTTTAAAACATTGTTCTAATTTCTTCGCAAGGATGATTCATCATTCATACTCAACTGTTGTGATCTTCTTTTCTAATCATCTTTGGGTACCTGTTGAGGCAAACAAGCACCATTCATGTGACCACTCTTATTGCATACATCACAAATGTTATCTAACATTCCAAATCTGGTTACAGTATATAAATGCTTCTAGATCTGTGGATGTTTCTTCTCCTTCTCTTCCCTTCTCCACCTTGATATGGGATTTATCCGTGCTTTAACATTTAATGGGTTGTACCAAAAATCCAGTGCAAAATGCCACAATATATTACCGCACCAACATTGACCCAGAAACCTTTACGTCTATCCATATTCTTTATTAGGTTGCTAAATATTCTTCTTGGTATGTTGTGCTCTCTATGGGGCGCTAACTTCCACACTCATTCCCTTACCCACTCCATCCTTGGATGCAGGTCTCTTCTAACTTTTCCTCATTCATACTTGTTTGTAATTTTTATTCCAACCTTCACTATTTTTGGATGAAATTTTAGAAACATTCGTACAAGTATTTAATGCATGGTACCTTTACATTCTTTACTTCTTTTGATAGATCAATGTGTGAAGCCATGATCTTCGTTTCACATGTTGGAGGTATTTTGATAGAATAATCTTCCATTGAGCATTGAATACTATCAGAAAATGATTCCTTCTTTTGTGGAGGCTTAATATGTGTGTTCTCAAGATTTGTCAACTTGGCTTCTAATTCTAGACATCTCAAATTGATGATGTCTAACTGGTCATCAATCATAGTAATCTTTACATCAAATGACTTTTATAATCCTTATACTTCATCTATGTGCACATTTTCTTTGATTTTTAAAAAATAGCAATGTTCTTTGATGTTCTTGAAATTTTCGTCCAGTTAAAACTTTTTGACTTCATTGTTCTTTTTCAGGTTATCTTCAAGTGCATGGATATTCTATTCTATAGTCTTTTTGATTCCATATTTTTCATCAACATATTTGACCCACTTTTAAGAACTTACATAAAATCTCCTCTTTGTTTCTTCAATGGATCCAACCTGTCTGGAGAGCAATAAACATTAAAAAAATTTCATTTGTATGCCATTCTCCAAAACATCAGTTTCTTCTTCCAACTGAGTGATATTTTTCTGCATGCATTGAAATACTCCACAAACCAGGGATGTACGTTCATCTGGGATACCATGGAGTATCATTCATAATCTAGAAAGTGATATTACATGAGATGTTTTAGATTGATAATCACCACTTATGAAAGAATTTTCATCATGAGAATAATTTCTATATTTACTAACACAACCCTCTTGATCAGTTGAGGTAGGATGGTTATCCATATTTTTGGTGAAAACATGTGACACCATCTCAGTACATTATGTGTATGATGTGTCCTCTTTTTTATTATTTCTTGGAGATACAGATATTTCCTCTTCTTTAGAAAAGAGGTGCTTCTTCACCTTTCTCTTATTTTTATTTTTTTTCAATTCGTTATGGTTTTAGTAGATATATAATTATGCTCAGAGATAACTGGAACTTCATCAAAACTACAGTTCATTGATGACTCAAGAAAGATTCTCAATTCTTTAAAATTGAATATTGTTAATAAAGAGAATCCAACAGTGGTGAACCTGGCTCTGATACCCATTGAGAGGACCGGTTTGGGATATACATAACACTGAGAGGTGGGTGGTTAATCAGTGTTGAGGACTTTTTAAACCAATTCTAACATTTAATCCCTATACCTATTAACCTGTTAGGATCTTGATTATCTTATTATCTTTTACATTTTTAATGGAATAATATAATGAATTAAAAATATGCACACAATATTTTGACAAGGTTCTCCACTCAATAAGAGTATCTACGTACTTTCTATGCATGGGAATGACAAGTGCATGGATTCACCACTATAATGTAAGATGTTCATTCAATGTAGTGGCTAGAAAAACAATTCTCTAGCCAGTGTGAGTCCCTACACATTGGAGGGGGTGAGAAACAATCCTATTCCCTGGAATGCTGATAGCCTAGTCCAACCGGTTGCCTCTAGCAGGTTTTTTATACTGCCTATAATGACATTCTTCTTCCTTCTTGATATGGTAGGTTCTACTCTTGGTATTCTTTAGTGATCCTCACTTGATTACATGGATAACAGCATGCATGAAATTCATCCTTCATTCATTCTATTCTTCTCTAGTACAACTCAAATACACTAGACTTCTTCATTTTTCTTCTTATTGCAATAACCAACTACACTAAATCTTCTTCTGTCTTCTTTTCTAGAATCACATATACTATTGTGATTATTCAGACACTATGGATCGTCTCACATAGCATCATCTAAATTAAATATCAGTAAATAATTGTTGGAATCAGTTGGGAAAACTATGTTATTATTCTTATTATCTTCATCACATGAAGCAAACTCGTATATTACACAATATTATTCTTATTCTTCTTCAATGAAAATCCAGGTGCACAGAAACCTGCTATTCTTCACATGTTCTATTTCAGTGAAAAACCATATGCCCTAATATCTTATTCTTATTCTTTGTTCTATAATAACAAGTTCTCTTTGTGATTGTTAAAACAATGAAGTCTAACTCAACTTAGCATCATAAAAGTTGATCAAAAGATGGTATGAACTTCTATAACAACACACATCTTGCAGAAAAATCCTTACTTGCGTGCCACCCAGCTTGTGTGCCTCTCTACTTGCACGCCACAACTATCCACAACTCACAACATGCATTACACTTCACGATTAGACCCAACACACATTTTTAAAACAACTCCCTACTTGCGCACCTCTTACAACTTTATTTACACTTCTGCTTGTGTGCCATGCTACTGACACGCCACTCTGCTTGCATACCTCCAAACATGTGTGCCTTATAAATAACCCTCAACTTGTATGCCACTTCAGCTTGCACACCACATTCTACTACATGTGTGATCATAGAACAAATTTTTTATTAAGTGTGGAGCCTTTAAAAAATAAGGAGGCTAGGCATCTATTTATAGAAATTTAAGTGATTTGTGCACCACATACACTTGCGTGCCATTCCTACTTCCACGCCGCTCCATCTCTTGCACGTCGCTCAATCACTTTCATGTCATTCCATCACTAGCATGGTAGTTTCTTTCCTTTTTCATATTTTGAAAAGATGATGTTAAAATATGGATTGCGTACAACATACACTTGCACACCTCTTATATTTGAACTCCACACTTGCACTCCCCTTATACATGCATGCAAATTTTTGACATGGGCGCCAATATTTTACTTGCGCACCATATTATTTACTCACCACCTTACATCCTTTGTCATATTTTAATGGGATGATCTTGAAATATGAATTGCACAAAACATTCTTTTATTTTTTGAATGAACTTATTTACTCCCCCTATCCTTCATAATGCTTGAATCACATGTTCTCCAATCATACAAAATTTGTTAAATACAAATCAAAAAATCATCTTCATAGTTTTCTTTCATGAAAATTATCTTCTGTGATTTCTTGAAATAATGAAATATTGCATGACACGTAATTCCTCATCTTCTTCTAATCTTTTTGGAATATTAATTCCAAAGAACATCACACATACTCACTCCAATCCTCAATTCCTTTTATAATGTTAATTCCTATGAACTCCAGTCATATCTCCTCATCCAAAAGTGGAGGCTTGGGGATTCTTCAAACACCATAAATTTTTTGTAGACAATGTATAATCTTGGATACACGTATTTTGAACTATAATAATAGTGCAATAGTCATATGCTTTCAAGGAAATGTGTAATGCATGACAATCATAGAATACCAATCCCTTCCACACTCTCTCTTCTTCCTCAAGCATCATTTTTTACTTCATTTGAATCATATAATTCTTTTATTCCAGTAAGATCATGCATGGTTATCATGAAATCATAATGCATTGCATGATCTTGTTCATATCATCATTTTTATTCAATCATCCATGGATGAATGATACTTCACCTTTAATCATTGTTGTAAACAATGTTTCACCTTTGACACAAGAACTTTTAACTTAGGATCAGTTCAACAATTGTCTGAATTGATCTTATTATTGAATTACTCAAGTATGACATCCAATGCTATGATTCCATAAAAATTCGCCAAGAAACCTCACATAAGCCAATATCCGTTATCATTTAAGTAATTCTTCCTCTCCTTCATCATTTTTACATGTATTGACAGTTTTTGACAAAAAAAATAAAATCTTCATATACAAAGTTTTCCAAACAGTTATGTGTCATTTCATTATTGATTTAGTCGAATATGACTCTTATTGAACAAACAACACATGCGAGTTGGTGCTATATTGTTTACACAATTGAACCTCTAGGGGATATTACTTTATGTTGATTTCTCGTGGATGTCAACTCCCTATAATTTATACAAGTTTTGTGATCCTATAGTTTAACACCTACTTGTATTTATAAAATACATTTTTTAATATAATTTGTATTCTTTAGTTAAATATTTTTCAAGAAAGAATTATTCCAAACAAACCACGAGATGAAATCATTTTATAATTACCATTATAGCCTTTCCACTAGGTTAGCGAGAATAATATTAACTAACTTATGAAAATGCATTGTGATTTCATTGACTATCAATTAATTATAAAAAAATGAAAATAAATAAAACATATGTATTTTTGAATGAATTACATTTGGAAATGAAGTTAATGTGATGTATATGTGTTATATACTTAATAAAATATTATTTATATTCATCCAATGGATATTTTAGTCATAGGGTATGTATAATACCATTTATGGTGTATGAAAACCATTTTTTCAAATGTTTAATTTTACACCTATGAACGGGGAACTCAATTTAAATTATAATTTTGACCATTAATAATTTTTATAAGATAATATAAACATTTTATTTGATTTGTGATATAAAAATATACTTTGGATGAATTTATGATTTGTTTATGAAAACCTTCATGTTTGGATGAATATTCAAAATAAGCTAAATTATAATAGAAAATAGCATTTTTCATTGAAATAATTTTTATGGAAAAATTATATAATTAAATGGTTTAAAACTATAAATAGAATATATTTTTTTCATTTAATATATTTAATTCATTAGAATTAATTTATCATTAATATCATATGTAAAAACATTTCAATCCTTCGAATATTTTATCTTTTAAAACTCGTTTTCTCATTTCAAAAACATGAATAATTTTAAATTAATTAATTCAACTTCTGTATTTTGAATTTTTAAAAATGGATTCTGTATTTGAAATCATTATCTCAAAATTATTTTCATATAGTACATTTATTTTGGGGCATTATAAATATAGACTTCCGTAATTATATTTATTACCATCGTTAATGGTAAGTCAATTAATTAAAGTTAATCATTATATTATAAAATTACCTTAACAACTATAAAAATACTATTGGAAGAAAAAATTCGACCAATACCATCAATTTTTTGAAATTGAATAAATTTATGACCACATAACTAAGAAAATGAAATGAATTCAATAAAAACTAAGGATTGTGTCAAAATGGCACAATCTCATTTTATATAAGTATATTAAATTTAATATATTTATAAATTAGAGACAATATCAACTATATATAGTCAATGTAATTCTAAAATAATTACCTAAATCATAGAAATGTATTTATAATTTTTATAAATTAAATAATTACAATTAATGTTGAGACAATAGTGATATAGAAATTATTTTATTAATAGAAATATAAACAAAAATGGTTGTAGAAATAATAAAAATATAATATGAAGTAATTAATTATATCAATGAATTTACTAGTTTAATTTTACATGTTATTTTGTTTAATATATTTTTGTAATAATTTATATTCTATTTTGGTTTTTTATGTCAAATAAATGATTGGTTTCAAAATTGAAACAATTTATATTTTGTAAAAAAACATTCTATTAAATTATTTAAAAATTATAATAATATTTAAAAGCAAAAAATTTATAATTATAATATCAAGAATTTTATAAAATATCCTTATATTATCAATAAACACTGTATAAGTAATTATTTATAACCATTAAATATTTAGAATATTATTACCACTATTAAAATTAAATCAAATAAAAATTTGTCAATTAAAAATATGTGGTCTAAATTGACAAAATAACCTGTCCAAAATTTATCGGTTGATTGGATTACTACCCTATCTTATATCGTCTTCTAAATTGGTAAATTTTAGTGGTTTTTGGGATTGTTTTGATTTTATAATAAATTAATATTTTTGGAGTTTCCAAAAGTGACCTAACCTCAATTGTGAATAGGCAGCACCTCCCCTACATCATCACTATATTTTATAGCTTTTTAATAGGCCAACCCCTTCCATTTTTCCTCATCAGCTATAATAGTTTCATTTTGTTTTTTATGGTCATCTTCAAAGTCCATATCTAGTGCTCTAGGAAGTGATTTAGAGGAATCACGTCAAGGAAGAGGTTATCTCATCTACTTATTCTTACATGTTTCTTCATCTACTTCCTCTTAATAAATTATTTCATTATAATGTGATAAATTAACTATGAATAATAAACATATATGTTATTATTAATATGAAACTACAATATTTCACCCTCAACACATCCTACGAAAAATGAAATCAGTGTTCCTACGTACGATTGACATATCATCTCCATGCCGTCGTGTAATTGGGTTTTCACCTACCAACTTACATGTATTGGTATAATGATGGAAATGACTACTATCTATGATTATTATAACATGATTATAATTATGAAATATTGTAAACAATCCACTTCAATACAATACAATAGCATTGGGAATGATATCATCGCTCGTGTGTACGTTCGACATACTGTCACCACGATGTGATGCGATTAATTCTACACGATCTTCAATAAAACATTATTATATAAATTAATTGAATGAATAAATATGATATAAATTTTAATTATATAATTCCTTAAATGATTTAACAATATCTCATAAATCGGAATAAGAACTTATCTAACAAATCATGCATAAGAACATAAAGCAGTTTATAAAAGAATAATGAGTCACAATGAAATGTTACTAACATACAGATGATAATATGGACATAAATATTATCCTAAAAATGATTATGATTATAGAATTATTAAATAACATTATTTAAATTGTTATACATGAGTTTTAGATGCAATAGAATGATATCATAAATAAGGTATGGTATGACATTTCAAAATCTCTGATAAATCCAAGATTATTTATTTGATGTATTTAATGCATAATATTTATCATCGACATCCATGTTTCCTAAATAGTTATTTCAAAATATTATTTATATATTTAAATAAATTTTTATGTCAATTTTACACATTGTAAAATTTTAACAAAATGGTATGGATGAAATCATTTGTCGTTTGCGGTGCGATGTACTTTTTGAATTTTCTGATAAAATTATTAGAAGAATTTTTTTTAATTTTATAGACTGGACATATTTTTATTTTTTGATAATTAATAATTTAAATGAATATTTCGGTAATATATTACATTTTTATCTTCACACAAAATTATTTATATAATATTTTGTGGCATTTTGAGAATGGAAGGAATTTTTTAAAACTAATAGATATTTTCCTCAAGAATATATTTCAATTGATTTGTCAATTTTATTTTACATCATAGATGAAAAAACTATAAATTGGTTAATATTTCTATCTCTATTATTAATATAATTTTTTTATTAAGGAATTATATTTTGAGAAACCACTTGTTAAATATCAATTATGATGAAATTTTATTTAAGAAATGAATTTTTTATATCATTTATGAGGTATGAAGTTTTTGAAACCTATTTTTTCATAGGTTATGTTATGGTGAATGTTTTTCTGTGTGTTAAATGTATGGATGTTTTCATAATGAGATGGGTGGGACCTATATCTCCCTTTAATGCACTGGTTAAATATTTATAACTATTGAAATATTCATGACTGGATTGGAAAGAAAATATAGTTCAATAATACAGGGCTGGAACGAGGAGTGAATTCAGTTCAGTAATACAATTTTTATTCTATGATGGTCTAGGCATTGAGACTTGAAAAATATGAAATGATTTTCTATTCATTGGTGTCGATGATAAGAAATTTTATTTCTTATGTTTTGATTATTGGTTATATGTTTCATTTTTTTGATTTATCCCATGAAATTATATTTTATTATATTATATGTTGGGTAAGATTTAAAAATGTTATGTTCTTATGATTTTGATATGATTTTTATTTCCCTTGTTTACTTTTACTGATCATGCGAGCTCACTTATTATTATGATTCTATTCCAATGGTCATGAAGAAGGGTATACAGTAATATATTTCAATAAAGAGTCAAGTTTTAAATAAAAATTTTGTAAACAAAGTATATGTTTTATGAACTAGATTTTTAGGTTTATAATAACACTAAACCTATTTGGTCCTGAAATGAATTTTGTTATTTTATGTATAAAAATTTCTCCAATGTTGAAATTATATCAACATGTAAATTATGCATTGTTCTAGTTTGTATCTGTGAAATAATATATTTAGCCTTTGGAAACTATGATGAGAAATACTAATAAAATCCTTATGGATATGTCTATGTATAGGATACAATCTTAGTGATTTAGATGTCCATGAATAACCTATGATCAAACCTAAAGTGTCCTATATTGAAATGTTATTCTTGATTATGTGGTTTTACTTTTATGACTAGTGTTAATCACACTATGGTTCTTGGTTTTTGTTAATGGTTGGAACATGAAATAACAGCATCAATACTGAATGCAATGGGAAATACAATTATTTTGCCCTAGACCAACCAAATGATATAGGAACTGGAATGAAAAATATTATAGCCATGCTCAAAACACATTCTCAATATTTTAATCTGTCCAAATATCCAAACAAGAAATTAAGAGGGAAACATTCAATTAAATCCTTAATGAGTTTGTTTCCAATGTCATTCAGCGAGTCTTTTAGTCAATTAATTGCATAACTATGGATTAATAATGCTGAAAATCTATTTTAAGTTATTAAATGTCATCATGATCAATTCATCTTAGTAGCATATCATTTGTAAGGTGATGTTGATCAATGGGGGAATCTTATCAAAAATATAAGGCAAAGAGATGAAATTTATTGCATGGAATGGTTTGAGTTCCAGATCATGTTTTTCAATAACTATATTCCTTTAATTCATTGAAAAAAATGGAGAAACTGATCCTCAAACATAAGCAAAAGGATCATGAATCAGTTGGTACCAATGAAAAATATCTCATGACTAGCAAGGTATGCTTACGGAATTATTATCCAACCTAAGAGTACAATTGATAGATTCTTTAGTGGATTAATACCATGAATCTAATGGAAAATATCAACAAAGGACCTCAATAACTAAATATAAATTGTTCTATGTGCTATCTGGGTTTTTATGGAGATTGGAGTAACCCATGCGTCATTTTTGTTTGATACAATGAGAAAAATGAAATTCAAAGGAAAATATAAAGACCATATTGAAAAGATGATGAGTTTTCCAATATCATCAATGTATGGAATGAAACATTTAGGGAATTTTGTGAAAGGGGATAGTAAAAAATTTTAGGTTTGGAAAATAAGGTCATCATTTAGTTGAATTCTGATGTAATAGAAAAAATATAATATAACTATGCAAACAAAGAAAAGGATACACATAATGCACCTCCGAAACATCAATGTTTCACGTGTAGGGAAATGGGGAATTATTCTAATCAAGTCCCTAATACTAGGGTTATTGATGATGACCGATGTCAACATTATCTTAAGGCCACTGAAAAAGGAATATCATGGGAAATCCCTATTGATGGTATAGGGTACGATAAGTAAGTGTTGAAAGGTAAACATACTATCAAATCTAAAGATGAAAATGATTTATTTTGTTCTAGATCCACCCAATCATTTGATTCTGATGAATTTAATAAGGGTATCTCTATAGTACCACAATAATTAGATGTTGAGATAGTTGTGAAAACTATAAATTGCACAACAATCACATCAAAAGTTTATAATTATTCTCCAATTGATGTTTGTTGGAATGTGCTTCTTGAAAATAATTTGATCCTTACTATAATGGAATTTGATGCGATTTTTGACACGGATTGGCTCTCTCTATATGGATATAATATCAACTTACAAGGAATAATAGTCACATTACAAATTCCAGATCAATCTATGACCATCTATTAATTCAAGGATGAATATAACCTTCTAGTATAAATTTATTCCATCTTATGGGTCTTGATTCTTATAAATAAAGGTTATTTATCTCAAATGGTAAGGGATAATATCATGATTAAGAATACTCCCATTTTACATGAGTTTTATTATGTCTTTACTCATGAATTTCTAAGTCAACACCAAATTGTAAAGTTGAGTTTTCAATTGAACTCATATTTTTTGATATGCCTATTCCAAAGTCACCTTATAGAATAACCCCAATCTACATGTAGGAATTGAAAAAACTAATCCATGAGAATCTTGATAAGTGATTCATAATCCTTAGTGCATCTCCATGGGGATAACCTGCTCTATTTTTTAGAAAGGAAGGTGGATCAATGAGACTCTTCATTGATTATCGAGAACATAGCATGATCACTATGAAGAAAAAATATCATTTTACCCACATTAAGGAGTTATTTGACCAAATACCTGGAGTTCAAAACTTTTCCATCATTGATCTTCATTCAGGATATCAATAATTAAGTTTCAAAAAGTAGGATATAGTAAAGACGACATTCCATACTAGGAATGGAGACTATAAATTTATATTTATTCCTTTTGGTCTTAGTAATGCACCTGCAATCCTATTGTATCTACTGATTATAGACATTAGATATTATATTCATCAATTTTTTTAGTCTTTATTGATTATATTCTTGTATATTCAAAGATTTAGTAAAGACATTAATATTACATGATAATTATGTTGATGAAACTGAGAAAGTAGATTCCTTGTGAAAAATATTCATCATGTGAATTTAGGCTTCAAGAAGTATCAATTTTTTTCCATAAAATATCATGAGAGAGGATATCTGTTGTTCTAGTAAAAATATATGTTATTGAATGATAGTCGAGACCAACAATGGTAACTGAGATCTGTATATTTCATGGTTTGGATGGATATTATCGATATTTTGTGAATGATTCTTCATGTTTATCTAATCCACTCACCAATTTGACTGAAAAATGAGTTATGTTCGTTTCTAGGGAGGAATTTGAAGGGATTATTGAAAATCTAACGAGAATGTTAGCCAGTGTACATATGCTCACATGACCTTATAGTGAAGAAAGGTTTGTGATCTAAAGTCATGCATCCAAAAAAGGGAATATGATGTGGTCTCATGATTAAATATAAGGTGAGAGATTATTAGTCATGATAGTTAAAAATAAATGAGAAAAATTACCCAACTCATGATTTTGTCTTAGCTTTGGTAATATTTTCATTAAAGATATGTTGAAATATCTTTATATTTAATTTTTTATATTTATACTAAACATCACAGTTTAATGTATATTTTTCACAAAAAAAATCTGAATATGTGACAAATAATATGGTTGTAGTTGATAAATGTTTACGACTACTCAGTACATTAACACCATGGGAAAGTGAACGAGGTTGTAGATGCTTTGAGTTGAAAAAGTATTTACTAGCGTATCCATGATGAAGATCCCAAAAGATACAATATTTATGGATTTTAAAAGGATTGATGTGGAAATTTAATTGGATGTGGAGAAATATTATCTTTATCAAATGAATTTTCAACCATATAAACATGTGAATATTAAGGAGGCATAGAATAAAGAGGTAGATTTACATAGTTAGGTGTGAAATTTTCCTAAATTCAATATTGATTCTGATGAAACAATAAGGATCAGGAACCGGGTTTGTATTCCACCCACACAAGAAATAAAGATGGAGCTATTGGATGAGGCTTTTAGTTCTTCATTTTATATTCACCTTTAAAGTACAAAAATTTAAAGGGACATGAAAGAGTACTTTAGGTGGGATGGAATGAAAAGAGATGTCGCCAAATATGTCTGTCGATGCTTGGTTTGATAGCAAGTTGTGATTGAGATATATAAGACAAATGGAAAGTTACAACCATTACACATACCATAATGGAAGTTGGAAAACATCAATATGGACTTTGTCATCAGACATCTCAAAACATCCAACCCAATAATTCCATCTCGGTTATATTTGAACACATTTTTTTTCTGACACACCTCATTTCTATAATAGATGATTTCTATATTGATCATATTGCATGGATATATGTAATAAATGGGGTAATATTGAATTGAGTACCACATTCCAATACATTAAATCGAGATATAAGGTTTACCAAAACCTTTTGAAAAATACTTCAGCATTATCTGGATATAGTGTTCTGTTTTCTCACTACTTGTCATCCTCAGATAGGCAGTCATTCTGAGAGGTAATTTCAAATTCCGGAAGACTTTCGTGAAGCATACACTAAGTATTTCAAAGTTAGTTGGGACCAACAGTGACAATTGAGGGAATTTTCTTACAATAATATATTTCAATGTGGTATTCAGATGGATCCTTATGAATCCTTCTATGGGAAGAAGTTTTGAAATACAAATTTTTGGGATTATGTTTGGGAAGGAATTTTATTATGACATAATCTTGTTGATGAAATGGATGAAAATTTCAATTATATTTAACAAAACATAAGAGTATCTCAGAGTATACTAAAATGATATGATGACAACTTACGAAAAGACCAAGATATTGAAGTGGGTGATAAGGTGTAGTTAAAAATATCTCCCTTGAAAAGAGTCGTGATATTTGGAAATAAGGGCATGTTGATCCCAAGGTATATTGGTCCTTTTGGATTTTTTCATCATGTTGGAATGGTTTCTTTTCAATTGGAACTTCCACAGAATCTCTCTCAAGTTCATGATGTGTTCCTTGTATCTCTCTTGAGAATGTACATACCTGATCCTTCTCAGAAACTAAGCTCAAAATTCATACCGCTGGATCATGAACTTTCTTATGAAGATTAACCGATAGAGATTCTGGATCATATCAGAAATGATCTATGAAAGATGACCTATCATTTTTTTATGGTTTAATGTGGAATAAAAAATTTAAAAAAGATACATATGAACTCGAGGATATTATAATTGAGAGGAATCCTCAACTATTTGTTTCCAAGTGATGAATTTCATTGGCGAAATTCAATTTATGGGGTGTAGAATTTAATACAATGATGTTCTTATATAACTTTATTTTAATTAATTTTTATTGCTCAGTATCTATCTATACAAGAAATCATGAGTTTAAAAGAACCACTAGATTCCCTTATTGTATAATTATTGTGTTAACCTAAAGGTTATGTTAGTAGTAATAATTATTACAAACTTACGAAAATGCATTTCTAATTCATTGGCTATAAATTCGTTATAAAAAAAATGAATGAATTAAATATTTGTATTTTTGAGTGGAATAATTTTTTTAATGAAATGAAGGTGATATATATGTGCTATATACTTAATTAAATATTTTATATATTCATACAATGGATATTTTAGTCACATGGCCTGAATAAAACCAATTTTGATGTATAAAGACTTATTTTTTTATAAGTTTAATTAAAAACCATTTAATAGAGAAGCACATTTAAATTAATGTTTTGAAACATTATTATTTATTATTTGAAAAAAATGGAATTTTATTTGACGTGGGATATATATATTAACATGGGAAGAATTTCGGATATTTTTATGACAACATTAATGCTTCGAGGAACAATAAAAATATGCTAAATTTTATTTGAAAATTACTTTTTTCATTGGAATAATTTATATAGAGAAATTTTCTTACATAATGGTTACAAAGTATAAATAGAATATATTTTTACCATTTAATATTATTAGGTCATTGGAATTTATTTTACATTAAATTTATATATAAAAACATTTTAATGTTTTGAATATTTAATCTTTTAAAACAAAATTTCTCATTTCAAAAACTAGATTCATTTTAAATTAATTTCAAAAACTTCTATGTTTTGAATTTTTTAATATGGATTTTGTGTTTGTAGTCATTAGGTCCAAATTATTTTAATATGCTACCTTTATTTTTGGGATTTATGAATAGAGACTTTAGTAATTATTTTTATTGACTTTGTTTAAGGTAAATCAGGTAATTAAAGGTAAACAATATATTATAAAATTACATTAACAACTGTAAAACTCCTACTAGATGACTAAATTTGACCAATATCATATGGTTTTAGATATTTAATCACTTGATGACCACATACCTTGGAAAATGACATGAATGAAATAAAAACGAATGATTGTGACAAAATGTCACACCCTCATTTAATATAAGTATATAAATTTTAATATATAGATAATTTGGAGATAATATGAATTATATATAGTCTCTATAAAGATAAAATAATTTTCTAAATAATTGAAATTAATTTATAATTTTTATATTTTAAATAATAACCATTAATGTTGACAAAATAATGATGTAGATGTTATTTTAAAAATAGAAATATCAAAAAAAAAGTTAACAAAAATATTAAAATAAATATAATATTAACTAATTAAATAGGAAAAAGATTTTTCCAGTTGAATACATTATTTAAGGAGTTTATTAAATATTTTTGTTCAAATTTATATTCTATTTGGATTTTTTATTTCAAATAAATGACTATTTTCAAAATTGAAACTATTGATTTTTTATAAAAATTACAATCTATAAAATTATGTTAAAATTATGAAAATATTAAAAAATTAAAAAATTATTATTATAATATTTAAAAATTCAATATATATAAATTTATTTTCAAATTAAATAGTAGAATTAAATATTTATAACCATTAAATATTTAGAATGTTACTACCACAATTAAAATTAAATAAAATAACTACGTGTGAATTAAAAATATATGGTTTATATTGATAAAATAACTTTTCGAAAATATATTTTTTAATGATATTACGTCCCTATATCATATCATCTTCAAAATTGGGAAATTTTTTATTTTTTTGGGAATTGTTTTATTATATAATATATTATACTTTATGGTGTTTCCAAAAGTGCCCCTCACCTAAATTTTAAAAGGGAACATCCTCCATCACCTCTTCAGTAAATTTTTTGACTCTTGGTTTGAAATCCCCTACCCTTTAACAATATAAACTTCAATAGTTTGATTATGTATGTTCTTTTCATCCTCAAATACCTTCTCTAGTGCACTACATAGAGATTTAGAGGAATCATGTTAAGGAATAGGTAATCTCTTCTACTAATTCATTCAAACTTATTTCCTCATTTTATTCCACTAAATTAGTTCATTCGTTATAATTTAATTACTTAAGTAATACTAATATACTAATATTATATTATAAATACAAAACTACAATATTTTTCCTTTTACCCATGCAACAAAAAATGAAATCCATACCCCTACGTACGTACGGCTTATCATCTCCATGCTGTCGTGTAATCTATTTTGCGACACCACCTAATATGGATGGGTATAATGATGGAAATAATTACTATATATTATTATTATAACATTTTCATAATTATGATATTTCATACATCATCCACTTCAGTATCATTCAATAATTTTGGGAATGATATCATTGCCCGTGCATACGTACGACCTACCGTCTCCACGATACGATGTGATGCATTCAACATGATCATCAATAAACCATAATACCTGAATTGAATGAATAAAAATTCTATATATTATTATAATATAATTCATTAAATAAAATAAATATATCCTAAAATGTGTAATAAGAACATATCTATCAAAACATGCATAAGAACATAAAACAGTTTATACCCGAATAATGAGTAACAATGAATTGTTAATAAAAAGAGGATGAAATTATTGACATAAATTTTATCATTAGAATTACTATTATCTAGTATAATTAAATAATATAATTTAAATCATTTTACAATTGTTTTTTATACATGAAAAATGATATCATACATAAGGTTAGGTATAACATTTCAATTTTGAATTTTATCCGAGATTGTTTATTTGTAAGTACTTACTTGGGTATATTTATCATCCACGTCCATGTTTCCTAAATATGTATTTAAAAATATTATTTATATATTTCAAAAAAATTCAATGTCAATTTTACCCAGTAGAAGATTTTAACGAACTAGTATGGATGGAATATTTTGACGTTTGCAGTTTGAGGTACTTTATGACAATTCTGACAAAAGTACATGAAAAATGTTTTTCTTACATGTAAGGAATGAAAATATTTTATAGCCTCATAATTAAATATTTCCATGAATATTACCCTAAAATATTACATGTTTATCATAACATATAATTATTTCTCCAAAACATTGTTCCATTTTTAGGAAGGATTTTTTTTTAAAAAATGAACGTATATTTTCCATTGGAATTAATTTCAAATTTTCTCTCAAAATAAATTTCCATCCATGTTGACCCTCTATAAATATGTTTTTATTTTTATCCCTATCATTAGAATTATTTTATTTTGTTATTATGGAATGTTATTTAGGAAATCAATTTTTTATATCAGTTATGATTGAATTTTATTTAGGAATTCCATTTTATATCAATTGTGATTGAATGATGTTTAAGAAACCCATTTTATCATTGGTTATGTAACAGTGAATGGTGGTTTTCTGTAACACATAATAATGGTTCCATTATGTGATGGGTGGGACCTATATATCCCTCCAAATCATTTGGTAATGATTTATATCTCAGAAAATATTCATGAATGGATTGGTAAATAAATCATGTTCAGTAATACGATGGTGAAACAAGGAGTGAACTCTATTTAGTAAAAGAATTTGTATACTATTATGGTCATGGAATTGATACTTGACCATTATGAAATTATTTTCTATACTTATGTGTGTATTCTAAGAAATTTCAGTTCTTTTATTATGAATATTGAGATTTCGTTTCACTTTTATGATTTAACCCATGACATGATATTCTAATATTTTATATGCATGATAATGTTTAAAATACTTATGTTCTTATGATTATGATAATATTTATATTTTCCTTGTTTAGCCTTACTGATCATTTTATCTCATCCATTAATATGATTCTTTTCACTAGGTCATGAAGAAGGGTATTAAGAATTATAGGTCAAAAATGTGTCTAGATTGGAAGAAATAAGTGAAAGATAATGTAGATGTTTTATGAACAGATGTTTATATTTCCCAATATAAAATGACACTAAACCTAATTGGACCGGGTGTAGTTTTTGTTATATTATGTAATAAATATTCTTCAATGTTGAAATAATATCAACATGTAAATTATGATCTATTATAGTTTGTATCAGAGAAATGGTATAGTTAACCTTTGGAAACATTGATAAGAAAGCCTAATAACAACTCTGTGGACATGTCTATATATAGGATAAAATCCAAGTTTTTTATAAATTTCCATGAATAAAATATGATAATACCTAATGTATCCTATATTGAAATTTTATTTTTGATTATTTCGTTTTCCTATTATGATTCTTGTTGCTCAGACTATGTTTCTTGGATTTAGTCAATAGATGGAACCAGAAGGAAATGCATTAATACTGAATATGATGGGAAATTCTATTATTTTCCCCCTTAGCAAAAAAATTATATGGTAACTAGAATGAAAAATCATGTAGCCCTTCTCAAAACACTTTCTCAAGTTATGAATCATTCCAGACATCCACACAAGAAAACGAGGGAGAAACATTCTATTGAATAATTCCTGAGGTTGTGTCCACCATCATTTGGTGGGTCGTCTAGTACATTAGTGGAAGAACAGTGGATAAGTACCACTAAAAAGATTATATATGTTCTAAATTTTTTACAACATGATAAAAACAACTTAGGAGTCTATCATTTGGAAGGGGAAGTTGATAAATGGTGGGATCTTATCAAGAATATGAGTCAAAGAGATGAAATTGGGTCCATGAAATAGGATGAGTCCTCCATCATATTTTTCAATAAGACAATTCTTCATATTCTTCCTAGAAACATGTAGAATTAGTTCCTCAAAATAGGAAAAAGGATTCTGAATATGTTCAAACCAATAAAACAAATTTAACATGATAAGAAAGGAACACTTTTACAATTTTTACCCAATATGAGAGTAAAATTGATTGATTCTTTAGTGGATTCTAACCAATTATTTGAATTGAATTATCCAAAAGGGATATAAATAGCTATGTAGAAATTTTCCGATGTTCTTCCATGTGTTAGATGGAGCTTACAGTAACCCATCATTCATATGGGTTTGATACGGGGAGAAAAATGGGATTCAATAAAAATTATAAAGACCACACTGAAAAAAGAAGCGTTTTCCCATATGATCAACATGTGGAAGAAATCATTGAGGTAATTTTCTTAATGGGCTACTAAATGTTTTAGGTTTGTCAAATATGGTCATCTGGTAGTTGAATGCTGGTGTAATGGGAAAAAGATGTCTAATTATTAAAATAATGAAAAGGCTGCACTAAATGATCCTTCTAAACTTTAATGTTTAATATGAAAGGAAATGGGGAATTATTACAATCAATTCCCTAATCCTATGGTTATTTATAATGATCTATTAAAACAATATATTAAGGAAAAAGATAAAGGAATTTTACATGCAATCCCTATCAATGACATGGACCACGATATTGAATTAGTGAAAGGTAAAAATATTATAAAATCTAAAGAAGAAAATGTTTTATTTGATTCTATATCCACCTACAATTTTATTTCTAAGTAATTTTCAATGTTTATTGTTGTAGTACCTCAATAATTATATATTGAGATTTTTGTGACATGTCCCAAAGGAATATAATCGTCATCATTAGTTTATAATTCTTCTTTGATGGATGATTGTGGGAATGTGCTTCCTGCAAATCTTGTGACCCTTCCTATAATTGAATTTGATGGGATTAATAGAATGGTTTGGCTATCTCTGTACGTAGATCATATAAATTTCCTTGTAAGGGAAGTCAAATTTCATATTCTAGATCAATCTATGATCATCTATTGATTCAAGGATGAATATAACATTCAAGTATAAATTTATTCCATCATATGGGCCTTGATTCCTATAAATGAAGGTTATTAACCTCAAATGGTTGGGGAGAGTATTATGCCTAAGAATATATCCTTTGTACATGATTTTGATAATGTCTTTCTATATGAATTTCTGGGTACATCACCAAATTTTGAAGTTATGTTTTCAATAGAAATCATACTGTGTGTTATGCCTATTTCAAAGACACCATATAAAATAGCCCTAATTGAATTGATGGAATTGAAAAAAAACACCAATAGAATCTTGATTAGTGATTAATATTCCCTACTGCATCACCATGGGGAGAACATGTGCTATTTGTTAAGAAGGATAGTGGATCAATACGACTCTTCATTGATTCTCAAGAACATAACAAGATCACTACCATGATAAAATAACTTCCTCCCCACATTGATTACCTATTAGACTAAATACATTGAGATGAATACTTTTTAAAAATTGAACATCATTTTGGATATCATCAACTATGTGTAAAAAGGAGGATATACCAAAGATGATATTCTATACTAGGTAAGGACATTGTAAATTTATAATTATTCCTTTTTGTCTTACTAATTCCCCTGTTATCTTCATAGATCTAATGATTATATAAATTAGAAAATATCTTAATCAGTTAGTGGTAGTATATATAGATGATATTCTTGTATATGAAAATATAAATGAATGACATTAATATCACATGATAATTATTATGAGTACCGTAAGAAAGGACATTCTTTATTCTAAATTTTCCATCTATGTGTTTTGGCATCAATAAGTTTCATTTTTGGGTCCTAAAATCTCATGAGATGGGATATCTGTTAATCTTGTATAAATAGTGGTTATTTAAAGATGGTCGAGACCAAAATGGTAACTAAGATCCAATGTTTTCATGGGTTGTATGGATATTATCAACATTCTGTGAATGATTTACCACGTTTGTATAATACAATCCCCATGATGAATAATAAAGGGGTTTTGTTCATTTTAATGGAGTAATGTGAAGTGATTTTCTAAGGGCTGAAAAAAATTATAGCTTGTGCACCTATGCTCACACAATTTGGTAGTGGAGAAAGGATTCTGATCTAGTGTGACTCATCAAAGAAGGGATGTGATGTGATCTCATGAAAAATTATAAGGAGATATATTAATGTCGCATGGAAGATGAAAATTCATGATAAAAGTTACTAAACTCAAGATTAGTAGTTAGAATTATTAATATTTTCATTAAATATATGGAGGCATTATATTTATAGTGAAATGTGTGATATTTATACAGATCATTAATGTTTAAAGTATATTTTCACACAAAAGAAGCTGAATATGTGACAATGAATATGGTTGTAGTTGATTAATGATTACTACTACTCAATACATTACCACCCTCAGAATGTGAACATGGTTATAGACGCTTTGAGTTGAAATGTGCTTACTAGCTTATCAATGATGAGTGTCACGAAAGATCCAATTATTATAGATTTGAAAAGAATTAATCTGGATATTTTAATAGAAGTTGATTAATATTATCTTTCTCAAATGAATGTTCATCAATCGAAACAAGTGATGATTAAGGAGGAGTAGAAGGATGTTGTAGATTTATAAAATTATGTGAGAATTTCTCTTGAATTCAACCTTGATTGTGATGAAATAATAAGGATTATGAATCTATTTTGTATTCCACCCACACCATAATTAGTGAATGGTATATTGGATGAGGCTCATAGTTCTTCATCTTAATTCTCCCTAGAATTAAATAGATGTAAAGGGACCTAAAATAGTACTTCTAGTGGGATGTAATGAAAAAGGATGTCAATGAATATGTATGTGGATGCTTGCTTTTTCAACATGTTATGATTGAGAAATTGATTTCTAATGGGATATTACAACCATTACCCATACTAGAATGGAAATGGGAAAACATAACTACAGACTTTTCCATCAGACATCCAAAAACATCCAAAGACAATAATGCTATCTGGGATATAGTTGATCACCTTAAAAAGATGGCACAAATCATTTATATAAGATATGTTTTCTCTATGGATCATATTTCCAGAATATATGTTACAATATTGTTAGGATTTAATTGAGTACAACATTGCATTATATCAAATCAGGATATGAAGTTTACCAAAATGATCAGGAAAAATATTCAACATGCTATGGATACAATGTTGAGTTTTCGCAGTACTTATCATCCTCAGATAGAATGTCATTATGAGAGGAAAATTCAAACTATGGAAGAAATTTGGAGTGATTTCTCTTGGGATTTCATTGTGTTTGGGTTCAACACCTTCCATAGATGGAAGTTTTGTGCAATAATATCATTCACTCCAAAATGCAGATGGATTCTTAAGAATCCTTCTATGGAAAGAAGTTCTAATATCCAAATTTTTGGGATTAAGTTGGGGAAAGAAAGCTATTTGGACCTGATCTAGTTGATAAAATGGAATAAAATGTCAGATCTATTAAACAAAAAATTAGAGCAGCTCATATTCCATAAAAAATTATGCTGAAAACTTATGAAAACACCGAGAGTTTGATGTTGGTGATAATGGATTCTTCAGAATATCTCCCTTGAAGATAGTAATTAGATTTGGAAGGAAGGGCAAGCCAATGACTAGGTATATCGATCCTTTTGGAATTATGGATTGTTATGGGAAGGTAGCATACTGATTGGTACATCCACTAAATCTCTATCAAGTTCATGATGTGTTCCCTGTATCTCTATTGAGAAAGTACATACCAGATCCTTCACATATACTATGTTAAAATGTCGTACGATTGTAGCAAGATTATTATTATGAAGAACAACTGATAGGGATTTTGGATCATAGTGAAAAAGTTCCTTGAAACAAGACCAGCCTCTAGGTTAATGTTTAATGGAGGAACCAAAAATTTTAATAAGTTACATGGTAACTTGAGGATATGATGATTGAGAGGTATCCTCAACTATTTTTTTTCAAGTGATGAATTTTGTAGGAGAAATTCAGTTTATGAGGGAGAGATATTAACACCCAGAAATTTTAATGAACTATTGTCTTTGAATAATTTTTATTCCTTAGTAGCATTCTTTGTATGAAATACTGTGTTTAAACAAACCATGAGATGACCTTACTATAAAATCACTATTATAACGTAAATGTTATGTTATAATGAAAATATATTACTAACATATGCAAATGCATTCGGAATTCATTGGCTATCAATTAATTATAAAAAATTTAAATCAATTAAATATTTGTATTTTTGAGTGAAATAATTTTAGTGATGAAATTAATGACATATATATTTGTAATATACGTAATAAATTTAGTTTTAAATTGATCTAATGGATATTTTTGTCATTGGTTCTTAATAAAACCGTTCTCGATATATAGAAACCCAATTTTATAAAAGATTAATTAGAAAACATTAAATGGATAACCCATTTTAAATTATGATTTTGACACATTAATAATTTCCATATGAAAAAAAAACTTAATTTGAAGTTGGATATAAAAATTTACTTTGGATGCATTTCTGATATTTTTCTGTAACTTTCATGATTTGATGAATATTAAAATTATGATAAATTTTAATTGAAATAATTTTTTTCAATGAAATAACATATATAGTGAAATTATATTATTGAATGGATTAAAAGTATAAATAGAATATATTTTTACAATTTAATATAATTTATTTCATTTTTATTAATTTTATATTAATTTCAAATGTGAAACCATTTTAATCTGTTGCAATATTTTAACATCTAAAACTGGATTACTCATTTCAAAAATGAGAATAATTTTAATTTAATTATTGAACCATCTATAATATGAATTTGAAAAATGGATTCCATATTTTGAATCAGTAGTTGAAAATTATATTAGTAAAATACTTTTATTTTTGGGCATTATGAGTAGTGACTTTGGTAATTATTTTTAATAACATAGTTAAAGGTAAATCTGGTAATTAAAGATGAAATTAATATTTTAAATTACCTTAAAACCTATAAAAATCCAATTGGATTACTAAATTAGAAAATTATCACCTCTGTTTCAAAATATAATATCTTTATGGCCACATACATATGAAAATTACATGAATGTAATAATAACTAATGAATGCGACAAATTTTGATAATACCATTTTATATAATTATGTTAATTTTAATATATAGATATCTACAAAATAATATATATTATATATAGTACCTAGAATTATAAAATAATTATCTAAATTAGATGAATTTTTTTGCAATTTTTATATATTAATTAATTACCATTAATGATGACACAATAGTGATGTAGAAATTATTTTATTTATAGAAATATAAAAAAAAAGAAATTTTAAAACATTTAAAAAATATAATATGAACTAATTCAAAAATTCCACTAATTTTATAGATTGATATGAAATTTTCTGAGGTTTTTATATATATTTGATTGAATATATCTTTTTTTGGGAATTTATTACAGTCAAATAAAGAACTTGTGTCAAAATTGACACTATTGAAATATTTTAAATATAACATTATATTAAATTATTTTAAGCTCATAAAAATATTTAAAGATAAATAAGTGATAATTATATAATCTAAAATTTCATGAAATATCCATTTATTCTAAATTAACACCAGTTATGTATATATTTATAACCATTAAATATTTAGAATTTTTAACATCTATTAAAATTAAAAAGAATAATTATGTGGCATTTAATATGATATTGTGTAAATTGACAAACTATCTTTTCCAAAAAAATTAATTAGTTTATGGAATTAAAACCCTATATCATCTCATATATTAAATTGGAAAATTTTGGAGGTTCTGTTGGAGTGGATTTATTTTAATATAATTTATTTTTTATATAGCTTCCAGAAGATCCCCTACCTAAATTATATAAGGGGACCTCTTTGCTCACCTCATCACTACATTTTGAGACTTCATTCTCGTCCAAACCCTTCCATTTTTCCTTATAAACTTCCATATTATTATTCTAGTGGTTACATTCATTTTAGTGGCCAAATCTAGTGCTCTAATAAGAGATTTAGAGGAATCATGTCACAGAAGATGTAATCTCTTCTACTAATTCATTCAAATTTCATTCTTCTTATACATATTCTTCATTAGATGTTTCAGTATAAAGTAATAAAATAATTAACATTAATATACCTATATGATATTATAAATATTAAACAATAATATTTCACTCTCTATCCATCCTATGAAAAATTAAATCACCGTGTGTTTGTATGTACATCCAACCGTCTCCACGTCCTAGTGTAATCTGTTTTTCACCAACACCAATCAGGGATGAATATAATGATATAAATATTTAATATATATGATTATTATAACATTATAATAATTATAAATTATCATACATCATCCCCTTCAATACTGTATAATACTTTTGGGAATGATATAATCACTCGTGCATACGTACAACATACCGTCTCGACTATGCGATGTGATTCATTCTACATGATATTAATTAAACCATGATTATATAAATATGTTGAATGAATAAATATGATATATATTAAATTAATATCATTCAGTATATTATTTAATTATATCATAAAAAGTGGAAAATGATATTTTTAGACAAAAACTGAATAAGAAAAAAAAGCAGATAATACCCGAATATAGAATAACAATTAAATGTTACTAAAAAGGGATGAAAATATGATAATAAATGTTACAATAAAATTAATTACAAATACGGAATAAATCGGTAACATTTTAGAAATTATTATACAAGAGTTTTGTATACATATGAAGGATATCACACCTATGGTAATAGATGACATTTCAAATCTCGTTTTTATCAGAGATTGTTAATTCGTATGTAATTATTGGTGTATATTTATCATACACGTCTTTGTTTCCTAAATATGTATTTAAAAATATTCATTATATATTTCTATAATTTTTTCATTATAATTTTACCCATTGGTAAATATTTACTAAATGGTATGAATTTAATATTTGTCATTTTTGGGAAGAGGTATATTTTGAATTTTCCAGAAAATGTATGAGAAGAATGATTTTATTTCTTGTATAGAAAGAACATATATTTATTCTTTAATAATTAATTATTTCATTGAATCATTCCCTACAATATTACAAGGAAATTTTAAGATAATGTTTTTTATTTTAAATGGTTTTGAATTTTGAGGAAGGAAATATTTTTTCAAAATAATGAATATATTACTCATGAGTTAATTTTAAGTAATTTACCATAAATATTTTACATGTAATATGACACTCTATAGATGCAGTTATATATAAATTCCTATTATTTAAATTCTTTGATTTCGTTATGATTTATTGTGTTTTATGAAATCCATTTTTATTATATCAATTATGTCTAAATGTTATTCAGAAATTCCATTTGTTTTATATCAATTATGATGGGATGATGTTTTATACCCCGATTTTATTTAATGGGGTTTGTTATGGTGAATGTTTTTATGTTTTTGTGGAACACATAATAACAGTTTCATTATGAGATTGGTGGGACCTATATATACCTCTAATGCATTGGGTAAATATTTATATCTCATGAGATATACATGAATGGAACAAAAAGTAAATCTGGTTCAGTAATATAGAGCTGGAACGAGGAGTGAAATCGGTCCAAAAATAGACTTTGTCCGATATTATGGTCTTCAAAATGATAATTGAACAATATGAAAAGATTTTATAATCTCTTGTGTGTATTCCATGAAATTTCCTTCCTTATGTTATGACTTTTTAGATTTCATGGCACTTTTACCATTTATCCCCCAAAATGATATCCTGATATTTCATATGCAGGATTAGATATCCAAATGTTATGTTCTTCTGATTGTGATATGATTGATATTTACCTTGATTAACCTTATTGGGCATTTGAGTTCACCATTTAATAATTTTATTTTCCCCAGTTAATGAAGAATCGTATTAATTATTTTATTTCAAAAATTAGACTGGTTTTGATGAAATATGTAGGAGACAATGTAGGTGTTTTATGAACCAGTTGATTATGTTTCCAAACATATAATGAAACTAAACCTATTCAATCATGGCTTAGATTATGTTATGTTATGTAATAAATATTTTTCAATGTTGAATTAATATCTACATGTAATGTATGGGACATCATATCCAGTGAGATTTTCTTTTTATAAATTATTAGAGAGGATTGATTCCAATACCATAATGTTTAGAATGTTATATCATTTCGGATATATTGATTGTCTTAAACCATATAGGATGATTATTCTTTCCTTTTTATTCATACCTCTCTAGAAAGATAGATTTGGAGGTTCATTATATTCCATGTAATTCATAACTGTAAGTACGATATGGTTATCATGTGAGAGACCATCGTGAAAAGTGGACGAGCATAGTGTACTTGTTTGGAGTTTTGGATAGTAAGTCTATGTGGAAGACATGAAGACAATTATTTTAAAAAACAATTCAAGTAAAGTAATGTTTTTTGTCAAGGATAACATTTTATATGGTTTTTATTAAGGATATATATTCATTTTTAGGTTGTAAGATTAGGTATATACGATATTTAGGCCTAACATATGGGAGGTGAATATGTTTCTTTATTATTACAATGATTATTCATTCTATTTTATAAAAATGATAATAGGTTCCATAGTTAATTAAAATACCATTTATAGGTAGAATTATTATTGGGACTAGCCATGATGGCTAGTGGTTTGGAGGTTGACTTATTAAATCATTAAAATTATTTCTCGATGTGGGAAATCAATAGATGGAGTAGGGAATAGGTGAGATAACTGGTTTTTGATGTGGAGTTCCATGGGTTATTTTGGAATGGTAAGAACTAATATTCCATGTAGAATTGTAATAATATCCTTATTGACATGTGAATAATATAAGCATGGGTCTGGACATATAACATGTGGTATGAGATATACAACAACTATGTATTGACATATTTATTGGCATCATCTTCTTGTGGGAAATATTTAAAACTGAATATCGCTGATAAATTGGGGTTTCACAGTGGAATAACAATATATAATATAATTCATGCAGAAAAGGGGGACCGTTGTTTTGGTTTAATTATTGAATTTGTAATAGGATTACTATAATTTGAGAATAAGTCATGTTCTGTGAGATGGTTGATTTTGGTTAGACATGGACACACATTTTCAGAATATGTCGTGACAGAGGTTGGGTGAAGGTATGTATATGCTTGTATTGGATGATTGAGGCCCGAGAGAGTAATGCAACGAAACTAATGAAAAATTATCGTAAATTCAATTTAATTAAATCAGTTACTATAGTAGAATATTTTAATATGAATGCCAATTCAACATCAAATTTGTTATGAGATGACTAAATATCATCTTTGGATGACAGAATACTCATGGCGAGTTACACTCGAGGAGTGATTAAAATTATACCATATAGTTTGGATGATATATTTTGTCATCTTGTGGTGTAGACCCATGTAATGTTTTATATATTATATTATATACTTTCACAATAAACTATAATGGTTGATTGGTGATATTTTAATATCTAATATAAATGAGAAGGATTTTATCCATTGTAGTCTTTGTGTACAAGGATAAATAAATATTGTGTAGTGGTGACTGGAATAATCGTTCATCAGTAGGATGACTAATATTCTCCTATAGATGGGAGTGTGGTGTCAGTTACTATCTTATTACCTTTCTATAATATGTGTCATTGGATTTTGATACCTCTCATTGGATAGTCTTTTGGAATGTTTTATTCCATTGGAAAAATGGAAAACTTTTGTCTATATTTCTCGATAATATGTATGTTAAATAATAGTTATTCGATGCATGACTTTGGTCATGAACATTGATATCTATGCATGAAACATTTTCCTATGTTAAATAGAGATGCCCACATAGTAATTCCTTGGATGAACTCATTGACATTGAAAGATTCATGGACATCACTACTCGGTGAAATTCCACATTTGGGCTTGGTTAGGGGTTTAAACATGTCTATGTCTCAAGTATTCAATTACTGGATAAGAAAAATTTTGTGACGAGGTGCAATATGTTATTTTTAATTTTTAATATCATAATGTTTTATTTTTTTAGGTTTAATGAATTAGAGGATTCTTTGGTGCCCGACTGGGTTCAAGGAGTATTGGGATCCATAATTCAAGTTTTTCGAATGATTATTAGACGATCATAGTTTACACATTGTTAATTATAAACATGACCCCAAACTATGAATCTAGGTAAGGGTGACACATGGTTTTCCAAACCATGCACATTATGTTACACCACATTATTTTGGAACATATTCTCTCCAAATAATTATATTTATTTGATAATTTATATTAAAGACAACACCATGTTTAAATGAACCATAATATACAGTTAATATATTATTACATATGAAACTTAGAACATATCTATTAAATTATAGGGTATTATTTTTATTAACTAAATTATTAATTATATATAAATATCATAAAATATAAATATTTATAAAGAATTTAATTGTAGTTAGCATTTTAACATTTTTTATATATATTTTGTTCTTATAAAATAAATTTTCTTCAAAAATAATTGATATTTCCTGGTTTGAAAAAATCATATTATTAATTTAAAAAACATTTATATAAATTATTTTCCCAAATAAATATCATATTTGAACTGAACATAATAATTTGTTGTCATGAAATTTTTTATAAGGTTCTAATATGATTCATTTTCATGTGAGAATAATAATTTTTATTGGAAATATAATTTTGTATTTCCTAAATTTACAAATTTACATTTTAATATACATTTAAATAAAATTCATATATATTATATTTTAAATGATTCAATTAATTTCATAGCATTTTTTAAAATTTTTGATAAAACATTTATTATGTAAATCGTGATTTACTTAAGACAACTATTTTTAGGTACACAATGTTTATTTTCGTCATAAATTTATTATATCAGTATTAGTGAATTATTTTAATTTAATTTATATATTATTTTATTCAATAAATTTATTTAAACATGAATATAATATTTATTCTATTCATTGGGAATGAATATATAATATTTTATGCTAAAAATTTATTCTCGTAATAGTGGGCTTCGTCACATTTTGGGTGATTTGTTGAAATTTAGTTTCCTACACTTATATTTATTTAATTTTAAGAAATGTATTCAATATTATTAATTAAGAGGTATATATTTGGTAAATATTAAACATACTTTTTCCCAATATTAATAGAAAGCAAGGTCAAATTTATCACCTGAATAAAGGGTAAATTCATTTATTCTATGTTAAATGTAAAAAACAACATAATAATTTCTTCACCAAAAACATATTTGATTAACTAAATTTCAGCCTTATCACCATATAATTTTTTTTCATAATGAAAAATTGTACATTGATATTATTTAAATATTTTCCAAACAGAAGAATCATTCAATTTTTTACTCCCTTAGATTTAATTAGACGTTATGTGTTCATAGTGGGACAAGAACTAGTCCAAAATAAATTTAAATATTAATTTCATGAAAATATTATTTATATTGATTGTGGTAATTTATTAATAATTATTCGGTATTCTATAATTACCTTATTTACATTCATAATGCCATAGTATAATTTCTTTAACAGATGGAAATGTGAAATAAACGATATCAAAAAAAGTAAATGGGATATATTTTATGTAATTTATTATGTTCCAAAAAATAAGGTTCATATGAAATATTATTCTTTACTTAATTGATTTTAATAAAATTAAAACTTATATTTTGTTACTTTTAAATCAATTTAAATGAATTGATCCAACGATTAGAATACTAATATTTTATCAAAATAAAAATTTATAATTTATTTAAATTTAAAAACCCATGAAATAAATGAAGTTTAATAATTAATTAGATACAATTTTATATAATTATAATTTATTGTCCATTTTTGACATTATGATTACAAATTATAACCCTTTATTATTGATATTATTTTATCATATTTAAATTTTAAATTGGTTAACTAAGGTTCAACAAAAAAATTTCGGTTAAAATGACACCATAAATTGTCTAAATTATATTTTTTTAATTGGATAAAAATCATACGCTATAGTATTTTAAAATATCTATAAATTAATGGAAATGTTTCATGGGGTTTAATTTATCATAATTTTATATTTTTAGATTTTCTAAAAGGGACCCAAAAATATATAATATATCGAATACGCCTCCATCAATTCCTCAAAAATGATTACGCATATATATCAACCACCACCTATGAATATAATTTTTCAACCTCCCTATACTAAATATAGTTGTTCAGGTCTTAACAATGTTCCACCACACGAGTACATAGGGGTAGATCTAAAATATTTCATTCCATTAAAAGGTAAACACCTTCAAAAATAACATTTTCGTCAAATTTTTCATTACCTAATATAAATTGGTTGTATTTATTAAAACAAAATGTGAAAAAATATACATATTTTATATTATGACTTTTACACAACCACTATTAACCATGTTCCCCATAAATTGGGAACTGAATGTATCACCCATGTCTATGTACTCCATACCATCTTCATATAATGATACTGTTCATTTTTATTCACTATATGTAACAACCCAGGTAAATAAAGAATATGACATTCTCATATTTATCCATATTTGTGAATAAAATATTATTATTACTTTAAAGGAGACGCTATGCTCGATGGCGTACCCAACACGCAACAACGAGTTTCTTGGGAATCTTACGTTGCACTCTAATAATAAAATAATATTATTTCAAATGGTAGTTAACATGCAGTCGTTGTATTGGCAGGAATGGATATAAATAACTAAAATATGATTATATATGGTTTTTTAAATGTTTTTACATTTATCCAATAAAATATAAAGGCATAAAATACGGAAAGAATTCAATTTTAGGCGTATATGCCCTAGTTTTCACTAAAGGTTCACTTATCGCCTTTTGATGGTGAACCGTCATTAAATATAGTTTTGTTCACTCTTATAAATTCTATTGGACCAAATAAAACTATTCTTTTGAATCGGGACATCAAAATTTACTTTGTGTACATTTTTGGTATCATTCCGATAAAGTTCATTTTTTTATGAATAATGTAAAATGTTGTATTTTAATTCAAAACCACTTTTTAATCTAATTTATTTATATGATTATATTATCTTTTTAATTGGTTTTAAAGTGAAATTAGAATATATTTTTACCATTAAATCCAATAGTGGTCGTTGAAATTAATTTCACTTTGAAATCGGACTTAAACTAGTGTCAATCTTTTGATACTTATTGTTTCATAAAAACACGCTATTTGCTCTGACAACGGGAATTAATTATTAAATTAATTAATGTGACTTATATGTTTTTAATTTTGTAAAATGGAATTCATTTTTGAATTCGGAATATCAAATATAGCTTAGGGTGAATTTTTGGGATTTTTCTGAAAAACTCCAATTTTTGATGAATAGTGAAACCACTAAGTGGTATTTATAAATACTGCTTTTTCCGTTTAAATGAAATTTTTACATCATTGTGTTTTGAATTTAAAAAATCCTACATACATGGTTGTCATTAAGAAGTAAAATGTGGTTCAATGATATAAAAATAATTTTATGGTGAATAGTAACTTATTAAGTTTTAATCGCGATTAGTGGTAATTAGTGTAGTTTAAGGTAAAAATAATGCTTTAATAAAATAAGATGAGCTTGAAACATGTCCTACCCTCATTGTTTGTGTCATGTCCGACCAAGACAAGCCATGGGTCATCTTGGGGACCCCATGGAGCCACTTTGGTTGGGAAATGACATAAATAACTTTTTATTTAATGTAAAAGTAAAAATGACACAAACATGATATGTTTTACTAAAACAATTTTTAAGTGGGGTTATACAAGTCATATTTTTTATTATAAATAGTCATTGAAAATATAAAACGATTTCCTACATCATAGTATTTTTTTTATAATTTTTAGACACTAAATAAATTAAATTATTTATGACATCATGATGATGCAGTGATGACCTCATTATTTAACGATTTAAATAAAATTTAAAGCTAATGTAAAATCTATGAACTAAACATGTGAAAAACTTATTGGATGGGTGTATTTATAACCCTTAACAACTTATCCACGAATTATATCAATTTGGGACCTTTTGAAACCGAAACACATTTTCAAATAATGTAATATTTCTTACTTTCCAAAAGTGCCCCACCTCTCCTCTTATAAAAGGTCCCCACCTATACCTCATTTCACACACTCCTCAAGCCTTTGGCTCAGCCAACCCCTGCACATTTACTCTCTCCACATCTCTCTCCTCATCCTAGATGATTCCCTTTGGTCAGAATCCTTTCCAAGGAAGCCTTTAGGCTCAAATCAATAGGAGTTACACTTTTAAAGGTAATTCATTCTCTCATGTTCATTTGTTTTATTTTGCCGCTCCAACCCCCTAAACTCTTTTTATTTACTTCATTTGTAACAACACCAGTATCTTAAATATACTAGGATGTTGTTATAATATTTATTCTAGCTGCACTGTCACACAACTACATCAAATGGTTAATGAACATACGGTTTCCGTGGATGGCGAAATTCTGCCTCCCGAAACGATGATTGTTCAATACTCATTTAACACCTTCAAAGTTGGCAATTATGATGTCAATATTTTAATATATGATATATAATATGTTTATTTTTTACTTATGCTTCTGTATTTTTCATTTGTGTCTTACCTTTTTGGCTTCTATTATGGGTATACGTGATATCTTCATTTTAGGAAGTGCGGACTACCGCCCCCTCAAAGTGATTTGATTCGTTAAATACCATATGTGGGACGTATAAAGGATGGAACAATGATATTATATATGATATTATACTGGAATTATAATATACCTTTATATAATTATTATTCCATTCTATAAAATATGAAATAGAAATGAAAGTAGCGTTAATGCGTACGTACGGCTTACCGTCTCCATGAACGGTGAATTTCATTTCTTACCTCTAAATGATTACGTAATGTTATAAATTCATGCATGTAATGGATATATATGACATATATTATATCTACATCATGAGTACAATTCTGGATGTAATACACTTTTGGCCACACGAACAACATGTAATTGTAAGAAGTCCACTTTCGACTTAAGAACCAAATATCGACAAAACAAACATTATTAACTTAAATGATTACATAATGTTTATAACATGGTAATAAGTGATATAAAAGAAATAATGAACTTGAAAAAGGTTCTTAAGGAAGTAGAAATTAACTCATGTTTATTATTCAGGAGATTAAAGAACGATCGAGTCAAGTCGGACCCGAGGTAAGGGATCCTACTCCTCTCTTTCTTTTTAAGTATACACTTTTATGTCATTCCTTTTAAAGCTCATCTTTATTGTTATTGGGATGATCTTTTATATTACACTTACTGTAATTTTTATGTTCATTTTATGAGAGACCCTATTCTCTCTCATCAATCCATTTTGGATGTTTTGAGTGGCGCCGTTAGGCTGCCGAACTTTCGTAAGAGATCTAACCTCTCTCTTTCTTTTTAAGTACACTCATTTATGTCACTTCTTTTATGATCCTCTTTGTAATGTTGGGGGAGGTTATTTTATATTCTTCTTGCGGTAAATTTTATTGTAATGTGATGAGATACCCTATTTTATCTCATCAATCCATATTCGGAAGTTTTATGTGGCGTCGTTAGGCTGCCGAGTTTTCGTAAGGGATTTTTCATCTCACTTTTATTCCCGTGATATTTATTCTACATTTTCCACAAATTACATTGAGTGGTGTATTTAATGTCCATTATTCTACTCTTTGTGTGATATAATTTAGTTTATTAGTATTTACATCAATGATCTATTGTCATTCATTCATGGGGTGTATGTTTTGAAAGATACCCAAGTCGGTAAGGGAACCTTTCACCCTCCTCTTTTTTAAAAGACTTCTTTTGTTGGGTATTTTAATTTACATATTGTAATGTTGGGATATGTTCTCATATATCCTTATTGATGTAAATTTTATGTCCAAGTGATGAGATACACTTTTTATCTCTCATCAACTCATTTTGATGTGATGTCGTTAGGCTGTCAAGGGAACTTTTTAACCCAATTTTGATTTCTTTGGGTTCAACATGTAGTCATTGAATATGTCATCCATTGAATATGTGTGAATGACCTTTTATTGTTTTACACTTAATATCCACTTATATTGGGTGTGTTTATATTTGTCACACCTATTTTTTAGATTGATTTGTCCTTAATTTAAGGATACCTTCTTTATAAGGGATTTCATCACATTTGACATTTCTATTGAGGGTTCATTGTTGTTATGCACCAATTCACTCTTATATGGTGTATATACTGTCCTCTGGAGTATTATATCATGAATCCATTTATTCTCATGATATTATAAAGTTCTGACTAAATGTTATTCCTCAATTATTGTATTCAAGTGTCTCTATTTTTGGTAAAACCCCTTTAACAAAAATATCGCTTTAAATGTTTTAATTATTTGTTCTTATTAATATCCATGTTTTCAAAATGGAATTAAGGATTTATTTATATGGATATTAATGGTTTAAAATGTTAAATGCTTCAAGGTGGTATGGGACACATTGATTCAAAAATCTCTTTATTAAATGTTTTAAATGGTTTTGAAAATGGTTTTTTAATGGATTCGTTATTTCAATATCCTTAAATGTTATATTGTGATTGAAATGTGGAAATGTTATGTTTCATTTATTCATGTTTTATGTGATACGATTATGTTATGGTTCTTGGGAATTGTTATGAAGAATGGGTGGTTCCGTGATAAACTAAGGGCGGGTGAGCCCGATAAAGCTCTCTAATGAATTGGGTAACGCGAAGGAGTGAAACGTTAAGGTTTCTCCAAAGTGATTTAGGGAATATACTCTTATGGGTATTCCAAACGTAACCAAGAGGGTTACTCCCTACCTAAGAATGTTATGAGTGCCTCAAGATACCTTTATGTTTTATGATTTCTATGATTTGTTCATGATATTATGAGGTATGATAAAGTCCCTATATTTTATGGGTAAAGTATGATTTCATTCTTATGTATATATGAACTCATGTTTCCCTTCCATATTTTTATAACTCTTACTGAGCTTTTTATGCTCATCCCATGTTTTTTTGAAATGTTTTTCACAGGTCAAGGGAAAGGTACATGATGTGATGATAGTGTCAAAGATGTGTCAAGAAAGAATCTGTGTTATATTTTAATTATGTTTCCGTTGATGGGAAGAATGAATACTGTATTTTATGTAACCACTTTGTTTAAATGTGGAATGTAATGCAAGTTTCATGATCTAATTCTCTAAAACTCTAATCCTGAAAGGATCCTCAATGTGTAATCTTGTAATAACCCATGATTAGGTAAGGTTTACAGCTGGGGCCTTATAGTTGGTATCAAAGGTCGGTTTAGATAACTTTAGAGGTTAGGGTATTCTCTAAGCATAAGTGACATTACCATAATGGTTAGGATTTCAAAAAGAGTCCTAGTTTTAGATAAAGTGAATGAGTAAGTATATCTTACTGTTTACCTTCCTCATTAGTACATGATGGTTTTGTCGATATACTCACACTGAAATTTCTATTTTTAGTGAATGGATGGATCTAGAAGGCACCAAAGAGACAACAAGTTTGAAGGAAACTGTGGTGGTTCTCTGATTAAGATACTAGAAAAAATGGGGGATTCAATGAGGAAACACGTGGTTGTTCTAAACCAACTATCAAGGAGTCATGATCGACCACTTGAATCGTGGTATGTTCTGTAATGCATCATGTACAAGATGACCAATCGATATGGAATTTCAGGTAATAATTATAATGGTAAACATTAGAGTTTATATGATCCTTAATTTTTAGGTAATTATGGGTTACTCTATGATATGATGGAAAATGAAAGGAATGAGATAAACATAAGGTTATAATATGTTATGAATATTCTGGAAGATTTTTTCTCATTTTGGGGAATGTTTTAAGAATTATATAGTTTTGGAAAAAGGACAACACGCAGACTGTGTGACAACCTGTCGCGTCGGACAAAGCCGTGGGAATCGAACCCACAACCAAAGTGCGACTGGTATTTATCGCCTACGACTGGACTACGTGAAGTCCCTGGTTAGTTTGACTGATTCTTTTTAGTTATATTATTTTATTAAGTATGAGTAAGTTGATTTTGGATTATTTATGAAAATGATTAACCTATCATGGAGGATATGTGATTAGGTTAATTACTTTTCAATACGAGACTTTAGGAGTAACTGATGTTGTTTGGAGATAAATGTCACGATTTAACATGGAAGACTATGCGAGTAAATCATTCAAATATTTGGGTTTCAATCTTATATTGGCTTACCTTGAATAATTTTATGGACAAATTGATTATATAATGGTTCTCGTTGATCTTTGGGTTTTGTTGGACAATTTTGGAGATTGAGAATAGATTTTCTTTTTATAAAGTGTTATCCTTTTCTGTTTTATCTGATCTTGTACTAACCTTTTTGGTTTTGGTTTTGGTTAGAGACTAATGACATGGAAAGTATATAGTTCTCTATTTTGGATTAGGTGATTCTATAGAAGTTGATTATAGTACTCTTAATGCGAACAAGTCTCCCTAAATACTCGTCTTTTGGAAAAAATATGAGTTTGATTAAGGAATCTAGTAAAAGTTAGAAGTCAACATGACAAGTATGTATGTTTCCTTATGTTTTATTTAAGCTCAAAAATAAATTCCTCAATAAAAAGTAACTTAAAGAAAAAATGTTGTCTATTAATTTTTCCTACTGGGGAACCCAACACCGTTTAACCCATCACAAGTTTGTGATTTTCTTATTGTTAACTTTCTCCTAAACATGTTTTATATCACTCTCCATCAGAACAGGACCCTATGTTTTCTCCTCCATGTCCATATTTTTCTATATGGAATCCTAGTATGGGTTAACTCGGGTGACCTCTGTACTTATCTTCCTTTATTTTAAAGTGATTGTTTTACCGACTCTTTTTCCGATGTGGGACGTTCAACGATGTTTCCAAGATCAATTTTAAAAATTGCGAGGAAGAAAGTCCCAAAAGGGGGAAGGATGTAACACCCCAGGTAAATAAGGAATATGAAATTTTCATATTTATCCATATTTGTGAATAAAATATTAATATTACTTTAAAGGGGACGCTATGCTCGATGGCGTACCCAACACGCAACAATGAGTTTCTTGGGAATCTTACGTTGCACTATAATAACAAAATAATATTATTTCAAATGGTAGTTAACATGTAGCCGTTGTATTGGAAGGAATGGATAGAAATAACTAATATATGATTATATATGTTTTTTTAAAATGTTTTTACATTTATCCAATAAAATATAAAGGCATAAAATACGGAAAGAATTCAATTTTAGGCGTATATGCCCTAGTTTTCACTAAAGGTTCACTTATCGCCTTTTGATGGTAAACCGTCATTAAATATAGTTTTTTTCACTCTTATACATTTTATTGGACCAAATAAAACTCTTCTTTAGAATCGGGATATCAAAATTTACTTTGTGTAATTTTTTGGTATCGTTCCGATAAAGTTCATTTTTTTATGAATAGTGTAAAATGTGGTATTTTAATTCAAAAGCTCTTTTTAATATAATTTATGTATATGATTAGATTATCTTTTTAATTGGTTTTAAAGTGAAATTAGAATATATTTTTACCATTAAATCCAATAGTGGTCGTTCGAATTAATTTCACTTTGAAATCGGACTTAAACTAGTGTCAATCTTTTGATACTTATTGTTTCATAAAAACACGCTATTTGCTCTGACAGCGGGAATTAATTATTAAATTAATTAATGTGACTTATATGTTTTGAATTTTTTAAAATGGACTTCATTTTTTAATTCGTAATATCAAATATAGCTTAGGGTGAATTTTTTGGATTTTTCGGAAAAACTTCAATTTTTTATGAATAGTGAAACAACTATGTGGTACTTATAAAAACTGATTTTTCTGTTTAAATAAAATTTTGACATCTTTGTGTTTTTAATTTCAAAAATCCTACATACATGGTTGTCATTAAGAAGTAAAATTTGGTTCAATGGGATAAAAATAATTTTTTGGTGAATAGTAACTTATTAAGTTTTAATCGCGATTAGTAGTAATTAGTGTAGTTTAAGGTAAAAATAATGCCTTAATAAAATAAGATGAGCTTGAAACATGTACTAACCTCATTGGTTGTGTCATTGCCGACCAAGAAAAGCCATGGGTCAACTTGGGGACCCCATGGAGCCACTTTGGTTGGGAAATGACAAAAATAACTTTTTATTTAATGTAAAAGTAAAAATGACACAAACAAGATATGTTTTACTAAAAAAAATTTTAAGTTGGTTTATACAAGTAATATTTTTGATTATAAAGAGTAATTGGAAACCTAAAAAGATTTCCTACAACATATTATTTTTTTTATAATTTTTAGACACTAAATAAATTAAATTATTTATGACATCATGATGATGCAGTGATGACCTCATTATTTAACGATTTAAATAAAATGGAAAGATAATGTAAAATATATAAACTACACATGTACAAAACTTATTGGATGGGTGTATTTCGAACCCTTAACACCTTATCCACGAATTATATCAATTTGGGACCTTTTGAAACCGAAAAACATTTTCAAATAAAGTAATATTTCTTACATTCCAAAAGTGCCCCTCCTCTCCTCTTATAAAAGGCCCCCACCTCTACCTCATTTCACACACTCCTCAAGCCTTTGGCTCTGAAAACCCCTGCCCATTTACTTTATCCACATACCTCTCCTCATCCTAGAGGATTGCCTTTGGGCATAATACTTTCAAAGGAAGCCTTTAGGCTCAAATCAAAAGAAGTTACACTTTTAAAGATAATTCATTCTCTCATGTTCATTTGTTTTATTTTGCTTCTCCAACCTCCTACACTCATTTTATTTACATCTTTTGTAACAACACCAGTATATTCACTATACTAGGATGTTTTTATAAGATTTATTCTAGCTACACTCTCACACAACTACATCAAATTGTTAAAGAACATACGGTTTCCGTGGATGGCGAAATTCTGCCTCCCGAAACGATGACTGTTCAATACTCATTTAACATCTTCAAAGGTGGCCATTATGATGTCACTATTTTTATATATGATATATAATATGTTTATGTTTTACTTATGCTTCTGTATTTTTCATTTGTGTCTTACCTTTATGGCTTCCATTATGGGTATAGGTGATATCTTCATTTTAGGAAGTGTGGACTACCGCCCCCTCAAAGTGATTTGATTCGTTAAATACCATATGTGGGACGTATAAAGGATGGAACTATGATATTATATATGATATTATACTGGAATTATAATATACCTTTATATCATTATTATTCAATTCTATAAAATAAGAAATAGAAATGAAAGTAGCGTTCATGCGTACGTACGGCTTACCGTCTCCATGAACGGTGCTTTTCATTTCTTACCTCTAAATGATTATGTAATGTTATAAATGCATGAATGTACTGGATATATATGACATATATGATATCTACATCATGAATACAATTCTGGATATAATAAACATTTGGCCACACGAACAACATGTAATTGTAAGAAGTCCACTTTCGACTTAAGAACCAAATATCGACAAAACAAACATTATTAACTTAAATGATTACATAATGTTTATAACATGGTAATAAGTGATATAAAAGGAATAATGAACTCGAAAAAGGTTCTTAAGGAAGTATAAATTAACTCAAGTTTATTATTCAGGAGATTAAAGAACAATCGAGTCAAGTCGGACCCGAGGTAAGGGATCCAACTCCTCTCTTTCTTTTTAAGTATACACTTTTATGTCATTCCTTTTAAAGCTCATCATTCTTGTTATTTGGATGATCTTTTATATTACACTTACTGTAAATTTTTTGTTCATGTGATGAGAGACCCTATTCTCTCTCATCAATCCATTTTGGACGTTTTGAGTGGCGCCGTTTGGCTGCCGAACATTCGTAAGAGATCTAACCTCTCTCTTTCTTTTTAAGTACTCTCCTTTATGTCACTTCTTTTAAGCTCCTATTTGTAATGTTGGGGGATGTTATTTTATATTACTCTTTCTGTATATTTAATTTTAATGTGATGAGATACCCTATTTGATCTCATCAATCCATTTTCGGAAGTTTTATGTGGCGTCGTTAGGCTGCTGAGTTTTCGTAAGGGATTTTTCATCTCACTTTTATTCCCGTGAGATTTATGCTACATTTTCCACAAATTCCATTGAGTGGTGTATGTAATGTCCATTATTCTAGACTTTGTTTAATATACTTTCGTTTATGTGTATTTACATCAATGATCTATTGTCCTTCTTTCATGGGGTGTATGTTTTGAATGATACCCAAGTCGGTAAGGGAACCTTTCACCCTCCTCTTTTTTAAATGACTTCTTTTGTTGGGTCTTTTAATTTACATATTTTTATGTTGGGATATGTTCTCATATATCATTATTGATGTAAATTTTATGTCCAAGTGATGAGATAAACTTTTTATCTCTCATCAACTCATTTTTATGTGATGCCGTTAGGCTGTCAAGGGAACTTTTTAACCCAATTTCGATTTTTTTGGGTTCAACATGTAGTCATTGAATATGTCATAAATTGAATATGTTTGAATGAACTTTTATTGTTTTACACTTAATATCCACTTATATTGGGTGTATTTATATTCGTCACACATATTTTTGAGATTGATTTGTCCTTAATTTAAGGATACCTTCTTTATAAGAGATTTCATCACATTTGACATTTCTATTGAGGGTTCATTGTTGTTATGCACCAATTCACTCTTATATGGTGTATATACTGCCCTTTGGAGTATTATATCATGAATCCATTTATTCTCGTGATATTATAAAGTTCTAACTAAATGTTATTCCTCAATTATTTTATTCAAGTGTCTCTAATTTTGGAAAAACCCCTTTAACCAAAATATCGCTTTAAATTTTTTAATTATGTGTTCTTATTAATATCCATGTTTTCAAAATGGAATAAAGGATTTATTTATATGGATATTAATGGTTTAAAATGTTAAAAGCTTCATCGTGCTATGGGACACTTTGATTTAAATATCTCTTTATTAAATGTTTTAAATGGTTTTGAAAATGGGTTTTTAATGGATTCATTATTTCAATATCTTAAAATGTTATATTGTGATTGAAATGTGGAAATGTAATGTTTCCTTTATTCATGTTTTATTTGATATTATTATGTTATGGTTCTTGGGCATTGTTATGAAGAACGGGTGGTTCCGTGATAAACTAAGGGCGGGTGAGCCCGATATAGCTCTTCAATGCATTGGGTAACGCGAAGGAGTGAAACGTTAAGGTTTCTACGAAGAGATTTAGGGAATATACTGTGATGGGTATTCCAAACGTATCCAAGAGGGTTACTACCTATGTAAGAATGTTATGAATGCCTCAAGCTACCTTTATTTCTTATGATTTCTATGATTTTTTCATGGTTTTATGTGGTATGATAAAGTGCCTATGTTTTATGGGTAAAGTATGATTTCATTCTTATGTATATATGAACTCATGTTTCCTTTCCATATTTTTATAACTCTTACTAAGATTTTTATGCTCATCCCATGTTTTTTTGAAATGTTTTTCACAGGTCAAGGGAAAGGTACATGATGTGATGATAGTGTCAAGGATGTTTCAAGAAAGAATCCGTGTTATATTTTAATTATGTTTCTGTTGATGGGAAGAATGAATACTGTCTTTTATGTAACCACTTTGTTTAAATGTAGAATGTAATGCACGTTTCATGATCTAATTCTCTAAAACTCTAAACCTGAAAATATCCTCAATGTGTAATCTTGTAATAACCCAATATTAAGTAAGGCTTAAGGCTAGGGCCTTATAGTTTGTATCAAAGGTCGGTTTAGATTACTTTAGAGGTTAGGGTATTCTCTATGAATAAGTGACATTACCATAATGGTTATGATTTCAAAAAGAGTCCTAGTTTTAGATAAAGTGAATTAGTAAGTATATATTAGTGTTTACCTTCCACATTAGTACATGATGGTTTTGTTAATATACTCACACTGACATTTCTGTTTTCAGTGAATGGATGGATCTAGCAGGAACCAAAGAGACAACAGGTTTGAAGGAAACTGTGGTGGATCTCTGATTAAGATACTAGGTAAAATGGGGGATTCAATGAGGAAACACGTGGTTATTCTAAACCAACTATCAAGGAGTCATGATCGACCATTTGAATCATGGTATGTTCTGTAATGCATCATGTACAAGATGACCAATCGATATGGAAGTTTAGGTAATAATTATAAAGGTAACCATTAGAGTTTATATGATCCTTAATTTTTAGGTAATTATGGGTTACTCTATGATATGATGGAAAATTAAAGGAATGAGATAAACTTAAGGTTAAAATATGTTATGATTATTCTTGAAGATTTTATCTCATTTTGGGGAATGTTTTAAGAAATATATATTTTTGGAAAAAGGAAAACACGCAGACTGTGTGACAACCCGTTGCGTCGGACAAAGCCGCGGGAATCGAACCCACAACCACAGTGCGACTGGTATTTATCGCCTACCACTGGACTACGTGAAGTCCCTGGTTAGTTTGACTGATTCTTTTTAGTTATATGATTTTATTAATTAAGAGTAATTTGATTTTGGATTATTTATGAAAATTATTAACCTATCATAGAGGATATGTGATTAGGTTAATTACATTTCAATACGAGACTTTAGGAGTAACTGATGTTGTTTGGAGATAAATGTTACGATTTAACTTGGAAGACTATGTGACTAAATCCTTAAAATATTTGGGTTTCAATCTTAGATTGGTTTACTTTCAAGAATTTTATGGACAAATTGATTATGGAATGGTTCTCGTTGATCTTTTGGTTTTGTTGGACAATTTTGGAGATTGAGAATAGATTTTCTTTTTATAAAGGGTTATCCTTTTCTGGTTTATCTGATCTTGTACTAACCTTTTTGGTTTTGGTTTTGGTTAAAGTATAAATACATGGGAATTATATAGTTCTCTATTGTGGATTAGGTGATTCTCTAGAAGTTGATTATAGTACTCTTAATGCGAACAAGTCTCCCTAAATACTTGTCTTTTGGAAAACAATATGAGTTTGATTAAGGAATCTAGTAAAAGTTGGAAGTCAACATGACAAGTATGTATGTTTCCTTATGTTTTATTTAAGCTCAAAAATAAATTCCTCAATAAAAAGTAACTTAAAGAAAAAATGTTGTCTATTAATTTTTCCTACTGGGGAACCCAACACCGTTTAACCAATCACAAGTTTGTGATTTTCTTATTGTTAACTTTCTCCTAATCATGTATTCTATCACTCTCCATCAGAACATGACCCTATGTTTTCTCCTCTATGTCCATATTTTTCTACATGGAATCCTAGTATGGGTTATCTCGGGTGACCTCTGTACTTATCTTCCTTTATTTTAAATTGATTGTTTTACCGACTCTTGTTCCGATGTGGGACGTTCAAGGATGTTTCCAAGCTCAATTTTAAAAATTTCGAGGACGCAATTCAAAAAAGGGGGGAAGGATGTAACACCCCAGGTAAATAAAGAATATGACATTTTCATATTTATCCATATTTGTGAATAAAATATTAATATTACTTTAAAGGGGACGCTATGCTCGATGGCGGACCCAACAAGCAACAATGTGTTTCTTGGGAATCTTACGTTGCACTCTAATAATAAAATAATATTATTTCAAATGGTAGTTAACATGTAGCCGTTGTATTGGCGGGAATGGATAGAAATAACTAATATATGATTATATATGTTTTTTTAAATATTTTTACATTTATCCAATAAAAGATAAAGGCATAAAATACGGAATGAATTCAATTTTAGGCGTATATGCCCTAGTTTTCACTAAATGTTCACTTATCGCCTTTTGATGGTGAACCGTAATTAAATATAGTTTTTTCACTCTTATACATTCTATTTTACCAAATAAAACTCTTCTTTAGAATCGGGACATCAAAATTTACTTTGTGTAAATTTTTGGTATCGTTCAGATAAAGTTCATTTTTTTATGAATATTGTAAAATGTGGTATTTTAATTCAAAAGATCTTTTTAATATAATTTATTTATATTATTAGATTATCTTTTTAATTGGTTTTAAAGTGAAATTAGAATATATATTTACCATTAAATCCAATAGTGGTCGTTGGAATTAATTTCACTTTGAAATCAGACTTAAACTAGTGTTAATCTTTTGATACTTATTGTTTCATAAAAACACGCTATTTTCTCTGACAGCGGGAATTAATTATTAAATTAATTAATGTGACTTATATGTTTTGAATTTTGTAAAATGGACTTCATTTTTTAATTCAGAATATCAAATATAGCTTAGGGTGAATTTTTGGGATTTTTCTGAAAAACTTCAATTTTTGATGAATAGTGAAACCACTAAGTGGTACTTATAAAAACTGATTTTTCCATTTAAATGAAATTTTGACATCTTTGTGTTTTGAATTTCAAAAATACGACATACATGGTTGCCATTAAGATGTGAAATGAGGTTCAATGGGTTAAAAATGATTTTTTTGGTGAATAGTAACTTATTATGTTTTAATCGCGATTAGTTGTAATTAGTGTAGTTTAAGGTAAAAATAATTCTTTAATAAAATAAGATGAGCTTGACACATGAACTACCCTCATTGGTTGTGTCATGGACGACCAAGAAAATCCATGGTTCAACTTGGGGACCCCATGGAGCCACTTTGGATGGGAAATGACATAAATAACTTTTTATTTAATGTAAAAGTAAAAGCGACACAAACATGATATGTTTTACTAAAACAATTTTTAAGTGGGGTTATACAAGTTATCTTTTTTATTATAAATAGTAATTGGAAAGATAAAAAGCTTTTCTACATCATAGTATTTTTTTATTAAATTTGAGACACTATATAAATTAAATTATTTATGACATGATGATGATGCAGTGGTGACCTCATTATTTAACGATTTAAATAAAATGGAAGGATAATGTAAAATATACGAACTACACATGTCCAAAACTTATTGTATCAGAGGATTTCGAACCCTTAACACTTTATCCACGAATTATATCAATGTGGGACCTTTTGAAACTGAAACACATTTTCCAATAAAGTAATATTTCTTACTTTCCAAAAGTGGCCCTCCTCTCCTCTTATAAAAGGCCCCCACCTCTACCTCATTTCACACACTCCTAAAGCCTTTGTCTCGGCCCACCCCTTCCCATTTACTATCTCCACATCTCTCTCCTCATCCTATATGATTCCCATTGGGCATAATCCTTTCAAATGAATCCTTTAGGCTCAAATCAAAAGGAGTTACACTTTTAAAGGTAATTCATTCTCTCATGTTCATTTGTATTATTTTGCTTCTCCAACCCCCTAAAATCTTTTTATTTACTTCTTTTGTAATAACACCAGTATATTCAATATACCAGGATGTTGTTTTAAGATTAATTTGAGCTACAATCTCACGCAACTACCTCAAATGGTCAAAGAACATAAAGTTTCCGTGGATGGAGAAATTCAGCCTCTCGAAACGATGATTGTTCAATACTCATTAAACACCTTCAAAGGTGGCAATTATGATGTCCCTATTTTTATATATGATATATAATATGTTTATGTTTTACTTATGCTTCTGTATTTTTCATTTGTGTCTTACCTTTATGGCTTCCATTATGGGTATACGAGATATCTTCATTTTAGGAAGTGCGGACTACCGCCCCCTCAAAGTGATTTGAATCGTTAAATACCATATGTGGGACGTATAAAGGATGGAACTATAATATTATATATGATATTATACTGGAATTATAATATACCTTTATATCATTATTATTCCATTTATAAAATACAAAATAGAAATGAAAGTAGCGTTCATGCGTACGTACGGCTGACCGTCTCCATGAACGGTGCATTTCATTTCTTACCTCTAAATGATTATGTAATGTTATAAATGCATGAATTTACTGGATATATATGAAATATATGATATCTAAATCATGAATAAAATTCTGGATATAATAAACATTTGGCCACACGAACAACATGTAATTGTAAGAAGTCCACTTTCGACTTAAGAACCAAATATCGACAAAACAAACATTATTAACTTAAATGATTACATAACGTTTATAACATGGTATTAAGTGATATAAAAGGAATACTGAACTTCAAAAAGGTTCTTAGGGAAGTATAAAACAACTCATATTTATTATTCCGGAGATTAAAGAACGATCGAGTCAAGTCGGACCCGAGGTAAGGGATCCTACTCCTCTCTTTCTTTTTAAGTATACACTTTTATGTCATTCCTTTTAAAGCTCATCTTTATTGTTATTGGGATGATATTTTATATTAAACTTACTGTAATTTTTATGTTCATGTGATGAGAGACCCTATTCTCTCTCATCAATCCGTTTTGGAAGTTTTGAGCGGCGTCGTTAGGCTGCCGAACTTGCGTAAGAGATCTAACCTCTCTCTTTCGTTTTAAGTACTCTCCTTTATGTCACTTCTTTTAAGCTCCTCTTCATAATGTTGGGGGATGTTATTTTATATCTATCTTGCTATAAATTTTATTTTAATGTGATGAGATACCCTATTTGATATCATCAATCCATATTCGGACGTTTTATGTGGCGCCGTTAGGCTGCCAGGTTTTCGTAAGAGATTTTTCATCTCACTTTTATTCCCGTGAGATTTATGCTACATTTGCCACAAATTCCATTGAGTGGTGTATGTACTGTCCATTATTCTACTCTTTGTGTAATATAAATTCGTTTATGAGTATTTACATCAATGATCTATTGTCCTTCTTTCTTGGGGTGTATGTTTTGAACGATACCCAAGTCGGTAAGGGAACCTTTCACCCTCCTCTTTTTTAAAAGACTTATTTTGTTGGGTCTTTTAATTTACATATAGTTATGTTGGGATATGTTCTCATATATCCTTATTGATTTAAATTATATGTCCTTGTGATGATATACACTTTTTATCTCTCATCAACTCATTTTGATGTGATGTCGTTAGGCTTTCAACGGAACTTTTTAACCCAATTTCGATTTCTTTGGGTTCAACATGTAGTCATTGAATATGTCATCCATTGAATATGTGTGAATGACCTTATATTGTTTTACACTTAATATCTACTTATATTGGGTGTATTTTTATTTGTCACACATATTTTTGATATTGATTTGTCCTTAATTTAAGGATACCTTCTTTATAAGGGATTTCATCACATTTGACATTTCTATTGAGGGTTCATTGTTGTTATGCACCAATTCACTCTTATATGGTGTACATACTGTCCTCTGGAGTATTATATCATCAATCAATTTATTCTCATGATATTATAAAGTTCTGACTAAATGTTATTCCTCAATTATTATATTCATGTGTCTCTAATTTTGGTAAAACCCCTTTAACCAAAATATCGCTTTAAATGTTTTAATTTTTTGTTCTTATTAATATCCATGTTTTCAAAATGGAAGTAAGGATTTATTTATATGGATATTAATGGTTTAAAATGTTAAAAGCTTCAAGGTGGTATGGGACACTTTATTCAAAAGTCTCTTTATTAAATGTTTTAAATGGTTTTTAAAATGTTTTTTAATGGATTCATTATTTCAATATCCTAAAATGTTATATTGTGATTGAAATGTGGAAATGTTGTGTTTCCTTTATTCATGTTTTATGTGATACGATTATGTTATGGTTCTTGGGAATTGTTATGAAGAATGGGTGGTTCCGTGATAATATAAGGGCGGTTGGTCCCGATATAGCTCTCCAATGCATTGGGTAATGCAAAGGAGTGAAACGTTAAGGTTTCTCCGAAGAGATTTAGGGAATATATTGTGATGCGTATTCCAAACGTAACCAAGAGGGTTACTCCCTACATAAGAATGTTATAAATGCCTCAAGTTACCTTTATGTCTTCTGATATCTATGATTTGTTCATGATTTTATGAGGTATGATAAAGTGCCTACGTTTTATGGGTAAAGTGTGATTTCATTCTTATGTATATATGAAATAATGTTTCCTTTCCATATTTTTTTAACTCTTACTGTGCTTTTTATGCTCATCCCATGTTTTTTTGAAATGTTTTTCACAGGTCAAGGGAAAGGTACATGATGTGATGATAGTGTCAATGATGTGTCAAGAAAGAATATGTGTTATATTTTAATTATGTTTCCGTTGATGGGAATAATGAATACTGTCTTTTATGTAACCACTTTGTTTAAATGTGGAATGTAATGCAAGTTTCAGGATCTAATTCTCTAAAACTCTAAACCTGAAAAGATCCTCAATGTGTAATCTTGTAATAACCCAAGATTAAGTAAGGTTTAAGGCTGGGGCCTTATACTATAGGTCATGGATTAGGAATATTATGCATTTACTATTTATATATGATAGTTATGAAATAATGAAAAATATATAATTACAATCTCACACCAACATTCATACCATGAAATCTGCTGTAAAATGGAAATGTTGCTTATGTATACAGGTGGACTACCAGCTCCATGAAATTATGTGATTGGTTTTTCATTTCATTTTTACATGGATTGTAATATGGAAATATTTAATTAATATTTATGATATATATGACTGGATAATTATTATTTGATGGTGTATTATTTTATACCATTATTTATTTCCATCGATCAAAAAGAGAAAAATGTGTTCATACGAACATATTTCTTACCATCTCTATGAATTGTTTATTCGTTTAAGTGTTTATAACTATTATAGCTAACAATATTTAAATATATTATTAAAATATATGGTATCTATATAAATATATGTATAATTATTATTATGTAACTATGAATAATTTGTATTTACAAGAACTACCGAACTATTATACTCCGGATAAACTGAACAGTTACCACTAGAAAATGATGATTTTGAAGAATTATTGATAAAATGGGCCCATGAAATGATAAAGGGGATAATAAATGATATTATAAGTTTGTTTATTATTTTTAATAGATTTAAAATAATGTTAATGTCATTATATTATTTTTCGGTTCTTTTGAGGAAAGTGTATATTGATAATAGTTTTTGATGTTATAATCTCATTGACAATCAGGGTTGTTTTTAATGATGTTACTAGAGATAATAAATTATTATCTATCTATCAATAACATAATTATTTTTTATAACTCTATTTATTTTTTTCTAATTGATGTTTTCCATTAATTTTCCTCTGTAAAATTCCTGAGGATACAAAATCTTTTAATAAAAACTGATTTTAACTCTCCCTCGATTGTCCCCATTTCTCCTCCATGTCAATTATATTTAAAATTTATTTAGTAAATTTAATTTTTTATTCTCATGTGATTTTTATGGAAAATTATATATATTATTTATTAATTTAAAAACGGTTCAAAATGAATTTTTCATCAATTTTCTGAATGATTTATTTTTTTAATTTTTTTTAAAAAGTTTAAAATAAATGTTTTATAACATATAAAACATTAATGAAATTTGCCTCCATCATGAACTCGGAATTATTTGAATATTACTTATAATTTTCCAATAGTTATTTTAAATGATCATTTTTTCAATAAAATCATATAATTTCTTCTATTCTAAACAATGGATTTCAAGAATTAATGGATACTTTCCTCAAAATTTTTTAATGACCCTGTAATGGTATTTAAGTTATTTTTAAAAAAACTCAAATATTAAAATTATTTTAAAAATATTAATTTTTTCTAAGGATACCATCCATATTATTTATATGGGCAGTTTATTTCTATGATGAAATATTGTTTTTGGAACACATTCTTTTCCACATGTTACACTATGATGAAGTGTTTATGAAACAAATTTCCTTGCATAATTCTTAATATGATGAATGTTTTATGGTTTTCATTCACACATCTATATTGTTTTCATTTATTTATATTTGGGACCTATAATAGTTGGTGTCGTAGAACTAGATGGATGTACTTTTATTACATGGATATATAATGTATTTAAATATTAAACTTCTAATTATATATTTTTCATTGTTTTGCATGACCATGATGTAATAATTTCCTAGAGTATTTGTTGCATTGATTACGTCATGGAGGTTCCCCGCTACGATTATAACCTTGAAATTCTATAATAATATTATTAAATATTATTCTACGGTTGGATGAAATAATATAAAGGGACAAATTTCATGATGTATGTTAGGTAATATTACTCGTAAAGAGATGAGACTTCCTCTCATGATGTTTTCACATGGTAATATCCATGACATGAGATTATGAAAACTAGCCCACCCGTGGGAATTCCACTTGTTTTAGGGACATTATTCATTTCTATCTGCGAGCATGTGTAATGATACCTAGACTTTATTATTATCATTAATACATGTCATGACTCACACACATTGATTTACTGTCAAAAACCATCACACATATAGTTAGTGGGAAATAGGGTATGTTTAGTGTGTCATGAAGGACATGATATTAAAGGATAATTCAAGGATGGATTTTTTTCATTCTATTTATGGAAGTTATTATATCACCCCATTGATTGAAATTGAACTGTCATGCGAAATTCCATGGTCATGGTGTTATGACGAGTATATATTAGGTAGTCAAAGAACAACGTATCAAGTATAATTGTTGATGACACTATCATGAATCCTTCATGATGAGATATTGAGAAAAGGGATTATTTTACATAGTGAGCATTTATATGTGGATGTCATTTATGTGACATTACATTTTTTCTCTTGGGTGTGTTGACATGTATCTAGAGAGTAATATTGTTCATTAGGAAGGCCCACCAATTTCCACTTAGAAAGAATCATATAGAGTCACACACTGAATGTTTTTTACGGTCACGTTTAAATTTTATTTGAATTTAATTAATGATATAATTATTATTGTAATGACAGTGGAATAATTTTAATCACGATATAATGATATCATAAATAAAATAAAATAAATTTATATATTTCATTGAACATTTAATAAATATATATTTCCTTATTTAAAATAAAACATTTATTTAATAGAATAAATTATTTTTTATTTATTCGGGTGTTCAATAAATAGAAGTGGAGTTTGAGCAGACCAAGGCCAGACTTGTAGTAAAATAATTATTTGTTTGATGATAATTAATTATTTATGTAGTTGGGATATCATAAAATAATAATGTCGCTTCTATAATTTTTTGGTGTGGAATTTTTATTAAAATTCCATTTTGTGCATGTTGGCCACCATAAAAAATGATGTAGTATTATTATTGTAATCATGGGTTTTCACTAAGATAATGACTGTATTTAAATGTTGTTATGAAATTAAATACTATTTCTAATGTTACAAACATATAAATAGACAAGTATGCCTATTGTACCAGACACCCCATGACACTGCAAGCTTGGTGAATTGAGAATTGTTTTGTCAAAAAATTTCTTTGTTGAATCCTATTTTTTTCTCTCTCATATACGAGATAAGTTCATTAAGTCATAATAACAAGAGATCAATAAAGACTGACACAAGACACTCACTTCACAACGCTAGCACCCAGAGAATATGTGGTGTCGATCGGAGGCCATCAGAGCACGTGTGGATCACATCAAAAAGGATTCTAGTTTGGATCCATACAACCGCAATGAGGCAATCATGAAGCATCATAACGAAAAATCAACATCATCAACTAATAACAAACCAAATATCCAGGTATTATTTTCTTTATAAAATTAATTAAAATAATTATAAACAAGTTATGCAAGATCCAATCTAATGGTCTTGGGCCTCATCATTCTTTATCTAAATATTTGATTATATTCCATGGAGACTGGAATTCATCATCGCATTGATCCCAGAATAATCATTGATCATGGTATAAATCAAATTTGGGTGTTGTCCTAAGGAAAATTCTACTGCACACAGAACCTTCAAGAGGTTTCCGGTGGGTTACATCATAGTTTATAATTATTTAAATATTTCATTGATGATTTACACATTTAAAAATTTAGTTGATTCAATTCAGGTTAATCGTTCTACAAATTTGAATCTCGATATATGTTCTCCCTCTTTCATTTCTCGTTCACTATTCAAAAATGATCTATTTTTTAAATTTTGATTAAATAAAATAGAGGATCTAATCTAGAGGTTCCAATGGTTCTTTGATGTACAACATAAAAACACAGAACATGTATTCCTCAGTACATCCCAATGTAGCCAATGTTCAATGCAGTAGGTGTGGTTTTCCAAACCAAGATGTGTCATTAGAGTTTTTCAAAGTCATAATGACTCTGTATGTTGACCAAGAATAGGTGCCATGCGGTTTTTGTATTACATGCCATGTTTCCCACTGTACACGATGTGTAGTATCTTTGGGATTGGGTTTGATAGTTTACCCCATACATGCATTACAGGGCTAGAGACTATGTAATGAGGAACTACATTTCATGTGGCATGTGGGACACACTATGTTCTATGATGATTTATGAAGTACACTCACACACCGTTTCCATGGGCATATACTTTGGATGGTAGATGAAAAATAGTACACACAGTGCAATTGGAACTACATGATGTGTACTCATCTAAATTATGTAGATTTATTAAAATTTGATATTATATTAAAAAAACCCTTGAGAATTGAACTATCATCCATGTGTATAGATGAGGAACAACACATGATATGTCTTTAATATACAGATTTATTTAATTTAACATCTGAGTAATGTTCATTTCTACTCATTGGGTTTCTATGAATAGGAAATCACCGGGTTTCCTCTATGTTTACAGTTATGCACAAAGATAATTTTAAATGAATTTATTTTTTTAAAATAATGATGGATTATAATATCAGGGAAATTATTAAAATGGTTTATGATAAAAGTATTTATTAATTAAATATGATAATTAATTTATTCGAGTGTGATTTATCTTAAACAATAATGATTAAAGAATTTAATTCTAGTTTTATTTTTGCCTAAATATCATTTCATGATTGGATAATCATGAGTTAGACCAAGATCATTGTATATGGATGATATGTTTTAATTTTTTTATTTAAATTAAATATGATGGCCTACGAGCCTTATCATCATTAATATGTAGGGAATTTATGCCAAAGGTTTCATTTATGTGAAAAACTATTTTACCCCTAACATGTATGTGAGTTAATAAAAGTCATAGGTAATGGATGGATATCCCAATCTAGTACTGGTGACTAATGTTGGAGATGAGATGAAACCAATCCCAAGAGATATAGAGATGGATAGGTGGAAAGCTGTAAACACGAACCCAAAAGGTTCAAGGTGTTTCTTCCATAGGATAGGGTTAGTTTATAAACCGCTAGAAAAACTAACCATTATAAAAGATAATGGTCATTATCTTTATTTAATTTTTGTTAGTTACAAGGTTTATCTTTATGGATGTGTTTTTACAGTCACATAAATAACTAATTATACAATTATGCTAGATAGTACTAAAATAAACCAATCTTATGTGTAAATATTATCAAGGATTGGTTAATCAGTTTATTATGTTACACATAATATTAAAAGAGAATGTGATAATGATAATAATCAATTCATGCATAAGAGAAAAAATTTATCCAACAAAATATTATGTTATACCAAACCTTTTGTTACATGATTAAGGGAAAAACTCAATAAAACTCTGTGTTTGACTAACCCCTATCAGGACACTAACTATTATAAAGGAATCCCTTATGAATGGTTTCAGGTTGACTTGACCATATTTCATCAAGAGGAGTATCCTTTTATCGAATTGGAGTAATATTAGAGGCAAGAGTAGAGGAAATCCAAAGTCATGATTTTAGGATTGGGAAGTCCACTAAACAGATCAAGGAGATGCAAGCCCGTAGTTGGAAAAGACATGCGGACCAAAATACCTTCTAATAGCTTAACCAACCATTGTTAGGGTAATGTGAAGTGGAATTTGGATCATTTACAATATAATATGAAGGAAACTGTACATTCCGATTTCAATGGTGAGGGCTTTTTGTACGTGAACAAATATTGCAAGACTTAATAAAATTTATTATCTCTTATAAAATGTAATCAAGAAGGTAGTAATGATCATCTCTGTTAGTTATAGAATAAAAATGAAAATCTCATCAACATCACTATCCTTGTGATCAAATCTGTATAAGGTTAACATACTCACTAACATTAACATCCAAAAATGTTTTAGACCCCATTGGGTTATCCTACTAGAAGAACAGATGTCATATGTTCTAGGGTAAGCCTTACCTGATCCGCATACCAAAGAGTCTATTGATGATGATTTCAAAGTCTATGAAAAAGATATGAATGACATGATCGACCTCAAATTTTTAATGTTGACGTCAATGTCTAGTGATATCATGAAGACTCATTAAAACATGGATTCTTATAGCATGCTCGATAACCTCTATGGTATTTACTAGGAGAGACCAAGACAAGAATGCTTTGAGATATCTAAGGCACTCATTCTGAATAATCATAGTGTAGGTGTCCCAAATGGGCCTCATGTATTAATTATTATTTTGTATGTTGAGTGCCTATATGTTCTAGGGATTAATCTCCCCAAACAATAGGGCCCCTATCTCATTGTTGAATCACTTATTCAGAGCTTCCCTAAATTTGATTTCAATTTCAATATGAACAACATCGAGAAGACTCTATTTTATCTTATTATCCTCTTTCTCCTTGTAGAAAATTATATGTAGCATGAAAATCCTTCTATAAATATGGTGAATAAGTGGAATGGGAAGGAGGATATCATTATGACCAAATATTCTTCATGGTCTTTAAGGAAAAGGAAGATCAATGTGGAGGAAAAATAATAGGAGGCTCTTTGATTTTCATGTGGCAAGAAGGGACACTAGAAAATGAACTGAACCAAGAATAAGAACTATGGGGAATCAATAAATGAAATTGTTATGGAATGAAATATATCATTTTCTATAAATTGGGTATTAGATACAGCTTGCGGTTCTCACATTTGTATAAAAATATAGGAACCAATTAGATTCAGGAAGATTTCATGAGGGAAGGTAGATCTATAGGTTTCCAATGGATCCAAAATTTCTATTGTAGCTATAGGGGACTACCACCTCATGTTTCCTACTAGGATGATCATGGTATTAAATGGTATTAATTATGTGTGCTTTTTATTAATAATAAACATTATTTCTATATCCAGATTGATTTGTTTTATATTTTGTAAATTAATGTTGCTTCTTTTACAAAGATATCATTTGTTTTGGTATGTCACATTTAAACAACGTAATGTACATGTTTGATTACCCAAACCTAGTAATGGAAATCGATAACAAAGATACTTCACATGACTCATACCACCACCATCTTTGGAATCACCATCTAGGTCATTTAAACGTGAAACACAAGAAAATGTAACATCAAGATGGATATTTATATTCTTTCGAACTAAAACCACAAGGTATATGTCATGAATGTTTACATGTAAAAATGACTAAAGCCTTATTTAGTGGGAAAGGGTAAAAGAAATAATTAACCTCATGAATTGGATCAGAGTAATGTCTGTGGACTATTTCCAGTTGAATAATGGGGAGGGTACCCATACTTCATAACATTTAATAATGATTTTCATCGATATGGATATATATACTTAATGAGGTATAACTCATTTTTAATAAGTTCATAGTATACAAGAATGGAGTTGGGAACTGGATTTGTAAGAAGATTAATAAACTTCATTCAGATTGAGGATGATAATTTCTTAATCAAGATTTCATTTATTACATAAGGGAGTTTTGGATCCTATCCCAAATCACTCCTCCAAACACGCCCATTTTGAATGGTCTGAGCGAATGGTGGAAGTACACCATGTTGGACAAGTTGAGAACAATAATGAGTCATGTGAGTCTTCCAATCTCTATTTGGGGATCTGTGTTACAAATAATGATACACTAACTAAAACAAGTACCATGTTAATCGATAAATGGTATTCCATACGAGTTCCAGAGTGGTAGAAAATCCAGTTTATCGATTTTACATGTGTGGGGTAATGAAGTGCTTGTTAAGTCATTTTTAGGTAAGAAAATATTATCCTAAGGCACCATGTGTACCTTTATTGGATACCCCAAACAAATAAAGGGATATTATATAGACAACCCCTCGGAAAAAAAATTATACTGGCAAGACATTCCATATTTCGTGAGAGGGGGAATATCTACAAAAGATATAGTGGGAGAGAGAAAGACTCCGATGAAGACGGGGCTCAATGTTCACAGGAGTTGGTATAGGAATAGATTCTTCAAATCCTAATGGAAAAAAAATCTATTCCATAGATACAAGTATTGTGTAGGAGTACAAGAGAGGTTAGTGAAATGGAATGGTACAATTTTCTAGTTACCGAGGATAGTGACTCATTATTAGTTGATAATAATGATACTCTAACCTAAAAAGAAGCAGTAATTGGCATAGATGTTTCTAAGAGGAAGGAAGCCATGAGTGTTGAAATGTATTCTAGGTATCAAAACCATGTATGGAATTTTGCAGACCCTCCCATTGATGTATGCCATGTTGGTTGAAAATGGGTATTCAAGAAGAAACAAGACAAGGAAGGACAAGTCTATACCTATAAAGAAATACTAGATGCAAAAGGGTTGTCAATGAATTGACTACAATGAAACCTTTTCATCATTTTCAATGTTGAAATCCTTTCAAATTCTACTTCCCATTATAGCTTCACTTGATTATGACAATTGGAAAATGGATGTCAGAACAACCTTCCTTAATGTGAACCTTTAGGAAGATGTCTACCTGACACAACCTCATGGGTTTCTAACTCCAAAAGATTCCAATAAGTTATGGATGTTTTAGAAACCTATTTGTATTAAAGAAAGAATCTAGGTCATGGAACATTCATTTTGATGATGCCATAAAAAATATGGGTTTATCAGGAATGAATGTGAGCCTTGTGTCTACAAAATGTTTAGTGGGAGCGTATACATTTTACTAATAGCATATGTTGATGAAATATTACTTATTTGAAACAAGATACCCGTCATACAGTCTATCAAGGAATGGATGAATCAATGATTCTCAATGAAGGAATTGGGTGAGGCATCATTTATTACTTGGATCATGATTCATTAGGATAGATCCATGAGATATTTTGGCCTAATTAAAAGAAAATACATTTATAAGATAATTACGTGATTCAATATGGATCAATCCAAAAGGGTATTCTTGCCAGCATCACATGGCACTCATAATTCCATGAAAATGTGTCATCAGACACATGTGGAATGAATGATAATGATAAGATATCCATACACATTAGTGATTCAGTCAGTCATGTATGACATGCTATGTAATAGTCTGGATGTCGCGTATGCATTATGTGTTGTAGGAAGATATCAAGCTGACCCTGGTGACTGCCATTGCGTGGCAGTCAAGACTATCCTAAAGTATCTACGACATACTAAAGATTTGTTCCTAGTATATGGAGGATATGAGGATCTAGTTATCAAGGTATATTCATATGCTAGTTTAAATAACAATCAAGATGACATAAAGAATCAAACAAGATATATATTCACATTTAATGGAGGTGTAGTGAGCTAGAAGAGGTCAATGTATTTTGTGGTCCCAAATTCTAATGCTGATTCTGAGTATATCATAGCTTTTGAGGTAGCTAAAGAAGCAGTTTAGATGTGAATCATTGTCTCATAGTAGGATGTGATACCTAGTAGTAAAGATCCCATCACACTATAATGTGATAATACTGGAGTGGTGGCTCTCAAAAAAGAGCCAAGGTCGCATCAATGGACAAATCACACACATTATAAGTATCATCTATTGAGAGATATTTCTCAGAGAGGTAAATTTTTAGTGATATATATTTCCATGGAAGACAACATGGTAGACCCCCTGACTAAATACATTACTTAGAAGAATCATGATCACCATGTGAGGTCTAGTGGGATGAAATTCATAGGTGGTTGGCTCTAGACCAGGTGGGAGTTTGAATGAATTGGTTTCATTGAACAAACTGGTTGTACATTTATAACTTTGATATTGAATTTATTTAAATATTAATAATATTATTAAATATTTTCCATTTTTTTGCATGACTACGATGTAATAAGTTCCATGATTATTTATTTCATTGATAAGGACATTTCAATTACCTGCTATACTGAGAACAATGAAATGCTATAAAAATACTCTTAATTATGGTTCTACCAATGGATTAAATACTATGAAGTTACACCAAGCATGCCGAATCTCATGTGCGAGTCCTCGTAAGTAGATTGGACCTCTTATAGTGAAGTTATCAGTAGATAATCTCCAAGCCCATAGATTATGAGAACAAACCTGCCACTAGGAATTTAGCATGTTTTGGTGTCATTTGATATTTTTATCTACAAGCATGTGTAATGATCCTTCGACAATAATATTATCGTTAATATGTGTCACGACTAGATCACTTTGATTTACTAACTAAAACTGTCAAGGAGATAGTTGGTTGGAAGTAGGGTATGTTGGGTACTTCACGAGTGACATGATAATAGTGGGTATGTCGAGGAAAGATTTGTTTCACCCATTTAGAGTTGTTTATATCTCATCCCTTTGATTGAAATAGAACCATTATGTGAAATTTAATGGTCGTGGTGTAACGACAAGTTTATTTCAGGTATTCAAATAACGACATATCATGTATAAAGGTTGATGTACCTATCATGAAACCTACATGATGAGATATTATGAAAAATGGATTATATTACACACTAAGGGTTCTTATGGGGATGTCGTTGTTGTGACTATAAATTCATTATCTTGGGTTCCTTGACCCATATCTCGAAAATACTATTGGTCATTAGGCATTCTTGCCTAATGCCAATGAGAAAGAGTCTTAGAGGGTCACATAGTATGTGTTATTGTTTTATTATATTAAATTATATTTAAATTTAATATATGAAATAAATATTATTCTCAATACCATGGAATAATTTTATTCATGTTAAAATTAACGGATAAAATAAATAAAATATATTTATTTATTTTGTTGAACATTTAATAAATATTTATTTTCATGTTTATAAATAAAATATTTATTTAAGATAAAAAATTATTTATTTATTTATTTGGTTGTTCAAAACATGGAAGTGGAGTTCGATCGGACAATGGACTGTCCAAAATTAGAACAATTATTTTCAAGATGAAAAATAGTTATTTAACTAGTTCGCACAAGTTAAAATAATAGTGACGCTGCTATTATTTTGTGACGTCGAACTTTATTTATAATTCAGTTTTCCGCGAGTTGATGCACCATAAATAATGAAACTTTATTATTATTATGATCATGGTTTTTATCTAGGTTTTGGAATGTATTTAATTGTTGTTATGCAATTAAATATTGTAATAGAAGTTCTATTCATATAAATAGACATGCACACCTATTGTGTTAGACACCACACGAAAACATAGGCTTGGTGAATTGTGAATTTTTAAGCCAATATATCTCTCTCTTGAATCCTCCTCTTCCCCCTCTCAAGAAAGATAGTCTTTCATTAAGGTCGACGTACAAGTCATCTTGAAGGACCAACAAAAGACACTCACTTCACCACGTTAGCACCCAAAGAATGAGTGGTGTCGATTGAAGTCCATCAGAGCATGTGTGGATCATTACTAGTGGTATTTTAGTATGGATCCTTACAAGCACAATGAAATAATCCAAAATGGTCATTAAAACTAATAAATATCATCATCAACAAAAATACTAAAGATCCACACATTATTTTCTTTATAAAATTAATTATTTTAATTGTAAACATGATGTGAATGATATTCTTTAAAGGTTTTATGCCTCTACTTTAATTATATATATCATTGATTATATACCATGGAGACTTGCGATAATCGGTGTATTGATCATAGAATAATCAATTATCATTGTAAAAATAAATGTTGGGTGTCATCACAACCACGCTTCCACTGTGGATGGATCCATTAGGACCTATATCACCCTCCAATTTATTGGGAAATGATCTATAACTAATGTGGCATATATTCTAGTTGTTCACAAGTTTTCATTTAAATAATTTTTGGTATTACATATAATTTCAAGTCAATGTACTTATTTATGGGATTATATTTAATGTTCATATGATTATGTATTTAATTAGTTTTATGTCCATAAGATTATGTGAGGGACTGATTTCATGCCCTTTACATAATGAGTGATATTGTTTCTATATATACCTATTCAAAATTAAATAATCTTATTTGTATACCACATAATAACGTCTTTTACAAACATTATGATCTCATTGATCATGTTAATTTATTAATTTTGGATTTAGGTCTTAGTAATTATATATCATAATACTATGAATCAACATTACGATCTTGGATATTCTGGTATGGTTTTCAAGTGTTATTCTCATGTAATTATACATTTATTCTCCTTTGGTATGTATTTTATATTTTATATCAGCCTAATTTAACATTAATTTTAATATAATCACCCACATTATTAGATTTTGTATCATTGGGTAATTAAGTAATGATTTTTGAAATTATACAAATAAAAATGGTGATAGGTATAATGATCTTAGTGGTAAAACAATGTTGATCTTCTGTGATCCAATTTTTATAGGTCATAGTTTCCAATGGAATTGGACAAATATGATTACTTCATGGATATTTATATCCTTTAAGGAATATTAAAATATTAATATGTTATATATTTTTAAAAAATGTTTGATTATATATATATGTTATCATAGTAAGTATTATTTATCCATTGGAATCAAGGATTCAAAATTATTTCTGAGAATCCTGAGGTAGTAAAATGTGTAGGATATAATCAAAAAGATTTTTTTATGACCATGGATACCCTAGGATTAAAAATTGTCAGGGTATATTGAAAACCAATTGCACCTATTTAGTCATCCAATGAGGTGAAATTAATGATAATGTTGTTTCCCCCTATTGTTATATTTCCTTACATTGTTCATTTTATTTTTTGTCAATAGATTGAACTATAAGGACTCATTTAAATGTAGAATGTGACCACTAAAGAAATTATAATAATTATGAGAAAAAATTGAAATAAGAGAATAAATTCAATATCATGTGACTATTTAGAGTCATTTATATAATTAAATGAAGAAAAATATCACCATTTTGAGTTTCCTAACACTACTAAAATAAGATATGGGTTTTTTCATAAAGACCGTAGAGGAAATTTTTTTTGGAATAAAACTTGTATACAATGATGGATGAAGCACTCAAATTAATGTATTATTTTAATGAGATGATGTATGGAGTGTGAAAGAGGAAGACACAAAGACTATAATTTCTTTGGAAAATAAAAAAATTTAGTTGAGGTGAAGGATGATTAAAATGGTTATCTAAATGTATCCTTAATGGTTTCATGTTTTTATTGTTGAGGACAAGGGAATTCTAAAAAATGATTCCATAGGGGGGATATCATGAAGAGAATTATTTTGGTTGTAATCGTAATGGTTTTACTATTGACTATGAAGAGTTTATGAATTACGTATGAAATGAAAGGGTTTTTTAATATAATTTATTATTTCAAAAATAAGAATTTTGATTAAATTTATGTTAATGAATCTTAATACATCATTAATATTTCATATTATAGTATATATGAATTAGGAGAAAAGATGATGAGTCCTAGTAAACGAACTATGGATTCAGTTGGATGAATGAAGTTTTTATGTATTTTGACCCAAGGATTATATTGTGTAGGTGTTATACACATGATATTCAGGTTATAAAAATCAGGAAATAACATTAGGGTTTTCCACTATTTTTTTTTCTTTGTGGATTTTAAAACATGTTTTGAATAGTATTAATAATGAAGAAATGTTAAATAATGTTATGGTGATATTTTTGGAGATCACATGATTGTGGGAAAATATAATCCATTATGTGGATGATGTTGAGTTTTTAATGTTTTTCATAGATAAATAGATTACTCAAATTGGTGACAATAAAATTGGTCTGTGATTTGATGATCATGTTATTTTGGTAATCTTTGATGAAATATATTTCAGTTTTATGATATATATTATGTAATCATTTAACATTATTTTGAATATGGATTGTGTTTTGTTTTAGATGAATATATGTTCTCAAGTTATGTTAACATAAATTTTGTGGACAAAATCATGGATTTATAAGAATTTGGTTGATCTTATGCTCAATGTAATCCAACCCTCCATTTTAATATTATGTTTATGGGATTTTGGTAATGAATTGACGTTAAAATACTTTTCCAGGATGTTATCTGATTTGTTTCTAAGATAATGATGGACAACTAGTTACTGGGTTATAGTAAATATTGATGAACGAAATGTGATTTATTGAAAATTTGATGGTTTTATAGATATTTTTGGTCAATTTAATGAATTAATTTCATGTTAGTACCTTATTTTGATTGATTCCATTTTGGCATTGTTCGCAATTCTAAAAATTTATATTGTAATTTAACATGGTGATTATTTGGGAGATATTTAATTTGGTTTATGAATTTATAACCCTTAGGTTTAACAATTATTTAATCATAAATTATTTTTCAGAGGAATGTAATTAATTTTTATTAAAAGTTATACACTAAATGGTTTAGTAATAGAGGATTAACAATTCATTAATGTTGAGTTTATTATGTTAATTATAGATATGGAGACTATTTTTTCATTTCATTATTTAATATTTTATTCATTTTTTATAATTTTTTTATAATAATATTTCATTTTGGTTCATTCCTAAAAATATGAGGGATATCCTGATTTTAATTTTATATAATTTAGATGTTGATTTTAGTGATTTAGAAATAAAAAAATCTTCTGTAATAAAATTTTTTTGGATCAATATATTTGATTGTGATGGGAATTTATTATAGAAATTCTTAATTATTTTTTATTATATTCATACTCTAGAAGTTAAAATAATTACTCAAATCTTGGAAAACTATCATATGAAAAGAAAATTCAATATATCTTTGATATCCGTTGAATTGATGTGCTTTTAACACCTCGTTGATTATTTATTTTTTAGTTGTAAAATTTATCCTCAAGGTATTCTATATTACTCTCATTTAGTCCTTGGGTATTTTTTTTCTTCCATGTCCATATTTAAACAACACATAGATTTTCTCCCATTTGGAAACATAGTGTCATGGGGACCATCGTACACCCCTTTGCCTCATTTTAATGTTATATTTTTATTAATTAAAATTACAATGTGGGGTTTCATTAAATGATTTTTCAAATATTAAACCATTGATTACTAATAAAAAGTTCTAATTTTAGGGAAATATTTCTAAAAATAGTGGAACCATTTACAACATTGGGATTTTGGAAAATATTTATCAATAAATAAATTATTTATTTATGATAACATGAGCTACACACAACACCGAGTGTGAATGAACTATGATATAAAAAATAGTATTCATTATGAAAATTATAAAATATCAATTAAATTTTACGGTGTTAATAAGATTAACTACAAGAATAAGTTAATAATAAAATTACTCCATATAAAATTAAAGAAAAAATCATAGTAATAAACCAAAAATATTATTAGCAATGTTATTTTATTCATCAATAAGAAAGTCTAATAAATATATTATTTCCTTTTGTAATAAAATTTTGTGGTAAATTTATGGAACATTTCAAAATATAAAATTTTTAAAATTGAAAATAAATTTTTAAATCATCAAAAGAATAGTATCATAGGTTTAATTGTTTCAAATTTTCTATGAAGATTTATTTAAAAATGATTAGTGGAAAATACTTATTATTATCGAAATTTTTATTTTTTTTAAACAAATGTTATAATATAAATTTTAAAATGGTTTCGATATAGTATAAGTTCTATTATATTATAATTAATCCAATTATGTTTATTAGAATATATTTTATGAATCATTTTATGATAAAAAATTATTTATATATGTTGAGGTATTTTCATTAAAAATTGTTTTTATATATATGAAATGTATTGTTGTCTTAATAATTAAATTCATCAGTACTAGTGAATTGTTTTATATAATGTTTTGTATAATATATTCCATCAAAAATTTAAAGATTTAAAATATATATTTTACTATGAACGGGATTAGAATAAATCAATTTTTATGCTAAAAGGCATTATTTTTTTACAATCGGTTTTCATTGAATTTTTTTGATTAAATTTAAATTATCATCCATGGAAAAAATTTATTAAAATAGAAGAAATTAATTCTATTTTATGAATCACATGGATCAAATTTGGTAAATAATACTGCTTTATTTTTTACCAATATGAATATTAACTGTTATAAATTATCACATTAATAAAGGGTAAATTGGTTTTATCATGTAATCAAACAATTGATAAGGCCATAATTTTTTATCCATATTCTTATTGATCTAAGGTAATTGTACATATAATTTTAGGATAAATATTGTGTTGTGTAATGACCACTTGTCCATGAAAACGACTTATATATTACTTAAATATTTTTTTTTGAGAATTTCATTAACATGGTTTTAAATTTCCATTTTCTATTTTAATATGAATAATAACAGGTCATGGATGAATATAAATTTAAATTTTGAGACTAATTAAATAATATTATTTTCTTAATGTATTTATCACTGTTATTTATTATATAATTACCTAAATACTTTCACAAGACCAAAACATTATTTAGTATATAAATGTAAATGAAAAATAAATGATATTAGAAAATATAAGGTGATATATTTTAAGTATGTTAGAATAATATGTCAATTATATAGTTTAACGTGAATATTAGTGTTTTTTAGGATATTACATTAAAATTTCAACTATTTCATTATGGCTTTTAAGTAAAATTTATTTAATATTTTCAAAATTCATATTATATATTTTGTAATTAATTTCCATAAATAGAATAAAAAAATTTAAATAAGACCAAGACGGTGTGATATGATTGAAAATTTTATAATAGATCAATTTTGGTACATTTGAATCTATATAATAAAAAACTAAAACCCTTTAATATTGAAGATGTTTTCACAGTTGGTACAATTAAAATTTGTCTACAAAGTGTATACCAAAAAAGATAATGTCATAAATAATAAGAAACCAATTATATTATCAATTGGATGATAAGAAAAAAACCCATATTTCCATTGAATACATATAAATTTTTAGGCAACCATCTTGGGAATGAATTTATTATAATATATTCATTAGAGTAGTTCTAATTGTAACCTCGCCTAAATTGTAAAATGACACAACATTACTCACGTCAATAGTCCATATTAAAATTTATTGAATGTAAATAACCATCCAAAATCCATAATAACCATTCATATAAAATTCATAGCGGATATGTTCCTCCCATAATAACAACTCTAGGGTTCTATGGAGTTCTAATGATGTATTTTCAACGAATATGTAATGACCTTAACAGTTAACTTTATTTTCAAAATTTTCATTACCTATTATATATCTATGTCATATAACCAAAAATAATAAATTTATTATAATTAATATACTAAAATGTTATTATGTTTATGGAACCTCTATTACTAACACACATTCACATCAACTGGGATGTGAATGTGTCTCCTGTTTAAAGGTTGGACCAATAATTTCTACATAGCGATACTATTCAATTTTAATCACCATTTTTATTTATGAGTATTATGATTATTTTAATTTTTATATAATACATTTTTCAGACAAATATCCACCTAGAATTATAATATCACATGAATATTTTTACCATCCAATACATAGAAAATTTATAATGTTCCTCGTGCATACATAAGGGTTTAAACCTCTATGAAGCAATGTGATCATTTTTCATTTCCATTTTTCATGCTTGGTGGTAATAAATTTTTTTTAAATAAATATATATATATCATGATAAATAATCATTAAATATGAATTATTATTTACCTTTTATTCATTACCTATTTCTAAAATTTAAAAGAACATTAATCTGTATGTACAACCTGCTATATCCATAAAGGGTGTAAATGATTTTACTCATCTATCATTTATGGATGAATAAAGATACGTTTATAATGAAAATATATGATATTAATATATATACCAATATCTATTTTATGATTTAATAATGATTAATATATAAGTACTATAACTACTGAACTAAAATAACAATGATAAATGAAATAGAAATCATAAGAAAATAACGATTTTAAAAAATTATTGAAAATTTAGTTGTTGAAATTTTATTAATGGATAATATATTATATTAATGTATATTTATTAATATATTATGTATGTATTACAATGTAAAATATACTATACTACTGGTTATATTTCATTCTAAATTATTGGAAAAATATATAATAGTTTTATATTATAATGTATTTATATATAAAGATTGTTGATGATGAATTATCTCATGATTAAATATTATGATTTATCTCTTAAGAATCACAATAATTGTCTTTAAATATAGTTATTTATTTTGATTCAATGTTTTCATTTCAGTTTACTTTGTTAATGTACAACTGAATAAATATTGTTTTATGGAATACTAGTTTTATCTCTCCATTGGGCCAAAAAAAACTTTATCTTCCAAGTCACCGATTTATTGAAATATTTTCTAGACGGAAATTAATATTTCCTTATTGTTTTTTAATTTCATTACCAATCATTCTTATTGTATATAATTTTGTTTAAAAATAATATTTGGATAGTTTTTTGAAAGAGTTACTATTTTTAATATCAAAACTAAATTGTTCAAGGAATTCATTTTATCAAATATGCAATGAATAAAAATTCTACCATCATTACTTCTTCCTAAAAGATTCTTTACCAGGCTTCCAAATTATTTTCAATGAAACGTTTTTCCAAACAATTGTTGAATTTGTTACATTATATTGATGATATTTCAAAATGGAAATGATATTCCCTCAAGAAGGTTTTAATGATATATTAATTGTATTTTTATTCCTCAAACACAATAACATTTCAATTTAATTACAATTTAATGTTTATATGTTCCATGGATTTCATATTTATTATTTTAGGGGATGTAAAATTTTAATGATGCTAACATTTTTCTTTTTGACTACTATTTTTATAATAAAATTCTTATCAAACCCATTTCTTTTCAAGGGTTTTTATATGAGGAATGCATCATAATTTTGGGGCACATATATTTTTTATTTTTATAATGTGATGGGAGTTACCTATATCTAAATGTAATTCATTAAATAATTACTAATAACTCATGTGGTAGATATATTATTATTGAATCTAATTTCATTATAATAATTTAATGCTTTAACCTGGCTTTTATGTCAATATGATTATGTGTGGACTTGAAATTCTTGTCTATTAGATTATATGTCACATAAATATGTTTATGTGAGGTCATGATTCTATTCCTATTACATAATGAGTGATCATATTTCTATTTATAGATTTTCACAATGATATAATATTATGTACATTAGGCAATCTCTTGTCATATGCTAATGTCATTCTCTCTTATATCATGTTATTTGGTTAAATTTGATTCACTCCATCTGAACTATCATTATTTACTACATGAATCTTTATTTGAATCTCTTATATATTGGAAATGGGTTTCATGTGTCAATATAATATTCTTATGCACTTGTACTAATTTTATACTTATTTGACCATTTTTATAACCATTTTACCATTAATGAGCAAATAAGCCCACAATATTAATGTTTTCATTCCCAAGATTATAAAAAAAATTATAAATGATATGACTCAAATAGTGATAGTTATAAAAAACCAAGTACAATATTTTGTTGCTATTATAGGAACTAGTTGTTTATATTTCCATGTTTAAATATAAACTAAGCCTATATGATTCAGGGATGGATCATTATATTGTGTAATTAATAATAATATCGTGATTTGTGATATATATTTATAAGATGTATGGGAAACTATAATGGAGGCCCCAATAACGTGTGAAAAAATATTTTGGTTTAGAGAGGTGAACTACAGGGGATATTCATGGTTAGTCTAATGGTGCTCCTCGACATGAGAGTTATTGAGGGATATGGATTGTAGTTCTACAAAGACTATTCCATGTTTTTCAAATGTTATGCATATCCTTTCGTGTCCTTGTGCCTTTTGAATGTCTAGATGAATGGTTGGTGCACGATTAATATAATTATGCAACTAATTCGTAATCCATTTTAAAAATAGTTGTAATGAGAACTTTTAATCTATATTCATTATGTTTAATTCCATCGTTTTTTCCCTCATTCCCAATACCTAAAAGTATATTTATCTTCTATTACCACCTTTTTTGACCTAGATGGAACACCTTATTACCTTTTTCTATTCAAATTTCACTCATCACACTAGATAGAATATAATATATATATGATTCATCCTCCATTTAATGGTTTCACTCACTATTTTTTATTATACTTCTATATGTCCAAGTTTTAAAAATTTAGTTGTTATTTTTTCTTCTAATTTTCTACTTTTCCTTCGAATCAAATTCGAATCATATCAATGAAACACTTAATGTTTATAATATAGGTTTTTTATTTTATTTTCCCATATATTTTTATCATTTATAAAATGAGTTTTTCGTGAAGCATTATATAATTTTTCTACATCACTTCTAAATTGAACAATATCAAATATAAAATTATTACACCATTACCATGATGATTGTTAGTCTAATATGACATGGAATGAGGTTGGTAACCATAGATTGGATAACACCTTAGGGTTTATTCTATTTTCCCACATAATCCTATCCTTTTTTTGTAAACATTAAATGAAATTCAGTTTTTGTATTTTTATTAAAACCTATAATGGTATTTGGTTAAAGGATAACAAATTAAATATTTTAATTATAAAAGGTTTTGAATAATTACTTTACCCATGTTAAATTATGATGTATATCCACAAATAATGATGGAATTTAATTAAATATGGTTCTTTGATGATTGAATTTGTTGGACCATGACCATAATACCATAGATGTTAATATATATTGATGAACCAAATTGATCCACCACCTTAGGTTGTGTGATGTAAACTATTTTATATGGATGTTATTTTCTTATAATTCCTAACATCCGTTTACAAATTTTTGTGTTATCAAGAATGACTGAATGAATAAATGTAGTTGATTGTGTTGTGAGAATGTGAAGTGGTAGCTTATTATACCCACTGATTATTCTCATCATCGGATTGATAATTTTCCCATACATATAATAGAAAGGTGAAATGATATGAATAGTTGTGTTCCTAGTGAAAATATAAATAAAATACAAAATATATGCATAAATTCTACAATATAGACAGTCCATTATTTTTTATTTTTATTAATTGATTTACATGATTTTTATCATCAATAATTATAATGTTTTCGCATGATGTTACATTGTTTTTTAATAATTAATACACATAATGTTTCTCATCATATATTTATAATTGTTGGATGATATGTTCCCTATCATTTTTTAATAACTGAGGAACTTGAAGTTTAGTATCATTATTTTTATCACTGAATAAGATGCTATTGTTACATTAAAATTGATTTAAATATTTCGGCATGATGATCCATTTCTTAATTAATTAATTTTGATTATTTGAAATTATCTCCCACTTCTCTTATTGGATAATGTTGTAAATGATTCTACAAGTTTTATTGTATTGATTCTCAGACTGATTACCTTATTTAATATATTATGCACCATATGGTTATCATTCTACATGGATTCATTAAATATATAACACGAGATACGTGTATAATTATGATAAATTAAAATTCTTATAGCCATTACGGCATAGTATAAAGCATGTTGAGTTAATTGGTTGCCCCATTGGGAACCCAATCAGACAGGCTTACAAATCATTTCAATATTTATTTCATTAAACCTAATAATTATTGCATATTATATTCACAGAAATTATTATGAATTAGATTCTATTAGTGGTTCCCTACTAAGTATTACTCAAACCCTAATCAATCCAGTAGTTTGTATTCAATCAAATCTCATGGATATATGTTAGGATCTATCTTATGATTCCTTAATTTTTTTTTCATCTAGAACATGGAATAAAATGAGAGTATTGTTTGTGAATGTATTATATAATCATTCATGAGTTGGAGTCTTTTAATTATTTATTCCATTATTAGTTTGGACATTTACACAAGATTTCCAATTGTATTACTGATTTCTTTGTATTTGGGGCCTAGAATATTCAAGATTGCATTTTATTTGGAAATTGCTGAGTTACCGATGAATTTAATCATCTTATACTTATATTGTTCAATATTTCCACTATATTGTCTACTATTATTTTGATTTTATAGTCTCCCATCATTCTATTATAGACCCTCATGACTTGTCAGTAACCTGGGGTATAACGGAATGCACACTTGGGACCACACGAGACATTGGGTCAATTTATATTTGAGTGGAATATGATCGGTATGTTGCACATATAATTATTATGTTACCAAATATATAGGTTACATTTCCATCATGTAATAAACAATGAACAAGGTATGTCGTATACTATGGTAATTAATTCAAAAGGGATATAATAATTATAATTTAGTAATATTTTTAATCCACTCATCAATGATTCCTACTATAGTCCATCAATAAAACAATAAAAAACATTATGGTGCAATGTAAAAAGTGTTTTTATATGCACAAACCGGACTCAACCAAGGTTAAAATTTTGATTTGGATTATTAAAAATTTGAATAAAACATGATAAATTTTTAAAAATCATTTTAATATTAATGCATCACTTATACTATGGGTATAAATCAAATATTTATTAAATTTTATCTTGATAAATTTCATCAAACATGGGATGTGAAAAAATAATTTTTTAGTGAAAAAATCTATTTTAAATCCAGAATCCATTAAATGATTATATAATACAATATCATCATTTATCTAAAATTGATTATTAACCATGAAATTTGAAATTTTTTTGAGTTACCACAAATTTATATAGACACCTACCCTATAAAAAATAAATTGTCACTCGATAAGGACACCACCAAAGGAGATTCAAGGCCAAAATGATCAAGTAAAAACGTCCTCTATCACCCATATGTTGATCTATTTGTGAATAAGAAGAAAATTAAATTATTCAAATTATCTAGATCCCCATCTCTGAAATATAGATTGACAATACTCCCCCACCAATTTCCATATGATAAAATAATAAAAAAAGGTTCGGGAAAATGTAATCACGTAAAGTGAATTCGATTTCATAGCATTAAATATGTGAAATTTAAAATTATTATTTAACATGTATAATTAATATAATATTAAATTAGTATGGTTTAAAATAATTTAATTGATGATGTATATGCATTAACCAGTCAGTAGAATTAAATTACCTAGATTTTTTTATTTTAAAACAATTTAAAAGAATAATAGTGGATATCCAGGGAAGGAGTAGTAAGCAGTAATGTTTTTAAATATTTGTTTCCCAAAATTAAAATTGTGCAAAGGTTATTATTATTAACATTATAGATATCATGGATATAATGTTATAGTATTAGGTTACACTAACAAATATTTTACAACCAAGGAACCACTCATACACCACTCAACCTACCATTACACAGTGGCCAAGTTACTTGCACAAAACCGTTGGAAAAACTATATTACCACTACACAAAAGTAGAGTTACCCTTATGATTCCTTTAAAAATAGTGCAATAAAATTAAATTTATAAGATATTACCCTTACTAATAATTACAAAAACTATTTACCATTAGTTATTATTAGTAAATTGCCAATTCCATTATGTCGTGGCTAGTTTACCCATAAACAAATCATGAAAATAAAATTTTACCCTTTTACAACTCCTAAAAAATACATTGAATTTAAGGATAAGGAATATATCATTAAATGGTTCCTAAGATATATATATATGTATATATAGATATTAAATGGATAATTATTTCACATGAACGTGAATGACTTGTAAGTTAAAATTCTATAGTGTTCTAAAGATAGTTTAAAAATAATTAAATTTATAAAAAATAACTAACACTTATGAATAAAAAATGAAAACATCATGAACCAATGAAAGTACATGAATAAAATGTAAAGGTTTCTTAAAACATAAAATATTTATAACCCTAAACATGCAGAGTAATAATAATTAATTTTCCAAATATGGCCTTCCATTATTTATTGTAAAATACTCATCCTTAATGAATATTTTATTGTTTGAAAACAATAATCTACATAAATTATGTACTCATAGTCAAAATCCAAATGAATTCCATTGCTATGTAATATCAACCCCTCATAGGTTATACTATAAATACTTGTAAATCATAAAATAGTGCACTTCTAGACAAAACTAAAATTAAATTAAATGTCAAGATCAAAATAACATAGAATGGTGTGAAACACCACCATTGTAAAAAAAATTACACATATAAATTTATGAACTCAATATTTCATCAAAAACTAGGAAATATAACTATCATAAAAATAACCTTAACTCTTCTTTTTAACATCCACTTTTGGTAAACCCCAATCCATAATATCTAGTGTTATTAATCAACAATGAAATACATTAAAAAAATATTACACTACAACTAAAAACACATAGGACATATAATTCTCCTACTCTAGGATTGTTATAAAAACATTATGAAAATCAATTCCACCCATATTCTCAAAGTCTTCCATATTACTCAAAAATCCTTATCTAACACCCTACATCAATGTGACCAAAACATGATGTTAAAAATCTGTTCAAATGAGAAAATTGAATTCCCCATGAAAATATCACTCAATAAATCTCTTTTAATTTCATAAAATTATTTACCCATCAACAATATAATATTAACCAGTCTCCATCAATTGATAAAATTATATTTTAGTAGTATTTACCCTAATATAGAATCAAAACAATAGAAAATTAATATATTTTAGCTAATAATAATGTTCCCATATTATGACAGTACCCCCCATTAATAGTATACTTCATTAAATCTTAATACTTAAAACACACATGCATAGAGTTTGATAAATTCATGGGGAAATTGTTTACAATCCAAAAAATTTTGAGGAAAATTATGTGGTTATATACTATTTATTAATAAATGACCTCAAATATTATAGTTTCTAATGACATGTTCATGATATCTAACACATGTTCATTTCATACATCACACTCCAATATTAAAATTCATTAAACCAAATTTTATTTAATATTATGCTGAAAGATCTCAAAATGATTTATTTGAGAGACATGAACATGATTTCTTGTTAAAATAATAACTATGTTTTCATGTTTTAAGTTCAATATAAAATAACATGGTTTTATCCAAATACCTAAAACAATTACCTCAACCATAGAGGATAATTTCACGCTTTTATAATTTAATGTATTCTTAATAATTCAGGCCCATCAATATACTTTTCCAGATTTCTCCATATGATAAAAAAATTTATTTCCATTAATGAATGTTCCACCACATGGGTATTTATATCATATAAATGATCAGACCAATTGGCATCATAAAAAGGTGATAAGCCATACAACTTCATAGAATAATAAAGTAATCCATATTACAGACTACCTCATATTTACATCATGATATATTTAACAATTGTCACATTCTCTAACTTTTTGATTATTTGGAAGTATTCCACTAAAAATATTATCAATACTACATGAAACCATGTTGTATTTAAATATTTCAAGATGCTAAATATTCCTCCATATAGGGAGAGATCCACTAATTTATCATCATAAAATCCCCATGATTAGTTCTAACTCTGTAAATAGATAACAGTATTGGTGAATACGGTATATTAATTTTTTTCACCATGTCTCCCACACATATATCATGACAGAAAACGGTTTATTTAAATATGTTAATTACATGTATCCGTATAATTATTTTTCTCAATAATCATTGATATTTATAAACTTTTAGCTCACGAGACCATAAAAATGATCCATATTTATATATATATATTCTATATATGATATCATCCATATATATGAGCAAAATGATTTATTATTCCATGGATGTATTAACATTTATATTCTGATCATACAACCATTTTTTAGCATAAATATTATAAGGAAAATTTCAATCCATGATTTACATTCTAATGGTATCTCCTTTAGGCCTCATAAGGCCATCATTATCTTATAAGCATTGGCTTATTTTATTTTTTTCAACAACCCCAGTAGTAGATCAATATAAAACTCCTCTAAAAAATCCAATAAATAATTTTTTTCACATCCACTGATATATATTTTAAACTTTTTTAAATTGTTATTCCAACGGAGATCCGAATCAACTCTGGTTATGGTAGTGTAAAAAATCATTCCTCAATACTAAATGATCATTATATGAAATGGGGTTTCACACCAAAAATTTGATATTTTAGTTCACATTTCCATGTTAAAAAATATATTTTTTTGATGATTTATTTCTTCTTAATCACATAGTAATGTTCCAGATTCTTCAAAGGCATCCATGATGGATTTTTTATATTGAAAAAAAATCACATTCATTAAATGTATCCATCATTCAATTTTTTTTCTTCATGATTTTTTTAAACCATTAAACATAAAATAACATTATCCCCAATTCCAATACTTCAGGTTTGTGTTACAACATTTGTATCCATTTTAATGATAGATAAATCCATCATTGTTTTCTAATTTATCATATATGGAATACGTCTACATTCTTATGCAATAGTATCTTTATTTGATCAAGCCTCACATTATGGATCCTTTAGGGAACATTGTTTAACCACTATATTTTTTTAATTTATTCCTATTATTATATTAATTAATCAATGTTAAATTTTGGGGTTATTAATTTATTTATTCATATATAATTTTACAAAATTAAATCCAATAATATTATTTAACCATTTTTTTGAATAATTTTATGGTTATACACTTTTTAATGTGTTCTAAAAATAATCATTTATTTTCAAAATCACCCCAATTACCCTTGATGCTTTTATTAAATAAAAGAAGCGGTCAAGAAATTGATAAAAAAAATTACCCTCAACATAATTGGATTTCTCCTAATAACAATATATAAATTCATTCACGAAATCCATTAAGAGAGAATAATTTTACATATAATTTATTATTAACTTATTATATTAATATAATTACATTGTTTGATTTCATTCTCCATAAATGATTCAAAAGGACACTCTAATCAAATAATTGTTTTGTTTTTGAAATATATTGTACATTACAACTATCATCAATCTATATATTCTCCTTGAACATTTTAACGTCCAAATATTATTCTATTGGTTCAATTTAAAATGAATATATGTTATGGCATGATTAATGGTTATTGAAACGAAATCATTCAAAGGAGAATTCTTTCACTCTTATGTAGGAGGAGAATTTCATTTAATTTTGTAATGTTTTCAATTTAAGTATCTCCCTAGTGTTTGAATGAGTTTTCTCTAAATATAATTATAAATATTTGAAAAATGATTCTCTCCAAATTTCAAAAAAGATCCTAAACCCCATTATATTATGATTCAGTTAGAAATTAAAAAAAATAATAAGGGATGTTATTAGTTAATTAATTACTAGTGAACCCCACATCAAGGTTAAATTTTTATTAATATTATTTACTTTCCATATTCTAAACATGATGATATTATAAAGTTAATTTTTCAGAAATTAATAAATTATAATTTATTCGATTAATATTGAATATGGCATTGCTCGTTGTACCATTACACACACTCTTCAAATCACCATCAATATATATATATATATATCCTTGAATAATTATTAATTAATTGATTAACCAAATTCCAATTCACTATCATATAATAAATTTATAAATATTATATTAACTCAAAAATGATAAAGAATATTTAGTAAATATTCACATGCATAAATAATTTTTTTGTAACATATTTGATAAAACAGAATGAATAAATGTTTTTATAATCATAAAATTAAATATATATATATATATATATTATTGAATCCATTTGTTTATTTCAATTTATTTTTTATTATTATTTTTGGTATACCTTTTTTCAATATCTTCCCTATTGAATTTGAAAAAAACATGAAGTTATTGGGTGGACAGACCCTAGCACACTTTTAGTTCATGATTAGTGTAAACTATGATCCAAACCGAGGTAAACATGAGGTAGGAGGAGGAAAATTCCACAAGGAAACATCGTGGTCATGTGCCTCAGACCAATTAATCATGCGCTCTAGTCATATCGTTCTCAACATTCTCGAACATTTTATTAATCAATGTGGACTAATTGTGTGAGATATCTAGCTCATTAAAAGGCTTATTTTTTCCTTTTCCCTTTTCGGAATTAAACCCTATTCCATTTATATTCTTCACCACTCAATAATTTCAACCATATGAGTCACCCTAACTCCTTCAAGCTCCCATGGACACCGAATTGTTTATTGATATTTTTTGGGGAATCGTCAAAACTCTACATTTAAGTTGATTTCTCACTTTTTTCATCCTTATTGTTAGGTTTTCAACCCTCTTCAAAGGGGTCCTAATTTATTTAGAAGCTATAGTATCATCTCTAGGGTTAAATTTTTCGTTTTATGGGTTTTTTCATCAGGATAGAGATAGTTTTTTATTGGTCATGGTGTTGTTGGAGTATCAAATCAATTTTAAGAATTTTGAAACCAAAGGTAGGTGGTTCCATATATAAACCTTATTTAGTGAATGTATTTTTTATTATGGAGTAATTTAGCATGCTCCAAAATTATTATGAGTTTTGTTAATGTGTGTTTTTATAGTATTAAATATTATTTTGATTATAAAATAGCATTTCAATCTAATATTTGGTTTTTTTATTATGTAAAACATAGTTTTTTCACATAGTTTTGTTATATAAATTGTAAAATTGGTTTATTAAATTAGGTACGGTATGAGAATCATAGTTTGATATGGCTTTGGTGTGTGTTTTATTTTAGAAGAGGGTTTTGGGTGATTTTTTTGTGTAAATTCCATATAGTGTTTCTCATAATTGTTTTATAAATATTTTAAATAATTAATAAAATTATGTAAGTGATGCAGAATATAATATAAAAATACTGTAGTGTGCATATTATTTTAGAGTTCAATTTGGGTGTCCATGTGGTATAATGTAATATGTAATTCCTTTTTTGGTTGATGAAATTTAAAAGTGGGGTTATGTGGCATGTGAAACTTTATTGACCATAAAAGGGAACCACATGTATCTAGGTGGGTAGACTAGGAATAGTATGCTTGTCATTTGGATGTGGCTATTTCCTAGTTTAACATAACATGATGAACGATGACATCACTAACTAAACATGGATTATGGTTTGAGAACAGAAGAATTTTGTATGTTGCTCCTCCCCAATGGCTCATTGAAGAGAAATCGGTTGGTTGGGAAATCTATTAATATTTTCCCCAATATATCAGGAACATAGGTTCAAATTTCTATGAGGTTCAAAATGTTATTTCCTATTACTAATTTTCTTTAGAAATATCAAATTTACCAACAACATACGTTATGATTGGTTGTTAATTTGAAAAGAATGTGTGATTTCATTAAATTATATTTCTTTAATGTTGGTTCTATTTTAATATTCCATCCATAATATTTTTAAAACCATTATCTATTTATAAAAACAAGAATGATATTTGTATTGTAATTTTTATAGCATAGAATATTGTTATGGGTTTCTTCCTATAAGGATTTGGCTCTAACCCTACAAACACCATTGGGTGTAAGTGGACTTGGTATTGACTGAACTAAGTAATGGAATGGCCTTTGGAGAAGGATGTTTTAGTTTATAGAGGTTCTCTATGGTGTGGTGTTATAAAGATTTTTTATGGTGGTTCCCCCATGGAATGTGGTGGTTTTTTGAAAGACATACAGTTACTTATTGGTTTAAGCATTATTGGATGTTGGATTAAACATTAAAACGAAATTATTATTTATTTTATGTTTTACATGGTTTGACTTTTTTTATTTTGTTTAATTGAATATTTTTGGTTGTTTAATGCATTTAAATTTGGGTAAATCGTTACCACTGTTTATTTATGATAACCGCTAACTTCTTCCAGCCTGTGTGGATAGGGAACACCCTTCAGGCCTTGTGTGACATCTTGAACCAGGTGGCACTAAACAGTGACTTGAGAAAGATGTCCACATGCCCCCAAGCATTCCTCCTCATAAACTAGAGGGTGATGACTAGTATCAAGGGTTTTCTAATCAGTTTTTCGGACACTATAGACTCATTTATCATAATAAAAACAGCAAAGGCAGAAAACAAAAATAGATAAGTGTTAAATTGTATAAATGAACAAAAATAATACCATGTCATATGATAGTCAAAAAAATAAAATATAATACCAAATTAAATATAAAACATCCTATAAAATGACTGTGTCATGATTCTAGAATGAAACTAAAATTAACGAAACAACAACTCCAATGTGCGTCCCTAACCCTGGCTAATTCCCTCTACTATTCTCTAATCTCAAACAATAGTCTATCCTAGGGCCTTTCCATTATCATGTCATGTAATAACAAAGTCTACTCAGGTGCCGATCATTCGGCCAGAATAGTTTCTGAGTTTGACTCGGTAGGAAAGCTCCAATAGTGTCTAAAACATTTCCTATCAAATGATAGTGTATGCTATTTTATGAAGCAATACATACAATTCATAATTAAAAAGATATTACATTTTCATTTTAGCTTTAATCACCACATTAGTCCTAGTTTGTATTTTTGTATCCCATTTTAATTAACATTATTTATTGTCATTAATTTGGTGTTTAACACCATGTCAAGAACCCAAAATCTCATTTAGTGTAGGTTTGTCAGGACTAACACTACATATCTCATCAGGTATAAGTTATCATGACTATAACCCCAAAATCTTATTCGATGAAGGTCGTCATGACTGGAACCCCATTATATCAATCTTCTATAACTATTGATGAGGAATGCCATGTCCATATCCCATCTCCTAATTAGTATCTATTTCCATATCTAGCACCAAAAAAATCACAGCTATTTAATCATTCTTTAACTTCCAAGAATTATACCCACAATACCATTTATAATCCAATGATTAATTAATCGTTTTAAAGGCCATTATTTAACACAACAATTAACTAATCACATCACCCATTAATTATTTCATAAATTAATTAATCAATCATCACAATTCCTAGTCTATAATTAAATCTTCATAATTAATTATTTATATCATATCTCAACTTTTCATAATTAATTCTGAAAATTAAATACCTTTGATCCATATCATGGAACATAAATAATTATATCACTTAATTAACTTTCATTGCCAAAATTCATTTCATAATTATTTTCAAATGATTAATTATCTTAACAAAATCAATTAAATATCTCATTTAAAATATCTAAACCCATAAACAATATCCAAAACCACTATTTATTTGGGAAACCACTATTCATTTATTTTGTTAATCAATTATCGACTAATCACCTTGGAAATAAGAAGTCAGTTCCACAATCCTAATTTCTCTAATCTATGAAATAAATTATCAAGGGAATCTAGAAAATCGATAAACAAACATTCAAATATCAAATTTAAGACTATGTGAGTTATATTTAGACCACCTACCTATATTTATTGATAGATGTTAGTCCAACCAAAATCCCCAAAATCCGAGTAGCACCACAACATGAATTATCACATTGATGATCACATCCTCAACTATTATCCAGTCTGAAGGGTTCTCTCCACCTTTATGGATATCCCATAATGATGAAAACATTGGATACTCATAATAACTATCCCTGATCTGTCTCATGAGTATAGGCTCCACTACTGTAGAAATAAGAGTTATCCTCTCCTAAATCTCTTAAACCACCACATGCATTTCAACCAACAAAGACATCATCTTCCACTTTTCAATTGACTCATATACCAACAATGTCTGATTTTTCTTGATCAAGGAATCAACCACTATATTCCCCTTTCTGGGTGTATATTCTAGTTCAAAATAATATGACCCCACATACTCTACCCATCATCACTGCGGAACATTCGGTTCTTGTCGTGAAATGATATACATCAAGATTTTGTGATCCATAAAAACTGTAAACTAATCACCCAAATGATAGTGTTTCCAAAACATAGGAGCATAAACCACTGCATCAAGGATGAGGTCAGATGTTTTTTAATTCTCTTCATGTGGAATTAGCTTCCAAGACCCATAAGCGACGACTCGATCCCCTTGCATCACATTTTCATAAAGTATGATCCCTAAAATTTCATAATACACTGTGTTCTTTTCACCTGACTTGGGTAAGATCTAAATTTGTGTCAATTTCATGTGCTTCATCAAGTCCTAGAACTAATTCTCATATGCTTCTATTGAGTAAAACATTATCCATTTTGTTTAAAACATATATGTGGTGCTTCAAACTGGGAAAAGTCATGGATGAACCTATTATAATAACCATTTAATCCCAAAAATTACATAGATAATTGAGAACACACAATCCTCCTTAAGTGGGTAAAACTAATCATCGATACATAGAAAGGGATATCGGTTCATCATGGTCATTTTATTCAACATATGGTAATTTTTACACAAAAATAAACTTCCATCATCCTTCATTACAAACAATACATGGGATCCCCAAGGTTGCATACATGGGAGGATAAACCCATTATCCTAAAACTCCTAAAACTACTTTTTTATCTCTTAAAGCTTAGTCGATTTAATTCTGTATGTTGAATTACATATAGGATTTTCCCCTGGAATGATATCAATAGTGAATTCCACATCTCTCTCAGGTGGAAACAATGAAAATTATTCATGAAAGACATCTTAAAACTATTCTATTACTTATGGATGGATGTATTTACCACCCCTCCCATTATCCAACAAGAGAATAGAAAACTGGGCTTGAGTTCTCCTAGTTGCTGAGTAGATTTCCAAACTCACCCTGCATGGATATCCAATTATCTACGATGAACATCCCATACACCCTAAAGAGATTCAATGGTCACCCTCCTGTAGTACCAATTTATGTGGCATCAATATGTGACTAGCCATTCCATACCCATAATCAGGTCGAAGCTCTTTATATCAAGGACATAGATGTCCAAAAGAAAATGAAATTCTCTGATCTCAAGAAAAAATTCTTTTCATAAATAGATAAACCTACCACATATTCCCAACAGTATGTCGATAATCATCACCCCTCATATGGACTACACCTCCAAAATCAAACCATTGGAAATATTTTATTATCCAAAGGAATCTGGGGCATGAGTATCAAAAAAGGAGTATCTAATGTAGAAGAACCTATAATAGTACCCCCTCACTATCTATGGACTGGCATCACTCTCAACAAGTGTAGGTTTCACTTCATGTATCTATATTAACCCAATTCTTTATTGTGTCCTATAACTCCCTTGAGTAGATCCACTCTAATTATAAGAGCACTCAAACCCTAAAAACCCATGTCTACTACCTCTACTGCCTCTACCCATAGAGTTCCAACTACTAGACCTATATGTTTTTAGGACACTATTCCCACACTATGACTCTGAGAATCTCCTCCCTTAGCACTGGCATGCTGCTGCTTACTGCAGAACATCTGTATGTGCACTATCATGCCACAAAACTGGCACCCCACTGGTTATCCAGGACAATGCCTACGATAGTGTCCCTTCCTACCAAAAAGGAGGAAAATCACATGAGTAGTAACTGGTGTAACTATTCCTTCAAATTTTCCACCTTTAATTCCACTACAATAACTAAGGTTCTTGTAAAGATGCTTCTTACTCTAGTAAAGCACACTCCCTTATCATCTTGTGACAACTAACCATCCTGTACTAGAAGCCTATTTCAGGTTTCCTTATGAAATGAGAGACTTATTAACATCTTATGATAATTTCATCAACCTCTAGATATTTATATGGCTGTTAATTTCGCACCTAAGTCTATCCTGAAATTGTTTTTCCAAAGAAGCCACATATTCCGCCCAAGGTGGAGAAAGATGATGTAAATATGTGAAACATCTAGCATAATCCATTTGATCATATGAAATAAATTTAATCCTTATCTAGTCTTAGGTACATTTAATAGATGATCTCCATGAACTTATTTGGAAATTCACCCTTAATATATCATCAGTCTATCCAGATCTAACCAGAATGCCGCACTAGTGCTTCACTAAACCCCTCAGCATATAAGAAGCCTACTTGAACCTCCTCCCAGCCAGAGTCTCCAAAGGTCCATGTGTAATTTATATAGATTTAATCAATAATTCACCCACCTTAGGTTGGAAAAATCTAGTATATGTAAGAGGGTGCTACTGGTGAAACTCCATACAAACTAAAACAATGATTTTTAGAAAACTTTTTGGTCTCTCTCCATGAATTGCATGAAACAAGAAATGTGACCTAGGATCTTTTCCCCATCCTCTTTAGCTAGCTCTATTGGTTTCTCATAAACCCTATCTGGATGTTCATTCAAGGCCATACCCCTCAGTTTGTCCCCCAAAATTTGTCTGGGACACATATCTCTACAAATCCAAACACACATCTTACGTATCATAATGTAGCCTTATAACATTTACATGTGAGAAAAGACTAACGCAACAAGTTTCAATATGTCATTCCCCATTTATCACTACATGGTCAACACTATGGCCTTATCACTACCCTAAAAAATCCTACTCATTGGTCTTATTGAATAAGTGAACATACATTATCATTAATTAATTCATCCATAAATTAACCAGATTATCATAAATTAATTAATCCAACAATTAATTAATTAATTAAACATACTCATTTAATCAATCAGGGTTTTCATTATATACCCATTTATTCTAATTCTTTAACATTAGATCATTCTCACAACAATGAAAAAATTTTCAAGTTCAACAACTACCTATAACTTGTTTTCCTTTATTTTCCTAGAATGGTGCATGCCACAAAAACCCTGAGTTTCATGAATGCTGAATTTTGAATAAACTATCATGCAACATTAGGCCAAAAATAAAAATTCAATAGTTGTCAAAACAATTATCACATTACAAAAAAAGTTCATCATCCAAGGTGAAATAAGATCCAATTGTAACAACAAACACCAATCCCAAAAATCCCACACTATGTACTGATATTTTCCCTCGTACATAGGTTTGAAACTCCTATGAACAATCTCATTACCAAGCCTTGAATATTCATATTATTATATATTCATTTCCAAAAACATTAAGATAAAAGTAGAAGAATTAAAATAAAGGACATCTGATACCACTTTGAGATATCCAGACTCAGGTGCCCCTAAACAATTCCCCAAATAGGTTAGGAAAATTCCCTCAAGAATGCCTTCTCATAGAGTAGAGGGTTCTGAATATCATTGTGGGTCTGGTATGTTATTCTTGGGGAGATTTTACCCTCTTTTGTTCAAAAATAAACCCCATTAGAAGAAAACAACAATAACCTATTGAGGAAGAATATAAATGGGAAAAATAATTTTGTTTCATGTGATAGTCAAAACAAGAACTTACAATACTCAATGGAAAGGTAAAAGAATATAGGAAAATGAAAGCGTCAAGTGTCTATAATGAATATAAATGAAAATAAAAATCGACTTCAAAGCATGACTGAAACCACGTCTAGTTCTCTCTCTTATGCTCCAATCCCTAAAAAAACTATCTTATGGCCTTTCCCTTATCCAGTCCAGCAACAACATAGTAAAATAGGGTACCGATCAAGAAGCATGGATTGGGTGTGAGTACGACATAGTTTCCCACCACCAACCGTGTAAAAAAGGCTAGTAAAATGATAGTGTATACAGTTTTTTGAACAAATAAATACAATGCATAATTGAACGGGTATCACCTTGTCAATGAATCTTTTAAAAAAACATTAGGACTAGATTCAATTCATGATTTCCATTTGAATCATAATCTCTTATTATCATTAATTTGGTGTGGAACGCCATGTTAAGTACCCCAAAAATCATTCAGTGGAGGTTGTCATGCCTAACACTACATATCTCTTTTAGTGTAGGTCATCAGGCGTAACACCCCAAAATCTCATTCATCATTGGTCATCATGCCTAGCACCCCGAAATCTCAATCTTGGAAAACAGTTGTGGAAGAACTCCATGTCTGTGTCCAAACATCTAATCGGTCCATAATTCCATGTCTTGTAGAACAAAAATATCATCCCTTTTATCATTCTTTTATTCATAATAATTATCCAACTCATTGCATTTCTAATCTAATGATTATTTAAACATTTATAGGCCTTTATTTAACTCAATAGTTAACTATGAAGAGAACCAATTAATTAATTCATCAATAAATTCATCAATCAACACATTTATCATTACATAATTATTTCATCACAATTATTAATCCATATCTAATCTCTACGTGGAAAAATTAATTCTCACAGTAAATTATCATTGATCAATGTCATGGAACATAATTAATTATCACAATTAATTACCATACAGATCAAAAAAATATTTCATTATTAATTACCAACAATTATTTATCTTAACAAGACAAATTCAATATCTCAATTATAATATACCAAACCTTAATGAATCACCAAAACTAATATTAATTTTTGAAACCCCTGATTTTTTGTTCCCTGATTCATTTTTCAATTAATCGCCAAGGAAATAAAAATTCAATTCCACATACCTAAATACACCAATTTAAGAAATTAATTATCAATGGAAACAATAAAATACTTAAACAAACATTCACATATAAAATCCAAGACTATGGGGGTTTGATTTAGACCACATACCTCTGGTTATTGAAGAATCTTATCCCAACATAAATCACCAAATTTCGAGCGACACAACATCATCGATCAAGCATCAAATATTAATTTTCTAACACAAAATTAATAAAAAAAGGCATCCTGTTCTTGAAAATATAGATCTATATTTACAATACTATATCTACTTCTGAACTCATATGTTTAGATACATGGATAGAGTAGATATATTCCATGAAAAGATCATGTAATGATAGGGGAAGTACTGGGAGAATCAACACAATGAAATCCACATATCAGGAAGTGAGTGGACCTTCTATCTAGGATATTGACCTCGAAGAACAATGTTTTAATAACTTTGGAACACCTCTAGAGGGATTTGTGATCACCTAGATTTTTAAAAGCCTAAGCTAATGACGAAATATGGGAGTCTTGGGAGGGGGGATTTGGGTGGTTTTAAAATATATTTTCAGATTATTTATCCCACATTCAAGATTTCCTGGGTAGGGGAGCATGGTTAAGGAAAACCATTCACAAACCATGCCTTACTCTCTATTCATGATTTCAAGGTTGACATGGTTTAGTCACATTTTTCTTCAAACCATGTTCAAATAGTTTGGAACTCTATATCAATGTTTTCATGGTTTCCATGGTTTAGTCAAACAATTTGTCAGACCGTGAGAAAATCATGAATAGTCCATTATCCTTGAGACTTTCTTGAAATTTCACTCAAACACACCTCAATCAAATTCTCCAAAAAAGGTACTCACAACCACAAAAGGTTCCTAAATATGTTCCAAATATGGCTCCCCAAAAGGCCATGATATTACACCTTCCAAAGACTAAACAGGGAACCATTTTAGAAAAAGTCCCATATTAATTCATGAAAATTATTATTAGTGTAGTTTTACATCATAGTTCATTTAATTAAGGATAAATATTATTTGATGGAATCTTGAACTATTAGGGATCAAATGTCATGTTTTTATTAGGGTTCCTGGCCATCAGAGATCATGAAGGACCTCATGTCGCCATTGGATATTGGGATTTTTGATTGAATTCTTATCCACACGGTTTGTGTAGGATGCAGAATACCCATACACATTAGGTGGGGTTGAAGTGGGATGGTCATTTTATTGTTGAAATGAGTTTAATTTATTTAAATTTGATTTTATTTCTGATATTTTTACAAACTGTTTTACTTATTTTTTCTCTTGTGACTGTATCTTTTTGTAAAAAAATGCCTCCTAAGACAGCTCCCTTGAAACCATGGGAGGAAGCTGGATAGAGTTATCCAGCACCACAAAATCAAATGATGGTGGAAGATTTGTTACTGAGAATTATAGTCTCTTGAATAGGGAGTGGGTCCAGCTCTTAGTCTAGTTAGAGATGATTAATCTTGTCTTAGGAAGGACAAATACCATGAGATTCTCAGGAAAAAAAAACTTACATTCCATTAATAATGAGGTCTCATGATGAAGAGGAGTGGATTCAGAAAATATGGAACTTGTTTGAGTTCCCAGATACTAATGTGTAAGTCACTGTAAAATGTCATAAATTATTCTAGAGGGTCCTTGTTAAAGGTTTCGGAACTCCGTGCTTCATGATTGGATGTTTAAGTCGATTAGTTGGAAGAAATTCAAGGCTATAATCAAGACCAGTAATGTCCTATGGTCTTGGCCAATTCTTAATCTAGGAATTTTACGGTTCTTGTTCAGGGGGACCTGTCTATGATGGTGTATTCCATCTCTTTTCCACAAAATTCTTAAATGCACATGGAATAGTATCTAATGAATAAACAACGTCTCATTGGTTCAATAAGGGGTTTTCAATAGAGATCTATTCTCAATTATTCTTATTCAAGCAGAAGACATTGGATGATGTAGTTGATCGAGATTTTATGGGGTAGATTTATTTAAAGGGCATGTCTTTTTCCAATGGGGATATGTTAGTGATGGGAAGCAGTAGTTCATTTGAGAAAAAGTGGAAGTAAGATGAGTACAGGAAGATGGCAGTTGGATGTTCAATCCAGACATACAAATGTCTCCATATCTATCTTATAATGCATAGTCTATTCTATTCCATCAGTTTGGGAATACATTGAACATCCTAACTGCATGTACATCTCCTCCTATTTCCTATCATCAATGTGGATTTATAGGGATATTGAATTATTTTTACAGTGCGACGCAACCATAGGAGACTGGGGAAAGATATGTGGATTCAATGGTATTTTCGGTTAATTTTGTGCCATCAAATATGGTGGGGTCTATGTTTGGTGGTCATGGGGGTATGACCTCATCTCTTCATGGATGTGCATGTTTAGGTAACATAAGTAGGTGAGCTGTCATTTTAAATAAGAGTCCTGGCATCTTCATGATGTGGATAAAGTACCAGCGGGACAGGTTTCCAGGCCCTTTGAATTTCATCGTACCATTATGAATTCGTCTTCTATAGAAAATATTTTTATTTCATACTGGTTGGTATTTTTTTATCTATGAAATTCTTTTGAATACTTTGAACATTCCAATCAAGATGATGTCTTTTTCTATGTATTTGTCACACAGATATGTAAAAATAAGTATAATGGTTTCTGGTGCTAGTAAAGTGTTCTCTCTATGTCTGGGGTCGAGATGGAGAAGGATTTCCTAGTCTGGAATATGGATGTTTTCATGTAATCCTGGACAATGACCTTCTAGTGATCTTCCAAGTGAATATCTATTCTTATAGGTGATGGTCGAGTTTCATGGAACAAGATGGGAGTTCTCTGGTATTTATATGGGAATGAGATCCTCTAATTGGTCATATGGGGCATCCACTCCATGATTTGGGAAAACATTCATTTCATATATTGTCGCTTTCTCTGGGGGGGAATGGTTGTTCTCCTCAAGGTGGATTACCCCTATAGTGGATGAGTTCATGAAGGTATTTCCAAATCATTGTATGGGCCTACACATATAGGAGGACATGGATTTTTCGATTGATTTGGTGTCAAGAACACCATTGATATTTCTTCCCCCATAATGTATGTCCCCCACAAAATTGAGGGAAATAAAGATACAACTAGACGATTTTGAATCCAAAGTGTTCATTTGCCTAAGGATCTATCCAAGGGATTTTCTTATTCTATCCGAGGAGAAGGATGATAGATTTTTCTAATAGTGCATCGATTACTAAAATATAACAAATGTATCCTTTAAGAATAAATATCCTTATCCTAGAATTAAGGAATTCATTGACTGAATAATAGGGGATAAGTTGTTTTCCAAGATATACATGCATTCTGTTTACCAACATGTAATGGTGAGAGTGGAAGATATCCCAAACATGGATTTCTAAAGTATGTACAACCACTCTATGTAATCGGTAATTTCATTTGGATTGATCAATACTACAATGGATTTATGGAACTCGTGAATAGGGTGCTCAATCTGTATCTTTTCTCCTTTGTTATGGTACTCATGGATGAAATTTATGTTTATTTGGGATATGATAAGGACAATGACAATTAAATAAGTATTTTCTGGGCAATCTACAATATCATCAAATATATGACATTTTTTCAAAGGATAACTTCTGGATCTAGGAGGTGGTGTTTCAAGGTCATGTGATTTCACATCATGGGGTTTTGGAAGACAACCAGAATATCAGTGAAGTTATGTTGTGGCAGAAGCTGATAAATGTGTACGAGATTATGATTTTTCTTGACCTGTAATGTTCATATAGACTTTTTGTTCAGCACTTCTCATGGATTTCCTCGCCCATGGACTCTCATACATAGAATGTGGTGATGTTTTAATGGTGCCTATAGTGTGAGGCATACATTGAATAGACGAAGGGGAATATGACTACTGCACCAGTGTTGATCATTCTAAAATCATGGAGGGGCTATATGGTTTATTGATATGCTTCAAGTATGGGTTTAGGTATGTTCATATAAATAACCATGCATAAAATACATGGATATTACATCATTTTATATGAATATTTAGTACGTTAAAAAAATAAGTTCCCTAGGACCATAATATTTAATTAGCATTGGATACAAGGAAACAAAATCTTCTATCATGGTGAAAGATGTTAAAAATATCCGATAACGATCTCCACCTTTATTACTTTTAACTAAAACCCTTATACATAACCCAAGGAACGATAAACTAAGAAAACGGTCACTTTGTATGCTCTGTAAGGTTAAAAAAATGAAATGAATTAGCATACCATAAACAAAAGGGTATGGAACGTGAGAATAACATTTAGAGATCATGCCCTGCATATTAGAGATCATAATAAAGTAAGAATTTTCTTATGACATGAATCATAATGAAATAAACAAAATAGTCCAAGAAATCATGAAATAAGAAAGTACATTGTAATATATGTTATGCATGTTGGTTCATAACATTGTGTACAAGTATAAGTAGAAACATGTTCACTCATTAAGTTAAGGACACAAAGTCAGGCCCCAAAAACAACATTTAGACATGAATCCATTCCATGAATAACATTGTGAACATGTAATTTTGATAACTCATAAACATAGGTCCATGAAACCAAGTCCATTAATAACATTGTGAATGTATAATTAGGTTCATGCATTACCTAGTGGAAATGAAACGAGGTTCATGGATAACAATGTGAACATGTAATCGGGTTCTCATATAAACTTATCGACATGAAACCAGGTCCATGCCTAACATTTTGAACACATAATAAGGTTCAATAATAACATTTTAAACATATAATTAAATTCAAACATAAACTTATGGAAACTAAACAAGGTCCATGAAAAACATTGTGAACATGTAATTAGGATCATGAAAAACTATATGGACCTGTAACCAAGTCCATAAATATAATTGTGAATGTGTAATTAGGTTTACTAATTACCTAATGGACCTGAATCCAGGACAACGAATGAAATTATGAACATGTATTCAGGTTAATTAATAATCTTATGGACCTCGAACTAGGTTCTTGCATAATATTTTGAACATGTAATCAGGTTCACACCTAAAATTTATACTCCTGAGTCATCTTTCTTTACCCAATTCATTATAGGGAGAAATAGGTCCCACCAATCTCATAAAATAATTAACACGTGTTCAAAAATATTATAAAACATTACACATAACATGAACCCTAAAAGATATAGTAATCTTAAATCAGAACCCGGAAATGAAATGGGAATCATTAAAATTTAAACACATCATACACTATGTAAAAGAGATTGGTTTCATAACTATTTCATAAAAGCATAACCCATGAATAGAGTCATGCTTCATAAACATGTAATCCGTGAAATTGAAATTGTATTTATAATGAAAATGAGACTAATCATAAACCATTCATCTAAAATGAAAATATTTTTGAAACAGTTTTTGATTAAAATATCATTTCTTCTTTGAAAAAATATTTTTAATACAAAAAAATATTTACAAATAATTTTAGTATAAAATACATGGGAAATGAATAAATAAGACATTAAATCATTTATAAATCCTTTTCCCTCAAAATTTAATTTTAAAATCAATTTCTTAATGATTACCCTTTTAAGGATGAAAATCAATCATAAATTGAATAATGGGGGTAAATTTGTACATGTGTTATGAGGTAAAACGATCATTCCTTTTTCACCGTAAAAAGGTTATACATAATGAAATTTTAGTAATGTGGTCAGAATATTCCCTTAAATAGATTTGTAAATGAAAAAAATTTACAAATTGACTTTTATTGTTTATAAGATAATGGTACAATATTCTTGGAAAACTTTTTGGAAAACATATACTTCTAGCCTAAGGGTGGGTAAAGATGGGACTTATTTAAAATATATTATTAAATTAATTTTGTGTAAAATAGTAGAAAAATTATACAAAGACATGATTATGTAATGGATAACTAGAGGCACAAATAATTAATTTAATTTATGATATATGGTTCATTATATTCCACCAGTGAATAATAAATATAAATAGTCCAGAAAAAATGATGACATTGTGTCAATAAACTCTTATTACATTATTACTTGGGGTCATACTCTTGATGTAAGAAAACAAATTTCATTATGATTATAATATCATGAAAATATTTATATTCATTATATATAAAGTTAAGTGGAATTATATACACATCTAGGAATGAATTTTGGTGGAGAACTAACCATCAGTCTCAAAGAAGGAAAATAAAGACAAAACTATCTTAACATTTTGGTCACATTTAAAACATAAAACCAATGAAATAAGGATCATAAATGTGAATTTATAATACCCATAAATTTATGTAAAATATTCATAAAATACAATCATGTTCTCTATATACACCACACACAAAAATAGTGTTGATCATAACATGAATGTCACAGAAATTAAAAGTGAGATGAAATCCCCTTACCATGTGTTTGGACTCTCATCACAATCATCCAAAACACCTATATAATTAATAATAAATTATTGAAAATATTTTAATGAATTTTATTATTATATCTATTATCAGATATGTTTTCATTCTTACCATATATTACCAACTTGTTAGTGATCCTAGGATAATGGTTTACATTGGGTTATATTTTCATTATTCTTTGCATGTGACTTAATTTTTCATATCATTGGTCTAGATATATATATCATGATTATAAAATGTAAATAATCATATAAATAAAATTTTAATATGTTATATGTATATTCTAATAATTAATAACATAAATAAGTACAAAATGAAATATACCATTCTGGGAGACAATATGTTGTATGTACGAATGAATGTTGTTTCTTTTTTATTATCGTAATGAAAGAAAGTATGTAAAAGAAATATATATTTTTATATATGTATGTAAATATATCAAAATTATATTTTCATGATTATATCATATATATATTATAATTTCATTGAACCCATCTTTAATACATTTCATGTGGGGTGTGAATGAATTACATTGCTTTGAGGGGGCGGTAGTCCACACTTCCTCATTTGATATTATCATTTTGAAAACAAGTATAATGTAATTTTATTATATTTAAAAATGATAATAAATAATCCCAAAGGAATACTAAATATACTATAGAATGTATATAAATATCTTTTTACATCATAATGGACAACATGATTGCTGGTAAATTAGAAATGAACAATCATTGTTTCGTGAGGCAGTAGTTCAGCGTACAAAGAAACAGTATGTTCGATATCAATGTGGTATAGTTATGTGTATTTTTAGATTTAAATAATTGAATATAAATATCTGATTATATATATTATTCTATTTTTTCACCCAATAATGAAATAAAGATAGTTTAGGGGTCAAGAAGGGAAATAATGTAACGGATCTTGAGAGAAGATGTTGACTCTAAATTGGGTAACAAATTCAGTTTATGGTAAAATGATTCTTTGAGATAAATTATTCATAAAGGGGGGATTCAAGGTCTATGGGATGGTTATTTGGAGGATAATTGGGGAGATATTTTCTAAACATAAAAGGTGTGAGGGTTTTTAATAATTGATAGATGTGATGGCCTTTTATAGTGGAAGTGGTGTGGGACTCTGGAAAATATTTGAAGATAGAATTATAACAACATAATTTATGATTCATGTTGATAAAATAATGAGCCATGGATGGAAAAATTTGTAATAGGGTCCAAATATATCCTTTCCATGTGTCTGTTACATGTTTCTAATTTATTTTTGGTCTTAAATTTAATGTTTAATATTTTATTAACCACATTATTCTCTTAACTAATGTAATAAAATTTAATCAATATGACTATCTTATCAAAAAAAGTTGAACTATTTTTATAATATAAATTATTATTATATAAAATTTGAAATCCATTTTTCAGAACTTATAAATATATAAGTGCATAAAATTAATTTAAAATAAATCATGTTGATGGGACAGAAATGTGTTGTTTCAATGTAATAAACATCTTAAAGTATTCTATTTTTTTATCTCAAAATCATTGTGAAATTTACTTCAATGAACTAAATTGGATTAAAAAATAAAAATATTTTCTAATTAAATTTATAAACTATGATGCCCTAAATAACTAAAGTTAGAACATTGTATTTGATAGCGTGTATAAAAAGTGACAACAAGAACGTAATGTCATATAATACATGTATACATTAAAATGTATTTACTATTTAAAATATATTCTATATTTTTCAATTCATGAAACACCCAGTTATATTGCAATGCACCTAACATTGTGTTAGCGTACATCACACGCAATAGCGACCTTCCTCTATAGATTGTGTCACTCGCTAATGTAACCTTCATCTATGGATTGTTCTATACACAATACCAAGTATTTTCAAGAAACAATATATAATTAGAACATTATTATTTACTATAATAAGATATAAACTAGATGATATTAATAGTATAATATAACTTATGAATCAAAGGGTTTACACAACTAAATCATTGGTTAAAAATAAACAACAAATGAATATAGGAAGAAATAGAATATAAATGGGATGTTTTTATATAAATTTCTTTTTAGGCTCACAAAGATGTCTTACCATAATAAATTAATGTGATTACAATTAGTTATTTATTTTAGTTGAATGAGTAATTTATATGTTCAATCAAACATTTTTTTAAATTCATCCATTAGGTTTGATGTGCAAAAAATTTGAGCAAACAATATTTGACAAATAAAATCCTATATTTTTTAGAAATCAATTTTACCTTGTTTTAATAGTGAACCCTTATTAAATCTATTTATTACAATTTAATTTATATAATATGTCTAAAAAAATAAATATTATCAATTTTACATAAATATTATCTTAGGAATATGTTTTGTTAATTTTATTTAAAGATTCTATTTTTAATGAATAACTAAAAATACTAAATTCTAGTTCCAAACTTCCCTATGATCTATTTTATTTATAATATTAAATAATAATTTTAATTAGTCTTGATGCTTACTTAGTTAATATTTTTATCAATTAATACAATATAAGTTATTGAGATTAATTTCACTTAGAAATTGATAATAAAAACATTGATAAAGTTCAAATGTTTTAACTTTAAAACCTTGCATTGTTGTCCCATATGCGGGATTAGTTAAAATTTAATTAATGAAACATATGTGTTTGGAATTTGATAAAAGAAATATATATTTGGAATCAGGATAATTTATAATGTATAATAATAAAAAAATTGTTTTTCATCATAAATATTTGAGAATGTTATTAAAATTAATTTCAATTATTAAGATCAAACAAATTTTAATAAAGGACTAAACCTTTAACATACGAGCAAAAATGATTGATCCACTTGTCCAAAACACATTCTCAGTCCACCTTTTGTACATTAACATTAATTTATTTCTATTTATGGTTTTTTATGAAGACTTTTAGGTTATATTGTGTTCTCTCGTAACTTCTTTACAAAAATACCATGTGAGTCAATTTCCTTCCAAGTAAATGGACGCCAACTCTATCCATTCCTCACACCGCTATGTCCCCTTAAAGTCTAAAAAGTCCATCCCAAATAGTCTTGCATCGGTCCTATCCTCATAAAAGAAGAATATATTTTTTAAATACTCTTCCAACAAATCCATTTGGTTAAACCAAAAGATGTTACCCGATTAAAAGGTATCGTATTTTCTCAATCTCTCTAGTTTAATTTCAATTCTCCAACCCATAAAATCTCGTTATAATATTTTTTATAACAAAATATGTATAAGAAATATAATAGTATGTTTTTATTGAGATATTTAAACCTACACATACACATACCACATTCTAATGGGTAACAAACATATTGTTTTTGTGCACAGAAAACTACAGACTCAGGAAACGATGTGTGTTCATTCATTTATTAAAGCCTCTCATGGTGGCCATTGTGATGTAAAAATTGTATATAAATGTTATTAATATTATTTATGATGTTTTTATTCTTGATTAATAATCTTTGAGTACATAAATTTAGTAAATTCTATTTCAGAATAATTTGATAACATCATTTGAGGATGTGTGGAATACTGCCCCCCCCCCCACCGCAGTCGATGTGATTCATTCACACGATACATCGAATGAATAAAAGGTGGTTATAATAAAAAATATGACACATAGAAAACATATAAAAGTTATTAATTACATAATTAAAATTTAATATATAAATTTATATGTATAATTTTTATTATAACCCCTTCACACACATTTAAAAGAGACAACATCGTTCATGGACGTGTGGACTAACTCCTCGTATACATGATATGATTCCTTTTATAACACATAATTATATATATAATTATATATTATTAAATAATATATTATTTATTATATAATGATATGTTATTAAATATTTTAGTTGCTTTTTTTAGTTTTTAATGATCATTTAAAAATGGGAATGTTACATGTGCGTATCTACGACCAAATGTCTCCATGATTGTAACACTGATTCATTTTTTATAAACAAATTTGATGATTGATTTTAATAGTATAATTCATGTATAAATATGATAATTATGTTATTTTTCTTATTATTTATATGTTCTATAATGAACCATATAACCATAGTAGGCCAATAATTGTTCTTTTGACACATAAACTGAATTTGATATGAAAACAACCGATATAAACATAATTTTATTCGTAGTAGTGAAAAACATGGTTATAATTCAAAAAATATATCTAAATATGAAAAAGGATCTTAAGAAAGTAGAAAATTATCATAATTTTATTATATATAAATTTATTGGACTTTTAATAAAATAAAAACACAATGCAACATAATCTTGTCTCATTTTCATTACATGAGCCATACTTAATTGTTGTACACATAATTTCTTATCTATTATGTAATAACTACAAAAATTAAATATAATATCCTGAAATATATTATCTTCATGTTATTTAATTTTTTATTTTAATTATTAATACCTTAGGGGTTTCTACATCAGTTTTTACGACATTGGTAAAGGATTCTCATCTCAAAGTTTACATTATTTAGATAAATGAAATGTTCAATACATACATATTTTGTGTTTTTTTGTAATACAATTTATATATTAAATCATGAATTAATTTTACATTCATGGTATTTTATTCTTTCATTTAATATTAATAATTAATTATTTTTTAGATTTATTAATGCCTCAATGTGGTCTAGGACACATTCGAATGTTTAAAGATTATTTTCCTCAGGATGAATCCTCAAAAACATTCAATTGAATTTACATTTGGGGAAAATATATAACCATGGAAAAATAATATATTTTATTCATATATGGTTATTTAGGACCATTTTCGTGTTTTATTCCCATTTTTACACACTTCAATACTCAATGTTTTTTAGAAATTGTTTTTAAGAAAACCAATCATTATTTATCTCCTTAGTCGGTGAACATGTTTTCTTATAAAGACTGTGTTTTATTAAAAAAATTTCAAAAATTGATTTAAAATTATTTAATAAAGACAATTTTACCCTTTTTTAACCAATCTCTTAGAAGAAATCCAATTGTATCTCTCCAAATGAGGCATTTTCTGACCATTGATAGTGCAAATGGAGTATTCATTTTACCATATATGACAAGTACACATTATTCCGATGTCATTTCGATAAATCCACCTTCTAAATTTGAAATGGTTTTTCAAAACCTAAGAATATTTTACTAAATAATATTTAGAAAACATAATATTCAATTTCATCGACTATTAGAACCCTCTAGTTTAATCCAGATGGTTTTCTTCTATTAGTACAATCGTTATTTTTTCTCTAGATGGATTATAATTGACTTGTCCAATTAAATTATTCAAATTTACTTCATTGATTTATTTTTTAATCAATTTGATGTATTCAATTTTCTATAGTCATTGAAATTTAAATTTCCATTATTATCCATTTCATTTTTCATTGATATTACTATTGCCTAAACTGTAGGCCATTTTACAAATAGTGCATACTTTGACTGCTATTTTATTAATTGGGGAATTGTTAATAAATATGTATTCTTCATCTAGTACGCTAATTTTATAAGGAATATTATTTATTTTTAAAATTCAATATGATTAATGAATTGGAATCACAATTATGGGTGGGTAATGAACATTATATAGATCCTCAATGTGTTGATAGGTTATCATGAGATGAATAACTATGAAAATGGGTATGTACCCTTAGTTTTATACCATATTTTAATGGTATTGAATGTAATATGTTTTCATTTTATTGAGCATAATGTTCATTATGAAAGAAATTTCCCTCATTGTAGTAAGAATTATTATTCATCCATGTGAGTTTGCATCAACATATTTGTGGATAAATTTCATATTAGTTAATTCATTAATATGATAAGTTTTAGTATAATAACATGCCATATTTATTTTCCCTTATAAATTTTTTTCAATGGAATATATTTCCTGTTATTACCTTGATGTATTTCTTATGTACTTTCATTCAATTAATTTATTAAAAATAATATTTTTTTTATTTATTTACCTTTCCATAATTATTATTCTCATTTTTCATTATTTCTTCAACTATATTTTTCCCTTATAGAGCATTTATGTAATATCTCTTTTTTCATCTATGGTTATTAATAAAAAAATTTACGAAATATTAAAAAATTTACACTCTTTGGTACTCATTGTGTTTTTGAAAATGTTTTTATGAAATCTCGACATTATTTCACTCTTTAGTCATAGAACCAGTTTTCTTATAAAACCACATTTTATTAAAATGTTTTCAAAATTGGTATTAAAAATATTTAGTAAAAAACCATCAACGATTTTCATCTTTTACGAATATCTTAGAAGTAATCATATGTTAACATTCTAAATGAGGAATTTTATAACCTCTCACCGTACAAAAGCAGTATTATTTTTACCTTATAAGACATGTATTAATTTATATGTTAAATTTCCTGGAAGCCACTTTATCAATTAAAAATTTTATTCCAAAACGAAAAGATATTTTCCTCAATATTATATTAAAAAAAATCATATATTTCATCAACGACAACAATCCTTTATTTTACTCCACAATGTTTTACTTTTGATACCATCATTATTCATCCTATGGATGTTTTTTATTGATTTCCCCAAGATAATATCCACATTCACTTCATTGATTTATATCATAGTCACCTATGTGTATTCAATTTCCTACGATCGATTAACTTTTAATTTCACTTATTATCAATTTCATTTTTCATGGATATTACTATTTCCCAAACCGTATACCATGTTACATACAGTACCTACATTGATAGTTATTTTATTAATTGTGGAATTACTAATAGATATATATTTCACATCTAATATGATTATTTGATAAATCTTATTCATTTTTTGAAAAATTAAATAATAGTAACATTTTTTACTAGCTGTGAATGGTGGATCATGCATATTATATAGTTCCTCGATGCATAAATATGTTTTCATGAGATGAATATTTGCCCAAATGGCTTTCAACTATTATTTGAAACATTCCTAAGAATGGCCATGACAATAATAGGGTTTTATGATCCGGAGACATGACATCCATATGGAAATAATTTACCTGATAGTAGTTTCATTTATTTTTCATCCACAAGATTCTGCATCGACATATATATGGATATATTCCATTTTAGTTTCATTATTAATTGTATGTGATTTAATTTCATACCTTACTATATTTATTTTGGCATTATCTAGTTATATGAATGGAATTTATTTCTAGTTATTACCTTTCCATATAGACATTGTACATTCATTCAATTTATTGATTACATGTCATGAGTTTTTAAATATTTACCATTCCATAATGACTATTCTCATTGATTAATTATTTATCTCACTATTTTTTCCCTTACTAAGCATTTGAGAACACACTTATAATGTTTCATTCCCTAGGAATCCAACAAATGTACAATGAATGAAATGCAGGAATATACCGGATTGATTAGATTATTCCTCATGTTTTTTATTTATAAAGAAGAAAAAATATATTGTTATTATTGTATCCATTTTTAATACAATTTTTATTAATGTATCTAGGTTACCAATACTACTAAACTGATCAGTCCTTTGGTGCATGATTTCTTGTAATCATGCAAATGTATTTAATAAAAGATAAATGTTTTGGGATATCTGGGGATATAGTTTTATATAATCAAATTAAAAATATAATTTATCTTGATAAATATATAAGTTGAAAAAGACATTTTGAATAAAAATCCTATATTTTTACCTATTCATTAAAAGTAGAAATATTTTATAAATAAATTTACCAAAACCTATTTTATGGTATGTTTCAAAAGAAAATGTTTATTATGACATATTAATTATATAAAATATCCAAAAATTGGATTTAAAATGACATCTCCATTAAAAGGATGTAAAACTATAATTATAAAAAAATAGGTTTTTATGCATTAAATTGGGTTAGTTTATATTATATTTCTATAGAATATGTTGAATGAAAATAAAAATGATTTATTTATTATATATAATATTTATTACATTAATATATCCTAATAATTTCAATTATTTTTATTTAATATGTAAAATTATCTTTGTGACTATAATTATATTTTCCATTATATTCAATCAATTTTAATACTCATTAATTGGTAATTAATGATTTCATCAATTTCTTTACACATGAAATTTTCATAATTTAGTTAATAATATTCATATCCCTGAACATAATGGATCATTTATATTCCTTAATAATAATTTTTATTATGAATTATTACAGTTATGTTTTACTCACTCTTGTGTTTTATGCAAGCCATCGAGGAAGGTCAATCTTGTGAGTAACGTACACTATCCTCAGTGTTTCATGTAACGTACACCTTAATGGTATTTTTTATAATATACACCATGTTTTCTCTATGTGAAAGGAATGTTTGAATTACTAAAAATCACTTTTTAATGTTGTGTGATGTGAAATATATCAAATGAATAATTTAATTTGACAAAAAATATCAACCAAATCTCAGGGTATTACATTTTACCCCCTTAAAATGTATTTTACCCAAAAAATTCATCTTGGTAATATATGGTTTATGAAATGAATGTTTCATTTCATGAAACAAACATTGTAAAAATGGATACTGAAAATACCCATAAAGGGGTATTTGGGATCATAAAGGTCACCCAACATTCCATATAATGAGGTTTCCACATAGGGGGACATATGTTGGGAGTCAATATTGGACATGGAGGAAAAGGGTAATAATTTATAAGTACCAATTGATGGAATCATTCAAAATGATGTGAATTATCAAAGGACTGTTTAGGGCCTCAAATTCATAAATCATTGATGATTCTAGAATCCATTGGTTTAACAACGTTTAACGTACATAGACAAAATTATTATGGAGACTTTTATAATTTTGTGTAATTCAGGATATATTTCTATAAGAAAAACATCATACATTATTTTTTCATTAATAAATTTCTTTTATATCCAATAACAAATTGAATGAATATCCATAAATAAACTACTAATAGATATTATGGGAAAAAATGAATAGTAAAACTATCCACATAAATCAATCTATAATCAAAAAAATTAATGCTTCTATTTTATCATAAATATTTATTAAAAAAGATATACATTAACTAGGACATCGCGTAGGGCATCAGTAGCCGTGAAATACTCGTCATCAATTAGTCATGGGTTCAAGAACCACATATTTATGGGACATGATTGGTTTCCACCTGATATACAAGATTTTAATTTTTGAAAACAAACTAATTTAATATATAAGATGGAAATACATTAAATATGGTTAGTCACTGATCAGTCCTTTAAGAAATTTTTTCAATACAAACTTTGTGCACAAATAAATCCTCTGAAGAATAACATAAACTTTTCAATGACTATTAACCATAAAACCTTCTCAAATGTGATCAACCTAAACCTTGTAAAAAGTGTCATGAAATCATATTATCATTTATTCCCCAATATATATAAAATTACGTATTGGTTTCCATATTTCAAACATGTGAATACTATCATCATATATTTTCTTGAAACATGGGAATGACATGAATTTCAATAAATCCTTTTGGAAAACATACAATACTCCTTATTCAAATGTGTATTGGATCTATTAATTATATCATAAAAATGTTATAAACCTCATTTGTGATAGTATAAACCAGCTATAGAAAAATATTTACATAGTTCCATGTTAATCAATAATTTCAAATTTACTTATTCATATCTAACATATCATTATCTAAACATCATTATCCCAACATCATTCACTAATGAAGGGTTACCTTTAATTAATAAAAATAAAAAAATATCATGAAATAATTATTCTATTTATTTTTCAACAATCATCATGTGCTTTTAAATACATCATGAAATTCTAATATATTTCATGATTCAAATAACACAACTTCTGAATTCAAAAACATAATTACCTCACATATCCAACATTATTCTTAAACATTTACATCAGATTAATCAACATATTCCTTAATACCAAATTACTTTAATTTTAAATATGAATCATGTCTTATTGTTATTTGACCTCAATATATTTATAATTTTTATATTTATTTTGAAAATCATAGAAGAATATAACATACATTCAAATGTCATTTTTTCTCTCTTTATATTTAAAAGTATTACCAATACTCATAACTACTTCATCATAATTTTTATGATATTTTCAATAGGGATATAGATTCTCATAATACACATACATCCAACATCTGAAACATTATTTTCTATCCTTTTTTTTATAGTTATCTCAATTTCTAAAACAAGCATGAATAGGGTGGGAAACACATATCCTATATAAAAATCCACATAATCATGAAAAATTAATTATATGATTTTTAAATCATAAAACATTCATTAATATATGAAACCTGATGTTTATCCTAGTTTATTCATAATCAAATTATGTTAAAATCCTTCATGATGGTTTTTGAAGTGTCTTTGAATTCCCCGATCTTATCCCCTAGGAGTGAAAATCTTGCTGTGCAGTAAAGCCAGTTGTCATGTACGAGATTACCCCATGACATACCCAAAACATCATTTCAGTTTTTTTGCCTAACGTATATCTATGCCAGATCCATATCCACTTGTAGTATCTAGTCATTTATGTATATCTAAGAAGCAACTCAATCTATAATTTTCCAAAATTCACAGATAATTTCCTAAACATTAACTCAGACTCATAAAATTCTTAGAGACATCCCTAGTAATATCCTTAGAAATATACCTGTGGATCTAACTAAATTATTCAAATCCATGTTTCTAATGGTTTTCTAAACAATTTCTATGATACCGACTATAGTTTTCCATGCTTTACATATAAGAATATTACATCAATTTAGACTAATATTAAATGCATATAAAAAATACATTCTCAATGACTGTAATACTATAGTGTCATTTGAATCATGGAAAAAATATTATATCCTGGTGAAAGGTCATAAAAATATCATATAAATATATACACCTTTATAAAATCTACCTAAAACACATCTTTATACCCTAGGTAATGGAAACAGACAAAATGGGGGAGCTCATATGCTCAATAAGGATAAATAAAAGAAAATTTATAAGCATAATATAATGAAAAAGGTATTGAACATAAGAATGGAATTTGTAGATCATTACCTACATATTAGAGAACATAATAATTCATGTTTTTTCATAACACATGAATCATAAAGAAATAAAGATCATAGGCCAATGAAGAATAACATAAGAAAATACTTGTAATTTTTTTTACTTATTATGGTTTAGAGTGTTGTGAACATTTATAAGTAGAAACATGTTCACTAATTAATATAAATAAATGAAACCAATCCCTAACATAAACTTGTGGATGTTGAACCAAGCCCATACATAACATTGTGAACGTGTAATTGTGTTCACCCACAACCTCATGGATGTGAAACTAAGTCCATACATAACATTATGAATGTATTGTCATGTTCCAGAATTACCTAATAGACATGAAACCAGGTACATGAATAACATTGTGAACATGTAATCAGTTTCATGCATAATCTTATGTAAATTTTTTCAGGTCCTTTCATAACATTTTAAACATGAAATAATGTGTAATCATAACTCTACGATCATTTATATAGGTTAATGAAAAAAATTTGGGATAGGCAACCAGGTCCAAGCAAAAAAAATTGAAAATATAATTAGGTTCATTCATATCCTTATGGATATGAAACCAAGTTCATGAATAAAACGGTGAATGTGTAATTAGACTCATGAACATTGAGTAATGATATAATATGATAAGATCCATGTTTCATACAAATTTCAAAATAATAGAAAATGTGATAACATAAAAATTGGACAAGGATAATGGATATAAAAACCCTACATTATGTTCTTAGGATATCCTCCAAGGAACCATACATGGTATCACATGACTTCAAAACATTAACTAATTCATTAGAGTGATATATAACATTGGGACCACCAATCACATTCATATTATTTAAATTCATTACTGGGTCACAAAGATCATGAGACCTAAGAACATGATTCATTACTATTATGCCCATAATTTAAGAGTGTTTTATAAATAAATTGAATTCCATAAAAAATTAAAAATATGTGAATAATGGTGAATAAACATTAGAAGAGATGAGGATGAATATTCACAACACAAAGGCTTTTATGGGAAAATCACAAGATCATTGTAGAAACAAATTAGTTTTACATAATTGATACGTCTATGTGTTTGGTAAAAGGGAAATTTTTTCTCTCATTACATAGGAATCATATGTCTAGTATGGGTATGTGTTAAAAAAATTAAAACATGACTAATTGGAAATAAAATTTCTTAGTATAAATAATGATCTTGAATAAAATATAAGAGGAGTGTCCCCTTACCATGTGATGATTTTTAAAACAAAATTAATGGAGATTATTATGGTTATGGGTACACTATAGATGTTATATAGTGAGGGATAATAAGAGGAAGTTCATGATCAATGGTTTCTCAGGGAATATAAATGGTATGATAGGTGGGTAAATATTGAAAATAATAGGGGTGCATTATTAATTTCTAAAATTTTGTTGTGGAAATTATGATCGAGTCGAATAATAAACACAAACCATCTCATGGAATATTCCGGTGGTTTCTTATAGAGGTGATTGGATTTCATTATTTTATTTAGATAATAAAAAAACTGATCAAAATAATATCCTTAAATATATATAAGTGAGTAATGATAATAATAAATTGTATTTTAGTAATTAAAATATAATATCGGTTTTGGAGGATACAATATAGGTTTATAAAATTAGTTAAATAACCTCTATATATATTACATTGAAGGGAAATTTTTTTGCCTATATGCCTCTTAAAATATTGTTTACAATGAAAAAACTTATCTTTTATAAACAATCATTAATGAATTATGAATAAAATATATTCAAAATAAATTCTAAATAGATCTAGACTCCATATTTTTTAGGTAATTATATATATATATATATATATATATCACAATAACCGTATATTGTAATAAAATTTAATTAAAAAACTCTATAAGAATAAATTATAATTTCACAGTTTTTAAAGTTTCACTGTATAACATGGGGATGTACATAATAATGGGGGGACATATTAATCACATTTGGGTAATAATCAATGAATTATATGATGAATGAAATAATTGTGTTTATAAAGATATATCAAGGATAATTTATGGGTTTTTCATAAACATGACCAATGAATCATGATATATAATGATGATATCAAGTTAACATCTGATTGGGGAAACTACATAAGACATAACATTGTGACCATATGTCAAAGATAACCACTAAGACATAAAAACATAGTGTTCATAATCATACCCTCTATGTACAATACATGAAATATCATTAGATAAAAATATTTCTAATTGCATTAGAATGAAAAACGATTATGAGTTCCCTATTTACATTCTTAACAGGAACATGAATTTTTTTTCCAAGATCGATTGTACAATATAAGAATTTATTTCTCTATAAATAATCGCAAAACTAATGAATACATGTTACATATATGGGAGTACCCAATAAATAATTTTGATGTTAAACATGTTTAATACTTGTGAGTGGAATTAGGGAATTGTATTCACAAATAATGTGACCATAGAATATGATTGGATAATTTCAGTACTATAATTGGTGTAAGTAAAGATTTATAGAAGTATTTAATGAGAGTGAATAGAGTTTTATCATAACATGGGAATCATAATGAAATTAGACATATGTCTTTAAACATATGACATAATGAAAAATTGAAATTAAATGGGTATATTAAAATAAAGTACCTTAAAAAGTGAAGAGGATATAATCCCTTACATTGGGATGGTAATTATGAAAGCCTTCATGAACCTTCTAAAGGGTATGGGGACACTCTGGGTGGAATTTATATAGGGACTAGAAGATGAAATTATTTCTCAATGAGTTTTTATTGTATATTAATGGTAAATTATGTTGAAATTTAATGAATATTAAAGTGGAATTAATTATTAATGTAGAAACAAGTTTTTTGGACACTAATTGATAATATAATCAATAATAAAAAAACCATGGGTATTCACCAAATATTTATTCTAAATTGTTTTTGTTTTAAATATTTATTTATATTTTTAATTAACATAAATTATTCGATATAATTATCTTGTTGAAGTGAAACATGTTCATAAATAATTATTCATAAAATGTGAAAATATTTTATATGTTGTTAATGATTCATTTTAGATTGGTAATATTGATTAAAGAACATAAAAAACAAATAAAAATAATTGGTAAAAAATGATTACCCATGTAATCCTTCTATATAATTTATTACGTCACTATTAATCTATTGTGATGTCATTCTATATATTGTATGTTTATATGGTATTTAATGTTTTCCTAGAAAACGTAAGTGGTTAGAAAATAATGAAAAAATATATATTGGAAAAATTCCAAATTGGTATATCTAAAAAATATTTATTTTACTTCAATAAATATTTAACTGTGATAAAATAAATTTTAAATTAAGAATATATATTTTCTGAAAAGTAAAAATATTTCAATAGTATTTACTTTATTATATGTATAACAATTTTATTGGGCTTTATAAACATATATTTATATTTAGATAAATATATTTTATTGTAATATTACATTAATTTTTCATTTAGTTATAATATTCAAAAAAAATTAAAAATGTTTTGATAAATGAAATTATATATTTCAAAACAATTATATTTTATTTCGTTATATAAAAAAGGTATTTTTTTCTCCGACTCATTATTTAATCATGTTTGTATATTATGTAATGTTGAAAGGAGATAAATATATTAATATTTTTATTAATAATTGTTAAAAATTATACAACAAAAAATATGACACATAACCCCATATTAAACTATTTTATTCTATATGGGTAAAGTGTGTTGGTGGTACATTCATGGCATGGTTTGATTAAACTAGTTTTGTTGGGGATATCGATGAGTGTTAATTTACCTTGTAAATGTATTCACTTGAGCCACGTTGTTTAATATTAGCTTGGTTTTGGTCATGGTCATGTCCTAGTGACTCCATATCTCTGATAACATCTATGAAATGTTCTTCATATGGTACAATTTTACTAGTTAAGGATATAACTTCTTCTGTAGGTTTCAATTAGAATTTATCGTTACCATTAATTAATACTCCTAAAAAATGTCTGAAAAAGTGTATAAAATTTCAATTTTTATGATGTGTAATCGAATTGTATTTTTGAAAAGAAAATTTTATACATAGTTAATAATATATACAAATATAAAAAAATTATTTGATGTGTATTCTATAATTATAATTTTTTATAAAGTAATTATTTAATAAAAATGAGAATCTCATTTTTAAAATTTCAGATCATCAAAATATGTCCCTAATGAGAAAATTCAACCACGAAATTTCAAATCATACAATTAAATTAATGAGGGTACTTCTATTTCATCACCACTTGTCGTTCCATTGATTTTTCATCAAACATTTCCTTCCACCTTGGTAATTGTACCATAGGAATTGACATCTTTTTAATAAAATTGTATCTACATTCTATGAATGGAATTGGATACTCCACATATAAGATATATATCACCAAGGGTAATGACAAATGATTTATTTAATGTGAGGGGAAAAGTGGTGACTTCATCCATAGGGATACATTGATAAGAAAATGTACTCTAGATTTGTTAGATTACAATTATAGTCAAAATGACAGAACTCCAATATTATCAAGCATCTAAAATGAATATATGTATCATGGACTATTATTTCCATACATACACTATCAAATTAATCTATTTAATAGTGACACATAGTGGAACACATTATCATTAACCTAAAACTCAGGGCTATGTAGTGATTGTGTGTAGAATTTATTTCTCCTTTTTATTGATTTCATACACAATAAAATATTATGATCCTTATCTATAACATATTTGACAAGGAAATAATTCACCATACTTTCCACTCCATTTCCATTCCAAGATGTTTGATTCCAATAGTAATTCCCATAGAAACTCTTATAAGGGTTTATTTTGATTGTTGAATGTAAACCACTTTTTCCTGTGAACTCTTATATTGGAATGTTTTATACGGAAAACCATAAAATTTAATTGAACATGATCTCAATATATCAACTAATGTTATAATGTTTATCATAAACAAACTATCTATATGATGTTGTTAAAAAGTTCAGAGTCACATGTATATATTGACTTCCTATTGATGAATTCTCAAGAATCTAAAGGTAAACATCATATCATGAACAAAATAAATTTTAAAATATGTCTACACTAAGTCTTACAACATATATTACGTATATATTGTTGATTTAGACTACCAATAATTATTTCATGGTTAGAATATAATATTATGACCTTGTATGGTGGATGATTACCAAGAAAATATATTTATTTCATTAGATTTACTATTGAGTCCTATGATATAATCCATGTTTGTGTTTTATCATTTTTCATCTATTATGAGTAGTGTTTTCTTCATCCCCTTATACATATTCTTTCATCATTGAATTTTTTTATATTAAGAATTGAGATATAAATTTTCTAATCTCCCATTTTCATGTCATCCACCTAAATCTGTTCTCCAAATATACATAGATCTTATATATTATGATATTAATTGATAATTATGAGCTATTTAGTATATATAGAAGTTTCGTCTTCAATTAAAATTTATTAGGGACACATATTTTGTTTCAGAACCATATTACCCTATATTTATAAAATTAGGACATAGAAATATTCTCTAGAATTATTTATAGATCCTTATAGTCATTTTTCACCTCCTTAATTCTCTAAAATATGGATAATTGATATTATATTTTTGTAAGGATGAATGATAATCCTTTAATTTTTTCATTTTCTATCATTTTCATGTAAATTTTTATTCAATATCATTCAATAGTCATAATAGATATGGATTATAGATCCTTTCTAATCAAATCATATTCCACCATGTTTTCCATAAATGATAGATATGGATTGATCTATCATAATCCTTCTTCATTTATTATGACTGTTGTTATTATACATTGGTATCCATTTGAGTTAATATATAAATTACTAAATAATGATATTTTAATATGTTTCACATACCATTGTTGATATAATTCCATAAATTCGCCAATTGGTAATTAAATTATTTTAAAAAAATATCCTAGTTTGGGTAGTTCTACTCATATATATAATATTTTCTAAAGGAATATGATATAAATATTACTTCGTGAATAATTAAATTATCCAATACATTCTTAGACACATCACATTATATCATACAATGCATCTCTACTTGTTGGTATTGTAATCATAGGATCACTAATTAGCCAATTATACAACACATTGAATCACTAATTTCAATCATCAGGCCAGAAAAAGTTACTCACTTTAGAGTGATATTGGTTCTTGTTAATTAAAACATTATATGCTTTTCAAAAATAAATGATAATATATAGATGAACTGGGGAAACAATATATTTTCATCACAGATGTTTTTTTAGGCTCTCCTTCACTAACAATAGAAATGACCCAAACATTTATCAATAATATTCCCTTTCTATTAATACCTTATGTATAATGAATAAACATCCACTCATTTTGTATTATTATATAGATTTGGATTTAAATGGTTGTTATGTATAATTATTATTGATAATGTAGCCTTTGAATAATGATCACATGACTAGAATAAATATTGGATTTTATCAAATCCTTTTGGAATAGACAGAGGATGTGATGCCCTCAACATGAAGCATTATACCATATGAATAACATTAATCATAGCTTCTAAGGGAGATATAATTCCTATGATTTCCCTATACCAATCCCAATCCTAAACCCAACAACGTAAGCAAGAGAAAATCTTGTTTACATGAGAATTTTAATCTCATCGTGATCACGACCCAGACCTGGTTAACTGAATGGACACATAAAAGCCCCACCATTACACACCTTACTCAATGGGAGTATGATTGTGTATCGATGGGATATGTAATAGGACCATAACATTTTTGATTTGAAATTTTTTTTTATTAAATAGTGAATATATTTTTCTTATTATTGTTACATTATAAATTCTTTTTTAAATCCAATATACTATTTGTGGGTAATATTCAAATTCAATTAAGAAATATATTTTTATATATTAATGGAATTGTGAATTAAATAATTTTTAAATTATATATTATTAATCAATTAAACTTTTTAAATATGAATGATCATATATTTTTTTATCATGTCAAATGTATTTCATAATAAGTGCTGAAAATTGTTTTTTATTAAACCTGTGAATTTTCAATAAATTTTGGTTTTTATTTTAAAAGTGACAATTAAAATATTTAATACATTATTTATATAAAAGTAATATTTATTTTGGAATTATATTGTCAAAATTACCCAGTGGTGATTTCTTCATAATGTTCAGAGACATTCAATTTTTCATTGTAAGAATTAAATACTGTATAAATATATAATGTGTTTTATGACATCATAATGACCCAATAGTGAAGTAGTAATATACTATAAAGTGGTATTTACGGAGAAATATATTTATTTCCTTTCTGTTAATTTAATTTTAGGTTATTTTTTTTATTATGATTTAGAGAATCCTCTGAGACATATAAAATATTTCAATATTTTAAAGTCGTTACCTTGAATGTGTGACTCACCTCCAACTAAAAAATGAAATATTTTAATATCTATGGCCTATATACATATACAAAATATAGTATACCACTCCACTTTTTCACAAAGCATGGTAAAAACCATATTACGTTATATGGTTTTGAATAATTTATTGTGTATTGTCCAACACAAAAATAATAATGAAATCCCCATCCATTCCTATATATACCCAACTAAAGTCCCATTTCTCTTTACTCAATCTCTTTGAATCTCAATCGCACTTGGCCCCCATATTCCTTAAATTCCTACTAAAGTTCCCGAGGCTCCTATGCAGCCTCCCCCAAAACATTGGGATCACACACCAAAGTAATGGTTCCTCCCTTTCTCAATTTTTTTCCATGATTTATTATGTCGATACATCCAGAAATTTTCAATTAAAAATAATAGGGTATGTTTTAAAACCACCCCTATACTATACATATTTTGTTTGAATGTTGAGAGACACTTTTATCATTCATTAATTCCTCCCATGTACAACAGTCACAATGCGGATATTCTAAAAGGAATTTCTCTCTTCTCAAGAACTTCTCTAATATTATGCATCTAAATTCTATTTCATTTTTTGGGATATTATTTTACATGATACCCTAACTACCCATTTATGTATTAATGATTATATACACCTTTCTCTCTCAGAATTTTTTTTGAAATGTCTATTTTTTGTCGTTATGATATCAAAATTTCACCATGATTTTCAATGAAAAAATCATCAAGTAGTGAATACCATACCCAAGTCTATATCAGTGGTGTTCAGTTTTTGGGTCATGTACTTATTGAATGGTAGTGTATATTTATGTGTTCCACATTCCATGTTACTAGAATAAATTATGTTTTTAATTAATATTGGATGTAATATTTCTGTGGAACACATATACATTAAAACAAAATGGTAATGAAGGGCATGTCCTGATTGTACTATAATGAATTATTTAATGTTTAGTATCATGATACATAATGAGTAATGAGGTTTTAATCATGATTATACAGGTGAAATTTTGCATTAATCATGATAATTCATGTGCAATGGGGGTTTAATCGTGATAATATATGTTCAATGAGCCTTAGATAATTCTAATACGATGTTGGATGTTGTTTCCATATTTCCAGGATATGAATATCATGTTATATCATGCTTTTATGTTCATATTTCTTTTGTGATATATTGATATTCCTATTTACTAACATGTATTTTATTTCTCAATTTATGAAATTTTTATTAAATTATTGGGATTTATAGATCACCCTTTCTATATATATATATATATATATCCCCATGTTATCCCATTTATTGTTAATTGTTAAGGAATGTTGTGGTCATGTAAAAAACGTTTTCAATAAATATGTGTATTTCATGTTTTATGTTCTTATTTAATGTTACGAAGCCCAGAATATAGCAGACCTATCGATATTTTGTGTTATATTATTTGAAATTTGGTTTATTAAGCCATGTTGAAATGTTTTATAATGAACATGTTTATTATAGTTGGTATTAGAGGATTAGTTTAGTAATTTTTGGGATTAGGATTTCAGAACTCTCATGAATTCCAAAGGAATAATCCAATTTATAAGAAAAAGACCCTAAATTTTGGTGAGTAAAGTCTATGTTGTTAATCCTGAAAATACATCTTTATCTGGATATGAATAAGTAGAGGTGGCACTGGAATATATGTATCTATGGGAAAATCCCAAAACACCTTTTTTTGGTAGACATGAACATGAACTAACATATAACAATAGGCCATATTACACACTTGGTTCTACAATTCCAGGGGACATGATTTGATGAACTCATAATCTTAGTATTAACCATTATTATGGGCTAAAAATAATAACATAGGAATATATATTAGGAAGTAGATCATAGATAACATAAATTGATTCAATGAAATTAATAAGTTATGGAGATAAATGTAATTTATAAATTATCCCTTCACTGTCATCAGAATCCCCTTTATGTGTTTGACTATTTATGATATTCATCCATAATATTCCTTTTATTCAATAAAATGGCCAGAAATTGAAGGAATCAGGCTAACAACTAATGAAATTATCTATGTGATGATTTACCTAATGAGAATCCCAATACGATGGGAGAGTGAATTCTAAACATTGTAACGATAAACTCTCATTAAAAGAACTTTTTTAATAGAATCATTGGTCAATTGGAACATACAACCCCCTCCCCCCAAGAATGAACAAGCTCCAATTGAGTGATTCTTGAGACAACAACCTCCTACATTTAATGGATCATATGATCCCTCAGTCGTCGGACAATGGATCTACTCAATTGGGAAGATCCTCTTTATATTTCAATGCTCTTAACAAGAGAATTTTATTCTGGATGGTTATTATAAGTAGTTTAATGTTGATCAATGTTGGCCATTGATTAAATATATGAATCATGATAAAGAAATTGAGGCATTGGAATGGATGGATTTACAGAAAATGTTTCCAGATAAATATTTTCCCCACACCATATAACATATTATGGAAGGGGAATTCAATAATCTCAAGAAAAAATAAATCAAATCCATCAGAGCACACAAGGAAAAACTCACAAGACATGCATAGTATTCTACTAGTTTTATCATCACCCAGGAATACATTGTTAACTACATATTTTGTGGGATAAAGAAATGTCTATGAAAAGGCATGCTATTCCATGACATTGATAGATCTAAGGAAATTGTATGATGTGCCCTCAAAGTCGAGATAGGGATCAGGGAATCTCAAGGTTATTATGGGGATAAGATATATAATGTGGATTTTAATTATGTAATTATGAGGGATAAATCCTAAGGTGATAATAAATTATACCACCCCTCTTCTCAAAAGTGTGGAAAGATGTACCCCAGAAATTTCCTAAGGGGATCAATGAAATTCTATAGGCGGGGAAGCGAAGGGGACCTTGTTAATAATTTGAAACCAGAAAACCCCTTCAATGTGATAGAGAAAATGAATGATTTTTAAAAACCTCAACACATTTTTCATTGCTACAACTGCACGGAACTAAGGAATTTAGTGAACCAATTCCATAAGCCAAGGTTAATTGGAGGTATCCATCAATCTCAGAGGTAGAAAGGGAAATCTTTTTCCATCACTACAATGGATGTGAATCTTGGTAACAATGTTGTGAAATGTACACTAGTTGTTCATTCATGAATTGGAAATGTACATTATGATTCTGTTTCTATGAATTATTATATATCCAAAATGTTTATTAGAATAATCTAAACACCACCACAAATCATGGAAGTAGAGATGTTGGTGAAAATTGAAAATGGTGAAACTATCACATCTTATGTATATAAATCATACCCTATCATGATTTGTGGATTGAACTTCCCTAACAACCACATCATACTACCTAGAGTGTAATTTTATGAAATACATATCATAGATTTTCTTACCCTATATTGATCATATATTAATTACTATGAGAGGGAAATCACTAACTCTATGGTGAACAAACCCATGATTCTATAAAAGTGTAAAGAGGAGTATGAATCTTCTTTAGAACAATAATTCCATGAATGGATATTAATTACCTTTGTGCATGCATATCTTTCTCAGATGACTGAGTCTATGTAATGAACCATCCTCTAAGACGTGTCCATTATGAGGGAATTCACTGATGTGTTTCCTATGTAATTCCATGGTCTTCCTCCTAGAAGATATTTTGAATTATCAATTGATCATATACATGGGGCACTTCCAATATCCAATAGATTTATATAATGCCTATCATAGTGCTTTAGGATCTAAGGAAAAAAGTACAAGAAAATAGGGATAAAGGGATTATATTCCCAGGTGCATTCAAATTTAGAGAACCCATTATCTTCTTCAAGAAGAAAGATGGGTCAATTCTCCTTTTCATTGATTGACGTGAGCCAGAAAAATCACTGTAAAAAAAAGTATCATTTTCCATTAATTGGTGATTTTTTTAGGGTTGAAATAATGATGTAGATGCTCAATAAACAAGAGGGGGGTGAATTGTATACTTTAAAAAATTATTTGGATGTTTGAAAGTGGGCAATTTTTAACAATGTTAAACAAGGTAAATTCAAAAAACCTATTAGATCCACAACCATGCATGAATCGAAAAATGTTGTTCTGGAACTAAATCTTAAGAAATTATTACAAGGATAGAGATTCAACCTTAGAGAATATAGAATCTTACTAATCAAAGTACAAGTATAAGAAAGTATAAGATAGTTATACATTCCTTAACAATCAAAATGAAGTAGGAAACAAACTTGAAACAATACACGTAACAAGTATTAATTCTTTTAACCCAAATTGAAGGGTATCTAAAAACCTTTGATAAATGTCCCTTGATTTATACTTTCAAGATAGTCGGCATTACCCACACCATGTTAAGCCCTCAATATGAATATCAGAGTATATCGTGCTATCCCTGTAGGCCCTCGAACATCAAGGTAGTCAGCACCTCTATCCTCCAATCCCTGGAAGCCCTCAAATGTACTCATCACCATCCAGAGTCGCACGAAGCTTTTCTGAACAAGATGTTCACTATGTACAATGTTATAATGTCTCTCACTCTAGAAATCACTTCAGCAGCATGAAATATCTATATTGATCAAATTTCATCAAAGTTGTGAGCTATTTCAAATGAGATCCTATTTATAGGAACATCTTCATTGTTCGGCTCTCTCCTCCAATGGTCATATTTTTCCTTGAATTTCAGAGGGACCTGTACACGTGTCATTCAAAAAATGATTGGTCAGAAATGGAAAGCACAAAATTATTTCATAACTATAACAAGAGTAAGAAAAAATATGGTTTCTTAACCAAATCTATTTTTCAATGTTTAATGAATAATAAAAGGTCAAAGTCTAAAAAACCATTTGGTGTCTATAATACATATATATTCAGATTTAGTCCTCAAAATAATTTGGATCCTGAATTCTATAGAATTACGAAGTCTAAATTCTAGGAAATTCGGAGTATGAATTCCTAATAATTCAGAGTCTAAATTTAGAATGTTCAGAGTCTGAATTCAATGAATTCAGTGTCAGAATTAAGAATATTCAGAGTCTGAATTCATAGAATTTAGATTCTGAACATAGAATGTTCAAGGTCTGAATTCAGAGAATTTGGAGTCTGAATTCAAAGAATTCAGAATCTAAATTCGGATACTAAATATAGAATGATCTATATCTAAGTATTTATATAATTCCAATGTTTAAGATATGAAGCAATATTTTATACCTAGAAATAATATGAGATAGATTATAATATCAACCATGAAAACAAGGTGAGGATAAATTTCCCTGGGGGTGTAATATTTTCCGTAAAAAGATAAAACATAGGGGAAAAGAAATTACACTTAACATAAAGTGTTTGTGATTTTCAAAACATGAAGGAATGGAAAAGACATATGGAAGCCTTATTGACTCAACAATATCCCCCTTTTTGGAAAACACTAATAGCCTTACGAAAGAGAATATAAGGACATAGGAAAAAAATTATGGGCTTTGAAAATAATAATTATATCCAGAAACACATGGGAAATGATGAATACAACTAACTCCCCTTTAGGCTTTGGAAACACTAAGGATCATATTATTGATTTCAGGATTGTGACATAGCATTTTATTTCTTACAAAAAAATATCTTGGATAAGAACTCACCCTTATATGAACTCCCCCTTACTTAGGAAAATTTCTTCTTTTATTTTGTATTATTTTTTTACATTCCATTCTCGCACATTGTTATTTTAAAATAAGATTAAATGGAATAGAAAAAAAATATGGTACCTAAAATATAAGTACTAAATAACCGAAAACATAAAGAGAAACCCAAAATTTCATTAGGATTAGAAAAATTTATTCAGGTAAGGAATACAAAAAAATATCAGAATTGAACAATATTTTCCTTCCTTATCCTTCAGTATAAACTTTTTCACTATGGTTTTGAGCTTCATGAATTTCTTATGATCCTCCTCTACACGTTTGAGACGCTAGTCCAGTTATTCATTTTTCTTCTCTAAGGGTTTTATTTTTTCTTCCTAAGCCTTAAGATACTCTTCTGGATCCATTATAACTTCTTCATGGTTAGAAAATTTTTCCTCAAGTTATATTCTATGATCTCTTACCCTCTTCCAACTCTGAGAAACAGAATATAATTTACCATTCAGATCTATCAATTCTGGTATCTGAGAATTCTGTTACAGAGCTACCTTTTCCGCATTACTATTTGTGAGATCCTTGATCTCTGTATCTCCGGTGTCAAATTGATCCTTGAAACATTATTGTTACTCATCAATAATTATCATGTCTTCTATGTATTTCATTGAAAATCTATTCATCTTCATGAAAGATCATTTGTGGGCTACATATTTTATTAAAAAGGTTTAAAATCGACCGCAATTTTGATAAACTTCCATCTCCATGGATACTGAATCTGATTTCTGATTTAAGGAATTATGGAGCATCTGGAATCTCGAGTCTATGCATGTAAACAAAGGCATAGATCTAACATGATTTTTGAAATATTTTACAAAAAAATCTTGTCCACGATAGGACGATTCCAAATTAGAGATTTTTCGTGGTGAGGATTCTTTTTCAATATCAGTAACTTTATTCTTTGATGAAGCACCCACTTTTTTTCATCACAACTGCATTTCTAGGTGAATCAACAACCACATATTTTCCCTTATTAGAATTCGGATTTACTACTTCTTGATAGGGTGATTCATGTTCACTATCAGATTATTGGATGATTTTATCTCTGTCTGCCTCTTTCTTCTGAGCTCCTGCCTCACCATCCCCTAGCTGAATAAAATCAATGTTGGAGCATTTTTTTCAGACACTTTGTTCACTTCTTATACTCTTTTCTCATCATTTTCTTGATTATAATGTTTTGAAGACTTGACTTCTGTGGTTCCTAATGATAATTTTTTTGAAGTGTTATCATTCTCATGAAATTCCACTATTGGCATCATCAGGTCTTCAGTATCACCACCGCCTTCATCTTCTTCTTCTACTCATTTTTCTTCCACTTATTTTTCATGGAATTTTTTCAGAGTCACAAACTTCTTTTCCATAGTATCTTGTAATGATTCTATCATAAAGGATTCTGGTACCGGAATACACTCAAATGCTTTCTTAGAGGCCTTCAGAAGTGATTGGACTATCTATACCTCATACAACTTTTTCGTCTGATTCTTCTCTTTCTCATCCTTCTCAAGATCTTCAGCTTCCTTTTCCTTCAAATATTTTTCCTTAGAAGAGTCATGGAAAATCTTAGGCTCCCCTTATTTTTTATTTTTTGTGTCTTCCTTTCAGGTAGATACTACCTCATCATGATAAGGATTTTGTTTTATTGGCCTCGGGGGTACTGACTGAATTTCCATTGCCACTCGATTTTTTTCCTTCTCTTCTACATCCTTTATCTTTATCTTACGTCCACCCATTTTATAGGATTCATCCACCTCTTATTTATTTGAATGTGCTTCAAATTCCTCTTCAGATGAATTATATAATTCTTCGAATTCATTAGAAAAACAAAATTTCATCCTTCTCAATGTTTCGCCACTCGACAACATGACTTTTCAATTTCATGACTTAAATTTTAAAGGAAAGTTTGAAGGATTATAAACACCAAACTATAATCATTGAAAGGATGGCTGGATAAATAATAATCGGAGCCATCATATTTCCATTCCTTATGTTATTAATCGTAACCAAGATATTCTAAACCAAGTTTATCTTTCTTAAGTTTACCAAGAAGTTCAGAATGTAGATTTCACTCTTATTTAATGTATCCTTATCACCGTTATAGGAATGATAAATCCTTGAAAACACAATTCAATAATCCTAATAATTTTCAATAGGTGAAGAATCTATGGAGTCTTTACTTCTGAAAGACCAAGACAATCCATGGATTTTTCTTTAATAAAACATCCTTGAACGTGAGGCAACTAATGTGAGTAGAACTCTTCTTTTCTTTCCTAAGGAATTCCAATCAAACTAGAAGCCTTGGAATATGAAAAATAATATTTCTTCCCATAACACATGAATTAAAACTTTCTCCTTCCATCTTAATTGAAGAATGTTACTATCTCATAGAATTCAATAAGAATCTCCGGATACACCGGATCATGTGCTTTTGGTTTTGAAATGAAAACACTACCCACCCATTCATAATTAAATTAATAGAGATAATTGAATCATATATAGTGAATAAATTTGGATAAAACCACCTTTCTCTGTAATCCATCCATTCCAAGATTTCTTTTATGGACGACATTTCATTTTGAGAAGAAGCTTCAATAGGAATTTGGAGCTGAGGAAACCTTGATGATTCGAAACGAGCTTATGTATGAGGGTAAGAGCTTCACACGTGAATGATTGAGTAGTGATGTGGGAAAACCATCAAGGGTCCTTTATATAGGTGTTTGAGGTGATAGTTCAGCCCCCATACTCAATCTGAAGGTTGAAAAACCTTCTGATCCGATCTAACAGCTTAAAAAATGACAGAAGAAGCATTTTGATGGATTCTGATCTGTTGAGGGTTTTGAAAAAAACTGTTGGATTCCAGGAAATAAATATGAAAATTTTAAAAATTGATGAAAATAACAACAATTAAATGATGATTCCAAAAATTTATGAAAGGAATCATATCATTTGAATTGCTAGGAAGATAATTCGTAATGAGTAAAATTCTTCTTGAAGAAAATTTGATTCTGAAAATTTTGATTATGAAAATTTTCAATATGAAAAACTTCATTAAGAATATTATATTTACACCAATATTCATTATGAAAATTTTATGTATGAAAATCTTCATTAAGAAAAATTTAAGTACGAAAATCTTCATTACGAAAATGTTATGTTCCAAAATGTTCATTATGAAAATTTTAAAGTATGAAAATCATCAATAAGAAAATTTTCTGTTCCAAAATCATCATTCGGAAATTTTTAAGTACAAAAATATTCATTCTGAAAACTTTAAGTATGAAAATATACATTATGAAAAATTTAAGTATGAAAAATCGTCATTACGAAAATTTTTATTATGAAATAAATGACTAGGGTATAAAAAATTTAGACTATGAAAAATTTTAGACTGCAAAAAAAGTTTAGTCTGTGAAAAATTTTAGACGACGAAAAACATTTAGACTACAAAAATTTTAGTACATGAAAAAATTTTAGACAATGAAAAATTTTAGACAATGATATTTTTTTAGAAATCTAACCAAAAATGTAATCCCCCCATGAATAGAAGTTACCTATAGTAAAAATAGTGGTTTCAGTAGGAAGTTATCTTGGAATATTAACAAAATGTTATCATTCATTTCTTCTATTTAATGTATTCAAATCTATTGGAGGGTAAATTTTTTTGGAAAATATCAGAAAGTTGATCGTGTGTTCTAATAATTTGAAGAATGATATTCTCTTTTTGTGTATGATCCCTAAGACACTGATGCCTAATATCTATGTGTTTTTCACAAGAGTTAAGTGAAAGGTTTTTAGTTAAGGAAATGGCACTAGTATTATCAAGAAATATTTGTGTTTTGGTAAAACTCATATCATGGTCTGTGAGTGTGTGTTACATCCACAACACATGAGCACAACAACTTACAGCTGCAACATTTTTAGCTTCAGCAGTGGAGGGTGCTACAGAGTGTTTCTTTCTACATGACAATGAAATAAATGAATCTCCTAAGAAATGACATGTTATGGATGTACTTTTTCTATCCATTCTATATCCCCCAAATTAATCATCTGAAAAACATTTTAAAACAAAATCATTTACATATTTTTAAAAGAGTCCTAGATCCATGGTTCCCTTTATGTAGTGGAAAACCCTTTTCACTGCCTTTAAATGAGATTCTTTAGGATTGTATTGATGTCTTTCACATAAGCATATAGAATGCATTATGTCTGGAAGACTAGTTGACATGTAAATTAGACATCCTATCATACCTCTAAACGATGTTTGGTCGACTGGTTTCCCAGCTTCATCAAGATAAAGTGAGTTTGAGGTACCAATGGGTGTACTTATACTCTTAGTGTTGTCATATCCATACCTTTTAAGAAGATATTTAATATAATTATGTTGTGATTTGCTGATTCCATCTGGTTTTTGAGAAATTTTAAAACCATGGAAAAATGTAAACTCACCCATCATACTCATTTCAAACTAATATTTCATTATATTTGTAATGCAATCAGTTAAAGAGTGTTTAGTTGAACCAAATATAATTCCATCCACATAAATATGAACAATAACATTTTTTCTTATCTTTATTTATAAAAAGGATTGGATTAGCATTTCCCTTAACATAAATATTTTGATGAAAAAATCATGTATGTCTATTGTATCAAGCTTGAGGGGCATTCATAAGTCTATACAAAGCTTTGGTAAGTTTGTAAACATGTTCAGGATTTTTTGAATCTTCAAAACTAGGAGGTTGTTCAAAAAAAAACCCTTGTACAAAACCATTAAGGAAACATCATTTAAAATCCATTTGAAAAAGTTTGAAATTTAAGATTGCTAAAATGGAAATTAGAATACGAATAGATTCAAGTCTAGATATTGGAGAATATATATCATTGTATTTTATTCATTCTTGTTGATTATAGCCTTTAACAACCAATATAGCTTTATTTAATACAATGATTCCATTTTCATCACATTTATTTTTGAAGACCCATTTTACTCCAATAACTGATGTTTCTTTAGGTCTTTCAACCAATGTCCAGAAATTATTCATTAAGAATTAATTTATCTCATCTTGTATAGATTTTATCCAATCATCATCACCTAAAACTTCATCAGTTCATTTTGGTTTTCATTGGCAATGAAATGCTAGGATTTATACTTCAACTCTTACGATACTTGTATTTCTTATAGGTTGATTTACATCACCAATGTTACTATCACTAGGATGATTATATAGAAATAATTTATCTGGGTTTTGTAAAATCTGTTCATCAACACAAGGTAGGAAGTCTTATAGGGTAAATGATTCAGACATATTTTCTTTAGCATTTTCCTTATTAGAAGGATATTCGAACAAAGGTTGATTATATGTTTTAGAAAACATATTGGAGGATGTAGGTTGAGGTTGTTTGAAAACAATGGTACCATTTTCATCAAATTTGACATGTATTGCTTCTTCAGACATATAAGTATTTTTATTGAAAACACTATAAGCCTCATAGGTTGTGGAGTACCATTAGAAAATTCTTTCATTAGATTTTGGTGAGAATTTGTGTGTATTATCATTAGAATTCAAAATGAATACCTTTAAACCAAAAACCATGAAGAAGGAAAGTCAGGGTTTTCTACAATTCCATTACTCATAAGGAGTTTTATTAAAAAAAGGTCTAATCAATACACTATTTATAGTAAACAATCATTAATTACAGCATCAGCCCAAAAATTATTGGCTACCGAATATTCACTCAACATTTTTCTTGTTATCTCTTAAAAAATTATATTTCTTATTTTAACAACACAATGTTTTTGAGGTGTTCTAGGTGCTGTGAAGTTATGAGTAATGTGTTCTCCACTACTATAAGTTTCAAAATAAGAATTTTGAAATAATGCTCTATGGTCACTATGAATGGTTATCAAATTAATTTTTTCTCCTTTTTTACATGGGCTCTAAAACATTTGAAATAATAAAAAGCATCATATTTATTCTCTAGAAAATAGAACCACGTAAATCTACTGTAATCATCAACTATGTCAAATACATAATATTTGCCTCCAATTATTCCATTTTGTGTTGGACCAAAAAGAACCACATGTACTAGCTATAATGCATCAGGGTTTGAGACTTCACTTATGTATTTAAAAACTGATTTATGTTACTTTCCATATTGACAAGGATCACAAACTTTTGAAGAATTAAATCTAATCTCTAGTTGATTCATAAATAGTCATTTCTTAGAAAGTTTGTATAGATTCAAAATGTTACAGTGTCCTAACCTTCCATGACACAACTACCAATGATATTCCATTACACTAAGGCAAGGTAGATATTGTCTCCTAAGGTCTTCAATCTTTAGTGTGTATACATTCTCTTTCCTATGATCAAAAAGAATAAACTCTTCCTTATAATTGTGAACTAAGCAATTTTCATAACTAAAATTTACAAGGTAACACTCATGACATAATTGAATTATGCTAATGAGGATGTTCTTAAGACCCATAAAAAATAAAACATTTGAAATAATAGTTTTTCCCAGAAGAACAATGTTACTTATACCAATAATTTCTCCCTTAGAATTATCATTGAAAGTTACATTTCCTACTTTCGTCATGATAATATTTTCAATGATGTTTCCATTAATTTTCATATGCCGGGTACATCCAATATCCATGTACTATGTTTTTTGTCGGTACATTCATTATTTTACTTAAAATAAAAATGATAGACTTTCAGATCCCAAGAATTCTTGGATTTGGAAACATCAGAATGAAACATATTAGGAATCCGCATTTTCTTAAAAAAATAAGATTTATGAAAACATAAAAACTGAGTTTTGTTTGAGGAACGGATTTTTACCAAATTCCCACTACACTAACACTTATTACAAAAAAGAGAAATTTGAGGAACAAAATAATTGTTACTAAAAATTGGTTATGAACATGTATAACCATAAACTAGAATTATTTCTAAGAGGTCGTTTTTTTAGAATACATATTAAAACTGTTTTCCTTCCCAAATTTAATGTTTTACAAACACTTCTTCAAGGAAAATATTTCTGAAATTAGTTTAATAATTATGTTATTATCCTTAAAAACATCAGATTTAGTACAAAAGTTTGGCTCGAAAAGTGTTTTCTTAAAAGATACTATTTCTCGATCCATAGAAATTTTATCATTCGTAGAATTAACTTCCTCAAGGTTTTATGTAATATACATTCAAAATCAAGTATTTTCATATAAAGATCATAAAAAATATCTGATATTTCCTTAGTAAGAATAGAAATTCTATAATTTTCAGTATCATGTTTTTTCATGTCTTTATAATTTTAATTCTAAAAGGGCGTAGAAAAACTAAAAACTTCTTCATAGTTAGGTAAGGTATTATCTTCAGTAGAATAATATTCTTCATTAGAGGATTCATATTATTTACTATCACTATAATTAGAATTCAAGGATACATTGGTGATTGATTCATCATTGTGTACCTTAGTCATTAAACAATGATTTTAAATAGGTAGTGTAGCTATTAGAACAAAATTCTACTGTCTTGAAGATTCGTAATATGAGGAATAATCAAAAGAGTCTCCACCACTGGAACTCTAGGTTTTATTAGCATACAAATAATTCTTTGCTTTATATTTATACTACATCTTTCTATTCTACTCAGAATGATTTTCCTTTCTACCTTTTCTCTTAAGCATTGGAAAATCTGGCCTAAAATTAACATCTCTTTTGCATTAAAAACATTTGACTTTAGAGTCTTTCTTTTCCTTCCATTCATCCTTCATTTACCTATACTGAAATTATTTCATTGCAACTATCTTATTCATCCGTCAATGAATATTTTCTAGTACATTCTCAGAATGATCACTTTAACTTGATTTAGATAAAACAATAACATTCTTATATTTATATCTTCTAACTCTCTCAGGACTCTTAGATTTCATATGATTAGAAGTAGTTGTAAAAGCAACACTTCCATTTCCATTCTACTTGTTAACATTATCATCATATCTCTGATTGGGTAAACTACATAAGACATAACATTGTGACCATATGTCAAAGATAACCACTAAGACATAAAAACATAGTGTTCATAATCATACCCTCTATGTACAATACATGAAATATCATTAGATAAAAATATTTCTAATTGCATTAGAATTAAAAACGATTATGAGTTCCCTATTTACATTCTTAACAGGTACATGAATTTTTTTCCAAGATCGATTGTACAATATAAGAATTTATTTCTCTATAAATAATCCCAAAACTAATGAATACATGTTACATATATGGTAGTACCGAATAAATAATTTTGATGTTAAACTTGTTTAATACTTGTGAGTGGAATTAGGGAATTGTATTCACAAAAAATGTGACCATGGAATATGATTGGATAATTTCAGTACTATAATTGGTGTAAGTAAAGATTTATAGAAGTATTTAATGAGAGTGAATAGTGTTTTATCATAACATGGGAATCATAATGAAATTAGACATATGTCTTTAAACATATGACATAATGAAAATTTGAAATTAAATGGGTATATTAAAATAAAGTAACTTAAAAAGTGAAGAGGATATAATCCCTTACATTGGGATGGTAATTATGAAAGCCTTCATGAACCTTCTAAAGGGTATGGGGACACTCTGGGTGGAATTTGTATAGGGACTAGAAGATGAAATTATTTCTCAATGAGTTTTTATTGTATATTAATGGTAAATTATGTTGAAATTTAATGAATATTAAAGTGGAATTAATTATTAATGTAGAAACAAGTTTTTTGGACACTAATTTATAATATAATGAATAATAAAAAAACCATGGGTATTCACCAAATATTTATTCTTAATTGTTTTGGTTTTAAATATTTAATTACATTTTTAATTAACATAAATTATTCGATATAATGATCTTGTGGAAGTGAAACGTGTTCATAAAAAATTATTCGTAAAATGTGAAAATATTTTATATGTTGTGAATGATTCATTTTAGATTGGTAATATTGATTAATGAACATAAAAAACAAATAAAAATAATTGGTAAAAAATTATTACCCATGTAATCCTTCTATATAATTTATTACGTCACTATTAATCTATTGTGATGTCATTCTATATATTGTATGTTTATATGGTATTTAATGTTTTCCTATAAAACGTAATTGGTTGAAAATAATGAAAAAATATATATTGGAAAATTCCAAATTGGTAATATCTAAAAAATATTTATTTTACTTCAATAAATATTTAACTGTGATAAAATAAATTTTAAAATAAGAATATATATTTTCTGAAAAGTAAAAATATTTCAATAGTATTTACATTATTATATGTATAACAATTTAATTGGGCTTCATAAACATATATTTATATTTAGATAAATATATTTTATTATAATATTATATTAATTTTTCATTTAGTTATAATATTCAAAAAAAAATTAAAATTGTTTTGATAAATGAAATTATATATTTCAAAACAATTATATTTTATTTCGTTATATAAAAAAGGAATTTTTTTCTCCGACTCATTATTTAATCATATTTATATATTATGTAATGTTGAAAAGAGATAAATATATTAATATTTTTATTAATAATTGTTAAAAATTATACAACAAAAAATATGACATATAACCCCATATTAAACTATTGTATTCTATATGGGTAAACTGTGTTGGTGGTACATTCATGGCGTGGTTTGATTAAACTAGTTTTGTTGGGGATATCTATGAGTGTTAATTTACCTTATAAATGTATTCACTTGAGTCACGTTGTTGAATATTAGCTTGGTCTTGGTCATGGTCATGTCCTAGTGACTCCATATCTCTGATAACATCTATGAAATGTTCTTCATATGGTACAATTCTACTATTTAAGGATATAACTTCTTCTGTAGGTTTCAATTAGAATTTATCATTTCCATTAATTAATACTACTAAAAAATTTCTGAAAAAGTGTATATAATTTCAATTTTTATGATGTGTAATCGAATTTTATTTTTGAAAAGAAAATTTTATACATAGTTAATAATATTTACAAATATAAAAAACTTATTTAATGTGTATTCTATAATTATAATTTTTTATAAAGTAATTATTTAATAAAAATGAGAATTTCATTTTTAAAATTTCAGATCCTCAAAATATGTCCCCAATGAGAAAATTCCACCATGAAATTTCAAATCATACAATTAAATTAATGTGGGTACTTCTATTTCATCACCTCTTGTCGTTCCATTGATTTTTCATCAAACATTTCCTTCCACCTTGGTAATTGTACCATAGGAATTGACATCTTTTTAATAAAATTGTATCTACATTCTATGAATGGAATTGGATACTCCACATATAAGATATATATCACCAAGGGTAATGACAAATGATTTATTTAATGTGAGGGGAAAAGTGGTGACTTCATCCATAGGGATACATTGATAAGAAAATGTACTTTAGATTGGTTAGATTACAATTATAGTCAAAATGACAGAACTACAATATTATCAAGCATCTAAAATGAACATATGTATCATGGACTATTATTTCCATACATCCACTATCAAATTAATCTATTTAATAGTGACACATAGTGGAACACATTATCATTAACCTAAAACTCAGGGCTATGTAGTGATTGTGTGTAGAATTTAGGATTTCCATTTTCTTCCCTGTTGGACTTCTGGAAGCACCATCAAAATAAATTTCCCATGCTTGAAGAATTTCTTGAATAGAGTAGACATCCTCATCAAGGAGTTCAATATTTGAAGATGTGTCTTCTACTGAAGGGTGTTCAGCCAGGAAATCAGCCAGATATTGGCCCTTTATCTCCTTTTGAGACACATACTAAATGTCGAATTGCTTTAAAATAACTTCCCTCCTTGCTAGAGATCTTGTATGCAAGGGATGACTAATGATAAATTTGAGTGGGTTATTGCGAGATACCAATTGGACCTCGTGATGTTGCAGGTAATGTCTCAACATCTGAACTGCAAAGATTAATGCCAGGCAGCACTTATCAATACTTGAATATTGGGTTTCTTCTTCAAACATAGTTCGACTGAGATAGTAGAGGTTGTTTTCATTCCTAGCATCATTCTTTGGAGAAAGAAAGGCACCCAATGATCGCTCTAGAGTTGTCACGTAGAGGATAAGTGGTATTCCTTCAATAGGTGGCATGAGTACCGATGGAATCAAGAGGTATTTCTTGAGAATATGAAATGCTTCTTGACATTCTTCAGTCCACTGGTAGGTGACTCCCTTCTTCATCAATTTGGTAAAGGGTAAACTTTTGCCTGCCAAATTGGCGATGAAACGCCGAATATAGGCTAAGTGTCCTTGAAGTCCTCTTAATTCTTTCAAATTTTGAGGAGGTGACATACTAAGGATTTACTTGGTCTTCTCAAAATCTACTTCAATACCATGATGGCGTACAACAAAGCAGAGAAATTTTCTGGAGGTTACCCCAAAAGCACATTTTAAGGGGTTCATCTTCAAATTATGTTGTCGAAGCTTGCAGAATATGACTTCCAAATCAGCCAAGTGATTAGAACGTTGTTTGGATTTAACCACCAAATCTTCTACATAGAATTCATAAAATTTCCCCAAGAAGGGTTTGAAGATACGATGCATGGCGCGCTGATATGTTTCACCTGCATTTTTTAAGCCAAAGGGCATTACCCGGTAACAAAACACACCCTGAGGGGCTCTGAAGGCTATGAATTCCTCATCTTCTAGGGCCATTCAGATCTGATTATATCCAGAATATCCATCAATGAAAGAAAGTGTTTCATAGCCATTTGTTGCATCAATTAGAATTTCTGTAATTGGAACTAGAAAATAATACTTAGGACAATGACGATTAAGATCTCTGAAATCGATGCACACTCTAATTTGTTTGTTCTTCTTCTTTATAGGGACAATATTATCCATCCACTTGGGATATTGAACTTCTCTAACGATGTTAGCTTTGATAAACTTATCCACTTCAGCTTTAATTTTAGAAGCATAAGTTGGGTGTGTTCTTATCACGGCTTGCTTAAATCCTCGATGTTCTTCTGGAAAACCCAAATGATGAGTAGCAACATCAGGATCAAGCCCGGGAAGTTCAGTATAGTTCCAAGAAAAAATTTCTCTATTTCACTTTAGAAAACAAATATACATCACTTTCTCTTCAAGGGTCATGGCTATACTGATTAAAGTGGGGCGTGGATCTTCCTTTGTACCCAGATTTATTTCTCTGAGTTCATCCACAGTGGTAGAGATACCCTCTTCAAATGCTGGAGGAGCATATCTGATATCTTCCTCTTCTTCTTCATCATGTGTTATTTCTTCCATTTCTACTTTCATAGTAGATGACAAATCATAATTTTCATGATCAGAAGAGATGTCAAAATTTGAACATTTTGAAGAAGAAGCTTCCATTTCCAACACGATTGATGATGAAGGGTCTTATTTTGGTAATAAAGAGGAAATGATGGATTGAGAATCGACATCATTGTTCACCTTTGATGTTGCTATAACTTCTTCAGGCCTAATTGGAGAAGCATCGACTTGTTGGATTTCAGCAGATGAAATGAAGACATCACCATTTGTGTTTTCATCACTACTTGGTAGATTACCAATTTCTCCCATGTTTTCTGGATTGATTTTCGTAATTGACATTATGGATCTTTCCATAAGAGCATTTTGATTTGGGTCTATCTTGTCAATTTGACTGATAGGCAACACATAATCTGTACTCACATGTGTAAATGGATTTACTGGAATTTTTTCCAAACCATATGGATCATTAACTTTGGTAATCTCCTTTGTTATGGATTTCTCCTTTTGCTTCACGTGATAGAATTCCTCCTTAATGTATTGAGACTCACATGTCTTGAACGGGGAATTATCACCATACAACGTCCCAAATTGACCATCAAAACAATATTTGAGAAATTGATGGAATGAAGAAAGGATAGCCGCATGTTGATGTAACCAGGGTCTTCCAAGCAAAATGCTGAAGGCTGAGTCTTGATCAACAACCATGAAATCTGAAATGGATACAAGATCTCCAAACTGAGTTCTGAGTGTAACATCACCCAGTGGTTCTTGTTCATTTTTATCATATCCCTGTAGCGTCATGGTGGAGGAAGATAAATCATATTCCGTGAGTACCAATCGACGAAGTGTACGAATGGGCTTGAGGTTGACTCCTGAACCATTTTCAATGAAAACTCATCGAACTTCCACGCCATTGACTTTTCCAGACAAGTACAATGGTCTAATATGTCCATGCACAAAATCATCTTCATCTTCATCAGTAATGGATATTATTACCGGGCATTATGCAGGATTATTCTCTATGTGATAGACTTCAGTTGGAGCAATTTCAGTTTCAAACTCCTGAGGACTTGACAAAGCGTCGATGAGTGCTTCCCGAAGATATTTTGACATACTCAAAGCATCAAGAATTGATAACTTGGCTGGTACATGGGCCAAGGGTTTCAATATATCATACTTTTGATCCAGAGGACTATGTTTCCTAATAAGTATATGTGGTTTAGCAGGTACCAAGGAAGAAAATGCTTTGGAAGTTGATGCATCTTGTATAAGAGTTGGAAATATTCTTGGTTTTGGAAAATTAGACCGATTAGATCCATTTACCAATTGTGAGGAAGAATATGGAACCATCAACCGGTCTTCCAAAATAACTGTGCTAGGACTAATTTTGCTATTGGTAAAAAAACATTCTTGTTCATGTTGAAATCACTGAAGGGCTCTACCACGAGTTTCTGCTGCGTACACAGTTCTAGCAGGGAATTCTGGCTCATTGAAATCGAAACTGTGACTGGAATATGGATCTGTTAATTGAATCATATTAACAGAACCAAAGATTAACTCTTCATCTAATGAAGACTCTACCTGATTAGCCTGTTTAGGTTGTGTCGTTTGGTGGGGCGGTGTCTGTGGCTTTGAAGTATATGGCATGCAGTCTGCCAAAGTCAGTGACAATTTAGGCATTGACACATACTCATCTTCTTCTGATTCTTTTTATTTCATTGAATCATGTCGTTTATTTGAGGACTTTCCCTCTGACGAAGAGGGTTTTGCCGCAACATTCATGGCAGAAGACACAATTGGTTTCCTTAATTGTGTTCGCAAAATAGCATGAGTTCGATTGATTGTCTTTCTGACCATCGAGTCATCATACTTTTGTGCATTTTTTCTTTTGACTTCCTGCCATTCATCTTCCTCCTCTGAAACTGTAGTAGTGACACATGCTACCTGAGATGAGGAGCCTTTCAATGTGACCTGTCCCGAGTTGACCATCTTTTGCATGAGGTCTTTGAAGACAAAACACTCCTGGATGGGTTTCCCCAACATTTGATGAAAAGGGCAATAATTAGGATGATCTTCATCTCCTTTCTTGTTTGGCATCTTGGGTATTGGAAATTGGAGAAAATTGTTTTACAGAGCCGAAATGAAATAACCAGGAACTTGTTCATTTAAGAAAGAGTATGTTTTTCTCTTCAAATCCCCAAATTGTTTTCGTCTTTGATCTTTTTGATCATCTGGAAGAAAAGGACTTTGTTGTTGGCGCTCAGAAGGTGGAGCCCTTTGAGAAGATGAAGGTTTTGAGGTAGAAATAGGTACAGGTGCTTGTTTAAGAATAACTGTAGCAGTTTCTGCTTTACCCTTTCTCCTTCCTGGAGCTGATGGAATTACACGAGATTTAGCCTTATCATGTATAAGGGAATCTTCAATCTGCTGAGCGAATGAAGTAAGCACTCGAAACCCTCCAGTGTATTTCACAGGGATTAACGGCATTCGTAATTCTTCACACATATTTTCCACACATATTGTCAACAATTCATCTTGAGGGAGTGCTAAACTCAAGGAATGTGTTAATCCCTTCTATCGAGCAATAAAATCAAAGACCCTTTCATTCTCCCTTTGACTACAGTTTGTAACATCGAAAACTATTGGCTTTGGCAAAGTTGAGTTGAACTGAAGGAGGAATATTTGGCGAAGATCCTCTCATCCGGTAATTGACCGGGATTGCAAGCTTGTATACCAAACAAAAGCTGGTCCTTGAAAGGTTTGAACGAAGCATTTGAGTTTCTCTGCTTCTTAATACTCCAGAATTCCCCATCATAGGATCAGAACAAGACACGTAATGCGTCAAATGTTGTTCTGGATCACCTGATCCACTGAAAATAGGGAATACAGGGTTCCCAAAACTAGATGGAGGAGAAATTGAATCTACCCATTCAGGGTAAACTTTCTTTTTTGGTTGAACTTGTGCATGCTTCCCTTCCAAAGTTTCAAGCCGAGCTGTTAATGACTCAATAGTACTTATTAACTTTTGAGCAACATCTGGTTGAACATTGACATGGGTAGGTGCAATGACTGGAGCTTGGACAGATGTGGCGATTGGTGCTGCAACTGATGGTAGTACTGCCAACTATTTTTGCACTTGACCCGTATGATTAAACATGTGAGGGTGTACTGATAGGGGAAGATATTCTTGATCTGTCTTAGTAGTTGCAACAAATTCCTTTGGCTGACTGACTCCATCATGCTTAAGAAGAAGAATACTCTGAAGTAGTTATGCATTCAACCTTCTTAATTCCTTCATTTCGTCCTCCTGTTGTGAAAACTTCTTCTCTAGTGAGAGAAATTGACCTTCTCCAGAGGATTGATATGTAACCTGGTTCTTTCCCTTCCCTTTTTTGGATCCTTTTCGGAGAGGGGGAAGTGGGTTACTTGAAGGATTACTTATGTTCTGAGTAATCCTTTGACTTCGTGTACGCAAACCTTCTTCATTTGTGTTGGTGCGTACATCTTCTTGAGCAGGAACCTCTTAATCTGAGTCCCCTAAGTGACCCTCATCTGGTGGATTAGCAACAACGACATTGATGACATTAATCGATGCATAACTCATTGCATCCCTTCTATCATAATTTCTATGATATTGTCTTCTACCATGTCTTTTATGAGACATTACCTTTTGCTGATTCAATCCCTCGAGATCTTCTTGATGAACTGTAATTTGGAGGGAACCTCCTATTAATTTGGCTCTTCCTTCCTCTTGAGGTTTCTTCCCCAATCGAGAAAAGACCGACTTTCTCTGAGGAGGGGATTGATGATTTGAAAAAGTCCCCAGTCCAGTGGACTGGGGCTGTTCCTGCTGTTCTCGCTCAACTCCTTAGAACCTATTTGTTGATTCTGAGGGTTGGTTTATAAGAGTCCCCAGTCTGGCAAGCTGGGGTGGTTCTTGACATGCTATGTCTGAGAATTTCTTGAATGTCCTCCAGATATTGCGAACCTTAGTCCATAAATTAGCTGGATGCATTAATCTGTATCTGCTTTTATCACCCGGTTCAAAAGACCGTTGGATGATTTCTGATACTTCTGTCATTTGGTGATGTGATTTCTCCAAACGAGAGGCCTATTCAATATTCTCATTTTCTTGATGCAAGAGTAATTCAACAACTTGTTCTCTGTATTCTTGATTTTGAGAGAAACTAGTTGAAGCCTGTCCTTGGGAAAAAATTTGATTAAAAATAATGGCCATTAACTGTGGTCGTCTATGGGCAATAACATTTCATTAGACGATTTTCTGCGGGCTATGCTGACTGGAGAGCACCATGAAATGCAGTGATCCATGAACACCCCATCCTCTGACACGAATACCAGATGGGGCATTGGCAATTAACTAACGCAATCTTCATAGTGCGCCAAAGCATGAACATTGAAGGGCTCTTTGCTGTTTTTCATCCTTCGTATATCGATAGACTGATAGAGACACCAAATCAATATGACGTTGTAACCCTTCTATTATCTTAAGATGAATTTCATATTCATCATAAGAAAATACTTTCTTTTTTAACTGACAAAGATTTTTCCATATGTTGAGACGAATATCATGAATTTCATCTTCCGTCAACATTTTTGGAATATTATACTAAGAGTCAGCCACATGCCAAAACATAACTGGCACCTCACCTTTTTCTAGTTGTTTTCTCATGTATAGCATTTCCACTTTATCATTTAATGAATATTCTTCTACCTGATTTTACCAGAGTTGGTGTTTCCTTGTTGCTTCATTGGATTCAATATGATTGGTAGAGAAATAATTGATCAAACTAGAAGATGCATTATCTAGGGGTGGTTCGGAGAATGACCTACACCCTGGGCTGTCTTCTGATTGAGAAAGTATTTCACCTGCTAGCGATGAAGGTTCAGAAATGACTGGTTTCTCATTTGCAAGTGCCTCAAGATAAGAGGGATTTCTCAGCACTACATTGTCCACTGGAGCATTTTCTGGGCAATGTGCATCACTACTGCAGAGAAGACTTTCACAACGAAATTCCTCATCATGGGGTGGACCACAATAATGGGTTACATCAAAATATGTGATCTCTTGCTCCTTGGTCTTCTGACCACATAGAGGGTTCCTGTGGCTCTAATCTAAAGATGAAACTTCGAGATCGACCGAATTGTCATGAAGCAAGCCTTCATGAGGAAGTGTCTATTGAAGACCTTCAGAATTAATGTTCCCACTATTGTGAACTGAGGGAGTAGAATCTTGAATTCCAACAGATAATTGTCTGAGGGCTTCAAGAACTCCATCATCGAGCAAGGCCTTGTTACAGAATGGTACTTGATCTCTTGACTTTATTGTGCGAGTCTTTTTCTTAGACACATTATTACTATCCTTGGAAACCACATATTGACGAAAGTGGATACTCTAAGAAGGTGTATGTGCCTGATCAGGAATGATGGCCAGGTTAGGCTGACGATGTCCTCTCAAATTAGGTGTACGTGCCTGACTTGGTCATCCATATGATATGTGGGAGTATGCCCCATAACCCTCTTGGACTGGAACAGATATTTGTGTCTGTTCCGGAGTGAATTATTGATGTATCATTCCACTGGTAGGGATAGATTTATGTTTCTTTCCCTGAGATGCCGCTGAAGTTGTTATAATATCCTGGCAGGCCTCCAGAATATGAGCAGATATTTTCTTCTGCTCTTTCACCATTGATAGAATATTCTTGGTGACTTTAGCTGCCGGAACGAGAATATATGTCCATTCCGGGATTAGAGCATGTGTATGTGCCTGCTCGTGTCCTCCTTTTCTTATCTGTGAATCCTGAAAGTACTAAAGTGTGGGGGCAGAGAGTTGAGTATGCCTCCTATTTGTTGTCGGGGATTTCCGACTAACTTCTCCAAATGCTACCAAGCGAGACTGTTGGTAGGCTTGATTAAAACTAGAAGGTGTATGTTCCTGCTTATTGCACTTCACCAAACGTGGTTGACAAGATCCATCATATGCAGTCAGATGAGCCTGCTGACTAGATGATGATGTATAAACAGGTGTATGTTCCTACCTATAGTACTCCGCTAGAATTGCCTGGCGGGATTGGCGTGATGCTTCCAGACGAGTATGCTGGACAGCGGAATTAAAACGGGCAGGTGTATGTGTCTTCTCATTACTTGCCACCATGTTAGGTTGGTGGATTTCTCTGGAGATGGCAGAGATGAGAACCTGCTCACTGTTGACCGGATTCCACCTCTGGTGGTTAGTCTTGCTTTCTCGGGTTCGAGGAACCAGAGCCGAACACCTGGAGTTGGTACCCTCATCATGTTGAGGGCGCACTGTCGCACGAGTCTCGCGACGATTGTTGGTGGGAGCCATCAGGAAGGACTCCTGTCTGTTTGAATTAAGGTCCTAAGGGACTTGCTCATTCACCTCCCCAGAATAAGGGAGCGAATGGTGATTGCGTTCCGGGAATAACGACACGAAATGGTTGGAGACGGTAGTCAGCACCTCCTGTTTCTTGATCACTAGTTGTCATTGTTCAGATGAACAATGTGAGTTATTTACTTGTAGGGATTGTCGGGATGCCTCCAGAGTTGGGATGGTACCATGTTGACGGTACTCGTTAACTATGCGTTTGATACCCAACATTGAAGACGATGAGTAGGTGATATCATCCTAAGAGCGGACGACGATCCAGCAGGAGTAGCAGTAGAGGCATTTGCAGCAGCAGTATTCACATTTGTGAACTTGAGAGCAGCCATTCTAGAAATGCATAAGATCTTGGAAAAACAGTTCCTGTTTGATATAACATAATTAATCAAGATAAATTCATCCACTACATCTTTTGGATGAGCACATATGTCAATGATTGTTTTTGTTGGCCCTCTCATTGAGTTTTAAATAGGGGCCTAACAAATAGGTAAAACATCATTTTATCTTGGTTAAGGATTGACGTCGGGCTCACCATTTTTGTTTCCCTCGGAATCCGAGGATGACTGCCTTGATGGGAGGTTCAAACGTTTCGATCAGTTTCTAATGGGTTCCTTCATAGAACTAGAAACATCTAATGATTCCACATTCATTCGGACCTTCTTCCAAAGGTAGGTTCTAATTAGTTTGTGGATTGATGGGGCTTAGGAATTTGCATTGGTCGAGAGGATGGGAGGTTGGACTCATCACACCTTTTTGAGGGGAATTATTGTCTACTCTAGGAATCTCTTTGTAGATTTAAGTTATGTTCGTGAATACTTATTACATTACCAAGTATAAAATGAGCTTTCCTTCAGATCTGACAATCAATGATTAAATATGTAGTAAATTTTGGGAATCTTTTGTATGTATTCGAGGTTCTTCATCGATAGAGAATCATCTGTATTTATTAGAGATTCTTGGTAAATGGTACCCTTCGACACATTTATATAGAAGTTTCTTGGTCATTATGATGACCATGATAGTTTTAAAGCCACTCAGTGGGGCACTTGAAGTTTATTTTCATTCATAAGTACATGGATTATTTTATAGTTGTGATCGAACCCGTAGATGGGCTACCTACGTATCCATTGTTTAGAAAAGGAATCAGAACCCACATAGTTCAAGTAAGATAGTATTATGTTTATGATTGATGGCTCAATGAAGGATGTCACAATTACTTTTAGACTCTATGCTTACGTGAGTCATGATCGGTGAAAGAAAAAAGAGGTATTGGTAAAAATTAGACAATTGTTCCATGAAAGATTCAATCATAAGAAATAATGTGGGGATTATGTATGTATGACTGCCCAGATAAATGAAGGTTTAGGATTTACTATTGAGAAGAAATCCAGGAACATGGTCCATAAAGGTATATGTGCTTCATGGAGATTTTGAATACTCTAACTTGGGGCATACTCCTGAAAAGGAGGCCCAAATTAGGAGAAGACTTATGATTGGGTTTTACTCCTGAAAAGGAATTCCAGATAAAAGGTAAATTAGGACTGGTTAAGAGGATTATGACTGGGGCTTATTCCTAAAATGGAGGCCCAGGTTTGAGACTGGGGCTTACTCCTGAAAAGGATGCCCGGGTTAAGGATTAAGGTTTGGGGCTTACTCGTAAGGAGGATGCCCAGATTTGGGAATTTCAAGAATTGGGTCTTACTCCTAAGGAAGATTCCCAAGCTTGAGACTGGGGCTTACTCCTGAAAAAGGAAGCCAAGGTTAGGGGATCTAGGTCTTACTCCTATGAGGATGCCCAAAAATTAAGGGACTTGGGGTTTACTCTTAAAGAGGATGCCCATATTAGAGGACTTATGACTGGGTATTATTCTTGAAAGGGAGACCCAGGTTAAGGATTCTCTCATCTTAAAGGATGAAGTTGAATGAATGAAATCTCAATCATTAGTGACATAAATATGTGTAAATCACTAGGTTTTGAGAGATATTTCACAAAATTCCTTTCAGATGAGGAAGTCAAATCAAGAAATGATGCCATAAAATGGCTTTGAAGAGTGTCTTGAAGACTGAATCTTGAATAAAAAAGGTGTAATGGCTTAAGAGGGGTGAAATGGGAATGAAAAGCACCAAAAAGGCAGGGGAATGCAAGTCCTGGTAGGCGCGCAGGTACTCGGTGGGCGCGCAAGTCCTAGTCGCGCAGGTCCTGGTCGCTTAGGTATGCCTGCGTGACACATGGTGTAATTGCACGACAGTTAAACAGCAGGGTAATACTTGAGCGACTCTTCATTAAGGCCTTTATAATCCTCTTGAGGTTTTTCCAGAAGAAGGGTGTGCAAGATCTAATGAAGGAGTAAGGTGGCGCGCAAGGGTGGCCCTTTTCCCTTAAGGGCTGGCCACTCTGGCGCGTAAGTGTTGATGAGTTTCAACACATAAGCCTTCCTCCCCCTTATTAGATCTTCCGTTCTAGGTAAGAAATTACCTTAGAAGTGTTTTGGAAGCTTTGAGAAGAGACTAGGGAACCGAGAGCTCAAATATGGGTTTTTGAAAAAAAAAATTCCTCTCGAATAGGGGGCCCACAGGGTCTATTTATAGGCAGTAGAAGACCCCGGGCGGTTACTGGGTGGTTATCACTTAGGTCGTGCAAGTCACTTGCATGACCATAATGCGTCGCGCTAGTGGACTTGCGCGACAGTGATAGAACTTGCGCAACATATGTGCTTTTGATCCCTTGTTCACACCTTTGTCGATTTTTTTGATATTTTTCATCAAAGGATGAATCACTTTTAGCTTAGATATTCCCCTTTTCCGATCTTTATATTCTGCGATGAAAGGAGCGTCCACAATTATATTATAATATACATTCAAATAAAAATTATTTATTAAAAAATATATTAACTTAATATATATTTAATATTTATATATATTTTTAGAAAAAAAATAAATTCGAACTATATATTTCCCATAAATACATGTTTTTTTCTTCTTATTGAAAAATAGTTTTTATTCAAATCATTATACAATCATGTTCATAAATTAATAATAAAAGGGGGTAAAAATAATAATTTATATTTTAAAACTAAAATAAAAAAAATTATACAATTACGGTCAAGGAAAAAATCATCTACTACACCAATGTACGCCCTAAATGTATGTTGTGGGATAGAGGTACATTCATATGGTGGTTCAATCACATTGTGTGTTATGGTGATTTAAAAAATTATGAAATAATATAGTAAATGGTTTTGATCAGGAATCAATTGCTGAATCTCAGATTGGGCATGGTCAAGTGAAAATCCAATTGATGCCATATCCAATAAAACCTCCATAAAATTGGTTCTGTATGGTAAAATTATATTCTTCGAGGAAATATATTCTTCATTATATTTGAAATATAAATTTTCATAATCATTATAATATAATAATAACAATAGTCACATTTGTTTAGATATATTATCAATGGTTATGATTTTTAATAGTATTTTATGTTCTATGTTTTATTTTTATTTTATATTTGATATAAAATGTGTATTCAATGTGTTTTTTATAACTATATTACTTAATAAAGAATTTATTTAATAAAAAATAATTTCAATTAAAAAATATTTTTTTTCGTTTTTGAAACAGAAAAAAATTAGTATAGAGGATATTTGTTCCATAATATTATTTTAATTTTGGTAGAAAATATTGAGGAAATATAAACATATGATTTCATAATTGGGGATTGCACTGAAAAGATAATGGTTTTTATGATAATGTTTTTGGAAAGGTACACCTACCTATATACCTTCCAATAACTGAAATTACATTTCTAGGGTAATTATAAGGGGGATATAGATCATTTCTGCTATAATATCTATGATATGGGATATTCTAAATCAATTTTTGATGGTTGTGGGGTTTTCAAATAATTGTATGATATTGATAATCGTAAAAATTATTATCTATTATTTAATTATAGATGATATTCTATAAGTATTTTCCTACTTATTATGACTGTGGAATGGCACCTGAATTCCAAGGTACTCATGTTAGTGTGGGATAAACCTCTCATTGTCTATAATTTTTCAGAATGGAATACACCAGTGCTCTTTATACTATGCCATGAACTAAAATTATACATGGTGGAAACCCTAGATTCAATGTATCATTCCAAATTTTATATAGTGGATGTCATGTCTCTCTACATTAAACATGGGGATAATGGCACAAATTTCTAGTGTTTTAAGCTATCATAGATGTATAATGGGTTTATAAATAAGCATGAACAAATGGATTCATGTATATAGATATTTCCTCTTATAGATCATTAATAGGATATCTATTAACATGTGATATCCAAGTAATCAAATTATATATTAATTTTACTGATTTGAGAGTCATTTCAATCTAGGCCTCATATATTCAAGATGGTTTTCTATATACAGTGAATGAATATTTTAAGGAAATAAGGACATTAATGAGTTCTATACTATAATTATTATCACTTTCCTAACTAATTGAATCTCTTATTCCATTTTTATTTATAACATGTGTAATAGGGACAAAATTATTTCAAATGTTTTACCTGGATTATCAAAGATGATAAATATAATGGAAATGAAATTCTTGTTGTCTATATAGTGAATTTAATAGCAATGAATGGTAAAAGGATCTTAAAATTAATTACATGTTAATGGATTATGCATAAAATCCTTATAAGAATAAGAAGATACAATGATAAGGTATACAGAAGAAAATAATATGTTTATCATTAGGGAAGAATGGTCATGGGATGAGGAAGTAACATGAATAGAATAAGACATGGGAATCTCATTGTGAGTTGAATATTGAAGTTAATATTTATTTCTCTACACATTACGTTTTATATATAGTTTTTGATGATCACATTTTTATACAATAATATAAATTATATACATTTCCAAATATTAACATATGTGAGGTGGAGCTTTCAGAAGTAAATAGAGATATTCTAATGACATTTGATATAAGAGAGTACAATCCACTAATTCCAACATGGTTTATACTTGTATTAAAATAATGTCATTATATATCAACTATTAGAAATATCATAATTTCTATATCCTTATAATATACATATGTAATTATTATAATGTAAAATAATAATATATCAATTTTGTAGAGAGAATGCATATTATATGTCATGTCTCATTAAAATAATAGTATTTATGTTTTAGGATCTGAAAACCAAGTATCAAAAATGGATATTGAATCATGTTCACATGTAATATTTCAATAATTTTGGTGGAATCGCCATCGTGCTTACCTAAATAAGAAGCATCTTAAAATTATCTATGAATATGTTTATTTACATTCATTCTTGCTAAAACTAAATAACATATGTACCACTAGATTACATATAAATATGGACAAGGCCGAAATTTTTGGATGAAATAGAATAGCAATTGATTTTTTATAATTGGTACAAACTGATATGTGTGTAACTTATGTTGTTGAACATAGAGATGGTTTTTTGAAATTCACAAAAATAATTTATTGCATATGTTTATAATTTTTCCCCACTTGATGAGGTATAAATCTGAATCCTTTGATATCATTAATTTTGAATAAAATCAACCTGTTATTTTGATAAATAACCTTCGTGTTTATCATAGATGTGATTATCCTTCCAAAAAGTTTTCATAATTATCGGGATGTTTGATATTCTATATAAACTCCCTAAACTATATACAAAAGAGAAATATATTTACTCGAAAAAGGACCACACAATTCCTCAGACGGTAATTTCAATGATAAGTATTCAATATATTCAATTATCCTTTTGGAGATATGCATAACATAATTAATCATATACACTAAACTAGGTGATAAATATGGAGGTTAATATAATATTATGTGAATTAATTAAGGGGAGGGAGTTTTTGGTCGTATTATAATCATTTGTGGGGTTGTGTGTACATTGTTAAGGAAACATATAGAATAAATCTAAAACACTGATGAACTCATTTTACCATTATATGATATCATAGGGAAACAGGTTGACATTATATATGGAACCCCTCATATGATAAGGAAAAAAATTCAATAAAATTTATATTTATTGGTAGTGACAACATCCAAAATCTAAGTGTGGAATAATATTTATTTCATTGATGATCATGATACACAATAGCATGTTCATGATCTAACTACAATGGTCCTCATGGATTATTTTGTTTTTAAAACAAAAGTAATTTTTAGGAGAAAAATATAATATAAAGTTTTATAATGATATATTTATCATGCCGATGATGGGGGTGAATCCTTATCGATTTATAATAACGATATTAATAACTAAAAGAATGAATAAAATATTATAGATACTATATTATTTATTGATTACATGACATATAAAATTGATTACATGTTTTAGAATTATGTTTCTGTTCTAGTTGATCGACATGTTGATGTCAATACTATTAAGTGAAAATGGTAATTTATAATAAAACTAGACATGGAAAGTAAAGCGAATAACAATAAATAAAACTAGTTTCTAAAGGGTTAAAAAATCAATTAATTGGCTATGATTAAACCACTTTTCTAGTATCTAAGATCAAATTATTCATAATTATAATTGAAATAATGTAATTCCCAAACATTGAGATTTAGAATATACATTTCAACATAGATTTACTTAATGGAAATCTTTAGGAAGATGTACATATGAGACAACCTGAAGGGATTGTGACTCTAGGTGTGGATAAAAGGTATATAAGGTAAAAATTTTCATTTATGAATAGATATAACCATCTAAGACCTAAAGTAATCAGTTTGATAAATCTATAAATGAATTTATTTGTATAAAAGATTAATTTGATATATTTTTTACAAGTGTCTTCGATAGAGTTTGGTTGTCACCCATGTAATATATAATGATGAAATATTACTTATTGGAAATAAAATAGCAGAATTATTGTTGTCTGATTTCTAGATTGAAATGTTCATCACCATGAACAACATATCTATAATGGATTAAATATTTGGTATCAATATAAATCATGATAGATTTTAGCAGATTCTTGTGAAAAAATGAGGTCTATAAATTAACTACATATAAATTAAATGTAGTAAATAAAAATCCATGAAATGAATGATTCCAGTTCCACATGGTATATGATTGTCAATTAATTCATCCATACAGACATAACATGAAATGGATACATGGTGTATGATCAAAAATAATTCTTTTATAAGGTCAACCATTGTGTGATATTTTATGTTCTAATATTTATGTTTCTTATAAATTGAGAAAGGAAAGAATATTTTTTCATGATCTTGGTGAATGGAATTGATTATTTATTTCGTTTACACTGAGTTATTTGGGGGAAAACTAAGGATATGATCTTGTATATAGTTGGGAATTTGATACCATTAGTTGGATCTGGGAAGAGAAGGTACATCATTGGAGTTATGAACAACTAATGCATTAGTATATAATTATTAGTATTCATTTTTTCAAATTATCGTAATTACTTTTACAATCAAAATATAAGAATAAAATTACTACATTAATATGACACTACTCTGGGGAGAAGATCTTCCAATATAATTGGTAATTCTTCTTTGAGAATATATTAAATTATATCAACTTTTATTTTTACATTCATTTATGATTTAATGGAATGAAATTCATTACACCATCATTGGTCTACATGATTAATGTTAATATTCCCCAAATTGGAGATCCATAAGTTTACAATAATAATTAATATACATCATAGAACATCTGAGTTCATTCATATCTGATCATGGATACATATGTTGTTTATGGATGGTTATTGTAGTTTTCTTTATGGGTGCGAAGATCACATTGTATTGTATAGAAATATTGAGACAGAATGTGAGAAGTTAGATATATGGGTCATGATCCAATGTCACCATATCTTTTATGCACACATATTTCACAAGGAAAATGATATAACATTATTTTTATTATATCTAGATTGGTCATTGAATATCACTAACATTACCCAAACCATATTTAATATTCTAAAATGAAACCATAACCATTAAAAATAATTTTAATAGTATTAGTCTCTTAATGTGAGAAACTCATTATGAATGTAAATAAATTTTATTTATAATATTGGGAAAATTCAAATCAGTATATATTCCCTTATAGGAATTAATCAATCCTTGAATAATGGATATTTAATTATTTAAATGCCACAGAAATACCTCATGATAAATTTATTTAAAACAACATTTTAAAAAAATGAAAAATAATATAAATTTTTATCATCAAACTGAATTTATTATTTTTAATTACTTGTGAATAAATTGTGGTGTTCAAAAAAACCCATATAAATATTACATGATATAACATGTTAAATTAATTTTTTTTATTCAAATTTGATTATACATACCCTTAGTGTGTCACCGACAAGACCTATTTCTATGTGGAAATAGGCATGACGAACTGAAATCCAATGTCATCTTATAGAAACAAACCAAGTAATTGATAATGGAAGTAGATATTATCATAATGACAAAAACCTCTTATACACATTTATCATATATATAATCCTTATATCTAGATATCTCAGAAAAGAAGGTTCCATGTATGTCCCCCAACCTATATTCTCAATGATTTATTCATTATCATTCAGTAATTTAACTTGTTTATTAACCACCATGGTCATATATTAATATATGTTTTTATAGTCTTTAAAATTTCCAATTATGTCTACTTCCATTCAAAGAAAGATGGGATAAATCCTTTGACAAATTATCCAATATCACAATAACATTAGTGATGTACCAAATGTTCCATACCCAGCTCTGAACATATGTCATCAATGATATCTTAAATACATCCAATAGAATATTTCATGATATCCATTGATAATAATTATAATGTGTAAGGGTCAATAAACATGTCCTCATGTTTGAATATACAATGACAAATAAAAAATTCATATTTTTTATTAGATGATACATTTCTCATAAACTAAAATAAATGATATTACTGATGGAAAACACTATGATATGATTTATCAATGTCTTTGATAACATATATATCATGTTTTCCTTTTCAAAATATAATTCATCCATAGAAAAAGGTTCATGAACAATACTGTGGAACCTTTAATTTCTCATCATATTATGGATCTTCAATGGCTTATTAGTGGGAAATATATTCTATGGACATTATTATTTAATAAAATCTTTCAGAATAATAATCACATTGTGATAGGAAAAAAATCCTTCACAACAAATCATGTAATCAATTACTATAAAAGTTAGTTCATGGTTACAAACTATAACAGACTCCTTATTTCACTATATCCAATTGAGAATTTTTAATAGTCCACTATCTCTCATATTATACTAATAATTCTACTAAAATAAACTATTCTTTAAGGTATCTGCAACATTTTTCTCTTTCGAAACTCTCCTAATTTAAAATTCACCACATTTTTAAAAATCCCTCAAGAGATGAAATGTTGGAAGAATATTATTTATCATTTCGTGGGACCATGTCTCCTTGTAGAGCACTACCAAGGAAATTCAGGCATAGTGAATAGTGATTTTATCTTTATTCAAAGATACCACATCATGCTCATGGAATATGATACAAATAAATAATACATCCATGTCTATAGAGAAAAACACAATATAATATACATCAATTATATAATTGGAAACAACTATAAACAAAGAAATAATTCATCCCAAAGCTTCTCAATTGAGAGAACATATATATCATTAATGGGGAATCAAATCATTTAGATCATTCAAAAAACATGCTTATGTATATCCCCTATTTAATAGCTCATCATCTACATATACCCCAAGAACATATACTTAGATAAACTATGATTTATAAGGATAGTCATAAAAGGATTCCAATGTTGTTCACTGATATCTTCATGATATCTACCTACCATGATCAAATAATAGGAGACAACAAACCTTAAAAATAACATGGAATGAATGATATCTCCAATCAAAGAATAGTATGGAATCGTACTAACTCTCTCCCTCTTTCCTCTTGTGTATGTTGAAAAATTTTCTATGAAAGTATGCGTACAATGTGATGTTGGATCCAACACACACATGCATTATTCCAAACTGAACCACTTTAGTATTTGGTCTATATATGAACAATGAAATTTATATATAAGACTCTTGATTATATCACACATGATCTTGATCACTATGATCTTGGCAACTTCACCTATGTCATTTATGGAGAATAAAAGTTTCTACCAAGCCTTAACTCATTCTATGGAAACTACATTATTGGTAATTTGTAATATTTCATCAAAATAGACTACTATGAAAACAAATATACTCCCAATAATAAATTTTTAATCATGATGCACAAAAATATCATCATCAAATACTCTAGGCATGATCAAATTATAATCGTATTTGTTCCCCAAACATAATAATAACAAAGGAATAATATATATGATGTGTGAGTTCCATCCCATAGTAACTGGGGAATGAAACAATGAAAACTATGAAATAATGGTTATTTTGTTGAAATTTAACTTTTATTTTATTATATTAATGATGAAAATTAATTAAATAAATTAAAATTTACAATCAAAATAGTGGGAAATCTATTTCCTTGGGAATGTTTTCTTTCAATAATTACTAATGTAGTTCAAAACAATAATATTAATTATCTATGTAACTAAGAATATTACAAAATATAATATATATTAATACCTAAACAATATTCCCAATAATCTAAATTCATTGTTTTTTTAGTAATTAACATAACTGGGGTGTATTAAGATCAGAATTAAATTGTAGTTGAAAAATCAAATTCAATGGTCCTGAATAAATTTTCTTAATCATTTTGGGTTTCATCCACTATTATACAGACATGATAAATGATTTATTAAAAAAAAATATGATAATAGTTTTTTCATACAAAAAAATTATTGAGTAAAATAATTTTAATATTGAATAATGGAATTAAAAAAATTAGTGTGCACAATGATTATTCTATTCGTCTTACACCTACATGTTCATCCAATCATTGATGGGTGATCGCTATTGATGAATAGATAAAAAACATTGGGGAGAGAATATATATAGATGATTTAATATAATATAATGAAACTAAATTATATATCATCCATCATTATGAGAAATAATGAAAGGAAAATAACACAACAACCAAGAAGAGCTATATACATAGACATTTTGGTTATAGCTGTACAGAAACCTCTCGATGGTTGAGCATCACACATTGAATGGAATGACCTCTCTCCCATCATTAATTTCTTATTTACAACTCTATAAGTCATCATTGGGTTCCCCTTGGTCAAATATGGAATTAAATTAAAACTTGGTTACAATTCATAATGTTTTAGTCAAATTTTATGTAAATATCACAATTTATTTGCCACATGATAAATTTCCATGATGTCTAATGTTTACACAACATGTAATTTTACACAATGTCAAATAACTTAAATTTAGACATTATGTTAATACAACACGTTTGAAATCCTTGAATTTTTATCTTTAATTATTAAAAATTACATCGATAAATTACAAGACCAGGTGCAGAGACGGCGTGATATTCGGAGGCCCGGTGTGCCCAGAATATTTTTTTTGGAAAAGATTATCCTTTTTTATCATTCACACTAAGTTTTACTGAAAACCAATAATAAAACCTCAATGAATGCCCTTATTAGAAAATTTATGGCATTCTTGAGCACAGAATGACATCATTACCCTATGGACGACCTATCTTTGGTCGGTGTGGGAAATATATAGAAGAAACCACCAAGGATGTGATCATTAAAAATAAAAAAAACAAAATTATATTATTTTTAAAATTATAATAACACATGTTGGGTAACTATTATTGTAAATATGATACCACCATTTAGTTTGTAATTCAGTATTATCCCTATGTGTGACTTAACATTAGTCAGTGTGGGTCATCTATGGAAAAACACTAAAACAGAATAATCATCAATACATAATTTAAATAAAAAATGTTTTTATGATGCCATGAAAAATTTCATTTTTATTAAGGAAATTTTCGAATTCGTGCTTGTCACCATAACCCTATAATTCCTCTATGACATGGATAAGAATTATCTCAATAATTGATAATTCACTGTGGACCAACAATTAATGCACAATTGATTTGAAGGAATCCCATAGACGATAATGTTGAGGTAATGGTCCTTCATTGTTGACTGAGTAGAATCATGGTTGGGTATTCATTTCATAGTTATCTTTCCCCTTTATTTATTTTCATGATGAATGTAGGTCAATCCACGTATAGATTGATCCACTATTTGATCATTGAGGGGTGGTTATAATTATAGGGTCTATATCGTAGAATTTTCTTAATTTTTTCATCATTTATCATGTAATGAGAATAGATTATGTCATACATAAACCAGGACGAGGTTTTATCCTCTCGTTGTTCTTGTTATTTTCTATTCCTCATTCATTGTGTTATTCTACATTTTACACTCGTGAATAATGTTTGACTTGTTGGGACACTATGTATGTGATCAAACCCCAAGATATGAGGGAAGGCAATAGTGGAGGCCATATCTATTTAGATGAAGACCCTTGGAGAACATATCTGAGTAAATTTAAACATTCAGGCATCAGAGGTGGCTCAGTAGACTGAAGAATGGATAGCTAATGTAGTGGTCCACGAAGGTGGTGCAACAGTCTGGCAGGGCAGTATGACGATCGAGGTAGTGGCCATGTATGATGAAAGTGTTGATAGAGTAGGTCGTATTGGACATGGTGGAGTGGAGCCATAGTATATGCAGTTTATGGATATGACGATGCAATGGAGCCATGAAGAAGGTTCTGGTTGGGTGCGGGATGAAGTGGGTGGTCATAGGAAGTTGTGGTGGTCATGGTGGAAAATTGTGTGGAGTTGGGAAATTCCAGGCCGAGTGAGCTATGCGAGACGAACACGACTAGGTCCGGCCTAGGCGAAGTGGGATGGGTCAGCCTAGCGAACCAAGCCAGATCCGAGTTAGGATTGGGTTAGAGCCTCTAGTCCACCCATGGTCATCGCACAATCAACCAATGTACCGTTACATGCATCGATTTTAGGGATGTCAACCATGGGAAGAATAAACTGTTCCGACTTACCACAATCGTCAGTCCATGTGCCCAAGGACTCAACATAATTTGAAAAATACATCCCACATATCATTCAAATGGTGCATCCAATTTATGAGTCAAATACACTGTTGGGACCTTGATGATGAGATAATAATTTTAGAATATTATTGAGAGTTTTAGGCTTCCACCTCTTCAGTTTGAGAGAGTTCCCTTTGGTTAATACCTTTTGTGTTCTATATGATATTATGTCCACATCACTGAACTATAACCCCATAGAGAGGTCAAGTCCAGGTTAGAGTCAGACATCCCTTCCTTGGATTGGATTGATATCCCCTATCACCCATAGTGGATTATGTGGAATCATGTAACATCCATTAGTTGGGCACTGATCCTCCACATAGGGGGATTCATCGGTAGGGTCTGTGTTATCTCCCATGGGGTTTGGAAATGATTCACTTTGTTGTGAACTAATCAATATTTGTTACATCATATCCCCTGGTGTATCTAGACGTGATCTATGGTATCCCATAGAGTATCTAGGCGTAATCCCATCATTGTGTTAACATAATCTTCATTGAAAAATACACTATTATTTGTGTAGGGACAAATTGAGCAAGAACACATCATGAGTGTCTTTGATGATATCATGCCTCGATGACTGTGATCTCCCAGAATGATTATTCTTTTAGAAGTATCATGTGTCTGTTGGTTGTCTATGAATGCCCAGTTGTGGGATTTTTCCTAATATTATATTTGGAAAATTATGGTTATATTTTCTAATGACATATACAATTACGTATATGACTTATATTTTCATTTTGGTATTTACATGGTGGTATTTAAATCATTGAATTTCATTTTTGATATTTCCATTGTGGTTTTGGGGTGTTGTACATATTATTGTTGTTCTCACCCCTACACGGGATATAAAATAACTTATTGTGTCATGGGAAGATGATCGTCCCATTGATGGAATCCTAGGTGGACAAGGACAAGAAGGTTTTTAGAGTGGCCAGACATAAAAGGTATTCCAATCGTTTAGGAAGTAGTCCTAGTTCCACATTTCTTACAGAACGAACATGTTGATATTGACTCATTTTGGTGGGCTTTTATTCTGTACCTCTTAACATAACAATACATTCATATTTTTTCTATGGTTGTGGGATATAGTGTCTCTTCTGTATTGTTTACATAGTGTTTTTTTACATTTCAACATTTGTTTCTAGGATATTTGTGTGTTCGTTTATGTACATTAGCATAATACCTCTTATTTGTGTGATTTTCCTACTTGGTTCTAGTCACCACCCCATGGCCTATTAGAGACGGTATTTTGATAGTGATATCGCAAGCCCCTCTAGGACTATCATGATAGAGTGGTATCATAGGATGTTAGTACCTATTTATGGCTAGGAGTCTATGAGATTGGATTGGTGCAACTTAGTTACGTCTATCAAGTACGTCATTAATTCTAGGGACTCCATTTTTGGTGTGGTAGAAGACATATTCATACACCATGACTCTGACTACCTGAATTTCTACCTGATATAATAAAACATTTTTTTCATGAAAAAACAATCGTATATGAATCATAAAGGAATGATTATGATTTTCACGTCCTTCATCATTCAACTCTCGAGATTTATTCGATTGACTGTGGTAAATCTTGTATTTCATCATGATGCTTATATGTAGACAACCAGATTTGATTGAACTTTGTGATCATGAAGATAATCCACCTAGAAATGATGATTTGGTATAGGGGATTATACCAGACATAGCACCTCTAGGTGGATTACCAGCTATATGAATGCACATCGAGCATTAACCACTAACATTACCAGCGGTTGGGGATTCACAAACGATGAGTGCATTTCATGAGACTCATAGGCATCGACCTCCAATTTTTTAGGTGGATCCAGACCCCTAGTTGGTTGAGGATTGGAAATAGGTAGCCACACATGATTTTTACCATGTGGGGATGTCTGCAGACCATATGAAATTCCTCATCATGAGACTTATTCTAGACTATGTGGGATGATGTTGGAGCTTGGTGTCATATTTTCATGATGAGATATCTCTCCCCCAAATATATTTTGAGCATATATTTTATTATTAGTTCTATCTGGAAACATTTTGATGAGTACACAATCAAGAACTTCTTCATATGTAGTTGGGAAGTAGAACTATGGGGGAGTACTAGTTGAGGATTACTAAAAATTCACGATACACTATAAACATAGTGTGAGATTAGTTCGTTAGAGATTAGTGTTTTGAGAAATTATTATTATACTACATTAGTGACTCATTATTATCCCTTATCATTCTTACTTACGCAAATGTAAATGAGCGATCCCTTCTAGTGAAGAGATTTCTGTTAGAGCAGGCATCGGTAGTGGGAGATAGCACATGGTACCAGGTTTCTAAGACGTTGGTAGGAGGTTCTAAAATGAAGTCATATGGACCCATGAAGGATAAGATCATGATGGGATGATCCCTTGATGATGGGTCAGTGGTACGGGGCTCCCAGTTTCTCTTTATTCAACCATGGGACAAAGAGTGTTACACATGCAACATTTAGGGAAATCTGGGATGATATTTCCTAAACTGTTGTCTAGCTGATCAGGAGACGTTTTAGGGACCTCCAAGATGCTGTAAGATATAGCATAAGGGTGTTCCATAGGGTTCCATTTGTGAAAGGTGTATAGGTATGGTGACAAAATGTGGTCAGATGATTTACCCATTAGAACCACCACCCCTAGGTGGTCCTTGCAATGCTCAGAGAGCATGTATACATGGATTTGTATGGCTACATGTGATGGACGGTTATGACCCTGGTGCTTGAGAGATGATTCTAGGTATGATCTATGTATTTTCCATCTTACCTGTAGATTTGATTGAAATAAGGGGTAATCATTCATTTTATTTCATGAACCTTTTTTGAGACTCGGATATGCTGGTTTAAAATTGATGCAACCCTTATGCATAAATATTCATATGGTAAATTTTAATATGATCACATAATGGTGTCGATAGTTTGACCTAACTCTTATATGTGAGAGTGTCAGTTGGGATCTTGTGTTAGTGTCCTCAAGGCATTATGATGTCATTCATGTTAGGGATTGGTTATCCATACTTTATGATCATAATTACATTTTTGGCATGAATTTCTATGTGTCCACTATGATGGAACCTGGTTATCATTTTTTGGGTGAAAGAAAACACATTCAACATAATATGGAATAACACATAGGAGGGTGTAGTCGATTATTTATTTGTTGTCTATCCTAACTCTCAATGTAGTCGAAGATATGAGTCCTCAATTTCTTGTATTGGTGGATATGTATGAGGATTCCATTCCAAATGATGTTCAAGGGTTACCTACCAATTGGTGGATTGACTTATATGTTGATCTATACCCAGGTATGGAACTGATATCTACACTTGAATATCAGCTAGCTCACATAGAGATTCATGAGATGAGGGTGCAGTTGGAGGACATAGATAGGAATGGATTCACAAAGCCCGTTGATTCACTATAGCAACCCCAGTTTCATTTTCAATGAAGGAAGACAGGTGCCTAAGGTTATTTTTGAATTAATGGTGCATGAATTAGGTGACTGTAAGGAAACATTATCCACTGGTAAGGATAAATGAACTTTTTGATCAGTTGAAGGGGCATTGTGGTTCTCAAACCTTGACCTTAGATATGGCTAAGACACACTATGAGTATGGGATGAGTATATACCAATGTCAATCATCTAGAGTCACTACAGTCACTATAAGTACATAGTGATTCTATATGGGGTGGAGAAAACCATAACATTTTTCATGGGTCACATGAAATAGATCATTCCACCTTAGTAAGATGGGTTCATAGTGGTCTTCATCGATGAAATCCTAGTGTACTCAATATCTGAGGAGGAGCATGAATGACACTTGAGGATGTTACTAGACATGCTCCGAGATTACCACATCTATAGGAAGCACTCAAAGTGTTAGTTATATATCTGAGATTTCCATTTCATGTGACACGTCATCTCAGAGGATGGAGTTGTAGCAGATCCAGAAAAGGATGAAGTAGTGATTTCTTGGGAGACACCCAAGAGTGTTACTAAGTTACTATGTACCATTGTATTGGAATGATAATATCAAAGGATTGTTCCAAAATTCTCCAGAGTGGTGTCACCCCTAATGGTTTTGACAAGAAAGGGAAAACCATTCATGTTGAAGTAAAGTCACATAAGTTCTATCAGGAGTTGAGGTAGAGGCTGAAGAGTGATCCCATATAGTGATTTCCCGAGGAGGGTGTTGATTATATTTCATTCTACGACGCATCAGGGACTGCACGTGGTTCTGTATTAATTCTTTGTCAAGAGGAAATTATTTATGGTTCACTCCTGTTCAGATATCACGAGTAGAACTAATCATCACATTATTAGAATATAGCAATGGTATTCTTCGCATTGAAGATGTTTAGAGACCACATGATGGGAGAGAATTTATCATCTATTTCGACCACAATATTATCAAGTATATTTCCCCTTAGAAGGATCTGAACATCAAAAAATGTTGATGCTCAGAGTTCCTATTGGAATATGAGTTTGTGATTTTCTATACTCACTATAATGGGAATTTATATAATTTTATCTTAGGAAGAGATGAAGTTTTTAGTTATTGAATGAGGTTTCATTGCAGTATGCTTCATTTCAGATATCCATTTTGGATGGAGATGAAACTTCGTACCACTAGCTGATAGTTGTCATCCCTACACTCTTATAACACATCAAATAGGAACATCTTGTGGATTTTGATTGTGAGATGCCACATGCAATTTTTTCCACAGGGAACACCCCTCATGGATATTTGAAAGGTGGAGAGGATGTCATTATTTTCCAAGGGTGCACAGTTTTACCAGTTTTGTAATAGGAAGTGGATATAAGGAAGTTCCATGCATCTCTTTTTTTTTTTGAAAAAACCAACTTAGGCACAAATGTACAAAATACACCAACGTCAATTTTGGTGACCAGGGAATATGAAAGGAGTTTCATAGTTTTTCCCTTGATGCCTCCATTTTCAAGAAGATAAGGATGAGCACAAGGTTCCATTATATTTAGCTCAACCCCTTACGGATGTGAAATTGAAGTGGGATAGGGTATTGATGGAAATAATTAGGCATTAACCATGTATGTCTAGGGGACATGATTTCATTTGTTATATTTTTGTCCAAGTAAAAATTTCATCCCACTACCAAGATATATGTGAATAAGGTTAAGTAGAGTCATTAGGATGCCTATATGTTCTAGAGATAGTTAGACTCCATGGAGTTCCATGGTTGATACATACACATCAGGATGTATTCCACACATTTAGGAAGTGGATGGGATGGCTAGAGTATTTTGGAACTCAGTTACGCATGAGCACAATGTTTCACCCCCATTCTGATGACCAGATTGAGTAGACCATTTAGGTTCATGAGGAAGTCCAATGGGAATGTGTGTTTATTTATTTTCGAATTGGGAGGAACCTCTGTTGGTGATCGATTCCTTCAGTTCATGTTTGGTTGGGTCATAGTAATCTCCAAGAGAGCACATGGGAGATGAGGGATCAGATTCATGCTTAGTACCATCATCTATTTATTATCTCTTGGTTCGGCTTTCAAGGATATAAAACTAGTAGGTAGGGATAATTTTACATTCTTGAATATAATTGGGTTAATTTTTTTTATTATATGGGTTAATTTCTAGGATAGTAAAAAATTTAGTGTATAATTATGAGGCCCAGTGTCCCTAGAACCATTATTTGAAATTTTTTAATCATGTGTTAGCATACATGATTGATTTTCTAGAAAAAGTGGAATTAATATTAACCGGTTGTTTAGAGAAAAAATAAAAGGGCACCATTGAGCTTGTAATTTTGTCATTTCCCATGGTGTGACTTAGCATTGGTCTATGTGGGTAACTAGTAGAAAAATTAACCAATGACAAAACTATAAATAATATAATATAATTAAATAAAATTATTTTATATTAAAAACTCACATAACACATGAATGGGGACTCAAATTGTAATTTTCATACCACCCTTGAGTTATTAATGTGGTTTTTTCCTTAGGAATGACTTAACATTAGTCTGTATAGGTCATCTTTTTAAAAACACAAATATGAAGGAATCATCATTAAATTATTTTTAAAACATATTTTTATGGTGAAACGACACATCCATTTTTATTCATCCTTTTTATGAATTTATGGTTATCAACACAACCTTGTAGCCCATAATATATTTGGATAAGAACTATCGTAAAAAACCAAGATGGATCATTAGTTAATGATCGATACATAACCAAATTTAAGGAATCCTACAGATGATGATGACGACACATTGATCCTTCATAGGTGAGTAATTTGAATAGAGCTAGGTTAGTTATTTCATTATGATATTTCACCATTAGAAATTTTAATGATGAAATTGGTTCAATTAATGAATAGATTTATGTATGGTTTGATCCATGGGATTTTCACTCCCATGTTATTTACAATATTCACTGTTGGACCCTCGTGGCAACGATTTGACTTGTTGGGTGGCTCATAAAGTTATCAGACACACAGATTTGAGTGAACACAACAATGGAGGATGATTATATATAGATTAAGTCACGTGGATGATAGATCTATGGCCATTTCCGAATCCATACAATAGAGGATTCTTGATGGATCACGATAGGGAAAACCGGTGCGAGTCCGTTATGGTGCTCCAGTGATGTGTTGAAGCAGTCTAAAAGGTCAGTGTGGCAACTGGTGAACATTTCCACGAAAAAAATCACGTATTAAGATTATGATGATTGGAAAAGCCACATGGGACACTTCAGAGCATAGGTGTGATATGTGTAGGCAGTCTATCTGAGGATATAGAGGCGACATAACATGGGGAAGCATGGGACATGGGGAAGCATGGGACATGGTGGAGCGTTCCTCATGATTAAGTGGGTGGTCTCTTATAGAGGCAGCAGTCAATGTGGGATACCCCATGGAGAAGAGATAGGTTAGGTTGAGGTGGTCGGGTCTGAAAAACATGGCTAGTCAATGTGGGTTGGGTTGGCTGAATCAACAGTGTCAGATCTGTGTCAGACCCGGGTAGGACTGGGGGTCGTCTAGAGTTGGTCTCACAGTCGACCATGGAAGTCGACCTCCACAGTATCTCGAGCTATTATTGCATAGTCGAACTTATCAACCATAGGGTTGTCGAGCATTCAGTCTGTCCATGGGACATGTGACCCCACATTCCTTGAAACCTCAATCCCCCATACCATTCCAACGACGCATCAGTTTGATGATCCATGTATTGGTTTGGAAACTTAATGATTAGAAGGTCCTTTTGGAATATCTTTGGGATATTTTATCATGGACCATTATAATTTGATATCATTTCCTCTAGTACTTACCTAAAGTGTTCAGTATGGTATGAGGTGTACAACAGTATACTATAATCCCTTCTAGAGGCTGAGTCTCAGATACGGTCATGGATCCTTACCTTGAACTGGAAAGAGATTCTCTATCATGCATAGTGGTGTCTGTGAAATCGTTTGACCTCATTCAAGACGATGGAGATCCTCCACGAAGTTGTCAACATCAATAGGGCTAGTGGTATCTCCCTGGGTGTCTGTCCTTTATCCCCTACACTGTGAATTGATATATATTGGGCACGTGGTATCCCCTAGTGTATATGAGAATGATTAGTGGAATACCCCGGCGTATCTGGGTGGGATCCCCTCTTTGTGGTTTCATTATATTCCATGACTAATACGTTCTCATTTTTGAAAGTCCCAAATGAGCTAGAAATATTCATGAGGGTCTCTGATGATTTCATTAATTGAGTAATAATATCTCCAAGAATGATAGTGCTTCTAGTTGAATCTTATGGTTGAAAATTAGTAGAGACCACTCGATGACAGGACATTTCCCATGAGTATATATAGAAAAATCAAGTTATATGTGCTATTAAAATATTCTTATATTGATCTGACTAGAATTTCTTTGGCTTTATTTACATGGTGGAATTTCTTTAGTGGCAATTCTTTCATCTAATTTCATTTTTTGTATTTACATTTTGGTTTTTTGGTGTCCTACTCATAACCATTGTACTCACCCTTAGACATTGTTTCCCACATGTGTCATGTATTTTACAGATGATCAAACCATTGACAGTGTGCTAGGTGGAACCGGACCAGGTAGTGTCCACTGAGGATGGACATATGAGGAGTTCTAGTGGTTTATACAATATTCTCAGCACATCTTTAATTAATGTTTGGACTTGTGATTACAGACATTTTTTTTATCGAATTGTAATCTAACCAGGTTTTCATACCATTACATTAATTATTTCACTCTGATTGGGGAATATAGTGGTTTTAATGAAGTGCATACTAATTAATTTTTTCATATTAGCATTTGTCTCATGGGGATGTGTGTGTGCGTACAAGTACTAGAGTATAATGCCTCCCAATTGTGGGATATTATTACTCATTTCTGTTCACTATCCCCTAGAATATTATATATAGTATTTGGGTTTCCATGAATTGTATGGGTCATAACATCAGTAGTGTCACAGTGTGACCCATATGTCTCACAACATGAAAAATATAATCTTCATTAAAATGTTTTCTTTCTCATATTTTGGAACTATAGTTCACCCAAAACATGCTCTAGTTCAAGATATGTAATTATTCTTAAACATATATAGCTATATTAATATTTTGTAATGCACCATTTCTCCTTGGTTCATTAATTCTGTGCTTCTAGAACCACCCTTATTCTCTTTCACTTAACTATCAATCATGGAATAATTATATTTTCCTTTTTTCACACCACACTGTTTCATTGTATGCTCTGATGTATTCTTTTCTATTCCTTAATTTCCAAATATAACATGGTATTGATCAAAATTCAAACCATCATATTTATACACAAAATATTAATCTCACGAATGAATCTCTTATTTAACAGAATACTATTGAATGAATTTATATATAATACCCCATCAAATTATTGATAGAAAATAGATATTTCAAAACACATGGATCATAATACATCCTAATAAAATCAAATTCCTTTATGGATACATCTAATTGAATATTCCATGACATTGATTTTTTCACTAATCTATATATGGATCTCTACAACATGAATACAATTTTTCCATTTCATGGTGTTAAAAACTATTTTAGTTTTTTCGTATACACATTTTATTGATGATTCCCATTAAATAATGAATTTTTTATGTCGACTTTAAAAATATCTATGTCAAATTAAAATCAATTGAAAAAAACAAATAGATGAATTTAAACATTAAAAATATTGAAATTGTATAATCATTGTCCATGACTTCACTTTTTCTAAACCCTTATTCAACTAAATATGTTTTATATGTATTATTTTACCATTAATATCCTTCATTCCATGAACATGCATTTTAAAATGATGGGTATTATCTCGTCCTATTGACTTTTCAATAACAACATTTGGTTTTTATGCACGGAATCCATCTTAGAAGTCATGGATTCTTATAATGACAATGGTTTTGGGATCTCTGTATCCTCCTTGTTGAAGTGTAGGTAGTTATTGTTGAACAATACTGTTTCACCATCATCAGTGAATATAAAACCATATTTATTAGGTTCTCTTACATATCTATCACTCATATGTAGAACATGTGATTTAGGAACAATATCTTCCCATGTGACCTATGCAATTGATTCATATGAAAAGTCTTGTGAATATTTTTAATTGGAATCTTCAATGACATTATTTCTCATATTATCCTCATTTAGGGTTTTCTCTATCTCAGTAAATTAAAACTATAATTCAAAAATAACTTTACTTATAGAAGGGTTAAATAGTATTATCCCATGATTTCATTTGCATACCTTATAACAGTACACATTGTGGCTTGGGGATCTAGTTTTTTCTTCATTTAGCCTTACTAAATTCCTCATATCCCCTTACATTAACATGTCACTAAATGAGTCTATTTCTAGTCCATTACTTGAAGGGAAGAATATTTTCCATCCTTGGTTCATTAAGTATAATACTATCTATAATTCATATCAATAAAATCATAATGGATGTACTTTGTAAATCATAAGTAACATTACCATGTCCAACAATGTATGGTTTATCTATTCTATTACATTATTCCTCTATAGTATATACTTTTGATTGAGTTTATATGAAATGATATTATCCCATATTAAAATAATGAAGTTGTTCTTATGATATTCATCATCTCAATTCGATTAAGGGTTCATTGTCAACACGCCATGTTTGTTCTCAATCCCATTCACAAACTCTTTGAAGTTTTCAAGGAATTAGACTTATACCTCATTATGTAGATATAACCATACCTTCCAATGACATCTATAAATTTCATAAAATATGAGAATCAACATATATACACTATTTAGAATGATTTACATTCATAAGTGTGTACCAAATATAGAGGATCATTGATTATTTCACATTGATTGATGAATCGTTATTTAAATCATACCTTTTTATCAAGCATGAAATCATTCATGTGTATTATGATTAAACTAATTTATGTTTCCATATTCAGAGAAGATTTTTCAGAAACATCATATTTCTATATCCAGGACTGTTATACCCTTATTGGGTGTCATATGATCCATGTGTATTAGTTATTTTTATCAATTTACAAAATTTGGTTTTTATAATTTAATACATAAATACAGTTATTCAATTATGATTTTCCATAACATATAAAATCAATATAAATATAGAATCCATTATTTCTAAATATGAAAATGTATCCATCCCAATATAAACAAGAAATGGAAATTATTTTCTTAGATATTTTTTAAATATACTAACTCTTCATCCAAACAAATCTCGTCATTTTAGAAATGTGACTAGTAAATCACCAATGGGTAGACAATGCAAAATAACATAATTAGAAGACAATACATCCACCGCATCTTTGATAAACAATATAAATATACATAAACCCTATATTTGGAAAAAAAGGTGAGCACAAAAGGTAGTATCCAATACCAATGTTGTATAAATGGAAACGTTACCATCAATATTTTTTTTAATAATACCACTACTTATTTTTCTTTGTGCAATTCCTATTCCTTTAGCCCTTCATCACACATGAAAAACACACCCATTATTTTTCATTCCCTATCCGTTAGATCATATTTTTCTTCAATGATTTGTTTAGGAGCCCTACACTTTAGATGAGTCTTTTATTCTATTTCCTTGTTGTTCCTCTTATTATTTACAATAAATAATGTTTATTTATACTTTCCCAATGAAATTATTTAATTTTAAAATTTTTCGATGAATATTTGAAAGTGTCATTAAACTCTTACATATATTAGAATCGATAATAAAGATATATATTTTGTAACGATGTGAGTATTTAATGAGATATGGGAATACTTCATTAGGGATCAAAATTCCCATAATTATAATGTTCTCATTATAAACAATCACAATAGAAAAAAGTTCCCTAGATAGAAATGACTCTCCCATATTTCATGAAAATAATGACTTAAAGATATCAAATCTCTCTAATATTAAATTTTCATGAATGATATCCTTAAGGTGAGAATAATTATTCTATATATCTATTTCATCTTATTTGATTAAATGGTATTTGTACATAGATGAAAATATAAAACACTAGAAATCCATAGCATTATCAATACACATAAGATAGATATACCCTCAATCATCAATATCTTCAATAGAATATAAATCAAGAATTTCTTTTCTTGTATCTATAGTTTCATTTCTTGTTGTAGTATTGCATTCGAGTGAATATAAAATTCCATGAAATTTATACTACTATGAATGTTAGACTTATCCTAAATATATCATGTTGATATTAATTAATTAATTTGATTTTCAATTTCTAATAATAAGTTGTTGATAATTAGTAATTTTTTTATTTATAAAAAAGTATCAATTATTTTAAATTTAATTAGATTCCATCAATATCCCATAAATTATTGAAAACTAATAACACTCATTATTATTTTTTGTATATCAAGTCGCATATATATTCTATTGAGACATATCTATATACTGAATCTCTTAAAATAAACTTTGTTATATGAATATACATAAATAGGTATTAAGTAGAAGTAACATTCCAAATACCTTAAATCATAGTTCCTTGATCGACCAAGTTGAAACCCCTATCAAAAAATCCTATTTTTATTAAATTATTAGAGTATTATTTCTTATTAGTTGCACCAAAACTGGAATTTAATGGAAACCCATAATATAATCTATGTAATTTCTACTCTAATTTTCATGAAAAAAATTCAATGATTACGAAAAGAACCCCAACATAGTTTCTTCATGTAAATTGATATTTGAGGTTGATTTTAATGTATGTAGTGGAAGAATAATCTGACTTAATAATTTAGATTGATGTATTTTTATCATTATAAATAAATCCCACTTCACCCTTTTATATTAGATGTTACTATTAATAGAATATTGATTTTGTTATTAACCATGTCTGATAAAATATGTCATCATTGTCTGCTTATATTTTATTCCATCTTGAATAAATGTTAAATATTTTATTAGGTGATTGTGTTACATTCAAAAACATAAATAATTAACCATGATATTAGAAGAAATAAAATATTAATGGATTTATGAGGAGATTATCTAGTCATTAATTTTATATGGTAGATGATAAACTATCAATTTCCCCAATGGGAAAAACTTTTTTAACTATGACATTAATTATGTTGCAGCATTCCACATTTTCTCTTATGCATCACCATGATTGGTTTCATCTCAGATCCATGGCTCAGATTGTCTCCTACCACCTAAGAGATCCCCCTATACATAATATTTTACTCACATACAAGTGAGGTGACCCAATGGATTTGTAAATTTGGGGTTTAAATGAATGAAACAATGGGAAAGGATGGCCATACATAGTAAAGATTATGGGATGATTCAAAACACACAAATAATAATTTAACCATATTACAATTATAAATTCTATGAATCCAGCCATGACAATGGGATATTATAATATCAATATCATCGACACATCAATATGAAATTAGCATTAAAGTGAAATATTTTAAGAAATTGCATCAAATCATTCATCGAATTTAAATAATGTTTCATGAATTAAACCAAATAATTCAATATATCTTAATTCCATCAAACATATTTATAAATATCAACATATGTTACAAAATAAATCTATCTATATATATTTAAAGATATATATCTATTTATCCTTCCACATAATTCTATGTAGATATATATGTAGATATATATCATGAAATACTTCTACATATGACTCTAGATAACATTAATGATATCTCTAACTGTTTTTATATGTATATCTATGTAGAAATATACTAGATATATCTATTAATATATCTATAGATATATATCTCTATACATATCTATAGATATATATCTTTAAACAAATATATATAGATATATCTTGATATCATTCTAAATATATATATATATATATATATTGATATTTATTTAAAGATATATATCAAGGAATATAAATTATCTGATTGAGTATTATATTACCTAGAGTGAAGATAATAAAAGTTGAGGAATTCATATTTTTAAAAAAATAATTATTTCTGTAAAAAGTCAAAATTCATGAAATCATTGTCGGAATGATAAGAAATTATAAATTAAACATCTTAACCATCAAATGAAAAATTTAGTATTCAGGATTCGTAGAATATTCATTTTAAGGTATCACCGATACATATTTTTTTATTAAACCGTGTGTAATTGTTTAATTACCTAATCATTAGACCATGTCCAATTAAAAATGTATATTTAATAGACTACAATAGTATACAAATATTAAAGAGAAATTATATTCATATTAAATTCCAAATTTATGTATGTGCAGTTATAGAATTAACTGAAAAAATTATTTATGACTTATTTCAGTTTCTAAGGTAATGAAAATTTTAATACAACCATTATGCATTATAATTAAGGGGATGAATGTATCTAGAATTGGTCCACACATCCACCAAAATTTGTGATCAATTCCATATAACTATAAGGTTCAAACATAGATGATATGAAACAATTACATTTTTATGGAATATTACAGCAGTTACCATCAAAAAGGATGAATAACCATTAGTTTTCCCTAAATGTATTTAGGGATAATGATATGAGTTTTCTACGTAGGTATTGATAAAATTACAAGTCATCCATTTTGTATAGCTATCAAACAATGATAGTGATATAAAAATATATTTTATGTAACTGGATTGGTGTTGGATAATCAAAAACTATCCCCCCAACAATATTTAGTATTATTAAATGACCACATTCCAATTAATAATAATAACATTGTCATTAATCTCTTGACATCATAAATTAATTACAACTCCAAATAAATATCAATTAAATTATTTTGACAATCAATCAAATCCTTCCTTCCCCCATCAGTATTTAAAGATCCAAGAATAGTGGATATTTTATTAAATTAATGTAACTATAATATTTTTTGGATGAAGTTAATAAATAATATATTTTTCAAACATTAAATTTAGTATTTTTATGACCATTTAACACATAATTTTCATTCTAATTACTTTTGGCAAAATTATGAGGATAAACTAAACTAAAATAAATATTATTTATTATAAGATATTAAATTCCATAATTTTATTCAACATAGATTTCAGATAAATCAATTTGTGACCCTATTGGCCTCTTTCCCAATGTTATTATTCATTTCTACCTTATTTCCAAGGCCAATGTATAAAAACATTCTATTGCATTAATAGAGAAAAAGATATTAAATCAAAATAATTTAAAACCTCCAATTATTGATTAATACATAATATTATCTTTTTTATCATAATATCTCCAATTTGGTTGGTTGTATGCTACTTCAATCAATATATTTTCTCTCTGTCACTTTTAAGGACTTTTTGTATTTTGACATTCCAAATAATAAACATGGAAATGTATTTATATAGGTACTTTCATTCCATAAATGATCCTGCGATGTCTACATCCATCAGGGGATTGAAGGGATATATCCATCATTCCATTATCCACTAACGCAATATGACTCATGATAAACCCAACATAATATACCTAAAAATGAACCTATATCATTATATTTTTCATCAATATATCAAATTGATTGAGTCATGATATCCATTAATTATATCTATAAGTTTGAAGTATCAATACCCATGTCATAGTACTGGAATGTATAATGATATATAGAAATTTTGATATCCTATATATTGGGTTTATTATCACAAAAACATATAATGGATATTACTGAAGGCAAACTACATGAGAAGGTGCCTTAATGTATTATGATCTTTATCACAATCATAGCCATTATTTTCTTTTTCCCGTAATACAATATCATCTATCCATAAAACATGGTTCAATAATAATGATGTGTCACCTATAGATTCTCAAAATATTGTGGTTCTACTATAACATATTCCAATGACATATATTATAATGACATTATCACTTACAAATATCATGTATGAGAATAATAAGGATGTTATTAAAAAATTATTTATGATAACATGTTATAATTTACAAAAATTTGGTTTTATCGTACAACTATAAGACATTAATAATGGTTTATAAGGATTTTAGATTTTAGAATGTTCAAAATGATAAAAAAAATCAATTAGGAAATATACTCATTTTTTATTAAGGAGTTGTAAAATTAAATGGTTAACAGAAGTAAGTTATCACTAATTCTATATTACTTCATATGTATTTAGATATATATGATTTATAATCTTTTTTATAAAGATATAATAAATAATTAAATATCTTGAATTGGATTCTATAATCATGGAATCAATAAAATTAAATTTCAACAATCCTATTAAGGTGGCTCTTGAAGATGAGTTATGGTCAGTGTAAGCAGAAAATTTTAAATTATAAATGTATTGAATCCTAATAAATTTTCATTATACTTGGTATGACAATGTAAGAATATCATTCATATAAGATATTGTGTTAAAACTTTTTACTAAATAATTATCTTAGTATAAACATGAATATTATGTGAGATTTATTGTCCTAGAGGTTATTACTAGATGTTTGATGTTCATGCTGGTGTGTAATTGATTTGGTAACCCAAAAAAAACACATACATACATTATGATTACATGAATTCATTTACTAAAAAAATTGACTTTATAACACATTATTACATTCAATTTACATAAAAAATATTTGTTATAATTTATTCATGATAACTATCACAGACAGAGGTCATAGTGCTTCCACACTATGACGAGAATGTATAAGATCGAGGAAATTTTCTGTACATATATTTTTATATCATTATGAGATCATTTTATATGATGTAATTGATATATGATATTATGGTTAGGGATTCAATGTAAAATCAGATAAATTAATATTATATACACCATTTGTATTCATCTGAGTAAGAGATTATAAAAATATGACCCACTAGATGATAATATTAAATTATATGTGTCATTCTATTTTCATATTTTTGGATTTTTTATTGATAATAATATATTAATATTATAGTAATTGATATTTTTTGTTAAAAACTATTATGTACAGAACAATTCTATAATGTTATATACCTCTACGAAAAATAGAACACTAGATGCATTCGGATTGATATTATATTATTAAAAAATGTGAGAAAATATTTACACCTTATCGTTAGTTATCAATGATAATATAAAACCATTTATTGGAAAAAATATTTATAATTTATTACATTTCCATGAAATTAAATTGTAGTGATATTTTCCAAAAAATCAAAAAAATACATCGAAAATATTTGTTATTATAATCTTCATGAAACATTATTTATTATAGATCTCAAGATAATGGGATTATATAATATAGTGACCATTAATATGAGGTTCTATATCATTAAAACATTGAATTAATTATTTATTAGTTACATAGAATGTATCATGATTTTAATATTTGATTTCTTATTGTTTATCCTAATGGAACTGAGAATGTGTCCTTATGGATCACACAATTAATATTTCCAAAATCACTTTTAAATTCAATATGAATTTATCATGTTGGGTTAATTTATGAATATAAAATATTTAATAATGAATCATGTTAGTTTTGTACCATTTTTTCATTCCCTAGCTATTTGATAAAATATTTTGGTGTAAAATGTTTATTAAATTTTGGGTTTTTAATTTAGTACAAAAATATTTTTTAATTATAAAATCATTCAGTGATAATTATTTGAAACATAAAAAATTATATTTAAATAGAGGTTAAATTATAAAGAGGATTTATATATCAAGTTAACAGTTTTCTGTGAAATGAAATCTAAAATACCATTTATATAAATATTTCATAATTTATTCTCATGAGTAATATATTTTTTTCACATGAGTTTTGTTGCATGTTATATTAATTGTGGAATTAATTTTATTGTGTAGATATTGGTTTCAATGGTGATTATGAAAAATAAATCTAGGCTTATGCATTGTTATTAATTTCAAACTCAATATCATTTTAATCTTAGTTTTGACATTCTTATAAGAACTAGATATTTTATAATTCTACATAACCAATTATTGATAATACTCTCACACCATAGAGTAAATATCACCTAAAATTATCTAATGAATAAGTATTTATCCACCTCCTCAACCCTCTATATACTATAAAGAATACGGAGATACCATCCTCCTGAATGGATTCTCGATGTGAACAATGACAAATGAGGAAATAATTTGGATATTCCTCAGTATCACCCAATTATTTTATGGTGACATTTTTAGTTATATTGTATATGTGTTGATTTCTATGAAAGGAAATCTACCAATAATTATTATGTCTTGATGATGATATTATGCAAAGACATTGGAAGAATGTTCAATAAAATATTAAATTCCTCATATTTTATTTTTTTGGAAAATAAATTAATTATTAAATATATGTGATGATACTCAATTCTTGTATATATAATAATTGTCATTTAATCCTAGTTTTAATTATTTTTACATAAAATTAATTATTATGTGCAATTAATATTATTTATTATTTATGAAAAAATATGAGTATCATAAAATCTAATAGGCACATCCACTCCACCTAAAATAATAAAAAATATATATGTATTAGTCCACAAATAATGGAATGAACCAACTCGATGAAATTGGAGTTGTTCTTCTTCATTTTCAAAAATTTATTATGGACAATCTTTCACAACATAAAATCATCAAATATTTTATTATGATTATACTATTTACATGAATTTCCATATATTTATTTTTCATTGAAATGTTGTCTATGATATGTTAGTGAATGTGTAAATCCCTCCAATGTCACAGGTTTGATACTTATCATATTTTAGGAGACATTATTTTAGATTAATATAAACATAGTAATGATTTTTATTTATCCTAAAAAATTAATAAGTGATTTCTCATCCATTCCATTGATAATACTTCTCATTTAATTAAATGTGAAATCATTTGATGAGTTATATTGTTTTAATATACCCATGTGGTTTTATCATCGGCAATCCAAAGAGAGTTTTTTTTATATATTTTTCTTAATGCATGATAATCGATTATTTTCACTCCCATTTATATTTAAAGATATATCGTTGATGAAATTCTATAGTCATATAAAATTTCCAATAAAAATTTTCAACATGTTCATATTCCCAATATTTCGGGATGAGAAAATACTATTACATATCCAAATTTAATTATTCATTTAGGCTTTGAGAGACTTCTGAAAATATTTCCCCTAAATATCTTCTAAATTTCCGTCCATGTAATACACAATTACGATAATTCATGATTTATCCCCTCCATTTTTTTAAAAATGGTTTTGAAATAAAACAAATCATTTTTATGTGGTGTATACCTGTTTACCTATTGGATGACGTTATGTTTCCCAGTATTCAACTATATTTTAATTCATTTATCAAAAACAATAAATATTCTTTGTATGATCTCATAAAAAATGTTGAAAAAATGTGAACATCAATAAAAATATGAATAGAAAGTGTTTCATTTTTTCAATGAATAATATTCCAGCATTAAACTTTTTTATCACCTAAATGCTTCCCCTTTCATGTATCTAATTTAATATTCAACACTTGAAATATTATGGCTATGATAAAAAAATTAAAACATGCTTAAATTAATGTTAATTTATTTAACATTACACAACATTTACTATACCTTGTGGATCATTTTTTTCATTACCGCTCTTGGTTTCAAAATTATATCAAACAATTTATTTTATTATGGTATGAAATATAAATATATGTTATTCTAATATATCCATTTTTCTCCTAATGATTCCAAACATATACATCTCTTTAACCAATTATTTTAAGAGTTGTTATCATTTATGTATTGAAAACACAATTTACTCCACTCAATGATTTGAAAATCAGCCTATTATCATCCAAAACACATACGTATTCTCAATTGGATATTTATAAGAATTTTATTTCCATTCAAAATATCAATTATATATTATTAATTTTTTTTAATAAAACTGATTAATATTATAACATATACCTTATGATAATTGTTTCTTCTCCCCATCGTCAAAATTTTTAGATATCTTATCTAAACATTTTCTATAACCCACAATAACCATATCCTGTTCTTCACATATATGTTTGAATTCGACTAATTCTAATTGGAATTATAAAATTCGGAAATGACTATTTATATCTACCTATAGAATATATATTACACCATAATGATGATTCATATATAACGAAAAATCCTTCAAGAATGCAACAATATAATGATTTCTATGTTACTAACTATGAATTTCTTTAAGGGTCCCTCATAATACACTAGGTGATCTACCTCTCCTTTAGGATCATTATCATTTTTCTATTCATGGTCTTACATATAAATAATATTCAAAATTTCTTATTCAATATAATAATTAAATTACGTATCATTTTCATACAAATAGTATTAATTATCATATATTTATTTTAATAAAAATAATTAATAAAAAAATATTTGTATAAAATATTCATCATTTTATGCCCCTTTTATGGGAACCACCTTTTTTGAAATAATAAATGTTCTAAGTTATATTTTTCATTGTCATATTTTCTTATAAACATTGCTGTAATGTTTTTGACATTACCTCATTATAAATAAGTAAAAGGATTCTTTCCTACATATCAACATATCCTCAAATTAATTTTCTACACATGAGGGATGGATTTTTAATATAGAAATATTTATTATCTCAACCAACATTAAATATTATTTTTGAAAATTTACTTTAATGAAATATATTTACATGTAAAATATGATGTTAGTTTTGGACTTATAACATTTCATAGGCCATTAGAGTAAATAAGAAACTTATTAAGAGACATGTTAGAATAATTGATCTAATTTTGAGAATATACATTTGGATATTATCGATGTGGAAAATAACTCAAACAAAATTAAAATATATAAATATTTTAATTTATTCACATAATACCTAAATAGTAAAAATAAAATTAGTAATTCAATTAATTAAACAATATATATTTTCATTTAGGTATATATTAAGTACACTGAACTTGTTTTATGTCACTTGATGCTTATACACATTGACCTTACTGTCAGATTCTTATATATTATATAATTTATCCAATATTTTATATAATATATTTATTTAAATTTAATTAAAATAGATTTGGTTTGACAGATCCCCAAATATGGTATATTGTGAATTATAATTAGTATCACATAGCTTCATGTACGGTTCAATCATGGACACTTATAGTACATCACTAACTAATATCCCATGTATTATTTTACAAAAAAATCTTTCATAGGATATAATATTTTCAACCACTTTGAATTATAAATATATTATTAATGGATTCAATAAAATATTGGAACCCCTATAAAATTTATTTTATTCCCCATTTTATGAATCAAATAGTATATTCTATTCTATTAACATCTTCAATGATATATCATATGGTTACATACGTCACATTTAAATGGGGTGAATCAAAGCATAATAATTTGATGTCATTCTTTATATAATATTATAAAGTTGGAAGGATCTCATTAAACAAGTAAATATTGGTTGAAAACAAACAAAACATTGATGAAACACAAAGAGAACATTATATTTAAGATATTTCACCACATTGGGCCAGTTTAAGTCACTCACACATAGTGTTGTTTCAATTCACCAATATCCAAAATTCATAACTAATTTAGTGGACAATACACCAGGGATATTGTCCCGATGAACTAAGAACACTGCTATTTAAATATAATTTACACATAATAACAATACATCCCACAGATTAACTCTGCTAACTCCTCATATTCACATTTTATAAAATGCTTCATTCCATATTTTATTGTTATGGAGGTAAATAATATATTGTAATGAATGTGTCAAATTATTTCCATTATAAACTAGATAATAAGATGTTTTGATGATGTCAAAAACATCTCCCAAACATTTCCTTCAACCCATGTATGATTCGGCAATGTTATTCATTCAAATACATATCTAAGGGTATTTTAACCATGTATGGTTTAAATAACTCAATTTACTATGGAAATATCACAAATTTATGTGTGACACAAATCAATTATATTAGGGTTTTTATGAATGAAATTTATTGTTACCATTTTTACTCAGCATAATATAAATAATATATATATATTATGAAATTTAACATAACTTATTTTCTGAATCCATCCATTTACACATCCTCAATAATGTCGGTGTTTTACTCATTTTCTTTTGAAATTTATACATACCGAAAGAGGGAGACATAAATCTTCCTCCAAAGAATAATTATATTCTAATGAAGAGGCATGTTTGTATTTTTGTAATGACTCCAATATATTAGTAATAAGTTATTCATCTTCTAAAAATATATCATTTACACACACGATCTATTTATAACAGTTCACATGGACTATGTTAATGAAACTCCAACCACCGTGTTCAATTTCCCATTTGACGTTAACCAAGTTATATAGTTTTATGCTCTAACTAATATGTAGAAACCCAATAGCAATATGTGAAATAAATTATAATTTGTGAAAAAACTAGAAATTTCACTAGAATATTGTTGTTCGATTCCTCTATATGTAACAACCGAAGATTTAATTGATATATTTCTCATTATATAATCTTATTTATTTGACATCTTGAGTTTCACTAACAATAATTTTAAATTAAACATTTTACATTTTTAAACTATTGTTTTTATGTTATTAAATATATTTTGTATTAAAATTTATGAATAATATTAAAAAATTTATAAAATTAAATATAAAGGATTAACTCAATATAATTTTATTTTAAAAATACTTAGAATATAATAAAAAAACATTTACTATTGTTTATTATTTTCCTATAATACAGTTTCTCCATTAATGGTTTCCATTATAATTAAATTAATGGATTTGTAGAAAATTAATTTGAACAAATATAATTTTATAATTTTTTCATCATTTAAAAATTATCATATGAATAATTTTTTAGAATTATATAATATGAATAATTATTTCAATAAATAGAATAAAATTATGATATTTTTTATTAATGTTGTATTTTTGTTTTTAGTTATTGATATTGTAAAAATAAATTTTGGTTAGTATAAAATTTTTATAAAATTGTTTTTATTAAGGTTATGTAAATTATGATTTTTTAAATTGATTTAATTTTCAATTTTCTTTTAAAAAAAATTTAAATAAAATGGGAATTATGTATAAAAATATTTCTCTTTGAATTTTTTGGTTTAGTCATAAATTATGAACTGAAAAATATGTAATTTGAATATTCAAAAATACAATCATAATATGGATTCAATACGAACAAATTTATTAAATAATTTTTTTCCCTTTTCGATAATATGAATAGTTAACATAATAATTTTTTACCATGGGAAAGGATAAATTAAGTAAATAATTATTAAAAATAAGATGATTTTTACTATTAAATTACCAAAATACTTACTTAAATTATATTGGAATATAATATCTCTACCATAAACATCATTTGGTTGAATTGATGACATATTTTGGCCACTTGGGGAAGGTTATATCTTTTATTATATTATATTTAATTAAAAGTAGAACATACAACAATCGTATATTTAAAAAGAGTAATATTTTTTAATATTTTGTTTTCAAGAGGATATGATTTACTATATGTTATTATTTAAAATAAAAAATACTTATATTCATCATGATAATTATTTCTGAACTTAATGTGAATAAATCATTTCTTTAATTTCATGGGATATACTTAAGTAGTAATTATAAAATTAAACGAACAAATCACTTAAATGATATATAAGAATTATAATTATTATTATATGTTATTATTAATGTTATAATAGAATTTAATGGATCACAATTCCATGTCCTGGATATGATAAATTAACTGGTTCAAATTATACTTGATTTAATGATGTTACTAATGTCAATGTAAGGAGTAGTGTTAGAATTTGGATTAATAATATTTTATGGAAATAATATATTATTTAAATATCAAAAGTAACAAAACATTGTAAAAATTAAATAATGGGAAAAGGTTTGGTTTAAAAAATCATAAATTGGACATTTTTTTACATTTTACACCATATATATAACAGATGACAAAATTTTTAAATTGAAAAATGTTGCTAACATATTTAAAATTATATTTTGATAACTAAAGGGTTAATCACAATGATAAGGATTAAAATTGAAAAAAACATGTCCAAAATATATTTGTTAAAGGAATAAAAAACCCATACCAACATAATATTTAATAAATTTCTATTTGGAGGTATTTTAATAGAGATATAATTTAGTATAAATTATTATTTTACTGAATTAAAATAGTTTTCCTAACTGAAATTGTAAAAGGAAACCACCTTTATCACTTACTTTATCAACATTGAGACTTCTATCTCGATCACCATTTTTGAAATTCAATTCTCAAAAATAACCATCCACATTCTTTAGGTTATTTTTAACTCAGTATACCAAAACTTGAGATCTTTAGACAATATATAAAAGGATCTTATTGAAGAATATTATGATTGGACATGAAAAATAAAGGTAATACTTGATTTAAGGGAATTTTATCTCACTTTCATTAATGCGAGTTATGAGTAAAATGTTACTAAATTGGTAAGTAATTAATTAATAATATAATTATTGTTTGGGTTTTTTATATTCGAGTCATAATTTTCGAATATTTCTCTTCCATATCCATGTTTTTTAAAAAAAAATTAAAATTTTTTTACTATTTTTTAAAATCATTTTTACCAATTTATTATGTTTAAAAAAGGATTTGAAATAATTTTTTTTCATTTTATAAAAGTGCTTCATTGGGAATTTTCTGAAAAAATACATAAGGAATATTTTCTTAACATACTAAAAATGTTATTATTTTCCAACCATCAGGTATATTTAATTATTTTAATCATAATTTATAGGTCCATAAATTTAGTTTCAATGAAAAAACTATCCCTTACAATTTAAAAAATTTCTTTATAAAACGAAATGATATCAAAATGGAAAAGATAGTTTTTCTAGAGAAATATTCCAATTAATCTTTTAAAAAATATCCATTTATGAAAATATTATTTGATGTTAAATATTATTTACTTCTGATATAATCCATGTATTAGATCTTTATCATTTAATGCGACAGATTATATAAATGATCACATACATTTTATGAATCCTAATTATTTTATATGACTTATTTTATGATGAATGATTTATGAAAAATATATCTTTTATGGTTTTTCATAAGATGAATTTATTTTTATCTTTTGGAACACATTTTTATAATATTAATAAATTTTTTTGTGGAACCTATATCTCCCTGAAATTCATTATGTAAGTCATTATAACTCATGAAATATTAGTGTGAAATATTTGAATCTAGATCCAAAAACGAAAATAGGTGTATCCTCCTCATCAATGTGGAACAGGTCGATCCTAATCTAAAAAGGGATATAGGTTCATCTGGATCCAAAAAAAAGAAATTGGTGCATCTTGATCTGTAATGGGAATTTAGTGCAACATGGTCTTTAAACGGAAATTGGAATGTCCTAATAATTAATTGGAAATAGGTGTGTCTGTATCATCAATAGAAATTGGTGATAAGTCATGATCAAATAAATTTATTGTCATATGAATTAACCTCGGAAAATTAAATGGTTTTTTATAATTATTAGTTTTAAGAAAATAAGAAATGATCATAGGATTTATTATATATTTATATATATTTATCAATTATATGGTCCATTTTTTTTAAATGATGGAGTTTTAATCGATTTATCATTTTTATGAGATATGCTAGTTTGGGTAAGAACATTGTAAGTTATGTTCTTGAAAACATACCCTTATTATTTAATTATTCATGGATACTATCATATATTGATATCTCATATGTGTACACATACTAAGCATATGTGCTCACTCGATTTTTTGTTTCCTTCCACGCTTTATGAAGAATGGTTTATGTAGGTTATGCCATATAGGAGTACTATGTAAGAAGATATTTATGGGAGATACTAAATATCATTCCTAAAATGGGAATATTTTGTATCTAGTATCCAAAATATAGTATCCTTTTATGGTAATTTGGATTCTATATACGAACTTTATTGAATATTCATCTAAAAATATGTGATATATGTGTATGGAAATATTTGTCACTTCTAGTTGGTATCAATGGAACTATTTAGTCAACATTTAAAAATTGGGGATATAAAAATCGTAGGATCCTTGGTGTATGACTATGTAAATTTCCCTAGATATGATTGGGGATGACTCTATGTATATTTCTAAGGGTAATTATAGATATGTGAAGAAATAATAGAATTTTGGGGATGGTTAGACCAATGGGTTTCTATGAAATTTCATCCTTATCTGGATACTACAAGTGCACGTGGCTCTCGCATAGAGGAATATTGGTTTAAAAACACTCAAATTGCCATGTTGGACAAGAATTTATCATCAAATGGTTAATGATAATGGTACTTTATACACACCTAGTTTGAAATAAATGAGTGATATAATTTGTAATTTCTCACATGATTTGTGATAAATCATTATTGACATATATAATTACCATGATTAAGCCTAACATGGAGTTGATTTAAAATATTGTGTCAACATTAATGAATCATATACGTATTGTTTATTTATTATTTTTTATTACACGATGAATATTTTTTCAATGATTTTTGGTTACTGTAAATGGTTGGAACTAGAATGAATCACGTAAACATTGAATCTTACATAAAATTATATGACTATAAGAAACCAAAATTTGAGGATGAATGAATATAAATATTTTTTGATTATTGATAATTAGATATAGATACGTATGATTAAAAAAATGAATATTTATTAGATTCATGACACATAAAATAAGAATGAAACTAATTTTTTTAATGTTAATGTTCTTATTAACATAGAGGAATGAGGATTTGTCATCTTACATTTCAACAATGTGGGAGGAATAAAATGTAGAAATATATGAAATGTAGTGGAAGATGTTATATTTGTAAAAAATAATTTCATATAATAATAATTTCTAATGGGTTTCAATGTATAATTTTTGGAGAACATGGGACATATACAAATCAACTCTATAACCCAAGAATTATCTTCTTGAAAAATAATGGTATTATTACATGCCAATCATTTAAGTAGATGGTTTCAAGTATTTATATATTTTTTATATAAATTTTTTATTCTATATGATTTTTAAAAATTGTATTTTGGTTATAAGAATCATGAAATATTGAAGAATTTAATACTTTGTGGAAGTATATATGTCTCTATGTATGATTTACTTAAGAGTTAAAGATGCCACAATTGGATTCTGAATCTATGTTTTAAAAAATGATAAAATTTGTTAATACCAAATATTAGGTTTTAAATTATGGTTTATAATCAAGAATGAGGATATTTTAAGAGATAATTATATAAATATTACCCTTTATGTTTATGTATGATTCAGTGAAATATTTTTTTTAGGTGGAAATCATTTACACATTATGGTCATATGATTAAATGTACTAGTTTCCATTATAAATTATCATAACATTTATGATGAAATAATTATGTGTTGTGGTTTAGCAGCTTAATAATTTATCCTGTATTGTTATTGTTCAAGTAGATTTATCTTTAAATACTATAACATGAATATTGATTAAGGATGTGGTAATGATTCTTGGTGTACCACATTTAATTATAAATAATTTATATTAAAATATTAACTCATGATATTGACATAGAGTTCTGTTTCATAATTTTTTATGATCATTAGACAGATAGTCCTTCTGAGAGAATAATTCAAAACCATGCGGATATTTTATGATCTTATTTTATTGATTTTATGTGTTGTTCTCATAAATTCCTTCCTCGTTTTTTTTATGAAAATATTTTTTATCTCAAAAATTAATATCAATTTTTCAGAAGACTTTATGAAAATATATGTTTAACTCAAACATTCTAGAATGAGTTTTCATAAATACTTTTTAGATACTTAAGATATCTAATGAAATTTAATTGAAGGGTTGATCCGTTCAATAATAATACAGGATATGTAGTAAAAATGAAATAATGTTAATTATTTATGTGATATAGAATTTTTATATTTGAACAATTATTTTTAGTGAATTTCTTATTAGAATAATGAAGGAAAAACAAGCCCCATGTATATTTGTCCATTTGAAATTCATGGTCAAATTGGGATAATAACTTATCGATTAGCACATCCATAGAATCTATTTATTTTTCAGGATTTGTTACTTGTATCTATATATTTTAATTACTTACATAATCCATGATATATATTATCCTTATAGGTCATTCAAGTAAAGGATGGTCTGTTATATTAAGAAGAACATGTATAGATTCTCGATCATAGTGATAATGTTCTACGAAACAAGACCACTCACCTAGATAATGTTTTGTGGAAAGACCACCGATTTATGAAGCTATGTGGGAAGATGAGCAAATGAGGATGTAGATGCTTCCATATATATTTTTTATATATGTGTTTAATTGAGAATTTGAATTTTTCACACCTAAAAATTATTAAGTAATAAATTTTCCTTTGATAGAATATATCTCACAAATCAGCAAGACAATAAGGTAATATAATACCCTTATAATTTAATATTTATTTACTATTTTCTATAAATTATATTTATGATATATATTACAATGAATGTGAGATTGAGCCATATTTTTTCATACACAACAACAAGTTTCCCCAATGATTTATATTACAAGCAAGATAGATTTTTACCGAACAACAAAATATGTTTAAAATATTATGATTTAATATATTATGATATAACCTAGTCATTAAATTAATATTTATGAAAATAGATAAACAAATAATCAAAATCTACGGTATAAAAAAATATAATATTAATTCATTGGTTAAAAATTAGTTATAAATAAATATGAAAACCAATTGAACATAAATGAAAAGACTATTACATTTCTATGCTCACAAAGTATATTTATCATAATAAATATAACTAATTACAATTGGATAATGATATAAATTATAAATATATAAATATATATATTTTTTAAGTAATAAGATATTTTTGGCATTCATTCTTTATATGCGATATTCATAATATAAGAACAACCCCCATACATCAAATAAAAATCAATTATTTTATTGAGGAACTTTTCCACCTTTTAATCGAAAACCTATATTTAAAAAAAAATATTTTCAGTTTTATATATATTAAATGAAAAAAAAAATTAATATTTGAAATATTAACACAAATAATATGTTAGTGTGAGTTTTTTTAATAAAAAATATGCATTTTATTTTATTAATAAACAATGAAAAATAATGAATTTTAATTCAATTTTTTTCATATGATTTATTTATAATGTTAGATTTTATTTTTAAATAATTATAAAGACAATTTTGATTAAAATTATTTCAAGTAATAAAATTTACATCATTATAATAAATTTAAATTTGAAATTTGATATAAAAAATCTATTTTTTGAACATATTACATAAAAACAATGTATGGCCGTCCCGTATATAAAATTAATATTAAATTACTTACCAGTTTTTTGGAACATGGTTAAATGGATTCAATATTTTTAATAATCATAATTTATAATTTTAAAAAGTTTAATTTTGCTTTTCCAGTAAATTTGATGGTGAATATAATTATTTACATTGATTAAGGTTAAATGAAGCATAACAAAGAAACAATAATTATAATTAAGGTCCCATATGAAGTAGAAACATGTAAAAAATAAATTTTATCACCATATATAGCCCCAATAAACCCTTGGAAATACTGTGGACTGTTATTCGATACACATTCAATATGAAAAACAATGGTGGAATACTCATTTCAAAAATTTACTAGAGTTTCACACCTCCTCCATTATAAGAAGGCACTCACCCCTCCCACATTCTTATACATCACAATAATCATATTATAAAAAAATATCATCCAAAATAGATCTAAAAAATTAAATCCACAAAACTTATAATCCTAACATTGAGATTAAATCCATCCAATGAAACGTTTGGTGGAAATTAAAAGGAGTTACCTATGGAAAATGTTTTATAATTCCTCAAGATTGTTAGTGTTATATTCCATCTCCACCACCTCAAATATTATTATTTTGAGAAAAAATAATAAAATCATGATCCTAAATATAATGGTTTTTTAGTTCAATTTTTTCACCTTCACATACACTCACATACATTTAATGGTTAAAAAAACCGTAGAGTTATGTGTATGGCGAACTACCACATTACGAAACAATGGTTGTTAATTTTTGTTTTACCGTTTCTAAGGGTAAGAATTATGATTAAAATTATTTTTATAAATTATATATATTTTATTTATAATTTATTTATCATTATATAATTTTTATAAGACAAATATCATTATTTATTCCAATTTGAGTAAATATGATAACATCGATTGTTGAATTGTTGACTACCTCCCATATAATGTGACCTGATTTGATCACTCTATACATAGAACACATAATGGAATGTTTTTTCAAATTTATATAATATATATGACATATATATGATAACTGAATTATAATGTGTGCATATATCACTTAATTTTCATTATATAAATATGAAAAAAAATTTAAATTAATATTCATGTTTATATACTATGTATCGTCTCTATGAATGGTGCATTCATTTTCATAACAATAAATATAATGTATAATTATAAATACATATAAAATAAATATATATGATATTTAAATAATGGTTTTATTTATTTATATGATTTAACAATGAAAAAATTCATAGTAATATCAATTAACAAGTCGAAACATTCTGAAGAAGCTAGGAAATCAAAACCCAAAATACTGAAAATGATGAAATATTGTTATCAAACGGGTAATATAATACTATATGAATATAATATATTATATTATAAAAATGAAAATTAATCAATAACAGGTTAGTGACACTATGAAAACAATTATATTGTAGGCTACTGAATGTTGAACAAACAGGAAATTCTAGGTAAGGGATTACATCTCAATTTACATTCCATTGAGAAATATTTATTATTGTGTACCAATTCACTATAATATGGTGTATATATTTCACATTGAAATGTTATATCATGAATTTATTTTATCACATGATATTTTATATATGATTTTATTTTATTCCATTATATATATTATTATTAAAATGTTTCTTATTATTATGGGACACATTGGATTGTTTAATGTTTATTTACATTTATAATGTCTTTATGATTATACTAGTATTCTCAGTTTTTTCATGATTGTTAAAATTCTATTGAAAAAATAAATTCATTGTTGTGATACTAATTTCTTATATATATTTTATATACTGAAGAATCATCTTAAAATATCCTTATTTATTCATTATATATGATATTTTTAGTATCAATTTAAATTATTCAATTTAAGTGGATTTGATTTAAAATATATCATGTGGAAACAAAATTAAAACCCAATTTCTTTTTGTTTGGTTGAACTACTACGACATTTATTTGTATACTAAATGTGACTATCTATAGATGTATTTCCATTTCCTTATGTTGATTTATAGTTGATACATAAAATTTATGCATTGAATTATTCTCACAACAACAGTAAAATATTTTCAAGTCATTACATTACAATCTCTATTTGTTTAGATTTTTTACACTTTAATTTCCATTAAAAGAAATTATTGGGTTATTTTATAATAAAACCAATAATTTTAATCTACTCTTAATTTACATGACCTTTATTGTGTAATAGTGTAACATTCCACTTTTTGGTGATGAAAATGTTTTTAAGAATAGCCGAAATCATTTCAATCTTTGGTCAGAGAACATATTTTCTTATAAATTCCATGTTTTATAAAAATGTTTAATAAATTTTGCTATATTTCAAAATTTAATTACTAAAGAAATTAGTACCTTTTTTTATTACAAATATTTTCAAAGGAATTTTTTTATTTCATTCGGAAGAAATCCATTTTAAAATATTTTTTTCAAGAGAAAGGAATATTCTATTTACCATGTAATTAATGTATGTATTTACCATTATTAATTCCTTAAATGTTTCCTTTTCATATTTTAGGGATAAATAACAATGAAAATGTTTTTAAAAGTTATTTTCAGAGAAAATTATTTTCAAAAAAATTATATAGAAAAGTATATTTTCATCAAGAATTTTTCTAGAAGATAATTTTATAATATTTCCATTCATCAATAAAAAACACTATATTTTTATTTCAATTGTAATTTTTATTAATATGATTCTTATTCTTACTCATGATGTTTTTTGATTGATTTGTCCCAGAATATTGTTGATATTCACTTCCTTGATTTCTTTGTTATCCCAAATGAAATATTAATTGATTTTGATACATGAATATGGAATTTTCTCTAATATTCCATGTCATTTATAAAGGATATTAGTATTTCAAAAACCATACCCCATTTTACATATGGGGTCTAATTTTAATGTTATTTTAATATTTTTAAAATATTAAATAATCCAGATTCCTTATTCAATGTGGATATTGGATAAGTTATTTTATTTATTATAATTCTCTAATTTGAGGAACAATTTTAATTGGAAATGATGGTTGGGGATCAAAATTTATATATCCCCTCATTGCAGGAACATGTTCTTTTGTGAAAAATAATTTGGATAAATTAAATAGGTACTTATCCATAGTTTTAAACTGTCTATGAAATGCCTAGATGATATTGGTTCTTCATATTCCATAAACATATAATCGAAGAATGTGTAATTTAATTCATAGATTGTTACATATTCATTATTATTATTCATGACGTTTCCTTTGATAAAATATATAGATGCCTTTTATTGTCAATTTATTTATTAAATGGTATGTTTTATAAATTTTATACATTTCAACATAGATAATTCCATGTCTTGTTTTTTAAATGGCATGAGTTATCAGTTATTTTACTTGAAATTTACATTTATGTACATTGATTAATTTTTTATTTTTTTGAACAACCTTGTTGAGAATTTGAGCTCGCTCTTATTACGTTTTTTCCCTAGTTGATGAAGAAGAAAACATTGAATAAAATTTCTAGGATTATGTTTATTTCATTTTTTTATGTATCATGATTTATTTTTTTTCCAATGTATTCTAATTTTCATGTAGATAATATGGATTTCCAAAATAACAATATTTATTGGTCATTCAGTATTTAATTTCTTATAATCATACCAATTTATCAAAATTATAAATCCACTCTATGCTTCTCGGATCATGGTGTTACAGTTGGAATCAGAGGAATTTTGCTGACCTCCAAGGAAACTATATTTAATGAACATAGATTAACGAAATTAACTCTATAATAGACTTTGAGTATTATTATAGAATAACATCCTATAATTTTGGTATCATAATTATTAGATAGGTAGTCCTTGTAAAACATCCCTATATGGATACTATAGGGGGACTTTGTTCTGACATAGAAGTATATAAGAGTATGAAATCCCACAAGGTGTGTTGGCCCTCACTCAGCACAACATGGTGTAAATAAAAAGGCCTTATTGGGAACCTAATTTGATAATTCCGGTGGAAATTCCTAGAATTGTTCACATTTTTATTACAACTATTATGAAAGATTCAAACATAAATATATCCAAAATTAAATAACATTTATTTTTATGAGATTAGTTATGGAAATCATTTTCAACTTATGATTAGTGTTTCACAAGTTTTGGGTTTTTACATTATGTTAAAAAATATTATTATGTAATTCAGTGTATGGAATTATTTTGAAATTGTTCATGGAAGGATGAATGGTATCATTACTGTTGGAATATGATGATATTTTTCTACTAAGGAAACATATACTATTATTTTCTGAATTGAGAATGTTATTGTAATATTTGGGAAGCGTAATCCAGTTATGACACATAACTTTACCCAGATGGAGAAACCTATTCTATAATGATATTAATTTATTTTGTCTCACATTAATCTATAGAGGCCCCCATCCAATAGGGGAAATACAAACCTAATTGTGGTTGAATAATTTTTTATGTCAATACCAGCCCCCCATGGACGGTGTCGTAACTACCCCAAGCCCTTCTTCCGTAGGCCAGGGGTTGGTGACTAGCACCAAAGGCGTAAATCCCTATTACTAAGAAGTCATTGCCTTTAAAAAACGTAAACTCACAACCAACCTGAGTACAAGCGAAAGCAAAACGTAAGTAACGAAGTAACAAGTGTGATGAAAGTACAATACGGCCGAGAATAAAATCCCAACAGAAAGATACATCTACAACTGAAAGAATGTATAACTGAAAAGGCAGATAGCTGGGAGATGGAAGCAGCTCCTGGATCGTCCTCCGTGTTCCAACCTGAAGGGTAGGTACAGATGTCCTCCTCAGCACTCTGCGTCTATCGATCCACTCTGTGTGCCGTCACTCTGAGTGACCTTCTCCGGGTACCGTCTAGTCCTCGTAAACTCTGCCTCGGTCAGTGCTTTCCATCGTCTACATCCAACACAAAAAGGTGTCAGCATAGCCCATGCAAGGGTGAGTATAATGATACTCAGTAGGGACCCCCAGACCCTCAAGGTCTCACAAAATCCAACAAGTATAAAACAAAAAAAAAGATATCAACAGATAACCATTACATAGGTATATGCCCATACATATACCAAATTTATCAAGTAACACATCTCAATCATGAGGAAAACACAAAGGTCATTGACTCAGCTCAAACCAAGATTTTCATTATCAAAACCACAAATGCTGGAGAACTCCTCCTCTGTCGAGTATAGTGACCCTTTCATGAATCTTAGGAACTATTCCTAAACATTAGACTGCTGAGGAACTCCTCCTGTCAAGTACTACGGGTCTACTGCCAAATTCTGGGTGCTCCGTCCACTCTGGGTCTGCCGCCAAATATCAGGCGCTCCCCCTAATAACCAACTGAGGTACTCCTCCTGTCGAGTACCGTGTGTCTGCCGCATACTACCAGGCACTCTTTCCACTGTGGGTTTGCCACCAAATACCTGGCGTTCCGTCCACTGGGCTAATCGAATCACTCCATGTTGAATCGGTCAAGCAGTCATCAGGTATACAACTACTAGGTCTCCGCACTTCGACTGCTCATCTCCAGGAGGGTCCGCTCCAAAATCTACTGGTCTTTACTACCATGTGTCACGAATTCCCATATAGAAGTATCACAACGGACCACCTTGTCATTGGGCTCTCAACGCAACACATGACGCGTCAATCGGATGCCCGGTTTGTGAGTTATTAGCCATTTAGTCACAGGGCCCGGTTGGTTTTGTGTACGAACCAACCCGACCATAACTCAACTGTACCCCGAATTCCCATGTGGTATACTCAAAGGAACCGTTTCTCAATGATATTACCAACGCTACTTCTGGTTCTTCAAACAAACGTACGGTCTGAGAGATATTGGCTTTTGCGTTTAGGGGCCTGGTTGGAAATATGCTTGTTCCAAACCCGACCATTTACCAAGGTCATCTATAACTCACTTAGAGTATCGAAAAAGGACCGTCTCATCGATAGGGTACCAGTGTCGTAGAAGGTGTTTCGATCGGATGCGCGGTCTTTATGTTATTCACGTTTAAGTGAACAACGGGCCCGAACCATTAAGCATAGTGGGCTGGTGAGTCGGGTCACCCATTTTTGGTGGGTTCGACCCGGTAGGGGTGTTGGACTAGCCCGAAGATTCACGTAGTCTAGCCTAAGAGGCACGCTCTGGCCCATAGAGGGTGCGGCCCGGCCCGAGGTGGCGCCACCCGGCCCGGCGGGGTGAGGCACAGCCCGGCGTGGCCTTGCTCGGCTTGACCCAGTGCGACCAGGCCGGGCACAGCCCCACGGGGAGTGGCCGAGCGGGCTCAGCCATCCGACTGAGCAGTCCGAGGTGGGGCGCGGCCCCAAGGCTGCCCGAACCAGTGGTGAAAAGCGGCGCCGCCCTCCCAAACCGACCGGCTAGGCCGACCGGCCTTCTGGTGCAAGTGGCCCCAAAAGTGGGCCGCATTTCCCGGTATATAGTCGGCGCGGTGGCACCGTCTTCCTCCACTATGGCCTATGCAGGCCGTGGATCCGCAGCCCCGGCACGGTGGAATGGCGCCGTGCTTCCTCCATCGCGGCCCGCTTGGCCGCGACTTTTCTTAGTGTGCATAACTGTGACCCATGTGCCGCTAGTCTCTTCCATGTTCCGCCTTTGATCGTTAATTCCTTATAATTAAACAAGATCAAAGAGAGGGTCGTTTTGCCGGGTTCGTTCAGCCCACACCCTCCGCATTAAGCGATAGTAATAGGTCGTGAAAATCAAGGTTATATAATGATGAACCGAGGCACAATTTAAATCCATTAAAATTGAACTTAATCCACTACCTTGATAATTGACGTCACACATCGGGCATCGCGGAAGACGGCATTGCGAGGAAAGAATTAGTAGGAGATGTCGGAGTGCGTCTAGAGAGGAATCAGAGTCTCCTCACTTGTCATGGAAAAGATAATGGTTGGCGCATAGTCATTCATCGTGGAGACGTAATTATTTGTCGAAGAAGTCATCGTTCTTCATCGGAGGGTCGGTATTCTTCCACAAAAACTCAAGAGCTCCCACACAACAAAGCCTTCCCCTAAAATAAAATAATAAGATACCTTATTATTTTATTTAACATATGCCATCTCAAATTCAATCATTCAACCCACCTCATTAATTAAAAGCGTTGGAAATTAATTAAAGGGAGGGAGATGAGGTGGAAGATCTCATAAATGTTGGGAGATTTGTCAATATTAAACATGGGTGTTTATTTGGGACGGTTTAAGTGAGTTATTTGGGAAGTTTATAGAGGGTTAATGGAGATTAAAGGTTGGGTCTCGTTTAGACCCCACCTTTAATTTATCCACACATGGGATATTGGGTGGTTTTGGTCCCCACCTACAACTTCCCATGGGAGGATTGAAATTACAATGTTATACAATAAAATTGTTCTAACAATTTTATTTATTTTAAACTAATTTCCCAAATAACAATTCTCATCCTTCAAAAAAAGAAACTACAATAACGGACCATTTATGGAATTAAAGGCACTACGAATTCATCGGTGCCCCCAGATTTCAATTCCGAGCATCGGTTCAAAAGATAGAAAAACCCACTTGTTCGTTTACTAAAAGTAGCCGAGATAAGCATTGGAAATTGATTTCGGGCACACCGGGCCTCAAAATCAGATGCTGTCAGAAACCGAGGACTCGTAATATTCCAAATAAATTAAGAAAAAAAATTTCCTTGAAATTTATAGGTCTTTAAATAAAATTCACTTCCGCGATTTACGTCCCCGTAAAGCTATAACACAAACTAGGGAAGCTAAAGGGTAATGAGCATGCATCTGAGCCTCTTTCTCCCATGTTCTTCCTTGGAGGTTCTTGTACTACCAGCGAATTCACACCAGAGGAATCGACCGTCCACATAGGACCCGATCATGTCGATCCTCAATCTCAACTGGAACCTCCGTGAATGTCGTCTCGTTGTTGAAGAACAACATCCCATGGTCGATGATGTGGGATGGATAATGCACGCGTCTCCTCATCTAAGATACATGGAAGACGTCGTGCGCCCGACGCAACATAGGTGAAAGGGTCCGATGGTAAGCCACCTCGCCTACCCTGCTGAGGACATGGAAAATTCCAATGAATCATTGGGATAACTTGCAGCCTCGGACAAATCTCCAAATACCTCGTCAAAGTGAGACCCGTAAGAAGACGTGTTAACCACCCTCGAAGTCCAGTGGTGTCCATATCTTATCAGCATAAGACTTCTATTTTCTCTGTGCAGTCTTCATCCACTCCGGGATGATCTGCACCTTTCCTGTCGTAGCTCGCACAATCTCTTATCGGTAGAAAGTTGGCCGACTTTGTAAGTCGGTCGACGATCACCCTTCATCACATATGATCTGTAAGAGCTGCTAAGATTTATCCTTTTCCGAAAAGAGAAACCTGATATCATCCCCTAGATGAACCATGACCATTGCCTAATATAGTCAATCCTAACATGAAGAGTATAATTCATGGCATGGATGACGTCGTAAGGCCTCGACTCTACTACCAAGAGATCCAATCGTCACTCTCTCCTATAAGGGTTGAGTCACACTGTTGGTATCAGTGTCTGGTCACTAGGTCTCCTCCAGTAGGAATCTATAAAGTGAGGGTCAAGTCAATGGTTTTAACCGAAACTTCTTAGTATCCAACATAAAAAAGGATAGTAAAGAAAACGTCACAAGGAATAGTGTCTTTTATTAATGCAGCTCGATGTACAAAGACACAGAACAACCATAAACAACAACATCATGGAAACTAAAATCACCAAGAACAAAGGCATCCATGCCTGGAACTAGTCCCACTCTTGTCCACATGCTTCTGGAGCTCCATTGTCGTATGCTTCAACTGCCTGGAGCTATGCTCCCCCATATCCACCTATTCCCTGCAGTCGGGGTGGACCACCTGGTGGTGGTGGTGGAAACACCTCGAAGAGTCATCCACCACCAACTGCACGACTAGCTCCTTGCAGTCTGCCATGATCGAACCTCTGTCTCTTCCTGTGAGGTCCTTAATCTATTTGTTGATCATCTATACGGAGGGTCGGACAGTCTTGTGACATGTGACCAAGCCCACTGCAGGAGTAACAATGCTCTCTCCTGGAACGACTACCTCTGTCTCCACTTCGGTTCCCCGCACAACAGAATCTTAGTCGTGTAGTTGGCCACCGGTGGGTCTGGTCCTCTTGTACCCCTATGTCTTCTGTCTACTTCCAGCTGCAAAAGACTCCACTGCAAGTTGACTAGTGGTGGGTCTCGCTACTGGAGACTTCTCAGCAAGGAAACTCTCCACTATAAGGGCTCTCTCCAACATTCATGAATGCGTCAGAATGTTGTGGAAGATAACGGAAGATGGGATCTCTCACCTGAGTCCATGCTCAATGGTCTGGGCCCTGAAGAACAGGTATCATACCATATCATTGGTGTAGTGCGAGAGGTCTGTGAACCTCACTGAGTACTGAGCTACACTCATGCTGCCCTGCTGAAGATGAAGTAGCTCATGTATCTGCACCGCTTGAAAGGTGGCTGGTACAAACTCCGCCCGAAACAGGCTATCGAAGTATTCCAATAGAAGTGACACCTCGTCATGAATCTGGAGTATCAGGCTCCACCATATACCTGCTGCTTCCTAAAGGTGGCTAATAGCAAGGATCACCATAATGTCTGATGGTGTCCCTACATGCCTGAAGACTCTCACCACAGCCTACAGCCAATCCTTAGCCACCTGTGGGTCCATCTCTCCTCGGATTCTAGGTGGCCACTGGAGCTGGAACTTGTGTAGTGCACTCAAGCGGCGTGCATCTCCTACTGTTGGGGGTGGTGGAATCGGTGGCAAAATGGGTGGTAGTACCACTGGTGCCTCTACTGGTGCCTCAACTGGAAGATGGCACTATACTGAGGCCTTGTCGCTCGGCAGGCTATCAGTACGTACAACTCTCAGGGCTCTAGCTGGTCTTCTTCGGGGAGGCATCCTGAAAGATCATATGTGACATGATCAAAAGACTATACCTAGTGAGCTGATCTGGATTGAGATGACTTAAAAGAAACTTTGAAAACACACATGTAATCAGTGTTTTCATGCACTGAGTTGGAAATCAAATGTCAGGGTCCTGGTGTATGGATACGTCGGCCTCCACAACAACACTGGACTCCCTAAACTGAAAACCACACTTTGTATGTTAAACACTATTACCTCACAGAAAATAAAATATCAGAGTCCTATGTTTTGTAGTAGAACCGACTCCTATGATACTAATTTTTCACGACCCGTCCCCCGGGGCCCATGTCGTAACTACCCCAAGCCCAACTTTCATAGGCCCGGGGCTGGCGACTAGCACCAAAGGCGTAAATCTCTATAAATGGGAAGGAATTTCCTTTACAAAATGTAAACTCACACACAACTAGAGTACAAAGAAAAAGAAAAATCTAAGTAAATAAGCAACAAGTGTGTTGAAATTACAAAGGGGTCGGAAATACAATTCCAACAGAAATGTACAGCTACAACTAAAAGAAAGTACAACTGAAAAGTCAAACAGCTGGGAGATGGAAGCAGCTCCTGTATCGTCCTCCGGGTTCCTACCAGAATGGTATGTATAGATTTCCTCCTCCGAACTCTGCATCTATCGTTCTACTCCGTGTTCCATCACAAAGTCTTTCCTCTTCTAGGTACCATCCAGTCCTCGTACATTATTCCTCGGTAAACGCTGACCATCGTCTGCATCCAACACAACATGGTGATGGCATAGCCCATGAAGGGGTGAGTATAACGATACCCAATAGTGACCTCGAGACCCTTAAGGTCTCACAATATCCAACATGGATAAACCACAATGAAATATCTTAACAGATAACCTTTACATAGGTATATTCCCATACATATACCTATGTTATCAAATAACTCATCCCAATCATGAGGAAAACACAAAGGTCATTGACACTACTCAAACCCGAATTTTCATTATCGAAACCACAACTATTGGAGAACTCCTTCTCTGTCGAGTATAGTGGACCTGTCATGACTCAATGGTGCTTCTCACTAACCTTAGACTGTTGAGGTACTCCTCCTGTCGATTATCAGGGTTCTATTTCCAAATATCGGGCACTCCGTCCATTGTGGGTCTGCCGCCAAATATCGAGCGCTCCCACTAATAGCCTACAGAGGTACTCCTCCTATTGAGTGCCGCTGGTCTGTTCCATCTACCAGACACTACAACTATCATGGGTCTACCACCAAATATTTGGTGCTCCATCCACTAGGAAAATCAAATCACGCCGAGTCGAATTGGTCAAGAAGTTGTCAGGTCAACAGCTACTAGGTCTCTGCACTCCGATTACTCATCTCCAGGAGGGTCTGCTCCACAATCTACTATTTGTTACTTCAAAGTGTCACGAAGTCTCATGTAGAAGTATCAAAAAGGGCTGATTCATCATGGGGGTCTCAACACAACAAACAACGCTTCAATCGGACGCACGGTCTGTGAGTTATTAGGATTTTTGTCCCGAGGGCCCTGTTGGTTTTGTGTACGAACCAACCCCTTCGTAACTCAACTGTAACCCAAATTCCAATGGGGTATACTCAAAGGAACAATTCCTCAATGTGATTACCAATTCCGCTGATTGATCATCAAACAGACATTCGGTCTGAGAGATATTGGATTATTTGTAATAAGGGTCCAGTTGGAAATATGCTTGTTCCAAACCATGCCATTTACCAAAGTTTTCCAAAACTCACATAGAGTATTGAAAAAGTATTGCCTCATCAATAGGGTCCCAGTGCTGCAAAAGTCACATCGATCAGACGCGCGGTCTTTATGTTATTCACGTTTAAGTGAACAATGGGCATGACCCATTAAGCCCAGTGGGTTGGCGGGTCGGGTCACCCAGTTTTGGTGGGTATGACCCGATAGGGGTGTCAAACCACACCGAAGGATCGTGCGGCCCAGCCTGAGAAGAGCGGACCAACCCAAAAAGGGTGCGCCCTAGCCTGAGGTGGCATGACACGGTCCGACAGGGCGCGGCCTGGCCGGACGCGACCCGGCTAGGCGCGGCCCAGCAGGCTCGGCTAGTAGGCCGAGTGGTCCAAGGCGGGGGTGCGGCCCCCCGGCTGCCTGAACCTGCAGCGCTGCCCTCACAAACTGGCTGGCTATGCCGGCTGGCCTTCTGGCGCATGCGGCCCGCAAAGCAGGCCGTGGTTCCCACTAGACAGCCAACACAACGACGCCACCATCCTCTACTGCAGCCTATGCAGGGCGCAGCTCCGCATCCCCGGCAGGGTGCGATGGTGCTGGGCTTCATCCACCGCGGCCCGCTTGGCTACAGCTTTTTTGAGCGTGCACGACGGCGACCCTTGCACCACCGGTCTATTCCGTGTTCTGCCTCCGATCTTCGATTCCATATAATTAAACAAGATCAAACAGAGGGTCTTCGGGCCATGTTCATTCATCCCGAACCCTCCACTTTATGTGTTAGAAATAGGTTGAGAAAATCAATGTTATACAACGAAGAATAGAGGCACAATTTTAATCCATGAAAATTGAACTTAATACCCTACCTCAATAATTGACGTCGAATGTCATGCATCGTGGAAGATGCCGTCGCGGGGAAACAATTCATAGGTGATGTTGGAGTTTGTCTGAGGAGGAAGCAGCGTCTCCCCGCTTGTCACGTAGAATGGAATGGTTAGCACATCGTCGTTCTTCATGGAACCGGAGTTCTTCATCGAAGAAGTCATCGTTGTTCATTGGAGGGTCGGTGTTCTTCCCATAAAACTCAAGATCTCCCACACAACAAAACCTTACACCAAAATAAAATAATAAGCTACATCATTTTTTTATTTAACACAATCCAACTCAAATTCAAATATTCAAACCCCCTCATTAATTAAATGTGTTGGAAATTAATTAAAGAGAGGGAGATGAGGTGGAATCTCTCATAAATGTTGGGAGGGTTGTCAACATTAAACAAGTGTGTTTAATGGGGGGTTTAATGGAGTTATTTGGGGAGTTTAAAGATGGTTAATGGAGATGAAATGTTGGGGCTCTTGTGGGACCCACCTCGCATTTATCCACACATGGTATGTTGGGTGGTTGTGGGCCCCACCAACAAATTCCCATGTGAGGATTTAACTTCCAAATTTATGAAATAAAATTGTTCTAAAAATTTTATTTATTTTAAACAAATTCCCCAAATAACAATTCTCAACCTTCTTAAAATTCAACTGTGGTATAGGTCCCCTTAAGCAATTATCGGGGCTGCGAGTTCATCAGTGCCCTCAGATATCAATTTCGAGCACCAGTTCAAAATATAGAAAAACCCGCTCGTTCGTTTACTTAACGTACCCGAGATAAACATTGGAAATTGATTCCGTGAACATCGGGCCTCGGAATCAAGTGCTATTAGAATCTATGGAATGGTAAAATTCCAAAGAAATTAAGAAAAAAAAAATTCCCTTTAAATTTCTGGGTCTTTACATGTAAGTATTTTTAGAATATTTTCGTGGAATTAGGATGTAGTAATAAGGAAAATGTTACAATTATAGTATATTGTATAAATTGAAATACAGATAAATGGTTGTTTTTGATCTATAATAATACTGAGGAAGAAGGAATTTAAATCCCATATTATTGAACATTAATGGAGACATTATTTGATAAATATTCCCCTAATGAGAAACAAATAGATATGAATAGAGTATTCATTAGTTTGAAAAATGGAGGAATAAGATGTTGTGAATGATGAATCTACCATTACATGGTTATCAAGGTATGATTTAGATTTAATACACAATAAAGTGCATGATTGAAAATTTATTTTAATGTCTTATGCAAAATATTTAATGGGTACTGGTCCCCCAATATTTTTCATCATACGGTGAAATATATTTATGGTCCATCATGAAGGATAATGAATTTTCAACAATCAATATAACACGGTAACCTATACAGGAGGAGTCTATATGATCAGCATGAAAAATGTATTGTGTCAATGTAGAAGAAGGTAAAGAAGGATTTTCCCTAATTTGATAACTATTTAATGAATCACGCTGATTAAATCTTGAAAATATTGGATGTTTTTTATTTGTTGGTAGAAAATGGTCACTAGGAAAAAAGAATTAAAATTAATGAAGGAAATGCTACTAATCAATGTTGAAATTTCAAGGTGATGGGCCTCTATGAAAACGATTTCCTCAGGCATAAAAATAATATAACATAAAATAATCTCAAGGGTCAATGTGAAGAATTTTTTATTGAACCTGAAGAATAATGATTAATGTAATTGTATATTTGGATACAAGAAATATGTAGTCAATGATATTTATTTATAATGTTTTAATCATATTACTTATGAAATATGTATGTATTGAACTACAGTACTTTTTCATTAAGGGTCCTAGATTATATTCTGAATGATTCCATTTAATTATATTTGGTATAAATTACAATATTTTGGAAAACATATATTTGATGGAATGATTACCATTAATGTTGTGAATTGTCAACATTACTATTCTTTGATAATGAAATGACTTGATTGATAAATTATGAAAACCATGGAATTGAGTAATAATTTATTAATGTGTTTAATGAAATAATATATGGATTATACAACATGTTTAGATTTAGGGAGTATTTCCAATAATATTATTTCAGTTTAATGAATTAAGAATCTTATATGATTTTAGTATTTATTTATCGTAAATAATTTTTTTAACATCTTTCAAGGGGATACAATATTAAGGTGTTCACATTTTTTTGTATGCGATGGTTCATTTTGATTGCTGGATAATGATATGTTCATTGTCTAAATTAATTGTCCTTCATTATAATTGGTGGGATCATAATATTTTGTAAATGTTAACCATTTAGGTAATGGTGTCATTTAAGGATTTGATGATTTTTAGAGGTCAATGTATTACGTCAATATATGATGCATCCTATTATAAGAAACAAAGTAGAAATAGTTCAAACCCAACCATAGATATGTTCATGTTTATAAAATAGAAACATATATTTATTTATATTGATATAAAGAGAAATAATTGTTCAAAATAGAAAAAAGGTGTTGAAACAAAAATGTTATCATATTACCATTCATTTAAATGTTATCAATGACCTATTTTCACACATATATTTTATGGATTCATGGTCATCAGATTTCAACTAAACATTTTCTTTATCATCCTCTATCAGAACTCTATTGTTTTAATTTCTTCCAGATCCATGTTCTCATTAACATTTTCTTATTTTAGATACTAATTTTTTGGTGGCCTTTACAATATCCATACCTTCTTATTTAAAATATTTTTTATTATTCTATTTTATGTTGTCTGTTTTCGAAAATAATTTTTATTCAAATATGAAACCCAAGAGTTCCAAAATCATGTTTATATTGAAAAGAAGCAATTTAATTAAGGTTTGGAGAATGTAACACCCTAAATATATAATGTAATAACAATGTATTTTAGAGAATCTATCTCACACATCACTAAGTGTGTAAGGGGATATAATACCTTAATATATTACAATATATTTGTTAATTAAAATAATTTAAATCTATGATATATTGTTCAATGCATGTGAACTAAGTTTGCATGAGTCAAACTCAACAATGAGTATCATCAATTGAATGTGTTACACACAAGATCGAGTTTTATTGATGTCAAGACTTGGAATATCCATGTAATTTTTTTTTATTAAATTGGAATTTTTCGAGTCTGCGAATATTGACGGAAGATGATTATGAGGCCCAGTGAGCCTAGAATGAATTTCTAAACATTTTTTGACTATGTTCGTTAAACATGCGAGTGGGTATTTGTATCTTTTGAACCAGTGGTTGGAACTGAAATCTGAGGGCACCATTGAACTCGCACTATTGGTATTCGCTTAAGGGGACCTTCACCTCGACTGTTGTAGGATGAGGGTGAAAGATAGAAATTGGGTTTTTCGTGGAAATGTAAAAAAAATAAAATAAACTGTTTTTTTGATGAAACCTCCCACGTGGATGGTTTAAAGATGGGGACCACGTGAACTAAAAACTCCTACATGGGTTATGGTGATGGGGACCACCCAATACTAAAACCCCCTTGAACTCCCCTCTTAATAGGATAAATCCCTTGAATTCCCCTCTTATTTGGATAATACCCTTGAAATCCATCATTAATGAAAAGTTAACCCATGCACTTCCAGCCATTAATTAATTATGCCTTGTCAATTGAATAATGTTTCCAACATGTTTGTGCCAACAATTTAAAATAGGATAATCACTTTTTTTATGGCTATTATTTTAAGATCTTTCATTGGAAAAGGTAGAAGTTTGGGGATAACTTTGGAGAAACAATCTCCAATGAAGAACTCTTCTCCTTCGATGGATATTTCACCAATGAAGAACACCGTTGAAGGATCTCCAATGAAAAATGAACCGACGATCGATGGAAACACTGATGTCACTGACTTCACCCCTTCCAACGTCAACAAGTAATCAAGGTAGGGTGGTTGTTTGAATTTTTTCCCCTTAACGGTTCTTGAATATTCATTGTAAATAAGGATGAGATTATAGCTGCTTGCTACTGCTCTAACGCAGAGGATGAAGGCAAAACAAACAAGGATGAAATTCTCCACAATTCTCATGATAAATTGTTGTGTTCTTCACAATGGAGGAGGACGACAACCAATCTTGGTGGGACAATAGAACAACGGACGAATCCACTTCCAGTCGCGATGAAGGTGATAACCGGAGGGCGACCTCTCAAGCTGGCCGTAGGTTAATGTACAACACGCAACTGCATTGTATGGCCTGCAATTGCGGATCGCTGCCCCGTGGCCTCGCCGCGCCACCCAGTGGCCTCCCCATCTGCAGACCCCACTACCCTACAACCCTCACCACCCAATAGCCTCCCTACCCGTGGCCACCACCGCCACAAGGCATCTCCACGCCACCCCATGACTATGTCACCCCGCTGCCTCGTTTCCCTCCACAGCCTCACGGCCACCTGCTCCTTTCACAGCCCCCTCGCGGCCTCCATGGTCCTCCCGGCCTCCACACCACCCCGAACCGCCTCATGCAGCCCCACGGCCACACTGAGGCACCAAGGTCAGGCTGCCCAGTGCGGGTTGGGTCAAACCCAGTGGGCTGGGACACCCGACGGACTGAGCCACACCGCGAGCTGGGCGGAGCCACACCGCGAGCTGGGCCAGACCTAGTGTTAGAGCGGGCCGTTTTAGTGGAGAGTTTCCCTGCAGAGCAATCAACAGTAGTGAGACCCACCAACAGTCCTTATGTAGTATAGTTTTCAGCAGCCGACAGCAGATAGATGTCACAGAGATCTAAGTGGACTTGACCTATAGGTGGACGACCACATGATTCTGGGTTGGTTGTGCGGGGCAGCCGAGACAGAGCCAATCATGCCAGAAGTAGGCTATGTTACGCATGCATCGGGCAGGGTCACATGGATCATGACTATCCGGCCCACCATACGGATGATAAAAAGACGGACGAAGGATATCCCAGGAAGAGACGAATATTTAACCGAGGTGGTCCACATGGAGTAGGAAGACGTGGCAGAGGAGCTGGTCATGTAGCTGGTGGTGAGAGATGATTAGAGATGTTACCGTCACCACCACAAGGTGGTCCACCCCGACCATAAGAAGCAGGAGGAAAGGGGTGAGATCAGATCCAGGTAGCTGAGGCCTACTATCACGGCGCTCCAGAGATGTAACAAGATATGATCTATGTCTACTCCACCATAGCTGCAGTACTTATAGACATAGTATCCCGTCATATTTCTATTACCACTGCCCTCGTTCGGAGGTCGGAGATTTCTATGAAGTTGTTGGCTTGATCCTTTTGGCTAGAGAATCTTACGGGAGCGTATTCGAGGATTACACACTGGTGCTGTAAGTGTGAGATTACTCTAGGAGGCAAATGATTTAGCAGTGATCTCCTAGTAGTGGTGTCGAGGCCTTACAATGTCATCTTGGGTAAAGGCTGGTTATCTACAGTCTATGCTCATATAGATTGTATTAAGAGTAAGGTGCATTTTGTCAACACTAATGGGATCTGTTTTACCTTCACTGGTGAGAAGGGATCCTTCGCAGCACATGATGGATGTACCCAAAGGGAATTGCATCCAATCACTCATCACTTGGTGAGCCTTTCCTTTGTAGTAGTTGATGTGGAGAGTCCGAGTTATCTTGTAGTAGAGGAAATGTATGCAGATTTCTTCCTTGAAAATATTACGTCTCTACGTCCTCATTGAGAGGTGTAATTTTACATTATCTTATATCCTAAGATGACACCGTTATCTAAACCAATGTATCAGATGGCTCCCAGGTAGCTTTGTGAGCAGCGGGTACAAAAATAGGACTTGCAGGGAAAAGGATTCATATGGCCCAGTGTTTCTCCCTAGCCAGCCCTGATATTGTTCGATAAGAAGGTAGATTAGAGCATGAAGTTCTGTATTGACTATCGGCACCTAAACCAGGTGACCATGAAGAAAAAATACCCACTTACAAGGATTGACAGAATATTTGATCAGCTGAAGTGAGCATGGTGGTTCTCGAAAATAGAACTCAAATCAGGCTATCCCCAGCTCAAAGTACGAGATGAGGATGTGTAGAAGAAGACTTTCAGATGTTGGTATGACCACTACGAGTTCTTGGTTTTTTCATTCGACGTAACCAATTCTTCAGCAGTGTTCAGGGTAATCATGATCATGATCATTCATCCATACAATGATTGCTTTATTGTAGTCTTCATTGATGACATTTGGATCTACTCGGCTAGTGAGGAGGAGCATTCCTATCATTTTCACGTAATACTGAACACACTTTGAGACCACTAGCATTATGGTAAGCTCTCGAAGTTCCAGTTTTGGATCTGAGAGGTTCACTTTCTAGGACACAACATCTCAGAGGCTGGAGTTGTAGTGGATCAAGAGAATATTGAGGTGGTACTTTCATGGGAACCACCCATGAGTGTGACAGAGATAGGAAGTTTCCAATAATTGGATGAATATTACTGGAGATTTGTGCCATATTTCATTAGAGTTGCACCACCTTTCTCAGCGTTGAAGAATAAGGGGAAACCCATTGTATGGTTGGAGGTATGCCAGCCGATTTTTCAGGTGATAAGGAAGAGGCTGATTAGTGCACCCATATTGAGGCTACCGAAGGAGCGTGTATGGTACGTATGCTACTGTGATGAATCCGGAACTGGTCTTGGATATGTCCTGATGCAGGTGTGAGTAGTGGTCACTTTTGGTTTTCAACAGCTGAGACCTCATGAGGAGAAATACGCTAAAAATGACCCGGAGTTAGAAGAAGTGGTATACCCCTTGAAGATATTGAGAAATTACTTGATGGGTGAGCATTTTATAGTCTACCCCGATCATAAGACTCTCAGGTATATCTACTCTAAGAAGGACCTGAACCTGATAAATCTACGTTGGATTGAGTTTTTCCAGGAGTATGAATTTGAGATAGATTGTAGTACTAGGATAGGGAACATTGTAGCAGATGCACTCATCTGGGGATCTGGAATGTACCTACTAGGTGAGGCGACATAGTAGTTGGACGCTTTGCATATATCCTTCGTGGAACATGATGGTGCAAAATTTCTTCTTTCTATTACAGTAACTCCGACAATTATTCAGCGAGTCAGAGAGGCATAGTGTGGGGACACTGACTGCGAGGCTCGACCTGATCATATATCCACAGGGCAGGCACCGGATGTATTTTATGAAGGTGGGGAGCACATCATCCTCTTCAGCGGACCTACCATGGTAAAAGTATCACTTCCAGAGGAATTATTGAGGGATTTCCAAATATCCCCTCTAGCGGTACATCCTGAAGGGGTGAAGATGCACAAGGACCTCCAAAAACTGTACTGGTGGCCAGGAATGAAGAAAGCAGCAAAAAAGTTTGTCTCTCAGTGCCTCACATTCCAGCAAGTGATGGTAGAGCATCAGGTACCAGTAGGATTAGTTTAGCCTTTAGAAGTCCGAGAGTTGAAGTGGGATGAGATATCAATGGACTCTGTGATGGGTCATCCACGTACATCAAAGGGTCATTATTCTATCTGGGTGATCGTTGACCAACTCACCATGTCGGCCCACTTATTATCGATTAGAGAGAAGGGTTCAGTAAAGATATTGGGACGCCTCTATGTGCAAGCGATTGTGAGGCTACATGGAGTACCCACGACAATTGTCACTGATCATGACACACATTTTATATCCCCTCTATGGAAGGGGTTATTGGAGAAATTCAGGATGCAGCTTCATTTGAGCACCGCCTTCCATCGCCATGATGGATGGCCAGGCTGAGCAGACCCTTTAGACCCTCATAATCTTGATGTGTGCTTGTGTCCTTGACATTGGTCACAACTAGGTGGATCACTTTCATTTGGTGTAGTTTTCTTACAACAATAACTACTACTCCACCATTGGGATGTCACCTTTTGAGGCATTGTACATGAAACTTTGTAGATCACCTTTGTGCTGGACTGGACCATGGGAGTCTGCATTAGTGGGACCAGAGATGGTACATGCTACCAATGAGAAGGTTTAGATCATCTAGGAGAGGATGAGAACTGTACAAATTAGGCAGAATTCATATGCCGACAGGATATGGAGACCTCTGGTGTTCGAGTATGATGACCACATCTTTCTATAGGTCTCTCCTCAATGAGGTTGTTATAGATTTGAATGATGTGGAATGTTATCTTCGAGGTTCATTGTACCCTTTCAGGTTACAGCAGAGTTGGTGAGGTGGCATACTACTTAACTCTTCAACCTCAGTCGCATGGGGTGCATGACATCTTCCACATATCCCAGTTGAGGAGATACCTGCATGACCCTTCTCACATCATCGACCATGGCAAGCTGGATGTCAGTGATGGGGATACTATTACAGAGGTTCCAGTAGAGATTGAGGATAGATAGAAGTGTGTCCTTTGTGGTTGTTTGATAACTCTGGTGCATGTTTGTTGGCAGCACATGAAACCTTCAATAGATCACATAGAAGTGGGAGGCTCAGAATCGTGCTCAATACACCCACTTGTTCCCTTAGTTTGAGTTGAGGCTTATGAGGACGCAATGCCCTGAGGTGGGGAGAATATAAAGACCATGAATTTCAATGTATTTTTTTTAAATTAAATTGGAATTCTAAGAGCACGAAAATATTGACGGTGCGTGATTCTGATGCTCAGTGTCCCTGGAATGAATTTCTAAACTTTTTTCTGGTACGTTCAAAACATGTTCGAGCAGATTTTTGTTAATTTTGAACTGTTGCACGGAATTGAACTATGAGGGCACCATTGAACTCGCAACACCAATATTCTCCTGAGTGGACCTTCACCTCAACCGTAGTAGGATGCAGGTGAATGATAGAATTTGGGTTTTTGTGGAAATCGAAATAAAATAAAATAAACATTTATTTCTTTTTCTTTTAGTGGAATTCTACCATGTGGATGGTTTAAAGGTGGGGACCACATGATCTCAAACCACCCACATGGGTTATGGTTGTGGGGGACTCCTGAAAATAAAACCCACTTGAACTCCCCTCTTAATGGGAGAGTCCCCTTAAACTCCATAATTAATGAAGAGTTATCCTACTGACATCCTCCCATTAATTAATTATGCATCATCAATTGATTAATGTTTCCAACTTGTTTTGTGCCAACAATTTAAAATTGGACAAACACTTTTTATTTTGGTTGGATATTCTTTTGAGAGCATTTGTTATCAAAGCTAGAAGCTTGGGGAGAACATTGGAGAAACATTCTCCAAAGAAGAACTCTTCTCATTCGACAAATATTTTCCCAACAAAGAACACTGTTGAAGGATCTCCAACATCGAACGAACTGATGATCGGGGAAACACCGATGTCACCGACTTCACCCCTTCCATCATTAAGAAGCAATAAAGGTAGGGAAGTTGTTTGAATTTTTTCCCCATAATCATTCTAGACAATTCATCATAAATCAAGAAGAGATTTTATCCTCTTGCTACCGCTCTAAGGAAGAGATTTCGGACCAAACAAACATGGCCCGACCTCTCTTCATTTCTCATGATAAATTTTTGTGTTCTTCGAATTGGAGGAGGACGACAACCAACTTCAGTTTGGCACGAGAATGGCGGCTGGCACCACTGCTGGACACGACAAAGGTGACAAATGGGGGGCGGTCGGTCAATCTGGAAACCAACAAAGGAACACTACGCAACTACGCCGCACGACCAGCCATGGTGGATCGTCACCCCACGACATCACCGCGTAGCCCCCCCCCCACCCCACCTCACTACATGCCCTCGCATCCTCACCGCCCCGCGGAATCACTACACTGACCAAGGACCTTGCTGCCCTGCGACCTCACCACACCACCCCATATCCTTTTGCACCACCTCGCGTCCTTGTAGCCTTCTGTCCACCCAAAACCTCTGCATCCCTCCGCGGCTCCCCACGTCGTCATGGCCCCCCACAATTTGCTTGGCCCCATCCCGGCCTTCGCACCACCCTGTACCGCCTCGTTCCGCCCCGCAGAAACAACACGCCACCCAGGCCGGGCCGCCCTGCGTGGGTCGGGCCAGGTTGATCCAAATGGGGTCAACCCAGGTTGGTTTGGGCCGGGTCGGTCCGACCGGGATGGACTGGACACAGACCTAGTTCGACCCATTTACTCTCTTCTGGCCATAACATTATCACTAGTCTTCCATTTGACAAAATTTCAACGAAACTATAAAACTTGAATCGAGACGATCCTTTTAGTATATCACATTGTAGTTTTGGATAAGGTTGGGGAATGGTTGGGTTGAATTGAGAACGAATCCAACCGGGCCCTTGGGACTAAAAGGCTAATAACATATAGACCATGCGTCCAATTAACGCACCGTCTATTGCATTCAGACCCATAAGACATTGTGTTCCTTTGGGTTACTTCTTCTCAGGACTTCATAGAAGTTGAATTATTGACCATTGGCATGAGGTGCAGACCCTCCCGGAGATGATCAAGCCAATTGTAGGAGCCTAGTAGCTGTCTTCGATGTGGAGAATGAATAGCGATCCTATGTGGGAAAACACCTAGTTATCATGTGTGGGTCAACAGCGAGTGATCCTGGGTGAATCAACCTTGAGAGATCCTATGTGGGTCAGAACTGAGTGATCCTATGTGGGTCAGCACCTAGCGATATTATGTGGGATAGCACCAAGAAATCATGTGTGGGTCTACAACAGGGCCTCTTATCAGATTAATATCATATAGCCTTGGAATAATCATTTGTACTTCTGTATATAAGATATACCTTGTGTGAGATGAGTTTGTACCTGTGTGGGACTTCCCTTCATTGTAATACCTTGGTTGTGTTCTTCTATGTGATGTACCAATGTGGTACTTACCTTTATTGTTTTCCATCCTTTTTGGAATAGATGATATTTGGAATTTTGTGTTGTAACCTGTGTTTCCTCATGATTGAGATGGGTATAATTGGTAACTTAGGTATATGTATGGGAATATACCTATATAGGGTTGTTATTTGACTTCATACATTTTGGAATATCCTTTTTTGTTTTTGTGAGACATTGAGGGTCTCAGGGTCCCTATTGAATATTGTTATACTCACCCCTGCATGAGCAATGTCGGCAACTTATTGTGTTGGGTGCAGATGAAAGAGAGTGTTGATCGAGGCTGAGGGTACCACGACAAGATGGGGCCCGGAGTTGTACCATATTGCGTGACGGTACGCCGATGAGACGAGTGGATGTGGAGTGCTGAGGAGGCGATTTGTACCTACCCTTCAGTTAAGAACCTTGGATGATGACCCAGTACCTGCCTTACATTTTCTTCAGTTGTTTTGTATTTCAATTGTACTTGTACCATTACTGTAGGGCTTGCAATTCGGTCCCTTTTTAATTTTAGCACTCTTTTTTCAATACGGTTGACTTGGGTTCGTATCTTATTGTGTTCTTGGTTGCGTGTGTTTACATGTTATAAAGGAAATGCCTTCCCATTTATAGGGAATATGCCTTTTGGTGGTGGTCTCCATCCCCTAGCCTTGGAAGGTGGGCTTGGTGTAGTCACGGCACGGGCCCCAGGGGACGAGTCGTGACAACTGAACAACAATACATTATTAAAATATTATTATTTATATAATAAGATATGACCTAGAAGATACATTAGTAGTTATGAAATGGGTTATCTATATTGTGAAAATCAATTATTTAAATAATTATAAATTGGATTTATAGTTTATAAAATTATTCTAAATACAATTGAAACCCATTGAATATAAAGGAAAATATTTTTATTTTTTATGATAACAAACCTACTTTATCTTAATAAATTATATTAATTACAATTAGTAAATTATATTAATTAAATATATATATATATATTATAAAATTACTAAACAATTTTACATTAATCCTTTATATTCGATATTTATAATATAAAAAGAAACCCAATACATCACATAAAAATCAATATTTTTAATAATGATCTTTAATCACCTTTTAATGGACAAACATCTATAAATCAAAATTTTTTCCATTTAATATATATTATATGTAAAAATAAAAAAACCCCTTTATATATAAATATATAAATTAGGATATGGTGAATTTTGGGTTATTTCTATGAGGTTTCATTTTCTTATAAAATTTGAAAAATAATAGATTTAATTTCAAAACAGAATTTTCATCTAATTTATTTATATGGATAAATAATTTATAAAATGGTTTTAAATATTATTTATATTAATTTATTATCAATTAATAAAATTTAGGCAATTTTAATTAATTTATCATTGAAATTGAATATAAAAACATAGTAATGTTTTGAACATTTTTCTTATAAACACACAGTGTCGTCCTGTTCACGGGAATAATTTAAATTATTTTTACAAATTATGTATTTATAATTTTTTAAATTGGATTCTATAATTTGAATAAAAATATTCTATATGGTCTAACAGGTTAAATTTTCTTTAAAAAACATTAGTGAAGGTGATTAAATTTTTTTACTTCGAGTAATTTCAAATTAAGCTTAACAAAGGACATAACCATAAACAAAATGTCCCAAATGACCTATACACGTGTATAAAATAATTTTTTTGACATATTTGGATCCTATAATCAATTTATATACATTTATTAAAATACTGGAGCCAATAATTTCCAAAAATTGGGTGGAATTATCCTATCCAAAATTTACAAATGTTCCACACCTCATCCATAAAAAAATGGCACACACACCTCTCTCAACATCACCCCAAACAAGACACATTATATCAGCCTAGATCAACCAATATTAATCTTAAAAACCCCTACTCTCAACCAATATTGGTAAACAAGAGAATAAATTTATCCCATTAATCCATTTGATGGGAACAAAATGGTGTTAACAGAAGAAGAGGTAACATGTTTCCTTAATCTCTTTATTGTCTTTTTTTATCCATCTCTCAAATATTATTAATATATGATTTTATAATAATATAAGTATACTCAATGAAATGTTCTAATACTATGTTATGATTCAGAACATTGATTAAACCCACACAACTATCTAATGGGTCGTGAACTTATTGTTTATGTGTATGGTTAACAACCACCAAATGAAATAATGATTGTTCATTTTTTAACACCTCCCATGGAGAGAATTATAAGGTAAATTTTTTATATATATGAAATATTTGATAATAATAATGTATTTATTATTATTTAATTTTTATACAACACATACCATTATTTTTCCCATTTTTTGTAAATACCATAACATCATTTATGGATGTGTGGAACACCACCTCTCAATGCGATGTGAATCACTCGCACTTTAGATGGGGCATATAATGGATGGTTTCAATAAACATAAGTAATATTTATAAATTATATTTTATAATGAAATTATTATATAAATATATATCATATACTTTTCATTATTTTATACTCTAAATAAATGAAAATGGATTTCATGTGTATATACGTTGTATTGTCTCTATGGACAATGAATTTCAACTCTAATCTCCAAGTATAATGGATTATTAAAACTACATATATGCTAAATATATATGATATTAATATAATTATTATAATTTTATATATTATGAATCAAAATTATAAATAATAAGATTAACAAATTATATTTCAATACATACTAATTAAACAAGGCAATTGTTACCCAAAATATTGTAAATGATGAACAATTATGATCAAACTGGTAATAAGATATTACAATTAGATAATATATAATATTATAAACATTAATATGGTTCTATAATATGTTATTGACACTCATAAAAAAATTATACAATAGTTTAATGGTAGATTTCCCAAAATTAAATGCAAGGTAAGGGATTTTGTCTCAATTAACTATCTATTGAGTCTTATTTATTAATTTGAACCAATTAACATTTATATGGGTGTTTATACAATACTTTGACATGTTATATCATGTATAAAATTAATATAATGATAAAATAAGTTTAATTTAATTTTATTCCATAATTTATATTTTTATTCCAAAGTTTTATTGTGCTGTGGGACACTTTGGAATGTTTAATTGCTATTCAATCACATCATTTTTAATGATTATTATTTAAATAACACTTAAATTTGTTGTTATTAAACATCTGTTGAAAAAATGAAATAAATTTTATGCACATAATTTTTTATATATGGTGTATATACATCCAATTCATCAAATAATATCATTATTCATTCATTATTCGTGGTATTTTTATTTTTTACTTGTATTATTCCTTCTTTTTGGATATGCATGTATAGTTATCAAGTGGAAAAAAACTTCATAACACCATTTATTTTCATTAGATTACACTATTACCTCATTGTCATTAGTATTATTTGATTCTGTGTATAATGAATTTTACTACATATTTATGTATTTCTCCATCCATGTGTGTATTTATAGTTGATACACATAATAAACTCATTGATTGATTATCACTTAAATGTTATAATAATTTAAAGGGTATACATAGAAATATCATTTTTTTGGGCATTACATTCCATTTAATTTCCATCAATTGAAATTAATTGATCATTTATTAACAATTCCATTAATTTTTATCTCCTTTGATTATTCATGACCTTTATCAAGTAATAATTCTATTTTCCAATCCTTGGTTCTTTATATGTATTAGAAAAGGTTTATAAGAAAATCTGAATTCATTTTTCTCTTTAGTCATAGAAACTATTTTCTACAAAAAATTTGGTTTTCCATTATGGTTTCCAATAATGATTTATAATTTTAATAATAATTTATTTAAATCATTTTTACCCCTTTTACCTTTATAAGTTTTCCCAATGGAGTCTTATTATCGCTTTCAGAATAAATCCATTTTTTTATCTTTTTACCAAGAAAAGGAATTATCTATATAACTTCTATGTTATATTCATATTTACCTATAGCCACTCCATTGAAAAATCCTTTCAATGTTTAAATGGAAATATTTGTACGAATATATTTTTAAAAGTTATTTTTAGAAAAAAGTATTTTCTAAAAGGTTTTCAAAATAAAATAGATATTTTCAAAAATAATGTTTTTAAAATATCATTTTATAATATTTCCATTAATCATGGAAAATATCACTTTATATTTACTCCACATTTTATATGATTCATTGATACTCTCCTTATTCTTCTTATGGATGGTTTTTGATTGATTTAACCAAATATAGTATTGACATTAAGTTCCATGATTCCATTGTTACTCCATTTGAAATATCATATTTTCTTGGATCAGTGAACCGTGAATTTCCCTTAATTATCCATGTCATTTATCAGGGATATTGCAATTTCCTAAACTATATATCATTCTATATATGGTTTCTACTTTGAATTTTATTTTATTATTTTTTGAAATATTGATAAATCTATATTCTTTATTAAATATAGATATTTGAGAAGGAAAATTCTTTAGTTTGATTATTCAATATGAGGAATGCTTTGGACTAAAAATTACTAGTGGTGTGAAGACATTATATATCCCCTGGATACATCGATTGGTTTTCATGAGACAATAAAATTCTCAAATTAAATTGGTTTCTATCTATAATTTATAAACATCTTGTTAAATGACTATATGGTATAGGTTTTCATGTTCCACAAACATGACATCCCATAATTAAGAACATCCTTTATAGATTTCTCTTCTTTTATTTTAATTATATAAGGGGTTTTTCATATGTTTAAATACATAGACCCATTTGATTATCATTTTTTAATAATATGGAATGTTTATTTAGTTTTATATTGTACAATATTGTTTATTATTAATCTAATAACTTTCATGAGATGAGTTTTTAGTTATTTAAATTTATACATTGGTTTATACTCATTGATTCCTTATTTATTCTGTCTTAAATGTCCTAACATTGATTTTGAGATCACTATATTTATGTCTAACATCCCCATGTTATGATGATGAAAACATGAAATAATATTTCTGGGATAAAATTTATTTATTTTTATTAAATATCCAGTTTTATTTTTTCCCCATTGTATTATGGGTATCATGTTTGTAATCTATCTTTCCGAAATGATTAAAATGACTGGTCCTTTAGGATTTGACTACTTGTAATAAATCAATTGTAATAAAATAATACCCCTAATCCAGGATTCTATGTTTAGGGAATTATTAAAATTAATTTTAAGGGGTTTATAATATTAAAATCATAGATATTTATAAAATATTTCACTTTATATATGTTTCTTTCATAGATTTCTTCTGTAACAAGAAATAACGTGTTTAGATATACTGCATAATATCATTTAAATTTTTTATATTTATTTCAATCAATTGGATATATGGGTGTCAATATGATTAACTAATTTTTTAAATAAATTCAATGTTCGAACTCAATATAATTAATTTGAGAAATTCGTAAAATATAATCACATATTATATATTGCAGTTATTTTCTTCTTCAAAAATATATCTTCATTAAAAAATCATATAATTATTTTTTGAATTATATATAAATATTATTCAAAAAATATTATTTAGTTTTTTAATTGATAATGACAAAATTAATCTTGGATGAATTTTTGACCTGTTTTGAAATGAATTATTTTATCAAAAACATAAATTATTCTAATTTTTTTGAAATCTGTTTTTTAAATTAAAGGTATTTACAAATAAAAAACATATTTTTTCTAGTACTAAATTTTTATTTTTTAATTTATGTTTAAATATTTCAATTATAGATTTTGAAATAAATTTTAAAGTTTAATTTACTCTAATGACATGTTATATTGTTAAAATTCTTGTTTTTTAAAAAATATTTTTTTCGTTATGCTTTATCTATTTATTTTGAAATAAAATATTTAAATTATGTTCTCTAAAATAAAAAAAATAAAAAAAAATTCTAATTTTAAATATCAAATTTATTAATTATTTCCCTTTATTCTTACAAAATATGTATTAAAATCATAATAATTTTCTTTACCATAGGAAAGGGTAAATTAGGTAATTAATTGTTTAAATAATATTATATAACTATTAATTGAACTAAAAACATACCTAAATCACATTGTATAAGTATATCTTTATCACAATCATTCATGTCTTTAATTTATGATATTTTGGAGTAACCAGGAAAGTATTATGATCTTTATACTAATTTTTTTATTAAATGTGAACTTTGTCACATAATTATTTTTGATAAGTGTAATATTTGTAACATGTTGTTATCTAAATGTTATATTTTACTATAAATGATTTTATATATAAATTATTATATACTAATCATGGTATTTTATTTTAAATTATTATTGAAAATATTAATTACCTTTAATTCTTTCAAAACACTAATGAATTAAATTAATAATTAATTGATAAAATACAATAAGTGATATTTAATTTGATAAAATTATTGTTATATGAGATAATCATGGTGATCTATAAATTTTAAAGATGACTATTACCTATTTGTGATCGGTTAAAATATTTTTTCGATTTATATGTCTGTTTATGATGTTATATAAATTAATATAATTAATAGTGTCAAAATTGAATGTGATTATTTTTTTGAAACAAAAATTATTATAATTTATTTTCAAAAAAATTATAAATATATTAAATAATGAAAATTATAACTTGGTATGGACTAAAATATCATGAAATTACCATTTATTGTCCAATTGTCACCGTATATGTAAAAATTACTACCTTTTAATATTACAAAATGATATTATTGTTGAACAAATTTAAAGAGGTTATGTAATGGGTAATTATAATGTAAAGTATTAAAATTAAACAATAAAATTGTCTAAAATATATTGGTTGATATGGTTATAACCCCATCCCATTGTATATTATAATCCACATGATTTTTTGATGTATTACGACTTAGATTTTATTTTATATAAATAAATATTTTGAGAAATTTCAAAAGCTCCCCTCAAATAAAATATAAAAGGACATATCCTCAATTACATTAATTTACCACATTTTCCTTATATCTCTTTAATCCTCTTCCAAATTCTGTTCTCAACTATACCATTCACATTTTAGATGTTCTTATCTTTTGAAAGGTCTAATAATAGAGCTCCTTATAGGAGATGTAGAGGACTAATTTTGAAGAAGATTTCCTTTGATCAAGAACATGAAAATGAGATTCTTGATGTATGGGATTTTCATCTCACTTCTTTTGTATGCATGTCTTAAACAATTATTGCATATTTTTAGTGTATATATTTCAAAATAATTACTTTTATGGAACATATAATAAATATTATGGGGATAAACATATCCATATATTGTTATTTCCTTTATGGGGATTGTGAATCAATTGTTAAAATACTATTAAGGGTAAATTTCACAATATTAACATTTTTTGCGATTGAGTTTTATTAATAATCCTTTTGGAATATTTATAAAACATTTCCATGTTTTCTAAAAAACGTAAAATTAATTTAAATGTAGATTGAAATCATTTTCACCAATGTTTACTTTCAAAAAATTTATTAAATTGGGGTTTTTGTAATTTTCAACATGATGATCATTGGGAATGCATCAGAAAAAATTGAATGAATATTTTTATAGGTTATATAAAATGTGTAGCTACTCCAAATTTTATGAAACATTAGTTATATACTTAATCCCTTACATGTTTATAAGTTTAATTTCAAATTCAAATTTTTCCATTACAATTTTTCAGTTTTTTATAAAAACAAATCCTTTCAATATTGAAGTGTTATTTTTTTAAATAATTTTTACATTTGATATTTCCAAAACCACATCAATTTAAGATTATATTTCTTGATTTATATTATTCTTTAAAAAGGATAGAATCCAAGGATAACATCCTTATTCCTTACTTATTTGATTTATTTTTATAATGTTATGACATTTTTAAATCCCTTCTCATTTCTATGATTTCTATTACGATGAAATGTTTATGAATATTATTTCATTTTAGGGGATCTGATATGACGACTGATTTATGATCCTATGTAAGAAATTGGATTTGATTATTTTATGGGTTAGAGCTATATCTCCAAACAATGCAAGGGGTAAAGATTTAAAACTGAAGACATATCAATAGGAAGTAGGTGTGTTACAATCTGCAAAGGGAAAGTGGTGATTCATGCTCAACAAATAGAAACATGTGCATCTAGATACACAAATATAAATAGGTACATCTTGATCCAATATTAGAAATAGGTGCATCTTGATATAATATAGTAAATAGGTGTTTCCTAATGCACAATTGGAAATAAATGTGGCATGATACTCAATAAGAAATAATCACATAATATTACACAAAAGAATCAACTGATAAATATTGATCCACTATGGTGATGGTCCTGGTAAGTGACCTTAACTTAATAAATGGTTTTATACACATATTATGATTCCATAAAATAATCAATTGATAAGTCTTTAATAGTTTATCATGTCTTCTAAGTCTTTTGGCCAATGTTTTTTTTTTGAAATGATAATGTTTCATTTCATGAATAATTTTAATGATCTATGAAAGGACAGGTATAAATATTTTATGTCAAGTTCGTGATCTCATTCAAATATTATTATCCAATTAATTTATATTACTATATGTTTATATATACTTTTTTATCTTTACATTAAATCTAATTTCAAACTTTATTATAGTTCCTTCCCTAGGATATGAAAAACTGGATTAGGTTGCGTATGCCTAAAAGGGGTAATAAGATAGAATATCTTTGTGGGAGATGTTGAATATCATCCTCAAAATATGAAGATTGTATTTATAGTCTATAAAGACACTAACAATCATGGTCCTCATGTGCGTGTTTATGAAATTTAATGAATATTCCTATAAAATGATTTATGCTTTATTTATGGAAATACTAGAAAATTATACTAGAGCCTCTCACATAATTTTTTTGAAATAATTTGGAAACAATTCCATTATTAAAAATTCTTTAGTTCCTTTTTCATATTTCAACATCATATAAAGAATTTAACATAGTATTAAAACCCCTTAATAATCATACCAAATGATTGATATTACATAGAACACCAAAACAATATCTCAAAAATCATTTCAATAAACAAATAGTAAAGTACATAAGGGTGGAAAAATAGAGACATCATAAGAGTTACAAAATTTCCCATAATTTTAGATATTCACATATAAGTTAAAATCTATTAAATGGTATTATAATAATAAAATAGTTTTGGTTGTTGATATGAATTGTCTTTCAGTAACAGCATTTAATAATTCTTATTTAGTTGAATCAAATATGTCTAAAAGGTAATGTGGGGTGCAACTTAGATATGTCAAAGTACACAATTATTCTAATTTTATTATAATTGAATGATATAAAAAGAATAGTTTTTTTAAACACGTAATTTTAAGGAATAATTATAAATTAATACATGACTATAATTTCCAATATTCAATATGTTTTATTGTCTATTTTTTGTAAAAAACGACATATTAATATGAAATTAACAATAAGGCTTCAATGATATATACTACATGAGATCTAGAAAAGGATAATTTTGTACCAAGATTCACTATTAAATGTGATAACCACTCATAATCAATTGGTATCCCTATTATGTGATGATGATTGAATGTCACTAAATGTGAAACAATTTCAAACACCATGATTGTATGAAAATAAAAGAATATGGATCAACAAATTAAAATGTGAGATTTAAAATGTTTTTATATTTATTTTAATGCAACACATCGATCTAAATTCTGGATTACTGAAACTATATGAAAATATATTATAGTGGGAAATGTAAATCTTTACTTCGGTATCACGTATGAAAATGAATGTCTTTTTCGATATTGAAATTATGAATTCATGAAGATCAATATCCTTGAAAATGATGAAATTAAGGGCAATGATTTTAGGTGCATGGATTTCTTATTTGTCAAAGATCATGAAAAATATTTCCTATGTTTTTTCACAAATGTTACTTAATTATTTATTTAAACATCAACAAATTTATTTTATTATCTATTGTATAAATTGTACAATTATTATTCGAGAGTGTAAAAAAGGAGTTTCAAACTCTATTATATAGAATAAATCAAGTGATTTATAAAAAAAGAAGAAAAGAATAGGGGTTTGAACCAGAGGAATTTAAACATGTTAAATTGTTACTTTAAATATATAGTGATGAATAAATGAGATCATGATACCTAAAACTATAACATTATTACACATTAACCAATTATACTTATAAATTAATAGATAAATAGCATACGTAAAAGATTATGGATATGAAATCGATGATATTTATTGTATTTTTTGATTGATATATGTGTTTTAATATCTCTCATATCCATTTTTGAATGAAGGTACTATATTTTATTTCTTAATTATTACAATTGGATGAAATGATTGATAATCATATCTCAAAAATATGAAGTATTCATGTATATTCAATTTTATTAAAGTTATGTGGACAATATTATGAAGATGAAAATTAACAAATTATAGAACAATAATTTATTTAAATTCATTTAAAAAAATGTTTATTATATTCATGAAAATTTAGTGATAAATAATATTGTTTATGTGGAAAGGAGTCCTTATAGAAAATACTCATTGAGGGGATCAACTATATCATTAAAAACATGTCCCAAATGATTCAAATTGATATATATATATATCCAATAGATTTCATAGAAGGATTCAATAAATGTATTATTATATATCTCTAATAGGGATTTGTTATGTCAAAACAAATGGAAAACACCCAATGACATTTTCTATATGAAGATCCAAATAATGATATTATTTGGGGTTTTAAAAATAAATTGTTTTATTCTCAATAAAGGATAAAATTAAATATATTTTCCCCATTGGGATGAATATATATATTTTGGATAATAATACATATTTTATATATTCCAATTAGATAAGAAAAATCTAAAAAGAAATAAAAAAAAATATGTCACTATTTTGGAGAACTATCAAAACAAACAATCCTATAAGTATTTTTAATTGGGAAATAGTGAAATAATTATAGATTAATGTGATAAATATGCGAGTTTAATAGTCAAAGATCACGTGAATGTATTGGATTAGAAATTATATATTGATGATGGCGAAGTAGAATTAGGTCCAACAACCATTATGAAACCATGTTTAATCAGTAAAATTCATGAAAAATATTATTGGTGATTGGAAAAATCTAGAAGAAATGTGGAGGGTAATTGTTATAGAATAGAATTATCATTTTTTCAAAAAGAGAATATATTGATAGAATAAGTTTTAAATGACAAAATATTTAGTAATAGAGATGCATTAAGATAATTCCTATATTTAGGTAATTAAAACATGCGTAATTTTTATGAGGCCCAAATAGAGGAATGATATCATAAATGGGTAAGAATTTTATATGAAACACAATGAATATGTGATGTTAAATTAGAATAAAGAATAACTATTGAGAAATAAGTATTAAATAAATACGGAGATTTATTTTTAATAAACCATATTACATATATCCTTGTTTAAATATATTTAATAATTATTAAAAAAATGAAGCGAAAAAGAAAATTCACTTTTTTCAATAGGGTTCTTAAATTAGAGTTTTAGAAGGGATTACTTAAGGATATATTTAACAATGAGAAGCAATATAGGATTCAGATATATAAAGAAGATATAAAATTATGATATTAGATTAATAAATTATATAAACTAAATCAACAACTAAGATAACAGTATCTATGGATTCATCAATAATTGAGAAAGATACGATTCTAGTAGGAAATTTTTTATCAAAATCTCTAGATCAATAAATATAGTGGAAAAAGGATATAGGATCACATTTAAAAGGGTGAAATATTATTTATAGAATTATATGACCAATAATATATATGTTTTTTAAATATTTATGGTATAAGTTTGATATGTACTTAATTTGAGATTTAACATTTTTTGTGGTTATTAAGTGAAATAAATAAGTAATAAAACATTTATTTTAAAAACAATCGATATAGGGATACAAAAGAGGGAACAAATGGATGGTTTAATGGAACTTCGTTCCACAATGTATTCTTTACAACGGTACTCCATTTGTGATGAAAATGAATTAGGAGATAAAATTTTACAATTGTCCTACCTCTAGTAGGCCACATTTTGGAAACCACTACATATGTTGTAATGATAGATTCATGTATGAATGGAATTTCCCTAAATTGAGAAATTAGGACTTGGATATGGTGTGTCGACTACAAAATATCTCCACATCATATGTAATGGAAAAACCCATCTATATCACATTCACATATTGTCCTACAAAAACATATGAATGTATCCTTGTAATGTACCAAAAGAAAATATGATTGAAGTAACTCAAAAATTTATAACACCATACATAATAGTTTTTAAACAAGTTATGCAGTCATCATAGATTGGGAAATAGATTAAATATATATGGTGAGAATAACATGTAAAATTAATACTATAATACATGAGATTTCTCGGTAAAATGTTGAATAAGACTATCAATTCTCTAGTGAATGTACAAAATAATAAATAAAACAATTTTAGGATAACATGTTACTTTCCACATTAAAGATTTCTCAAAAAATAAAACATCCAAGTGCAATAATATAAGAATAATAATATTGAAAACATGTCACACTAGGTCTCATAGATTTAAAAGTTTCTCTCTAACCCCCAAAAGCAATACAACATGGAACACCCACCACATCGGTACCAATTAGACTCATATTATCACAAGCCTCCCCATAATGAGAAATACGTCAATTAGAACCCATGTAAATAAATTCATCCCAGCCACATCATTAGTATACCACATGCTACAACCATTACATCCTATTCATCCCATGACCACTTCTAAAAACTAGAATAGTAGGGTGTCATGAACACAGAGTACATCAACCTCATTTCCTAAAAAAATAAATGTCTCGCATACTAAACCATAAATTTCTACAAATAATCATCACAATAAATTCACAATTTCTCCACACCATCACAAAGTGTTCATTAGAACAATTCCTAGATGAGATAGTGTGGAAGAGGGGTGACTATCCATTAATCCTTACCAACATGGATTTTTAGGGAAAAATTGATACCAAAATAATTGGACATTAGATTAATTGTAAATAAGACACTGGTGAATATATAAATAATATAGAATATAGAACTTATAATAATGATACACAATCAAAACCTAGGTTTTAAAAACAACCCAACAAATTCAACCTCTATATCACAACTGACCACTCATATATCGTCACTTACCAGGTACCAAAACCACAGATCTATTTCATTGTTCATATTCTACTACATGAATTCCCAAGTAATTACATAATAATTAATCATCATCAAATATTAAAATATTTATATCATCATCCAATTTACCATTCCATCATTCATAATTCTTTATCATAAAAAAAATTGCACAACCCATGTTGTGTAATTATAATATACTACACACGAATTAACCCATAAATAAAAAGTGTCATAATTAATTTATCTAAATTATCAATCCATCATAGAAAAATATAATTCTTCTATATCAAATTTCATTACAGCCACCCAAATAATCAAACCTAACCCAGATTAAAACTATAAATTTCATCTGTTTTATATACCATCATATTGATCAATATCAAAATAAAAGAGGAACCATAGAAATCCATCATTTAGTGAGAAAATATAAAATTAGAGTCATTAATGTAATTAACATTTTCCTGTGAGGAGATTTTCCATTTATATATTTGGAATGTAATAACATAATAATAGGACAAGGAATTTTTTATAATGAAATCCATCAGTTAGAAATTAATGGAAATGTAATATCATGAATTCATGTAAATAAGAAAAGACATGTCCTCTTACACTCCTAATTAATTATGTCGAATTAATTTTATACAATTGGTAAACAATAACTTTATACCAAAATGGGAAAATTAATTCGAATATCACTTATGAACAACCTAATGAGTGAACACAAATCCATTGATTAAAATGATGTTTCATTTTGAATAAAACTCAAATTGGATTAATCAAATGTTAATATTTCATTATATGATACGGGAATATCAATATAATATATGAATTAATTGAAAAAATCATGCTCAAAATGAAAACCAAAATAATGTTCTTTGATATAATAATTCCACAAAAATGCTGGAACACAAATATAAAACATTGGTATAAATATACCTTGTTTAATATGAAATATATACACCTTGATTCATGAGGTTATAATCCTAAAAAAAGAATTTCAATGGCTTATGAGGGGGTTAATATTATGCTAAATTGTGATGAAAGATGAAAGGAATTATGGTTTTGTTGGTTTTTCCCAATATTTTTATGTTAAATCCAATATTGACTCAACACCACATACAAATATCATACTATGTTGTGTTTTATGTCACTCAAAGGTGATCTAAATCCCCTATGGTCGTTTTATCCTATTTTACATGTTTTAAAAATATTATTAACCTCCACCATGTTATATACCATTTTATAGACCAATGTTTGTTTTTCTATCTAATACCAACCACTTTAATGTTATCTCCTTTATGGTTTTATCCTTCGATCATTTTTAAATATGCACAACTAGATTTTTACATAGGAATAGAATATTGTTTTACATGTCATGGAACCCCATAATAAATATATTAAAAATATTAATATATATAATTCAAACATGAAATTATATTAAGAATAAATTATTTTCCATTTTCTCAGGACTGTAGTTAGATGATCCAAGATCATGGTTGTTTTGGGGACATTAAGTTTAACATTGGCATGCCATATGGTTGTTTGGTGTCATATGTTCATGGAAAGAATAATTTGGAAAGTCTGTTAAGTAAATTAAATATTATATATAAATATCTTATAGAATGAACGTGAACCTAATTTCACTCTATAAAAATTCCATAATGTAAAATACATAGAGTTGCTGCATAACCCTATTAGATTGGACAATAAGAATAAGTAAAATCTATATTAGAATTATCGACATAGAAATTTAGACCATTATTGAAATATGAATGAGATTAATGTGGATAATGGATAATGTAGTGTGATTTTCGTCATCATATCCAGATGAAATTATATTCATCATTGATGATACCTTTCTTAAAGAATGGCTCATTTTTTCCATATTCATACACTGAATACTTTTTAAATAAATGATTTCAAATCTTTTTATTTTTTTATTATTTATTTTTATGCATGTAAAATTTTTAGTTAGTGGTATTGAACCTAAATTATTATATCTTTGGCACCATCAATTCACTATTTCTGTCTATAATATGTAATTTTTGTCTGAGATCACATCATTCAATTATCATCTCAATTATTTTGTTTTCTTTTCACACTATTATAATATCTTGTATCTGAATTCCGCATAAGAGTGATCAGACCACGGTTGGCCACATGGCCTCTAGCATATGTCAACAAAATCTAGAGTCATCCGACTAAGAGTGAGGGTCTAGGTGTAATAGTCGGGGGGGGGGGACAATCCCCTCATTATAAGAGTGTAACACATATGAAATAACATATAGATAGTAGAATTAGTAACACCATGCAAAAAAAGTAAATGAAAAAACTCTAATAATACAAGTGAACAGAGGTTATATCATACAACAGATGATGTAAGTCACATGTTTCTATTTAAATGATCCAAAAAATAGAAATTCTAGCATATTGAATACATATTCCAAAAAAAGGGAAAATGTATCCCAATAAAAATGCAAACCTTGTCTTTGTTCCAATCTCCCATACTCCCATATATCATATCAATTAACTTTATGAGGGATCATTCCCTTATCTACACAAGAAATCGTATATTCTATTTTTCCCAAATGAATGAACCAAACATGCTACTAGACAAAATACCAGTAGGAAACCACCCATGGTATGTGCCAATTTTTCAGTGATTATATATAATAAGAAGTGTAATATAGTGAAAATATTAATCATTGAAGTAATCCAATGTTATCATTCCATGAAACACTTTTTCCTTTTCATGAACAATTTTTCATTTATATTCGCTTTTTTCATTTCAATTGCATTTATCACAATTAGTCTCGAGATCTGGCCCAGTTCGACAATCCCCCACATATTAGTAAGCATGAAATATTCCATAAAAATCTATCTAAACTTGTATAAAAGATGACTGAGTCTAAGCTCATGTTATTTCATGGTCGACACATCATAAAAAAATTTAGATATATAATATCTGAATCCCTTCCATGACATTCCTAAGATATAATTCAAGTATCACCCAAGGAAAAAATCGACCATCAACCTACAAGCTCATCTTGGAGATCCTCACAGGATCCAAATATCACTCTAGTTGTCGTATTAGTACATAAAAATGATGTCTTATTTTGGTTCCTATATGCATCCCCATGTATCACTCAATATATATAGTCCATGTATCTTTATCTCAATCATGTGATTCTAAATGATCCATGATTCACTCTGAATTTAGTGCATAGCCTCTCTTATCCCATAAAAAGAATCCATGGTTCTATCAAGGATTAATAATAATTAACCCCTTGGGAAATCCAATTTATTCTATGTTGAATCGATGGTTCACTCAACGAATAATATAATTTAGTCACATGACCCCATTCATGACATCCTAATCTGAATCCATGATTCACCAAAGTCTAGGGACCATTTTATCATTCAAAGGTAATTTAAACATTGTGTTGAGAATACTAAAGTCAGAATCCAATGAATCTATGAACTCAATCAAACATTAACTTCCAAAACCAGTCCCTTTCATTTTATCAAATGGGAACATTTCTCATATCTTTAAAAACATGTAAACTAGACAATTACATTTCTTTATTATCACAAAACTCACATGGGACAAATAATAATTCAATAAAATCATCCCACACACAAAATCATTTCAATTAATATTCATATCCAATGTAATTACATTTAATAAACAATAATTTTAAACAGCACGTGACATGGAATAAACTGCATGCCCCATGGGAATCTTAGTCCAATCATCCATAGCGGGTCATCAATGTGAAATCACCCATGGGGTGTCCCTTATTCTAGGTATAAAACCTAATTAATTTTTCGAATCACCTATTTAATTACATAAAAAGATATAGGCATCATAAGGATAAATGTACAAGTTGGGGAGACCCTAAAAAATGGGTGTACGGCAGTCCAATATAAATAAAAAACATGAAATTCAGGGAATAGAACCTAACCATCTACTTTAGACTCGTGTTAAATAACTGATACAGTATCATGTTTGGATTCACCTTGGTTTGGGAGAAGTGTAATGAACATTTGTATAATTTGATATTAGGGAATATTATCCCACATCGAAATAGCACAATCGATAAACATAGGAAATGAATATGGATAAAAAGAAATCAAGGCAATAAAATTGAGGATCCAAGGAGATGATTAATACTCTATTATGTTGTTAGATGGATAAGACATCTAAAATGAGTGAATAGGTTCAAAATAGAGCACCCCAATGTTACACTCTGGTGTCAAAAAACTAGAGGAGAAGAAATTTTATCATTAAAACATAATTGGGTTTTAATTGTTATTTTACCCAAAATATCTGGGATGCGCGGTTTCTGTGCACTATTTTCCAAATAGTGCAGAAATTGTGCAAGAATTCCTATAAGAGGCCTGGGTACTCACACGGTTACATGAATAGTTAGTCAATCTGTGTGCAAACCATGTTGATACCTCAGTCAATATCATTATTTTTTTTAAGAATTTGTATATGAACATGTAACTTATACGACATAGTATCACACTACCATGAAATATCTATTGCTTCTCCTGCCTACTCCCGCTTGATAAGATCAACCATGTGTCCTTCCCAGCACGGTTTCTCTTAATTTTGTGGCAGGCTCAGAATACATTAGACCTTAGGGTTTGTGGCTTCCAACGAGCCTCAAACATTCCCTATCATCCCATGACCTCAATTGGAATCCACATTAGTCCATTGTTTTTGAAATTTAATAAGTAAAAGATATGAAAACCATGATCTATACCTCAAAGAATTATGGGGCTCTTACAAACATTTCACCATATAGCTATTTGTCCTTAGATATATCTTCCAAATGAGTTAATGGTATATCTAATAACAAATCCAACCACTACAATCAAACATCATCCTCCCTTTACCGAGTCTCATCATGCATATAGACATTCTTCCATATCACTCATAATAATTAAATGGACATGTCATATAGAACCATTGTGTAATGTTCTATAAATCATATCAGATGCTCCAAAAAGAATGCATCTACATGAAACTCAAACTCTTGAGGCTGAAAATATTTAGATGGGTCTGAATAGTAATGGTGCAAATTAGAATCATGGAAGACATTGTGAATAGCCTGGAACCTCTGAGGAAACATCCAACTATTGTCAACCAGCACAACCCTAAAAAAATCTCAAATGTCCCGACATATCTAGGTAAAATCATACCCTCTCTCATGATCATATTGTGTCCCATCCTTGGTAAAAAACATACAAAAACACAAGCACTATCCTAAAACTCCAAATTTCTTCTACAACAATCGACATATGATTTCGAACAATCCGATATATTTTCCACCCACTTCTGAATCAATTGAACCTAATCTGTTTTTTCCTGGATATGACGAGGTACCAACATAGCTGTTTATCGTTCCTCCATTAAAAACTAGGGTGATCAGCCTGGCCGACCATATTAAATCTTATATGAGGTGATGTAAATAATATCCAAAATATATTATTATAGGATAAATCCACCAGGGGTATGTGTTACTCAATAACCCCCAAAATCCAATGAACATGCTCGATGCATTTCGTCAACCAGTTGGATCATGTAATCAGACAGACCATATATCTGAAGGAGGTAATTCTTGAATAGGAGCACCTTTATTCCCAACTCCCTCAATATCCCATAGAATAAAAGAGAATAAAATAGGTAATCTCTATTATAAATGATAAAATAGAGAACCTCATGTAGATTTACAATCTCACATATGTATAACATCCCATACTCATCAACACTGAAGGTTTCCTTGGTCGGTACGAAACGTGAATCCCTTATGAGCCTATCATTGACAACCCAAAAAACATATTTACATTGAGTCAACCTCTGAAAACTAATCATGATATACATTGCGACATCGTTCCATTTTCATTTAGGAATGGGTAGCTTCAATAAAATCCTAATTGGACTCTTGTATTCTACCATTACCTACTAATAGGTGGAACATGTCATGTCAAAACCATAAACATCTCTTTTCTTAACTAGCCATCAATACTGATGATGTAAATCCCAGTACATCTTGGTGACAAAAAGAAGTATTTACCACCATTAAGAATTAAAATCCAAATTCAGATCATCAATAATTTCTTCTAAATCCCATCCAAGACCATGTAACTAGAGAACGACTTCTTCACCTATTGTACTACCAGGAGTAGTGTCTTCACCTGCCACACTCTCCCATAGAACGAGGCCATTAAAATCTGATTGCATCCTCAAATTCAGATAGTTCTGTGTAAATATACACATGAGTATTTATTTTCATATGATCACCCCTAGATTATCTCGTCAAAAGTAATGTATCCAACATAATAAATCATGTACATCAACAACTATATTGAGATAATATTTCAGTAAATTCCTCTAATTTATCCTTAACTATTGATACCCATACAAAATGACTCGTTCTCTCTATATATGATATGTCCCAAGCATGATACATGAGGTGTTGCAATAAACAATGAAACTCATGTCTGGCTTAGAAATGATAAATATTTGGGATGAAGACAATATTCCATTCAACTCTTGAATATTTGTCTCATAGGAATATATCAAAATATATATCTCACCATTCATATTCTAGAATATAAATGACTTTGATACATGTGATATTTTAGGTATTAAATTCATTTAGTAACTAGCCAACCATAAGAAACTATGCACCACTAAATATTTTCTTTTTCTGCTCCCATCTAACTATTTCTCTCACCTTTTCTGGGTCCACTGGTACACACGACACATAGATGACGTGACCCGTGAAGTAAATATGATCCATCTAGGTGTTTTACATTATGAGTATAGAATATATCTAATATTCTCTATTTGTACTCACTATAGATCTCAATATGATTGGAATAGTCATGTCAATAATGAAAGTACACCAAGATATCATCCTAGAAAACCATGACAAATGAGAAAATATATGGATGAACAAATGGTTCATCAATTCCATGAAAAGCGCTTGAGCGTCTGTGAGACCAAAAGATATAAAAATATTCTCATACAATTCGTACATACTCTGAAAGAATGTGCAAGTTATGCCTGATCATCTAACAAGATCTTGATGATAATGGTATATTAGAGAAATATTTTATAGAACCTAATCTCCATATAGCTACCTGAAGAGATCCTATATTTGCGATAAAGGATATCGATTCATAACCATCAATTGGTCATATTTCTGGTAATCTATACAATGCATGGGGGTAGAACACAGATTTTTCTCATAAATTAATGGAGAATCCCACTAAGAAGTAATTGTATTTATTAAACCCTTAGCATAAAAATACTCTAACTAGCTCATGATCTATAGATGCCCTTTCGTAGACATCCTATGGGGAGGAATTGAAACTGGTGTAGCTCATATAACTTACTTGATAGAGAATTACACCTATCTCCCCATATGTAATATTGAGAATTAATCATGGAAAATGTTTCTGAAACAATCAACCTCAAGGGAGAAGTCCATATAACATGCCATCTAGTAATCTTGATACAAACAATCAATTTGCACTATCATTACTTAAAACCCACGATTCTAGGGTATACCTTGGATTTCCCGGACATTCCATTGAAACCTGTATTGAATAATTCCACCCTCAAGTGATGTAAAACTCACCAAAAAGTGATATAAATCAACCAATTATTAAAGGTAACCAACTATTCAATCCCAAAAATGACGTCAAAACCACTGATCTCAAAGATGGAGAGGTTCCATACAAAGTGACTCCCATCATTCTAAAGGAGGCACTCTTTTCATGGACACAAACATTCCATTATAATTCATAATACAGTGTATAATTTCATGAAATAATCAGATGTAAAAACACATAGCCCAGGGAACTCACAATCAGAAACAATTCTCTAACTATGAGAAACCACTATATCAAAAAGTGCATAGACTAAAATAGAGGCTATTAGAATAGTACATCTTATAGTAGAATGTTCGAGATCCTACCCATTGTGGGTCTATTTTAATTCATGTCTTTCTTGTACTATGGCCCTAAGACACTACGTGGAAACCCTCACATGATATATTGTGTTGTCTTTATAGTTATTGGTTTAGATGCAATGTACACCATGAAAACCTCAACAATAATGGCCAGATGTATTCTAGTTCAATTACTAGTGAGAAGAAACAGACAATGCTCATAAATTTGGAGACTATGTCGACCCTATATCACTAGCGTATGGTGGAAATTTTCCGCAAAAACACTAGAGATATCAAATCTTGATGCCAGATCAGAACTCAATTGGGTTATGCAGAAAATGTAGCATCATATTCCACAATATAACACACTGGTAGCAACTCACATGGCTACCTAAATATAAGTTCATACTAGTAGTATCAGCACAAGAATTCTCAAGAAAATGATCCCTTCTTCTGATTGAGATAGTACTAGATCGAGGTTCCATACAACCCTGAATCGATCCTGCATACTCTATTTGGATATGTTATATGATCAACACCTGATTCCTGATCGTAGAAAAAGTAATCAACCTTAATATGATTACCTACAATCAGATGTTGTATCTAATTCCAACCTCAATATTTCTAGCCTTTAATATATCTTCACCCATCATAATTGGTGTGAATCACTAGATCTCTATAAAATGGTTCGAGTAGCACATCACTGATAGAGCACCTAACTCCAGATGCATAAAATCCTCGGATTTATTTGACCTTAGCATTTTGGGATAATAATAGTCGAAGAAGACTATCTAAAAGGATCCATATTCAATATTATGATGATGTCCCACTAATGTGATTACATCCCACCTTCACATGGAAGAATCACACAACTTGTATGTAGAATGTTTTACCCTCCCCTCAGGAGGCATCTCTAAATGGTCATTGATCGAAAAAAATTCCTCTAGTCACGAATCCACATCCTTTGGTCCACCATCCATAAAAACATGGGTGGATACTGGTGCTGGAACACCCATGTCAGCATTTCCCTAGATGTGGAAGGTTGTGCTGCTCAATGAAATGTTTGCATGAATCTCATAAATCCTACACGATATTTTGGATCAGCACCTACATAAAATATAATACATGGTATCACAAATAGATCATCTAGATGGTCCATAGGTAGCCAATGTCTTACCACTTCCAGGGTATGATCATCACCACCCTCCTGGTGTATAGATGGACTTCATCATGGTGTTATGACTCCAAAAGGTCATAAATACACCATAATTCATATTCAGTATCATTTTCACTACTCAAATGAGTAGAAAAAATAGTACATGTCAAAACCATCCTCTAACTCTCACCCCTTGGCATGCTCCGTGGGCTAGGTCTAGGTGAAAAATAGAGAGAAACACTACCAAAAGGCCAATAGTATGTTCATGTTTAGTCCATTTAATTATTAAAAGGCATTTCAAATTTGAAATATTCCCCTCCCTAAGGGTATGTCTAATATTGATCCATGGGGGCCCATACTACATGTCAATCAGTGCTTGGAATACACATGCATCCCATCAGAACCCAATTTAGGATATGGTTGAACCAGGGATTTCCAAATTCTAATCGTCGAGGACCTATACACCTAAAGGGACAACGCTTGGTATCCATCAAATTCAAGCCACATCATGTACCAATACACCACTCATAATAGCAGAAATATCTATCAGGGTACCTATCACAACAACATGCATTTAGTAATGCTCCAAAACAGCATCGAGTAATATATACCATGCGATTTCTAAAAACTACCTATATAATTCATCAGATATCATACCCTCATCTCAATGGGTTGATGCCAAATAGAAATATAATCATTTCAATAATAATTGCAAAATACAAGTGTCTCACCCAATGGTAAAGACAAATCAACCATAATATATAAAAATCAAAAAACACAGTTCAATTAGAGGAAATTTGGATTTTCTATATACACAATGTAGCTACTCTTGGGATAACATTATTACTAGATCCCATTTAATTTCTACATTTTTTCATAATCTCCACACAATATGGAAACTAGAAAATAAAATCTATATGATACCCCTTTTAACGTCTCGAACCCAAATGCCACATAATAGTGCTCTGAGCTCATTTGGCCACATGGACTATGCACATGTCCCAAAATATCCCAGTCTACTAACTAGAAACTATGTTCCAGATGTTATTTTGGGGGAGAATATTCCCTCATTTGTAGAGGGTAACACATAGGAAATGATATTTAGACAATGGAAGTGGTAATACCACAACTAGAAAGTAAACGATGAAAGACTGATAATACATATTACAAGAGGTTATATCATAAAATAGATGACAAATTTCACACATGTCTATTTGATACATCCTAAAAATTTTCAATTCCATTTGATACAATATAAGAGATAAATAAAAAAAAGAAAAAAATTATCCCAGTAGCATCGCAAGCCTCGGCATGGTCCCATGATCTTCTACTCCAAAACAACATATTAAGTACCTCCATGGGGGTGCATTCCCTTATCAACCTCAACAATCATATAATATATTTGGGACCAAAGTATAACCCAATCATGGTGTGAAACTAATTCCATGTAGAAAACCACGCATGTTCTGCGCCAATTTGTCAGTGAGTATATATAACATGGATTGTACAATATTTAAAATTGTATGCTAAGAAATATTACAATGTAAACTATCCTAAAAAAAATCGTTCCAATTTCTTGTTTAATTTGTCATTTATATTCTATTTTCTATTCTAATTAATTTATAATTATTTGTATTGATATCCAACCTAATCTGAAATCCCCCAAATAGCAGAAAGCACAACAAATACTTCATAAGGATGTGTAAACAAATATAAAAGAAGACTAAATATGAGATTCTATAGTGGCTTGGAAGAAGTATAATAAACCATATAATATATATAATATCATTATTCCATCCATGAAATTCCTAATATGTAACTCGAATATCACTCCATGTGAATACCACAAAAACCCTACCATCACATTCTGGTGATCCCCATAAGAGATGGGTATCACTCTAGGTGTGGTATATGTCCATACCATCTTATCCCGTCCATGGAGGTCTTATTTGGATACCAATGTATCACTAATGACATAATATCCAGGCCTCTTGAGACCGTCCATGGAATCCTATATAATACATTATTCGCTCTACATTTAGTTCATACCCTCTGTGATTCTATCTATGGAGTCCATGTTTCAATCATGATATAATTGTATTAAACTCCTCGAGCCCATCCAAGGTCCAATCAAGAAACAATGTAAATTAGTCACATGAGCCCATCCATAAAATTCTAATATGAGTCCATGATTCACCCATCTATAATTACAATTACATAATTAAATTTTCATTTAATCATTTTATTGAGAAGGCTACGGTCAACACCTATTTCATCATAAAATGCAATAAAGGACCAAAATGATAAGTTATGGCCAATGAATTTCTCAAATATGCACATTTTTCAAATCAAGGAACACATGTAAATTACACTGTTACATGAATTCAATATCACATTACTCGCGTGGAAAAAACTACCATCAATGAAAAAATATATATACCCTTAATCATTACATTTAAAATGAAATTCCATTTCAATTGAATTTCAAAAAAAAATTATTTCTAATAGGAATAGAATTGGAATAAAATGTATACCTCAAGGGAATACTAGTCCAAATAGCTAAAAACGGTCATCCAAGGGATCTCACCAATAGAGTGACCATTATTCAAGGTATAAAAACTAATTTATTCCTTGAAAACCCTATTTAATTACATAAACTATGATAGGAATAAATAGTTTTAATCTATAAATTTAGGTGGAACCAACAGAATTAGACGTGTGACACTCCAACATATATAAACAACCAAAATTTAGTGAAAATCACATGTCCATCAACCATTTAATCGTACTGGATAGCATATCCAATAATAATCTATGCTTTTCAGTAGTTTGGGATAAATATGAAAAACAAATGAAATAAAAATATATTGTAGAATATAATCCTAAATCCAAATAGAGTAATCGAGATAGAGAATAATTGAACATTTATATAGAGGAATCAAGAAATTATAGTTGAAAATCCAAGGAGATTAATAACTCTCAATTCAGATGTTGGAGGGAGATAGGGCTTGAAACGATAAAATAGTGTTCAAATAGGGCTTCATATGGTCCCCATATACTATTCAATGGAGTATGAGAATAAATTTTATGCTTAAACCATAAAAATCAAAAAAATGGTCATTTAACCTAAAATATCTTGGTAACAGGTTTTCATTATACGGTATTCCCTACCATGCAAAAACGGTGAAAGACTTCCTATAAGTGGAATGGGAACTCTCATGTTAAGCCAATCTGTGTGCAATCCTTTTTGACAACTCAATCAATGTGTATTGATATTATCTGAATTTCCACATGAGCATGAGGATTCTATCACACAGTATTTTCTAACCATGTTATAGTTACTACCACCCCTACCTCCTCCTACATGGTTAGATTAATTTTTTTGGATTCCATATGCAGTTTCTCCTAATCATGCAGTTGGCCTAGACTATTTCAGGCCTTTTGGTGTGGTGCATCCAACGAGCCATAATAACCCCCAATCCTCCCATTACCTAAATGGTAATCCTCATTTCACCATTTTTAACAAATTAAATCAATATATGATGAAAACATTTCAATCTTTACCTAAAATAATAACTGTGTTTTTACAACTACTATTCATCTCATTCTTCACTGCCAGCCCATGGGGTCATGATTCAACATTGCTGGGAAAATTTTGGGCTCAATAGAAACCCATGGTTACATGATGGTTCAATGAACATCATATATTACTTATTTTTAAATGTATTGGGAGTTATTTGAGAATTCATGTTAGTGTTTCATGGATAGAGACCCCAAAACCTATCAAGATGCATTTAGGTTTTGGACCAGGTAGCTAGAAATCCATTTTACAAGCATTAACGGCTAGAAAATTATGATCTAAGAACAAATCCATAATATTTATTTATTTCAATGATGTAAAATATTGGTGTATGTTGTGGGAATATTGGATCTATATTACATGTGAGGATATGATTCATTATCTTTGAAAAAATGAGTTTGTGCACTAATTAACCTGGTGGAACACAATTAGTGTATCTCATGTTCTCATAGTGGTTAGGGTTGCAGCCCAAGATAAATATCAGACGCCATGTGTCATGGCTGACTTGATTTTTGACCCTACCCATTCAGCCAATCAATTAGTCAATCCCCCACACCAACATCCCAAGGTGAGTATATATAACAGGTCCCCCTCAGGGTCACACAATGTGATGACTCATGGCTTTATAAACCATGTTCAAAGATCGAACGTCCATGACCACACGTGAATGTCAATGATTTGTTGTATTAGTTATATGATGTGTAGAGCCACATGTTTGGACACCTTATTTCTAAAGGAGGTATGACTTGTTGTTGATTTTGAGTTACATATCATGTGAACTAATATAGTTTTCCATACATTACACGATTGTGGAAATCATTTTCGAATTTGAGCAATGATATATGGTGATTCAATATGGGCCCTTATTTTATTGATTTGTAGTTATTTACAAAGATCTAGTTTGGTTAACGATCTTTTATCCTAGTTATTAACCCACTATATATAATGTAATGGTTCCCCATATCTTTTATATATGTTTAGATAAACTCTCCCACATTATAGATGGAATGAATCCACAATTAGTGTATTTGTAATCAATTTCATTGATCCCTAGTGGTGAATGATTCCTCTAATGGAATTATTTTTCCCAATGTTCTTCCACATAGTGGTAATGCACGGGTACTCTATACACATTATTGAGTGGTTATGTGTGATGATAGCCTTGATGATGAGACCATTGTAGATGTGCGAAGATGAATTGTTCCAATATAGTGATTATACTTCTAAAATTGGTTTTGTTTCATTTTTATAATACGTATTATTTGATTTCAATACCCAATTACATGATATATATTGTCCTAACTATATTAATAAATTTATTCCTATTGGTTTTTTTCATTTCACTGGGAATATATATAGTGCCCCCCATATGGGTTATGAATGTACATATTGTGTCTTATCTATATGAAATTTTGAATGATATTGAATTTAATTGACCAAGTATCATAGAATCTTAGTTGATATTAGAGGATTTTTCCATGTTTGGCGGTATGAATTTGATATTGTGATTCAAGAACTATTTAGTTTCTTTCATTTTTGTAGTTGTTGTAAGGTTACATCATCATTAGTAGATAGAAATGTATTTTCCCCTATTTATATTGTAGATTATATTTATTTACATTGATGCATTTTTGCTGAGGATGATTCATGAATTAATTACACAAAATACTTTTCATTCATTTATTATATTTATCAAAATTTTAATTGAAATGGTTATTTGATTTTGTATATTTACTTTAAGAAAATCCCTCTCATTGAATATATATTCCGACTAATTTCTTGTGAACGTACAGTGGAATATTGGAGGGGGTCTAGTGGATCGAACATCTGAATACTTATAAGGAATTTCATATGTGAGTTAGATCAAGATAGAGTCTTCTGAAATGTGGTATATTCATTGATCATTTTTTAGATATATACATTTCATGATGATTGAATTGGGAACATAATGAAATTATATTAGTGTGTGTCTAGTAAAAATACCCATCCTGGGAACTCAGTGATGGTATTATGTATAATGTAACAAAATGACATGACCTGGACTACATCTTTTTCAATATAGCATATTGAGACGTCTATTTTGGGGAATAATATGGTTCACAAATCATATAGGGCTAGTGCATTTTAATTTTATTTTCATGATGATTCATCTCCCTTGTTATGATCATCGAACCATTATATATCTTATAAACATTCAAGATTCCTCTATTGTGAAAATTAACTTTTCTATTGATATAATGTTATGATGATATACAATATAGAGGTTATTCTTCGTTTTATGGATCTAGTCACATGGTGTTTCATCTTGGACATCATTGAAATTTTCCTCCACATATTGAGAATGGAATAGATACACAAATAGTTGTTATTGAATATATTTCACTATCTATTAGAATGGTTATATATCTAGTAGACAATGATGATGATGTGTTCTATCTTATCATGTTATAAGAGTTACAATGATAGAGAATGCTCAAGTTTCATAGTTATCTAGACAATCATGCATGAGAGGATTGGATCAAGGTAGCGGCATGGTTTTTATATCTCTTATAGACCCTAGATAATAATATGGGTGTTCTTATAGTAGGTCCTCATTATGGAGAGGCATGGTAGACTGGGGTATAATCACATAAACTTATGATTAGATGAGTCATTCATTGAAAAAACATCTTCATTTATTCAACATAAATTAATACCAATATAGATTATGATCCATACAAATTTAGGATCTTCTTGAGCTTCATTTGGGTTATATGTTAGTTTTTTATAATTCATTGTAGTTTATTAAACTCACACACTAATCTGTAAAATTTTATTGGTTGGATTCTTATGGATAATGATGATTTATAGGGATCATAGTTGAAACATCCAAGATATTTTTATCTTGTTAAAAAACTAAAATATGCTAGAGTTGTAGATAAATCCTTCAAATATATAAAAAATTATATTCTGTAGAAATCAAGTGACCAGAGATGGAAATAGACATCATGGATCTAACATGTATGTTGAAAATAGTTGTCATCACTCATTAGCATTATGAAACTACAAGAATATTTGTCGATAAAATCACACATTTTGTTTTAAATCCTAGGGTTCACACAAATTTACATATTATTATAGAGAGGGAATATAATATTCCTATATATTTGTGAGGTCACATGGCTCATGATTTCATAACTCATCTTATTATAGATAGTGGAAATTCTATGGGAAGACTACAATGATTGATATGGAGTCATGATTTGGGGTCTCTTGATCATATTAGGGTGGCCCCCATAGTGGAAATAATGATATAGTGGAATGTACATGCATGTGGGGAGGAGATGAAGAAGGATGATGATATTATAACCTACTGTCCTGACCACCATCTAGTGCCCTATGTAAATATTAGAGGGTATGATGTCAGTGGGATTAAAATATTTTGGGTTTTAAGATTTATGATCATGTTTATCTTCAGATGAATTCGACATATGATTTTTTTATATTTTCTTGTTCATATATTATTAGACATGGGCATGAGTCATTAAAATATCACTATATACATTGGTTGATATCTAGAGATTCTATTATATTATTTTTCAAATCAACTTTGGAAAGAGGTTCCTATAGTGAGAGGCTTTTTTATTAACTATATTCCATCATTGTGAGTTGGTGTTTAGTAGAGGTAGTTTATCATTAGACTTATTGGGTATTCTAATGAAACCAAATGACATCATCATATTTGTTTGATAGTTTTCTATATTCAATTCCTAGATACACTATTATTACAGGAGTGTTAAGTGACATTGTACATTTTGGAAAATATTCTCATTATTGGGTGATAGGGTTATTATAGAAAATCAAATAGGGTTCATGAAATGTAACTTTTATAATATAACCCATTGGATGGATAAAATATCCCATACTAAAATAGGATCTTCATGAACCATCATTGAATCGAGATAGTTGTTCATATATTAATCATTACTTAATTTTTTTTCACTACCTATCAGGTGTGAGATGGTATAATTCATTGACATTCACTCTATTACCACATTGATATATTTTTCAGAATATTGGATGGATCCTACCACGATATGGTTGAAGAAGATACATTAACATGAAAATCAAGAGAAATGTTTTATCAGACCATGTGTGTCACCTTGGATAGACCAAGACATACTTGTGATCAATTCGAATGGGAGCATATATATTTTCATTGATTAATTTTTCCTATACAATGTAATAATCATGAAAAAGTTCCTCATGTTACGGATTGATGATAATCTCATCTAATTTCAATGTCCTGATTGGTTTTCAAATAAAGATACTAGTTATGGAATAACCATAAAAGCATTCAAGATGGTGATATTTCAAATGTAATATTCTGATGACGTTATGGACATTATTTTTTTTCAGTGATTCCTTCTGGGGTGAAAATTTAACATCCTATTTTTATATATCTTGTGAATAGTTTCTTCAATCCTTACTTCAACCCGATCGATGTTGTTTTTATCAATTAATTAATTATATAGTCTTTATATGATGAGGATCATACAAATAATTTGAGAAAGATTCTAGACATTCTCATGGATTACAATGAATACTTTAAACTCTGAATGTTTCATTTTTAGTGAGGTGTGTTACACTTTTTGGAGAACGAAATCTCTTATAATATGTTGTTTTTGGATCTAGTGAAGTGGGTTTAACTCCTCACTTGGGAACCACCCATCAAATTTTTAGACGTGAAGTGTATTTTTCATTATAATTATAGTATCATTAGTTTTTGTAAAACTTTTATAGGATTTTATTGTTAGGGATAATTTGTGTAGCTAGGTATGTGGTTGAATAGTGGTCACATAATATGTATTCTAGGTTAACGATTGGTTATTTTTTTTATAGAACAAGGATAAAATGTGTTTTGATATATAGGAATTAAATTATAACTTAACGGTAGTAGAATATAAAATCCATGGAGATGTATATAGATATCCACATCCTAGAGTTGGTAGAAGTTTCCTTCCCCTTGATTATGTGAAGGAATTATCTTTTAGGAAATATATTAATTGTTTACTCAGACTACAGTAATATCGAGTAAAAATTCACCCTTACCGATATAAACCTAATATAGTGGAATTTTATCAAATTATTGCATAAAAATGTAATTAATATATATATATATATATTATAGGAAAATTAAATGTGGGGGACTATTTCCTTACTAGGAAATGTAATTATTATTTAGTGGAGGAGGCATTAGAGAAGTTGGATACACTGAAGAATACCCTAGAAGTGAATTGTGGGGTATCATAACAACAACTGATTATAGTGACAACACAACTTATTTGTTGTGTGATATAATCTTGGTTGGGAGATTTTGACTATGAGGGTTTTTGCTACCAGATATCCATAGCAGATACATAATAATGGTATTTTAAAAGTGGGTATAATTACATACTTTTTACGAGAAGGATGGTAGTTCCAATCTTGATTCATGTAGAGGTGTTGAGGGAGTTTTATACCTCCTCATTAAATATCTATCCTTTTGTGGAAATGATTCACAATTTCCATTAATGGTAGCTTTGGTGGGTAGGATTGGGGTGAGGATTTACCATGTTGTTTTATCAGAGTCTCATGTGATTGTAGATAAAAGATAAACTTTAGGTTCAAGCAAGTTTGACTCAACCACATGAAATTAAAATTGGGATTTGGGATTTATTTTGATGAATTTTTTATGTGTATTATTTGGTAAACAAGGTGATATGATGTTATATGTTTGGTTATTGGTGAACTAATATGTACAAACATATTATTTCTATTAAAAAATGATTTTGGTTTAGGGTATATATTGGTTTTAAATTCGTTAAATTATATGACATTATGGGAGACTCATGAAGATCATCTCCAAACATGATGTCAATACATGAAATGGTATTTGATAGGTTTTCAAGAGGCTTTTGGATCCTTGTTATAGATGTGTACAACTTTTCACCCTTCGACTGATAAACATACATAGTGGACGATACAGGTGTTAGAGAAAATATAGATATATAATGCGTCAAAAAATGGATGATCTAAAGGATCACTTCATATTTTTGGTGTTTTCTAATTACAATATTTATAAGTCCACTATTTTAATGGAATATTTCATTGAACTATAAATGTTAGATCCCAGATCTTCATTTCAGGTATCGATCTTGAGTTCAAGTGTTTTTTAGAAAAGAAATGTTTTCATAATTTTAACGAGTATGCTCTGTGTACATAGTTTCAACGAGTCCCCATGTACTAGCCATGTAACATACAGTACACAGAAGTGTGGGGAGACCAACAGATTTCCTAATTTAGGGTCCAGTTGAGGCATGTACATGGTGTGTACATTTACTTAACACACTATGTACATTTTATTTTATTCCATAGGATGGATCGGGGATGTGTATAATTTCCATAACCACCTTCTTATAGCCTCATATCAAAGAGGAGCGATAGGAATAACTGAATCTTCCTCAAGACCTAGATCTTTCCTATGTTCCCTGAATAAAACATTGTCGATTGGGTTGGAATTTCCTCGATGAGTTCTTCCATCTTCTATAGGATATCCTCCTGATTTCTCCTTTTTCATGAGATATTCTTGGTTGATCATTTTTGACATTTTAATATAGATATGCAATGTTCTTTGTTGAATCAATTATTGAGATTCATCTATATCGATCACACAATGTTGATGTAGGTTGTTTCTGCCTTTCCGTAGTTGTCATTGGATTATATGTGTAAAACATTCCGAATACCCTAGTTTTATGTACTGCATGTTTTGGAGATTTAACACTGTACGATGTTGTTTATGTTTTTCTTTCTTGAGAAAGGATTTTATTATGATATTGTATTAGTACCTTTTTTCTAGATGTGTTTTCCCAAGTTTGTTTGATATTGGTTGTTTGGTCTAGAATTGAATGTGTTTCTATTTTTTCATTCTAGTGTTGTTAGGATGGAGTAGAAATTATATGACATGCTTTCATAAGCATTATAGCTACGTACATTGTAGATGTTGAGATTACTTTGGCTGTAGGATACCATTGTACAAAATTGTGTTACACAGGGTTGTGAGAACATTGTGTGGTTATACCGTATGGGAATTGATGATGAGGGAATCCCCAAAGAGTCTATTATAATTTCCCATTTAGAGACCATTGAGGGGTTGATGTTTAGTGCCCCATTATAGTGTCTATAGTATTCCATTTCGAGATCACCATGAGAAATGATGTTTTGTGCTTCCTTAGAGAGTATGTATTTTACTGTTAAAATAATAATAGAGGAAATGATGGAGAGTTATTTCTTATAGAGTCATTGTCCTTTTCAGACCAATGGGGTTATACCATGTGATATTTCTCATAGGGTCATTACATCTATATTTTTTTAATAATAATTTGAACCAGAGGGTTTAGATAGTGAGAAATTTCCCAGAGGGTTTCTTGTGATTTAATGGTTTCATAATTAATAAATGGAACTGAATGTAGTAGAAATTTTAGGATGGTTTACATTTGAGAACAACCTTGTTTATGACTTCATTTTTTCATATTACCTACTATATTTATGCACTAATAGTTTGGAATATATCATCAGGTTGTTGCCTACTGGGATTTGTGTCACACCCTGTTTCGGTCATGCTTGTGGGCCCAAACAGATTATATTGTTGCATATATAGATAAGGGAAAGCACCATTCTATAATAGGTACTTGATGGCTATGAAGTGGGAGAGAATGGGAATAATATGAGGATTTCAATGCTATAGAAGATAACTTGATTTATTTTTTACTTTTGTTTACAACATTATTTCATTCATTGTGACTTCTTTGGATGGTTTCCTGGACATAAGTGACATGGATCATTTATATATGTTCTCCAGTTGGTTTTTTACCTCTAGTTTTCCTATATTTATTTATTGTTGGAATTATTTCTTTTGTTGATGAATATTATTTCCATTCCATTGTGTTACTCTTCCAATTGGGGAATAGTTTCCCCACATTCAAAAAAATGAAATTACTACAAGTCGGTAGACTCTGACATTTGGGGAATTGCATTTGAGTCCATGAGACCAACAGGGCATGAGACACCACTAGGTAGGACCCGAAACCGGGACGTTAAAATGTGGTATTAGAGGAATTATTTTCTTCATCGAATTACTATAACGAGCCTATATATAGTGATATGAAAAAATAGGTAGTTGGTAGTAAGATGTGCCCAAGATTAGCGAACTCATGTAAGGGAAAAGCCAATATTCCTCGATTATTGCAAATTTCTTGTATTGAAATTGTTAAAGTTGATTTTATTTCACCATTGTGTTATTCACATGTTTTCTATTGTTATCATTGATATTATAGATTCTCTATTTCTATTGAAACCTTGTAAGATGAGGTTACACCATCTCATGAAAAATATATGCTCTTTTTATAGATCATATGTCAGGCATTCCTGTCATGCCATTTAGGGTGAAATCATGATTCCATGTTGTTGTTATAGATTTTGGGCTAGGTATGCATGTTGTTGTGGTAGATGCCAGGATAAGATTCATTATATTTAATAGGGTATTTATAATATGTATATTTTTTGGATTGGGTACCAATCATTAGTACCCAGGGTGTTATGGGCCCTCATGAATCGTAAATTGGTTGATCATGTGATTGATTGTAGTGTTGTACATTCTAATATAAATTTGTATGATGAAAAAAATTGATTCGTGGGGAGTATGGACCCCCAGAGATTGGAAATTTCAACCTTAATGTTTGTTTTATTGTTTTAATGGGGTTCAAGAGTAGTTTTTGTGGCGCACTATCTATAAAAACAAAGAATACATGGTTTTTAATGATAAATACATGTCATGTATCCTTCTATAAGGGAATGAAGAAAATTTCATAAGTACACACTGTGGAGTACTTTACGGTGTGACTGGCTATGTGGGTAGAGACATGAGTTTGGAAAAGGTTGTTTGGAACACATAGTGTATTGGGAGTACACGTCGTGCTGTATGAAACGTGTGCCCTGTCATTTGAGCAACAACACAGGTGGTTAAAACTTTAGTGGTACATGCCATGTTTGGGGAGAGCATTTCGTGTTTTGGAGCATGTATCCTACCACGTGACTAATGTAACTGGTCTATATAATTCTTCTAGTACTCATCATGTCTGTCATAAACACACTATGTAGTTTTTTTCTATGATAACTACGCGGTTTAACCATGTAGAGGATATTGGGTAGGGGAGGAATGATTCATGTACACACCATGTCTCAATGATAAAACATTGTGTGTATTAGTTTCACCCAAATAGGGTTGGAAGACGTATACACCCATGTAAAGACTTAAGTGAACATTCTGTTTATGGGTCATAGACACAGTGTATCCATGATATGAAAAAAAATGTTACTATTTTCTTTCTCCAATTACATTCATAAACTATTATGTTTCAATCCTTGATAAACTTTAACTAAGGTATGAATTTGACCTTTCAAATTCATTCCACAATGATTTCCTCCAGTTGTACACCAGATATCAGGAAATGCTTAGACACTAGACATGATAGATCAGGGACTACAATAAGATCCTTCTATCATGCCAGTCATGGCACTAGACATCATTCCGGATACGAGTGCTGATGCATAGTTACAAGAAGGATACATGAGGTTTATAAAGCCCTTATATTTAGAACCAAATCATGTAACACTCCATTCTTCCACGATATATTTTTCTTTGAATAATGAAATAGCTTGCATTTTATGCAACTTCGAGATTCTAACACACAGCGACTAGTCAAACTAGTCATTATAAATAGTAATATCTACATTTTGAAATTTTATATATTTCAACATTCCAAATGGACTTCATTTTTTTATTCAGAATATCTAAATTAGCTTATGGTGATTTTTTGGTATTTTTCTAAAAACATTCAATTTTTTATGAATAGTGAAAAACAACGAGTTAATGTTTTAAACCTACTTTTTAATTAAAAAATTATTGATTTTATTTAAACTTATTACAGTTCAAAATGGATACATAATACCTATATAAGTTCAATGTAATTAATTTGAGTCATTTTATAATGATTTTAGATATATAAAATATTTTCGAACATTTTCCCCTCTTTTACCCACCTCCGATGAGCATTTCCAAATTTGAATAAAACATAATTATACTGCTTCTGTGAGTTGAATTTAAAAAATCCAAGAGACATGATATATATTAGTAAGTAATATGTGGTTCAATAAGATGAAAATAATTTTTTGGTGAATAGTAAGTTCATACTTCTATTTATGACTGTTAAAAATATATAGGGTAATTAAGGATAAAAATGATATTATTATTACCCTAACACATTCCCAATTACTATTGGATAGTTGTAATTCGACTGAAAACAACCTTAGGAATAACATATGATCCTTTTTCTCCACTGGGATTAGATTAGGACATTTGTTATTATTTAATTCAATGAAGAGTTAAAAGTGTTAAATTCAATGTTTAATAACTAAACTATTTTTAATATAGCGCTACACATAGGATAAATTAGACTATAAATATTCATTATAAATTTATAACTATTTCCTACATAATGGTATTTTATTAATATTTTTTATACATAATATAACTATATTTATTTATGACACAATAATGATGCATTAATTACATAATTAATGAAATACTAAACTAATTGATATTATAAATACCCAAATAAATGTAATTTGAGACATTAATGAATTCCACTAATTTTATTGGTTAATATGACATGTTTTGGTTTACTAAATGTATTTTTTTCTATGTAATAATTCTATTATGAATTTATAAAATACCAAATACCAAATAGTGTCAAAATTGACATAAAAACGTTTTTAAAACAAATATTATATTATTAATTGATATTCTATTCTAAAAAATAAAATATTTGGACAAAGGTATTAAATAATATTATATATGTAATTAATGAACCACTTTATGTTCTCTTGGATGTTTATAGTAAGTTTATTAACCATATAATATAAAAATAAAAAGAGACATGGATAATGTCAAACTATTTATCTAAGAGTGAAATCTAAAAGATAATGTTATTATATTGACCCAAACCTCTCTTCAACCCGTTAATTGAGAGTTTTTCGACCCATACCCACCTAATCATTAAAATAATTAATTTCAGAAACATTAGAAACAGAAAATGATTTTATTGTAAAATAATATATCAATTTTTTCCGATGGTGGCCCTCACCCCACTTATAAAAGGTCACTTACCCTTCTCTCAAATTTACAGCTTCAATGCAATTTTGATCGGCCAAACCATACCCAAATATCCTCCCAACTATCCTCCCTTAACCCGGAGGACATAATATAGTAATAAAGACAACCTATGGAGCTCTTTTGATCAAATCAAAAGGAAGAACCCGAAGAAGAGGTAAATATTCCTTCTCCTCTTTCAAGTTCTTATCTACATCCAATTTCTCTTTCATTGGTGTTTCCATTCTAGTATAATAACTCTAGTATCCTCTATATACTGTGATGTTATTATAAAAATGGTACAACCATATTCTTTATTCTATCCATCCTATAAATGACAATGTCACCATACGTGTGTATGTACAGATTACCATCTCCACTTCATGGTGTAGTTTGTTATTCAAACACTTAATCATTTGGATGGGTATAATAATAAGTATAATTGATGTAAATAATAAATATAATATGATAATGATTCTATATATATGATATACCATCCAATTATATATGATTTTAATATCAAAATAATGATAATTTCACTCGTGCATATGTAAGGATTACCGTCTCCACGAACGCAATTAGATTCATTCCCCATTTTATCAATTCAATAATAATTTTTATTTGATGATTAAAAATAATTTTAAAATACTTATTATCATTTGGAATATGAATAATATACATCATGTCCCTAACAAACATTACTTTCATGACAATGCATATAAAGGAAAATGAATTAGTTAACACCAAAAATGATGATACTACTGAAATATCATTAACAAATCCATTCTAGAAGATCACATATGATATCATATTTATGTATATAAGTCTTGTATAATTTAATAAAAAATATTGAACTATCATAATGGAGGTTAACATACCCTCGAATGAAGGAAAAGTACAAGGTAAGGGTTAATTTCAAATTATCATTATTATCTGAGGTTGTTTCTATGTAACTATCCACTGGGACCTCCTAATCATCCACATCCATGTTTCATAAAAATTTATTCCAATTTTTTTTATATTTAGTAGAATATGGGTTAAATTCATTTATACCATTGTTTTAATTTTTATAAAATGGGTTGGATAGAATCTTTTCATCATTTCCCAAACAAGGTACCTTATGACCTTTTCAACAAAATTAAGGTAAGAATGTTTGTTTAACTTATATGGCTGGTGCAGCTATTTTCTACCAATATAACATCGTCAAAACATCCTTTACGAGCATATAAGAATATTTTCAAAATAAATGTTTTCCTTTATAATTATATGACTTTTAAATTATTTCATAATAGAATGATATTTTTCTCTAAAATTGTTTTGATTTCATCTATGTCAACATCTGTTGATAGAATGTAAGATTAATTGATGTGGACTTGTTATGATACAAAACATCCATATTTAATTGATGGTTTTGTGGTATTTGTGACTGGAGATGTGTTAATTTCAGACCATTCATGGTTTATGGAGAATTTATAGACATTTTTTATGTTAGTTTTAATACGAATGTTTATGTTATGTTTGAACCTTTTTATATGAGGAATGCATTGGATTTAGTAAGTGTTGGGTGGATCCTGCTATAGCTCGTCAAGGAATTGGTAGGTATCATGAGACAAACTAGTGTCTTGGAACAGGTCCCTAAAAAAAATATTATTTGTAGTCTTGGAACAAGGCCTTGACTATGTGGATATGAAGTGTGGCATTATGCATTCCATCATTATAAAAGTGGCTATTGATATTGCATTGGATTATTCTACGACTAAAATATTCATGTGAATAAGTAATTGGAATTATTTGATTTTATCTTTTCTATATTATTGTAATGTTCATGAATAAAAGGCTTTTGTTATAGTCTTACATTGACTTAAATGTTTATGCTTATTTATGAAAGTTTCTGTTATATTGTTATCCTTACTAAGCATCTGAGATCACTCCTTTCTATGTTTTATTTTTTCCAGGATGCAAAAATTATATTATGACTAACCTGTAGGGATAGTCTAATGGATATGAGTGTGGCTAATGGAGACTATGTTGTTGTATTTTTTTTCATTTTATAATGTAATGTTGAAGTTATGATTGTATCTAGTATTTCCAAGGTTACTAAACTAATCAGTATTTCGAGACTTGATCTTCTGTGATCATGCCAATGTTATGTAACAACGCACTGAATCAGTGTAACTAGGATTGGGGCATTACAGTTGGCCTCAGATGATGTTTAGTACAAATCATGGAAGCTAGATTTAGAAAAAATATGATTAGAGCACATTTTCCTAAGATTGAGTTTGTGGATTAGTATAGAAGATCTTCCTAGAATTTTGGTATTATAGAGATTTTTGAGTTTTCCAAGCAATGATTTTCTGTCTGAATATGATCAGGTAGAGGTGGCTCTAGCACAGATGTACCTAGGGGCAGAACCTGAAAACAACACTTTGAGCAAGACTTAAACGGGAAATGGGGCACCACAACAGGCCTTGATGTACACTTGGTTACGACACTCCCGAGGGATATTCTTAGGATAATTAAGATTTTCATTAAAAACCATTATAAAGGGTTTATTAGTATACACTTCCTAAAAGGAAATTTTTAATGATTATGGATTATATCCATAAACTATTCAATTTATGTTAACTGTTTAAATTTTTGGAATTATGTATTGTGATTCATTAACTAATTTAGTGTATGGAATTTTTTAGATATGGTGCCTAGTGGATGGAATGTAAACCATATCAATGCATGTATTGCAAATAGGGATTTCCCTCAAACTCAATATAATTATAGTGGAGCTGGTGAAGCAATAGGTGCTTATCAGCTTATCATCATACTGGGATAACTAACTCAGGTTATGAATAATAACCTTACACGTAGTGAGCACCCAGATCCACAACGTAGAGGATCAATGTTAGAGCGCTTCAGGAGGAAAAACCACCAACATTCAATGAGAGTACAAATCCATTAGTAGATGAGAAATGGATAAATTTTTTAGAGAAAATACTTCACACTTTGGGGAGTATCGAAAGGGAAAAAGTTGTCCTATCATTTTATCTCCTCACGAGAGATGAAGATATGTGGTGGTCATTGATTCAAAACACAAAGAAAGATGATGAAGTATCAAATATTGAATGGAGGGTGTTTCAAAATATTTTCATTGAATAATACATTCCTCATGACCATCGAGCGGATATGGAAATGAAATTTCTAAGTCTAAGGAAAAAAGGAGGATGATAATGTCATAAATTATGAGGCTTAATATACAAGGTTAGAAAGGAATGCATTAGATTATTTACATAACCCATGAAGTAAGATTGATCCACTATTTTATGGGTTAAAACCATTTCTTTGGCAAGCATTAGTCTCACAATCCTTGTTGTCATACGATGATATTTTATCATGTCCTATCAAGAGAGAAAAAGAATTCTATATTCCATACAACTTTAAAGAAAAGGAAGAGAAGAAGAGATCTTCTGAACACTCTTGAAATGGAAATAAGGGAAATAATTAAAAAAGTTGAATATCCATTCTGTAGTAAATGTTTAAAGAAAAACCCCGGTACTTGCCTGAAGTGAATGGGAGTGTGTTAGTAGTGTGGCAAAAAAGGCCACCATGTATGTGATTGCAAGGGGAAGAATGAGGCTATCAATGTATAATGCAACAATTGTAGAGAAAAGTGTCATTATACAAATGAATATCTTATGAGCCCAGGAATCATATATCAAAAAAGGACAAGGGGTCAAGGACAAGCTTATGCTATCAGTACTTCTAAGTTTGAAGATCCAAAAGACATGGTGGAAGATAATTTAATTGTTTCTTCAAGTATAGAAAATTAATTATTTGATATTGGATCATCACATTGTTTCATATCTTTAGAGTCTTCTATGAAAATTAGATATTTTCATTTTCACATAACAAAGGGAGTTGTCAGTCAAAACACCTATGGGAAGTATCAATGCAATAATGTTTTCTGAATCAGTTCCCTTTAGGACATATATATGTTCAATATCTGTTGATCTCATCTTCCTAACCATGATTGAATTTGATATAATCTGTGGTATGTATTGGCTTTTAGACCATTATGTGAGAATTTATTGTAAGAAGAAGAAGGTTACAATTCTTGAAGATGATAAAGAGTACATTATCTTTAGAGAAGAATTTCCACCACCTAATTCTTATCCAGATCCACCCCAATAGCTCAAATAAATTCAATTACTGGGGAGGAATAGAATGAAATAATTATGGTGGAAAAGGAATGTTCAAATAGAGTACTTACCTACTAGGGAATAATATGTTGATCAATTTCCAAAATAATTACCTGGACATCCTCCAGAATGAGAAATTGAGTTTTCCATTGATTTAATTCCGTGTTCAAGGACCTTATAGAAGACCCCATATAGAATGGAACCATGTGGAATTAGTGGAACTAAAGAATCAAAAAGAGGAATTGGGTAAAAAGGGATTTATACACCCTAGTGTTTCTCTATGGGGAGACACTATTCATTTTGTTAAGAAGAAAGATGGATCTATGAGGTTGTGCATTGACTACAGGGAGATCAATGCTATAACAATAAAGAACAAGTATCCCCTACCTCACATTGATGATTTATTTGACAAAATTCATGGAGCCCATTATTTTTCAAATATTAACCTTCGATCTGGATATCATCAGTTGTGTGTGAAAAAGGAAGACATTCTGATAACTAAATTTCAAAATAGGTATGAGCATTATGAGTTTATAGTAATTCCTTTTGGATTGACTAATGCACACTCTGCCTTCATGGATCTAATGAATATATTTTTCAAGGAATACCTTGATGAAATTTTAGTGGTATTTATTAAGGATATCTTGGTATACTCCAAAATCTATGAAGATGATGAAATTCATATGCACAATATTCTAAAGACTCTTAAAATAAATGAATTATATGGGAAATTTAGGAAGTGTAAATTTTGGATTCAATATATTTCTTTTCTTGCCCATATTCTCTTTAAGGATGGAATGTCTGTTGATCCCTCAAAGACAATGGAAATCCAAGAACGGACTGCACCAATGAGTATAACTGAGGTACATAGTTTAATTTGTTTAGAAGGTTATTATAGAAGTTTCATCCTGAATTTTTCTAGTTTGGCTAACCCATTAACAATACTCACACATAAATGGGTTAAATTTGTTTGGAAAAAAAGAGTGTGAAAAATGTTTAGAAGAACAGAAGAGAAGATTAGTAAATGCTCCAATCTTGACTCTACCATTGGGGAATGATGGGTTTGCTGTTTATAGTGATGCTTGAAAGAAAGGACTTGGTTGTGTCCTTATGATGAATGATATATTTATTTCTTATGAATCATTGTAGATAAAAATTCATGAGAAAAACTATCATACTCTTTATCTTGAGTTAGCAGCTATAATCATTTCTTTTAAGATATAGAGACATTATCTCTATGGTGAAAAATTTGAGAGATATACCAATCACAAGAGATTGAATATATTTTCTCACAGAAAGAACTCAACATGAGTCAAAGGAGAGGTCCTGAACAACCCAAGGATTATGATGGCACAATACACTAACACATGCGGATGGCATATAAGGTGGCATATGCTTTGAGAAGAAATGATCATGGAGTTTTGAACAAGAATAGAATTGAAAGGGATCTTATTTTCAGGGATCTGGTTTAAAGGCATATGGGGATAATCATGGAAGGTGAAACATGAATACTTTTTCAAATGGTTACCAAACCATCTTTACTATAAATGATTAATTGTTCTCTGGATGATAATGAGGATTTTCAAAAGAAAATTAATACTGTGAATGATGGGAGATTGAGTGACTTCATATATGAAGAAGGAATTTTGAATTTGGGAAGAGACATCGTGTTCCTAACATACCTGTTCAAAAAAGGGAACTGTTGGATAATGGTAATAACTCCAATTACTCTATCAACCTTATAGCACTAAGATGTATAGAGATTTGAACGATCATTTTTGGTGGGACAACAAGAAGAGTGAGATTTCTAATTTTGTGTCATGATGTTTGGTCTGTCAACATTTGAAAGATGGAAGGAAACTTCCTAGAAGCGTCATGCAACCTCTTCCCATACTTGAGTAGAAATGGGCTAATATTAAAATGGAAATTTACATGGGGCTACCAAAGAAATCTCTTAAGAATGATGAAATATGGATCATTGTTGATCTTCTTAGCATGTCCACACATTTTCATTCTATAAGAGAAGATTTACCACTTGAATTTTTATCAATACAATATATTAATGAAGTTGTATGACTCCATGGAGTACCCCTATCAATGGTTTCTGATCGTGATCCCCATTGACATCATGATTTTGGAAATGTATTTAGAAATCCTTGGATACTGAACTTCATTTGAGCAGTTCCAACCACCCTCAAACTGATGGACAATCAAAAAAAGACTATTCAAACCTTAGAAGACTTGTTGAGATCTTTCTCACTTGACTTTAAAGGTATGTGGGATTAATATTTACCTCTGGTATAATATTCCTATAACCAAATATTCCCTTCATGTATTCAAATGGCACCATATGAATCGTTATATAGCATGAGATTTCACACACCAACATTTTTGGATGATGTTGGTGAAAGAAAACTAATTGGCCTAGAACTTGTTGAAGAAATGATGGAAAAGGTGAAGGTTTTCCAAACCCACATCAAAATAGCACAATGTAGGCAGAAGAGCTATGCTGATAACTGAAAGAGGTATTTGTAATTTCTGGTAGGACATAATGTTTTCTTGATGTTATCTACATGGAAGGGAGTTATATGTTTGAGTAAGAAGGTTAAACTACGTCCTAGGAACATCAGACCTTTTGAAATTCAAGAAATAATTTGGGATGTGTTATTCCTTTTGGAAATGCCTCCAAGTCTCTCCAATGTTCATGATGTGTTCCATGTATCACTATTGAGAAAATACATGCCTGACTCAACGCATGTACTAACCAATGAGGAATTAGAACTGGAAGCTGATCTGTCTTATTGCAAAGAACCTATCAGGATTATTTATACAATAAAACAAGTGTTGAGAAACAAAACGACTCGCCAGGTAAAAGTTCTATGGAGAAACCATAAGATGGAAGAGGAAATTTTGGAACCCAAGTAACCTATGAAGAAGTACCACCAGAATCATTTTATGAAATAATATTCTAGAAATTTCAAGGATGAAAATAATTAAAGGTTGTATGAATGTTACACCCCAAGCATCCACGGTTTGTTTTCCATTGAATAATGCAAAATATTTCTTTGTATGCGACATTGAGATTATAACACACAACGACCAACCAAACTAGCCATTATGAATAGTAATACCAACTTTTTGAACTTTTATAAATTATTTATTCCAAAATTGACTTAATTTTTTTATTTGAAATATGGAAATTAGCTTAGGATGAATTTTAGGTATTTTTCAAAAAACATTCAATTTTTTATGAATAGTGAAAAACACTGAGTTATTGTTTAAATAAGAATTTATATTTAAATGGTTTTATATTTTATTTAAATTTATTTTATATCAAAAAATATACATAATACCTTTATGTGTTCAATATAATTTATTGGAGTCAATTTATAATGAGTTTAGATATATAAAATTTTATCGAACTTTTTACCATCTTTTACCCACCTCTTTGGAGCATTTCCAAATTTTTATAAAACTAAATTTTACCACTTCTGTGAGTTGAATTTCAAAAATCCAAGAGAGATGGTTGATATCAGTATGTGAAATGTGGTTCAATAAGATGAAAATAATTTTGGGTGAATTGTAACTTTTTACTTTTATTTACCACGATTAAAAGTAAATAAAGTAATTAAGGGTAAAAATGATATTATTATTATCGTAACACATGTCCCTATTCTATTTGATAAGTGTAATTCTAACAATTATAACATTAAGTATAAAATATGATCCTTTAGGTCCACTAGGATTACATTAGGGAATTTATTATTATTTAATTCAGTGAAATGTTAAAAGTGTTAAATTGAAAGTTTAATAACTAAACCATTTTTAATATATGATTACACATAAGATAAAATAGACTATAATTATTAATTATAAAGATAAAGATATTTCTTAATTAATAGTATTTTATTTATAATTTTTTGACATTATATAATTTATTTTATTTATGACACAATGATGATGCAAAAATTATATAATGAATGATATATTAAAATAATTGACATTAAAAATACCCAAATAAATGTAATTTGAGACATTTTATGAATTCCACATATTTTATATGTTACTATGAAATGTTAGGGTTTATTAGATGAATCGTGTTCGACGTAATAATGCAATTATGAATTTAGAAAAAAAACCAAATAGTGTTAAAATTGACCTAAAAATATTTTTTTAAATGTATTATATTATTAATTGATATTATATTCCTAAAATTCTAAGGTTTGCCCAAAGGTCTTAAATAATTTTATATATGTCATTAATGAACCACTTGAGGTTCTCTTTCAAGGTTATAGTACGTTTATTAACCATATAATATAAAAATTTAAAGAGACATGATAAATTTCATACTATTAAACTAAAAGTTAAATCTAAAAGATAAATTAATTATAGTGACCCAAAGCTGTCTAAAATCTATTAGATGAGAGGTTTTCAACCCATACCCACATTATTCATTATATAATTCAATTTTCTTCTATTATAATGAGAAAATTATTTTATTATAAAATAATATTTCAATCATATCATATGGTGCCCCTCACCCATCTTATGAAAGGACACTTCCCTTTCTCTAAAATTCACACCTACAAAGCCCTTTGTATCGGCCAAACACTACCCCAATATCCTCCCAAATGACCTCCTTTCATCATATATCCCATAATTTAGTCATAAAGCCATCCTATGGAGCCCTTTTGATCATATCAAGAGAAATAATCCGAAGAAGAGGTAAATATTTCATCACATCTTTCAAGTTCTTTTCTTCTTCCACGTCCTCATTCGTTGTTGATTCCATTCTAATATAATAACTCCAGTATATTCTATAAAATGTGATGTTATTATAAAAATGACACAATCGTATTCATTATTTTATCCATCCTATAATTGACAACGTCACCATACGTGCGTACGTACAGATTACCGTCTCCACATCGTGGTGTAGTTTGTTATTCAAACACTTCATCATTTGTATGGGTATAATATTGAGTATAAATGATGTAAATAAAAAATATTATATGATAATGATTTTGTATATATGATATACTATCCAAATATATATTATTTTAATATTTAAAGAAATATATTGTTGTTCGTGTGTACATATCGATTATTGTCTCCACGAACGCGATGAGATTCATTCCCCATCCTATCCATTCAATAAATATTTTCATTTGATGAGTAATAATAATTTTTAGAGACTTAATATCCTTCTTAATATGAATAATATACATACAATCCATAACAAACCTTACTTACATAACAAAGCATATATATGAAAATGAATCAGCTAATACATAAAATTATGATACTACAAAAATATCATTAACAAATAAATATTTGAAGATCATATATGATATTATATTTATTTATATAGTTCTATTATAATTTAAAAATAATTATTTAGCTATTATATAGGAGGTTAACGTACCCTCGACCATGGAAAAGTTCAAGGTCAGGGTTAATTTCACAATCTCTTTATTATCTAAGGTTGTTTGTATGTAATTATCTACTGGTACCTCTTTATCATCCATATCCAAGTTTCTTAAAAATGTATTCCCAAACATTTTTCCTATTTACATGATTATTGGTTAAATTCATTTATACCCTTGTTTTACTTTTTATAAAATGGTTTTAATGGAATCTTTTAGTCATTTTTCAAACAAGGTACCTTATGAACTTCTTGACAAAGTTAAGGTAAGAATGTTTTTAACATATACGGCGGCTGTGGATAATTTATTTCGTTATAACATTGTTGATAATTACTTTACAATCTTATAATAATATTTTAAAACTAAATGATTTGTTTTATAATTATATTCATTTTCAATTTTTTGAAAAATAAAGAGATATTTCTCTAAATAAATATATTCATTTAATCTATGTCAACATCGTTTGATGGATTCTATGCTCAATTGATGTTGATTTATTAGGGTACAAAACATCGATATAGTATTGAAGGTTTTGTGATATTCATGAATGTGGATGTGTTATTTTCACACCATTCATGTTTTTTGTAGGAATTATTGAAATTTCATATGATAGTTTTAATAAAAAAAATTATATTATTTTTGAACCATTTCATATGAGGAATGCATTGGATTTAGTATGTAATGGGCGGGGTCTGCTATAACTCCTCGATTCATTGGTAGGTCTCATTAGTCAAACTAGTATCTTTGCACATGGCCTTGACAAAATCATATTTTTAGTCATGACATAAGGCCTTGACTATGTGATTATGAATTCTGGCATTGTGTATTCCATCATTATGAAAGTGGTTATTGATATTTCATGTAATTATTTGACTAGTAGACTATCCATGTTAAGTAGTAAATGACATAATTTGATTTTATATTTTCAATATTATTCATATGTTCATGTTTAAAAGTATTTTCTTTTAGTCTTACACTACATTATATGTTTATGGTTATTTGTAAATGTTTCTATTATATTGTTATCCTTACTGAGCGTCTAAGATCACCACTTTCTATGTTTTATTTTTCACAAGATTCGAAATAATTATATTATAACTGACCTGTAGGGATAGTCTAAGGGATATGAGTGTGGCCTATGGAGACTACGATGTTGTAGTTTTTCATTTTATAAGGTTTTTTAAAACATGTGAATTTAACTAGTATTTCCAAGGCTACTAAAATGATCGTTCTTTCAAGACCCGATCTTTTGTGATCATTCCAATGTTATATAATATCACACCAACTCTGGGTAACTATAGTCGGGGCATTACACATCCTGCTCCATCCATGTAAAATTTGATGTGGGTTTTGTAGAAGAATCACACTCCCACATTCTCAAGGGATGGAGGACCTGAGGCTAGAGAGTCATAGTTAGAATCCATGTGTTCTATCATCGAGAATCTAGAGACACTGTTGGAGAGGAGGGTGAAGCTATCTACATACATGCTTTGGGATTATTCCTAGAGATGGTGGAATGTGATATAAATAGTGGTACACCAGAAGGTTATGGCTTGGGATGAGTTCCACCAAACCATCTATGACTACTTTTACCCTTATGACTTTGAGGAATTATCAGGACTGAGAGTTCTTGAGTACGGAGTAGGGTACACTCTCAATTATGGAGTATTCATCTCACATAACATATCTGCATCACATCACAACAATTATAGGGTTTAATAAGTTATTTATTGTGTGAAAGTTTTAGGATGTTTTTAGGAATGACATATGATCTCAGGTTAAAATATTCATATTTTATTCTATAACATACATATTTAACCAGGCACTGATATACTAGGGGAACCTGATTGATTTTGGAGTTGTGATACATGGTCGTTCAGCATCCTAAGTTGGTAACCCTTTGTATGATAGGAGGGAGCACCACAAAAAGTCTACGTGCAGAGGTCTGAGTAGGTGAGATGATCCTTCAAGTATCCAGGTCATATGATACCAGTGCAGGAAGAGCCGGCATTTGAGGTCACATTGCCAGAAATACCCCGTAGAGTGTCGATGTTAAGGAAAAAAATATTATCATCATCAATTGTTTTCCGTTTTTCTCAGTTTAAGTTGGTGATATGGATTCTTCTATGACTCCACATTTAAGAGTAGGACCATAGGTTTTTCATCAGTCTAGGAAAATGAGATTGTCATGAAGGTTTGACCGAGGAGTAGGTCGGGGCGATAGTGGTCAGACACAATGTTTTTGACAGCCACATGGTGGATCAACTTTGGGATCACATACATCTTCAAAGGGCCTTAGCATTGGTCATGCTTTTGTGGTGGATCATACCCATCAAGGTCAGGGTCCTGATCCCACTTCGGTTAATTAAATGATTTTGGTTGACTCAGTTGTAGATTCCTCTTATCAACACAGCTGATTCCCATAGTTTCATATATATGCCTGTTGTGGAGAGAATTGGGCTCTGTATCTTTACTTCTACAGATATCATGAAACTTTACAATATTTTGGAGATTATAACTTCTAGTTTATGTTACTGCAAGGATATCTCTCTTGAGGTTGGTGGGTGACACATCTTATGGGACCATTATGTCTTAGAGATGATGGGACACACTATCATTCATATAATGGACTGGTTAGTTCCATTCCTATCAGTTTTCTAATGCTATTTCCATAGGGTGAGATTCACATCACCAGAAGGCGGGTCCTTTGTACACAAGGGTGAGTGGGATTTCTAGGAGAGTAGAGTTGGTCCTGAGAATCATGGGATGAGAGGAGGTATAGACCAAATTTCTAGTTTGTATCTGGATGACAAGGGGACTTCATAGATGGACTTTACCCCAGTGGTGTAATGTTTTTGGAATGTCGTTCTAGAAAAATTTTTATGTTTACCACCAGATCAAGAGGTATATTTCCCTATTAAGCTTCTTCCAGGAGTGTCACTAGTGTCTATTACTCCTTATATTATGGCTACACAAGAGTTACAAAAGTTAAATTAGTGGTTAGAGGAGTTTCAAGAATATGAATTCATCTGACCTAATACTTGTCGTTGGGGTTCACAATTCCTTTTTGCAAAAAATATTTACCCTACCCTGAGAAATTGTGTGTATTATTGGATGTTGAACCAGTTGATGGTCAATAAATTATATCCCACACTAAGGATTGATGATCTATGTGATCAAATTTGAGTAACTGAGGTGTTCTTGAAGATTGAATTGACATCCAGTTGTGATCAGTTGTGTGTTAGACCATCAAATATACCTCTTGTAGAATTTATAATCAGGTATGGTCTATACAAGTATGTGGTTATGTTTTTCGGTCTCTCAAATTTGACACTTGTTTTTTTGGAACTGATGAAAAGAGTGTTACATCCCTTCATGGACTTCTTTGTGGTGGTTTTCATGGGATATATCGTGGTGTACTCTCACACTCGACATGACCCTTCAATACTTCTTGAGATCATTTTGACAACACTGGGAGAGCATCAGTTATTTTATTAGCTCTTAAAATGAAACATTTGGATAGACTGGTCTAACTTCATTGGTCATGTTATCTCATAAACAAGAATATCAGTTTACCCATAGAATGTGTATGAAGATGTTTTCAGGGAGAATCTGAAGAATTTCTTTGAGGTGCATGTTTTTCTTGGGTTTTCTGGTTAATATAGAAAATGTATACAGTACTATTAATGCTTAGTATATCCACTGATGTTCCTGAAAATGAATGGTGAATAGTACTCATGGTCATATTCTTTTGAGTCATAATTTCAAGAGATGAAGGGAAGGTTGACATCTGCACCGATTCTATATTTTTCAGAGCCATGATAGAGTTACACTTTTTAATGGGATGCATTAGTTATTGGGATAGGATTAGTGCTCATGTATGATTATGGAGTCTTTGAATACGAGTCTTGGTAGTTGAGGCAACATGATATGAATTACCCGACACATGATCTCGAGTTGGTGACAGGTTTTCATGCCTTGTGCTTTTGGAGACATTACCTTATAGGAGAGAATTTGCGGGTGTAAAAGGACCCCCAAATCAACAATTATATCCGTACAAATTAGTACCTGAACATGAGACAGTGAAGGTGTGATGATTAACTTTAGTCCTTTTTATTTGATCTTTCAGAACATTCATAGGATAGGAAATATTGAGGTTTATGCATTGAGTAAGAGGACATAGATACCTGCAGTTCAGGAAGCCATTATTGAGTGGTAGCTCATGGATCTGTTCTCTGAAATGAATTTGGAGGTGCAGAAAAGAAATGTTAATACTTTTCTTTCTTCATTACCATTTCCATCTACTCTACTTGATCGAGTGAGAATGATGCAACTTTCATATTCCAAATGCCTAGTCCTATATAAGGATGTGTCTGGAGAGAACCCTACATTTAGGTTGACCGTTGGTGAGGATGAGGTCTTGTGCTTTCGTGGAAGTGTATGTGTGTAAGTAGTCATACATGAGGATATTATGCAAGAATTTCATACTTCATCTTGTGATGTTCATCCTGGTGTCACCATGATGTATCGAGTTTTTCTACAGTATTATTGGTGACCATGTATAAAGAGGGATGTAGCTGTTCTTTTTATGAGATGTTCCACCTGCCTCTAGGTGAAGGTTGAGCACCGACGACCCACTGTCCTTCTACATCAGTTACACATTCCTATGTGGATGTGGAATGATGATGCGATGGATTTTTTGATAGGATTACCAATTTCACCTTGAGGGAATGATGATGTATGGGATATCATTGATATACTCACAAAGGTTGCACAATTTGAACAGATCATGGAGACCTATAGTGTGGATGATCATGGAAGGTTGTATATCTGAGAGATTGTATATTTTCATGGAGTTCTTCACTCTATCGTTTCAAATATGGATGCCCAATATACATCACGTTTTTTGGAAATGGCTACAGAAGGATTTGGTTACACAAGTACATCTGAATATAGCTTACTATCCCTAGACAGATGGCTAGTCGGAGCACATGATTAAGGTGATGGAGGAAATGATTTGAGCATGAATCCTATATTTTTGAGGTTCATGGTAGATGAACACTTCTCCTGTGGAGTTTTCTTACAATAATAGTTTTCATGAGACTATTCAGATGGTGTCGTATGTGTCTTTCTACGGTAGGCCATGTTGATCACCAATATGTTGGTTTGAGGTAAGATGCAATGCTATTATGGGACATCATCCTTTCCAATAGATCATAGAGTAGGTGGAGTTGATTATGAAGAGGATGGATACTTCACAGTCACATAAGAAGTCTTATGCTGATAGACGGTGACGACCCTTGGGGTTCAATGCCGGAGATCTGGTTTTCCAACATGTCACACTGAGGATGGGACATAGAAGGATTTAGAGTTCTAGAGAGAATTCAATGAGTTACATCAAGACATTTGAGGTTTCAGAGAGAGTCGGGATGGTTACATATCTATTTCTGTAACCTAGTGGTATTGGGATATGTACTGCATCTTCCACATTACTCAGCTACGATGTACGTTCTCAGACCTGTCTAATGTTTTTTAGCATAATGAGGATGATTTGGAGGTGGATTCATAGTTCTACGAGCATCAAATCTGGATTATTGATAGATGCACGAATGATCACTATGTTCAGTCTTTTCCTCTGGTACGGGTGTTGTTGCAGAACGAGCTAGTATAGTATGAGATTTGGGAGAGGGAGGCCGACATGTGATCGCAGTGGCCAGAGCTATTCAATGATTCATCTTCTGTACCTCTTCATTATGAAAATTCATGGATGAATTTTATTGGGGGTGATTGTATGAACCTGGTTCATTATGTTTTAGTCATGGATCATGGTTTCATGTGTTTTTGAAAAAAATTGGGTTTTGGAAATTTACTGAGACCATGTAGTGTACATAAGAGTACACACCGTGTATCCGGTTGTAGAAGGTGGCCGCATATTCTCCATGTAACAGCTAGTACATGGTCAGGTGGGTTGACCTGGAGATCGCATAAAGAAAGGGCTAGTTAATTCATGTACATTACATGAACACTTATTGAACACACAATGTAATATTCCTTTTATTTGATAGGTATGACCGGGGTCACGACTAATTTCCAAAAACACCGTCATCAAGCCCCGTCTCATCCAGGAGTGATGTGTACTTCCAAATCTTCTTTGATTCCCCAATACCTCTTTCGTTCTCCTAATCTAACAGTTTTGATTGTTTTGGAATCACCTCGGTGAGAACTGCCTTCTTCTAAATCCTATCCACTGGATTTCTCTTCATTCGTGATATATTCATGGTTTTGGGTTTTTAACATTTTTCTAGATCTATGATGTTATTGGACGAATAAATGGAAGATATTAAACTATATAGATATTACATCATTGAGGTAGGTGGTATGTGCCTTTCCAAAGTTTGCTTCGGATTATATATGCAAAAAAGTGCAGAATACCCAAGTTTAGTGTATTGGGTGTTTTAGAGATTTAACAATGTATTATGCCTTCTATGATTAGTCTCCTTGAGATACGGGTTGATTATGATTTATGATTATTACCATGTTTATGCTTGTGTTTTCAAATTTTTTGATATTGGCCGTTGGGTCTTGAACTCCATGTTATGCTATTTTTTATGCATGGTGCTATTAGGATTTTTTTGATATTATATGCCATCATTTCATATATATTGTAGCTTCTTATCCTTGTAGTAGTTTAGATTACATTTTCTAACAGAAATCATTGTGTATGACTGTATTACACAGGGCTGTGAGAACCTGGTGTAGTTAGACCATTGGGTAAATTGATAATGAAGGCTTTCCCAGAGTGTATGTTATACATTTCACATTGCAAGACCATTAAGGGCATTGATGATGAGTTCTACCTCAGAGTGTCTATAGTATACCATTACGAGTCTATAAGGGTAATTAACATTGAGTGAATCCTTAATGAGTTATTAGTTTACCATTAAAATACTATTGGATGAATTGATAGTAAGTGCTTCCTCATAGGTTCTTTGTCCTTGTGATCCCAAGTGGGTTAGACTGTGTGATCATTCTCATATGGTCTTTACATCGTTATTGGTTTAATAATATATTGAACCCACGGGGTTTGATTGTGAGAACATTCCAATAGTGTTTTTTAAGAATTATTAGTTTCATAAATAATAAATATAAATGACTGTAGTTAAAACTACACGATTGTTTACTTTTGAGTTCGTCCATGTGTATTACATCATTTTTTATTATTACTTGCTATATATATTCACTAATAGTTATGCATATATCTTTTTGTGGTTTCCTACATGGATTAGTCTGACACCCTATTTGGGTGATGATTTTGGGACCAAACAGATTATATTATTATAGGTATAGATAAGGGAAAGATCTCTTCTACTTCAGGTAGTTGATGGTTATGTAGGTGGTCAGCATGGGACAAAACTAAGGCTTGGGATACTACTGGATTTTACTTTTTTTTATTTTTACATTATAATAGTATTGTATTTCCATCATTTTGGATAGTTTGGATACATTCCTAGATATATGTGACATGATTCATTTATATATGTTATCCAGTTTTTTTTTTACTTTCAGTCTTCCACTTTTTATTTATTGTATGGTATTACTAATTCTGTTGTAGTATATTATTTCCATTCCATTGTGTTACATTTTCAATGAGGGCATAGTTTCCCCACTATCACAAACAAGTCCCTCGCTATTGGTCAAATTACTCTGGTGTTCTAGTAAATGTTCTTGATGGGATGTGATCAACAGGGCACACCTTTGGGAAATACCCAGAACATGAACATTACAATAAGGGTGATTGTTCAGGTCACCCTTAAGTTAGAATGCTTTTCTAAGACATATCTTAATGGGGGAGTGATGAAATAAGAAACATCAGTGAAGGATTAGGTGGTCTGTGAGAATATGAGGAATGATCATAGAAAAAATAAATCATACACGGACCATCATCATAGGATCTTTTATTTGTAATAGGGAGACAATGATTTAGTAATATTCTTTAAGAAAATGTTTGATGTGAATAGGTGAGGTATATAAGCGATCCACAAGGATCATCAAACTGTTCCAAATTCATTGTATGGTTGTTGGGTTATCTTACCGAGTAACCCCTTTCTTGTTGTATGGTTGAGTTCTTCTTTTCTACCAAGTCTTATTATTAACGGTATACATCCATGACCCATCACACATAAATATCTATGGTGATCTGGAAAATTGTGATTTGTAAACCACTCAAAATCATCAGTGGAGATCTAGGATCGGTAATAGATGATCCCACATGGATAAACCACTCATATTCTTCACGTTCATTGGAAATTTGGGATCATACATAGGATCACATTGGGGCATGGGATCCAGATGTGGGTTTACAATACACAATATTTTGAAAATACATTAAATTTATTGGATAAATTATATATTAAATAAATGAGTTTAATGAAATTAATTTCTACAGTTTGTTCCTTTTAATATATATATATATATATATGTAAATTGTTTTTTCAATGATATGACTTTTTATTTTAGGTTTCACAAGTTCACAGAATCAATTTTTTTAAATATTAAAATTTTTCATAATACAAAATGCATAAATTATGAATAATTTTTTCCCATTGATCAAGAAAGTATATGGAAAACCAGTGGCCTTTATTATTTCACCGATGAATCATTTTTCCATGTAATGATATGTTGGTTGTCGACATCAAATATTCCATGGATGTTGGATGTTGGTGGGTTGTTATGTTTATTAACTATTATATTTTTATAATTATTTAGTTTAATTAATGAACTAAATCCTAATATCCCAACATAAATATATAGTTATTTAAAATTTCTTGGTCTTTCTGAATAATCAATGATGCTTTTATTATTTTAATAAGGGAGAACTCAATATTTTTTGGAAATCGAGAAATGTGGATTGTCAATGATTGATTTAGGTTATTTATGAGGCTAATGATTAATATAGTAGGATCATCGTCATCATCACTAGAGGACATGTTCATAATTAGTGACTGATCCATTCTTGAGGGTGGGATCATTATTTTTTGGATTTCTTCAGTTTGTATTATTTTTCAATATTTTATTCAATATCTTCTTTTAATTTTTTGTTTACATTTTATGCATAATCATTGTTGTAATTACCATTCATAAACAAAGATGAATATATATTTTGAGTATTTATTGATACATTAATTTCCATAATATATAATCATTTGATATGATCACATTAACCAAAAAATATCTCAAAAAATTCAAGTAATTATATCACCACCATTATTTATGTTCTTCTTTTTTGTCCCATGGGATCAAGATTCCACAAATGAGACCGGATCTGAGCATCATCAAATCCACATTTTCATGATATTTTCATGAATGAAATATTGATTTGTGTTTCTATGTGGATCAAGATGGATTACTGTTTATTTCTGATGGATTCATGGATCACGACCTATAATTTTGATAGACGGTGTGGTAGTTATCGATCGATTAAACAAAATCCCATTTTATAGATACTAGAGGTTGAAAAAAGATGTTTGGATACGAAATCCTATGTATTCATCCTTTTCTGGGAAGCCAAAAAATCTGTGGATGTGATTTGAAAAGATTATTTGGAATCTATATGTCTAGATTATTAAATGTTTTTGAAAAATATGATGACATGTTTGGTATCCTTTACGAACACACTATTTGTATCTCGTGTTCTCCCAATAGCTACGTTTTTTTCTAGAGTTAAATATATCACACCCTATGGAATGGTCAACCTGACATGTGAGCCTACCATGGATGAGAAGACATGTTTTAATGGAACACACCCAAGACCCTTGGTGAAAAGAAATATCATGTCCCCCAAATGAAACTCTAGGCAGAGGCACATGGATTGTCAAGCCATGTGCTAAGAACCAACAAAAATGATCTGTAAATAACATTAAAATTGTATGCCTTTGGGATATTACATGTTTAGCCACATGAAAGGAAATCAAATTTCCATAATAGACACACCTAGGTGTTCATTAGAAGTCACACACTATGTGACCCTTTGTACAATATGTATAAATATTCCTTAAATTTCTACGTCGTGTATATCATTAATGGGGAATAATTTTTTTTCTTGTGAGTGGAATATCCTATATTTATTTATTTTTAAGAAATGGTGGAGGAATTTGGTTTGGAACTATAGGATCAAAGAGTGGTTTTTTTAGTGGGATGAATCATTCATTTCTTCTAATACATTAGTAGTAGTCAGGTGTAATCATCAATGACCTAACATGGTAGGTACTCTCCTGTCTCTCTTGGTGATAGATCCCCTATATCATTTATATAGTTTACGGAAGAAATAAACCATGTTATAGAGGAAAGGATAACTTTATCAATGGAGTTTAACTCTATGAAAATGACATCCAGTGGTTAGTGGGACCACCATTAATTTTAGTACTCCCTCTACTATGCCACACAGTTCTGTGGTGTGGGTCCTCCAAATGTATTCTTGAGTAGTTACATGTGATAGTTAGCTAGAGGAGGGGAGCATTGGAGTGTCAGTAAAAGTCATTATTCATATCCATATTTGAAGATGTTGGTGACCTTTATCTCTATGTTTGTGAATAATTGGGATAATATCTATTATTTTTCTATTTAAACCTAATTAATTATGGGCTTATTTGAAAATATTTTTCTATTTTGTCGGTTAAAGTTTATTTTGGTGTTCTTCTAGGAATATATCTACTCACCCTAGTGTGGGCTATGTGAGTACTTATTGGGTCTTATATAGTCACTATGTGGGTCAGTGGTAAAATATATAGACATATTATAGTTAAATAGTTGTAGAATATTCAAGCTCTATCCGTGTTAGGTGGCTATCCATAGAGATTGTGTGTCGATATCTCTTTAGTTTTTTCCTTTTATCCATTTTTAGTTTGGAAGTACATTTTTCACGGGGCATATATTAATTAGGTAACACCCCAATATTTTAAATTTAGAACATAATATTTCGAAACATATACGAAATAAAAACATGATATTATAGGATAATGTAACCCACTAATACATGATGATATATTTCATTAAATTCAATCTCTTCGACTGGTTGCAATGTACACAATGTTTTATTTCAATGAAACATGTTAATAAATTAAAATATTATTATTTTTAGGACATGAATATAATGTCATATCCATTAAGATGGTGGTTTTGAATATGATTCAAAAAATTATTAAATTAATATGGTTTACACATATAGAAAAAAATTTCAATGATTAGATATTTGTTAGAAGAAAATAAGAATTTTTTAGAAAATGAAATGATTTTTAAAAATATTGTATATTTATAAGAGGAGGTTTATTCAAAAATTAAAAATATAATTTAAAATTAAATATTAAAATTTTAATGAAATTTATTAAATGAAAAAAATTAATTTTTTAAAATATACATACCAAAATTATGAATTTTTGAAATTATGGTATCTTTCTAAATATATTTATCGTTTGACGAATAGTGAATGATATTTAAATTTTTTGAAAATTTGAAAACCATTTAAATTTTTATTATATATAAAAATTAATAATTAAATTGAATTTGAAGTAAAATTAGTTATATAACATAAATATTGGAATATTATAGATCATTTTAATCAGTTTCATTTTCAAATTTTACAAGAAAAAATTCTACGTAGTTGAGAATTTTATCCCTAGAAAAAAGATCATTAATAAAATTTGTTGCTTAAAATTAAATATAAATATAAAAATTATACAAATAATATTTGTAAAAAATGTATTATATATTATGAATCATCATAATTTATATTAAAAAATATGGCTATAATAATTTTCTACTATGATGAATACTGAAAAGTGTAAAAATTAATCAACATTGTACTAGTAAATGTGGGTTCATTGTGGAGATAATCTATGAATATATGAGTTATAAATGACCCAAACCATGTACAATTCCCATTTTGGGGCATATTTATAACTTATAGAATATATAGATTAATAATGACCAATTTTGGAGGATTTATACATGTGATAAATGTGGGTAAGAATTTATCTTTTAAAAAATTCAATGTCTTCCATTTCCCCTAATAATAAAAGGCCAAAAACTCTCCTCCCCTATTAACACTTAAAAAATGTGATTGGCCAATACCTCGAAAATTATCATCAAAATGAACTTTACTACATTTTATAAGATTTACTTTTATTATTAATATCTCATAATATGACATTAGGAATAATCCTTAAAAGGATCTCTGAAGGGGAGGAAAAATTATTAAACAAAAATATTTTATTTTCCCCTACCTTAACCATAATAAATTATTAATATATAGTAATATAATTATTCAAATATCTAATATACTGATTATTATTATTTTTATTTAATATCCAAGATTCGTATCCACTTCCAACAATATATTAAATGAATATTTCGATTGGGCGTACATCATCCTACCGCCTCATGAATTCATGTATTTCATTTTCCCACCACCTACAATGATTTCTAGATATAATGATTTATTTAACACACATATATATATATATGATATTTAGAACATAATTATACTTTTTTAGATTTCATTTCACATATACCTTCAATCATTCCATTATATGGGGGATATAATAATGTTGTATCTCTGTACGACGGACTATCCCATCATGAAGCGATGTAATTAGTTTATTTTTTATTCGTTACATTAATAGTTTTAAGGTTAATGTCAATAAATATATCTGATATTTATTATATTCAAATACTTATGTAAAAATATTATAACAATTAACTTCATACCTATAAATATGATTTAAAATAACAATGTTATTAGTGTGTACGTATGGCATATAACCACTATGTAGCAATAAGAAATTTTTTTATTTTATTCTATGTAATAATGATGAATATGATACATATAAATAATATATATAACATAATAATGATTATATAACATTGAAATAATATTTATTTCCTTCTGATCCGCCCATCTAGAATAATAGAAACTATGTTCTTGCATATATATGACCAACTGCCTCTATGAACCGTGTAATCCATTTTCCATATCTTATGTTAGTATACTAAAATAAATAAATATATGATAAATATATATGTGAATGTTTTATCATGGATAAAATTATTGGGATGATGTATCTATGATCTATTTAAAAGGAACACAATTAAATTACTAAAATATAAATGAAAACCAATGAAATTGTCACACAGTCCAGTGATTTTAACAATAAATTATTAATAAAATAGTGATTTAGGAAAATAATAAAAAAATATATGTAATGAGATATATGATTATGATTCTATAAAATATAAATAATAAACGTAAAATTATTATATAGGATGTTCAGAAACATGTGAAGGATGTCAACCCTAAGGTAAGTGTTTCTTGTCTCACGATTACATTTATGATACATACATCATATTCCAAAAATATTCCTTAGGGTTTATAATTCCCATTTGATATGTTATATCAGGAATATATTTATATTCAGGGTATTTATAGTCTCCTTTTGTTATTATTTCGTTTATGGGTGATTCGATTAAGATGAAACCAATTTTCTTATGGATTATTTCATTATCTCAACATTATTCATTATTATTTTTTTTGTTTTTCTCCCTCAGGTTAATTAATTGATATTTCCATAATAAACTAAATATATTTTCCTATCATCGGAATATTCAATATATTTTTCCACTATTGGTATTATTTTATTACTCTTTGGTATTAATTTGACTGATAATTTTTTTTTCAGAATATCTGAATTTGTTCATCTCTACCATAACAAATTATAGGACATCAAAACCATTTCATTGTGAAATTGTTTTTATAAATGATTTTAGCATTTTTAATTTTTGTATTAAATAATATTTCACCCTTGAATTTTTTTAAACAAAAATTAAATGAATATTCATGTAATTTTATAAAAAATAGGTTATAGAATTTTTCAAAAATGGGAAAGGAAAAAATGTTTTAACATGAATGGTATGAATATAATTTTCCATCATCATGACCACTAAATATTTTAAAAAACAGTTTTCAATTTTTCAATATTTAATTTCAATGAAATGTATTTTCATAATATTTTATGATCATTTCTTGAAATTATTTTTAAATTGTAAAGCTTATATTCCTCAAATAATTTTTAATGAAATTATAATGTTATTTCTAATAAACAATGAATTTAACACTTTATTTTTATTATTATACACCATGTATATATTATATTTATTTCATAATTATTATTTCACTATATGGTTTATGATTAGTTTGATTCAGGGTCTTGAATTTTATTTCAACTTACCATATAATACATCATGGTTTAAATTTATGTTTATTTTATTGGGGTCTGTATTTATATTGTGTATTTTATTTTTTAATATGAATGTTTATATTGACTATTTCTTAAAAAATTTATATGAGGAAGGAATAATAAATTGAATGTGATCTGAGGGTCTAATTATAAATATCCCATTGATTAATAGATTGGTCTCTTTAGACATATTAGATTGGAAAATTAAACAAATATATACCCACTAATATAAATTTTCTTTTTAATGGTCTTGAAAATAAATTTAAGATCCTTGGGATTATGAATTCCATTAATTTGAGACTAGTTATTCATTTTTATGGTATTAGTTTTAAAATAATAATAACGATAAATAAGTTCCAATATTATGGGATTATTTATATATCATTAGTTCACCATGATTCTTTCTACCATGTTATGTTTCTTTTATTAAATAAATACTGTGTCTTTAAGTTATTTAACTTTACATATTGATAATGATAATATATTCACGATATATTATCCTAAATGATTACCCATTATAATCACATGTTCTCCCACATTTAATATGAATTTTTTACGAAGGATATAATGATTTGTTTTATGATTTATAGTTAGTGATATTCTGAATGAAATATTGGAATACTCATACAAAATAGATGTTGTATTTTATTTTTTCTATTGTTGCCTAAATTCATTTATTTATCATGTTTTCCAAGAATAGAAAATTATTTATTCCTTGAGGTTATGAATCCTCATATCGTATTCTATTTTAACAATATATCCTCCATCACTCTGCAATTGGGGTCAGTTTTTCCTTATTGGTATTAGAGAATGTTTAGTAAATTGTACGGAAACTAGATTCTAGAAAACATAAATTATGTAATATAAAAATTTAATAACCATAGAGTATAATTATAGAATAACAAAATAATATATTGTAGGTATATATTTTTTGGGTTTTAATAGAAATTTTATAGTATTAATGTAGGATATTTAGATAAAAAATTAAAAGAGCGGTGAATTGTAAGTTTAAAAAATTATGTTTTTATCCATATTGAAAAAAATGTTTTACAAAGTTAAAAAAGTTAAATTGTAAACCCATTTTAGATCATAACTATACAAAATACATTCTTACGGTCTGAAAAGATGAATATTGAAAAGAAACATAAGAACTATTTTCATTGAAAAATATTCAAAAATTATGTGTATAAAATTTTATTAATTAGAGTATGTAAAAGTATATGAATATATATGAATGTTAAACATTATTTCATTTTCAAAATATATCATAAATAAAGACATGAATCAAAATTAAGTAAAAAGTAAAAAAAAATTAATCCAGAGAGTATGGTATCCATCAACCTTTGATAAAGGTCCCTAGATTTATAAATTTAGGAATGTTTGTCTTACCCACACCTAGGTAAGACCTTGATATTAATATAAGAATCTATCTTGATATTACCAAAAGCCACAAAACATTAAAGTAATCAAAATCTCTGTCTTCATCTCCTCATAAGACATTGATTGTAATCAGAAACAATTAGAGTTGCATGAATCAAGATGAACAAGATGTTCACAGTTGAACAAGATGTTCATAAAACATAAAGTTCATGAGAGTATTTTTCATTCTAGAAATCACTTTACATAATGTAATAAATAGGATCATCTGTCTATAAATGGATTTCATTGACGCATCATGAGATCATTCGAATGAGATCCTATTTATAGTCAATATAACAATAGTCAGTTCCCTCCCCCAACGGTCCTATTTTTCCATTCATCTCAAAGGTAATTGTACACATGTCACTCAACCATTTGATAGAATGAAAAAATTAGACAAAATCATTTCATAATAAAAACTTGGGAAAGGAATATGAATTATCTTAAACAAATATGAAAAATCCAGAATGTATGGAAAAATAGAATTTGATTCTATACATATAAAAATATAATTCTATAAAAAATGGATATTCAGATTCTGTTTTTCAATGAATTTGGAATATGAATTATATATTTTTTTGGAGTCTAAATTCTAACTAATTTGGAGTCCCAATGTTGAGGAATTCAGAGTCCGAATCTTATGGAATTTGGAGTCTGAATTTTGATGAATACAAAATTATAATTTTAGAGAATTCAGAATTTAATTTTTGTAGAATTCATAATCTGAATTCTAGGGAATTCTGATTATGAATTTCTGTGAATTTGGAGTATGAATTTCATTCAATTCGGTATCTAAATATTAGAGAATTAGATATTTAATTTTTAGATGCATCAATTTCTGGATTATAGAGAATTAAGAGTCTGATTTTCAGAGAATTCAAAATCTGAATATCAATGATTTTGGAATCTTAATTTCAGAGAACGTTGAGTCTGAATATCAAAGAATTCTGAATTTTAATTTTAGTGATATTAAACTCTAATGTTCAGGGAATTTGGAATCTAAAATTCATTGAATTCAGAATATGAATATAAAATATTTTTGATTCTGAATTTCAGAGAATTCAAAATTTGAGTTATAGAGAATACAAAATCTAAAAACAGAACACTCAATATCCAAGTAACTATAATATTACAAGGAATTTAGATAAGTTCCTGATTTTTTACTTATTATAAAATGATATTGGTTTTCATAATACTTTGAATATGATAATGAAGACCAATTTATGGGTAAAAATTTTCATAATGATAGAAAAACATCCTTACTAAAATAATCCTTAATAAAATGCAATATTTTTTAAGATAAAGTGTTTGTGATTTTTAAAACATAAAGGAATCGAAAAGTTATAAGGAAACCTTATTGACCTATCAATACCCCCATTTTGGGAATGAAAAATCATCCTTTCGAAAAAGAATAAATGGGATTAGTATTTTTCTTTACAAACATAAAAAACATATCTCTCTTCACTTATGAATTATGATGAATATGAATAACTCCCTCATATGAGTTGGAATCCTTTAGAATCATATTCGTGACTTACTTTTAGAGTTTTACTTTTTATTTTATATGAATGTTTTCATTAAATATACTCCCTCTCACTTAAAATCCCCCTTACATAGAGAATTTTATTCTATATACATACTATTATTTTGATCTTTTTAAACCCCCTTTTTTATTTTCAAAAATTACTAGAGAGAATGAAAAATTTTGTAACTAAATGATTATTACTAAAAAACAAAACAATTGATGGATAGAAAAGTTTTCATTATTATAGGAACTACTTATACAGGAAAAAATACAAAAAAGATCAGAATTATCTTGAAAATATTATTCATTATTATTTTCCTTCAGAGTGATGTTCCTCAAGGTAGCATTTAACTTTTTGATATCATTATGATCTTACTCAATCCACTTGAGAAACTGTTCTTGATCCAAATTCTTCTTTTCTGCAGGATTTATTTTTTTGATCCTGAGCGTTAAGGACTTATACATGAGACAACAAAACTATTTCTTTTTTATTGAACTTATTGAAACTCTTCCTTTATTTCCCTTTCACTTTTCAAGTTTAATGTAACTTTATTTATCTTCCCATCCATATATTTATCCTCTTGGTTCAGGAATATTTACTCATGATTCATCATCTTTGGAAAACATGTTGTAAGGTTTTTCAAACTATCATATGACTAATCAAAAACATCTTTCATCGAATATTGGATGTTATAAAAACATCCCATGTAATCAATCATTACATTAGACCATTGTGTTCTTTCCATAAATGATCAAGTATGAGCATCCGAACTGATATGAATTTTTGTAGAATATACACCATGCTAGACAATATTTTCCATATCAATGATTAACTAATATCACATCAGGTATAAATAATGTTGAAGCATATGAAATCTCCAATCAATATTAGGAATAAAAGGTATTATATTGACTAACTTCTAAAAATACTAAACAACCAAATCCTAACCCATCGAAGTTGAAGAATTGGAATCTGATTCCCATGTAGGAGATGATTCTTTTTCTAGAACTTCAGATTTCCTCATTGATGAACCACCAATATCCAAATATTTTTATAACCACATCCTTCATGGTGTGGCATAAACCAACTATTTACTATTATCAACAATGGAAACAATGTTCTCATAATTTCGAGACTCATGATCACTATCAAAAAGTTCAACTATCTTACCTTCCTCAACTTCTTCTTTTAAAGCATATTCCTTGTCATCATTATAATGGATGAAATCATGATTGTAACTCTAATAATCTATAAGTTTTTCAACTAAATCCTATCCATCATCTTTTTTCCCTTGGAAAATATCTTTGTTGGACTCATCCTGGGAGTTTCATATTTAAATATTTTCAAAAGTACTTTAATTCACATGATATTCATCTACATTCTTTATCACATCATCACTCTCATCATCTTCTTCCTCTTGCTCTTCTTATACTTCTTCCTCGTGAACAATTTATTCATCCACACTAGGTTTTGGAATTGATATTTTTTTTGGGAGTCTTTACTTGAACTGTTTCATTGAGAAAATATCCTAGTACTTGAATTTTTTAGAGGATCTATCAGTGTCATTGAGACATTCTTGAAAGATCTCATATTCATATATTTTATTCATTTTTTTCTTCATTTTTTTTCCTTTAAAACTATTCTACAGCTTGATTAATCAAGTCTTTTTCCATAGCAAGATATAATCCAAATCTTGGATCTCTTACTCTCTTGTTCTTCTTCTATTTTATACACATCACTGCAACATTATTTGTGTTTTTTTTCTTTTTCGGTTATGGAGGAGCTGACTGAGTTTCTGGATCTATAGATTTATCTTTGGTTTCTAGTTCCTTCTATTTTCTGTTATTCTTATATTTTTCAGATGTTTTACCTACAACAAATTTCATAGACAAAGAATCAATTCCACTTTCAAAAAGGACATAAAATTTTACCGATTTGGTATTAAAAGCGACATTCTTTCTTCTAAGGGTGTCGTAAACAATCAACATTTATTTTATTGATTCTAGGGTTATAACTATTGGGAATTTTGAATGATTCTTTGAAAATCATTGTGATCATCAACATGATCGCCGTATACATGACGATATGATATTTTAGAGTTACATTCATAATGTTTGTGAATGTTTTAAGGACGTACATCACCATGGTTACCGTTCTATGGTTACCTAAAAATTCCATGATAAATGTATATCATTTCTTCACATATCCCTTTTCTCCATTTCTTGAGATGAAGAAACCCTGTTCCCACAAGGTTATCATTCTGAAATTAGTTGAATGATGCTTGATCTTCAATGAATTTACTCCTTTTAATCCATGGAACTCATTCTCTATTTCCTTCTCCAAACATCCCAAATGACCCGGATACATTTGTGTATATAAAATTGAAACACCTTCATACCAATTTCCAGTAATATTTTTTTATATATCAAAATATATAGAATATATTTCCTCATAGACCATGAATTCAAACTTCTATAATCCACCTTCATCTTAAAAACATACTTAATCATTGAATTATATAAGCAAGTATGGATAAATCAAACTTAGAGTGTTTGAATAAGAAACACAAAACACTCCCATCCATTTAGAATCACATTCTTCATTATCAAGGAATCATGATGAGCAAATAGTTTTGGGTTAACCAACCATTCCATTTAGATCCTGAAATCTTTAATTTCTATAGTGGATGACATCTATATCTAAGGGGAGGATTTATATTACATTCCTAATGTAAGAAAACATGGAATATATAATGAAATATTTGTGGTGGAGAAAATCATCAGCACACAAAGTCTTTAAAACCGATGTGGGACATTGAATATGGGGACTTTATATAGGAATTACGGCGACAGATTGAATTTCCGATTTGATCCAAAAGTTTAAATAACCATGACTTGATTTGAAGGTTGAGGTGAATGTCAATGAATGATTTGGTAGGTTCTGATTATTTTAGGTTTAAAGAAAAATCAGATTTATGGAAACTAAATCAAATAGTGATTTATTAAAATAGACTAAAAATACTGACATGTAATTATCTAGTTATGAAAATTTATGTAAGGAAACATACTTTAGGGTATTTATTGAAGGAATTTTATGTATAGATAAGTGTTTTTAAACAACATGTCCTCCATTAAATATTTTTAAGGGAAAATATAATCCAGATTTTATTATAGGAATGGAATATTTTGAATCAAGAATATTGGGTTCTGATAAATTTTTTGGTCATGAAAATTTGGTAAACAAAATATATTTTTGTTTTAAAATTTTATTATGGAAATACAATTTTGGTTACAGAAAATAAATTTATTAAAAAAATAGTATTTGAAAACAATGATTTAATAATTTATAAATTTGGGAAATATTAATGAAATGTACAATAACTATGAAAAGAATTTTCTTAATGTAAGGAGATAGGTTTTAGTAAAAACTTATTATAGAAGATTAACATACAATGAGCTTTCATTCTGATAAATTGAATAATGATATATCCTTTAAGCATGTGATCACTAAGAATGTGATTCCTAATATCTATGTGTTTTACATTTTAGTGTGGTGCATGGTTTATGCTTAGGGAAATGGAACTCGTATTATCACAATATTTTTTTTGTGTTGGTAAAACTCATGCCATAGTATGTGAGTGACTGTTCCATCCTCAATACTTGAGCACAACAACATCCAACTGCTACATATTCTTCTTTAGTTATTGAATGTACTTATGGGTTTTTATATTACATGACCAAGAAAGTATTTAATCTCTTAACAAATTTCATGTTATGAATGTAATTTTTCTATCAATTATTAATCCACCAAAATCAGCATTTGAAAGAATTTTTAAAATAAAATCAATACCATAAATCTAGAAAAGATATAATACAATGATTCCCTTTCAATATTGAAAAATTATTTTCACTTATTTTAAATGGAATTACTTTGTATTATATTGATATATTGTACCTAAGCATACTGAAAAAATTAGTTATGTACGAATAGTCAATATGTACAATAAACTACCTATAATACATCTAAAAGATGTTTGATCTACGGGTATCCCAACTTCATCAAGATCAAGACAATATGAGGTACCGAATATAGTTCTTATGTTATTAGTGTTATCATATCCACACATATTAAGATGATCATTAATATACTTATGTATCGATATATGTGTTTTTTATTGTTTTTGAGGATTTTGAACTCCTCGGAAAAATGTTATCTCATCGATAATACTCATTTCATACTCTGATTTTATGATATATTCAAACAATTCAATTAATGATTACTGATTTCATCTGAATAAAATTCCATCAACATATATTTGAATAATAAATACATTTTTCACATCTTTCATTATAAAAAGTGTTGGATTATTAGTTCCCTTAACTTAATTGTTTTGTAACAAAAATCATTTAAGTCTATTATACCAGGATCTAGGGGCTTTTTTATGTCCATATAATGCTTCCATAAGTTTAGAGACAATTTTAAGATATTTTGTGTCTTAAAATAATGGAGTTTCTTCAATGTAAACATCCTCTTGAAAATATATGTCAAGGATAGAACACATCACATCCATTTGAAAAACATTGAAATTAACAAATGATGAAAAGGAATTTAAATTATGAATAGATTAATGTCTAGATAATGGATCATAGGTTTCATCATAGTATATTCATGATTGTTTATTATAGACTTTATAATCTAATATAGCTTTATTTCATACTATGATTCTATTTTCATCGCATTTATTTCTTAATACTCATTTTACTCCAATTGTTGATGTTTTACTAAGACATTCAACCAAGGTCTTTATTTTGTTTCTTTAATATTAATTTGTCTAATAATACATTCCTTTATACCAATCATCATCACCTAAAGTTTCATCAGCACTTTTTGGTTTTAATTTGGAATAGAATTCTAGATGTTCAACTTTGTTTCTTATGGATCTTTTGGTCCATATAGGTTGAATTACACCAAAAAAGTCACTATCCATGGGAGTACTCTTATGAAACCACTTATTTGGATTTTTTAATACATGTTCATAGGCATAATGTAGAAATTATTTAAGGGTAAATGCTTCAGAAATATTTTTTGAACATTTTTCTTAATATAAGAATCATCTACCAAGGTTTGATCATCAGTTTTTCAAATTACATTCGACGACATTGGTTGGGGTTGTTTAATAAAGGATTAGATTCCTCATTTTTTAAATTTACTATTAATTCAATAGTGAATGTATTTTTGTTAAAAACTATATAATCTATAGAAGTAGTGGAGTATCCTATGAAAATTCCTTCATCATATTTGGGGGCAAATTCATGTAAGTTATCTTTATATTTCTGAATGAATACATTGCATAAAAAACATTGAAAAAATATTTTCTATTTTTTCATCTAGTCCACAATTCATAAAGTGTTTTATTTAGAAAAGTTCTGACTAAAAAATCATCGTAAAATATTAAAAGAGTACAAATAGATTCATCCCAAAAAAATTTTGCAATAAAATATTCACTAAAAATTGTTCTATTTATTTCTTTAATAATTTGATTTCATCTTTCAAAAACACCATTCGGTTGTAGAGTTCATTGTGGTGAAAAGTTATCTGTAATGCCTTTATTATTTCAAAAAGTGTCAAAATCATAATTCTGAACATCTCTTCCATGAACAATATGAATAGTAATCAATGAAAGGTTTTCCCTTTTTTTACATGTGCTTTAAATGTTTCAAATAAAAAAGCATCATATTTCATTACTATAAAATATATACATTTAATTACAGTGTAATAATCAAATATAACATTTAAATATTATTTTCCTCCAATACATCCAACTTGTGTTGGGTCAATATGATATGTATTCACTATCATTAATGCATTAGATGTTGAGGCTTCACCAATTAATTAAAATATGGTATTATGTTACATCCGATATTTACATGGATCACAATCTCTTAATGAATAAAATCAAAGCAGCAGTAGATCATTAAAAACATTTATCTGATATTATTCATATGGTCCTAAGGTTATGGTATCATAATATTCTATACAATAACCAATATTGATTGTCCATTGCAATATGGCATGGATGGTCTTGGATCGTAAGGTCTTATTTGTTTAGTGTATACACATCCTATGGGCAGAAAGTATAAAATTTTTCTCGTAATTGTGTTCTATGAATTTATCATTCCAAAAATTCACACGGTAACCTTCATAAAATAATTTAATTATGCTAATGTGGCTTATATTATGAATTATAACAAATTAAACATTTGAAATCAACATTTTCCAGAAGAACAATGTTGCATATACCAATAATTTCTCTCGAAGTATTATTTTTGAAAGTTACTTTTCCACCATTAATCTTAATAATATTTTCTAAGAAGTTTTTGTTGGAAGTCATATGCACGGAACATCCATTATCCATGTACCATTAATTTTTATTAGTATTTTTTTTACTTTCGTGAAAATAAAATATTTATACATTCGAAATCAAAACATTCTTGGATATATAATTTATATAAAATAAATTCTAAGGAACCCTCATTTTCATAGAAAAATATGATTTAATAAAAAATGGATATTTGGTTTTATTTAATGAACTAATTTTCACCTAATTTCAACCACATTGTAATTTCGTAAAAAAGGGAACACATTTAGGTTCCAATTAATTATTTCTAAAAAATAGTTTTTAAAGAGTATAAACGAATCTAAAACTATTCCTAAGAGAACAATGTTGTGAATAAATTTTATCAAAATCCTTCATTACTAATGTAAAATTTGATAAATGTTTCATTAAGGAAATTATTTCATATTAAATTTTGATGAAAAAATGTTTATCCTCAATGTCATTATTTAATGAACATCGGTTATTCTCTAAAATATTTTTCATAGAAACAAAATTTTCAAGATCCTTAGAAATTTTACCCTTCATAGAATTAAGTTTCATTAATTAGATTGAAGGACATTCAAAACAAGGATTTTTTATAAAGTTCTTTAGAAATATAACATACTTCGTGAAATAAAATTGAAATTCTGCAAATTTCATTCTCTACCCTTTTTTATCAAACAATATACATTCAATGGTTTTTTAGAAAATACAGAAACTTCTTCAAATAAAGGTAATGTATTATCATATAATGAGGAAGATTCATAATTTGAAGATTCATAATATTCATCATTTGGAAAATTGGCTTTTAAAGAAATATTGGTTATGGATTTAACATTGTGTACCTTATCCATTAGAAAACAATTTTCAATTGGTACTCTAGCTATAAGACAAATATTCTTCATATCGTAAGATTCAAAATCTAATGATTCATCTAACGAATCACCAGCACTGGAAATCTAGCTGTCATTTTCCTTCTAGACATATCTAGACTTAGTCTTGTAATACTTCTTTTCATTCCTCCCAAAATGATTTTCCTTCCTGTCGTTTCATTAAGAATTGGAAAATCAGGTTTGATATGTCCAACCATATTACATTCATAACATGATACTTTCTAATAATTATAGTCATTTCAATATTTCTTTATATATATGTACTAAATATATTTCATTCCAACAATGTTTTTCAACAATAGAGCATATTTGGACAATTCAATCTCTGAATGATCACCGTCACGATATTAATATATAAAACATCTTTCTTAGATTTGGATCCAGTTTCCCTTTCTGGATTAATGACTTTATATGTATTAGTAAAAGATACAATTCCATTACCAATCTTCTTTATGTTGAAATCATCATCTCTCATAACTTTGGATTCATGTCTAAGAATAGTTCCAAATAAATCATCAAGATTAATGTTATATACCTTTCTATTTTCATCGATATATGTTGTCTTTTATTCCCACTGATTGGGCATAGAGATCAATAATTTTAACTACAAGAACTTCATTATCACAACCTTTTTCTCACATACATTGACGCCTATTGACAATGGTCATTAATCATTGTTGTAAAGTCTAGAAATGTTATAGATAATGAAATTAAACTCCATGATATTCATCACTCAACCTTGCTCTTATAGTTTCTATCACTTTTCAAGCCCCAAAATGTGTAGCATCCAGTTTCAACCAAATGAAGGTGGAAGATTTACAAGTGGATATATGACTATATATTAATGGTTATGGAAGAAAACAATGTATTGTGTTCCTAGTGGATTAGTTGATATTCTAGTTCCTCTTAGTTGGTGACGGTTCTGACTGCCTTGTCTGGAATTTTGTAATCACTAGTAAACATAAAAAAAATTCTATTCAAGAATTATTGAAAAAAGTATTCATAATTTCTCTCAAGTACTCATAATCATTACCATAAATGATTTGTGGTTTGGTAGGGTCAATATTGTCAATAGAACCAATATTCATTCCATCCATTCTATAATAAAATAATATTTCCACATAAATTTTTAGTAGATAAAGTTAATAAAGAATGATAAAAATTGATATAAAAAAATGGAACAAGGAAAATTTAATCTATAAACATTTATAACAAGGAAAAAATGAGCAAGAAAACCTATATGTGAGTATATGTATTTTAGAGACCTACTTTGATACAATTTATAGGATAAAATTGTATATATAGTTTCTCAATTACAAGAGGTTGGTGAATTGTTTGTTTAAAAACATTTGTTTTTAAACATAAGGAAAATCTATGTTTATCCATGATAAAAATGGATAATTTACAAACCCTCTTTAGTTCTAGACTATACAACATACATTCTTAGGGTCCATAAATATGAATCTAAAAAATGAAACATGAGAACAATTTTATTATATAATGATTCTACCATAATGAATATGGAATCATATTTATCAGAGTAATTAAATGTTATAGAATGTATAAGAAAGTTATAATTTCTTGATTTACCAAAATACAGTAGAAATAAATATCATGGAACAAAAACAACTAAAAAGTAAGAAATATTTACACTTAAAGAGTAGGCTAACCAACAACCTTGGATAACGGTCCCCTAATTTGTACGTTCAATAATATGTGTCTTACCCACACCATGGTAGGCCCATAATAAGAATATAAGATTCATCCTTTATATCCCCAAAATCCCTCGATATAAGGTAGTTGAAACCTCTATCATCATATCCTTGGAAGCCCTCGATTGTACAAAAACAATCACAGTCTCACGATGAAAGCCGGACCAGATGCTTGTGATTGAACAATATGTTCATAAAACAGATAAGGCATGTGAGTATTTCTCTATCTAGAAATCACTTCTCAAAATGTAATCTATAGGATCATCAGTCGATCTATGGATTTCACAAATGTATAATGAGCTCGTTTGAAGGAGCTCATATATATATGAAAGACTTCACGAATCGTCTCCCTCTCTTTATAGTCATATTTTCCATGGAATCTCAAAGGGAACATTACATGTGTCACTCAACAAACGGTTAGATATAATCAAATTGTATGAAATAATTTCATAACAAAAACATGATTAAGGAAAATGAAGTAGCTTTACTTAAAATGGAAAAAATGGAATATAAATGAAAATGGAATATAGAGTCTAAATAGATAAACAATCGAATTCTAGAAACAAATTGATATTCAGATTCTATTTTAAAAAGAATTTGGAAACTGAATTATCTATTTTTTAGACTCAGAATTCTATAGAATTTTGAGTCTGGATTCATTGCATTTTAGAGTCTGAATGTTGAGTATTTTAGAGTGTAAATTTTGTGTAATTCAGAATACGAATTATATGGAATTCAGAATCCGAATTTCACATAATTCAGAGTCTGAATTTAAGAGAATTATGAATCTGAATTTTAAAGAATTTGATGTTTGAATTTTAGAAAATTCTGAATCAATATTTCAAAAAATTTAGATTCTGATATTTAGAGAATTCAGAATCTGTATATCAATGAATTAGTAGCTTGAATATTAGAGAATTCAGAAAATTAATTTAATACAATTCATAATATGATATTCAAAAAATTCAAATTTTTAATTATATAGAATCTTGAATATTTATTTCAGATAATTCAGAGTCTGAATATCATATAATTCAGATTCTGAATTTCGTAGAATTTGGAATCTGAATTTCAAAAAATTAAGAATCTGAATTTGAGAGAATTCGGAGTCTAAGAACTAAAGACTCAAAATCTATGGAACAATAAGATTATTAGGATTTTATATAAGGATCTAAATTTTTTAATTAGTAATAATATGATCATGGTTTTCAGAAGACATTGGATAAGATAATGAAAAGGAAATTACGAAAAAATCATTTCTTAATGATTGAATGTTTTCATTAATAGAATATTCCTTACAGAAAGGAACTTTTTTATTTATGATATGGTGTTTCTGATTTTCAAAATATAGAGGAATCAAAAATTCATAAGGAAACCATATTTATTCAATAAATACATCCCTATTTGGATAATATAAGTGGGTTTGGTTCTATATCAAATTTACCTTGGTATATTAACTCTGAAAAAGGTGTGTTGATCTAGACTCCAGTGTTACCTTGTACACAACAATGGGCCTTACTATACACCTATTTTGACACACCTATATAATATTATTAGTATAATTAACATTTTCATTGTAGTCCATTATTAATAATTTGAAAAAAATTATTATTATTAATCATTCCCAAATTTAATATTTTTATCATTACGAGATTGTCCATGATTAAATTTTATACATTTAGTTAAATATTTCAAAAGTGTAATTATTATATTATATTATACATAATGTTGTTATCTAATATACTATATCCCATTATTTATAAGTAGAACCTAGTGGAAATGATTTGAATCATATTAATTCATGATATATAATGGTTAAGAGGTATTGTATCCTTTGTGGGATTAAGACTATAGTTGGAAGGTAACAGTAAGATTGTGACCTTTCTCTGGACCTTTCATTCTAATATTTTGTTACAAACCCCTAAATTTTTATAATTACACTATATATCATGTTTTGTGATGTTCAAATGGGTTTTTTTCATTCTTTGGATGCAATTATGGACATTCTTGATTTGATCATGGTTAGTAAAAACAATTATGTACTTATAAGAAACTCCGCAGCTTGTGACATGAGTGTAATAGCTCTACTTGGTTGGAACATGGGTTCTTCCAATCAATGCAGATGGATAGGAGAAACATTTAAATGTTGTAAATCGTAGAAAATAATAACTTTTTTATTGTATCATTATCCTTGTAGGATAATTATGAATGGGGTTAGATGGGGAAGGAAGAACCAAATCATCGGTGCACTGTTTTCCAAAAAACACAGAATAACATTACAGTGAATAGTTTGTAATCTAGAATTTATGGATTTGATTTTAATTAGATTCATTTGGCCTAATTTCCACCTTATCTCACTGATTTCCAATATAATATTTCTCTTATTTCATGAAATGAGATTCCATTTGATCCAGGAGAATTTTTCTGGCCATTCAAAGCATGTTGGAGATCCATATTCACCCATAAGACCCCATTAAAGAATTTTATTAATAGATCTATTCACATTCTATTTCCTGAAACATTAGATCTAATTAATTGTTCATATATCCATGTTCCATGATAGGAATTATTATTATTTTGATAAGTATATACGAAGGTGAAATGGGACCCAATCCAAAATCTTTGAGATCATACCTCCATACAATCTTTTAACTCGCCTTTTTGATTTCAGTGGTTCTTCCTTGAATCAATGGCCAAGGTTTGGCTGATGTTCATCAACTACCCTTATAGAGATGGTATATATTCTAATTCCAATGTTATTCATAATAATTTATTGTTATTAGTTGATTCATTTCATTTCAATCTTGATATATGGAATTAAAATTATTAAAGATAATTTAAGACCCTCTAAATTTGAGAGACTCTTCTCAAATCATATTGATCATGTTTTATATTACGAGACTAGGAATAATGGAATCCAATGGTGTTTCATAATATTTTTTTGAAAGGTTAATTGTTAAATAAATTGGAATATAGAGGGTTTATGAAATTTAATTTCTTTTTAATGTGTAATAAAGTTAACATGTTATAATTATTATTTGGGTTAACATCAAAAGGATAACTAGTAATCAGATGATTCATGGTAATTTTCTTAAATGGATAAATTGTTTAAATGATTTAATGATGACGAATGATAACTGAAATGGTTCACTATATTGATAATGGTTTATAAGAAAGTTTCATTTATATTGAACCTTGAGACACAAGCATGTGTGTGAAATGAGATTATCATTTTGGATTGATGATCCTCATCTATAGGTGCCCCTCTGATTATCAAGGACCCACTAAATGCAATAGATTATGGTTATAGACTAATTATATCTATACCCATGATGTTGGAGTTGTAATGATGCTCCAAATAAATGATATTGCAATGATGGGCTGACTCTACCTGGATCCATGATATGGTACCTAGTAAAACTCTCCATGACATGTAAATAAAATTGTATTTTACTAAAAAGGATACATATTTTTATTTTATTATTTATCATATAAGAGATATTTCAAAATTAATCATATGATGAAGTTGGTATTATTGTCTTGGGAGTCACCATGAACATGATGATCAATGTGGTTAATTAAATATTATAAAAATCGATCCATGTGTATTTTTATTGACTTATTTTTTATCCCTTATACAAGTACATAAATTAATTTTGGTTATATTTTGAAATTGATTCCATTAGTGGTGGCCTAATGAGTTGTAATCACACCATACTCAGGAATCTAATTGGTTCCCTAGTAGAATTATTGTCTCCCGGTAAGGATAAAGGTAATGTCTATATGTTATATGGTTGAGTTTGGGTTCAATATGGATCATGGAAGAGGGAACCGTACATGATTTGATGACCGTTTTAATATTAATCTAGATTTCTTTTTTTGGCACATCATTTCACACATGAATCTTATATGACATGACATATTAACTTCTTCTTTTTTATAATTTTCCCTATTTTTTTGATTCTTCCTGTGATTCTTGGTCTTTAATAGATACTGTTTATTCTTATTTTCACTATTTGTATATGGTTATTTTTTATTTTTTGATAAAGAGGGTATAATGTCCCCATGTAATGAATAAATCCTCACTACTAGTTAGTATCCTGTGGTATATTAGGAGGAATGGTTGAGTTTATATGGAAGAGAGAATCTAAAAATCAATATGTGGTCCCTGAGTAGGGACATTACAAAGTGGAATTATCGGAGGTATTTCAATGGTCATTTTGCTTTTTCAGAATGTTTTATTGGAATCTATGATGATTCTAGACATATTCATGAGATTGTGCATGGGAGTAGCTAGCTCGTGTCTTCAGAAAACAAAGTACCCAGAAAGGGGATTATTCTTCTTAATGTTCATTTCCATAGATGAATTTCATTTTAGCTTAAGTGATACAGTTGATGTGTGATATTATTTATTGTTGATATTTTATACATAGACCATTATAGAATTATAGATTAGTTTGAATTAATCATTCAATGAAACTCAACTATATATGTGACATGTTTCATTTTAGGCATGAGTGGAGATTAATTATGTGAGTGAGTTGTGGGATTAGAGATTTCACATCATTATTTCTGCGATTAAAATTAAATTATTCCTAATAATTAATTTAAATCTATTTGGATATATTATAACATGGTTACATGAAATAGATATAAGAAATACATGTAATAAGAAATGTATAAATATGAAGAAAAAAAATTACCATGTGTTATCCATGGAACGTTTTAGTGATCCATGAGGGTAGTGATCATGTCTTGGTTCTGATTATGGGGTTGTTTATGAGGGATTATTATTATGGGTTTATGTGAATATATCGTGAGTTAATGTGTAAATAGTGTTTTATTCATCATGAAATTGGTGATTTGAATTTTAGAAACATACCACCATGGAGATTATTGTTGTTTGGGAGATTAAAAGAAATTATTATAAATTCACCATTTGTAGTTGCAAAATAGGCCTCAAATGTTTTTGGTGAGGTGGGAGAGAAGTTCCATAAGAACATTAACCGTTTTTTCATTTCATGTAATTATAAATAGGGAGAGATGTTATGAATATATCTGATCTGATGCAGGGTCAACAGCTATGTCACCCTTTGATTTTCACTGAAGAGGGTGGACATAATGACGCTGTGTTCTAGATTGATTCTCTCTAGAACATACTAGATAATTTTCAAAATAATGCATAGTAAAGTGTAAAATTTTTATCATATACGTTATGAGTACTTGTGAAATGCTAGTAGGTATTCAATAATAGGATGATCAGTTAGAGGTAATGGTTTGGATGGACTTCTTAGAGTGGATTCTCAAACACTTTTACCCAATGAAACTTTGGTATGATATGAATGTTTATTTTATTTGGTTGTCCCATATAATAATGATTATGAAATGAAATATTTTATACGTAACCAACATAAAATTATTTTACCTAGATAGAGTTAGTGATGTAGAATCTATATTTGAGATTTTTCAAGATTGAATGAAAATTGACATTATTAACTATATTCATAGATTCTAAAAAATATTTTGTTGTGGTATTTAATCATGATCTCAATATTAGGGAGAACCTAAAGGAAACATCAAGGGATTTGAATTTGTATTGTACATGATGGAATAGAGGTACATAATCCAAGGGTAAGAAGTGTTATTAATATAAATTTCACTAAAGAGACAATGTGTTCAGTAGCTAGGAGATATGACCAGTTTATTAGGGTAGTGACCAAATTATTTCCATTAGTTCGGAAGGCCTTTTAAATTTTGTATCTAAATTTCATAACAACAGATGGAGTGATGTGTGTGAGGAATGATGGGACACAAAGATAGGGTATTTTGGAACCCTTGAAAGATTTGAAGTACTAGTGGACCTACGCTGGCACATATCAAAATAAGGTTCTTTTTAGAACTATACTAGTCAAAATATTTTTGTGATACTAGTGATTCTAAATAGGGAACAGAACATGGAACATCATTGAAGGATATCATGAATCAAAAGATCATTAACAAACATTGGACATAGACTATGGAAAGTGGAGTGGGACAGCATGGTTTCACATAGTTAAGCCATCAATTGTTAGTGGAGAGGCTTGAAAATCATTATTAAGATGTAGGATTCATTTAGATTCTAAATATTCATTAGATTTATTTGATATAATATCCTCACATTATTTTTTATCCACTATAAATTGTAAGGTTTGGATCGGATGATGGATTTTTAGTGTGGGGCTATGACAATTGAGAGAGTATTTGGTGTATGGTAGAAGTGAATATATCTATGAAAGTGATTTTCCATTGAGGATAGAGAGTATTATTTAATTTTGGGATCATTATGTACTTGTATATCCAGTTTTTGATGTTGTTTTCAGAATATATTATCTAGATTAATAGAATCCCTCGTTGGTTGTTACTATAGGGGATTAAAATTCACATCTCAATAGTTTATCTGATATATTCATCATGGAGAATGGGATATATGGTAAGCCATGTGGTATCTATTAATCAAAAACATGGGGAGACAACCACCCCTGATGTGTGTCTTTTTTTGGATGGTGGGTGTGTGAATCACAGTTCTTGTCCACCTATAGGGGATTCATTTCCAGAATTATTTCTAAATGACTTCTCCAAGATGCCACATGTGATATATATTGATTACATAAATGATCAAATGTCTTTTGTTAAACTAGTTATCATTCATTCTTAAAGAATGGAACCAGAAGACATTTAATTGAAAAAGGATTAGATATAAGAATTTATAGACTATGGATTCATCTATCTTAGTATATCCCCATTGTTTTATCCCTACATGTTTTCCACAAATGGTGATAGAACATTTATTATTATTTTTATATTATGTATTAGTTAAATTTGTTTTATGATAGGAAATGGTTTCTAATTATAGATAATGTCGATCTATGTTGACAAACTGAGGGTTGCATCTGTGATTTCAAAGAAATATGTTTGTTCAAGGTATTATCAGCTATGAGTGAATCCTTATGATATACCATAAACCACTCTTTTCACATGTATGGACTAAATTACTTCTTCATGTTGATTTTTGGACTAATAAACTATCCATCTGTGTATACGACCATAATGAATTGATTATTCCAAATATTTACATATTATTTTGTAGTTTATTTGTGGATGAAATCTTGTTGTACTCCAAGACAAATGAAAATAATTCCCAAAATATTTTCATTATCCTATGTACACTGAGGGATATACAGAATTTTATAATCTATTTATGTATAGTTTATCTATCAATAAATTTAATTTATTTGGTCACATCATGTCATAGGATGGTCGATTTTTGGACCTTAAGATGGTTCATGATGATGTTCTTTAGAAGTAAAGTAAAATGTTTTTTGATATATGAGGCATTCTTGGTTTGGAGAGTTATAGTATAATATTTACAAATTAATTCTATTATTTAGAACCACTAATTTTTGGAGTAATAAATAACCATTTCATTTTTTTTTGAATGTTATGGAGCTTCTGATAAGGCCCACCATTATATAATGAATCATTTGAAAACTACAACACTATTGATCCTACCTAGGCTTGGTAAAGAGTATACATATTTATTTTATATGTTTATAATTTGGCATAGCGCGGTATTAATATAGAGAGAATTGGTCTTGGAATATGGGTAACGATAGTTGAGCCCCAATTGATAGAATTACCCTTTTCACAATCTAGAGTTATCAATGGTGTTTATGAAAACATTGGTGGTATTACAAATTGGGAGAAATAATTATTGATTATAATATTCATAAAACTCTAAATTACATATTTTTCAGATATATTTAATTATAATCTAGTGGATATGGTTTTAATTAATGTGAAATTTAGATATTGATCTATCCTATAAACCATGTAATGGAAACAATTGTACGTACACTTTGAGCAATATTATATAGTCACAAGGATTTCAAGAGTCTAATACTGAGTGTAACATTATGGAAATGTATCTTGAGGAATATATAAATTTTCAAAAGGTCTTGTCGAATCTGAATATCATATATTTATTAGTTTATTCCACACCTCGGAGATAGATCATTGAGTTTTAATATGAGGAACTGTAGTGTATGTCATTTAGAGATAGTTTTGATGGTGGTGGCCGACCGTTAGATTGGTCAATTGAAAACATGATATCATCTATGTTCAAGGATGTCTAGTTATTAAAACTTGTATAAAAGTGGATTTTATTTCTGATTTCCATATATCTAAGTGGGAATAACATCATATTATAATATAATTTACCTTGACCTTTAAATGAAATATTGGTGTCTAGGAATTAATAGAGAGAGCATAGGTTTTAGGAAAAGACTTTACACCTACTAGAAGGTCAAATATGGTCATCAATGACCCATTGAACTACTATAGAAATGTTTTATTAAATAACTAAAGTGGTATTATGTTACCATGTATTTTTTGGATGGTCTATCAGGGATAAGAAATATTAAAGATGTGATATGTGTGATTTTGGAATGGGTTATGAAGGTAGCTGAAGTCTTTCTAATTAAGAATAATTTCATGGTTGACCAGTTAAGTGATATGTAAATTAAAGAGAATGTTTGTTCTAATTGTGTTCTAAAAGAATATAGATTAATATGTTGAACTATGTTTTTCATCATGCTTTTGTAAATTATTAAATTATGTTATTAGAATTCATGTGTTTATTATAATATCATCTCTCCTATAGAAATACATGAAACAGGTGTGTACTATTCTAGTGTTAGAGGAAATTATATGTGCATGTGAAATAGAAAAAAAGTGGATCATTGTAGAATCACAAAACACTGGTTGATTTATTCAGAAAAATATTATCATGGAATAATTCATATAGAACTATAATACGTTATTTATGTTATGACATGTTGATCGCTTTTATGTTGGATGGAAGAATGGGAGTCATAGTTTTTGGGATAGAGTCTCATGTAGAGACATCAGAACATGTTAATTTGATTTTGAAATGTTTGGATATAATATATAGTATACATAAATCTTATTTTTATTGATTTAATTAACATATTGTTTTTATAGAGGGTGGTTGTGTATTGCAGTAAGTGACACTGATATTGGTTCGCTGGCATTTTAAGAAGCTGATCAAGTTGGAAGCAATGTTTGTTGGACCATATGATAAAGTGGATATTTTTGGACCTATTTCCTATTGATTGAATTTACCATATAGTTTTATTATGATGATTAATTATTTCAATGTGTATCAATTCCAACAATATCACCCTAAAAATTATCATGTGATAGATTTCGATGATGTTGATCAAGATTTTATGGTTACCATTGAGGATCACATGATTCGTGTTTTTGATCACATTGAGAATGTTTCATGAGGCAAGCATGTCTAGTAATTTCCTGTGTTATCGAATAATTTCAATGTTTAGGAGAAATCATGGGAGATGTAAGGAGATATGTTGTCACCCATGTAGAGGTCAATTTTTCATATATTCTCAGTGATTCTTGGGAGTAGAGACTGAGGGAGGTCTGTAACATGGTTTTGGGTTTATAAGATCTTGAAATAAATCAGGAAATTTCATTATCATTTTAATTAAATGATCATTATTTATTTAATTTTTGTATATATAATGATTAGGTTCTATTCTGGGAGGTATGGAGTGGCTTTTTCAATCATCGTATACATTTTTGTAATTGAACGGTTTGAGAAGGGTTAGTAAAAACTATAAAACCCATCTAGGAAACCATATAACTTAGGAGGAAGGGGGACATTGTCAACACATAATGTTGGGACAATCCATGTAGATTCTTTCAGGAAAATTTGTATTACTAGGCAAAGGGGAATTTAATGGTTGAACAATGGTTTTGGAATCTATGTATGGTAATGATATAATGTTTGGTTGGTAGCCTATAAATTATGTAAATAATCATAAGTCGACAGTAAAGGCAATGTTTTTACCTAATATCATATTTTTATGAACTTATTTTTCTCTCAAGTACTGATAGGTAGATCCCTTGAATATTTTTTTCTTGTTTTGGATGATTTAATGTCCATTTTAGATCCAAATCCATCGATATGTCTCCATTCATGGAATTTACTCCATGATCTACTCTACTTGTCTTTCACATTAACATATATCTAATCTGTTGTGGATATATCCATGTTACAGGAAGGGAACTGTGATGTTTTATGGATGGGACTATTTAATGTAAGGGAGATCCAATTCATCATCTTGAAATACCCTTCTTAGATATCATTGGGTTACAGGGAGTTCATGAGAACAGGGATGGAGAAAACTATTGGGGTGTAAAAAATAGTTCTTGATGTGATATTTATGTGATGAAAATGGAAATTATAGGGTTAATGAAATTAATCGAATTGTGAATGTTTTTTCTTGTAATATATATTTTATATAGTGTTTTAATTATCCTAAAAATGTTTACGAGTTATGAAATGGTTCATGGTTATTTGGTAAAACGCATAAATGGTTGAAATGATGCTAAGATGATGATTGAAAAAATAATTGGTGCCCCAATATGGGAATGGATTATATGAAAGTATCATTAATAATGAAACATGATATGTATATGTGAAAAATTAGAACTACCTGATAGATTGATGCCATTATTATTTGGGAGCCATATTAATGATTTTGGCCTCATTACGTGCATAATATTTTGTTTCTAAACTGACTATCAATATACCCATGATATTGGTGTTGACTGCAATCTACTAGTACCTCACATAATGATGGAAGACCAAAACTCCTTGAATATGTGACATGGAACATTGAATGATGTTCCATGTCACCTCAATGAAATTTCATTTTATTGAAAATTAAAAAACATGTGAATTAATATTTTGAACATATGAGATATAGTTCTAAATTTATTATGTGACAAAGTATGAATTATTGGATTGACTATCACCATGACCCCAATACATAATGGTTTCAATTAAATGTTATTAAAATTTGATCCATGATTAGTTTTATTAGCATATTTTTTATCCCTTATCCAAAATCATATTATGATATGGACTATAAAATACGTTATATGTCATTGGTGGTGGACAAATGAATTGTAGCCACACCCATCTTGGGCCACCGATTAATACTTCAGTATACTTCATGTTTGTTTCTTAGGATAAGGTGTAATGGAAATTGTTAAATGGATGAGTTGGTATTTAGGATAGAGTATGGAAGAGTGAACCAAACATGATATATGCACCCAGTTTTAAATTGTTTGTGTGTCATTATTTTGGATTATATTTAGAAAAATGACACCTATATGGAATTAAATATTTACTACTATGATTTTGTTCATTTTCATTGTTCTATGGAATCTTTATGTGAATCAAGGTATTAAAATGGTATTGTGTATTGTTATTTATGATATTTTTATATGTATTTAAGTTAATTTAATTCTTCCAAAAAGATGTAATAATATCTACACATAAGATACTAGACCCTCTCTACTAGTCATCATCGTCTACTATAAGGGGTGTCACACTTGAGGCCTTGTGGAAAAACATCTTTGGAAACCAGTATGTTAACCCAGAGTCATAATGTTATTGGAACAGTTCTCCTAAAAAATCTCATTAGACAATGATGTAGTATCACTTCTTATAAAAGCATAATATTAATATTCTATGTATTGCGTCTTCTAAGGGAATAAATATGAGGAGTGTATGGTTGAGAAATCAAATAATATATAGAATATTTGAATAAAGGATTCTCCACCATGTTATAATTACTGAAAGAAACATCATGAAAACCTTATAAAGGGATTGATAATTTTCTACATTAATATATTGAAATAAAATCGTGATCCAGATTTTAAGGGAAATAAAAATGTTTAAAATTTTTAATTCATCAAATGTATGGATATGGGGAACTATAGAAATGAATTCCCTAGTGTTAAGGGAATATAACTGAAATGATACTAATGGATCAAGGTCATGTTTATTCTATTAATATAAATGATTTAGAGTGATTAACATTATAGTATCTGGATAGAAGAATTTTTTTATATGAATATTTTATGATTGAACTTTTTATATAACAATTGTGAGAGTTATAAGGATTATACCACAAAACGTTTCTTTTAAAATTTGATATCATATAATGAATGGTACAAAAAAACATGAAATGTGATTAATTGGAATGTTGAATTTTTTTGAAAAACATGAATGTGGGGTGATATCTATAAAAATAAGAATGATGTTGATATAAAAATGATAATGTTATGTTTATGATATAAAATTGTTTATTTTCAAAATTGATAGTGATTTTATGTTTTAATTTATCATTAATGTAATTTAAAACATATTTTGATTTATAAAATATATTCAACAAATTGAGATTTTATATTTGTATGAATACATTATTTCAATATTGTTTTATGGTGATTATGTTTTCCACATATTTTAAATGTTTCATTAAGAGAAACTATATATTTTAAAAGGGATATAAATTTTATTTAGTAACATCAATTCTAAAATTTTGGACATTGAATTTGTCACTCAAATTTTGGATGCTTATTATGTTTAACAATTTTAGAAATGTATTGTTTTGAATTTTAGGAATTGATATTGAATTATATGGGATTAATATTTTATATTTTATATCATAAAATGTTTCTTTTTTTTGTAAAATATGTAGAGATATGTGGAATAACATTCCATTATTTTATTAATCTAATAGACCTACTAAATATTCATTTTATTTCATTAATCAAAAAAACCTATTACATATTTATATAGTTGATTAATAGATTATCTAATATTTTACTGAATAATAAAAAAAGTGTGAAATTGTTCCAATGTGATAAAAAAATACTAATTATTAATATTTTCATATTTTATTGTCCTATATTTAAAAAAGAATTCATTATTTTTAAGAAAAGGATATTGAAACAAAAATTGTATCCTAATAACTTCATCTATGATGAATAAAATGGTCAATCAAACCATCACATAATTATGGTTATATGATTGGTAAAATTCACTAGATCATTCATATTATAGTGATAAACAATATGATTCATCCACAATCATTATTTGGGCATTACACTTTTTCTTCATGTCCATATCTTCACCTCCGACCTTTGATATCCTACATGGAAATACTATTATGTTATTATTCTAGATAGACTTCATTCTTCAATTTATCTCTAATCATGAAGATGTTTTATAAACCCATATCATGAAGTGTAACTTCATGAAGATAATTTTCAAATTTCAAACACTTGATTTTTAAGAGAAATATTAAAATAATATGATATAATTTAATTAATGTGGAATAATGTAACAACATAGGATTTAATAGAGGAGAATCATATTTTTTATCAAATATGTCATGAAACAAATATATTACCGGAGAATCAAACAACATAAGACATTCCAATATTTTTTTTAAAAATTAATATTTTTTATGTCTTGTGATGCATTTAATTCATTATTTAAATGAATCACAATACTCAATTAAAATATTATTTTATAAACAAAAACATTATAAAAAATAGTTATGTTTGAGGGTATGAATATGATTAACTAAATTATGAAAATTTTATTTAGTAAACAAGTATAAAATAAATAACATTATTATCGATTTTTTAAAAATAAAATAATAAACATTTGAATGAATGAGAAATTTTTACAAAATAATAATTTTAAAAAATGATGCTTAATCATGATTTGTATACAAGAAATGAAATTGATTTGTAATAATTTGAAGAAATTTATAAGAAAAGGTAACTTATTTTTTGAAATATTCAAATCAATATTCTGTTTGACAATTTCTTTATTATCATTAATATATTACTTTTATGATGAATAGTTTGTCATAATTTTTTTAAAACATTCATTCCATTGAAATTATATGAAAAGTTAATATATATTTTAAATTATATATAATGTAAAATTATATTTATAATATTAAAATTCATCTAATTTACATCATTTGAATCGATTGAATATTGAATTTTGATATTAAACAGTTGTATAGTAACAAGAATTTTTTTATTGGAAAACCATTCATTATTCACATCAATGGTTTTATTTTAAATTAAATCCTATAAATTATTTTTATTGAATTTGGAAAAATATGTTCAATATTTTTATAAAAAAAATTATATTATATTACATGCTAACATTAATTTTTTATTATATAGAATATGGAACATATTAAAAATTAATTACTATAGTTAAAGGAAATTGGAATAACAAGGGGTCAATGTAAAATGATAATCATTAAGAATAGAATAAAATATTTCTATATCCCATTTTATGGGAAAATATATTTTTTATTAACACTAAGGTTCAATAATGACGTGTCTTGGATGATTTATAAATGATTATAATGTGGGAATCACATTGTATTTTAAAAATATATATCCATGTGCGTCCACTTTGACACTTATAAAAGGCCACCCCATCTCCCCACCACATCACACATAGAAAACCATTATTTCAGAAATTAACTATGAAAGTACCTTACATAATTACATAAAATCATACTAGAACCATTATATTGATTATGAATCCCTTATATGGAGGATTTTTTGATAGACCTAAAGAGGATCTTTGAAGAAGACGTATGATTCTTAAACAAGTGTATTTGTTTGGTTTTATTATCCAACTCTTTAAAACATTATTTTTTATGACTATATAATAAAGAAATATCAATAAAATATAAATATATGTTATTATGTTATTTACATAACACAAATCCATCTCCACTTCTATCATTCGAGAAAATAATCCACTGACCATTTGTGCAACGAAATACCGCCTCGCGAGATGATATAATTAATTTTCCTTCACAACATTTGGTGGCTATATATAATTATGACATTATCATATTTATATTATATTAATTAAATTAATATACTAACATAATTACAATATCACATATTCATTATTATGTTCCATCCCAGTGGGGATACGATAACATCACTCATGTGTATGGTAGACTACTACTTAACAATGTGATGCCATTCATTTTCCATATACTACATATAACAAATTTATTATGGATAATTTTAATTATTATATGTTATATTTATTATAAAATAATAATTCTAGAAATATAGTACCACATATAACTTCATACCTTTAAATCTATTTGAAACCAACAACGTTGTTTGTGCATACATGGGGACTACCATCTCCCCTTAGCATTATAAATTTTATTTCCATTTAATTTATAAATGGATTGTCCTAACGTTGAATTTGATTAAAATATATTTTTCATGTTACATAATAAAATTTTTATGATTAATGGATATTTATTTTCCTTTTCATCCAACCATCGAGATAAACAGAAGGATTCTTCATGCGTACGTATGACTTCCCATCTCCACGAAGGGTGTATTCCATTTAATATAACTAAATTTAAATTATTACACTAAATTCCTATATAATGAAAATTTATGATACGTAAATTATGGATATAAATATGGATATGATTTAATCATGATCATGTTAAATGGACCAAAAATACCAAACTTGATCATAGATGAAAAATTAAGTAATTATCAAAAGAAATTTTAATTCAAACAAAACATTTTAAATAAAATCATGATAATATAATATATTTTAATCATATAGGGTATGATATATATTAATATTGTTATATAATATAAGAAAAATAAACCTACATTTATTATACCGGAGGTTCTAACACATATGATGTAAGTTGAACATTGTGTAAGTTTTTTTTATATCACGTGTACTAAAGTGGGATATACACCTTATTCACAACATTTTTCATTCTATGGTTCATATACAAACCCTTTGATATTTTAAATCAATAATTTATTTATATTAATGATATTAAATGTTTCATTAGATGATTATTTCTTTTATTGGGATTACAATTTAGATGGTACCAAAGTGAAAAGTTCTTATTTCTGATTAAGTATCACTAGGTCAAATAATTTGATAATTATATTTTAAACCAAATATATTTTATTTTCTTAAAAATATTGTTTATTTATTTAATCTAGTTTTATAGCTTTCCATTAATTGTTAAAAAAATATTTAATTTTTTATTATTGAAATCTGTCTTTATTTCCCACTTCATTGGAAAAACATTTCGTAAAAATAAATGATTTATAAAAAAATAAAAATGTTCTCAAACATAAAAACAAAATTTTTAAATCATTTATTAATCATTATAAATGGGTTTTTAAATAATTTAATTGAATCTTACAATATTTTCCAAAAAAAATAATTTTATGGATTATATATAAAATTCAAATAGAGACATTGGTTTAACGTGATTGAAAAGTTGATAATTATCAACCATTAGGACCACACAATGATTTAAATGTTATTTCAATTTTTTAACGTTTATTTTAAAATATATTTTGTTTTGAAATATTTTGAGAATATTTTATTTTATTGATATTTACAAAGTGAAAAAGGGATTTTCTTCAAACACGATTTTAATTAAATTCGTATGCTATTTCAATTCATCAATAATTACACTTTTTTATTAATATTATATACTTGGGATATTCTATATAGATTTCATACTTATTATTTCATTGGATGGTTTAATATCACATTGTGTGATGATGTACAATTTTATTACACTTCACTATATTTTTCTGGATGGTTATTATTAGGTTTATTTGATTATGTTAAGTTATAAAATTAAATATGTTATTTTTTCATTATTTTTTTTTGTTTATTATGATTCACCCAATTCATATGAAGAATTCATTACACGATGTATGTAATTGGAGGAGATTAGAAATATATATCTCCTAATTAATCAAAAGTTCACAAGAGACAAATGAATTTGAAAATTTAGTGGTGTCTCAGTTCCAATCTTTTAACAATCTTGTGGATGGTACTGACATTACTATTAAGATACAAATAATTATGAATTCCATCATTACGAGATCAGTAATTTATTTCCATGTTATTTTTTAGTTAGTAATAATATCCTATGATATTTTTCATTTATTTTAGATTACCTTATTTTTGTTTCCTAATCATCAATTATTTATTACAAATTATACTACATTTATTTGTAAAATTTAATGTGTTTTAGATATTAATGTTTCTATATTTAATCTGATTATTATTTATTGATATATTCTGATATATGTATACACCAACTAATATTTTCATCTCACCAAATTATTTTCTTTTTCCCTATGTAAAAACTAGATTTCATATCTTTTATCCCATGGTAGATTATCACTATATAATCCATGTATCAAAAACATCTGCTACTTTTATGTAAGACTCTACCTGCTACATTTCAATAGGACTACATTTCCATTGTTTGGATAATGTTTTCTCTATAATATTCTTCATGAGTCATTTTTAACAACTGAATTGTTAAACAAATCATTTGTATAGTTATCAATACTCTAATAATAAACATTCCATTTGAAAAATAATCTACTCAACAAGTCCAAAACCTTTAATCAACAAACATAACTCAATATATTAGGATTCTGGAGACCATAGTTTTCATGTGATCAATAGTATAAGTGGAATAATTTTATCTCTAAAATTTCGTTACATTAAATAATATACTTATGAAACCATATGATGGATATAAATAAAGGATCATTTTATAGAATTCCTCAAACACCATTTATCCATAATGATTTTATTCATAGATATTATGTTTATTTTTTTCTTCCATAATGTGTTTCTAGATAGGTTTGGAAATTTAATCCATTTCATTGACCATTTATGGTTCTATAAATTTACATTCTATAACTCCTTCAAGGAATGATATTGAATATTTTTTAAAAATAGAGGGATCCATGAAGAGGTATTTCAGTATTCTTTTAGAATTATTTGTTATGTGAGAAGAAAAAAGAAAAAATGTGATTCTATTATCCCTTGAATTCATTAAATAATGTTATCAATATATCAACGTGTTTCCTAAATGTCCATATATATTATCAGTCAGTTAGGGGATGATACTCCATGTATCTATTCAACTCTATGTTCATTTAATGTTGAAAACATTTTTAGATCATTAAGTTGACCCACAATATTCAGTTAATAAAAAAAGTTTTTTCTACGTTCCCTCTTCCTTTATCAGATATATATAATTTAACGATGATTGATTCCACTCTAATAGATATGATGTGATGACTAAATTTAATATGATATAGTAAAATTGATATAGAATTTTTAAATTGAATTAATTTATAAAAACATTAACTAAAGGAATGTGGGCATTCTCTTATTTCATCATATTTATAAGTAATTGTTTTATCCTCCTCTTAAAAAGTTTATTATTTCCTACACTTTTTGGAATACAAAGAATATTTTTATATATTAAATAATTACAATCATCCAAATTTACCAATATTAATTTTGTTATATATCACTATACATATTTTTCCATCATCTATGGATATGGATTATTGTGTTTTTATTTTCTTCAAATATATCTTTATTTATCTTCATTTTCATTAATTTACATACAAGGATCCTATATATGAATACTAAATTTTTATATAAGTTGAATTGTTATTCATTCCAATTTTATATAGAAAATATATTAATTTTTATCAAACCTTAATTTCGTTTCGGAATTATTTGTCTTCAGCAAAATGTTTTTTCATGTAATCATTTGAGAACTGTAAGATTTGGTACCATATATTATTATTCCCATGACCATACATTTTATTTTGAAGAATATTGGATCATAACCAATCAACATATTAAAAAAAGATTCCTGATGATTTATACATAGATCATCTGAAAATTTATTCTCCTTCCTAGTATGGGAGTGGATTATGATGTCATATTCCTTCATCATCTCTATCAATTTTCATTGGAATGTATTGTGCTCCTTCTTTTTGAATATATAAGTACTAAAATTATAATTATATATACATATAACTTCTATCTATTTGATTTCTTACTCGATCCTCTATAATTAAAATTCAATATCCTCTAGTTGAATCTAACCACTTGTGACCATATATAGACATTAATACCCATCATTACATTAAAATAACATATAAAATTTTCCACATAGCTATAAATAAATCATTTCACTATTAAAATGTTTATGACATATGTTAAATTCCACAGTGAAGAGGTAACCATTCATTTTTCAGAATTCATTGATATGAAAGCATGCCCTATAATATTTTTGATTCTTTCTACAAATTGTTTAATTGATTCGTCACCTATTTATTGATGTATAAGAAACTCATTATCGAAATTAATATAAATATTTGATGAAAATCATTGTTGAAAAATAGTTTTTTAAAACCATTCATCTCCAATGATTCGAATTCATTCTCATTTTTTGTATCATTGACGATGAACTCCATTTATTAGAATGTCCATATTAATGATTAAAATCAAATATTACAACACAAATTCCAACCAATTAGTCAATTAATGGTTCCCTGAAATGGTTGGTCCCATCGCCTCAAACACACCTCCTCTTACACCATAGACATCAGACATGATGTAAGGGTCTATGGTGGTGTAATATGGATTCTATACCATCATAAAAAGTTTAATACATTAGTGTAATATAAAATAACAATTAATGGAACTCCAATTGAATACGTAAATCTTATAGATGATAATAATAACCAAGAAAAAAAATTCAATATTCAGTACCATATATAAGATGATGTGATGTCATGTATCTATAAAAAATGAATAGATAACCCGGAATCAGGCACTAAAACATACACGTATATCAAAAGAACCCAAAAAGTAGTAATTGAATATCTTCTTATATAATCATGAGACATATATCAGTCTTGTTCTCCCCTAAAATCCTTTGTAAAATCAATGAATCATAAAAATCTGGGTGGTTTCCTCTATCCCAACCTACTTCAATTATGTCTATCTTGGTACCAAACAATAGACTGAACATACTATAATAATTTATCATTTGGACCCCAATAATGGTGTCTCTAAAAAATTAAACATGTTCATATAAAAAATAACACTATGTGCATAAAAAAAGAATCTATGAATGTGTATAAAGAATATAACAAGCATGTGCTCTCATTATATTACAAAATATGCCTACAGTAGAAGAGAATCAACATCTACAAGATTTAAAAAAAATCATGTAACATCCATCTCGGTGTACTGCACATGTTCTATGATTTTTGGACCTACATTACTAGGTTCCATAGAGATAACTTAGTTTGCCAATATTTAGAAATGAAAATGTATTTAGAAATTTTACATGTAATTCCACCATATTCCACATGAGTTTCATACCATTGACCAATTGGTTCCATACATTTTTAAAATGATAGTTCCACAATGAAATGTAATATGATACATGCCAGGATAAAAATTCAGTTTCATGTCAATATATAATATCCACCTTACCTTGACATTTATTATTGATCAAAAATGAAAGGAAATCACATCTAGGGGTTGTTAGGTTCATACATTGATTACCTAATCTATTCCATACCATTATTAACCATGTTTAATATCATGAAATGACTATGTTTCATAATGAGATATCCAAAAAATACAAATAACGTAACAATGAATCATACTATGATAATGTCCATTCCCAATTACAATTATCAATATAAAATTATTTTTTCAAGAAAATACCCATCTCCATCCATGTTTCATTAATCCCAATAATTTAACATTTTAATATATTATGATCACAATGAAAAAGAATCATTTTCATCTCCAACTAACTCCCAGATTGAACGTAGTACCCCAATAGTAAATGTATATCTCACACAACCAAAGTATTGTATTTAACTCATGTTAAATATAATAAAAAACCTAATGGGTTTCTATGGATGAGGATGACAACTTCCAAACATATCAAGGTATTATATGGGATTCAAAAACAAGGATTAATAACTTATTAGAGGCTTATAATTTAATTAAATTGTAACGTAATGAAATAAAATCATGAATAACAACTATGACAGTTTAATAAAAAAAGAATTCACAGGAAAAATTTATATACAACTTATCGTGAGTCTATAGTGGAATAATTATCTATTATCGTCCCTTCGTTTGACCAAATTCGAGTAAAAATAACGGAGTATATGAAAAACCTAAAAATTAAAATAAAATTATATCACAAAAAATAATTCTATAAATGTGAAAAAATTTAATAATGGTTATAACGGAATGGAGAAAATATTAGTGGATATCCAATAAGAAATCTGGTGGACTGATCATAGTCCATATAGAGGAAAATCATAAAAACAAAGGCTTAGGATTAAAGGAGCGGAAATTGTCGATGGTGATATTTTTGTGTCCACTTTAAAATAATAAATTAGTAGGATTATATAAAAATATATATGCTAATAATGATAATTTTATTGTTTTTGATAGGACTCATGGTTTTGCTTCAGTTTTTTTGAAACCATGCATCAATCATGTGGACCACAAATTTAGGGGGAACCCCTTGAGTTTCTTGAATTTCAGGGGAAGACAAAAAATATGCATCCCATTTTCTCAAACTATCTAATTAACATATTTTCCTACACAATAGTATTTATAGTTTTATCAAACTCGGCGACCCCTCATAGTTCATAGGATTTCCCCATATGGTTTCCCATAAACATGCAAACTAGGAAGCATAGTTTTCAGAAACTATAAAGCTTAGCTGATTCCTCTATAATATTTGTATTATGGATCCATAATTTAGGGTAACATCTCATTACCTCATAATATAATTTTCATTATGATAAAAATAATGAATGAAATTGAATATAACATTTGTCTAAAATAACATAAACGAAGAGATCTTACAATCTACACCATTATAGAAAATTTTACATGTGTTTACATTGAAATATTGGTAAACGATAATTTATGATTGACTACGACCAATTAGAACGTATATCAGCCTCTCACTCTGAGTACAATAATGTATGTGCCCACACTTCCGTAGCACTCATACAAATGAAACTGAGCTGCCTTAGAGAGACTTTGTGAACTAGTCCAGTATATTAATATTGATCTCCTCAAAATAATAATAAACATATAGTTCCATATCATTAGGCTATCTCATATGATAGGGGTCCAAATTTTAACAACATAACATAAAAATTTGAAATATTTTCTGCATATCCAAATTTACCTTATGTTTTGAAATCTGATAAGAAATGGAACCAACACTCTATAGAAAACCAAATTTCCAATAAACCAAGACCAATGAGAAACATGATACAATATACATTAATTATCTAGTCTATAAGATACTAAAAATAATAATCAATCATCAACCATGAACTCGAGAGATTATCATTGGTGGTAGGCATACAATTTATTTTTATATTAAGCTATGGTCATTCACATCTGAATCAGCATAACCAACTCTGACAACCCTTGAATGAGATGAGTTCCATCTAACACTACCTCACCTATATCTAAGTACTATTATGTTAAATGGAATGTAAATCCATATAATTTCTAAAAAATATCATTTTGATTCAACTAATTTAATATTATAATATAAAAAATAGCAATGTTAATATGATTATCCCAAGAACCCCCAATATCAAGATTTAATTTTTTGATAATGTCTTCTAATACCTTTATCATCTATTCGAACTGACCACCAGCCAGAGGGTTAAATTATATACTCAAAATCACATGATTACCAAAATAATTTTATAAAACCTATAATATAATTGATAGTTAATGAACATCCCAATATAAGGTTATAGTAAAAACGATCATGTGTAGGAATATATTCTCATGGATATATAATCTTCCATTATCATCCACATATAAGGCCTCTCTAATATGTTATTAATTAGGGGGAATTGGGATCTTATCAAAGATCTACCATACTTCATCATATCTTCAAGGGGATCTCTGTAATCTAGTCACAATATCCATAATAATTGCATCCCATTTTAATTCTAGAATGGGAAATGGATATAAAATCCAGAACGATCATTTGTCTTCTATCTCCACTAGCATATAAGTGTAACAAATTAAAACAAAACCATATATTTACTCTTTTATACCTAGCCACAAATACCAGTTACATAGTTCATGATACATCTTACTGAGACTACGATTTAATTTCTAAGAAGATTGATTAGTCTCTCACATCATTTCCCATCAAATTTATATAGGAATATAGACATGTCCGATGATGTGTAAGACCTCATCCTCAATAATGATCCATCCTTGTAGTGGATAATTTACTAAAACACTCTACCTTTGTTCCAATATCTAAGAATATGATATCTTCATCGTCATCACCATCTCTAGAAGTGAAAGGGTCACTCATAACATTGAATGAACTGACATTATATGATGGTCTTAAACCACCATGTGAATCATAGAAAATAGAGCCTTAAGCTTCCACTCACTTCATTCCTCCTACACTACTTTTGTTTGATTTCTCCAACTCATAGAATATACTACGTCTTTTAATTTTACATGAATATAAGAATCATCAAAATTTATGGACCTCAAATATTCAACACACCATCCCTACATAAGGATCAAATAATTCTCTATGAAAATATACCATAGTATTTTTTGGACCATATACAACCAAAAAACTCCAATAAGATAATAATTCCTCCAACAACACAATTAATGAACTAAAAATATTGACATGATATTGTTTGTTAGGTAATTCTGCTCATGTTTCCTCATCCTCCATGACCCGATTTAAAAACTCAATATTCTTTCCTCAAAACTCCTCATTTCTCAATATCTTATGATTTATTTTCTAACATATGGATTCAAATAGAATCACGAAGAATTTGGATTAATACAGATTTCATTCTCCCTTCCGAATCTTAAAATTTTGTCTCATTGGAATCTAGACGTATAATCATCACACCTTTATTAATCAACCCCATAAGTGGTTATTCAAGTAATTATTAGTCCTAACTAATGTAACTATAATAGATATATGTCTGCCATATTCTCTTAATATCATATTTGTTACTGAGATGATACCATTGAACTATTTCTCACGCTTTCATTGGATCAACTAATACTCCATCATCTTAGATAATGTGACCTAGGAAGTGAATTTTATTAATCAAACTGTGTAATTTGGTGAGAATAAAATAAAATTAGTTCCCCCATTATTTATTTAGAATGATAACATGATTTTTTTAATCGATGTGTTGATTAAAATAATATACCACGACGTTACCCAGGATGAATCCCACAAATTAATCATAAAATGAGTTGAATTACCAATTCATCATATCTTTGAAAATGGTCAGATTAATCCTGACAAAAATAACATAATGAGATACTAACATATATAATAACTAATATAGAATGTTTTGTGAGGTATGTATGATGATATAATAAGAACCCAGTGATATATTGACCTCAAAACATTCATTTTGAAAACATGATATCATTATAGATGATCAAATGGGTCATCTATACAAGGCATCGAATATTAGTTCATCATTGTAAGCATATTAACTCTTATATAATCCATAAATATCTTGAGGGTTCAATATTACTTCTTTAAAAAAGTATTGATGCACTCCAATTAGATGTAATATTCTATATACAATCATAATATTATAAGGCCTTCAGCTACCACTTCAAATCAAAATACTTTGTAGTGGCCATCATCTAAGGGAGGAATTAACAGAAGCGTAAATCTAGGAACTCGGTCAAATGTGACTCCACTTATTATTCATGTGGTAAATAAGAAAATTCATAAAGGAAAAAATATTGAAAATGATCTTCTACAATAGGGAAATGTGATGATTTATTCCCTAATCAACCACATAAATGATTTTAATTTGTGTCCTTACTCCACATAGACCATGATGATCTGGTCCTTATATACCAACATGGAATCCTAAATGAACATTATGAATATAATTATCATACCTAATGATTTTTATACACACTTAAGTGATATAAATAAATATAGGAATTATGATATACTAATTAGTTTTTCATGAGAATAATGTTGAAACATGACATCAAAATGATAAAGTGGTTCAATATAAATTGATATCTGCCTATTTGAGGTGGGAGTGGGGAACCTTATAAACTAGAGAATACTCTCAAATCTAATATCCAAATGATTTTATTTGGTAATCACCCCATATATGTAATCAATTTTATGTGATAGGATTTCCACAATAGTCAAATTAATAAAGTAATTCAACCCCCCTATAGGGAAAAATAGAGACAAAAGGTAGATTAAATTTAAATCATTCCCCAAACAATAGATGGTCTAAGACATTTATCCACATACACATGTTTCACTACCAAAAATATACCCATACATTTCTACGAGATATAATATTCTTATTTTGTGTTGGCCTAGTCTACTAATGCTATGCAAATAATGACTTCCTCCCATGACAAGGTTAATCTCCTCCACCATATCGACTGGTAGAACTCTAGTTTCTGACATTATGTAAATTTTTGGATCCCAATCCAGTACCTAGATTGGGTGTTGATGCTCTCTCACTGACCACTAGATGGATAATACTAAAAAACTGTAGTAAATATCATATCCTTAAATAAGATCTACACTCAATAGTGGACCTTTCACACAACGGTTTATTTCTCCCCTTATTTCCACATAGATGAAAATTTATGAAAGCACTAGAAAATTTTCTCTAATGGGTAATTCACTCATTATATGTACTAAGGAGATGCTTCATGATACTATATACTACTCTAATGGGTTGATATGATAGTGATCACTGACCAGGACCTACACCTTCCTTCCAATTACATTCGGTAATAATAGTATGATTTATTATATAAGACATAGTAGTAAACTAGAAAACATTCACTAAATGTCGAATAGGGTACACGAGACCCTCATCAAATCATATCGTATTTAATGGTCCAGTGGGTATACAGAAAAAAGTGGTAATTCCCTATAAAATGTTATGAGTATTCCATAATTGATTGAGAATGATGTTGTATGTTTATGAATAACATGGAATATTCATCCCTCAATAAATCCAAGATTACGTAGTCATAAAATCTAGATTGGGTAACCCTTCACTCACTTCTCAGTTCTGGCCTTCATCGCTCACAAATACCTCAAATTTTTGGAAGATCCTAAATGAATATACCTAGATATGATTATTATCTCTTAAATAGGTGTCTCATGGTGATGTAAGCTGGATATGACATTATAAATCTATTACTCTACAAACATGGGTCCATGATCCCCTATAATATAGGTGGATCCTTCTATTAATGATCACATGTCAACTCTTTCATATAAAAGGATGGTTGTGGATATCCTTCCATAATCTTCTTAAGCTATATAAATTCCCATAAAAATAACGAATCATCACCTCCACTGGAAAATAAAGAGGTGATTAGGAGGAACAACATGAACAAAATCATGTTCCTCTGGGCCCACCACCTCTTGAGACATGATGTCACCACCCTCTTGGCACGTGTCTTGAAGAATTCTTGGGGGGAATATATCTAAAAATTTAAATAAAACTCCTTATATAATATTTTGAAACATCATCATAATATTCATAAAAATATAAAATGTACAATACATCGTATAAAATAATTACACCCCTTATCATGATATTGACACAAGGTATGGGTGATATAAATCATCATATATGGCACAAGCGACCCTTCCTACTGCCAAATACTAAGGATGAATCTAGTTTAAGATCTATGTTTTCCTATAATAGTCCTAGTATATGAACCATAAATTGAAAACTAATAATCAAAACTCCCATTATATTATTAATTAAGATCCCAAACTAATGGTAACCAAGATTAAATTAGTGTTTTACAGTGACTTATATTTAAAAAATAGACCACATAACTAATGTAATATTCCAAACTTATACTAGTGAACACATTACAAATTTAAATAGGTATTTCATATGAATATTCATAGTCCATTAAATATTATAGATGAATGTAACATGTATTTTATGATTTTTTCACAAAGTCAATGGTCTTTCATAATTTATAGTAGTATGTATAATCTATAAATTACAAATGAAAATAATTTTTTCAAAATCTACTAATGTTTCGATCGAGGTAGAATACGTTACATGAATCAAACTAGTAATAATTAGATAGTAAATTTCACGTGATGTAAATTCAAGTGAAACAACCATTCATCTTGATTTATATACTTTAATAACCATCAATAAGATCTTTTTTCTTATAAAGAAACATTTGTTTCATGAGGGATATATTAAAACGGGTATTGAAATGTATATAATGTACTCGAGAATGCAAACAAACATTTAATGGAATAAATCATGACATATTAATAATATAAGGTTTCTATAATTATTCCGGATAAATTATTTTTTCTATACTATGACCGGGAGAAAATTTAATCCATCGTCAAAATTATAATAAAATCACAAAACATGTTCATCACCAAGAGTGGAATCTGTTCAATAATAATAGGGATGAACCATACCATAATGTCTCATCCTTGATAAATTTAAATTTTCCCTTTTCATGGGCCATCTAATATAAGGAACAAGATCATAAAAAAATTCCAAAATATCATATTGTATATTATTCCCTAAAAAATAGTAAGGAAGAGAAATGAATCATCTAATACCAATTTTTAATAACCTGACCTAGAAGACACTATATGATGGCAGGATCTAGTGGATTACATGGACATAAAATTTCCTCACCATACATTGAGGATATCAACTAATAAAAAAGGTCAAAGGTTATACAATGTCGAGAATATACTGACATGATTATAGTATCAAATCTGTGTAGTAATGAAAGGATAATAAATAATAACAACAATTTTAGATATAGATAATTAAGATGATGATAATATATAAGACAACAATAGAAATATTGAATCCCATATACAACATGATATGATTTCATGTATGAATAAAAATGATTGTAAAAAATGATGTAGGCACTAAAATATACACATGTATCAAAAGGTCCCATAAAGTCAAAAAATGAATATCGTAGAATAGGATTAAGAGGAATAGATCACTCATATGATGACCTTCTCCGAGGAAATAGTAAATCAAGAATCATTAATGGGGCACTGTAACCTATCCCTATATACATCCACGGTGTGTATCCTTGTACAAACATGTCGACCAAATAGGGTTTGATATATACTATGTAGGAAAAAACAAATGATGTCAATAGAAATCCATGTAGTGAATATAAAATGTAATTTTGTGTAGGAATAATGTGAAAATATTTAGGTAAAAAACCAAAACAAAAAAATGAGAGCATGTTATACTAATAAAATGAAATAATAGATGAGTTTCGTAATATGTTTGAAGTTTCAAAAATGGGTAACAACCAGATCTTCATACACAACATGTTAAATGAGTATCATTCTGACATGGCTAGGTCCCAAGGATATAACTAGGGTGGCCATTATCCAATTTTTTTATTATATATAGAAATAATGTGTGTGGGAGCCTGTTATTACCCATGACATCCATATATTTATTCAATAGGTTCCATAACATTAAAAGAAGTTAGTTCCATACGAAAATATAATAGGTTTGACTGATTGATAAGAATTCATTTCCAAATCGTGATTCATTATGATCGATTCATTTACCATTCATATAAGTAACATAACATAATTATTTGCGTCTAGGTTATATATGTTCCATACCTCAATTCTATAGTCGATTATATACCATTTTGAAATAGGTTTCTTACCGTGATAGTAAGTTATTTCCATACAGAGATATACCACAAAAAGAAAAATATACAATAATGAAAAGGGATATGTTACAGTACACACCTAATTACAACAATTAATATAAAATCCATATTCCAATATGATATACATGTCATTTAATTTTTCATTAAACCCATCCATTTAAACATATTAATATAATTTAATAAAATTGTAAAAGGAAGCATCATTATCTTAACCTATCTCAATTAATTTATGACAGGAACCCACTTGTCAATAGATATGGAATATTCCTAAAGGGGTTGCTGTAACAGGGAAAAAAATAAAAGAACACACCTCATTGGTGGCTATGATTGCGGTGAAAAAACACTAAAAAATTTCTAGGTTATATAAGTGAATAAAAAACAAGGAAAATATTTATTATGAGTCTTATAATTTCATTTAGGACTGTGGTTATCAAATACCAAAATGAGGAACAATGGTGATATTTTAATAAACAATGATACCATAGGGATAAGATGCATACCACCTATGTAATGCCCCGACCCCAGTTACCGAGAGTCGGTACATTATTTTAATACATTGGCATGATTATAGGGAATCAAGTCCCGAAGGACAGATCAGTTTAGCAGTCTTGGAAAAATAGATCACATACATGAATGTTACATTTTCACTTTAACATGTAGAAAACAACATAAATAATCTTTACGAACGCCATTATACCCTTGGCTTAACCCTGCATATCAATCACATTACACTTCTTGGAATCATGGGAAAAATAAAACATAGAAAGGGGTGAGCTCAAATACTTAGTATGGGTAAGAAATACAGTGGAAACTTTCATAAACATGCATAAACATTTAAGGCAATGTATAAAGCTAAAACAAAAGCCTTTTAAACTTGAACTTCAGCATAATATGGCAGAAATAAAATTAAATAATTCAATTTACTTATTCACATGGATACTCTACTAATTGAATAATCACATGCAACATCACTAACCACTTTTATAATAATGGAATTAATAATTCCAAACTTTAATTTCTGTGTCAAGTCCTCGTGCCATGACATAAGGTATAACTGTAACCGGAACCCAACCCGGAGAGCCTCTATAACCAGACTCCAACCCGGAGTGCCTCTAATAATCGGACACCATCCCAGAGTGCCTCTAATTACCAGACACCAACCTGGAGTGCCTCCAATAACCAGACACCAACCCGGAGGGCTTACTTTTACCGGTCCCCAACCCAGAACACACTAGTCTAACTAATTCATCTTGAAAAGAGGATGAAATATAACATAAACATTCCTATTAAAACTAGCATAATAAATGCCAAAACCTTAATCATAAAACATTAATTGCATAAAGATAACTCATCCATAGTCAACCATATCACAAAACATAAATACCATATGGAAGATTTGTATCATAATAAATCAACTTCAAACAAGTTTAAAATATATCAAAGGATGTTGACATAGATGAAATCAAATCTATTTGAGGGAAATATATCTATTTCATGAAAACATTTAAATGCCACACAATTTGGAAAAGAATTTATTTAAATACTTTTTTGAATCAAACTATTCCATACCACTTTGTAACTTTAGAAAGGAATTTACATTTTAAAAACATTCATGTCCATATATATAAATCCTTAAAAACCATTTTGAAGACATGGACATTAATGAGAAAGATCTAGAAGAATAAATATTTAAAACGTTTGAAATGATGTTATTGTAGAAAGTCCCTTAAAAGAATCCCATTGAGAACACTTTCATCAAACATGGATATGTATAATAAATATGTCCTCATAGATACTTACGTAAAAACAACCTCGGATAATAAAGAGGTTGTTAAATTAACCCTTACCAATTTGGTTACTTACAAAACATAAAACCCATGAAAGAGGTAACATACAATGAATATGAAAATACACATAAATTAAAGTGTATTACACAAAGAATACAATTATCGGCAGTAAATACACCACATAAAAGGTAATAGTTGAAATATGGCATGAATCTCACGGAAATAAGGAGTGAGATGAAAACCCCTTACATTGCACTTTCCTTTAGTCGAGGGTACGTTTAACCTCATGTACGAAGATCGTAGTATGTTATTAAATTATACCAGAACCATATTAATATTTAAGATATCATACATGATTCATTTATGACTCTATATTACCCATTTAATAATAATTTCCCTGTTAAGTTACCATTTAGTGTAATAATCACTTTCTTTATCGTACGTGTTTTAACTTGTTACTCTTGGTTGTATCACTTAGATCATGATTTAAATACTTCCAAAATATAAAACATGATAAATATATCATATATATTTAGAATATAAATACGTATAATAGAAATATATATGAAATGGAAAACACCGTTTATGGAGACGGTAGTCTATACGTATGCATAAACGATGTATCTGTTTTCTTATAGTATTGAACGAAAGTAAGTGAATAATATATATGTAAGTACATAAATCCTTATATATATAAATATATATATAAATAAAGTAGAATTATTATGTACTATATTACATACTTATTAGTAATATTTATTTTTATAATCGTCGATGAGTGGTGAACTTGGAAATGAATCTCATCGCGTCGTGGAGACGGTAATCTGTATGTACGCACGAGCGAAAATATCATTATTTTGATATTAAAATAATATATAATTGGATGGTATATCATATATACAGAATCCTTATAATGTTATATTTATTATTTACATCAAATACATATCATTATTATACCCATCTAAATAATAATGTATTGAATAACAATTACACCACGATGTGGAGACGGTAAGCCGTACGTACGCACGTATGGTGACATGTAATTCAAATGATGGATAGAATACTGAATATGGTTGTACCATATTTATAATATTATCAGAGTATATAAGATATTATAAAGTTATTATTTTAGAATATAAATAACAAAGAAAGAAGAATTTGAAGAAGAAAGGAACTTGAATGAGGGTCGTGAAAACATTACCTCTTCTTTGGGTTCTTCCATTTGATTTGATCAAAAGGGATCTTTGGTTGGATTTCTGATCAAACTATGGCCTCTATGTTGAATTTAGGGAAGTTGATAGAGTATTTTGGCATGTGTTTTCCGAACCAAATGGCCTTGAAGGTGTGAATAATGGGTTAGAAGTTGGGTCCTTTTATAAGGGGGAGGAGGGGCTCTTTAAGAAAAAACATAAAGTATTAATTTATAATAAATTCATATTCAGGTTATAATGGATCCAAAGTGGATTATTTAAAGTTTAAGGTGGGTATGGGTCAAAAACCACTCAACAAATGGAATTTAGACAGGTTTGGGTTATTATATTAACCTTATCTTTAAGTATTAACTCTTAGTTAATTAGTTTCACTTTTACAATGTCTCTTTGTATTTTTATATTATATGGTTAATAAACATACTATATAAATACAAGCTTCCCCAAGTGGTCCATTAATGATATATCTATTATTATATAAGTCACTTGGCCGAACCTTAGATTTTTAGGAATTTATTATCAATTAATAAAATAATATTTGTTTTAAAAACACTTTTATGTCAATTTTGACACTATTCAATAATTGAATTTTTAAAAAAATTATAAAATAATGATTACTTAGAAAAAAGTTAATAATATCATTCCTAACATGTCATATTAACCAATAAAAGTATATTAATTCATAAAAAGTATCAAATTATATTTATTTGGGTATCTACAATATGAATCATTTTATATTTTCACTATTATGGTAATTAATGCATCACCATTGCGTCATAAATAAATTAAATTATTTAATGTCTAAATATTCTACATAAAATAAATTTATGTAGGATAACGTTTTAGCTTTCCAATGAATATTTATAGTTGAAAATTCAACATATATAACCCTATGTAAAAATTGTTTTTCTAATAGATATATGCTTGTGTCATTTTTTTATTCATTTTTACTTAATTAAAATAAAGTGTCCCTATCACTTTCAAGTGGCACAATGGGGTACCAAAATCGACCCAAATATTCCCATGGACGGCTATTCATCAATACATAAGGTTAGGACATGTTTTAGGGTAATTTGTTATTATTATATTATTATTTTCTAACCCTTATTTACCGGATTTACCCTTTAACCATGGTAAATTAAATATTTACCGAAATAATTATTCAAAATATCTAAAAATAAAAGCTACCAATTTAAAAAATTTGAACATCCTGATTCCAAATATTGAATCCATTTTTCCAAATTCAAAACACGTAAGTGGCAGAAATTAATTTAAAATTAATTCCCGCTGTCCAAACAAAAAGCGTGTTTTTAAGATATAATAACTATCAAAAGATTGATACTTGTTTATGTTCAGTTTAATTGTGAAATTATGTCCAATGACCAACATTGTATTAAATGGTAAAAATATATTCTAAAAATACTTTAAAACCACTCAAACTCATAACTTACCACTATTAATTATTTTGATTAGAAATGTTGTTTTTAATTAAAATTTAGTAATTTTCACTATTCATCAAAATATTAAAGTTATCTGAAAAGTACCAAAATTTCACCTCATGATAAATTTGATACTCCCAATCCAAAAATGAAGTGAATTTTGAGAGATAAAATTTCTAAAATTTTAAAAATTAGTTATTACTATTCATAACGGCTAGTTTGATTGGTTGTCGTGTGTGTTAGAACTCGAAGTTGCATACAACACACACTACTGTATTATTCAAAGGAAAGCATACCGTGGAATCTTGGGATGTTTAATTGTATACTTTTGATGTCCCCATTCTAAAATGTAAATTTATTTATTCAAATTGAATATATAAAAGTTTAAAATATTGGATTTAAAAAGTTTTCACTGTTAAAATTGGTAAAAGGGAAAAAAATGAATTTGTTCTTATATTATGTCTACGAAACTCATAATATGGATTTTAAAATTATAAGGATTATATAAAGTTTAAAATTTAGTTAATACTATTCATAACCTCTTTTGAACGTCTTGTTTGGTAAGTCATGCTGTGCTTGAACTTAGTGTTGCGTGTAGTGCATGTTATTGAATTATTATGAAGAAATAACACACTATGAAATCTTGGGGGTGTTACAACCTACAATATGTATATATTAAAACAATCACATAATATCATCGATTTGTTCAACCTAAATTGGCATATAATTAAATAATAAATGAATAACATGAAAATAATGAATATAACCTTGATAAAAAAACAAATCCATCTATGGGAATACATATAAAAATAGGCTGTATTAGAATGTAGTGCATATTGTTATAGATCCATTATGATAGACATTAGTCTGATTGGAATTAGAATTAAGGAGAAACACAGGATTCATGATTTGGGATTTGAGGATGTAAAATAGGAGGAGCATAGAGAAGTTCATCAACTAATGCTGAATAATGTATGAGAGTAATCAATACAATATAGGTGAAAATTTTTATTTTCTAGTTTTTAAGAGGTTTTATAGTTTTTCGTTGTTTTTAGTCAAATCATGCACCAATCGTGAGCACCACACTACCAAGAGAGAACACCCCACATGGACTCCAACACATGGTTGGAAAAACCATGCAGAAATCAAGTGAACCAATTGTCTCATTTAGTCCATGTTTTGAATATTAGGTTTCACGGTTTTTTGATCTATCAATCAATTAATAGCATACTTGATCTCCCTTCATGGTTTTTTCTTACATGTGAAATAGGTTTCAAGCTTTACATAAACTATGTGGCCTAGATTTATGCTACATAAAATGGTTCTCCAAGCTTCGAAAAATCTTTGGAAACCCTTGTAATATTATAAGGAATTTCCAAGAAGATATATCGACCTAAAAACAAAATTATAAAAGGGTATGTACTGTTTGTAAATGCAGATATGTTATATTAAAATTATCAAACATGTTGTATTTAAGGAAAAATGTAATATAATAAATTGAATTTATCCATTCTTCTAAAAAAGGGATTAAAATATACACTAAATGTATGTGTAATTTGACTCATAATTAATAAACCAAAATTTGAATCACATGGGTAAATGTTAGGAAATCAATTGGATTATTGTAATTCTTCATAACATGAGCATGTTCTACATATACAATCATGAGGTTATCAAAAACCACTACCATCATAATATAAATTTCTTTAATATAATCATTAAATTATATACCAAATAGGGTTTTTCCAGGATTCCAATAATTTCTAACCATTCACTAATATAATATGAATTTTAGGTATATGATTAATTTAATTAAAAAGTGTGTTAAATTACAATTTTATAAATTCATGTATGAACTCATAAATGGAATGTACACACTGAAAAATTAATTTATAGGTTTACAATTAGTTTATTATGTATATTTTACACATTAGTTCACTAAATTGTCATATTATTAATTATGTTTTGAAATTAAATACCAGTAAATTAAATCATTCCAAATTGTTAATAATGATAATGTGAGTTTTCCAAAGAATATCTAATTACAGTTTCAAACAAGGTATGAATTTTGGAGTATTTTGCGTATATAAATTGAAGATCTTGTTAATAATAGATTTTTTTTTATATTACCCCATGAAGAATCTGGGCTATAATTTGTGAAATAATGATTAAATCTATAAATTTACGTTATTATTTGGAAACCACATACTCTATATTTCACATAAAAATTTTGGGTTCTTTTCTATAAATAAAAATATTACATGGTGTTCTACTAATATTGTGTCATCCAAATACTAATAATTAACTCTTTAGGTATCTCATAAAAACAATTTGATTCATGGGTCATACCCACATTATATTACATGAATTTTAATATCATTTTTCTTAATATAAAACCCATATATCAAGAGGTCTAGTGACATTTTGAGAATAAAAATGATATATAAACAAAATAATAAGACACATCATCATTATTTTTGTCAACATAATGTGATATTATATCTCAATGATAGTTTATAATAGTGTGAGTTACCCTAGAAAAATATCAAAATTAAATAGTGTTTGTTCTAGGGGCCAATAATCGAATAATCATATAAAATAATGATAGTCAAATAATATGTATGATTTAGGAGACTTATCATGGTATCAAAAAATACTAGAAATATGTATTAATGTAAAAATTAATATAATATCATAATAATATAGAATCATAACCATTTGTGTACAATAAAAACCAGACATCATTGTCATAAATCAATGCTTATTACAAATAAAAAATATAATGTGCTGGATAAACTACTGGTTCACCATTATCAATATCTCAATAATTGAAAAAATATCAAAATGTATTAGGGGATGAATAATTTTGTGGTATCCCATAATATCAAAATATACATGAATATGTGTCCCATACTAGGAATAAAATCATACATAAAACATAAGAGTGGGAAAACACATTGGAAAGAAATTGGTTTTTTAATTATATCTAAAATAATAGGGAAAGGTAATAAAAAAATTAATACCCCAAATATAATATGATAAATAATTTTATTCATAAACATTAATTAAATAATTATAGACCATGAATAAAGAGTTAAACTAAATAAAAATCACAAGGAGTATAGATTTAGGAATAGATTTGGACCCTTTAAACACTATACATTAGAAATGTGTGAAGATAATTTTAGGACATATATACATATGATTTTCTATAAAACAACTACAGAAACAAATTCTATGAAAAATGTTTTTTTACTAAAGCCTTTTATTTTTTAAACAATTAAAGTTTATTCATATAAAAATAGAAATAAAATTGGAATCATTATTTTAATTCAGATTTAATTAATGAATCAAATTTTTATGGGAACATAAAAATCATGTATAAAACTACAAATTGATGAAAAACTAAAAAATATATAATCACAAATGAAAATAGGGTTGTTTATAAGTCTAATTTCATTTATTCATAATTCAATTAGTATATTCATCTAACATACCTAATAAGAAAAATTATTTTCATTGAATACTTTCTTCAAGAATCCTTTTAATGTATATATAATGTATTATAATTATTATAATAACGTTATTTTATAAACAATTTTTTTAGATATAAAATTAATATTCATTGTCACTAGGTTTTTAGTTTCATGATTCTAAGGTCACATCTATTCTTGTAAAATTATTATAGTTATTATGATATTATTAGAACTCTTATATTGTGTTGAAATGATATTCATGGTATTTCTATTTTATATATGGTTCCACGTATCCTTATTTTATTTATTTTGTGTGTGGTTCATTGAGTGTACATGTTATTGTTTAATGTTTAGATATATTTTATAGTTTTTTCTATGATGGTGATGAAATTTAATTTCATTCATTCATCATGATTTTTACCTATTTAATAATGTAATATTTGCACAGTGTAATATTATTATTATCACAATAGACCATTGAATTAATTATGTATATATCCATGTAGGTGGTGTTCAAAAATGAATTTTTTTGCTGACAAAGGTTGTGAACCAACAATAATATATTCAACATTTTCATTTTTCTATGATGGGATTTTATATATTTTATTTTAGATTACAATATAATAATTTTAGTATATTAATGAGGGTAATTTCCTTAAGTCAATTTATATGGAATATTATTTGTAGAAGATGAAAAAGAATATATTTATATAGCACAAATATAAATATTACCCCCCTTTTGATTTCCATTCATTGAATACATCTTAAGGATCTGCTGATGGGGTATTTATTCCATAAAACCAGAATATTGGAATTAGGGGTGGGAAGAGATTTTTTTATTATTCAGGAGAGCTATTAGGGATGGATATTTTAGAGGAATTAGTTGGTAAATGGTTGAATTTATATGGGATTTGGAAGGGTTATTTTGAATATAATATTAATTAGTTTTGTATTTTATACTCAATAAAACAATTAATAATGATTATTATTACAATAAAAATTTATTTTTGAATATAATACTGATATATAGGATTCCAACTTCATTAAATATTTAATTTTTTTGGTGTCTAGATTTTAATTTAAAATGATATATATTTTTTATTTCATTATTCACAATCTAATCAAATTCTTTAAAAAATAAAAAAAATTAACCCTATAATAATTTCAAAATGTTGATTGTGATAATTTACTACACATTATAAAAATATTTTTTAATTATGAGAAGTTAATTTTTTTTCTAAAATATTAAATATTTGAAAAATAATACTTTTTATAGTAGAGTCTATTCTTAAAACTAGATGAAAAATTACAAGTGGTTAATAAAAATATGAAATAATTATAATAAAAATATATATGTATTCTTTAATATATGTTATTAAATTCAGTTTTATTTATATTTCAATATTTTTCATAGAAATATATTTAAAAAAAATAATCATATATAATTCTAAAAAAATTATAAATATTTTTAAATTATTTCAAAAAACGTTTCATATTTAAAACATTCATTTAATAAACATGTGATATAAATTTAATACATGTAACAATATTATAGTAAAGATAAGATGTTGTACATTCTCCTCTATAATAGGATAAAGAAGTTTATTTTAATGAGAAACTCATATTTTTAATTTTTTTGGTAGTTGCAATAGACTTCTCAAAACATAGAGCTTCAGCCTCCTAAATTGGTAAAAGAATTTGGTTATTATTGAAAATGAACTTATATTTTAATGTTTTTCTCTTACATAGATATTATAACTTCCATAATATTGTAAAACACTTCATACTTCACTAAATTGACCATTAAATAGATGAACATTGTTTAAAAATACAACAGAAATACCACCCAAAAAACTACCAACTCATAATGATCAATATGAAATATAAAATCATCCTGAAACATATCCCCTTTCAGTAGACTATTAACTAGAATCATCAAATTATCTCTTTTAAGATGACTATAAAGAAAATATATCTTTAACTCTTATAGTTAGTGTTCCATCTTCAGATAAGATACATTCCCATTAATCATACCAAATGTATAATATTGAAACTCATTAACTATCATTATATAGGACTCACTCACCTAATCTTGGTCAAAAATAATATAGTCATCTAAATCATTATACATCACCTCATATTATCCCCATGTGGTAAATAACCAACTTCCACCTATAAATCATCAAATGGATTTACCAATCCTTGGAAAATGTAATTTATATAATATTATTCAATTACTGTCATTTTAGATATAACTAATCTCCCCTACATAAAAATTATCTTCATTAAATAATTATACATCTACTAATAATAATAATATGCCGTATAATTCACATCATTATTTCTAGTATGTTGTGCATGATCATGGTACATACATCAGATCCGAGTGGGAACAAATTTTTAATGGCTTGGTCAATCATTAATTCTCTTACGCATAAATATTTTTATTAATAGTGATTCCTTAAGATACCCATGCAACCTTACTAGTTCATAGAACTAATCTCCACCCTATTCCAAAACCACGAGATTAATTTTACTCTCCCCAAACCCATGATCACAATGAAATCCTCTTGAAATAATATTGAATATGGTAATAACCCATGTATCCAACCTCAAATAATACACATTAAGGAATCTAGAATATACTATAAAATACATAAAAATATTTGGAATTACCCAAATAAATCCCATTAATATTGATAATGATCCTATCAAAAAAATTATAAAGTAAATACAAGTTTACGATATATATACATGTAATACATAAACACTATATCAAAAGTAAAGAACTAAAAGATTAACAATCCAAAAATTATAAAAACTCTTAAACTCAAGAAAGAAATGTCCAAGAAAGTTAATAATTCACTCTTTGGAAAATAAAAAGATATTATAAAAAATTATCGAAAAATGAATAATAATTCCTTAATTAATAAATACTAAAACAAACACCTTAAAATATAATTTTACCTGCCGCATTAACTATTCTGGGCCCACCGATCAAATATCACAGACTTTTGTAAAATTATTGAATCTTATGAATATATGTCAGAAATGTGGCCTATATTTACTTTCCTATTGAACTGGTCCAACTCTCACATCATGAAAATATTCCATATGGATAAAAAAATTATATCTATATATCCATATAATCCCACATCCACATATCCACGAATCCTAATATCACATCCTCTTAATGAAAATATATGACTCGTAACAATTGAAAATCACATCCTTCTCATATTAGTGTATCAGGAATATGAGGGGCCTGAAACTCATTATACTTCATACCATGAATCCCCCCACCATGAATCACCCACATAATTAGAATCAACATCATATAGGAGACAAATACTCCGACTACTATAAATTACACCCATATATATATATATATATATTCATAAATGGATCCATCGAATATTGTATAAATTTTAAAGAGAGAGATGGAAGAATGAACTATCATTCATATAGTCATTAAAAAACCTATATGTTAGAGACATAACAAAAAAAAATTTTGTTATATTAGAGTTAGTGGGGTCACCAATATGAGATAAATGGGTATTAAAAATAGCCATAAAATAACATGTTTTGTAATTACAAGAAAAAGTAAATAGTTCATGAAAATCTAGCAATACCAACTCCCACAACCTCCACAGTTTCAATAACACCAATCAGAAAAAAACAAAAAATTATAGATCACAAAATAATCACATATAGTCATACCAGAAAACCATAATATAATTATTTACATTACAATTTCCACCATCTATACAATTTTATTAAACACCATTTCAATTAAAATATTATTGAACAATCCACATTTAGGGAAAAACCATTCATTAAAATCCCTTCTATGTAATTAAATTCACTATTAATTATATATATATATATATATAATATAACATCCCATTAATTAAAAACCATTCCATAAATTATCATAAATCCTTGAAAACAAATTATTAATCAACATAAACACATAATCAATATCATTTTCATTAATTCAAGATACATTTCTTCCCACTATGATACTATAAAATGACATGAAAAAATACAAACCCATCTTCACAAAAATTTAAAAAAATATATTCCAAAAGATAACCACAATATCCCAAAAAATAATTCCCTTACACAAACCCATTGATGCCACAGTTACCATAATAATGAAAACCCCATTCATCACCACAACATCAACAATAACACCACATCCTCCCATCCTACCATAACAATAGATATTTACTAGTCAATTAATAATGATTAACGACCCAAAATATTTCTAAAAAATTAGAAAATTTTATCACAACTGAATTTTATGAATCATCCATTAATAAATAATTAGTATTAAATAGGAACTCCATGTTTAAAAATGAAATATTAAATCAAGATTTTCCACCACCAATTAATATTTATTAAATAAATCATTATAAATTCTTAGTAAAATATATACATAGAAATAATAAAAGTGTGACACAAAGATAATTTATGTATATTTATTTTAAATTATTTTAATCAAATTGATAGGTAGCAGCATAATAACCCTGATATTTTAAAAGAGTAAATTTATTTTTGATGGAGTATGTGACACTTAACACTAAGCATAAACATCTCATGAAATATTTTTTTTAAATATTGTTTGTATAACCAATCCATATAGTTTGATGGTATGAATTGGAATTACAAAATTATTTAATAGATAAATAATTCGTAATAGAAACATGTTTATTGATAAAAATCATTCTTTTTTTTAATGTTAATTTAATAATCAAAAATTATGATTTCATCATAAATATTATTTATATGTTTTTTGAGGGAATAATATAAATAATATAAATATCAATTATAAAATATATAAAAAAATTAGTAATAAAATTTAATCATAATATAGAATTTATATTAGTGTTTAATTTTTTGATTTTTCTGAAAATATTGATTTTTTTGGAATAGAGAAACTAAAACATTATGTAGAAATTCCATTTAATTTCATTAAATTAAGTAATGATGATTTAACATTTTGAAAAAAAAATAATTTCATAGAAATAAAAGTATTATTTATTTATATATAAAATGAATAAGTACATTACAGTCATTTTTATACCAAATATTTGTAAAATTTAATTATTAGGCTTCAAAATGTGTGTTTCTAAAAAGAAATTTATATGTGTAACATTCATTATTTTTCATAAATTAAAATTTCCATTAATGATGAAAATTTTAAATTAAAATTAGATAATATATATGTTTATATATTAATTTTAATCCATATTATTATTATTTATATTTATATAATTAATGTGAGACCATATAATGCTTGAAAATGCATTTGTGAAAAAAAATGTTTTCTCAATAGATTTGTATGATAATTTTTCATAAATTATTCCACTAATATTAATTCAATTTAGTATGAGTTATTTTATATTTGGAATCATCATAATTAATATAATATAATTATTTTATCACAAAATTTTCCCATATTTATTATTAATTATATTACAATTTCTTTACAAAGTTTAGGTTTAAAGCTGGGTTTTGAGGAATACTTGTTCCTTTGATTAAATAAATATCACACAAATAAAGAATTTTTTTTAATATATTATTTTTATATTAATAATAAATGGATAAAATGTTCCATAAATTCCAATTTTATATCAGGTTTAAATGTATAATTACATAGGTGTTAAAAAATCTTGTAACCTTGTTGAAAAAAATGGTAAAAGTATGTAAACATTGAGGATATGGGAATGAAATTATTATTTGTACATTGAGGATATTATTATCATCCATATATTCATCATAGTCAATTATTTATCAATTTTCTATGTCACAATGGGTGATATTGACTTCCCATTATTGAATAGTTTTTAGAATTTAAACAAATACCACTCCATACCAATTAGAAAATTGAACACCCAAACAATATTTATTCACACCTATCAAGCCATTTGAAATGAAAACCCACTAAAAAATATCCCTCCTATTTCATTATCCATATTTAAGACATTTTGGTTTACCTGAAATATAAAACTATGTTCCATAATATGTTATCCAATGATGGTTTTTCTTATCGAAACAAATTGTCTACAATAATATTTTTTTAATTTTCCTTATTCTACAAAAAGTAAATTCTTAATACTTACAATATAATACTACCATAATATCCCATATAATGAGATTTTATTAATTTAATAGAAATAAATTTATATATTCCAAACTCTATCGAATGGGAATCAAGGTCATCTCTGTTGTGTATGGTGAACAATTGCCTCTGGAACTGATTCAATTTTATTTCAATAACTGGAAAACATTTATTATTACAGTGATTAAAATAATGAATATATATTACTTATGAAATTATATATATTTTTTAATATTGATATTCTAGACACTTCCAAACACGATAATCAATTAGGATAATTATATCATCACTCATTCGTACATATGGCATATCGTCTCCATGAATAGGTGTGACTCATTTTTCAATAAAAAACATTCATGAATGGATTTTAAAATTATTAAAATAATTGAATATGATATTTATAAATTTAATATCACTCTGGATCTAATGGAGTTTTATTCTCTGCACAAGAACATGAACATTCATGACAAAACATACATCATAATACAAGGATATTAACACCATGAACAATGATACTTAAAAATGATTATGACGAAATGGATATTAAGATATTATAAAATTATAAAATATAATATTATAAAAATGAATATGGTGATTTGAAAATTTTATATCATTATTAAAATAATTATACTATAGTTTAAATCAATTTCATCCAAAAGGGATGTGTGTGGTAATAGATTCATCTTTGTTACCATTCATTGAATCAAGTTGTTATGTATTTAATGTAATTTATTTATATAGTGTATATACATACAATTTCAAATTTAATATAATTATTAATTCAAAATTGATGATTTTTTATATTTTATATTTTATTATTTCATCCAATTCAATTTGACAATAATATTATCGAACTATAAAAAATTTCGTAATTGAATTTTAATTCATTGTGCTATATTACATCATTAATGTCCTTGATATTATATAGTTCTGAGTGTAACGAATTTTTATTGTATTTTATTATATTTCAATATTTTTATGAGGATTCAAATTTTATAAACAAAATTAATTAATTATTTAATTATCACATCAACGTTATGATAACTTTAAGGCATTCAAATCTAAAATTTTCTTCTTTGACCATATGTCATGTTATGCATATATATTATTTTATGAGGTGTATATAATTCCCATTTGAAATTTTATATCATGAATATATTTATATTGATTTTATTTAATGATCAATTTTATGTTATTTATCTCTTAATGAGTATGAATCAAAAGTAACAATTCTAGTAAAATATTTATGTTTCAATCTAATTTTAATCCAGATTATATATGCATGAATTTAAATTGATGGAAATTATTGGATTATTGTATTATAATCCTATTTAATTATATTATCCTCCATTTATTAATGAAAAATTAAGTAATAGTACCATTTCACTATCTTTTTTACCAAAAATTACTGATAAAATTAATGTAATTAAATATGACCCCATTGCTCCGTTCGGTTGAAATCCATTTTCTTAAAAATTACTATTTTCTAAATGTATTTTAAAATGATATTTAATATTATATTTTAACTTTATTTTTACCAATATTTTTAATTTTAAATATTTTTAAATGAAAATTCCTATAATTTTCCAAAAAAGTATCATCTAACCTTTCTTATAATTGATAAAGTAATCTTTTATTAAATTATATCCCCATGAGTGATAATTTTCCACCATCATGAAAACTCAATTATTTGAAGCGAATATTTCATATATATATAAGTTAGTTTTTAAAATGGAATGTTTTCCCAAATATTGATGATAATTATTATTCTCTTAATTAAATTATATATTTCCCAATAATATTTTCCTCATGAATGTTATAAAATATATATTTATGGTATTTCTCTTAAAATTAGAAACAATGATTTATTTTAAATAAATTCCCTTTGAGATATATTGTAATGACATCATACTTATTATTTTTATAGATGGTTTATGATCAGTTTGGGTGTGGAAACTATTGAAATTCTCCTTCTTGATTAATTTTTGTAATCATTAACTTCCCCTTGAAATATTAACCTTGTGTTCCATCATTGACCATTAAATTTCCCTTAAATAACCTTGTTATTTATAATGGACATGATTATTACCTAAAATAAAAAACATTTACACATAATGTTTTTAACATTGAAATTTATTTGATGTTCTAAGAAAAAATTTATATTATTTATTCTTTATTTAATAATGATATTTATTCATAATTAATATTGTTAATGAATTAAATAGGTCTTTTGATATAAAAGACATTCATTTGGAATGCAGTGTGGGGTTGTTCCTAAAAATATATATCCCTATGATGCATCAACATCACTAATGGGAATAATCAGTAATATAACATTAAATGAGTTTTTCTTATAGTTTTAAACATTCATGTGGAGTTTCAAAATGGTATAGATACAAAACAAATTAGATCAAAAACTCCAATATTAATCATATATTTTAATGTGAATATATTTATTATTACTCATTTGATTATTTTATTTATAATTTCTTTGGATTCATTTTTTAATCAAGGTGTTAGTTAAATAGAATTTTGTTCAGTTAGTTTCCTTTATATATTTATGGTGCTTTATCTAATCATGATTGTCGTGTTATTGAGAAAATGGAATATGTGTTAAGATAATTAAATTTACATAATAAAAATTCCTATTTATTTATTATTTATTTTTCCATTATAGCTTCCATATTATGATAATCTCCATGAGCATATGAGATCAACACAATCTTATTTCAAATCCCTAGGATATGAGGAAATAATCATTGAAACATATGTTACTGAACATATGTTACTGAACATACCATTTGGGATAACTATTTCAATGTCATAATGTAACTAATGGATCTAAAATAATAGGTTGGGATAATTATATTTTGTCTCATAGGATATTTAAGAAAAACCATTGGATCTTGATTTAGAGAAACATATGTTACTAAACATACCATTTGATTGAAAATGAGAATATTTATATTATAAAATACTGATGTTTGGGAAAGGAATATATTTTATGGTTTTCCTAATAATACATCCATGAATATGTAGTAAAAGTGGATAATGTTCTCGAAAAGTGTATCCTAGGGGAAATAACATGAAAAATGAATCATTGGGGAATATTAAAATAATCACTTGATGTATTCTAATAGACCATCTTGTGCACCTGGTTCGAAACTGATGTGGGATGTGATTTGGATCATTAAAATTTTATTTACAATAAATTATAATGAATTCGAAAATATGATAAATATTAATGTCCTTTTTAAAGAATAAATTTTTATAGGATGATAATTAAAAGATTGATAATATGTTTAATGTCCTAAATCACCATTTTATGGTATTATGTGGTGGGAGATTAAGATGATTTGGGATATTTTTGGAATAATTTGTGGGAAAAAACATATGAGTTAGTATATGATATAGTGAAACTATTATTTCTGGAATAATATTGTTTTTGGAAAAGGGATTATGGTTATTGAAAACCATTAAGTTTAAGAGGACCATTTTTGTTATTATAATAATATCAATTTCAGATTAAATTTTTTTTAGTAATGTTTTTTATAGAAATACCTATTAGTTAAAATTTTCTTAAATGATTAATATTATTTTTAGGATATTTTTCTTTATTTTACAATTTATCTGAATTATATTAATAATGTATTGTAAAATAGATAATCCTCATTCCAAGTGATAACTAATGTCATTGAGAAAGGCCACTGGGTTTGAACCCACAACAAAAAGGATACCATGGTGTTACACCCACCGCCTGACAATGTAATGTACTAGTTAGATTGAGTTTTTTACATAAGTAGTTTAATGGTTAAATATTATGTTGATTTTGGGAAACATATCATAAGATATAATATTTTTTATATTAAGGTAATTAATGATATTTCATGATATTTGTTTCTTTGGTATACACATATATAATAAGTTGCATTAATATAAATTATTATTTTGGAATAATTAAATTAATCAATAAATGATCAAAGGTTTGATTTTTGAGATCACGTTTGTGGTGAAAAAAATCTCCAACTTAGACAATATCGAACTTAATATGAATTATGGATAATTATTTGTGAAATAATATATGATTATACATTGGTGGAATATTCAAATTTAAATGTTGTGTTTTATTCTACAAATGTATATTAAATTTTGTATCCTATGCATTGGTAACAATTTTAGTTTTGGATAATATTTTTCATTAATTAGAATATATTATTACTATTTTATGGATCTTGTGATAAATTAAATACTATTTTTACTACATCATGTCTAAAAAATCGTTTTCAATATTCCTTAGTTGGATTAATACATTATGTTAAATTTTATCAAATCTTAACAAAAGGGTGATATTGTACTTTAATGATATCAAGTAATGATATTATCTGGTTTTATATATCTTGATTGTAAAATAATTACTCAAAATATAAAATTGGGTCTCGAAAAAAATGTTCATCCTGTTTCCTCCATATATATTAAATAATTTGTATTCTTTTCACTTAATAGATTTATAGTTTCATGGACTTTATATATCTCATGATCATACAATTTTTTATGATCAATGATCTCTATCACTCTGCATAATTATTTTTATTTTTATTCTATGTCTATATTTTCATATCCCTCCTATAGTGTACTACTTGGAAATATAGTTATGTATTATTCCAAATAACCATTACAATAACATTTCCATATTTATAGAATATTTTTTATAAACCCTTTCCATAATGATGGATTTCATCAATGGAATTTTCAATTCTCGAATGCTTCATTGCCAAGTTAATGTTCATATAATGTCGATCCAATTTCATAAAGATGGATATAATGTAACTCAAGTATATTTTAAAATGTTTATATATTATATATATTTAATACCATTTTAGATTGTTTTTCCTGAAACCATGTTATTTTAGAATAATAATACTAAGTTCGATAGCATATATGACATGCACCCCCAATCATACATAACCCATCCAATATATTATCTAAATATGAACATTATAACTAAGACATTTTCTTATTCGGAATAATATTCACATAATTATGATATATATATATACACACACATATATATGTACTCATTTTTACAAATATTTTGATAATAGTAACATAATTTTTATTAATTTAAATTTATTCCTCAAAAAATAAATTTCCAACAAACAAGATTTCTAATACTTATATGTAAATTTAAAATAAATAACTTTTAATATTTTTAAAATAATATATAAAATACTATTTGATTCATTTTAAAAATAAAAATATAAACATAATAGTATGGTGATATTTTTTGGGGTTTACATAATATATATTTTTTTCATGTAAGAGTTAAATATAACACTTTTTTGTAAAATAATCATTTAATTTCAATAAATTAACTAATAAAAAGTACTCTTACACATTGAATTTTATATAATAGTTAGAAATTTAATTTTATTTATATTTAAAATAAATAATATTACTGTATTATGTTTTTTATTTTATATTTTTTAAATTGTATTTGTAGGATTAATAAAATATTCTACTAAAATATATTTTTAGATTAAAAATTTTCATCTATTATTACTAGATATAACCACAAATAATAAGTAATTTATTAACTAAATAAATATATTAAATATCCAAATATATCAATTTAAATACATATAACTACAGTCAGTAGTTATATACTTAACATGTGATCATCTTATGCTTCAAAGTATATTTTTTAAAACAATTTATCGATAGAAATTGTTGGTTTTTTAAATTAAATTATATAACATCATGGAATTTAATTTAATTATATTATTAAAAAAATAATCGTATTAATTAATATTATAAATTATGTTTAACTTAAATTTTGTTTACAATTTTTAGTAATGAAATTAATATTTATTTACAATGGTTACGGTTAAAACAAGGTATTTCATGTTCTGTTGGATACTATTATCATTATTATTCTAGAAATATAGAATATTTATTTGGTTAATTAGATTTTAAAATTTTAATCATTGGGTAAAAATTATCCATCAATTCCATTTTTATAAATAATCGATTCATTAAATTAATATCAATTCTAGATAATCTGGTGAAAAAAATTAAAATTATGAATGGAATGTAAGGGATTAATATGAATAATGATATTTATTTTAAATAAGTGGAGGTCTATATCAACCATACCATCCCCCAACTACATTATTTTTAATTTAGGAGGAACTTGTGTTGTGAGTGACTTCCAATTATTTAATTATTTTCTGTATTTAAAAAATCACAATTCCTCCCCAATTACAAAAATGAACTCCCTACCAGAAATTTTTCACAACTCTCAACCATTTGGAAATAAAAATACCTAAATAAATCTCTCAAAAAATTAATTATCCACATTAAAAATTGTTTATTATTCATAAAACACTACAAATTTTGTCCTTTAAAGGACTTCCATATGGGGTTCTCTTAAGGTATGGTAATTTCCTTCACTCTGCTCTTTCATTCAAATTGTTATTTTTCACCGTCAAATTATGTATGGAAACAAAAATCATAATACCTAAAGTGTCTAACATATACTTATATGTTATTATTTGATGTTATAAAACTTATCAACCTCCACCTTCCTTAAGTGGGATACAAAGCCATATCTCGTGTCTGCGGTAGACTATTAACTCATGAACTGAGGTATATTTTTCCCTCATCATCTCAAATGGATAGTAATAGTGATTAATATAATGAATATATATAATAAATTTAACATGAATTTATTTTATTAAAATTTATATACAGTCCACTACCTTAATCATTTCACCATTTAACAGAATTATATTTTTTCTTGTGTGTATGTATGACCTACTATCTCAATAAAATGAGGTGACTAATCTTCCACATAAGTATTTAAAGTATTTTTTATGAAATAAATATAAAAATGGAATATTGTATTTATAAAATTAATACCATTATTTAAATGATAAATTTTTTTCCTATAAACAAGAATCAGTACATCCGTGATAAAACATACATGAGAATACAAAGAAATTAACAATTGGACATTGATAATAATAAATTATATTTAATGAATGGGTTGTATGATTTCATTATAGTATAATATTTGATATTTAAACATAACTATGGTTCTATTATAAATTAAAAACATTCTTAAAAACATTATATATGAGGTTAAATCACATTCAACAAAAAGGGATGTGTAAGGTAATGGATTTTTTTATCAATTTCATTTTATTGATGCATATTATAATGTTATGAAAATATTTTTACATTTCTATTGTTAATAAGAAAAATTTTACCTATGATATAATTAATATATCTCAATTACTTGTATTTAATGTTTTTGTTTTAATTATATCGTCCATGGGTATTTCATATGTAAATTATCATGTGTTAAATAATTTCATATGAAAATTTCTTTTCATTTATAATATTATATTTTCATTGGGAATGATATTCAATGATAATTTGTGTAATGTATATTTAATATTTTTGGACGTATTTAAATGTGCTTTATGTGGATTTAGATTTGATACAAAAAATCAATTCACTTATTAATTATCAATTCAATGCCATGATCATTGTATGTGTTTCCAATATCAAATTGTCTTCTTTATGACATATGTCATGTTATACACCTATTATCATTTATGATTTGTATATAATTATCATTTTATATGGTATATAATTAATTAAATAATATTAATGGTATTTAATTATTAATTTAATGTTTCTCTATTCATACATCTTTTGACTCAACACTAACCAAAAGTGGTAAGAGATTATTGATTCAATCTCATTTTAATCTGATATTTTTATGTATTAATTTCCATTAAAGAATTTTATATTATAATTTGAAAATAAAACGCTTTAAATTTCATCAACTATAGTTTTACTGGAGGTTTTAATGTAATACTACCATTTCATCACATTTTTTCTTACAATTATTGATTTTTCTTTTAAAAAATACATTTGTAATTATCACTTTAGTAAAAAATCATTTTCTTCAGAATCCATGATTTCTAAAAAAATCAAATTTACTTTACTATAATTGTTTGATGAATTTTAAAAAATAAATTTATTTTTTTTGTTTTTTAAAATTAATTTTCCATTCATTTTCAATATAATGTACATTTTATTTTTCTGATAAAAATATTATATGAATAAATTTTTATCATAAATTTCATGAATGTAATTTTCCCACCATCCTGAGAAATAAATTCATTAAATACCCCAATATAATTTTAATGGAAATTATTTAATGAAATGTTTGTTATTAATATTCTAGATTACTATAGTTTTTTAATATAATTTTGAATGATAAAATTATATTTTCATCAATAAAAATTAATGATATTTTCATTTAATTTCTATTTATCAATGACATTTCCCCTATTATATAAAAATAATTAACTATAGAAGTGATGTAATTATTTCAAACTTATTATTTTATTGGATTTTTTTTTGAGAAAAAAACCAATGAAATTATTGAAATTCACATTTATGATTGTTTTTTAAACCATTATATTTTTCATGAAATGTTATACTTTTTCGGGACATTGGTCCTTACATTTCAAATGAATATCTATATTATTTATCATAGAAGTTACAAGTACTTAGACACTATATCATTTTTACATGATTTGTTTTACATTGAATTTTATTTGATTGAATGGTGAAATATTGATATACAGTATTATTTATTCAATACAATCATTAAGGGACATTTCATATTGTTAATGAATAATATCATTGATTATATTTATAAGGAATTTATTGGAAATGCAATATAGAGTATGGATTATATTTATATATGCACTTCATTCATCAGTTAGTCTTATGATACATATTAATATTCATTCATTATATATTTTCTTACCTATATATTTAAATTGACTTCTGAATGGTATTGACAAAATAAATACCATGATGTATATGAAAATGGTTTTTAATATTAATCATTACCTTAATTACTAATTTAGTTTTAATTATTCATGAAATTATGGTTTTAATATTTTATATTGTTGAATTTTGAGATCATCTTATTTAATAAATGGAATGTCTATAAATTTATTTACCTATCCATGTTGATTATTACTTATCTATTAATGAAATTCTAGTTATTGATAAAATGTAATACTATTTTAGATATTTACATTTCCATAATTATTATGAAATGTTTATTTGTGATATATTCAACATTAATAAACTCATAATGAGAATATCTGCTCTCCCGTATTTTTACCCCCCTATGATATGAATATAGAATATATGACTATGATTAGGGATGTTGAATTTTTACATCAATTTTTCCAAAATTCATACATTCAAATTCAATATGAGATTCATGCATTTTTTCTGTTTTCCTAATAATACTAACCAATTCATTCCATTGGGATACGATCACATGAATAATATTCCAATTTAATAAGGAATCCAATAACTATGGGATATTGGGTTCACCTTATTTAGACAAATAATTTCAGGGAATCAAGAATAAATAACTTTTTGGAAACATAAAAAATAATAAATATAATATAATCGAACAAAGAACATATAAATCACCCTCTTTCATTGAATTTTATTTACCTTTATTAATTAGCATATTTATTTAATATATTAAATACACCAATAGAAACAAAAATTAAGGATAATTAATTAAAATTAACATAATTGTGAAAGAGTTATTTCGAATCCCCTAAATCAAAAATGATCATTATGAAATATCATGATATTAAAATTGATTTCCATCAAGATACATATAAAAAAAGATAATTTACAGAAAGGAATATGCATTACATTTCACAACCATAAATAAAAAACATAAATATAAAATTGAATCATCATGATTATTCAATTATCCCATAATTAATGGAAATTATTATTATCAAGAAGTATATATGAGAAATTAATCAATGAAATTAATTAGATTTACATCAAGAGATTTTTGGATGAACAACTAAATGGATTTAAAAATGTCCCCAACAATATAACGCTTTCCAATTTTATAATGATTTAATTTTAATAAATATGAATTAATGATGATTTGTTGATTTATTATTATTCAATAATTTCATTCAATCATGGATTGACTGGGGTCATCAATCCATAATGAAATGAAATCTCGGGTGTGTTATGCCCCCAAAACATAATGTCAAACTTCATTAAAAAATAATGATGTTCATAATGTGACCATATTATCTATTCCATAATACCCAAACAAGAATGTATCTCATATTAACTGTAAAATACTCTCTTAAATTCCAATAAACACTAATCTAGACCCTGACATGTTAAAATATTACACAATTTGATAGAATTTAGATAAATAGTTCCTAATAATTAACGGCCCAAGAAATCATGCTGCAATGGGTTGATTGTTACCATAACTTCCAAAATGTATTATTATCCATAAACCCGAATATTGGATAAAACCAAACTACATCATGTGGAAACCATTATATATATTATAATTTATAAACACCTTCTAATATCTATATTTATATAATACCCTTTAATACACAACAGTAGTCCCATAGGACAAATTTAAAAGTCATAATATCTTATTATCTCATGTAAATTCCTATATAAGAATAATACTTATCCCTGGACACTTCAACCAAAAATCATGACCCAATAATAATAATTCAACTTGAAACTCATATGTTAACGAAATATAATATCTCAAAAAATGTACTTCAATAAAACAAGAATATTTTATCCTAATAATTCATAGAGTGATCTCAACAGATTTAAAAATATTCATATTCCTATTCCAATGTATCATGAAATATCATATAGGTCCATACAATGATTCATATCCCATGTTAGAGATTCACCCATATTTCTACTCACAACAATCTAACCATTCTGTGAAGCCTCCACTACTAGAAAGAGGAACTATAATGGCTTCAGATATTAACAGATGTTAGATAAAATCACATGGTTTTTTGAAATATATTGTTAAAGATGACTTTGGAAAACACATAGGATGGAATATGACAACACTCTACTAATTAAATCAATTGTTTGATAAACTGATATACCCACACACGAATATCCGCATATCCTTGTATTATTTAATCAATAAAAATTCCTCGGGTAACAAATTCAACAATACTAAACTAAAACAACTTAAAATATTCTGATGACAACCCAGTAAATAAACCATCATGACTTCATCATGAGTTGTTATAATATAGCCATTGATACCAAATGGATTTTCTTATTGAAGTTGAATTGGTAATAATATAATTTGAGGGGAAAGAACATGAGAACTCTTTAGTATTTAGTTTGTAGACTCCATCTATTCATTATATTAATTTGTATATCACATAATTTCATTTTTTGAAGATATTATTTTATGATGGATTTATAGTTTTTTTATCAATGGTTCATTATCTATTGGAGTTATTAATAATGTAATGCTTCCAAAAAAAATAAATATCAAAATTATATAGATGTGGTTATGATATTTATCTAACACATATATAATAATATATACACTAATACTAATATTTTCCCATTCAATAAATGATTAAAGGAGTCTGAAAATAATGATAATAATTTTTGGGTTATTAATTAATATATGGTTGTGGAGTGGTACACTATTCTTAGCCCCACATATGTTTGATCGAAATATTTTTTTTGAATCTTATTATCCATGTATTAATTATTTGGATTATATTCTTAAATACTTTTGTTACACTCTAGTCTAAGATAGTTAATACAATAGTAAATAATCCCATGTATACATTGACTATAAATCCTATTATAGGGAAATTTCTATTGACAAGCCTCGTAGAAGAGGATCCATTGATAAGATTCCGTGAAATAAAAGATGTAAAAGGGAAGGATTAAATATTAACCTTCATAGTTGAATAATATATTGATCTAAATGTGAATCCAAATATCCCAATTCCAGTTATCTTAAACATTTAAGATGATGAAAAATTGGATGAATCCATTTTCATATGTAAGAATAGTTGTTTGTCAAATATAATCCTTATATTCATATTCAAACAATGTAATATGTTAAACTTATGAGAATAGTTACTTGTTTCTTATAGAAAGCTTCACATGAGCCAATAATGAAGGATTATGAGGGAGTAAAGTGTATCCCATTGGGTAATAAATACCTATTTGATATATATTTTACTTATCTCCATCTATATTACAAATTTCATTATTTATTAGGTAATAGAAACATGACCCAACTTTAATTAATTTTTTTTGTGGATCAATTGAATGGGAGAATGAATATTAAGGAAACATAAATTTTGTGACCACATATAGAGATAATGAAGATAGATCATCAATTAGAATTCATTTTCATGAAATCTATGATAAAACATTCAGTGTGATATATGCAATCAAGATATCTCTAGTTGATATTCCAATTCATGAGATAAATGTCACATTGGTTAATATTGAATCCCCATGGGTGATCATGGAATTACCCATATTTGGAGATAAAATTTCATGGTCCCACTATATGATTTATGATATAGTAAAATTTGTGTCGGTAATGGGTTCACCTCATGATTTTAGTGATTTGGATAAAAATATACATAAAATATTTGCTATAATTGGGATGAATTATAAGGATGAAATAAATAATAATTTAATAAAATGCCATGATGAACATATAAGTTTCTTAGAGGTGGATATGGGGGCAAGAAAAGTATTATAATTCACCACATAAGATAAATCATCATCATAATATGTGTTCAATGATTTTAATAATGTCCTAGTATAACATAATACATACCATGAATTCTTATTCATCACATGAAAATGTCACATGTTGAAATTTCTTTTTTAGATGTATATAACATTTCATTGAAAATGTTTAATATGGATAGTTGAATGAGGTGATATATCACTCATTCTATCATATGATGAATTTTTTGTCAACCATGTTTCAGGGTTATGTAGTGGCCAACATATATTTAAATACGCATTTAATAATGTTGATGAATGTTATTTATCCTAGGATGATTACATGACTATATAATTAGATATAATGAATGTAGTGAAAGAAATAATATCTGTTACATGAAGTAATGAGATATTCCATGAAGTAGAGAAGGTTATGGATAGTAAATACATGTGAATATTTGGTGGGGAGATAGTAGTGTGAGTATTTGTCACCTCTAATAATCATGGTGATCACGAATACTACACGCTCTTAACATTAAGATCATCATAATGATATATAAACACATTCCATACATAAGTAGATTCCATACAACTATAATAGGAAGAATGGTACATAACCTATTATTTTACCCTTGTTTTCTTATGAGGAGAGATGTTTTTGTGAGTTAATATTCCTTGATTAATCATACCATGAGTGAATTGGTGATAGATTATGAATTTTTCTTTACATCATCCATCAATCTAGATATTTAGCCTCTCAATAATCAAATAACTATCATATTGATTACATGGTAAGATATTCATAATCTTTTCACCACACCTCCTATGTGATATTTTTGTAAACTATTTAACCCATGTCTAATATATGTGGATAATGTTGATATGGGTTGGGTTTGGATGTCATAAAATTTAAAATTCACTAGAATAATTGTTGGTGTGGAGGATAAATATCTAATTATAAATTCTTGATCATTTTTTAATCTATGTTATATCTACCCAACAAAATATCAAGGATACAATAACCTTGTAAAATATAAATATGAAATAGTGGTGGGTAAACAACAATGAATGGATAATGAGAGAATGTAACTATTGAGTAATTATCTTTGATATATGGGTGATGTTGTATATACTAGGAATGAAAAATAGAATCATATTGAAGAGTTCAAGGAATAATATTGACATGCTAATACAATGGATTAATATATAATTTAATAGGATGATAAATAATTAAAAAAAGAAATACATTGTAAACATAATTACATATCGAAGTGATATGTGATCCAAATATGTCAGATGATATTATGTTCTTGGAAGAAATATTCTAATCATACATTGCTGAAATTTTATTGACTATAAATTCAATCCCAATTATAAATGTTTCTTCCCTTTCATTTGTATTCTTTATAATTTCTATTATTTTGAAATAATCCTTAACTTCTTAGTCCTTACTAATAACAAATCCACACTCCTAATAACACTTGAAAACCAAATATAAATAAATATCAATGTAATGATATCTATTTGAGAATTTAATGAGAATTAAATTAAATAAATATGTGTTTACAAATACATCAATTGATGATGTCAACTTTTTTCAATCAATTATCCTATGATGTTTTTAAGGGTATAGATAAAGAACATGTTGAATCAATATGACTTACAGTTACCAAATTGGATAAAATTGATAAGTTTTTAATATAATATGGGACTTTTTATATACAAATAATTATTTTGGATGGATATAATTTGTATGTATAATCATTTCACAAATTTTTAGTTAATTTATTATTTGATTGTGTTGGTTTCCTGTTAGAAATAAAATCAACAAGATGATTTTATATGGAAGTATTAATTCAAATGAATGGTTGAAATAAATGTATATTTCATCATTATATATTTTAATCATAGAATATGAATTGATAATTATATGGATATGAATATTCTCTAACAATATCATATATTTATATACCAACTGAGAATATCCTAACTATAACTAATGGAATGTGATGTTCTCGGAAGAAATTTTTATTTCTCTATATAATTATAAATACATGAATGTACTATCCAGGTGAATTTTTTTTTGGAATTTTTACAAGATTCCTATTATATATTTGACACTTACAATATTCATGACACTTTAGTTTTTTCTAAAATAAAATTTCACATATTCTCTAAGGCGGAAAGTCCAAGTGAGTGATGACATGACATTTTCATAGGATTCATATTTTGAGATTTTATCCTAGTTAGTAACCATACCATTTTGATGAATAGTTTATAGTCTTACATGTCATATCATATAGGGATGGTGTTTATGATTTAATAAAATTGGCCAATATACTATTCAACATATAGGACTATGTGGGAAAACTAACCCTATGTGAATACAGATATCATTTCATATATATATAGACTTTGAGTGAGGGTTCACATATTTAAGGGACATAGTTCAAAGATCAATTGGTTTATTTTTTTAATGTAGATATAAATTACAATGGTATGGATGATTATTATGTTTATTCATATTTGACTAAATTTGTGGTAGCCGATAAAAATTTGTTGAAATGATTTTTCTAATGTTAACCAATGGCATGAAAATATCCTATAATACCAAAGTAGAACAAATAATGATTTTCAAGTGTATATCACCTAAAATATGAAAGGAAATTTATCAACACAAATAATGGATATGAGAGTCATAATCACATCAATATATTTTATTTGGGTATGTGTTTGGTGAATATTATAAATTCATTTATTTGAATTGGTGAATGATTGAATAAAATTTTATATGACTGGAAACCCCTTAAACACATTTAAATAATGGGAACATTTCCATATCATTAAACATGTGTACTATGTATCATTTTTAACCAAAATATTTTGAATGGTTTCCCTATATTTCGATAAAATTTATTAGGTATTATTGGATACTCTCCATAGGACATAAAAAACACATTGGTTTATTATTAGTGTACTTTATATATAGTACATGTATCATCATCTAATAGTGGGGTATTTTTTTATTATATTTACCAATTTCTAGACTTCATGAATGATAAAATTTGACTCAAATGAAAAATGAAAAATATATGGTATATGGTTCAAGAATGATTAAAAGGAAAATTATTATAATCAAGCTTGAATTTTTCCAAAATTATGTCAATAGATATTTTTATAAGAAAATGGCACTGGATAAGGACCATTATTGAGGTCCAATACAAGATGATTACAAATAATAACATACCTCATGAATATAGTGATAAATACAAATATAGTTCTGTGAATAACTATTATCACCAAAATAATATTAAAAATTAAAAATTTCCCACAATTAATGATGAAATACTTATATTGGGTGGGGGTTAATGGTGAATAAATTTTTATCTAGGCCTAGGATAAATTATATTTTTATCATTAACTTACTTTTATAGTATATCTTAATAAAATTGTTTTTCACTAAAGAGAAATATATATTAACCAAGATCAAGTGAAGGAGTGATAATGTGAAATAAATGGGTTACCTAATGATAGAATGAAGGATGATACAACAAATGAAATATTGAAGGACTCAATACCAAGGTGCGATGGATTGATTTCAACTTAATAAATGTATATTGGAGAATATATAACATTAGTTAGATATATTTCATATGTTATGATATGTCTGTAAAATTAAATTTATAAAATTTGTAGATATGCATGGAATAAGAAATTGGAATATCACCAAATACACTATGAAAATATGATCCAATCCATAAATATTTCAGGGAAAATATATAATTTTTCATAAATAAGGGTTATAATAAGACTCCAAATATGGTGTGGAACTGTACACTAAGAACTCTTCTATGGAATTAAATTTTATTTATGTTAAGTTTACATGTAATGGACCACAATATGAGTCATAATGGCCTTTCATTATTGAAAATATTCCATACTTTTCTAATATTATATAGTAAGTACTTTTATATTGTCTATTATAACACCATATGTTAATGGGTTTCACAATTTTATTTTTTAAATAAGGTAATTAGGTCCAAGTGTCATACATTATAATATCCTATAATTTGGTCAATATGTTATCCAGTTTCAATTTTGTTGTGAAGAATGAATAACCCAATATAGCTTCATAAAAATAATTTGGTGAAAAAAGATTATTGGTGGTATGATTGATGCATTGTCCACCTATTGTTGTCTCGTAGTATGTTTTATTGGAGTGGTACTTCTTTTTCATGTATGAAAATTCATTATTTCTTCATTGGGAGTTTCATTAATGGTTTCAATATAGTTCATAATGATATCAGGACTTCTCCTTGAACAAAAGAGTAGTGAATTTAAATCTTTTTAAATGATCATTAACCATATTTTGATTGATATAATGGTAATAAAATGTGTATTCCCAATTATCATTGAGATATGTTTTCTCATTATCCTTGATTCTGTATGGTTTGTATTTAGTAAAATTATAATTAATGGACATGTTAAGTGAATGAAACTAAACTTCCTTTGAACATAATTCTTTCATTTCATGTATAATTGAAAATGGGGATGTGTATATCAAAGCGTAGGCATTATTGTTATAAGATCAAAATGTGTCCATAATCATTTCAAGCATGATCATCAATATATTAGGAATCATAAAAATATTATCCTATTTTCCCAGTAGTAATTTAATGATTAAATATAATGGATTTTTTTAATGACTAATAATCCAGAAACATAATGATAACCTTAAGGAATAATTAGTAATTGTATTAGGGAGTTGGTGATGGATTGAAATTGAGAGTATTATATAAGAAAAACTCTTTTTGTGGGTATGATAAGGAAAATGGTTTGTATTTTATAGTGACTAATTTAATAAATATATTATATAATTTTTATATTTTTATTTCTAATATAATTTATTATAATTAATAAATGATTCTTATATTTTCATTGATTTTTGTAAGTGAATTTCAAATTTATAGAATAAAATGTATAATGGATTGATATTGATTTGTAGCTCTTATTTTTAATGGTGATAACTAGGTATTAGGAGAGAATTTTTTGGAAAAAATATTTAAAAAAGTACACTATGTACTTACATGTGGCTTATTTCGTACAGAGTAAGGTACCATATAGAGATTGTCATCATATGATACCTCTGGTCACATAGTGGTGGGAAACCATGTACCTAGAAATATCCTTGGGGTTTAATTTTAATATGGATGAAATCAACTTCTTATCATTTCTATAAATTAATAGATATATAAATAAACTCTAATTCATATCAAAATATTTATAAATGTGTCTTGTTATAACATTTAAGGGATGGTGATATAATCAAAAACAATGTTATTTCATAGGTGTCAAATTATTTCCCTCTTAAAAAATCTAATCCCCATGAGTGGCCATTTATAACCATCCACTCAACAACTCCACCCCCTCCCAATGAATGGATAAATCTATAGAGAACCTCAGTTGGGACGGAGGCATTTCTAGGAAAGATTAAAAAGCATCCCATGGTATTACACCATACATCCAAATAAAATTCATTACTCTAACCCTTCCCCCTTAACACTACTCCATTGCCAAAGTAGATAACTAAATTTAAATTATTATTAATTATAAATATTTTATTTTAAAATGAATATTTTTATCATTTATTTTTAAAAACTTATTTTATATATTGAATGTATCAATAAACTATTACCAACAATTATATATATAATATTAGTGATATTGTGTGGATATGGGAATCTATATATGATATATGATTTTTTTATTATATTATAACTCTATATATTTTTATTTATATATCATTATATTCTAATACATATATATATCATTTTATATAAAATATAATAATGTTATTAGTATTAATAATATTATTATTATTATATAAAAACATATATGAGGTGTTAGTATTATTAATATTTTTCTTATATATATTATAGTGTGTGTGTGTGAATGTGAGTGTGTTAGTGTGCCGATAGTATTTTAAATATTAATAAACCTATGACATACATACACAAAAATTTATATACATGTATCAATAAGAAATGATATTTTTTTATTTTTATTGAAATAAATTGTTTCATAATTATTATATAAATTCATTATTATTTATATTATTATATAAAAATTTATTTTAAAATATTTTAATCTCGGTTGGAGATAGACATTATATGAAAATAAAATATGAAAAATTGAATCCAATAAAAGGATCATACTTATGACAAATTATGGAACCCTAGTCGGAGATGCACAGTTGGTTTCACACAATTTTCTCCTTCATATTCATCACACTCACTAAATGAAGAATGATTAAATTTATCATAATTTCTCTTCGAATATAAAAAATCAATATTCATGTTATCCTCATATCACTATAAATTCATTTTTATATTTGGAATTTATTTCTTCTAATTTATGAAAAATCATATGATGAATTTTTATTTAGTTTTTTTACAATTAATAGAATATAGGATATGATTATTTCATTCCATTGGGGATTTTTTTGGATAGTATGTCATTGTTTAGAGTATTCCATAAAAAATTATTAAAAAATTATAACTTTTTATGTCAAGGATATAGAAATTATGTATTTTCCAAGATTTTATTTTTGATTTATTATAATATATTACACGAAAATATTGTAATGTTTTTGTAGTTTTTTAATTATGGAATCTATAATTAGCTATTATCATGATATGGAAACTGTATTGGGGATTTCAAATGATCCATTTTTTGGAACGTTTTCATGTGAATATTGAAAAAGGATAAATAGTTAGGTGTTGTTTATCCTCCATTTCAAATAAAAATGGCCTTTGTATGAATGATTCTACAACCAAAATTCAAATACATTAAAATTATAAAATATTTGGTTTTTTAATTATAATTTTGTAACTTTAATAATATGAAAAGTTTTTTTAATTAAAAACACTTTTGTTTCATCATTGTGTTTACATGATTCGTTAGTCATAGTTAAATTATTATTTTGTTTTATAAAAAAATGCATCCCATGCTGATTTATTTCCTATTTTTTAATCATGTATTTCATTATTATATTTCCATTTATAGTTATTTTCATTAATAATATTTACTCATTTTTCATTTTTATTATAAAAACCAATGATTTTAGTATATTTATATATATCTCTCATTAATTAGATAATTTTTTGAATATATTGTTTCACACATAACACCAAACTAAAAAACATGACATAATTTATTGAATTAATATATTGGAAAAAAATTAAAAAGGTTAACTACCCATTCCCTTCCAAGGTAACCCACATGTCATTAAAATTTTAAATTACACATAATGACCCATATGTCTGACCACCATAAATATATATTTTGGTGACTACCATTTTGATTATAAACATCTCACATATGGAATGAATTAACGTAGAAAAATAATAACATTTGGATGATAGGATTAATAAAAACAATGAAAATACACCCCATGATACAAAAAATATTTCCAAACCCGCTAACTATGTTTGAACAGTATTAAAAAAATACATTAAAATATCTCTAAAAAATATTAAAAGGATATGTCCTATGAGAGAGAGTCAATATCACCTCCAACATTATAGATAGTTATTTCTAGATCAGTAACTGAAATCATCTTCGAAACCAAAAAAATAGGATATATATAATTTGGATGAGTATATCTTATATACTATGTTAGACCATACCCAATATCACTTGTACTTATATTATAATAGAATAATGATTCCCCAGTAAATAAACGGAATAACAAATATGCACCATACAAGTAATCTAAAGAGTAAAAATCTCAGCATGTAACACTCACATAATAATGATTCCATTATAATAATATATATTGAAATAATTTAAGGAATATGATACTGAAACCCACTTTGCAGTCTATTTTCATCAATTATCCCATATCATCAAACATCTTATAATCCCAAACGTTCCAATTATATCTCTTCACATATATCATTCCTTCTCTAATGTTGGCTGGGTTTAATCCTTAAATACCCCACCCTCACATGGTCTAGTTTAAATTTATACCATCAATAACTCTCACATAACAACCACATAAATAGAATTCATGAAATATGGTATCAAGAACATGAAAGAAATCAATCTCACCCCCACCCCTCTTACAATACATGGCTGCATAAAATATCACATATTCATCAACATTAGGTGATCCATAACCCCAATGAAACATTAATAGGTGATCTAAAAAACCAACCCATATCATCACCAATATTAGTGTAAGAGTACATAAGTTGGGTTATCAAGCCAACTCATTCAAGACTGTCATAGTGTTTGGTGAAAACACTCAAAACCAAAAAAATATTCATTGTCATTAATGGTACCCAAATTAGGTGTGGTGTGTATTTTATTATTTGGAAATAAAAATTTGATTGATATCACACTACACATAACTTATAGGTTACAAAAAACTACACTATAATACTCCAAAACAATAAACAACACTACACAACATTTGTTAATTATTGTGTTCTATAAAATGCATCACACTAAACTACCACAAAAAATTTCCCCAAAAAACACCTTTATCTGTAAAATTTCCTTTAATTTACTAGAATTTACAAATTAAAATCCAAAATTAGTTCATTATTATAAAAATAACTAATTAAATTATGATATATTATGTTTCATCCCTCGCCTAATTTATTTACATATCTGTATCATTTTCCATTATTTTAATTAATTCCATTATACAGAAAACAATTTCAATCAATTTGTAATTCAACACTATAATTTCAATTCAGTCACAAGATAAATATAAAACTAACACAAAACTCCATAAAATAGATTATCCATCTCACATCCCCTACTACAATCATAGAACACATGAAATGATATTTTTTCAACCCCATCATATTAATGAAATAACCACAATCCAACCATCAAACATGATCCCAAATCATTTTTCATGCTAATAACATCCTCTCATTAATTACAACTAAAATAATCAGCTCATTTGGTCACTACCATATCCATAAAATCACTACAATAATCACATAACAACAACATAATCATAGAATTAACACCAACAAAAACCTTCACATTCCAACATCCACAAAAATACAATTCATATTTTAAAAAAGGGATTTATCACATTACATCATTATATATCATTGGAAAAACCTAAAATTTCTATATTTCATTGAGAAACCTATTCATTATTATTATATAATTAATTATCAATTTTCCATATTATATAAATCAATTAAAAATCACATCCTGTGGGCTAAAATTCACAACCTCAATGAAAGAAACATGGTTCTAAAAATCTATTATTTTTACAATCATGATTTTAATATATCATCACATTGGTGATTTAACAATACTTTTAAATACATTTTTATAATCATATTAAAACTAATTTTATTTTACAATAATATGTTATCTTATTTATAGTATCATTAATATCCACCAATAATAATAAAAACATCCAGTCCCCACACATGTATATTATATATAAAAATATAATCCCCTACATTAATGATTCCTAAATCACCCTGAAAAATATGGTGATGATGAAATAACAGAAACATAACAATCAAAAAATGAATCCTTTTAACATCCTAAATCATTGGAATAGATCAATGATGTTTTATCTCATCCACTACATAATGATAAAAAAATCAATAATGAGAATCCCATTATTGAAGAATATGATCAATCCATGATGAATTAATGAATATTGACCTTGTATTTACAACAATAAAACTCTAATTAAAATGATTAATAATATAGTTATGGGACATGATAATCTCTATAAATCACAAATGGGTAGTTTAAATGTGGTAGTTTAAAAAAAATTATATATTGGATGGCCTTCAAAATAATATTGATGTCAAATTATCATTCACACAATGAATATTAATTATTCTCACCAATTATTTCCGTGAAATATGATCAAAATATAAATTCCATTAATCCAAATCCAGATGAATATCTATCAAATTTATTTGTTCCACGGGATGGAATTGAATTACATTATGAATAAAGCCTTCACATTGTAAATTTAGTATGATCAAAATTAAAATCTGAATATTCAGTATATTAATCACAATCCTCATGTCTTTGAACTATCATTAATATCATTAATATCATTACACACTTTTGGAATGCATCAATTGTACAAATTTAGTATAATAACCCATTGAAACATTGAATAGCCTCCAAAGAACAAATCCATATGTAAAACCAGCATAATAACGGGTCAATATGGAATACATAATTACATTAGTTACCATATAAACATTTATCAACCACATGAATCAAAACCAATCATAAAAATGTATTGAGAATGGTATGGACAACAACACCTCAACTAACTCATTATTGATCAAATTACACTAAAAATACTTACATAAATAAATCAAAAAATAAAAACAAAATCACCCACAAAAAACCCTACACAACCATATCAACATCCTCCATTTAGAAGAATCATGCACTATCACACGCAAACCACAATCCATTTATCAACCACCCAACTATTCACACCACCATCTCAACCACATTATAGTTCGAAAGAATTACTACCAAAAACATCACACAATAAATTCTAAAGAACATAAATATAGGGATTCCATCATCAATATAAATAAATATTCCACATTGGGAGCCAAAAAAAACCTACACCATGGAGAAATTGTCCACAAATTGAATTCATCTATATTGGAAAGTGTTTCCCCCTATTAATATGATTTAATCTAGAACACCCACAAAAAAATGTGAAATGTAAGATATCCAAATCCGAAAATAATCCTATAAATATATAATAAATGTAAAAACTAGTAAAAAATAGTAAAAAATGGTAAAAATTGTGGCTATTGAGAATGCATTTGTATCACATAGTCAAAAATTCTCCCCTTTAAAAATAGTTCCTCAAAAATAGACATAGAAACCAAATGGTATGTCTATATATAATTTTATCTCAAATTATATTATCTTTCAACTAGTATATCCTTGTTTGTCACTTCATCATAAATATAAAAATCACCCTAGTTAATAATGTGGGAGTCATTTGGAAGATTATGATGATTATGGGACTTGTGGAAGACATCATAGATAATTCCCTGTTATGGTTTGTACACAAACTAAATAACCCACTAACCAATTTTTCTAACACATCAAATGTTTTAAAAACCTATTAAAAATGTTCAATAAATATACCAAACCCTTTATTACCCTTGTTATTGGTAATAATTAAGAACATATGGTTCCTAACCTATAAAAATAAGGGTTATTTGATATGATAATCATAGGCCTTCTATGATTCCTTCACTAACTTCAACTTCTCTCAAACCATTCGTTCCATCTCATTTAGTTATTATACCCCATCAAGACCAAGATTATCTAACCCCCCCAACCATAATACATTGAAATATATAATTAAATGGACAATTATATTATTACATATATAGAGACACAACAGAGGTTGATTTGTATATATTTTTATAAGACAACTCAACCAAAGTCCGATGACTTACAGATGATCCAAAAAAATATATAACGTAATCTTGAAAGGTATATATTTTTAATGAATTATTATTTGAATTTCATTTCTATTTCAATAATTTTACTAATTTAGATGTCAACACAAAAGAATTGGAATGCATTTACCTTTCCTTGTACTCTGACTTATAGATTCAATAACCTCACATAGGTGTTTAGTAGAATCATGGACATTTCATTACATCATGTGGTTCACTAAAATTCCTTGTAAAAATATTATTTAAATATAAATTCCTTGTAATATGATCAACATGAACTATTTAAATACCAAAAAATTTTGAAATGACCCAATCCTTTACTCTATGAATCATTAATAAAAACATTATCATGAGATTTCAATATGTGATAATATAGAAGGTGACTAAATTTTCTCCATCCAAAATTGACAACATGAAAATGAAACATTGAGTCATATACATAACATGGTACCATTTAGGATCATATATTCATATATTTTAAAAAAAAAATCCAACATAACCAATACTAATGATTTTTATGGAGTATATTTCCCATTATACACAACATCTCATATTCAATATTAAGTCTTTATAATATCCCATAGACATTATCATATTAGAATAAATTTGAGACACAAAATATTTAATCATCATTATTCCTAACATTGGGAAATAGAAACACAATATGTTGACCTCAATGAAATATATAAATTTTATATTTATGTTAATATGTGATAATATTAATATAAATATATTTTGATAAAAACCTCCACTGACATGACTGTAACAAATGAATATACAAACACAACAATAAATAAATCCTCAATCACAAAACATGGAATAAATAAATATCCACTAAAATTATCATTATAAGAAATAATAATGATCCATTATATTTCAATAATTTTCAAATGAGTCATAGAAAATAATATAAAACATAAATAAAACATGTGTTATATTTCGATCATTATCATTATAAAAAATTTCTATACTACGTGAGAATAAAATTGAGCACATGTAAATCCTTAGTTGAAACCTTCTAGTAAATCTCTCCTTAATTAATAAAATTAAATAGAACATTACACAGAGAATTAAATAGGTATAATGGGTCTCAAGTTCTCATATAAGTTGTATCAGTATCACACATGATTTACAATTATGCCCAGTCCTTCATATAATCTATATCATGTCACATGTGAGATATATTGTTGCCCAAACCTTCATATCTTGAGATATAATGAAATTATAACCATCATATAATATGCTACGGGTTATCCTATAACCTATAAGGGTCCTCAACCAAATATATAAGATATATAAGGGTCACATGTTAATTTTCAATAATGTTGATGTACTTATCTTGAATAATAAAATTAGAAACCATTACTATTTAATCCTAAAAATAATCAATGAACCTCTATAGATCGATTAATTAGTGGAAGATAATTTGTTTCCATACTAATATTATAATACATATAAATAATTATTATGTAGGGAATAAATAATATATATTCCCAATGGTATATAAGCATACTAATGTTTTTTATTACTTAATAAAAATTCCATTAAAAGTACAATAAAAACATTATTGAGGAAAATAAAAATATGATATTTATAAAAATTTGTAAAATAAATTTTCACAAGATATAGTGAATACAATATTAATTAAAACTATCCTTTGAATACTAAATATGAATCAACAATGAATTTAGTGTTTCTGATAGATATCATCTTTGAACATGTTTAGTATATTAAAACAATGGTTCCTTTATCATTTATTGTAAAAAAATTCAATAACTAAATGGTTTTTAGAATTATAGGAATATTGAAATTTAAATAATATTTAAAAAGCCAAAATTTGAAACAAGTACTTAAAAAATCATAGTAAAACAATTTAAATTGTTTTTTGAAAACATGGATATGGAAGAAAAACATATTTTATACTCAAGGGAAAAAATATTAGATTTTTTAGAAAATCATTTCAACAACATTTTTATTAAAAAATAATGGTCAATAATTCTATAAAATTTGAATTTCATAAATTAATATTGTATAATAATGGATATTTCATTAAAAAACATTATCACATTATTTCATCCCAATGATCCTAAAACCAAAAACAATCCCTAAATGAATTTATTTTGTACCATAATTCATTTTTTAATTTTTTAAATACTCATTCTTAGGTCTTAAGAAAGAAAAATGTTATATAAAAATTTAATATCATGAAAATTAATGATATAAAATATCAAATGGGTATTGGATACACATCATAAAATTATATTGTTTTATAACATAAAATATATCCCAATAAATAAAATATAAGATGATAACCCCTTACAATGATCATAATATTGAAATCAGAATTAACCAATGAATAATATTTTTGTATAGAATATAAATTCACTTAAAATAATATGTATTTAAATATAATTTAATAAATTTATATTAAATATATAATCACAGAATTTCAAATAAAATGAATATGGTATATATTCCAATGATATAAAATTGAGTTATGAAATTCATTACCATTGGTTACCTTCATTTTAAATCCCCTAGGATGAAATAATTATTATTAAAACATAAAATAAATAAATTTATGAATTATTCATGATATTAAATGTAAAATTATATATATATATATATATAGGCACACACATAATATTATGGAAAATAGTTTTATAAAAATAAAATATGACTGATTTAATGTAAATTTAAATGAAATCTCTTACCTTAATTCTAGACTTTCATTGTATTTTTTCTAAATACTATATAATAATATTGTATCAATTATTTGATTTAATAATATGACTTCCAAAGATAAAAAAGTAATACCCAAAAAATAATTTCTTATATTTCAATTATATATTTATATACATAATCAGTTAGGTCCTATTCATTGGTTTTGAGGATGATCAATTAATTATTTAAATTCTAAATTGGGGTATTGAAGAAGGCCAATATAGTCATTTTCCCGTGTTCCCAAAAATAATTATAATGAAATAATTCGCATTACTATAAATTAATTATATTTATATTATCATTCATGATTAATGTATATGAAAAATCAAATATGTGTAAATCATTATGATGGTAGGCCATACGTACGAATGAGCAATGTTTCATTTTTTCAACTATCATTGTGAAATGTTCGCAAGCATCATTTTATAAATATATAATGATAATAAAATAAAAAATATCATATTATTTATTTATATTAAATTAAATATATCATCTATATTCATTCAAGAATGAAAGAAATCACATCACATCATGGAGGAGGTAGACCAAATGTTTTTCTGAACAATGTTATAATTTTTCACTATGAAGAAAGGTAAGAATAAATAATATATATTTTATTTTATGAATTGTAAATATTACATATATATCGTTATTATTAGATAAATATTTAATATATTTGTTAAATTTAAACTTATTATATTCTATGTAATGAGTTAGGAAAAAATAAACCATATCACTTTGTGAGGATGGGTGTAGTCCACCTTACAAAAAAGGGATATTATCATATCCCACATGTAATGGAATGTGATATGACATATGTGATATAAAATTTAAAGATTTATAATAATTTCATATATATATATATCCTTAAAATCTTTAATTATGATAAACCATGATAAGTCATGATGAAAATTGAATTATAAATATTCACGAAGTTATATGTCACTATACACAAAATAATAGTTTCGTATCCAATTTGCTGGAAGAGGATATGAATTTATGTTAGTTAATTAACATAATAATATATAAATATGAAGTAAAAAACTGGTTTTAATATCATAATAATTTATTATTAATTGAATGAGGTGGAAGAAGAAACACACGATTGTCGCATATGTTCTATACCACTTTTTCAGACAACCTCTATATATTATCTCCAAAATCCCTCATAAGATGTATTTATAAAAAACCCACTAGATATATGTGCTATTTTTGGAAGAAATTAAGTAATTTTTATAGGTAATTACTGAGTAAATAGTATTTAATTTGAGAATACTTGAGGATATTGGGTGGCTATTTATAATTGAGAATAATTGAACAATTGTACTTTTTTAAAAGAAAAAATTGTACCATCATTTTTAAAATAACACAGGTATCCAATAAAGTCCATTCTTATAAATATTCACTATATGATTTAAATATATCCTTAAATTTGAATTTAGTTTTCTTTTTTCATTAAATCATTATCATGTTAGATTGACCCTCACTAAAATTATTTTCAACTTAACATTAGTCAAAATATTTTTATTTTATTCAATTAATTATTATAGCAATATATTTTTAATATATTAATAATTATATGTTTTTATTATTAAATATATTTAATAAGTTTTTTAATATAAAATTCATATAATTTTATGATCTTACTTTTCATAATGAGACAAACAGACACAATGAAAAAGATGTTTTTCAAAAATTGTATTTTAATGAAAAATATATTTTATATTAACTATATTATAATTAGTCGTCATTATATAGATTTGAAATAATATATATTGATATATTATGTTTAAATTTCATAAAAAAATTTCTATAGTGGTATAGTTTAATTAATTAATATGGAGTAATATTGTTCACATGAAAAACTGTTTCAGCGAAAAACAATTTTTAATCACACAAAACAACTTATACTAAAATTTATTATCAATATGATTGTGATATAGTTAATTATATTTAATATATATTCATATTATTAATTTAAATTAAATAAAATTCAAATCATATTGTATCGTAGTAATTATTCATTTAATTTGAAATAAATGGCTATTTTAGAAAAATCAGTACTTTTCACTATTCATGGAAAAATAAATACTTTGCAAAAGATATAAAAATTTATTCCCAACAGAAATTATAAATAATTTAATAAAAAAGGGTGTTTATTTATCAAATAAAAGATACCATGCTCCTAAAATTGAATTATAATATTATTTCAAAAACATCAATAAAAATAATTTATGACGAAAAAAATTTTTAATTGATAAAATGACTTCAGAATATTTATTGGGATTTTACTATTAATTTATCAATAATTAATTATTTATTAGTAAATATATATATATATATATATATATCAAAAAAAATTTAATAATACAAATACCATCCAATTTAAGGTCTTACTAAAATGGTTATATTTAAAATATTATTATTTAGTTGTTTGTTTATGTTTAGTGTTGAGTGTCTTGAAATCCATTGAGTAAAAAATCATTTTTTAACATCTATAGTTGTTACATTTTAATAACATTTAAAATTTGGGCCCTCAAATTTTTAATTTTTTAATTAATATTTGTACATTTGAAAATATATTTTTTGATTTCCCCCATCATAGAATGGGTTGTTAGAACATCAACCTCATAAGAATGAGATGGATGAAAAAAGGACTTCTAGAATTACACATAACCAGCATTCCAAGTTCGTGAAAATTGGTAGGATGAATAGGAATTGAAATATAATAAAATATTATTCCTCATAAATGATTGTGACTGATATATATAAATTATCACTATAAAATGGAGTATCATCAGAGTGTCTACAATCCAAAAATCATAAATAAAAGAAATGTGAAAAATACTATTACCTCATTGGAAATGATGGAGATATCATTAAATTTTATCTTTAAATAACCTTTCCACAAGTTGAATAATTTTTTACCATCTATAATGAAAAGATTTGTATAATATACATAATTAGAAAGTACAATTTCACCTTTTAATCAATTTCTATCACAATCTAATATTTTTCCCCAAAGGATGACTCTAAAGATTAATTTCACCTGCCAAAAGAACAAACAAAATACAAACGGATTCCGTATTTAAAAAAATATTTATACTGATATTTTCACATAAATTTAGACATTAAACAAAACCAAAACCTTTAGAACAAGGTATTATAATTCCCTAAATGAATAACCCTTCATCTAAAAATTCCACAAAAATAAACTATAATTCAAAGAATTCAAAATAAATAATTACAAAAATAAAACCACTTAAAACTCTTCAAAATATTCTCAAATATAAATGAACAAAATTCATTCTATGGGTTTGATCACATATTCTTCCAAGGGTGATTTAATATTGTTAATTTTTTAAATGGTAAAAACCCTTTTTTGATAATTTATATGTATTTATATGTTAAAATGTAATTTTTTAGAACAAAAGAACATAAATTTTTCAAGAATATTAAGTATGTTCGAAATACTATTAAACAACATTGAACATTATATTGAATAATTTTTTTCTATCATCCATTGAGTATGTGTGAGATTCTGAGGCTCAGAGAACCTCAGTGTAGAAAGAATATAAATATTAACTATATTAAGTTTTAAGCACATGATTTATCCAAAATAATAGAATATTTCTCAAATGGTGTGTCATGTGAAGAATATTATATCACAACTAGCTCTAGGATGTGGTGTTTACCCCATATGGGTTATAAAATTATTGAGTGTCAGAAATTTGGAAAGATTTTACAAATTGATAAATTATTTAATTATTTTCATGTATTATTTTTATAAAATAATTTAATATATCACAAATGATTGATATTATGAGAAATATGATACCACTGTTAGGTAAACAAATTCGGGTTGACACTATCCAATGTATAAATTTTAAATATGTCTAGAGTTTACCAACATTTTACATGAAAATACCCTTTTAATATTTAATTATTTAATTATTCTGTTTTTTAAATAATAAATAATTAAAATCATTCAAATGGTGTAGTGTATGAAAAATATGAGGCCATATTTTGTTCTGAGATATGGGGTTTAACCTATATGGGTTATTAATTTTACACACGTCAGGAATTTAGTCACATTGAATGCGATAATAACTTTTAACAAAAGTTAATTATCCTATTTTTAATTAAATAAAATAAAAATTAGATAATTCATCTTCTTGAAAGGTCAAAAATCAATATTTATAATCACATAATTTCTCAAATATTTTGTTTTAAAATGTTATGATCTGTTTTAACATTTAACATATTCAATTGGTGAATTAAAATAAATCCTCAATCGATTTAAAATTTCAATTAGTGTCGAATATGTGTATAGAATAATAAATATTTATTATAGGTTTTTTTAAACAATAATGGTGGAAATGTATAGACATATTTATTAATAAAAATAGTTATTTTTTATTATTATTATAAATAATGAAAATGTCTCTTTAAATATGTGTTAGTAAGAAAAAATATAACAAGAAATTTAAAAAATGTTATAATAAAAATAATATAATCATAGAAAAATGATGGAAAATATCATTTGAAGTTAATTTTTTTTATTTAAATCCTGGAATTAATTCATGGCTGAATTATTAAGAAGATGGATAATAATAGTGATATTATTGCATGTCCCATATAAATGAAAAGATATGATTAATACAATTTTATTAATTATTAGTATTTAATTAAGGTTTTTAGATAAACATTAATTGTTATAATGGTGATATATATTAAATAATAAGAATCATTGTTGTTGCTCATATTATTATTTTTATATATCGATAATAATCATTTTGTGTGATAAAATTGAAACATGTATATATATGTGTGGGTCAATGTATATATGTATATTTATTTTACAATATATATTTATATATTCAGTGTGTGTATATAATGAATTTTGAATATATATTCACACACACACACACTTGAGTTTATTTTTATATGGATTTTTTATTGAAAGAATGTGTTATTAAAAATGTATATATATACACATATTTTTTTTATTTATTGGAATGTGTATTTAAATATAATTAATGGATTAATTTTTGTATTCCAAATGGAATTTGAGAAAAAAAATATAATTGTTATATGGGTGCAAGAACATATGAAGTGGAGTATATACCAATGATAACGATGAATTATGTAGAGAGAAAAATTTAACTAATGAATTTAATTAAGAAATAATAAAATATTGAAATTTAAAGGAACATTGTGTAGTGAAAATGATGATATATTATTTTTACCACATGTATGTCTCTCTTTCTACACCCCCTCTATGTTAAATTATTTTTATTATATTTTATTTCTTTCATCCATATTCTATTCATGATATCTTTTCTCATATTGATGAGATTGATTTGAAGTCAGTGCTGTTGGAATAGTCTCAATGTGATAAATAAAATTGTAAGACATTTCATGATAGAGGTTATGTAATTTTTTTAATATTTAATTAAATATTTTTAATTATCAATGATTTTGATAATTCAATATTACATAGAAATGTGGATGGTTCAAGGGGTCGTAGATGTGTGATAGTCTTCTGGTTGGGTGTGAGCATGATTTCAGTGATGAAAGCCATTATAATGCTCAAAATCAACAAGGAAAACCATGGCGGAAAGTTCTTTAAAACTTGTGATCTCATTTATGCATATTTCAATATTTGATTTATGGGTTTGTTTATTAGATATTTTTCTATATTGTGATTGCATGTGGGTGTGTCTCTATCCCATAAGATCTATTTTGATTCCATGATTTATATTAGAGTGTCCATTTCCTTATTTTTTTGTTATCTCATAATTTTATGTATTTTAATTTAATTATTAGTATTTAATATTATGATATACTTTCCATTGTATGATATACCATCTATGTATGACACCTTTTTTATAGGTACTATTCTTGGAGCTCACAATATGTAGACCATTTTGAATTATTTACCCAATAGAGTGTGGGGGTGTACTATTTAAAAGAATTGTATTATGATTATGGTCCTCCGAATCGTATGGAGATAAAATGGATTGTCATGTTGAATTTTTTACTTTACACCTATGTATTATTCTTCTCAACAGCTATTTGACTATAGAGGAGTGTAGTCATTTCATTGTTGATTTGCAAGTAGAGTTCTCTAAGCCCAATTGATTTGCAAATAACTTAATTGATTCCTATATTATTTTCATGAAATATTCCATTAATAAGTTAGGTGATTTTATTATATCATGGAGTCGTGTTAATGATACACTCAGGGAATTGGGAGCCAAATATTAGTATTCTCAATGTCTATTTGATTTTTGAGTAGAGAAATTGATTCCTAGTTGATATAAAATTATTATGATCGAGGCCTACAAGAGTTATGAGTCTCACAATCGATGACCATATTTCGAAAAAAAGTTCATACATGGGGACTTGTGTCAACACAGATTCATGTATAGAGAAATTATAGAAGAATTCAATCAATAAATGTACTTTCCCTGTACTTATCTAGATAAATACAGACTTATCTAAGTGGTGGATTCCAATAACAATTTGTTTCTCTATTTCGAGATGGATTATGAGAACCATGTGTTGGTAAATGCCCCTTTAGATATTCCATGTTTATCTTTTCGAACTATAGATGAATTAGGTATGGTTGGGGGTTTATTGCATGTTGGTTAGCACATCATCACTCAGTTGTGATTTTTTTATATAAATGTGTATTTGAAAAATAAATATTATCATGGAATAAACGTTTAATCTTGTGAAGACTAGGAATTGCCTCATTGGTGGTGTCATTCTATGCCTTTTACTCATACCCTATGTGGTCTTTTCAATGCTATTGTATATCTAATGGGATACCCCATGAATGGAAAGAAAACTGTTGTGGATGACTGACCAGTGGAGGATGGATTTGGAGTATATGGGGATTGAAACTAGAAGAACCTATAGTTATTTTATTTATTATATTTTTTCATTACATTGGACAACATTAAATATTGAGTTCTCTTATTGATATATCATGAATGACACCATTAGCTTCCACATTTACTCTGATTATTTATTCAATCACATGATATTATTATTTTTAATCTTGGTTGATGACATCATATGGATAAACTAGTATACCAATTAACAGACATATATTCTTATTGCTAGTCGGAAACCTCATTTATATAGGAAGGCTTGCATGAGGTCATGTTGAATTCAGCCATTGGACGATTGATCTGGTTGAGATGTTACAAAATGTTATCAGAGGATGTGGACTCACTGAATTTTTTTTCTCTTTCCTTTGGATTGGACATGATAGAAAAGGGATTTGATTATTGTGACTAAGGATGGGGATATATGATAGTATATGTCCATCACTTCATAGTTGACATATGTGTTTCCATAATGTGGGTGTTTATGTTTTATACTTTCTATTAGATAAACACACCTTCGATGATTCACAATATATTGATATGTTTTTTTGATATTTTTATATTGTTCATGAATAATGACTTGGAAAATAGTTTGGCATGCCTTATATATATATTGTTGTAATTAAAAGTACATAATTAAATTAATTCCTTGTTTTTTTACTATTTTTTTGGGATAGTTTCTTGTGTGTGACATATCTGTGTTTCAATGATGTGTGATATATCTTTTTTTATTAACTAGTTGAAATGTGCATGCTATTGTGGTAATATATATATGATGACTACGAATAACATATAGAGAAGAATACAAGGGTTAGTGATGGGAGGGTTAAACCTTGGGTTGAAGGTAAAATCATTTATATTACATTATGTGATATCATGGATATGATAAGACCTATTATGTTACTAATGTTCCTAATATTATGATAACTTGAAATTGGATGTATGATGTTTGGACTCAATGGTCTATGTTTTTTGATAAAATATATAGAGGACACATCTCAAAGATGATAATCTAGTATGTGGATAATTATGATATTTTGAATTTTTGTGATGATAATAAAAATAATCTTGTAGGTAATATATAAAGGTTTTTTAAAATGCAATTTTTAAATAAATGGAACATAATACCTATTTTAAATTATATGAATATGGGTAAATTCTCATATAACACCTTGAAATATTCTATTGAGTATTATATGAGTCAACCACTAAGTATAGAAGAGATTTTGAGGCTCGTAGAGACACATTGTAGATAGAATGAAAAAATTAAATATATTATATTATACGCATGTTATATATAAAAAATAATTGACTTCAACTCAAATGGTAGGTCCCATAAGGAACATGAGACCACCTTTAGGTATAAGAAGTAGTTTTTACCTTTCCTGAGGAATGAATTTTTTCTATGTCTAACATTTGGTCTTATTGCATGAAAGGATAATTTATTTAATATTTTTAATTTATTATCTTTCTAAAATATTTAAATATCATGAAAATGTGGCTTTATATGTGAAATACGAAAAAATTGTTTTTTCTTTGAACGCTATATTAAAACTAGTAAAGTTATTACATTTGTGTGTGTTCGATGTGTGGAAACATCACATGTGATAATACCGTTTTTTATTTAATTATATTTTTATTCCATTTTTTAAATATTATATAATTAGTATCTCTCAAATGGTACATTATACGAGAAATCAAAATCCACCAATAGGTCTGGTACATGGTTTTTTTCCTATTTTGGACAGAACATTTGTATATATTGTCTATTTTGTCACATAACAGGAAATAAAGTCCTTCAAAAAACATATTTAAATTTTATTATGATTTTAGTTATATAAAATCATTTATTAAAATTAAGTCATCTTTTTCCCTATCTAAAACTCAATCGTTACACAAACATAATGTAAAAATCCATCAGTTTCAAACAGTTTTGATATGTTTAATATTATAAATTATTATGAGGGTAATTATAATTTATCCACTATCAATTTCGAATCGAATGTAGTATTGAAGTAGGGTATTGAATAATCATTATTTAATTTATCTTTTTTTGACTCATTAATGGTTGGAATGTTTGGACAGATTTTATAATAATAATAAGAATAAATATTATTATTACTAGCACTATTATTATTAATAAATAAAAAATTTATATGAATATTTGTTGTGTAGATAATTATTTTAATAAGTGGAATAATAATGAAATTATTATTATCAATTAAAAACAATGGAAACATTTATGTTTCATTAAATATTCTTTTAATTGATGAATGGTATTTCACCATGGATGAATTATGGGGAGTATATATAATAATATTTATATTATTACATGTTATATATATATATATATATTCAATGATGTTATTAGAAAATTTTTATTAATTATCAATATTTAATGAAATCTTTTGGAAAAACAGTAATGGTGATAATGATGATAGAAATTTAATAATCATCATCATTATATTTGATAATGTTAATATTAATAAATTGAGAAAATATTTTTTATGTGCTATAAAATATATGCATATGTAAGTATATATATGTTTTTCAAAATAAACGTATATATTTATTTTTGTGTACATATATATATATTATGTCTGTGCGAGTATATATATGTGTTAAATATATATATATATACATACACCTGCATGTATATATATAAATTTAAGTTTATAAATATAATGTTTTATTATATACGTCATACAGATATACATATATATATATACATATATAATTTTTTATTTAGTAGAATGAAATTATAAATGTATTTAATGGATTATTTTATGTTCTTAAGAGGTAATTTTAAAAATCATATATGGGTTATATTGGTGGGATTCACATAATTAGATTAAAAAATAAAAATAATGAAGTATAATTATGAAGGGAGAGGAATTTAATTGACGAAATTAATTAAAATAATTTAAAATGGGGAAATGGGGAGTATTTTTGTGCAGCAAAAATGAGGATATTTTACAACACTCAAATGTATCTATGTCTATACTTTATCCCTATATATTCTATTATTTTTATTTTATTTTATTCATTTCTCAAACTTCAATCATCGATTTCTTCTCCGATATTGGTCTGATTAACACACCATCAGTGACATCGGATTCCCCCTAATGAGTGAATATTATTTCTATACAAGTTTTTGAAGGTGGTGAGTTAATTTATTTATATTTAAATAAATATTTTCAGTTATGAATTTTTAGGATAATTGTAAATAATGTCTAAATGGGGATGGTTTTGGAAGCCGTTTGCATGTGATCAGGTTGAGGTTGAGTGAGATCATGGTTCAGGTGAATAAATCCTTTATAAACATCAATTTCGACATAGAAAATTACAAGTTAGGATGGTATATACCTCTTGATCTCATGTTTACACATGTTTCCATATTTTATTTATATGTGGTCTTTTTTGATATTATGGTAGATTTTGATCACATGTGGGTGCGTGTGTATCCCATGTGACCAGTTTTGATTCTATTATTGATATTAGTATATCCTTTACGATGTTTAGTTGTTATCATGTTATGTTTTGATGATACTTTAATTATCATTATTAAATTTTATCGTATTATTTCCATTATATTTTATAAGCAATACGTATGTTTCTTTTATTTGGAGGTGCTATTCATAATTGTCATAGAATTTCTACTATCGTGACATGTTTTCCCTTATTGGGTGGGGGTGCTTGAATTGCATTGTCTTGTAACAATTAAACCTCGAATATGGTTGAGAGATTATTTCATTCCATGTTGATGATGTACTCGACACCTATGTATCATGCTGATCGATGCAATGTTGATTTATGGGGTGCACACCCAATGTCTTGTTGATTTTAAAATTGCGTTCTTGATGCCTAGATGATTTATAGGTAGCATAATTGATTTCAAGTTGATTTTTGATAAATATTTCATTATTAATGTCAATGATATGATGATACCATGGATCCCTGAATTGTATGAACTAAGGGAACTGGAATCCATGTTTAAAGATGACGGATGTTTAATTGATTTTCAAGTAGTGCACTTGATAAATAGTTGATCTGTGAGGATTATACAAGATTCATAGTTGATTTATGAGTGGAAAAATCAATGTCTACATTCTGAAGAACATTCTATACATGAGGATGATGTTCAAAAGAGTTTCATGTAGAAATGATGTCATGTAGTTTCTTTATAGAAAATGCAATAGCTTATTCACTAGTTTGATTAATATTGACTTCTCTAAGAGTTGTATTCCATGATCCATGTGTGGTTCAAATCAGATATGGTTTCTAAGTTCTATGTGTTGGCATATTCTATTAGGGAAAATAAATGTTTTTCTTCCTTGCATGGATATAAAGAAAGTATGACTGGTAGATTATTGAAGTATGGATAACGCACTTCTATATGGTATAAATTTTATTGTTTATATTCTTGTTATAAATTGACTATTATTATGGAATACATATGTATTCATGAAATCACCAGGTATGCATAAATTTGTGGTGTCCTACTGGGTTTTCTACACACACACTATTCAAGCATTTCAATGTACTTCTAAATTCAATGAGAGACCCAATGATGGGAAATTTCGCAATGGTGGGTGGATGACTTGGTGGATCATGGAGCTAAGGAAGACTAGGACAGACACAATAGGATCCCATTATTTATTTATTTATTATATTCTATTCATTATGTTGGATTGGTTTTCATATTAATATATCTTATTTATATACCATGTATTCCATGTTTAGTTTTTACCTTTAATATGTTTATCTATTCATTCTATTATTATTATTATTTATTATCCACCTAGATTTACTGATACATAGTGTATATTCTCCTCATTATCATACAAATACCCTCATTACTAGTCGAATTCATCTTACGAAAGGGTGGGGTATGAGGTCATGTTGCATCAAACTCAGAACTAGCTGTTCAGGTTAGGATGTTATAGTTGATTTTACATTTATATCCAATGAAAAAAATGAATTCTAATGTCTCAAACAATAAATTATTTAACATAATAATAAATTATTCTCCAAGAAGTAATAATAATTAACTCATCATCATAGATATTATAAACCCTAATGGTCACAAATTCAATTCATTGTATGTCCAAAAAAATGGATTGGTATTATACCTAAATTAATACATCATGTTTATCCTAAGGGATTCATGTAACATTACCCAATTGAAAATCACCAAAAATATTCTTATTCTTCTTAGAAACCCATCACATAAAATCCCAAAAATGATTTCTATTACAGAGAACACATTATTTACTTGAAACATATAAGCCCGTGATGGAATTAAAAATTATCAATATAACCTCAAATAAAAACTCATAATCACATATTTTATCAATACCCTCTTTTGATTCCAACATTAATTCCTTGAACCCTCTATCTAAAATATTGCGGCAAAAATATAAATTTACAATTATTGATATGATATTAATAAAGGTGACCAAATTTTATCATTCATTACCTAAATAATAAAATGTAAATATTGAATAACTTATATAACTTTGGACCTTTTAGGTTTATAGTTTTGTAATGTTCAAAAAAACTCTTATAGAAAAATACCCATGAATTCAACATTGTGTATTTTCTACTATAGAAATATTTTAGTATTCCATATTATTGATTCAAAAAATCCAATATAAATCCTCATGTAAGAATAATATCTATAATGAAATCATTTTATCATCATACTTTGTACAGTGGGAAACAAAAATATAAGAAGGGTGATATCAACTATTCAGTAAGGTTAATCCTTGAAATTACCAATTGAATTTCATCAGTGGGAAAATTAAGATTATAAGAGTATGATAAATTAAAATAATTCATTCACATAACATAAGAATATTTTTATCCATTAATACATTTAAAATCAATCACGAATCAATAAATAATGATTTATAATAAAAAATTGTGACATGAATCAATAATCATCAACCATGTCATTTCTATCCTGATCAAAGGAATTAGTCAAGAAAATATAAATCATAATGAAAATATGTTGGTATCTTTGGAACATTGTCTTATAATCCATTTTCAATTCATGTCATAAATAATCAAATTCTAGTAATATCTATACAAGAATACCTCTGGTAACTCTCACATTCTGTCTTGTAAAGACATGGGGAATTAACCAATGAATTAGATAGATATCATGGATATGAAACCATCATATTAAGTATATCTGGATAAAACCTCATCTGTAATGAGGCAGAACCCATCATATGTGCCATATCAGGCTCACCTATTAGCTATAATGGGGATGAACCCTTCATATATTTTTCTATAATGGATCTCAACCCAACCTATAAGAAATATAGAGAAAACATACGAGCTATAATTTTAATTAAGAATTCATATTATTTGTGTTGGGATCCCCCATTATTCATTAATAATTTCCAAGAATCAATAATTATGAAAAAATATTATGCCATCCCATTTCAATCATAACTATAATAAATTTCTATTCATAGCATTATTAACCCAAGGAAAATAAATGGTTCCAAGGAAAATTTCATAATCAATCCAAATAATGAATAAGGATGGAATCAATACCAGCTATTCCAAGTGTATTATTTTTTAACATAATACTTTCATATCATTAATTAATGGGAATACAATTAATAGTTTATTAAAAAATTTCGTCCAAATAAACTATCAATTTTTAAAATTAATTTTTTTTAAAAAAAATATAAATTGTAATTTATTTTTATCTGAAAATTAAATTTGAAACATAAAAAGGTAATCATTTAAAAATTAGGTAGTCATAATGATGAAAAAATATTTTCATGAAGACTGCGTTAAAAGAATGATTCCTTTCACATTACTATATCAAAAGTAAAATGGTATGGTTTTGGAAGAAGTTATGAATATTCCTTTTGAAACATTTATTAAATATCCAAACATGGGTTAAAACGTATTTAAACAATAATAGTAAAACATTTTTGACAAAATTTTTATTAGATGTTTATTTTTATAATAACGATTTTTTACCAAAGAGACAATCAACATCCTATTTCCATAAATCAATTTATTCCATCATATTAAGTACCCATGAGTTGAAAATCGTTCTATTTTGATGAAAAGTTTCTAATAAATATAGTAAAAGACATGATATATGGCTCAAGAAAATAATAATACATTATTTCCAACCAATGATCCCTCGTCATACACAATCTCAAAAATAAATCATATCCTATCATAATGCCTTTTCTATTTTATAATTTCCTCAATCATAAGGATATTTAAATAATAACATCATATGAAAACTAAATTTCATTATAATTAATGATATAACATATCATATGGGATTTTAATACACCAAAATGAAGTAGACACCAATATAAGTTAACACATTTCCCAAATAATACTATTTGAGACAAACAACATATTAAATGGGCACAACATTGATGTGAGAAATAATTAATAAATTTATTCTGTGTATCAAATCTAATTACACATAATACAATTTATCAATAATATATAGTATATTAAAATGTAATTACACATATAATCATCAAATATCAATGGAAATGGATAGGTAATATAACCTAATGGAAAGACATTGTGTTTTGAAATTATTTACCACTTCATAAAATTCAAGAAAAATTCACATTTATTATGTAATTAAAATTAAAACATAAAATACCACGATTTAAAAATTATTCCAGAAATTGAATATGAAATGTGAATTATATATACCATATATGATATGTTAGGTGTATAATAATAAAATATATCTCAATTAGAATTAATTAAAGTTAAATCCCTTACTTTATGTTAATACATTCAATGTATAACAATTAACTCAGGTTTAATTTTCTTATATGAAATATTATTTTTCCCAAGAATGTTTTTATGTTTTAATATTTTTTATATATATTATTTTTTTAATTAAATTAAATAAATTTATTACTTAATAATTTAATTTGTTGTTTTGTGTTTTGTGGATGTTCGGTTCATTGTTTCAAAACTGATTTGGTGTGTTAATAAAGGTAAAATAAACCTTTCTTCCATAATATGTTGAATAATACTCATTAAATTATTATAATTCTTATAAATAAATTATAATTTTAATTTCAACCATTAATAATTTATATGAAAAATAAACAATGGTATAATCAAGAAGACGGTAAGTCGTACGTACTCATGAGAAATGTTAACATTTTACCATGATCATCGTGGAAAGAAGGTATGTATTATTTTATCTTAGAAAATGTATAATTATATAATAAATAACATATTATATCACTAAATACATCTATATATATCATATATGTGATGTTTTGTAGAAACTATAATCAAATCACTTCAAAGAACACATAGTCCACTCATACACTGAAGGCCATTATCATTTTTCATTGAGATTAAATGTATGAAATATAATTTTATATTATCATTTATTAATCAAAAATATTTGGAAAATATTTTAATTTTTTACAATATATAACATATATTAATTAAATTTACCCATATAATATTACATTTAAAGCATTAGTGGAAAAGAATCATAATGTTTCGTGACACTGTAGTCTGTCGTACAGAAAAACAACATTATCATATCCCACCGAAAATAAAAAGTAAGAACAAATACTAATAAAAATAATTATTTAAGTATATTTATGTTACTTCTATCCTATATATAAATTAAATCAATCATTCTAACAACATTTCATACGGGATGATAAAAAAATCACATTAGTAATTGAGGTGGTAGTATATCATACATGCGAACGATGGGATGGTTTTTAATTTAATGGTTGATGAGATAAATGTATGTTATTACATTTTTAATATAAAATAATAATATATGTTATATATTTTTGTTATTATTTTATAAAAATTTTAGAAGAAATGCAGAATGCGGAACAATAAATACCATAAAATGAATTTTCATGAAATATAAATCTTTTTCAAACTATCTCTTTATGTTTGCAGCAAAAACATTATTTTTTTGAATATTTAGTAAAACATTAGAATCATGGTCCTATATTGGGATTTTATTAATTAATTTAGGGAATTTTTTTACATAAATAGATATTTATTATGATAAGAGGAAAGGATATGGGGTGTCCATTATTATTGAGATGAGATGAACACTAATAATTTTTGAAAACAAAGAAGTGTACCCAGTTTTTTTCAGAAGTAATAATTATCCAAACTACAACATTTCTGAGAATTAGACATGATAAGTGTGAAATATGAATATATAGAATATTTTAGGTAATTATATAGGTTATTTTAGCAATTATAATTTTATTTTGACAAAATGTTGAAGTCATTTTCTCTAAAATCACGATAAATGTTTATTTATATTTTCACTAATCAATATCCCCAAAAAATAAATAAAAATTATAATATCATATAAATAATAAGGATGAAAAATATTAAATCCAATATAAAAATTTAAATTCATATAATTTAATGAATTTAATTTAAAAATAAAACCATCATGCATAATGAAAGTGTTGTTTTTTATGAAATGTAATTTTCAAGAATAAGATGGGTTTATATGAAATCTATGTCTAGTAATCAGAATTGTTTAAAAATAAATTACTATTTATTTAAATATTTCATTGAAATTGAATTCAAATAATTCCACATTATGGGTTATTTTAATTGATGAAATTCAATAAGTATTATGAGCTTTTAAACAGTTTTTCAAAAAACATGTCTTCAGGACCCAGAAATAAACATATACTATAATTTGGTATAAATATGATTTAAATTAAATTAAATTAATTAAATAAAACTATATAATATTTTTGATACATGAAATTAAATTAAAAAAATATATATTTAAATTATATCATTTATTGGAACAACATAATAGATTTACAAAATATGACAACATTAACTATTCAATGAGAAGTCATAAATTCTGACAAAAATCATAAATTTTAATCTTAAGTAAATTTTTGGATGATGAATAAAAAAATAAATTTAAATTTTTTATATAAATATTATAATATGTATAAGAAATATTTGTATTATTTTAATATAATAATATTAAATTATTTTTTAGGAAAATATATTTTTAATGAATAAAATGATATCAATAAAACATGATTTATTATTTTATAATATATTATCTATAAATATATATAGAGTGAAGAATTTATATATATATATAACATGTTTCATTCATTTCTATTCATACAAAACATTTTAAAAAGTTTTTTTTACAGTCACCAAAAAAATAATTTTATTTCATGGTTTATTTTAGACTAGTGTTGCATCTGGTGTGACATTGATCATTTCTTATTTCTTTAAATCTCAAGGTGTTACACATAGAATTTTCCCAGCTTCTAACATCTAAAAAATAATATCTCTAAAATAATACAACTTATACAACTCCTACATTGACCCCTTTCTATAGTTATACAGATCTTTGGATAACATTTAAAAAATAGATAAAACACCACACAAGTATAGCCGCTAATATTCATTGGGTTGTAAATTAGAATAATTTTATAAACATCATAAATATTGATGGAAACATCCCTGTTTAAATTATAACAATCAAAATATAGGATTAAAACAACTACAAAACAACACCAAATAAAATTAAAAGTAATCTATGACTATCACACAATGCATGAACCACATTAACAAATATAAAAAAAATCTCCCAAAAAATACACATATAAATTTTCATATAGAATAAAATCCATATAAACACCAATGTGAGAGATATTAATTTCATGCACGGACCCTAAAATAATCCTATTATTCGGAAAACTACAAATATATAAAAGCGGTGAGGAAAACATATATTATTAGAAGGATCCTATCCAAGGACTCTTATCTACATGGGAAGTGAGTATATTCATAAAATTTTTTTAAAATAGTAGAACCAACATACAACTAAATAGCCCAACTAATAAATCTTGATGTCAACTAATAGATCTATAAATCACTATGGAACACAGTTTTTTATCAAATACAAACTCTTATCCCCTTTTAAAAATTAATACACATTCTTCTATGAATTAGATTTATATTTAATCTCTATTTTTTGATTCTTTCACATTATGTATTTTTCTTTTTATCATTTCTCAATAATTGATATTGTAAATAAACATATAATAATATGAAATTGGGTATTTAAATATAATAAAAACCTAAAAAATATTCATATTAAATATATATTCATTACATTATGGAGTACTACATCTGATGCACTTAAAAATTATCCCGAAGTAATAAAAATATGATCGCTATTATTTTTAAATGGAACTATTCAATTAGAAAAAACATTATAATAAAACCTATTTTAATTTCATACTTTTAATCATGTTGAGGTTAAAAAAACCCATTTCCCAGAGAAAAAATATTTTTTTTCAAAATATCTATATCTAATGATTATATTATTTCAATTTTCTTATCATGAATATTTGAGTTAATTCTTTTTTTGATACTTCATGATCAATTCTCATCAATAAATTAAGATAAATTAACAATAATTTATGTTCAAGGTCATATAAGGATAGGAAAATAGATCTTATTTGATCTATAATATTTAAGGATTTTGTTTCTTGGAAGAAAATGTGTCAATAGATAAGACACTAATATCCACTAATTGGTTTTAGTCATCGAAATTCTATCTCATAGGAGGGTTACATATTTTTTTACTATAGAAAACCATGTACATTGGTATAAATGTAAAGTGTTCCATTTTTGAAATTTGTCTTCGAATATGATATCCTTTTATAGGTTTTTAGTTTTTAATTAATACTCTTTGTTATGTATTATAATAGTGTTTTTTTGTAGAATTATTTTTAATTTTAATGGTTCTTAATGTTAAATTTTTTATGTTTATATCATCTAATTTACTTAATTACTAATCAATTAATATTTTCATACATTGATATGTCATAATTTTATAGAATAATATATCAAAAAAAATAATTTCAACATGAGTGGGATAAAAAATTCTAGTCAAATTTCATATTAAAATTCATCCATCCTCATATAGTGTATAAATTCCTTAAGACTCAACCATTTTAGATAAATAGTCACTCTATCACTATTCCCAAAAAAATTATAGAATGAATATTTATTTTTCATAACCATCATAACATTTATGAGTTGTATTAAGATAGGGAATAAAAAATGATCATGTTGAAGTATAAGAAAATTGGAAGTGGTTTTCCAAAGAATAGATTATTGTGTAAATATACATGAAGATAAGGAATTTTTTTGGTGATATTTTGAATAATATATAAATTCCATATTATGAATTCAAATAGTTTTAATTCTGGAATTATAATTAATATTTGGATAAAATATAATTATTTTGTTTCATTAAAACCATTCTAAAAAAATTATTTACTTTGTAATTTCCCCAAATTTCTATATATTTTATTAATTATATAGAATTTTTTGACATAACGAAATCTGACAGCACTTGATTCCCAGGCCTGGGTGCCCGTAATTTTCTTTCAATGTTTTTTTAATCATTAAGTAGCATTCATAAGAAGTTTTCCTAAAAAAGTGGAATATCTCATAAACAGTTACCCAGATTAAAAATCTGAAGGAATCATTGCATTTAGGATGGCATGTTTACCTCAGGACCAACTTATATTTAGTCGGCACATTCCTCCTATGATAAAAGCCAAAAATATCATCACCATAAAAAAATAATTATTTTATTTATAAAATGCTTCTAACTCAGAAATGGTAATATGGATTAAAAATCTGACACCACTGCTGAATTTGTGATGGTATTCTTTTTTTAGGCAGATACTAACATTGGCCGGCGCGGGCCACCAGTGAAAATTAGTTTTTGGCAATAAATAATATAAGAAAGTGACATTTATTTTATTGTAAAATCCATAACATTTATATAGTTACATTTATTGAAAATCCGTGAGTACCATGGGGTTCGTTGGGGAGTGCTTCACTTAGTTAGAGCCTAACCTCGACTGGAACGGGGCGAGGGTGAATGTTATTAATTTTCCAAAAAAATCGTGTACATTCAGTAAACACATGAGGGGCATTTTCGGACTTTTGAACCGGTGATTGGATTAAAAATATGAGGTCACCATTGAATCTGCATCGACGATATTCGCTTAAGGGAGGACTTAATTTGACCGCAGTAGGTCCTGAGAAGACGTTTTTTGTGACTTTTAAATGGAAATGAAATAATATAATCTCAATATCTTATATATTTTCCACAAATGGATAAGAGTTAGTGTGGGACCAATGGAGAATCAAGACATTAAATGGATTTAACCTTCAAAAACTATGTAACGACATCATTGAAATTTAGGAAGGATACTATTACATAAAATGTTATAAATCTTATGATTGTTACTTACCATCCACCTCTCGTATTTATACAGAGCTTGGTGGGAGGAATTCATACATCTTCACCATGCGAAAAAGATCTAGTAAAGTGTTGTGATGCCCAACACTTAGAGGATGATGTTGGTTCCAGCATGCAGTGTCGAGCAACCCCAAACCACAAACTAAAGAACGACGATCGAGCAACGTCATTGGAGTCTTTTTGTGGGGATGAGGAATGCTGAAACATCCTCAAATGTATAAGATATCTAATGAAGTTGAGGTAGGGGGTTTATTTGTTTATGCTTTTAATTTATTTTCTCTTTCCCGTTGTTGAATAACATAAAGAACGCTGGTCAACTGAATAACGGGTTTACTCACAATTATTTGTTCTATGTGGGAGGTCGTTGTGAGGAATCTTGTTGGGTTTATTTGGTTGTTTAATTCAATGTTATTAAAACCGTAACCCCCTTGTTATTAGCTAACATGGATGGCACGAGCCCAACGATCCTAACCCATACCTCTGCTATATTTGTTACATCCTTGGGCCTCCACGAAATACCGACAACTTGATAACACTGATAGGCTACGTGGTGGATAGCGTGTCCATGCACATAGAAATAAGAGGCCACGACACAAAGCCGTAGCGGTCGTTAGACCGGCCGAAACCTACCGGCCGCAGAGGAGGAGCAATGTGTCGTTGCGCACCACGGATGAAAAAGGAGGGTCATGGCTCGTCAATCGTGACGACTGAAGGACTGGTCGGTGGCATGCTAGTCGTTCGCGACGGAGCCTGCTGAGCAGAGGGGGGGCGTTCCCCCGATGGTGCACCCACACAAAAGTAAGGTCACGACCCGTGTAGGTAGGGGCAGAAGCAAGGGTCGGACGGATCGACCAGTGGCCGGCAGACGGGGTGCGACCTAGTAGTGTGCCTGATGGAAAAGATCTAGTATAGCGGCGCCCTGTGGCATAGTGTTGGGGACAACGCTTGAAATTTGACATGCTGGAGTGGCTTTACGCCACGTCAACCATACCTAGTTGTGTTAGGTCTGGGTATCCCTGGCGGCCCGTGTCGCCTGGCCGGTGGTACTGTTGGGTCAGTCCAGCGAACCGACCCATCACTCAGCGGGTCGATCCGCAGCCCAGCGGCCTAACCCGTGGTGTAGCCGGGTCGGTCCGGGCCCAGTATACCTCATTGACCCGTGTAAGGTCAGACTTGAGACATGCTTTTCCGACTGAGTCAGACTGGACCCGGACACAGTACTACCCAGGAACCCGAAAAGAACCTTATCTTGAGAACTAGACGTCCGTTTCACGAATCATATATGGTTTTGAGATCCTTGGATCTATAAAAACATTTTGATTTTACTCCATAGTATTTTTTTGATAAATTTGGAGTATAGTAGGTTAGGACTGAACCTGAATCCAATTGGGCCCTAGAAACTGAAATTCCAATAACGCACAGATCGTTCGTCCGATTGATGTTCTTTCTATTGCGTTGGAACCCTTATGACATGGAAAAACATCCGGTTACTTCCTTGTGATAAATTGTGCAAATAATAATAAGCCCGATGGAATGAGTAGTGGTTCTTGAAAACGCACTACGTACAGAACCCTACTGCTGGCTGAGAACTCAAGATAGCTTGCCGATGGACCAGTGGGAAGTGGCTCTGTGTGACCCAGCTGGCCCATAGTGGGAAGTGGCATGTGGTGACCCTGCATGCCCATGGTACCAATCAGGGATTTGTACCATAACAGTTCAATGTTAGGGGAATGCAGCTCTGTGTGACTTGGCATGCCCATTGTAATCGATTGAGTATGAGTTCTACAACATCTGAGGAGTTCGAGTTTTGTGACTGATGATTCTATGGTTACTCCCCTAGAATATAACTTATAGTGAGTTCCATGGATATCAAGATGTAGTAGGTGGCTTGAGGAGCGGTTCATCCCTGCAGACTATGTATGGAACCCTGTAGTTGGTTGAGACCTAAAGACTGCTTGACAATCGGCCCAGTTTGAAGCAGCTCTGTGTGACCCAGCAGGGCCATGGTGGGGAGGGCTCTGTGTGACTCAGTTGACTAATGGTGCTCGACCAGAGCAGTACCTCAGTTCAGCTATAGTGGGAAGCGACTTTGTGTGACCCGGTATGCCCATGGAGGGAAGCGACTCTGTGTGACCCGGTATACCCATAAAGGGAAGCAGCTCTGTGTGACCTCACATGCCCATGGTACCCATTAGGTATGGGTACCACATCAGTTAATGGTTAGTGGGAAGCGACTCTATGTGACACTTCAAAACCATTGTACTCAATAGAGAGGGAGTTTTCCAACAGCTGAGGAAATCAATGATGTAATAAACCCTTTATCTGGGACCTAATGTGATACCTGGTTTCATCTGACTTTTGTTTTGTGCTTTTACCTTCGTGGTGTGCCTCTGTGTTACTTTTAACTTTGCAATGTTACATGTATGGTACTTCTACCTTCATGATGTTACATTTGTGGTGTTTTTTCTCCAGTATGAGATGAGTATATTTTATAACATTGGAATATATATATATAGGCATATACATAAGTATAGTTGATGTCTTCCTTTGTGGAATTTCCCCTGTGGAACTCTAGGTGACCTATGGTGGTCTCAGGGTCCCTACTGATTTTCATCATACTCACCCCTACATGGGATTCACCCTCCCCTTGTTGTGTCTTGTGCAGACGATGAGTAGTAGAGCTAAGTCTAGAGGTAAAAAGGGCCAGGTGGCACACAGAGGAGGCGAGATGATGTGGAATGCTATGGAGACGATCTGTACCCACCCTTTAGGTATGATCCTCGGTGGAGGATCCATGAGCTACTTCTACTTTTAGTTGTATCTGTACTTTCTTGTTGTACATGTACTTTTCAGTTGGGTTGGTATTTCTCGCTCTTATACTTTCATCACTATTTTATCTTATAGTTTTTTACTTCATGGATTCTCCTTTCAGTGTTCTTAGGTTGTGTGTTTGTACAGTTTTAAGAAAATGTCATCATGTTTTAGGGATACGACCCTCTGTTGCTAGTCGCCAGCCCTTGTCCTATGAAAGGCAAGTTTGTGGTAGTCATGGAAAGGGCCCATAGGGATGGGTCATGACAAAGTGTTATCAGAGGAGTTTGGTTAAACCAATGAACTAGGACTCTGATCCTTTCAATGAAGAAATAGTGTTAAGTGTTATGAGTGTGGTTCTTTGTTCAATGAGTCCAGTGTAGGTGTAGCGGCCAAAGTATCCATACATCAAGACCCTGAATTCTGATTTCAGACTCCACACACGAAAACACTAATTGCATGTGTTTTCGAAGTGTTTTTAATGTGATTTATTTAGTTAGCTGACCATGTATAACTTAATGACAGTTAAACACCGGTTTCTTATCAGGATTCCACCCCGAAGACAGCCACCTAGGATTCTCGAGAGAGTACTCTATGACGGCCCAACGAGCAACAAGGCTCTTGTGTGGGGCCCTCAAATTATGTTGGCACCTTCAGGTGGTGTACAAGAATAACCACAACCCATTGGGTAGATGTTACCAACAAATTCTACCAGTGGACCGCACACGACAACTGATAGCATTTCATGAGTTCCAATGGAAAAGGCCTCTGAGGTTTCAAGGCAAGACAGATTCCCAGGTAGGAGAGGAATGACAAAAGGCTTTGGCTAGTGTTTTCTACTATATTGGGACACCATCAGATTAGGTGGTGATCCTATCTATTATTCTTTATTATTGTGTGACCATGGGAAAGGTCTACATGGGTAATAAGGCTTTGGTATGGGTATTGTTGCCTAAGATAGTACATTCTGGTAGAGTTCCATCTATATCATTGCTTGTTGGTCAATAGTTACAACCGGCAGTGTATGTAGAGGACAGAAGTATATTTAGTTCCATACACATGTTTTAGCTTCATATACACCTCAGAATCTGTGGTGATCCCGACACACATACGGCTGAGGACCATCTTGAGGAGGTGGAAGAGAGTTCTAAAGAGCTTCTACAGCTTCATCAGGACGACATTTTGGTAGATGAGTTTTCATCGAGGCGTACCGACCATCACATGTACTCGATGAATGCATTATGGTCAGTGCATTAGGCTTTGACATATGAGTGAGGTGAGTTTAAGGACATCTAGGCCAACCTTGTTCATCTATGCATTCCTCCTTATGTTAGGGTGACAGAGAGAACCTTTTTGGATAAATTTTTATTGTATGAGTGAATCAAACCAATGAATGTTTACAGTGGAAAATTTAGATACTGACTCTAGTCTTAGAGACATGGTAATTTAAATGTTTGAGGAAGAGGATGTGATAGGGCATACGAATCAACAGGGATGCAGATGTAGAATTATAGTTAATAGAGCATCATGAAGTGGTGTACTTTTTGACATGTTACAACCACTACCTCTATGTGGTCCCCACTAGGCCCAGGGAGCTGGAGGATATGGTAAGGGAGTAGCTGCATGCTATCAAGGACTGCGACCCAAGGGCTCTAGGAATGATTTGAGGTATTATATGTATCTACTACTAGCTATCGTATTAATAGACATATGTACCAATCATTCCATCCACCAATCCTTTCTATGACCAATAGATTCTGGTTAAACCGTTGACAAGACCCTCACTTCTGGAGATTCCTTTGGGAGAAGACTCAATAATCACACTTATGTCGATTTTGTGATCTAACCATTGAGGTGAGAGTTTTAGTTATAACCTCATGGTGGAAGAGTCGAAACCTTATAACGTTAGTTTGGTGATTAAATGGACATCCACAATTCATACTTACATTAACTGTTTTAGGCCAAAAATGACGTAGTATATCTACATCATTGGAACGGGGTTTTCCTTGGTTGGTGAAAATGGAACCCCATACATCACAGGATAAAATCATGCCAATGAGGGTGCATCCTATCACTCTTGAGTCAGCCACCCTTACCCCCATGGAAGCATAAGTTTTGAGTTTTTAGTTCCTAATATTAGTGGCACTATGTGGTGACATCTTTTCAAATATATTTCAATGATTACCTCCTCAAAGGGAGATGGAATTATGCTTCGGATGGATAACACTATAGATTTTTACCTAACTTTTCCTGGGTAACGACACCCTTATCAGCTTTGATGATGAAGGGGGAGACTTTCCTTTGGACATAGAAGTGTCAGTAGAGATTTCAGGCCCCGAGAGAGAGATTGACGATTTCCAACATTATAGGGATACCAAGAGAGTGCATTGGGTATGTAGTCTACTGCGATTCATTAGGGGAAAGACTATTATTTTTCCTGAACCAGGAGCGGGCATTGATTTCCTACATCTCACAGATGTTGAGATGGCATGTGGAAAATTATGCTACCCATGACCTAGAGTCAGCTGTAGTGGTCTTTACGCTGGAGATGAGGTTTCACTACTTGATGGGTGAACATTTTACTATATACTCTGATCATGATAGTCTCAGGTATATCTTCTCACAGAATGGAAAGAAACTAAGATAGTGAAAATGGATAGAGTTCCTCTAGGTCTATGACCATGAGATAGTCTATACTCCTGGGATGGGCAATGTGGTGGTAGACGCACACTAAAACTGCTGAGTGAGGTGCCAGAGAAACTAGTCATGCTACATATATCCTTAATGAATTGAGAAAGAGAATATTACCCTGAGTCTATGACTATCACTCCACAACTCCATCAGCGAGTCCGGGAGGCGATGCATTGATACATTGACTGCGAGGCTCGATGAGCTTAGATATTCTCATGGAAGGCACCTAATGGATTTTTTGAAATTGGGGAGAACTTCGTCCTCTTTTGAGGACGTACCATAGGTATGATGCTGCTAGGGGAGAATTTGTTGAGGGAGTTATATACGTCCCCTCTGACAGTACATCGTGGTGTGGGGAAGATGTAACAAGTCCTCCTATGTTAGTATTGGTGGCTAGGGATGAAGATAGTAGTAGAAGAGCCGTATCATGATTTCTCACTTGTCAGCAAGTGAAGACCACACAGAGATGGAAGAATTCATATGCCAATAGGATACAGAGACCCTTGGAGTTCCATGAGGGGACCCCATATTCTTATGAGTCTCTCCTCGATGGGAAATACATAGTTTTTTCAGAGGAGGAAATTTATCATCAAGGTTTATCTGTCCTTTTATGATACATAGAAGGATAGGCGAGGTAGAATACTGTTTTTTTTCTTCCACCATAGTTGGAGAGGGGACACGATGTCTTCCACGTATCCCAACTGAGGATATATGTGAATGACACATCTCACATAATCAATTATGGTGAGCTAGACTTAGATGATGGGGTGATGTTTACGGAGGATCCAGTAGAGATTGAGCCTCGACAGAAGTGTGTCCTTCATGGGTAGTCGATACCACTAGTGCACATTTGCTGGTAGCACATGAACCACCATGAAATCACATTAGAGAGGGGGGTTCAGATTCAATCTCAATACCCCCATTTGTATCATTAGTCTATGTTGTGGCTTTTGGTGATGAAAAGACCTAAAGGTGGAGAGAATTTATTGTCCTGGAATTTCTGTATAATTTTTTAGTTATATGTAATTTTTTTAGACCGTGAAATCTGATGGCACATGATTCTAAGGTTCAGAGTTCCGGGAATGTTCCATCAAAATTTTGTAAAACATTAAATTGTGTGTGTAAGAAGTTTTCTTGAAAACATGGAATAACTATTAAATGGTTGAATGGGTTATAAATATGAGGGCACCGTTTCATTTAGGATGGTGGGTTTAACGTAGGTACGACTTAAATTTAGTTGATGCAGGCCTCCTATCAGAAAACCCAAAAATTCCATAATCATAAATAAAATAATTAAATAAATTATTTTATTTTTCAAATGCTTATAACTAACAAATGGTAACTCAGTTTACAAATTAGAGACCACTGTTGAACTCGTGAGGTTATAATTTCATTATCCAGATACTAACATTGGCCAGTGCGGGCTACCAGTGAATGATAGTTTTTGGCTATAAATAAAATAATTAAGTGAAACTTATTCTATTGTAAATTGCATAACATTTAAACGGTAACTCGGATTGGAAATCCATGAGTACTGTTGGGTTTTTTGGGGCATGTTTCACTTTGGTAGATCCTATCCCCAACCGGCGTGGGTCGAGGGTGACTGGTATTAATTTTCAAAACATTATTTCGGGTACATTTAGTAAATGTGTGAGCGGAGTTTTCAAATATTTTAACTGGTGTTCAGATTAAAAATTTGAGGGAAACATTGAATCCAAAGTGTTGGGATTCTCATAAGGGAGGAATTAATTAGACCGCAGCAGTTCTAGAGAAGATGTTATTTTTTGTATGTTTTAAAAGTAAATGAAATAAAATATTCTCACTATTTTATTTGTTTTCCGCCAACGGACAAGATATAGTGTGGGAATAGTGTCACATCAAGCCATTATTTGTCCAGAACCTTCAAATACTAGGTAACAACATTATTGGAATTTAGAAATGATATTATTAAATGAACATTCATAAATTCCATGATTGTTACCTACCCCATGCTCCAATTTATATTGAGCATAGGGGGAAGAATTGGCATAAATTCACCAAGAGACAAAGCTCCAGTAAAGTGTCGCGATGCCCAACACATGGAGGATAGAGCCAGTTCTAGGGGGTGGAGTAGAACACCCATGAACCACGAACTGAAGAATGACGATTGATCAGCGCCATTGTAGGATTTTTTTGGTGGACAACGGACGTCGACAGTTTCCCAAATGCAGATTCTCTTCCACAAGCTTAATGTAGTGGGTTTATTAATTTATGATTTTAATTTATTTCCTATTCCCCATTCGGGAATAACATAAAGAACACTGGTCACCCAACCCACAGTTAGACCCATGATTCATTCTCCTTTCTGGGTGGTCGTTTCGGGGAATCTTATAGGGTTTATTTGGTTGTTTAAATCAATTGTTAATAAACCCTTAACCACCCTCATGCTGCAGGCTAATGTGGAGGGCATGAGTCTAATGAACCTGACCCCAAAACTATGGTATATTTGTTATACCCTTGTACCTCCAGGGAATACCAAAATTGTGATGGTAATGATCGTCTATGTGGTGGATAGTGAGTCAACGCACGCAGCAGGAGAAGGCCATGGGACAATTCCAAGGAGATCGTTGGAGCGTCCAACCCCGGTCGTCCATAGAGGAGGATCTACGCACTGTCATCTACCACGGATGAACAAGGAGGATCGGGTCCCGTCAACTGTGGAGATCAGAGGATAGATTTCCTAGAACACTGGTCAGCTGTGAAGGAGCCGACAGATCGAAGGATGGGTGTACCCCCATCGACGTGCCCACAGGGCAGCAAGGCGGCGACCCGTGTGGATAGAGGCGGGAGCAAGGCGCCGCCAGATCGACCGGTGGGTTGTGGATGGGGTGCGCACCAGTGGCGCGCCCTGCGGAAATGTCGTGGCCCGTCAGTCGTGGAACAGATGACCTGTGGTTCCCCATGGCACTACTTTGCGGACAACCCCCAGAGTTAAACTGCAAATGTGGATCTGTGCCACATCATCCCTACATAGACGTGCCACAACTAGGTATCCCTAGAGGCTTGTGCCACCATACGGGTGGCAATGCCGGGTCGGTCAAATGGAAAGACCGGCCGCTCAGTGGGATGACCCGCGACCCATCAAGTTAGAGCCGGGCCCAGTGGGCCGGGTTGACGCGAGTCGGGTCGAACCCGGGTCGGGTCGGTCTGACTGAGGCGGACCATACCTGGTCCCAGTACTGCCCAGGAATAGAAAAAGGAAAAAATGATGAGAACCTCACATATGTTTGATGAACCGTCTACGGTTTTGGGATACATTGAGTGAGACGTCCATTTTTATTTTACATTATGTGATTTTTTTTTGAGAAATTTGGAATATGGTCTGGTTAGATCGCACCCGAATCCAACAGGATCCCTGACAATGAAATTCAAATAATGCCCAAACTGGGCATCCGATTGACACACCGTCTATTGCATTAGAAATATTATGAGGTGGAAAAACATTAGGTAACATCATTTTGAGACTTAGTACGAGTTGTAATATTCCTGATGGCTTGAGTAGAGGTTCTTGTTAGCACACTAATTACATAACCCTATAGTAGGCTGAGACCTGAAGACTGCATGACGATAGCCTAGTGGGAAGTGTCTATGTGTTACCCAGCATGCCCATGGTAGGAAGTGGCTCAGTGTGACCCAACATGCCCATAGTACCCATCAGGGAAGAGTACCACAACAGTTCAGGGTTAGTTGTAAGCATATTTGTGTGACCCGACAGACCCAATGTACTCGATGGAGGATGATTTCTCTAGCAGTTGAAGAGTTTGTGTGTTGTGACTAATGATTCTATGTTTACTACCCTATAATATACCTTATGGTGACTTATATGTATATAAATATGCGGTGAGTGGCTTGATAAGTGGTTCTCCCAAGCAGACTACTTTTGGAACCCTACTGTAGGTTGAGACCTGAAGACTGCTTGGTGATTGGCCCAGTGGGAAGCGGCTCTGTGCGACCCAAAATGCCCACGGTGGGGTGTGGATTTGTGTGACCCGTAGAAAAATGTTTCTCGACAGGAGGATTACCTCAATTTGGACATGGTGGTACGTGGCTCTATGTGACCCTGTATGCCCATGGTGCCAATCAGGTATGGGTAAAAAAATAGTTCATGGTTAGTGGGAAGCGGCTCTGTGTGACCCGATAGGCCCATTGTACATGACATAGATGGAGTTCTCTTGCATCCGAGGAGTTCGATGATGTGATAACCAACACATCCTTGACCTATAGTGATAACTTGTGTGAGGTGACTTGTGTTGAATACTTTTACCTTTGTGGTGTACCGGTTTAGTAATTCTACCTATGTGGTGTTACCTATGTGGTACTTTTACCTTTGTGGTGTTACCTTGGTGATATTCATTCCTCGTGTATGATATGAGTATATCTTGATAATGTAGGTATATGTATGGGCATATACCTAAGTAGAGTTGATGTCTTTTTTGTGGTATTTCCCTTGTCGAAGTCTGGGAGACCAACGGGGTCTCGGGGTCCTTACTAAGTATCGTAATACTCTCCCCTGCATAGTCATCACCTGCACAATGTTGTTTCTTGTGCAGACGACGAGAAATATTGTTGAGTGTAGAGGTAGCCTGGACCAGGCAGTACACAGAGGAGATGAGCTGACGTGGAGTGATGTGGAGTCAATATGTACCTACCCTTCAGGTTGGATCCTCGGTGGATGATCTAGAATATACTTTTTCTTTTAGTTTTATATGTACATTTATGTTCTACATGTACTTTAAAGTTGGGCTTGTATTTATGGCCCCATTACTTTTAGCATTCTTTTTTCTATAGCAGTTTACTTTGTGGTTGCTCCTTGTTGTGTACTTGGGTTGTTTGTTTGTACAGGTTTAAAGACAATGCCTTCACATTTTTGGGATATACCTTTCCAATAATAGTCTCTATCCCCTTTCCTATGGAAGGCTGGCTTGGGATAGTCATGGCACGGGCCCTAGGATATGGGTCATGACATTTTTTAAAAATGGAAATTTGAAAATATTAATTTGTTGGTACAATACTATTAATTTTTGTACATAAAAAATTAATTTCGATATCAATTATATATTTTCTTTTATATGTGGGTTATTTATATTATTAAATAATATTTATAGAAATGAAAGCAATTATTCAATTTATTTGGCCATTATTATATCCGTAATGACCTGTTTAAAACATAATTTTTAGGTAAACATTGTATTCTTACTATTCATCTTATAATTTATATTTTTTTATTAAATTTTAAAAAATGACCACCTAGAATATTTTGATCTATCGAATCCAAATATATTATTTTATTTATAAATACAATTTTATACCATTTGATGATATATATTATTAACATAAAAAATATGTTTTTCTAAATATGATAATACACATTATTAATAAGTGTATTTTTATATTTTATATATTTTTAATATTAAAATATGTTTCAAGTCATTAAATATTTATATTCACATATGATACCGATTAAAAATGTAAATTATATGGTATTATTATATTTTTTAGGTCACTATACCAATGGTTATGTCATTATTCCAACATTTAATTAATATTCATAATTTTTAAATTATTATTCTTGTAGCCATATTGGTTTTTTATATGTAATAAATAACAGGTATTTACTTTAATTAATTATTCAATTCAATTATTCTTTAGGTTCTATATTTTCAATTTTTGAACTTTTAGTTTCAGTAATATTGTTATGACTCTTTTTTACCATATAAGTCATTATTTTACTATTTCTTGAAGATCAAAATGATCCATATTTTTCTATTCAACAAACTTTTTCATCTAATTTTATTCCCATTATACTAATTTAAATTTATTTAAATAATTTTTTCATAAATTGAATGATCGTATTTTATGAAATAGAGTATTTTTTTACTTTTCTAATAATGTGTTCCATGTGTTTTTTACTATTTTATATTTCAATGTATCATATACAATTTATTAGAAATGATGATTTCATATATAAAATTCTTATTCATTACATTCATCCATATATTTTCAATTACAACATTAAAATTTTATCTCATTATCCTAGTTGAGAATTGATGGGGTAGTTATGGTTTATTCCATCTTTAGGTTTTACTATTACATATGCATACTTATTGATCCACCAATATACTTTTAGATAGTAGTTGTTCTATTTACATAGAAAATTTTATCTATGGTCTAACATCAAGATAGATTTCTCCAAATAAGATATGTAGTACTAAATTTTAATTAATTTTATATATACTAATTTTTAGATCTCATGTATGTACATTGTTTTGATAAATATAATGAATATTTAATATAATTTAGGTTAAGTTAATGTGATATTCAATAAGTCAAAATTAATGATTGCTAAAGGATCAAGAGGGGTTCATTTAATGAGGTATAAATCACTCCATTTCGTAAACATTATTAATCTCTTATATGTTGATATTTGAAGGATCATAATTTTCCTAACCTCATACTCATTTTATCATTTAAAAATTTATGTATATGAATTTTTTGAACTCAATGTTTCTTTAATGTGTTTTAAAATAGATTGAAAATCCATTATCAAAAATAATAAATGATCATGTATTTGATGATTATTTATCCAATACCACAAAACATGTAGTTGATCTATATCTCATATCATATATATATATTCATATGTGGTTATGTGAATACTTTGGTCAATGTTGTTATTTTTTGGGAACTTAATCAAAATCAAATATTGTATCAATTATAATTTGAACAACATTATGTAAGAAATCTGAATTTCATCAAGTGACTAAATGTTGAATTTAGATTTTCCATTCGACTGGGGGTGATAGGTTATTCATATTATTAATAGATAATTGATGGAATCTAAAAGATTCATCCCTAACATTGGGGTAAATCATGGATCATGATCAGATGTGATCAAAAGTGGTTCCCTATAAAGCCTTAATACGTACATTATATATATAATGGAATTCAATCATATGAAAAGTCATCCTATGTTGTGATAAATTGAGTAATCATAGTGATTTAATCGACCACTACCCAAATTTTGTTGGTCCCACCATATTTCATTTAACATCCCAAGAAAAAATTTATTGTCAGGTTCCCTTATTTTCATCTTAGTATGGTTAATAGTAGAATCAGTCCATTATCCTTTATTTTTTATTCCATAAAATGATAATATAACATTATAATATATGAGAACTAATAAATATCATTCATAATTTTTTCACACACAATGTTAACATGAATATCATAGTAGATATTGGTACATTTTTCATGGTTGTAGAAAAATAGCTATATTATTCATCAAATACATATTTATTTTCATTTGGTGATTATGAGACACATATTCTCATTATGAACAGAATAAATTAATCTTCATCCAATATTCAAATCCTTAATAATAATATAATTTTATTCTCCCACTTTTTTCAATGATTTTAGAAATATATTTGAACCTTATTAATGTTATATTAGATAAATGGCTATAAACTAATTGATAATGTAAATATGGATTTCCTTCCATTATAAATTCAAAATATATATTTTTAATATCCACGAACATAATGACTTTTGAATTTTCATAATGTATATTTCCTTATGTTTCTTTCAAATAAAGGCATCACAGACCTTTTACACCTTTCAAGTATGGTAGTGAATTTGGCATCCATATCCCTTGTTGAACTCTATCCATCAGTTCTGACACTTGTTTTTATCATTCAATGTTACAATATAATATAAACCTATAATAAAAATATATTGATCAAAATTACCTTTATAGAGGTTGTGCCACCAAATTTTAAATGGGAAGATTGTAGTTACTGATACAATATCTGATTTTGGGTAGTCTATATGTTATATATGAATTATTGTGGTACATATCATATCATAACATCATTTTTATGAGTATAAAACATATTCCATTGTTTTATGTGCACCATATTTTATATATAATTCTCCCCATGATAGGATTTAAATAAATATTTAGCTATTACCCTCTATATGAGTTCCATAAGTCAATATTTATATTCTACCATCCAGAAAATATTTTCCCCTATTTTCAAAAACATAGTCAGAAATAAAATCATCAGATATTTCTCACAATTATTTTTTTTACCAAGATAATTCAATAATGATATGGATCCAGTAAACCCATGATAGTCTAGTTCATTACATAATTATATTAGTCATATAAGTATCCATATAAATTGTATTACTCAAAATTAAATGACTCGAGAATGTGACATGGTACATATAAAAATATTGAATAATGAATTTAACATATATGTTCTCGTTAAATTAACATTAATAATCTTAAAGTGATCATTAAGTTAATTTTTTTCGAGGTGAATAAAAACATAATATAATTATTACCATGAAAACATTATCAATGTATTCTATAATGGCTATATTCATTACATCAATGATGATTACTGAGTTTATTGTCAATCGATATTCCATCATTATGAAATCATATTATTGATATATTGTATAGAAATATATCACTTTTATTTTATCACATTTTATATTCATCTAATTATATAAAAAATAATGGTCAACTAAGAAGAAGTACCATGCTCATCTATAAATATCCTACAAATCATAAATCCTTCATAATAGATAATTTTTTTATATAGTGATATTGTTAATCAATTGATAGGAAATGAAAGAAACACAATAACATCCTTATTCTGGATAATGATCATTGGTTCAGCCCAACGTGAATCAAAAGATTTTATGAATGATTTTTCCAATTACTATTATAATTACATCTTGAACTCATCTTGTTATATATGGGTTATCCAAAATGGTGTCTTGGACGTATGTATGGCATCGTGTGTACTATCTATTGTCTATAATACCTCAAAAATTAGGGATTTATAGAGAATTATTCAAGGAATACGAAAGATAATATTCTATTAATTATTTTTATTATACGGTTGATTCATTCTTTTTTCTCAATCATTTTGTAAATATATTCTTCTTAAATGGGTATTAACATCAACACCATTGAGGTATTTTATAATGGGGACTCATAATCAACATTCAATTTGAATAGAATGACCTGATGATTCCTGAAATGGAATTATATAACCATTTTATGATATTTTATCCGATATATATATATATATATATAATTATATCCATTCAATTCCTGGTTTTATTTAAACTACCCCCAAATAATGGATTGTGATTTTTTCATAAGGAATCTTCTTATAGTTGGTGACTAGGGAAGAGTGAGAATATTATGTTTCAATTATTTCCCCATGTTTTTTAATATAAATTAATATATACATGTAATGGAGAGGAGAATCAATATATTGATATTTTTTTATGCAATAATCATCAATAATAAAATCTCTATAATTTACAGAAAAATATGTGTACATTGTACTGTGTTATTTTAATGGATCACCTCATCAATGGTGATTTAATTTTTCTTACACCCATCGTTTAGCTATTTTATTACATAGATTTGAATTAAATAACCTTGTAATTTATGTTTATCAAACATAGTTCCAATTATAATTGTGGTTTATGTAATGAAAAATAAGTGGTCAAGAAGTAGGTTCCTTCCATTACTCATCAAATTGGTTGAGATCCTAAATTATTTTTGATATTCATGAGATTGATTACCTATATTCCTTACATGAACTATTTCATCATTACTTTTTTGTTTTTACTATGGTAGTTCATTAAACAACATTTATTTTTTTGGTAATATTTTAATGTATCATTTATCATTTTAAACTATAACAAGAAACAAAATCATTTTTTCATATATAATCATTTCCATGAAACCATTTTCTTGAATCAATTTTTATTTTTAGAGAATAAAAAAACATCTTTATAACTCCAAAATTCATCATTAGCTATGATATATCGAGATGTGGGTTTTGAAATACTATTTAATCTACCTCATTCATTATAAATATTTATCATCAATCTTCATAGGTTACTTGTTAGAATAATTAATGATTTCTTATAAGTCACATGATAGTTACACTCCATTTTCTTATAAGTGATAAATTCACACTTATATTGTTTTGAATCTATCAATGGAAATAAATGTTAATAAATATATCCATATGATTATCCCCGTCAATTGTTTATAATTCATCAGTTTAATTTTTATTCTTGATCAATTTTCACCATTGATCTTATTCACCTTCTAAATGAGAGATGGATAGTGTAACATTATTATTATTTGAATAGTGAATAATGAATTTGATCTTTTTTCCATGGGGTTAAAAAAATTTCCACCAAAATAATAAGGAATTATCCATTAATTTTTAGTGTTAATATCTATATAAACTGTGTTATGGCTAATTTATTCTTCTTTTTTGAATAATAATATTCAATATATTCTGGATTTTTATTTATAACCTAGTATTTGGGTTGAAAAAATTTCATGGGGACCTGATCTCCACCCCAATTTCATTAATAATTTCATTGGTAAAACATTTCTATTTGACATCGTGTGGATTATTTTCCTTGATTCCCCACATTCCCTCGATTTTCTAAAATTAAAAATTTTTATAAAAAATTATTTATCAATTAATCAAGGATAAATATTACATTTTTCTATGTAAATATATTCTAAAAGGTTTACCTAGGGGATTAATCATAATTATGTTGGATATAAAATTTACAAACCAAAATTACAATCTAACTAAACCTTAATTTAATACTAACTATAATTTTCTATACCATTCATATATTATTATAAAATAGTTTTTAAGATAAAACTAAAAAATATAATTTAATTTTCAGTGGAATAACTTCTTTTGAAAATTATGATCATAAAAAAAACATAAGTAAAAAAAAATTTTGGGGGAAATAATATGAAATGAACTTTTTATTTCAATTAAAATATTACATGGGTGACCATAACAATAATTATTAGATCATACTACAAAAATTATTTTCATAATCATGATGAAAATACCTGATTTAGATATGAAATATTGAATATGAATTAGCAAACATTAATTTTTTTGTAAAAATAAAATAATTAAATTGTGAAAAATCTATCATTATGTTGAAACAAAACATATTAGTATATATAATCATCAGATAAAATGTTAACACAACATGCCTAACATGAACACATAATTATAATAATATCATGTGATATGTCACATTAACCAATATATTATATTAATATTTATTTTAGGGCACACCCATCGGTTCATAAAATACTCAATGTCATTCATTCCACAGTTATAACAAGCCTATATGAATCATATATTTATAATAATACCATGTCAAAATAAGGGGTTTAATAATGATTTGATAAGGAACCTATAGATTGAGAAAATAAATAAATTCCATATAAAAATAAAGGAAACATATTTTTTCAATTAAAAATTGAAATAAAAAAATAAGTTATGGATAGGGGATGGAAGGACCCTAGATTTTTCAATGAGATATTTTAGAAAATAAATAAATTATTATAGATCATTACTATTAGATAATATATAAAATTAATAAATTAGAATCCTTAATATAACATGGGAAGTAAATGGAAAATTAGATTAGACATTCATTAATAATTTATTTGAGTTTTATAATTTGATAATATACATGAAATAAAAATGACTCTAAAAATGGTTATTTTTTAGAGTTCCCCTTGTAGACATTATTTTATTTCGTTGGATCATAATTGTTTCTTATTTTAACGAATAGGAATGAAAATCCCAAAAATATTTAAAAGTAAAATTCATTTAAGATCCATGGTATGCGTTAAAAGGAAAATAGTTGGTTGATGGTTTGAAATGTATAGATAATTCCAAAGAAAATGCCCCAATTATAATTCCAATACATATATTGTATGATATGGAATTTTCATATATATTGGATATCAAAATTAAGTTATTATTAAATAACAAAAATTATGTAAATATAAATTTATTTTAGAAACATGTTTATAAAATATATAAAATATTTTTTACTGAATATTGATCAATGTGAGATAATGCATTTAGAATAATTGGGAGAGATTATTCATGCGTTACTTCCCATTTTTTCATCACATTAACACCACAATTTTAAAAATGATATGATAATTAATAATTTATAAACGAAGTATATTAAAATTTTCATTTCATTATATATCAATTATAATAATTATAATTAATTTATTATTATTTTATTTTAAGAGAAAATGTTACATGATCATGTATATTTAAATTATAAAATTTAATATAAATTGCATAAAAATGATTAAATTCCATTTATATATTAATAAAATTAATTCTATGTGATTAAAAATTAATATTAATATGTATTTCATATATATATATATATAACATTCATTTAGGTTGGTGATGATTTATAATTTGGAAACATTCTCCAAGGTGGTTAATGGGCATATTAAGATATATTTTCAAAATGAGGAGTTGTATGTATTATATTTTGAAATATATTAAATAAAAAATTATAGAGTATTAATATCATTAATAAAATATTTATGTAATTAATAAATGAAATTGGAGGTTTATATTTTATTTTACAAGAATAATTGAAAAATTAGAGAGATGAATTTTGAAAAAAATGATGAAATTACATTGTTTATAAAATTACACCTTTTCTAAGACCTTAATATGTTGTAAGATCTCAGCACTATCAGGAGTCATCTTGTGCATGTATTTCAAATACATTTAGTGGTTTTGAAGTAATTTTTTTTGGAATTATCTTTAGAGGTGTGTTTTGGAAATATTTTATGAAAATATGTTTTTGGCAGAGAGCTGTGTTTGGTTTGCACACAGTTTCCTTAACCGTACGACCATGTTAGGTGAAACTATGTGCGTGGATCAATTTTCTTTGAAAATTTGTTTTAAAACTAAATGAACACCCGAAACCATTCTAAATTGAACTAGGTTGGGTCTTGACGAATTCAAGGAAATCCCAGATATTTATAGAAAGATTCCATTCCGATTTAAATGCCATTATTTGAGATCAGAAGCCTGTATTGAAGATCCTCTCCCTTTCTGGTAAGCTGATTTCATCATGATTCTTCTCCCCTTATTTCCACTATCATTTCATGATAATTTCATTGAATATCAACACTATTTCCACATATGTAGAAAAAATTATGGAGATCTAGATCTAATATTTTCTATCTTTATCTATATTTGAATGATCTTGATGCCTTTGATCTTAATTTTGGGTTTATGTAATTAGATCTGTATCATGATCGATTTTATTGATCCACTCGGATTTTGGGGATTTCTTTTGGGCTATCAACCATCGACAAACCAAGGTAGTTGTTTTAAATAGAACACTAATAGAATCCGATGAGATATATTTATGTGAGATTGATGATTTTCTAGCATCCCTTAGTAATTTTTTTCCTAATTTGTGTCAATTCAGATTCTTCAATTGACATGTTAATGTTTTGGAGATATAGATGATTATTTGATGATTTACTGATGGTACTAAGGGTATACCAAAATAGATAATTGATTTAGTGGAATTTTTTTATTATTTGAGATATTATAATCGAGATATTGAATTGGTTGGGTTTGAGATAATTAGTTGGGGGAATTAATTTCGAGATAATGATTCATCTATGATCAGATAATTAATGGTGGATTAATTATGTATATTTATATTTGATTAGGATAATTTATTTTGAGAATAATTATGAAAAAATGATATTTTATTTGGATATATAATTTTGTATAATTAATTGTGGAATGATATATGTGTTTTTGGATTAATTAATTAAAAAATTAAATAATGTATTATGTACATAGTTAATTTTGGGGTTAATTAATGGACTATGATCCAGTTAACTGACAGATAGATTAGTAAGGGAATGAAATGCTTAATTGTTAATGAATTAATAAATGTTATGAATGATTGAGAAAGTGGGTGCTAAACATGGAATTCTATAACAATTGAGATGTTGTGGTGTTAGACATGGCATTCAACACTAATAACTCATACAATTGATTGTGATCTGGGGCGGTAGACATGGTGATCAACTCCAATTGATAATGTGTGGTGTTGGATATGGTGATTCACAAAGATTATGATTTTGGGTGTTATACACAATGTTCTACACCAAGCTATTGATAATGAGGAATTTGTGAGTTGAACTAAATACATGAATCAAACCTGAGTCTAATTTTATTTTTTTATAATATATTGAAATGATATAAGTATTTAATTAAAAAAATTATATATTTCTTTATATAATTATATGTAATATCTGTTGATTTGACCTGTTTTAAACAATGTTGGTGGTGGAATAATTAGTTGAACTCACACCCAATTTGGGACACTTGATCAGCACACGAGCATAATTTTTTGTTGCAAGATAGGATACAGGTAAGGCCCTATGATATATTTTTGATTAGAGATGGTTCATGTGAGAGGGAAATAGAATTTTTTTATGACCTATTATGGAGTTTTTCTGTATTTATATTCAATTGAATTATATACAATTGACACTTTCATTTTAATAGAATGCTTTTCATTTCTGTTGAGTATCATACAACACGATTTTACTATCATGTGGAATCAATATTGTTCTAATTATTTATGTGATTCCACACTTTTTTGTTATTCATTTCATTCATTGGTGTTTTACTCTGATAATATTGGGTATTTTCTCCCCATGAATGATTTACTAGACCCTTGCAGCAAGTCCTCACCCAATATCGTACATTGAGGTGCTCTTTAGAGAATGTGACTGACTAGAATGTGGATCTATTGCATGGAAACATGTTAAACATATCACAAAGTTTTATCAGATATGGTTTCATTCTTCCTTCTTCATTTTTAATATAGATTTCGGGATGATTGATATGAGACTAGGAAGAGTCGATGCATTGTAATGAGATCATTTATAGAAATTTCAAACCCAGGTTTGGGGGGGAAATGTAGGTACTTGGGGGGGATATTAGTGTTTCATGTTTGTTGTTATAATAAGATATTTTTTAACCTTGGGTGATTCACATGTGTTGTGTTGTGATTTTTTTAAAAAAAATTGTTCATTATTGATTTGTGTAAAAAATGGGTGTGTGATTTGAGCCTTCATGCATCATTCAAAAAAATAGGATTAATGTTACATCCATCAGAATAGGAAGTCACTGTAAAATGGGTTATTGGTATGTTTATGATCAAGAATTGTATTCCATGTTGTTAAATTTAATTGATAAATGTTCCAAAAATGAATGGATTTATGTTCTAGAATGATGTAAAATGATAATAAATAGGAATGGAATTAGAAAATGAATAATGAACTAGGTATAAATAACTAATTGATGAATTAATTAATTAAAAATTATTTAATTAATTATTTATGTAAATTAATTAATTATAATTTTGTTTAAATTGTTAACCTATTCATTGGAGTAGGTTTCTTAATTTTAGTGATTGACCTTAGGTTTTACCATATGCTGAGAAATGGTGAAAATACATGTTGAAACATGTTTTGTTTTGTTTTTTCTATTATGTAATTTTTGTAAGTTCGTTATATGAGACTGATGCTTTTTTTGGGAATTTTAGATATTATTCCACCATGACGCTTTTTGGTAGGGATAAAAAGGGTAAGTATCAGAACGAACTTCCAGACAGGGAACATGAGGCACCGTTAGTGCCAACAGATGAAGAAGTGGAGTAGTATAAGTGAACATTGATCATTTAATGAAATTCATGGATAGAATCCTAGGGTAGGTTTTGAAAATCATGTCTATGTTGACAAGGGTGTTTTAGTGGAACCAACCATTTACTATTACTGGAGAGGGTGGACTTGAGGGAGATGGGTTTTATAATGAATACAAAGAAAAAAAATACATGAAAATTGGGAGACATATGCCTAGAAGTGGTTCAATTTGAATGCTTATATGCTATGGTGGACAATGAAGAACTAGTGGGACATTCAGCAATGAATTTGGATAGACTAATTGTAACGCCCCGACCCCAGCTACCCAGAGTCGGTGCATTACTTCGTAACATTGGCATGATCACAAGAAAGATCAAATCCCGAAAGACCGATTAGTTTAGTAGCCTTGGTAACACTAGATATATTCATAAGTTTTACATTACATCATAAAATGAAAAACTAATACAACAACATAATGTTTCCAACGTCCACACTATAAACCCATAATATCCCTGCAAGTCAATCATAATTTACTTCTTCACTACCTGGGAAAAATAAAACATAAAAAAGGGGTGAGCTCAAATGCCCAGTAAGGATAACAATATAGCGGAACATTCAAAATAAGATAAACATTTAAGGCAATGAATTACTAAAACAAATGCCTTTTAAAATTGAACTTCAACATAGTATGGAAAAAGTAAAATGAAATAATGCCATTTACTTGTTCACATTGATATTCTACTAATCGAATAATCACATGCAATATCAATAACCATTTTCATAATGTTGGAATGCATAATGCCAGACTATCATAACCACATAGCCAAGGCCTCGTGCCAAGACTACAAATATGATTTTGTCAAGGCCTTGTGCCAAGACACTAGTTTGTCTCATGAGACCTACCGATGCATCGAGGAGCTATAGCGGGCTCCACCCGTCACTTATTAAGTCCAATGCATTCCCATATGAAAAGGTTTAAACATAACATAAACATTCGTATTAAAACTAGCATACGAAATGTCAATACTTTCACAATAAACTATGAATGGTATAAAAATAGCACATCCACAGTCAAACATATCACAAAACCTTCAATACAATATAGAAGTTTTGTATCATAATAAATCAACTTCAAATAATCTTAAAATTCATCAAAGGATGTTGACATAGATGAAATCAAAATTCTTTTTAAAGAAATATCTCCTTTTATTTTGAAATCATTTAAGATCCATATAATATAAAACATTTTCTTTGGAAATATTCTTATAAGCTTGTAAGGAAAGCTTTGAAGATTTTATAACGGCGTAAAATAACCGCACCCGCCGTATAAGTTAAAAAAAACATTCTTACCTCAATTCTGTCGAAAAGGTTAAAAAGGACCTTGTTTTGAAAACGACGGAAAGATTCCTTTATAAACCTCTTATAAAAAGTCAAAAAAGGGTATAAATGACTTTAACCCATATTCTTGTAAATAGTAAAAATGTTTTGAAATACATTTTTAAGAAACATGGATGTGGATGATAAAGAGATCCCAGTAGATTATTACGTATAAACAACCTCGGATAATTAAGAGATTGTGAAATAACCCTTACCTTGTACTTTTCCTTGGTTGGGGTAGGTTAACCTCCTGTATAATGGTGAAATAGTTGTTATTAAATTATACAAGAATCGTATATATTAATATGATATCATATATGATCTTTTAACATTGATTTGTTAATAATATCTTAGAATTATCGTCGTTTCGGGAGTTAACTTACTCATTTTCTTTTATATGTTTTGTTACATAAGCCATGGTTGTTGTATCTTATTCATATCCAGAATGATATACAGTCCTTAAACATCATTTTTAAATCATCAAATGATAATTATACTTGAATGGATACGATGGAGAATGAATCTCATCGCGTTCGTGGAGACGGTAGTCCGTACGTACGCACGAGCGACAATATCATTCTTTTGATATTAAAATAATATATAAATGGATGGTATATCATATATACAGAATCATTAACATGTTATATTTATTATTTACATGAGTTACACACCATTATTATACCCATCCAAATAATATTATATTGAATAACAATTACACCACGACGTGGAGACGGTAAGCCGTACGTACGCACGTATGGTGACATGTTATTCAAAGGGTGGATAGAATACTGAATATGATTGTACCATATTTATAATAACATCACAGTATATGTGAGATACTGGAGTTATTATTTCAGAATGGTAAGAACAAAGGAAGAAGAAGTGGAAGAAGAAATGAACTTAGAAAAGGGTGGTGAAATCATTACCTCTTCTTCGGGTTCTTCCTTTTGATTTGATCAAAAGGGCTCCTTAGGTTGGCTTTCTGATCAAACTAAGGCCTCTAGGTTGTATTGAGGGATGTTGGGAGAGTATTTGGGCAGATTTTGGCCGAACCAAAAGGCTTTGAAGGTGTGAAGAAATGAGAAGGAGGAGTGCCCTTTTATAAGAGGGGTGAGGGGCACCTTTGGAAAAGTTAGAAATATTAATTTATAATAAATTCATATTCGGTTTACAAAGGCTCAAAAGTTGTCTATTCAAAGGATGAGGTGTGGATAGGTCGAAAACAACTCATCCAATAGAATTTAGACAGGTTTGGGTACTTATATTAACCTTATCTTTAAGTATTAACTCTAAGTTAATTAGTTTCACTTTTACAATGTCTCTTTGTATTTTTATATAATATGATTAATAAACTTACTATATACATCCAAGCGACCCCCAAGTGGTCCATTAATGAGGAACCTATCATAATATAAGTCTCTTGGCCGAACCTTAGATTTTTAGGAATTTAATATCAATTAATAATATAATATTTGTTTTAAGAACTCTTTTATGTCAATTTTGACACTATTCAATAGTTGATTTTTGTGAAACTCCTAACAGATTGATTACTTCGAACAAAGTCAATTAAATCAATCCTAATATATCATATTATCATAGAAAATTAGTTTAATTCATTAAAAGTTTCATATTATAATTATTTGGGTATTTATAAGATCAATTATTTTTATTTTTCACTATTTTAGTAATTACTGCATCATCATTGTGTCATAAATCAAATAAATTATATAATGTCTAAAAATTATAAATAAAATATCATTATGTAGGAAATCTTTTTAGATTTCTAATGAATATTTATAATCGAAAATCCAACATGTATAACCCTATGTAAAAATTGTTCTTCTAAACGATGTAAGCTTATGCCATTTTTATTTTTATTTTAACTTTATTAATATAAAGTGTCCCTACCACATACAAGTGGCTCCAAGGGGTCCCCAAATTGACCCAAGGATGCCCATGGTCGGGTATGTGTCCACCAATAAGGTTAGGACACGTTTTAGGGTAATTTTGTATTATTATAATATTATTTTTTAACCCTTATTTACCGGATTTACCCTTTAACCATGGTAAATAAAATATTTACCACAGTAACTATTCAAAATGTCTAAAAATAAAAGTTACCTATTTACACAATTTGAACATCCTGATTCCAAATATGGAATCCATTTTCCTAAATTCAAAACACAGAAGTGGCAGAAATTAATTTAAAATTAATTCCCGCTGTTAAAACAAAAAGCGTGTTTTTAAGAGATAATAACTATCAAAAGATTGACACTTGTTTATGTTCGGTTTAATTGTAAAATTATGTCCAATGACCAAGATTATATTAAATGGTAAAAATATATTCTAAATATACTTTAAAACCACTCAAATTCACAATTTATCACTATTAATTATTTTGATTAAAAAAGTTGTTTTTAATTAAAATTTAGTAATTTTCACTATTCATCAAAATATGAAAGTTATCCGAAATGTACCCAAATTTCACCCTAGGCTAATTTTGATATTCCGAATCCAAAAATGAAGTCCATTTTGAAATATAGAATATATATGATTTCAAAAAGTAGGTATTACTATTCACAACAGCTAGTTTAATTAGTTGTGGTGTGTGTTAGAACTCGAGGTTGCGTACAACACACGCTATCGCATTATTCGAAGGGAAACGTACCATAGAAGCTTGGGGTGTTACATTCTCCCCTCCTTCAAATAATTGCGTCCTCGCAATTTCTAGGGTATTACTGCATAAAAAGACTCGGGTGGTTCTTCATCATAAGTTCCTCGGGTTCCCACATTGCCTCTTCCATCTTATGATTTCTCCACAAAACTTTTACCAGACGCGTCGTCCGGTTTCTCAGTACTTGTTCTCTTGTATCAAGAATCCTGACGGGCTCTTCGCAATAAGACAGATCGGGTTCCAGTTCTAATTCCTCATAGGTGAGTACATGCGTTGGGTCAGGCATGTATTTTCTCAACAGAGATACGTGGAACACATCGTGAACTTTGGAGAGACTTGGCGGCATTGCCAATCGGTAAGCTACAACCCCAATTCGTTCTAGAATTTCGAAAGGTCCGATGTACCTGGGACTCAATTTTCCTTTCTTACCAAAACGTATGACTCCCTTCCACAGAGATACCTTCAGGAAAACATGATCACCGACTTGAAATTCCAAATCCTTCCTTCGATTATCGGCATAGCTCTTCTGCCTACTTTGAGCTGCTTTAATGTGATTTTGGATTACCTTCACCTTTTCCACCGTTTCCTCCACCAGTTCTGGGCCTACAAGTTTTCTTTCACCAACGTCATCCCAACAGGTTGGCGTACGACATCTCTTTCCGTATAACGCTTCATATGGTGCCATCTGAATACTCGAATGGAAGCTATTGTTATAGGAAAATTCTACTAGTGGTAAATATTGATCCCACATACCCTGAAAGTCAAGTGAGCAAGATCTCAACATGTCTTCTAAGGTCTGAATAGTCCGTTCTGATTGTCCGTCTGTCTGAGGGTGGTAAGCAGTGCTCAAATGAAGTTCAGTATCCAGGGATTCTTGAAGACTTTTCCAAAATCTTGAAGTAAAACGGGGATCACGATCAGAAACAATCGATAGGGGTACTCCATGAAGTCTCACAACTTCATTAATATATAGTCTTGCTAGACGTTCCAGGGGTAGATCTTCTCTTATAGCAAGAAAATGTGCTGACTTGGTAAGACGATCAACAATCACCCATATTGCATCATTCCTTCTAGGAGTCTTTGGTAGCCCCATGACAAAGTCCATCGCAACATTGTCCCATTTCCACTCCGGTATGGGAAGAGGTTGCATGACTCCTCCAGGCTGTTGCCTTCCAGCTTTGACTTGTTGACAAATCATACATCTTGACACAAAATCAGCAATCTCCCTCTTCATGTTGTCCCACCAAAAATGTTCCTTCAAATCTCTATACATTTTGGTGCTCCCAGGGTGTATAGAGAAATTGGAACTATGAGCATCATCCAGCAATTCCCTTTTTAGATCAGGTATATTGGGAACACAAAGTCTCTTCCCGAATTTCAAAATTCCATCTTCATACACAAAGTCTCTCAATCTCCCATCATTCACAGCTTTCATCTTCTTTTGGAATTCGTCATCATCGGTCTGAGAACTCTTAATCCTTTCTAGTAAAGATGGTTTGGCACCGATTTGAAAAAGCATTGATGTTTCACCTTCCCTGGTTATTCCCATGTCCATTTTCACTAGATCCATGAAAATTGGATCCCTTTCAATTCTCATATTGTTCAAAACTCCATGGTCTTTTCTACTCAAAGCATCTGCCACCTTGTTTGCCTTCCCCGGGTGGTAGTGTATCGTACAATCATAATCCTTGAGTAATTCAAGCCATCTCCTTTGCCTCATGTTGAGTTCTTTTTGTGAGAAAATATACTTCAAACTCTTGTGATCAGTATAAATCTCACATTTTCACCATAGAGGTAGTGCCTCCATATCTTCAAAGCAAAGATCACAGCTGCTAACTCAAGATCATGAGTAGGATAGTTTTGTTCATGAATTTTCAACTGTCGTGATGCATAGGCAATAACTCTATCATTCTGCATAAGGACACAGCCAAGTCCTTTCTTTGATGCATCACTATAAATAACGAACCCATCATTCCCCGATGGTAGAGTCAATATAGGAGCATTGACTAATCTTCTCTTCAGTTCTTCGAAACATTCTTCACACTCTTTTGTCCAAACAAATTTAACCCCTTTACGTGTGAGCTTCGTTAATGGGTTAGCCAATCGGGCAAAATTCTGGACGAAACGTCGATAATAACCTGCCAAGCCAATAAAACTACGTACCTCAGTTATACTCGTAGGTGCTGGCCATTCTTGGATTGCCTTGGTCTTAGAAGGATCAACAGAGATTCCATCTTTAGAGACAATATGGCCAAGAAAAGAAATCTCCTGAAGCCAGAATTCACACTTGCTAAACTTTCCATATAATTCATGCCTCCTCAGAGTCTTCAAGATAATGCGCAAGTGATTTTCATGATCTTCGTAGGTTTTGGAGTATACCAAGATATCATCAATAAATACCACCACAAATTCATCGAGATACTCCTTGAAAACTCTATTCATCAGATCCATGAATACAGAGGGTGCATTAGTCAATCCAAACGGCATTACAGTAAACTCGTAATGCCCGTACCTGGTTCGAAATGTTGTCTTCGGAATGTCTTCCTTTTTTACACACAACTGATGGTATCCAGATCGAAGGTCAATCTTTGAAAAGTATTGAGCTCCATGCAGTTGGTCAAATAAATCATCAATACGAGGTAGGGGATACTTGTTCTTTATCGTTATAGCATTGATCTCCCTGTAGTCGATACATAACCTCATAGATCCATCTTTCTTTTTAACAAAAAGAACAGGGGCTCCCCATGGAGAAACACTAGGGAGAATAAATCCCTTATTACTCAATTCCTCTAGTTGTTTCTTTAGTTCGACTAACTCTACAGTGGCCATTCTATAAGGGGTCTTCGATATAGGCCTTGATCCAGGAATTAAATCAATGGAAAACTCTACTTCTCGTTCTGGAGGATGTCCAGGTAAATCTTCCGGAAATACATCTACAAACTCTTTCACAATAGGTACATCCTCTATTTGAACATTTCTTTCCTCACCGACAGTTATTTCATTCTCTTCCTCCCCGATAATTGAATTAAGTTGAGCTACAGGGGGTGGATCTAAATAAGAATTAGGTGGTGACGATTCTGCTCTAAAAATAAGGTGCTCCTTATCATTATCATCAAGAATCGTAACCTCTTTCTTCTTACAATAAATCTTCGCACCATAGTCCGAAAGCCAGTCCATACCGAGGATTATATCAAACTCAATCATAGGTATGACGATGAAATCAGCAGATAAAGAAAATTTATGTGCTCTAATGGGGACTGATTCACAAAACTTTGTTGCAACGATACTTCCCTTAGGAGTTTTAACTGACAACTCCCTTATTAAATCAAATTGGAAATATCTAATTTTCTTAGCAAACTGGGAAGATATGAAACAATGCGATGATCCAGAATCAAATAATGCATTTGCTAAACTTGAGGAAACCATTAAATTACCTGCCACCACGTCTTTCGGAGCTTCTACCTCAGCAGTAGTGATAGCATAAGCCTGGCCTTGATCCCTTGGCCTTTTTTGAGGTAAGTTCTCCTGACGCTTAGGACATGCATTTGCATAATGCCCCATCTCCCTGCAATTGTAGCACTGAACGTTGGTAGCTTCCTTCTTCCCCTTGCAATCATGAGCTTGGTGGCCTTTTTCACCACACTTGTAACAGACTCCCATTCCCTTCAGGCAAGCACCGGGGTGTTTCTTCCCGCACTTACCACAAGATGGATATTCAACCTTTCCCTTCTTCCCCTTATTTCCATTCCCAGATTGATCAGCAGGTCTCTTCTTCTCTTGCTTTGCTTTAAAGTCATAAGACTTAGAGAATTCCTTTTCGGTCTTGATAGCACATGAGACAATGTCTTCGTACGATGAAAAGGATTGTGAGACTAATACTCGACGGAGAAATGGTTTTAACCCATCAAAGAAACGATCAATATTACTTCTTGGGTTGCGAATATAATCACCAGCGTACCTCGCTAGCCTTGTAAAGTTAGCATCATACTTTGTGACATTCTCATCCTCCTTTTGTCTCAGACTCAGAAATTGCCTTTCCATATCTGCTCGATGGTCGCGAGGAAAGTATTTTTCTAAAAACAGATCTTTGAACTCCCTCCATTCCATGTTTGATACTTCATCATCTTCCTTCAAGTTTTAAATCAATGACCACCATTGATCAGCATCTCCAGTGAGGCGGTAAACTGCCATGGTAACTTTTTCCCTTTCACTACTCCCCAAAGCCTGAAATATTTTCTCTAGGGAAAATATCCATTGCTCAGCTACTAAGGGATTTGTACTCCCATTGAACGTTGGTGGTTGTTGTCTCATGAATCGATCTAACATTGATCCTCCACGCTGCGGATCAGGGTGCTCCATACGGGTAAGGTTATTATTCATAACCTGAGTAAGTTGTCCCAGTACGGTGATTAGCTGATCAGCACCAGTTGCATCACCAGCCCCACTATAATTATCTTGAGCAGGAGGGGAATCCCTACATGGAGTGCATGCATTGATACGGTTTCCATTTCTTCCACTAGGCGCCATTTCTAAAAAAAAATGGCATAAACTAGATCAGTTTATGCATCAAAATACATAATCCCATACTTATAAAACACTTAACATAAATTGAACTATTTATGGATATAATCCATAATCATAAAAATGTTTTCTTTGAGGAAGTATATACTCATAAACCCTTCATAATGATTTGTAAAGATAGTGAGAGTTATCCTAAGCATATCCCCCGGGAGTGTCGTAACCAAGAGTGCAGCAAGGCCCGTTGTCGTGCACCAGTTCCCGTTCGAGTCTAGCTCAAAGCGGTGTTTTCGGGTTTTACCCCTAGGTACATCTGTGCCAGAGCCGCCTCTACCTGCTCGTATCCAGACAGGGATGTATTGCTCGGAAAACTCACAAAGTCTCTACAATACCAAAATTCTAGGAAGTTCTTCTATACTAATCCTCAAAGTTCATATTAGGTCTACGTGCTCTAATCAGAGTTTATCTAAATCTAGCTTCCAAGGTTTGTACTAAACTTCCTCTGATACCAACTGTAACGCCCCGACCCCAGCTACCCAGAGTCGGTGCATTACTTCGTAACATTGGCATGATCACAAGAAAGATCAAATCCCGAAAGACCAATTAGTTTAGTAGCCTTGGAAACACTAGATATATTCATAAGTTTTACATTACATCATAAAATGAAAAACTAATACAACAACATAATGTTTCCAACGTCCACACTATAAACCCATAATATCCCTGCAAGTCAATTATAATTTACTTCTTCACTACCTGGGAAAAATAAAACATAAAAAAGGGGTGAGCTCAAATGCCCAGTAAGGATAACAATATAGCGGAACATTCAAAATAAGCATAAACATTTAAGGCAATGAATTACTAAAACAAATGCCTTTTAAAATTGAACTTCAACATAGTATGGCAAAAGTAAAATGAAATAATGCCATTTACTTGTTCACATGGATATTCTACTAATCGAATAATCACATGCAATATCAATAACCATTTTCATAATGTTGGAATGCATAATGCCAGACTATCATAACCACATAGCCAAGGCCTCGTGCCAAGACTACAAATAAGATTTTGTCAAGGCCTTGTGCCAAGACACTAGTTTGTCTCATGAGACCTACCGATGCATCGAGGAGCTATAGCGGGCTCCACCCGTCACTTATTAAGTCCAATGCATTCCCATATGAAAAGGTTTAAACATAACATAAACATTCGTATTAAAACTAGCATACAAAATGTCAATACTTTCACAATAAACTATGAATGGTATAAAAATAGCACATCCACAGTCAAACATATCACAAAACCTTCAATACAATATAGAAGTTTTGTATCATAATAAATCAACTTCAAATAATCTTAAAATTCATCAAAGGATGTTGACATAGATGAAATGAAAATTCTTTTTAAAGAAATATCTCCTTTTATTTTGAAATCATTTAAGATCCATATAATATAAAACATTTTCTTTGGAAATATTCTTATAAGCTTGTAAGGAAAGCTTTGAAGATTTTATAACGGCGTAAAATAACCGCACCCGCCGTATAAGTTAAAAAAAACATTCTTACCTCAATTCTGTCGAAAAGGTTAAAAAGGACCTTGTTTTGAAAACGACGGAAAGATTCCTTTATAAACCTCTTATAAAAAGTCAAAAAAGGGTATAAATGACTTTAACCCATATTCTTGTAAATAGTAAAAATGTTTTGAAATACATTTTTAAGAAACATGGATGTGGATGATAAAGAGATCCCAGTAGATTATTACGTATAAACAACCTCGGATAATGAAGAGATTGTGAAATAACCCTTACCTTGTACTTTTCCTTGGTTGGGGTAGGTTAACCTCCTGTATAATGGTGAAATAGTTGTTATTAAATTATACAAGAATCATATATATTAATATGATATCATATATGATCTTTTAACATTGATTTGTTAATAATATCTTAGAATTATCGTCGTTTCGGGAGTTAACTTACTCATTTTCTTTTATATGTTTTGTTACATAAGCCATGGTTGTTGTATCTTATTCATATCCAGAATGATATACAGTCCTTAAACATCATTTTTAAATCATCAAATGATAATTATACTTGAATGGATACGATGGAGAATGAATCTCATCGCGTTCGTGGAGACGGTAGTCCGTACGTACGCACGAGCGACAATATCATTCTTTTGATATTAAAATAATATATAAATGGATGGTATATCATATATACAGAATCATTAACATGTTATATTTATTATTTACATGAGTTACACACCATTATTATACCCATCCAAATAATATTATATTGAATAACAATTACACCACGACGTGGAGACGGTAAGCCGTACGTACGCACGTATGGTGACATGTTATTCAAAGGGTGGATAGAATACTGAATATGATTGTACCATATTTATAATAACATCACAGTATATGTGAGATACTGGAGTTATTATTTCAGAATGGTAAGAACAAAGGAAGAAGAAGTGGAAGAAGAAATGAACTTAGAAAAGGGTGGTGAAATCATTACCTCTTCTTCGGGTTCTTCCTTTTGATTTGATCAAAAGGGCTCCTTAGGTTGGCTTTCTGATCAAACTAAGGCCTCTAGGTTGTATTGAGGGATGTTGGGAGAGTATTTGGGCAGATTTTGGCCGAACAAAAAGGCTTTGAAGGTGTGAAGAAATGAGAAGGAGGAGTGCCCTTTTATAAGAGGGGTGAGGGGCACCTTTGGAAAAGTTAGAAATATTAATTTATAATAAATTCATATTCGGTTTAAAAAGGCTCCAAAGTTGACTATTCAAAGGATGAGGTGTGTATAGGTCGAAAACAACTCATCCAATAGAATTTAGACAGGTTTGGGTACTTATAATAACCTTATCTTTAAGTATTAACTCTAAGTTAATTAGTTTCACTTTTACAATGTCTCTTTGTATTTTTATATAATATGATTAATAAACATAATATATACATCCAAGCGACCCCCAAGTGGTCCATTAATGAGGAACCTATCATAATATAAGTCTCTTGGCCGAACCTTAGATTTTTAGGAATTTAATATCAATTAATAATATAATATTTGTTTTAAGAACTCTTTTATGTCAATTTTGACACTATTCAATAGTTGATTTTTGTGAAACTCCTAACAGATTGATTACTTCGAACAAAGTCAATTAAATCAATCCTAATATATCATATTATCATAGAAAATTAGTTTAATTCATTAAAAGTTTCATATTATAATTATTTGGGTATTTATAAGATCAATTATTTTTATTTTTCACTATTTTAGTAATTACCGCATCATCATTGTGTCATAAATAAAATAAATTATATAATGTCTAAAAATTATAAATAAAATATCATTATGTAGGAAATCTTTTTAGCTTTCTAATGAATATTTATAATCGAAAATCCAACATGAATAACCCTATGTAAAAATTGTTCTTCTAAAAGATGTAAGCTTATGCCATTTTTATTTTTATTTTAACTTTATTAATATAAAGTGTCCCTACCACATACAAGTGGCTCCAAGGGGTCCCCAAATTGACCCAAGGATGCCCATGGTCGGGTATGTGTCCACCAATAAGGTTAGGACACGTTTTAGGGTAATTTTGTATTATTATAATATTATTTTTTAACCCTTATTTACCGGATTTACCCTTTAACCATGGTAAATAAAATATTTACCACAGTAACTATTCAAAATGTCTAAAAATAAAAGTTACCTATTTACACAATTTGAACATCCTGATTCCAAATATGGAATCCATTTTCCTAAATTCAAAACACAGAAGTGGCAGAAATTAATTTAAAATTAATTCCCGCTGTTAAAACAAAAAGCGTGTTTTTAAGAGATAATAACTATCAAAAGATTGACACTTGTTTATGTTCGGTTTAATTGTAAAATTATGTCCAATGACCAAGATTATATTAAATGGTAAAAATATATTCTAAATATACTTTAAAACCACTCAAATTCACAATTTATCACTATTAATTATTTTGATTAAAAAAGTTGTTTTTAATTAAAATTTAGTAATTTTCACTATTCATCAAAATATGAAAGTTATCCGAAATGTACCAAAATTTCACCCTAGGCTAATTTTGATATTCCGAATCCAAAAATGAAGTCCATTTTGAAATATAGAATATATATGATTTCAAAAAGTAGGTATTACTATTCACAACAGCTAGTTTAATTAGTTGTGGTGTGTGTTAGAACTCGAGGTTGCGTACAACACACGCTATCGCATTATTCGAAGGGAAACGTACCATAGAAGCTTGGGGTGTTACACTAATGATATGTTATGGAAAGAAATTATACATATGTTCATGGAAAACGTCTATCCATATACACTAAGGCAAGAGAAGGCCTCAATGTTTATTCTTCTTAATCAGGAAAACATGTATATAATGTATTGTACTTAATGTTTGAGAAATTTATAGTACTTTTCCCCAACCATACTAGCAGATGAGGCCTCATTGACAAAATGTTTTTAGGACAATCTTATCTATGAAATTAACTCCTCGGTTTATATATTAAGGGAGAATAAGTTATTAGAAATGGTTAATCATTCCATAATTTTGGAGGGGAACCTAAAGGAGGCTTCCAGTACTAAACATGTCGTTGTATCTGGATGATCTGGAAGTGCCCCATCCTAGAGCAGGATGTGTTGTTACGAGAACCATAGTAATGAAAGTGTAAAACAATGTGGACATTCATGATGAATAGTCTCACCAGACCATACTCAGTGGAGTCAAAAGTTTCAATAGGGTAGAGGGGTAGTACTGTAACAAGTAGTGCATCCTAAACATGTGGAGAGTGGGGATGGGGTATCGATAGTGGGAGGTACTATTCTAGTATCTTTTACTTTTCCTAGTGACATGTCTAATTCTAGTGCCTCAAATTCTTTTATATATGCAAATATTTTTAATGGTTTTATCCTGGAGGTGTAATGAATATGGATACAACGTTAGGAACATAGTCTATATATATTATATTAATCAATGGAATATTCACTAGAGATCATAGTGTATCATTTTATTTTGGATCTTTATGTCCATGATATGATCGTCTTTGACCGGATTATTGGTATTGAATACATAATCACATAATGTTCCACTATTGATTGTTATCATAGAAGTGTGACCCTGGATTCCCCTATGGATGAATAGTATGTCTATTGTTTATAGTGGGATGTCCCTGAGAGTCAAGTAGGTCCAATTTATCAGCAATTGGGAGAGCTCACATGCTATTATGTTAGTCTTTTTTTCGATGATTGGAGTAGTTGGACATAAGTACTTCCATGAGTAGTAGAACTATTTCATGATGTTTTTCAGGAATAATTTTTTGGGTTCCCAACATAGATAGATGTGGATTTCACTATCCAACTCATGTGAGGAGTTGAGACAACATCTATTCCATATTATAGAATAATAATGACTAAGAATAAAGACCTAATGTATCATTTGGATGAATTTGGGTATAAGGGGTTTATCTATCCTGTAGGTTTTCTTTGGGATCACATGTGTTGTTTCAAAATAAGGATTATAGGATTTTATCTTTGTGTATTGATTATTGGAATTTGTACAAAATTATTGTGAATAGCGGATATCCACTTCCATGTATCAATGACCTATTTTACTAGTTGAACGGGTCTTGTGTGTTCTGTATGATCGATTTGAGATCAAGGTATCTGCATGTGAGAGTTCATACTTCTATTATTCTAAGGCCAATAGTTAGGATTAGGTACGACCTTTATAATTTTATCGTAACTGAATGTGGGTTGAGAAATGATCCAATGATTTTTGAGGCATTGTTGAACATGATCTTACATCTGTACCTTGACCATTTTGTGGTGGTATTTGAGAATGACATTTTGGTGTTATCTAAGAAACAGGGAGATCATGCCAAACTTCTTGAAATCATATTTATTACACATAGAGAGCATCATATATACACCAAGATATAATAGTGTCAGTTTTGGAATTACCAAGTATACTTTTTTGGGAACATCATCTCAGAAGACGGTGTGGCAATGGACCCATATAAAATTTAGGTAGTGGTTTTTTGGGAGTATCCAATGATTTTTTTTTATATTTTAAGATTTTTTAAATGAAATGGATATTACAGGAGGTTCATCAGGGAATTTCCCCAAACGGTTGTGCGGGTTTTGGGCTTGACCAAGAAAGATATAAAGCTTGAGTGAATAGAATCACGTGAGACTGATTTCTAAAAGTCGAAGAAGAGCGTGAAATCAGAAAAAATATTGATCTTGCATGATTAAGTTGAGGAGTCAATATTTTATTTTGACGCTTATAGGAATGGACATGGAGTTTTGTTGAGGAATGTGGATCGAAATGTTTCTTATGGATCTTGATTGATGGGGCCACATGAACAGAATTACCATATGAATGACCTCAATTTTGCAGACGTGGTTTCTGCTCATAAGTGTTGGAGACACTATATTTTAGGTGAACTCTTTATTGTTTATAAAGTCCACAAAAGAATGATTTACATATTTTCATAGTGTTACATGAATCTTCCCAAATAAATATGGTTAGAGTATATGAAGTACATGGATTTGAACTAGAATATACACCTTAAAAGGATAACATTGAAGGTGATACCATGAGAAGGAAAACATAGACATAGTTGGTGCATGAGTTGAGTTCAGAGTGTAAGATGATGTCATTTCTTGCTGCAATCCATGTGGTGGTTCCGGAGAGTTAGAAAAAAATGAATTTGGATTCATTAGTAGTGGATTATACACTCTTAAGATGGATCAGATAATAGTTGTATGATAATTCAAGTTGTTTATCCATGAGGGAATGCATTGATATTGGGGGGAAACATTATACTGGATGACATATGATGATGAGATAATCTATGTGAAAAATAAGTTTGTTACGCCTATGAGAATGAGAGAGGATATCATGCGATAATTTCATGCCTCGAAGTTAGATGTACATCTAGGATTGACTAAAATGTAGTATAACCTAAGATGACATTTTTGGTGGTGGGGCATGATAAAGGAAATTTTAGGATTCATGATATGGTGTGTCATCGATCAGCAAGTGAACAGAGATTCTCAATGACTTAGAGGTCTATTGTAGCCCTTTCCAATTCGTAAATGGAGTTGGTAAGACATGAATATGGATTTTTTGTTAGGTCTTCCAAAGATGCTTTTGAAGAATGACACTATTGGGGTCAGTATAGATCAGCTGATTAAGGTATCACAATTATTGCCTATCAGTGATAGCAGAATAGTTGGGAGAACTGTATGTTCAACATATAGTTCATTATCATGGGGTTCAATAGACTATAGATTGTGATTGTGATTAACGATTCACATCATGATTCAAGTATGGATTACATAAGGAATATGGAACATACGTTTTGTTGAGAATTCCATTCCACCAATAGAAAGATGGCTTGTCGAAGAATACCATACAGGTGATAGAGGATATGTTGAAGGAATTTTTTCTAAACATCTGTGGATCTAGGGAGAAGCACTTGGTTTTAGTGGAGATCACCTATATCAATAGTTATTTGGAAACTATATATATGGAACCAAATGAGGAACATTATGGAAACCTAGAATTATCTTCACTACACTAGATGGAGGCGAGTGAGTAAGAGTTGTTGTGACTAAGTCTTGTTCCAGATACATCAGAGCGGGTGTAGCTGATTTGAAAATGTATGGCTATAACTCCATGTAAGAAGAAGTCAAATGTTGATACACGAAGACAACCCCTAGGGTTATAGAGGCTGATCTCATATTCCTTAGGGTGTCTCCTAGGATGGGTCACTATAGGATACAGAGGCAGTACATGATGGAACCCAGGGTTGTGGGACCATTTTAGGTAGTGTAGAGAATCGAGATAGTGGCATAATTATTAGATCTTCCATAGAAATACAGAACTATAACTGATGTTTTCAAAGTGGAAAAACGAAGACGGTATCACCCTGAACCTTCTCATGTGATCTATCTAGATGTGGTGGACCTCTACAAGGATGCATCTTTTGAGGAGAATCTTATACATGTGCAGCATCACAATGAGAAAGTGTTTCGGGGAAATTCATTGTTGACAGTTTTTGTGTCATGGAAACATGGGTGTGTGAAATAGGAAATAAGAGATTGGAATGTTGATATTAGGGCTCAATGAACCAATATTTTTTATCAAAATAATAGTGATTTTAGGATGTGTATCTTGAGAAAGAGATATAATACGATGGGGTGATTTTAAGACCATGACATTTTTCTGGAGTCATCACTGGTGTGTTATTCAGATAATAATTATTATTATTAAGTGATTTTTCTTTGGAATAATGGTTTGAGGCGCTTATTCATGAATTTTTAAGAAAAATGTATGGAAAGATGGTTGTGAATGTTTTTTTCATGGTTTGAAAAATTGTGTGCCCAAACCCAGGTAATCGTGTGAACCTTGATAGTGAGGATTGTATGATTTCCACAACTTTTCTTTAACCATGCCCCCATGACAGGTGAAATTGTGCACATAGAACATTTTTCTATAAAAATTAGTTTTAAAACCACCAAAACCCATGAAAACCCATTTAATTATACCTAGTCTTAGGTTTGATGAATTTTATGTGATCACGTGTCTTTTTAGAGGGATTCCATGTTGACATGAATACTATTCATCGAGATTTAAATATTAGATTGATGATCCAAATCATTCCACTATATTTCCATAAACATTTCATGTAATATCTCCACTATTTCCAAATATTTAATCATATGTGATGATGTTTAAATCTAGTATTGTGGATCTAGATCTATATTTGAATAATCTTGATACTTTTGACCTTAATTTTTGGTTAAGGGATTTAGATCTATATCTTTATCGATGTTGTTTTTCCACTCAGATTTTGGGGATTATTGTTGTACTATCATCCATCAACATACTAAGGTAGGTGGTTTAAATTGAAAATACATAGTCATGTGTTTGATATATGTATGTGATATTAATGAAATTATACCATACCTTAGTATTTTTTTTCTTAAATTTGGTCAATTAGGAAGGTGTAATTGAAATGTTGATTTTCTGGAGGTTTAGATGATTAATTGATGATTTAATCTTCGGAATAAGGGGATTCCAAAAATGATAATTGATATGGGGAAACTTTTTATGATTTGAAATATTTTATTTGATATATTTAATTGGTTGTGTTTGAGATAATTAATTCGGGGAATTAATTATGATATAATGATTTTATTATTTTGATAAAATTAATGGTTTCATAATTATGTGAGTTGCTATTTAATTTGGATAATTAATTGGATGATTAATTATGACAAATTGATATTTGATTCTTATTATATGTTTTGGAGAATTAATTATGGATGTTGTAACACCCCAATATTTTATGAGATATATTACTTTTAATTTCTTTGATTTCTTCTATTATACACTACACCAAGATTATCTTGTACTATATGCAACACCGTATTAGCTTGCAGTATACGCAACACTATTCCTGGCTCTTGTCACACACAATTTCATGTTCGTTTTGTGAAAATTATTCTATAAAACATTAAGTAAATATTTTGTTTAATTTATAAATGAAATATGTTTTTATTATGTTATACACAACACCAAACAGAGCTTTCACTACATGCATCCCTGACTTGGTTACTACTACACGGAATCAAGACCTTCCTCGATTGCGTGTGTAGTACACAATATATAGTTTAAATAAACAAAGATATGATATTAAAATGTTATATAAACTAGCCGTTATGAATTGTAATACCCACATTTTGAAATTTAATAAATTTTATCTTTCAAAATGTACATTATTTTTGGATTCGGAATATCGAAATTAGCCTAGGGTGAATTATTGGTATTTTCCTGAAAACATTCAATTTTTGATGAATAGTGAAGACACTGGGTTACTAATTAAAAAACTAACTTTTTGTTTAAATAATTATTTATTTAATTTATATTCATTGTAGGTCAAAATTAATACATAATACCTATATAATTCAATTTCATTAATTAGAGTCATTTTATAATAATATTAGATATATAAAAATTTTATTGAACTTTTCTCCGTCTTTTACCAACCTCCTAGGAGAATTTGGAAATTCACATAAAACATAATTTTACCACCTCTGTGAGTGGAATTTCGAAAATCTAAGAGACACAGTTAATATCAAGGACTAAAATTTGGTTTAATGTGATGAAAATAATTTTGGTGAATAGTAACTTGTTACTTTTATTTACCACGGTTAAAAGTTAATAGGGTAATTAAGGGTGAAAATGATAATATTATTACCCTAAAACATGGCCTAATTCAATTGGATAAGTGTAATTAGACTAAAAACAACCTTACTAATAAAATATTACCATTTAGGTCCACCTGGATTAGATTAGGAAAATTATTATTAATTTACTTAAAAAAGGGTAAAAATAGTGAAAATCAATGTTTAATAATGAATTCATTTTTAAAATAGGGTTATATATAAGATAAATTCGAATATAAATATTCATTAGAAATAAAAAAATATTTCATACCTTATGGTATTTTATTTATAATATTTAGATGTTAAATAATTTATGTTATTTATGACACAGTGGTAATGCAGTAATTACCAAAATAATGAAATATTAAAATAATTGATGTTATAAATACCCAAATAAATGTAATATGATACTTTTTATGAATTCCACTAATTTTATATGTTAATATTACATGTTAGTATTGAATCAGTTAAATATTTTCGAACTAATCGTGCTGTTATGATTTTCAGAAAAATCTATTACCAAATAGTGTCAAAATTGACATAAAATAGTTTTTAAAACAAATATTATATAATTAATTGTTATTATATTCCTAAATATTTATGGTTCAGCCAAGATACTTATATCATTATAGGTGTGTCGTTAGTGGACCACTTGGGGGTATCTTGGATGTATATGGTATGTTTATTAGCTAAATAATATAAACATTCCAAGTGACATGGTAAATGTCAATCTAAATAACTAAGAGTTAAAACTAAAGGATAAGGTTAATATAAAGAACCAAACCTATCTAAAATATATCGGTTGAGAGGATTTAGACCCATACCCACATTAGCTTCAACGTAAATCAATTTTGAGCTATTAAAAACTGAATATGAATTTATTATAAAATAATATTTTATGTTTTCCCAAAGGTGCCACTCTCCTCCCTTATACAAAGGGCACCCCTTCCCTCTTATCTTCACACCCTTTAGAGCCTTGATTCTCGGCCAAACCCTACCCATTTCTCTTCTCCACTTCCCTTGAAATATTCTGTAGGTTCTGGTCTTCCCAAAAGACCAACTCTACTTCCTTAAGTGGAAGCTTAATGGAGGTGTGTCGAATAAGACGTAATCTCTTCTTCTAATTCTCTCAAGTTTCATTCTTCTTCTACTTATTCTTCTTTATTTTTATCATTATAAAGTAATAACATCAGTATTGCATATATACTGATATGTTATTATAAATATGAAATAACCTTATTTCACCTTCTATCCATCCTACGGAAAACGAAATCACCGCGTGTGCGTACGTACGGAATATCGTCTCCACGCTATGGTGTAATCGGTTTTCGACCACCACCTTACTTGGATGGGTATAATGGTGTAAATAAATAACTATATATTATTACTGTAAATTGATATTGATTCTGAAATATTATACATACACTTAAATAAAATTCAATGATCATGGGAATGATATCATCGCTCGTGCGTACATACGGACTACCGTCTCCATGACACGATAAGATTCATTCTCCATGTTAACTATTCATGAATGATTATAATGTATATATAATGAATAAAAATGAAATATATGAAATAATAATGATAATAGATTTATGTATATATATATTTATGTCATCTACTAAATTCCATTCAATTCAATAAGGAAACGAAAACAACGTTCATGCGTACGTACGTCCTACACTCTCCATGAATGGTGTATTTCATTCCATTTATCGATAAATCATATATATATGTATATACTGAATATATATTATATATAAATCATGTATTAAATTCTGTAATTTGATAAATCAGTGTATAAGTAATAATATCAAGAACAACAAGTCGAAACGCATACTATAAATTAAACAATTTTACCCAAAATGCTGCTTTAACATGGAATTTACAAATGAACGGGTAATATAAAGTCATAAGTGAACCATATTGGATATCATAACAATAAATATGATTCTGTAATAAGTAAATGGCATTATTTATACCATTATACAGGAGGTACGGATACATACGAATCTTATCAGACATACGGTAAGGGATAACTTTTCCAATCTTGTTTTTATCCGATATTGTTTTTTTCTTTAGTATTTAATAGAGTTACTGTTATCATCCATATCAATGTTTTCTAAAATTGTTTTCATGTATGTTTAAAGTTCTTTTTAACCATTTTTTACTTTTACTACATGTTATTTAAGGAATCATTCCTTTTTTACCATACGAGGTACTTTTTGACTTTTCTGACAAAAGTACGAGGAGAATGTTATTTTTAACTTATATGGCGTGAACAGATTTTTATGCATTCATAATGCATCATTTTCATGAAGCTTACTATAAAATATTACATGATTATTTTCAACAAAACCCATTTCTTTTAAAATTCCATGGATTTTTGTGAAAAGAAAATTATTTTGAAGAAGAAAGGATATTTTCCACAAGATTTAATTTCAAGTGTTTTATCAAAAATATTTTCCATCTAAAATGAAATTATTTAATATGTTTATGTTTCAAGTATAATGTCTCCATTATTTACATGGTTTGATTCTTCTTATGATGAAATGGTATTCATTTTTTTATGGATTATGTTATGACAGTATGATGTTTAAGAATCCCATTTTATTACATGGGTTATGTTATGATGTATGATTTATGAATTTGTGTCACACAAAAGAATTATTTCATTATGATATGGGTGGGACCTATATCTCCCTCTAATTAATTGGTTAAAGATTTATATCTCATGAGATAGACATGGCTGAAATGGTATGTTAATCTGGTTCAGTAATACAGGACTGGAAGGAGGTGTGAACTCGATTTAGAAATGGGCTTTGTACACTAATATGGTATTGGCAGGAATGACTTGGATACTATGGAAATCCTATCATGTTCTTAATGGTTTTCAAAATCACATGTTTTATTCCAATGCTATTTTATCATGATTAATGTTTCTTTATGACCTATTCCTTATGTATTGCTATGTTTTATGTCATTGCCCAAGATTTTGATGTTTAAACATTATGTTCATGTTTTTAAGTTCAAATGTATATGATTTGTTTTATTTTATCCATGCTTACCCTTACTAAGCAATTGAGCTCACCCATTATATGTTTTCTTTTCCCCAGGATTTGAAGAATGTTTGTAGTTAAGAAAACCAAACGGGGAAGATCTTTATGGAAGATGTTGATGATATTTCACCACAATTAGAAGGTTACGTTCTGAATTTCCAATGACACTAAACTACTACTATTCTTGTGTGTCTATTTTTGTTATGTATTTAGTAATCCGCAAAAATAATTTAATGTCCATGTACGTCACGATTTGGGTCTATATAGTTGGTATCACATGAAAGGTTTAGATTACCATTAGAAACTAGGATGCAAAAACATTAGTGAGATCCCTAGTGATATTTCTCTGGTATGTCTAGGGATGTACCTATGGTTAAGTATAAGTATAGGTTATAGTCCTTGAATTATGGTAATGATATTAGAATTAAAACTAAGATGTTAGATATCGAAGGTAATCCCCCTTTATTATTTTGTTTTCCCTACCATGATTTTTTCCTCTCACACTATTCTTTTTGGTTTTTAGACGATGGCTGGAACCCGAAGGAACCGTGTGGATCAATGTAATGGACAATGCAATGATTTTCCTCCTGAACAAACCAATGTTATGGGAGATGGAGTGAAAATATTATTGTTATACTTACACAATCTATAAATCATTCTGGACATCCGAATGAGCAGAGAAGGGAAAAATATTCTATTGAGTCCTTCACGAGGCAACATCCACCATCTTTCAGTGGGGCTTCTGATCCAGTTGTTGCTGAAGAATTGATTAGTACCATAGAAAATATATTTTCTATACTTCACTATTTGGAACATGATAAAGTCATTCTAGTTTTTTACTGCTTAGAATGCGAAGCAGACCATTGGTGTACTCTAATTAAGAATACAAGGCCCCATGATAAAATTGAATCCATGGAATGGGATGAGTTCAAGAACTTGTTTTTCAGTAAGTACTTCCCTCTTATTTTTCGAACAAAGAGGGAAAATGAGTTCCTTGAGCTTAAGAAAAATTATAATGAATCTGTTGGTATATACAAAGAAAATTTTAAAAGTCTTGCAAGGTATGAATCTGGCTTTATTATCCAACTAGAAAGTAAAGTTGATCGATTCTTTAGTGGCTTAAAACCATGTCTTCGAAGGGGATTAGCTATATTTGACTTTAGTAGATATGAAGAAATTGTGCATTGAGCTATCAAGGTAGAAATGGATGTTGGTGTTACATATCTATCTGATGTTTGAATAAGAAACGAAAGATGGAGTTCAAGGAGAATTCTCAGAATAATGGTGAAATGAAGATGAATGATTCTTTATGCTCAATGTGTGGAAAGAAGAATGGTGGAGATTGTCTTAAAGGGACTAGAAAATGTTTTTAAGTGTTGAAAAGAATGTCATCAAGCAGTTGAGTGTCGAAGTAATGGAAAAAGGGTTGCTAATGATGTGAATAAAGAAAAGACTACAGAGAACGCACCACCAACACTTTAATGCTTCATGTGCCATGAAATGGGGCATTATTCTAATCAATGCGATAATCCAAGGGTTAATGATGATCGACACTAGCAACCACTTAATTCAAAGAACAATGGAAAGTCACATGAGATCACTATTGGAGATGATGAATATAACAACGACGTGGTGGATTTATTAAGTGTTTATGTAATGGGATTCCAAAATAATTTTGTATATAGTATTGTGGAATTTTGGAATATTTGTTAATTGGTCTATTGTGGTTTTCAATAATTTTCTGGTACCTGTAACCATGAAAAGTGATTGAGATATTTTTGGAATGATGATGATATGCACATAATTAATGGATAAAGAGAAAATGAAATGTTTGACAGTATTCATGAGCTCATGACTGATATAAAGACAAATTTATATAATGGTTTGAGTATATAAAATTTCTGGATTTTGGTATGTGGATAGAGTTAACTTTTGACAGCATTCAAGTTTTCACTAAGTTTCAATGGGTTTTCATTTTTCAAGAGAATAAATGATTAAGGTATTCACATGATTGGAATGTGACCAACAAGATATATGGGGGATAAATCATGGTATTCACATGATTGTTTTATGACCTTTTTAGTAATCGTTCTCTTTATACTATGAGTTTAGAAAGAAGTATTTTGGATCAGACTAATGATTCGAATGGATTATGTTGAACTTAAGTTAGTATTGTTTAAGGCTAGAATTTTTTTTGATATTATTGATAGAATGTTATAATAGTATAGTTTTAGGAAAAGGAAAACTCGTAGGATGGGCAATAACCCGTCCTGTCAGACAAGGATATGGGAATCGAACCCACAACCAAAGTGCGACAGGCCTTTATTGCCTACCACGAGCCTAAAAGATATCCCTGGATAGTAGAAAATAGTTTTATTTTATTAAGCGGTATGATAGATGAAGTATAACTCCATTTTTTGAATCCTATGTGATTAACCTCACTATATATGGACTTATGTAAATTTGATAACTTTTTCTAACCGTTTGATTGAGACAGATGGAATGACCCATCATTCTATCACATGATCTTCTAACACTTTAATAATGACAAATTCAACTTAATTTCTTTAAGAGACAAAGTGGAAATTGTTCAATGCATGAACACCAGTGAGATTGTACTGAAATAAATTAAGTATTTCTTCTAATTCAAATTCTCAACTTTAGGGAAATGATCTTGAAAACCAAAAATGTTGTCCTAGTGCTCTTATATATGATGAATCATATGGTACATTAGACCATCACAAATTTATGTCTTTGTGATTGATTGGATTTTTCACATCCATGTTCTCTACCACGCTCCATCAGAACTTGATGGTTCGATTTTTCTTTCATATCTGTATTTCTACCTATGTTATCCTATGTAGAAACCAAGTGATGAGTTAATATAGATAACCATTACATTTCATAATTTAATTTTTAAAATTAAGTTTTTGTATTCCATTTACGATGTGGGTTTCTACGAATGAATCTTCTATGTAGTAAACGATTTATAACCCCGATGAATTTTGAGGGTGAAATTAATTTTAAGAGGGGAATAATGTAACACCACGATATTTTATGAGATATATTACATTTAATTTCTTTGATGTATTCTATTATACGCTACACCAAGATTAACTTGTATTATACGCAACACCGTATTAGCTTGTAGTATACGCAACACTATTCTTGGCTTGTGTTACACACAATTTCTAGTTCGTTTTGTGAAAACTTTTTCTACACAACATTAAGTATAGATTTTGTTTAATTTATAAATTAAATAAGTTTTGTTTATGTTATACTCAACACCAAACGTATCTTTCACTACTCGCAGCCCTGTATTGGGTTTCATTACATGCAATCTAGACCTTACTTGATTGCATGTGTAGTACGCAATATCAAGTTTCACTAAACAACAATATGGTATTAAAATTTTATATAAACTAGCCTTTATGAATATTAATAACCACAATTTAAAATTTTATCAATTTTATCTTTCAAAATGGACTTCATTTTTGGATTCAGAATATCGAAATTAGCCTAGGGTGAATTTCTCGTATTTTTCGGAATACATTCAATTTTTTATGAACAGTGAAAACACTAGGTTACTATTTAAAAAACTAAATTTTTATTTAAATAATTATATATTTTATTTAAATTTATTTTAGCTCAAAAATAATACATAATACCTATATAATATCAATGTAAGTAGTTGGAGTCATTTTATCATAATTTTAGATATATAAAATTTTATTGATCTTTTCACCATCTTTTACCAACCTCCTAGGAAAATTTGGAAATTCACATAAAACATAATTTTACCACTTCTGTGAGTAGAATTTAGAAAGTCTGAGAGACATGGTTAATATCAAGGACTAAAATGTGGTACATTGAGATGAAAATAATTTTTGGTGAATAGTAACTTTTTTCTTTTATTTACAACGGTTAAAAGTTAAAAGGGTAATTAAGGATAAAGATTATATTATTATTACCATAACACATGTACAAATTATAATGGATACTTGTAATTAGACCAAAAACAACCTTAATAATAACATATGACCATTTTGTCCCACTTGGATTAGATTAGGACATTTATTATTAATTTATTTAAATAAGGGTTAAAATAGTTAAAATCGAAGTTTAATAATGAAATCAATATTAATATAGAGTTATACATAAGATAAATTAAAATATAAATATTAATTAGAAAGATAATAATATTTCCTACCATATGGTATTTTATTTATAATTTTTATACATTATATATCTTATGTTATTTATGACACAATGGTGATGCATTAATTACATAAATAATAAAATATTAAAATAATTGATGTTATAAATACCCAAATATATGTAATTTGAGACTTTTTATGAATTAAACTAATTTTCAAGGTTAACATGACATTTTAGTATTGAATCAATTAACTTTTTTAGAACTAATCATGCTGTTATGAAATTCACATAAATCCATTACCAAATAGTGTCAAAATTGACATAAACTAGTTTTTTTAAAAAATATTATATTATTAATTGTTATTATATTCCTGAAAATCTAACGATCTGACAAGATAGTTATATCATGACATTTTATCATTAATGGACCACTTGGGTGTCTCTTGGATTTATATGGTAGGTTTATTAACTATATAATATAAAAATACAAAGTGACATGGTAAATGTTAATCTAATTAACTATGAGTTATGACTAAAAGATATGGTTAATATATTGACCCAAACCAATCTAAAATATATTGGTTGATAGGATTTAGACCCATCCTCACCTTATATTAGAAATAAATCAATTTGGAGCTATTAAAAACCAAACTTGACTTTATTATAAAATAATATTTTAAGTTTTCCCAAAGGTGCCCCTCTCCTCCCATATAAAAAGGGCACCACTTTCCTCTTCTCATAAAACACTTTTGAGCCTTGAAGCTCGTCCAAAAAATGCCCATTTATCTTCTCCACTTCCCTAGAAACATTCTGTAGGTTCTGGTATTCTCAAAAGGCCATCTCTACTTCCTTAAGAGGAAACTTAAAGGAGGTGCGTTGAAGAAGATGTAATCTCTTCTTCCGATTCTCTCAAGTTTCTTTCTTCTTATACTTCTTCTTCTTTAGTTGTCACATTATAAAGTAATAACATCAGTATTAAATATATAATTATATGTTATTATAAATATTAAACAACCTTATTTCACCTTTTATCCATCCTACGTAAAATGAAATCCCCGTGCGTGCGTACCTACGGAATACCGTCTCCATGCCGTGGTGTAATCTGTTTTCGACCACCACCACACTTGGATGGGTATAATGGTGTAAATAAATAATTATATATTATTATTTTAATATGATATTGATTCTTAAATATTATACATACACTTTAATACAATTCCACAATCATGGGAATGATATCATCGCTCGTGCGTACGTACAGACTACCGTCTCCACGAAGCGATGAGATTCATTCTCCATGTTTACCATTCATGAATGATTATAAAGTATATATAATTAATAATAATTAAATATATGAAATAATAATTATACTGGATTTATTTATATATATATCTATTTCATCTACTGAATTCTATTCAATTCAATAAGGAAACGAAATCAGTGTTCATGCGTATGTATGGCCTACCATCTCCATGAAAGGTGTATTTCATTCCATTTGTGGATCTATAAAATGTATATGTATATGATGAATATATATTATATATAAATCATGTTTTACATTTTGGAATTATGTAAATAAGTATATAAGTAATAATATCAAGACGAACAAGTCAAAACACATACGATAAATGAAACGATTTTACCCAAAATGAATCTTTAACATGGAATTTAAAAAAGAACGGGTAATATAAAGTCATAAGTGAACCATATATGATATCATAAAAAAAATATGATAATTTAATAACTAAATGACATTATTTATATCATTATACAGGTGGTACGGATACATACGAAGCATATCAGACGTAAGGTAAAGGATTACATTTCCAATCATGTTTTTATCTGAGATTGTTTTTTTCATAAGTATTTAATGGGGTTATTGTTATCATCTACGTCAATGTTTTCAAAAAAAAAATCATGTATTTTTAAAGTTATTTTAACCATTTTTTACTTTTACTACATGTTTTGTAAGGAATCATTCTTTTTTTACCATACGAGGAACTTTTTGACTTTTCCGACAAAAGTACCAGGAGAATGTTATTTTTAACTTATATGGCATGAACGGATTTTTAAAGTTTCATAATGCCTCATTTTCATGAAGATTCATATACAATATTGCATGATTATTTTCAAAAAAACCTTTTTCTTTTAAAATTTCGTTGCATTTTGTGGAAAGAAAATGATTTTCAAGAAGAAAGTATATTTTCCACATGATTTCATTTCAAGTGTTTTATCAAAAATAGTTTCCATCTAAAATGACATTATTTAAAATGTTGATGTTTCAAGTATAATGTCTCCATTATTTACATGGTTCGATTATTCTTATGATGAAATGATATCCATTTTTTTGGATTGTGTTATGATGGAATGATGTTTAAGAATCCCATTCTATTACAATGGTTATGTTATGATATACAATTTAGGATTTTGTGGAACACGAAAGATTGATTTCATTAGGAGATGGGTGGGGCCTATATCGCCCTCAAATTCATTGGGTTATGATTTATATCTCATGAGATAGACATGGCTGGAATGGTACATTAATCCGGTTCAGTAATACTGGACCAAAACGAGGAGTGAACTCGATTCTTAAAGGGACTTTGTCCACTAAGATGGTCTTGGTAGAAATAACTTGGCTACAATGGAAAAAATATCATGTGCTTAATGGTTTCCATAATCATATGTTATTTTCCCATGCTATTTTATCATGATTAATGTTTTTTTATGATCTATGCCTTATGTACTGCCATGTTTTGTGTCATTGCCCATGATTTTGATGTTTAAACATTATGTTCATGTTTTTAAGTTCAAATGTATATGATTTGTTTTATTTTATCCATTTTTACCCTTACTGAGCATTTGAGCTCACCCTTTATATTTTTTGGTTTCTGTAGGATATAATGAAAATTTTTAGGTAAGAAAACCAAAATTGGAAGGTCTTTATGGGAGATGTTGAAGATCTTTCACCACGATTATAAGATTATGTTCCGAGTTTCCAAAGACACTAAACTATTATGGTCCTTGTGTGTCTGTTTTTGGGATGTATTAAGTATTCCGCAAAAGTAATTTAATGTCCATATACGTCATACTTTGGGTCACAACAGATGTATATTTTTTTATTTGGATTAATTAATTGATGAGTTAATTAATGGTTTGTGTACATTGATAATTATGGTGTTAAATAGTGCTTTTTTATGTATTTAACTAAAAATTGAATTAGAAAAGGAATGGTGTGGCCAATTCATTATAATTTAATAAACTATTAAAATGATTGAGAATGTGCGTTCTAGACAAATAATTCTAGACCAATTGAGATGTTGGGGCTTTATACAAGGATTTCTATCCCAATAGTTGATACATAAACATTTGATGTGAGGTGGTAGACATTGTGATCTACACAGAATGCGATTTTGGGTGTCTTAAATGGAATTCTACACAAAAATAATGATAATGATGAATTTGTGGGCCAAACTAAAGTCATGAATCAAACCTGAGTCTAATGTGATTATTAAAGAATAATTATCAATGTCATAACTTTTTAATTTAAAATTAAATTTAATGCTTCATAGAATTTTAGGAACTATCGTGTGACTAAACATGTTTTAGACACTATTTGTGGTTGTCTACATAGTCGTACTCAAACCCTATTTGGGCCTCCAGGTCGACACCTAAGTCGACTTTATTGTTTCAAGATAATATAAGGGAAATGACTTGGGATAAATATATGATTAGGGTTGGGACATGGGTGAGAGAATCAGAAGGGGTTCAGGACCCACTTGTGAGTTGTTGTGTACTTATTTTAAATTTCACTTAAGACACTTGACACATAAATTGTCATAGCATGCCTTCCCTTTCTATTTAGTATCGTCCTACCGGTTTTTTCTATCATGTCATATTGGTATTTTCAGATTATTTATGTTATTATGAATTATTTTATTGTTGTTTTTTTCCTTTAGTGCATTACTCTGATAAGAGAGGGTATAGTCTCCTCATGAAGGATTTACCAGACACTTATAGTTATTCGGTACCCTCTATCTTTTTGGGAGGCACACATGAGGGCCAATAACCGATCGGATCGGGGAAACGTCGCATGGAACCTAGGTCGTTATGTTACACACCTTCAACAGTGGGAGTTGTATAACTCAGAAAAATTCATAAGGGAAGAGTGTGGATTATGAGAAACTAATTATATAGATTATAAGATTGTTTTTTAAAGGATACAGTTTTTCAAAAGAATAGATATTGGGTATTTATACTTGAGGATATGGCTATTATGTTGTTAGAATATTTGATTAATTACAATTTAACATGTAATACTCATAAAATTGGTATAAGTAAATTTTTAATTTAATTATAATAATATTAAATTTTTTCATGACATTCAATCTTTCACACCATAAATTTCATAGTTTTATCCAATGTAATATATTATTTTTGACCAAAATTAAATTTAATAATTTAATCTTTTATAATTTTTAAGGCAATTTTCAGTTTTAGAAATAATAATTAATCTTTTATAATTTATTAGTATTCTTATTAAATATTTATATCGTTAATGTACCAATTTTACAATTTGTTACATCATTATCATTTCATGAATTATCCCCTTACAAAATTAACATTATTTAAAAAATAATAATTTCAACTATTCTCCTATATATTAGAGTTCCATGATAAATTTTCAATATTTTATTTTCACAAAATATATATAATAAAATTTCGAAACTAATATTTCATTTTACGTAAATAATTTAATCTGTTAGTTAATTTAATTATTTTACATATAAATACTAGTTAGTTATAAAGTATTTTTAATTTGAAATTATAAAACATGATGATTTGTATTCATTTAGTTTATGATTTTACTATTAATTGTTTTGAAGATTTATACAAATAATTTATTATTTAATTCATTATAAATATTATTCACAAGTCCTTTTAATATTTTGTTGTTTAGGTTAAAATTTTAATTCATACTCCAGTTTATGGTTTATGATGATCTTTTTTACTACTCTATCAAACATACATTCAATATATATCTTCTATTTTAATTCATTTATATTTATCATAAATTCATTACAAGGTTCAATATTCATTATTTTGAAAATGTAATTTTAATAAAAATTGTTTATATTATTAATATTTTAGTTTCCATGAATATGATATTCTTTCTGAACTATAATGATGTAAATTTTCATAGTAAATCTACTTTAAATTTTGTGTTTATTTTCCTATTTAAAAATATTATTTTTTTAGTTTGTATATCTATTACAAAAAAGTAATGTTTTAAATTAATGAAGTAATAAATTACATATTTTTTTGTGTTGAACATGTTTTTAATATAATATATTCTTTATTGTAATGAAACTCTATTTTAGGGATCAAATATAAATTCATGTGTCAATAGAATACTTTATATTCATATGACTTAATTTCATTTATGTGTTATTGGTATTGATTTATAACCTAATTAGAAAACCCTGATATATAAAAAATAGATGGAATGTTATCGTTTTTTAAAACTTATATTGTATCAGATCAAAATTATAGGTTTATTTTAATTTTCTATAGATTTCTTTGAATATAATTATATGAAACAATGTGAATCATAATTTCATATCAAAAATTGTTTGAGGGTAAATCTGGGAATACCATGAAAACTCTAGATGATATACATGGATCCTCTTACATGGATTTTAGTGGATGATGTGATCAATTCCATTCCATACTATAAGTTCCCTAATAAAAATATTTTCCATCATAACATTCAAATAAAACCATATTAGACTTTTCATCAGATGGTATGAAGAAATCCATTTTGTTGGGATATTGTTATAAAACACACAATACATGGGAGAAATAATTCTAAAGAGATTATGGAAATGATTCGTACAATTTAGCAGTAGATGAAAATTTAAAAATTTGAACTGAAGATCAACCCTCATAAGCATCAATGTTATTTCTAATCTAATGATAGAAAAAATTTATTCTGCCATGTATCACCATGGAATTGTGTTTTGAGCTTCAGAATTGAGGGAAATTTTCTCCCTAAACTCATTATGCCTTAAACAATAATCAATTATTCATAGATGATATCTTATCATGTTTCACTTTTATCGATCCAATATAATGTGTATAATATTGTCCATGTATAACATTTTATGTTGAATATACCAGATCCATCACATGTTTTGAACTCTATTGTAGTATAACTCAATAATTAGATATCTTGTGAGGAAAAATTGGAAGATATATTCGATCCTAGTGATAATGTATTATGAAAAAAGACCAATCACCTTATTATGGTCCTATGGTGAAATCATATGTTTGATGAAGAAAAATGAGAAACCTTGTAGGAAATGATACAAATGTTCCCTCATATGTTTTCTTTATAGTGAAATAATATAGATAAAAAAAATTTTACGGTGGGTTTAATGTAACACCACACTATATTAATATGAACTTGTAGTTAAAAATATACTTATTTGAAAATATTTTTTTCATGTGAGACACCATAATAAAATGAACCAAGATATATTTAAATCAGAAATAATATTATGATGAAACATAATCATTAATAAATTATTGGAATATAGTATGAATCATCATTAAGAAAACAATATCATGAACAAACAATAAGTATATCAATATATCAAGAACATGAAATATATAACATTATGGTTTTCTATGTATATTAGACCCCCAATTATAACAACTGAATGATGGAAAACAGGTTAAAATATAATAGACATGTTGAGAGAGATGCAAAAAAATAATAAAAAGAATGATTTCAGATAAGAATGCAAGAATAAATATTAGCGTGAAATGTAATTTCCCTATATAATGTTTGTCAGATATATGGTCATCTAATATATGGTCGTTTAATATTTGGTAATTTGTTATGAATGTATAAAATAAGTATATTGAGGATTTTTAATTCAAAATTGTTTATTTTAGAAATAATTAATTATTCAGGTATTAAAAATTATAATAATTAATTAAAAATATATTGGAAAAAATGTTCATTTCTATTCATTACATAATAATAGTAATATTGTTATTTTTTATAATTATTTGTCAAAATTATACATTATTATAAAAATTATAATTGTAAATGATTGATAAAATGGAATGGTTTGAACATATATTATTTAATTTAAAATGATGTGGTTAAAATATTTTATGGTGAAAATGGTTATTTTTAATGAACTGTTTTTATATGATTTGTATTCTTATAATAAAAAGTAATGTTTACCCTTTTAATATTAGAAATATAATGTAAATAATCAATGAATAAAAAAAATCAACAATAATTTAATAATTAATTTATATTAAATAATATTAAGAACACATAATGTTTCAGAAATCATTTATATATATATATATTATGTTTTAATTTAATAGTAAAATTTATCATATTTAAATATTTAAATATAAATGTATTGTCAGACATCTAATTTAGACAATATTTATTTAGTAATATGGGAAATTTAGTTTTTTTTAAATAAGATTATTTCACTGATGTAAATATTGAGTAATGATGATAATGATAAAATGGTTAAATTAGTGGAGTAGTGACCTAAATTATCATTAACCCATATATTTGAATCCTGCATTATTTTTCAACTTAATATGTCATTTAATTATTTCTGTATCTTATGGTGATAAACACTATAATTAAGGCATAGTCAAAATTAAAATTTATATCTTTTACTCTAACTACATAGTGGTCATCATGGTTGATCCATGTAACATCCCAACCCAAATCACTTCTAATATGGTTCTCAAACATATTTGTCTAATGACCTCAGGCGCATCTCCCCATATGCCAGAGGATTCCAACAAAAAGAGAGGGTCTTGGGAGTTGATTTTAAGAAGAGTATACCATTTTATCAAAGATTCGATGGGGTATAACATAATTTAAATAGATGAAAAGATTAAAAGTAGTAATTAAATGAAATACAATAGTGGAATCACAATTCAATAATTGAAAATGGAGAAGAAGAAATTATTTAACAATTTAATAAAAGTTCCCAACTCCATATTATAAAATATATGAATTCATGACATGGTGATGATACCTATGAAATAAAAATAAAGCAATACAACTTGATTTACAAAACAATATAATAATAATGAAATAACATAAAACCACCTAAAGGGATCTCCAAGAGAAACCCAACCACCAACTCAGTCCTTTTCCCGTTACTCCTACATACAATAAATGTACTAGTCAACCTTGACCTTGAAAATATAATGTCCACTCACATACCATTGGTACCATAGTAGGGAGATAGATATAAATCTCAGTAGGCCATCACCCACAGTTTCTTTCCCTAATTCTATATGCTTCCGACTAGTAGTTAGTGTTTCAGGAGGTGATAATGGGTAGGCTATACCATCTTATCAAAGATTAAAAGTGGTATAACATAAAATAAATCATCATCAAGAGTGGAATTAGATAATTATTGAAATAATGTAGTGTAGAAAATAATAACTAATTTACAAATTAGTGGAATACAATATTTATGTATTTAATAAAACTAACCATTGATATATTATACAAATGATTAATGCATGGAATCGTGATGATTCATAAAAAATGAATGCATTTCATGGAGATTATACCTAACATTATTGTGGCACATAATTATATCAAGAGTCAAAAACAATTAATAATAAATTCTCAATCTGGGTTCCTACATAATCCAATCACGTACATCCCTCTTTAGCCAAAGTCTGAAATTAGAATGGATGAAACTATGAATAAATTATATATATACATGGGTGAAAATATTAACAATCCAAATCTAAAGGTTCACCCGCAATATTGTTCTTTTTCTTGGAGTCTGATTACCAAGTCATTACATTAGTATGTTAATAGGATTGAGAAAAAGTTAGCAATATGTGATCCAATATAAATAGTAGAATGAACTATAGCACAAGGAATCTATCCCAATGAAAGAATCAATGATATTAAAATAAATCATTACTTGGAGTCATATCCCATCCTTGAGGTATCGCTGTAGTAGAACAATTCATAATAACGAATTCCACCGAGCACTACCATGGTGATCCTTTTGATTGTCCAAGTATCCGTTGAGGTATGTTAACAATGAGTACGTATAATGAATCTCACATAAGGGACACGAGTTCTCAACCATGGATTGGTGTTGCCATCTTTCTATGTTGTGCATCCTCATATTCCCCTTATGGAACTAGTGTCACTCAAAAGTATATGAAAAGCGCATGGGATCCCATGTCTGAAAAGACAAAAACATATCTTCCTCGGTGCCTCATATTGTAACCTATAAAGCCTGAGTGTCCATCTACATGTCCTTAACATTGGAATGTTGTTCTCACTAGACCGGAGTTATGTGAACAAAAAATATAAGGCACATATAAATTTTCACAATCAATTGAAATAAATATGAAAAAGGAGTGGCCTTACAACCATTATAAACCATTGTAAAAGAATCAATACATTTAATATATAATGCATGATGTTTTACCTCTTATTAAATACAAGGCCATGATAAATTTCATTTAAACCATGAATTCAATTCATTTAATGAAAAGCATATCATCATGTCCATGACATTCTATTTGATTCAAAAATCTCACAACTATTCACGTTCAATTATATTAAGAGGCATGGTCATACTAACCTATTAAAATAACCTAATCAACTAGTTTAAAGATTCATGGTCAAAGACAAGTACCATTCCTAAACATCTCACCACAAATGGTACTAGATCGAGTCTCCATTTTATGTTCCAGTGTGGAAGTTGATCCATTTTAGGGGGTGGATTTTGGAAATCCTGCATGGATGGAGGATGAGCACAAATCACCCCTTTATAAGGTGGTATGGATAACTCTCCCATCATTAGGAATATCTAAAGGGGATACTTGAGGTCTAGAGCCCTAGGACTGAAAAATCAAGCAGGGTAGGCCCAATCTGGACAATATCATGATTTTGGGATAGACATTGTCTTCACTATCCACAAGGAAGGGTTGACAACATTTAAATTGATTGATGGTGCATTATATAATAAATAATAATGCAATGATTAAAGATTACTGAAATTAATTTGAATATACGTTTACTATTAATGATGATTAAATAGTTTTAATCCATGTCAATATTAAGAGTAGGTGACCAAATTTAAATTCACCGAAACCCAGAGAAACATATTGTAACTTGATTATGCTCAAAATAAGTATTCTCAAAAAATAACCTATGTGTTAAACCACATTACTAGCTATTTCTAGCCTACAAATTTCTATTCATATAGTTTCATTATAATTTTTTTTAAACGCTATTATGAGAGAAAAACATCACAAAAGAACTATAATTAATCTTTTTCATTGAAAAATCAAGAATAGATAATAATAATTTTAAATAAACCCCATATGGTATTGATTACGGTGATGGAAAAATGAATTAATAATTAAAAATAAAATTAATTGAATAAGATGAAAAAATTAAAAATTAAAAAATTGATTTATGTAAAAGACATGATTTTAGAAGAAGTTCATAGGTAAACAGAAATAAAAAATGTTATAATGGAATAAATTGAAAATAGATAAATAATCTTCATCATCGAGTCCAAGTATATCACTCCTATGACTTATCTTTGAACTCCACACATAAAGGGAATATCTTTCATGTGATCCTATAAGTTATATTCATACTTTTCTTTGGAGGAGTCAGTCTCAACAACCTGAGCTTCGACATGATTGGTGACCTCCATTTTTAAAAATTCAATTTCCTTGTTTATTTTCATTAAAATTAAAGTATTACATATAATTTCAATTTCATAAATGTCAGTATTATCCTATGTAGTATCAATATGAAAACTGTTAATGTTTTTTCCCATTCACCTGTAATGAGCTAATATGTTATATCATAATTTATCATACACACATGGACATGTCATTGGATTTATGAATGATGAAACTGGATGAATTCAATCATTGATTAAGACAAATTTTACATTATAAATAATTAAATAAACATATCCCTCTGCCATTTTCATAAATAACTAATCTCCCATTAACCTTTAAATTCATTGTTCTATAAATGTGTTCAACATATCCAACTATATATCTCAGACACATGGATGATTATCTTACATCATTTGTAACCAATGTCTACTATTGAATCTCCTCCAGTATATGTCAGAAAATTATCATAAAATAATGTAATATTAATTTGGAATAATATTTTCAATCAATATATGATCCATCCCACATTTCAATGAAAAATATTTCCTTCATACCTACCAAATGGCACATATCCCTTCGTTATTCATATTTCAATTAATCCTTTTTTGAATCATTTCCAATACATTTTCTAGTAACTAACTATAAAATTTCATTGTACACATTTCATGCATTTAAAATCCATGGAAACACTAAAAAATGGGTTAGTTTAATCCCCATCTTCTTAGAAAACCTAAAATAATTAAATCTAGTGATAAAACCTATATATATTATTCATTATGTATTGTCTCACCACAAATTCATAACTTCTTTTTAATATTTTATTTTCAAGAGTTGTTTCATGGATATCACAGACTTCTAAGGATTTGATTATGGTCATATATATAGAAAAAAGCATAAATGTGCTTAGATTTAAAAATCAATTAATCTTAGGATCATTACACCATTTTCTTTGTCAAAATTGATTCTATACTCCACTGAAATTCTATATAAAAAACAATTTTGAATGCGATGTCGGTTGAATATCAAACTTTTGTTTCTCTTGAGACTCATGTCATGATAAAGTAGAATAAAATGTCTTCCAATTCAACATGGATTATCATAATATAAAAAAATATTTATTAAGTCACAATCACACCATATAGGGTATTGTAGTAGTTGTGTTCTCTTTCTGGCCAATTGGAACAAAAAACCCATGGTTTCAGGATATTAAATTTTTTCCTCATAGTTGATCAAAATATTGTACAAATTCAATTGAATATACATTGATAGGGTCAATTTATATAGATTAATATATGATAATGTTACATATCCATAATTATTTACTTTTTCAATATGCCCCCAAATTAAGGAACATTAATTTTTCCATGTGTGGTATATTACAAACCCATAACAATAGATTTATTTTTTTGTGTGGTCAATTTAATCACAATGTATGATAGGTAAAATATTTCTATTTTATTCACTCAATAACATGCGTGTTAGATTTATTATGGAATATCCATGCATGTGCACTGTTTCCTCGCACACTGCATAAAAACCATATTTTTATTGTAAAGAAGAGATGTCCATAAAGCCGCATATATGGTTGTATTTCTGTAGAATTCACTTGACATTTATCTATCATTTTGTGAAAATATTGAAAAAGTTTAGTGAAATTCATTTATTGAAAATATATTTCAATGACTATAAAACACTTCCACAATGAATTGATTTTTTGAAAAAAATATTATTTTTTATATTATATCGAGTAGAATGTGTGATAACCATCTCGAATTATATGTTTATCATGTAAAATTTGTTATAATTATTCCAAAATTATTTAATATAATTCTTATTTATGGAATTAAACCCACAACAATATTTATTTAACTAAATGTTATGAAATTTGTTTACCTCTATGAACAAATAATCAAATAATTTATGATCATATAATAAATTGAATCAACATTGGATTAAATATAGTTCACATTTATTAGTTTTATAAATAATAATTAAAATATTTAATAAATAAAAAAAATTATGAAATAAAATAGTGTTCAGAAAGGGTACGGTTTTTTGTTTTAATGTCCATTTTTATGCATATCATAATATTTTAATTGAAATTTAATATTTTAATTTCAATTTAAATTATATAACATTATCCAATATTTTAAACAAAAATAAATTTTTAGTGGTTAAATTAAATGAAAATGTCAATTATATCCAAGGGGAAATAAAAAAATTCTTCCTAATATGGCATAAAAACATCATAACTAAGTAGAATTTCTACCCAATGAACATTCCTATGAAATATAATAGATTTCACATTTTGTAAAATTTTAGAGGGTTGATAAGGGTTTATATTAAGGAAGATATATATTTGATTAGTTTATATTGATTCTTATGTAAGATAAAAAATGTTTCTACCACTTATAATTATTACCTAACTATTTTATCATTGTACAATTCTAAGGTGTAAGAAAATTAAATAATTATTTAAAAATGATTCAGGAAATATGTATAGTTTAAAATCATGTTTTTAGGTGTAACTAAAAATTTATAGAATCTCTTTTTCAAAAAAACATGAATCACACATAAAAAAATTCAAAAATATTGACATTATTACTACTTGACTCAAATTAATAGGTGAAGACCTACAAAGGACTTAAATAGTTTTGTATTCAATATGTGAGTTCATTAAAAAATTTAGGGTATAACAAAAAAATATAATATAATAATTAGAAAATGAAAATATAAATAATTTTATTGAAAATTAAATATTTAACATATATCTCATCATATATCAATGATATTCTAGAAATAATTTTTATCTAATTTAAAGTACAAGACAACAAAATCATTTAAATAGATGAAAATCAATTAATGTGCATAAATTAAAATATTATATCCCATGATTTAGGATGTTTATTAATTTGAGATCAACCAAAAGTAACATCTCTTAATGATATATAAAACAATAAATGTTTTCCCCATTTATTTTATTTATAATTAAAAATATTGTAACATATGATCTCGGCCAGAATATTATATTGAAAATAAATTAATTATGGAGTTTAAGAATCCTAAAATATGGTCTTCATATTGAATCTCTATATCACCAAAAAAAATTCTTCGCATTCAACACTGACATGTTTTATGATATTACACCATCATTATCATTGAATCTTAGTTATTTCATACTTCCCTTTCTGAAAAAAGATCACACTTATTTGAAATCTCTATCTACACATTCTATCTTACATTATATGGATACTATAGTCATAAATGTTATCAAAGACCAAAACATGTAGTATAAAACAATAAATGAATGTTTTAGTGGATTTTTTAGTAAAAATATATTGTAATATCTTATTGAATTTAATTTTTGAATAGATTGTCTACGGGAACGAATCTGCTTTCACAAAAATAATATAAAAACCTATTTTCTATAATGTGAAAAAATTTAAATTTTTTAATGATCCAATTTTATTATCCAATGTATAATTGTCTTCATTGACCACATCTATACTCTCCTAAAATCGGTGAGTGGTCTCTAATACGATGTGGATTCCACTATAAGATCTAATACATGTGTTTTTTCCATTTATTTTTTATTTAATAATATGTTTTATGGGATTCAATAAAACTAAGGTAATATATAACATTATTTAATGAAATAAAAATATCATGGTTACACCCATTATAATTTTTTAATTTCTTTAAGAGGTATCAAAGTTGAGTAGAAAAATCATGAAAAAATGAACTTCTATTGTTGTTTCTAAATTATCATACACATATTAAAATTAAGAGACTCCTACAATATCTACCATGTACATTTTGAGTTTCTCAACAAATGAAATATAACCTTAATTAAACATTCATTCACTGATTTGAAATTTTAGTAATAATTTCAATTTCAACGATTAAATGTTTTTTTATACAAGACCTAAATTGAATTATAGACTCATAAGGATGTTCCAATCTTAACAATGCTCCAGTCTACATATCAGACATGAATTTTTTTAAATAATTAGATTGTGTTAAAAGATAATAACCGGTTAATGAGTGGGGATTGTTCTGTTATTGGAATTTCATTCATAGATAAGGATTTTTTTCTCTCACCTTGAGACACACATTGATATATCTGTAACATTTCCCTCAATGAACTATAATATTAGTAAATAATATATATAAGTTTACTTATTTCACCTGCACTAGAATACATAAAATTATATTTTATGATAAAGAAACAATGAACAAAATTAAATTAATTCTTAATTCAAAAATTAAAATTCATAGTGGTGACACTGAACATCCTTGTTTACAACCATTAATAATTAATAAAAACAATACTCTCTCATAGAAAAGAAACCACTACTCAATTTTTTAGTTCAACCTTATTCACATGAAGATGATATAAGTATAAAATTATAATGGTGTCTCTCTTCATCATAATGATTTTAATTTATAGATCTATCTTCATCATAATGATTTCAATATATTGAGAGACTGAGACTTCAATAATTACTCCTTTATCCTTTAAACATCCTAATTGGATCTAGATCAATTCTTCTAGAAATACACTCTAGAAAAACTACACTTATCTCCCAATAATTAACCCTATGTATGGTATCCATAATTATAGTAAATATTTATATATATTTACATGTCAATCAATACTAATGGTTTTATTTTTCAATGAGGATGATTATTATAGGTGTCACGTATGTTTAATGGGGTCATCATTCTCCATGAAATAAAAATTAATGGATAGAATTTTCATCTTATAACACCCCATTAATTAAATAGTTTGTTGATAGAAAACCACTAGGTTGTGGAATTTTAGGAGTTACTATAGTGTATCATGTTTAATTATTTTTCATGTCCAAACTCTATTGGAAGAAACCATGATACACTCTATTAAGCCTATGGTGTGGTTAATAAAACTGTGGTAAAGAGATTGATGGTTAAATATATCCACTTAACAACAAGAAGTAACTCCCATTAACTCCTTTCATAACTATTGATAACAATGATGTTGGGACATAAAAGGAGTGGGTTATGATATGGATACATCGATTATATTTTATATTCATGTAGAATAGTAAATCTCTTAAATTTTCACATATAATTTTTTTTGTTCTCGGTGTCATGAGGTCAGGCAGGGGCATGTTCTTCTTCTCATCCAATGATGTATACAACATATCATTAGTAGTTCAATGTGGGAACCATTAGTATTATAGTATCTCAAAATTCATTTGATACCCAATTATTCTCTACTATGACTTGGGATATATCATACCCTGAAAAAATAAATTTCCATGATGGACTTGAATATGGAACTCATGAAACATATACAGATGTCTATTTCATTGAGTGGACAGATGCTAGAAACAAGGTCCTCTAAGGGAATCCTCTATTGTACTACCATACGATAGGACCACAACATCAGAACTCCCCCATGAGTAATGGACCACTACTGCAATGTTCATAATAACATATGTCTTCCCATAATCTATTTCTTCCTTGGAAAAAATTAATAGTTGGTTCCCCTAAGTGGTTGACCTTTCTCACACAATTGTGGGGCGATTTTTACATGGATGGATATGTTGTGGTTCACCTAATATTATTGGAACAACCACTATGCTTTCATTGAATTCACTATCATATGGAATAGACACCTATAAATTCAAGATACCATCTAAATTAATATTTCTACGTATTTCCTTCTATTCATTACCAACCAAGACAACACTCCCACACATCCAATGGGATTTTGGTCAACAATATACCGCATTGTGTTTGTTTAAAATTCCCAAAACGCTTTATCCCAAACCAAATTCAATGTTTAATAGTGATTCACTAATAGTAAATTATAATTCCCCAGTATAATTGGTATGAGTGAGAAAAACTAATTTAATGATATATTTATCATGATTACTTTGGAAAATTTTAGCCAACTGAAAAATAACTCCTCATAATTTAATTTATTTGAATTATCTCCTTTACCTCTTCATAGTCCTTATATAAATAAATAATCTCTAGCACATTGGAAATGAACCCATATATTATCCTATTCTGAAACATCCAAAATATGGTATTGGATAAACTGCAATATATTTTCAGAAAACATACATTTTGAAATGCGATGAAAATGTGGTGTGTGGGTCCACTATATAATTATTTATGTGGCATATAGATAGTTATACTCCAAGATCCATAATATTATTCTTAGAAACGACATTGGGGAATGATAATTTAAACATATATTAAATTTATAATTATAATAACAGATAATCCAAAACCATACCTATTTTATCCACATTTAAATTTATAAAATGATACTTAATATCAATGAGTATTTTCGATGAATGTTGTATCGTATTTTTTTCAAATATTGATGAATCTTTTGTTATCGATCATTACAAGAGTGATAAAAATCAGGCCATCAATAGAATCATTAATTTGATGTTTTATGCCTATCATTTTGATTCATGGATCGGTGGAATCAATGTACTCATCCCCCTTGGTTCTGAATTATATGAAATCATGATTCATACATTTCCATGAAATGCATAAGATCTCATGATAAAAATAACCACCAAATGTTGACTATTGATCATCTATAAAATCGTTCCAATATTCATCATAGAATCAAACTATATTCTTAAATTTTTCACTGTTATATGACATCATGTTGGTGGTATTATACTGTATATATATTGAAGAGTTATTTTCTAAATACTTTTTTTTGTATCTCGTTGGGATCACTCTTTAAAAGGGAATATTGTTAAGTGGAAAAAATATGTCTCATTGGGTGCTTTTAAAATAAATCAATCATAGAATAATATACTACTATATGGTATCCTCAATGTTTTCCCCATCTCATTAAATGAAAAAATTTATTCTTGTCACCCATAGAGTCCTCACGGGCCTTAATTCATCAATATGAAATTTTCTTAAAATATCCATAACATAGTTATTTTCTGATATTAATATCAAATCAAATCTACAAATAAACAACAATACATTGAAAATCACATTAAATAATTTATAAAAAATGATAAATTTAACCTAAGTAGTCCTGAATACTTTTATTGTTTGTTATGATCCAATACAATATAAATTATGTCATAAAGATAATTGAGAACCGTCACACTAGATTAATTTATCGTCATGATATAAAAGTTGTTATAAAACCTATTATAGAAATATAAATCCTCCTTAAACCATGGCCTAAGACCAAATACCATTCCCATGATTCATTTTTATGTCCATACAAGGTCTTATTCAGACAACACATGTGTCCTTCACCTTCATCATTGATAAACACATATGGGTGTTCAATAAAACATTCCCTTGAAGAACTACATTGAGAAGGTGGATTTGACCTCCATTTGATATATTTTGTGTGCTATTAAATCATCACGGTGGAAAATAATATAATTGTCTCAAGAAATAACATGGGTACATATATCTCATTAATATCAATTCCCTCAATTTTGCAATATGGGTTTTACAAAAGCAGATCATTCGTCCAAATCACAGTTCCATATTCATTTCATCCATTTCAAAAAAAATCTTTGTTTAAATGAACTTCTTATCACTAATTTATGATTTGTTTTACATATATATTTTTTCTTATATCTTATTTAGATATCCAATAATAGAATTTAACCAGCCCTCATGATGAGTATCCTCTTTAAATTATGTTGGTTCCCCCATTGATTAAAATGAAACCTCATTAAGAACCTTCATTCTTCTGGTTTGGAATAAAACTATGAAATATCAAAAAATGTTTTATTTTATTTAATAGCTTTATGGATTTCTTCATGAACCTACAAGAATTAAATAGAATTATTTACAATATAATTATTCTTTATATTTCTATTCAATACTAGTAGCTCCCATTAAACCCAACACTTCTTGATTATTTTCATTTTCATAAATTTAGTGGACTCCATAAAAAATTTTCCATTATTTTTTTCTTCTATCCATAATAAATAAATAAACAATTTTTTATTTATTCGTCATTTTGAACCATTGTTTTTATCATCATTATGATTTTCTATTTGATGAACATATACAAAATATTCATTAATTCCACTAGTCTCAATTTGGTTTTTAGTTTTTCCTTTTTTTCATATAATAATTTTCTATCAAAATAATGGATTTATTTGAGTGTGTGCCACATCCATACCAGATTTCATTTTTACTTATATCATTATCATCACATAAAAAATATCAGCTGCAGATGAATTCTTTATTAAGAATCGTGTCATTCAAATTTCGTTCATGATGATTCCCCTCAATCAATGTTGTTCGAGATATATCGTTTACTATATGATATATTCATTCGAAATGAATTTTTTTTGTTGTTCAAACCCATTGTATCTTATGTTTAATTCTGTACGATTATTCATATCTTTTAATATAATTACTTTTTGATTTTGATGTTATCACCAATCTGAGGCTTTTAGATATTCTCTAAAAGAACCTTTTTAGCTATATTTATAGATAGATTGGTACACATGTATACCTCTATCTTCCATGATAAGGGAATAATGAATTCTATTTTAAATATTTATTTATGAAAACCAATAATACATGCTTCAATTTGTTATATTGGATGTCATTGAACCCCAAAAAATTCATGTTCACAAGATCAATAAACATTGATTCCTCCTTATTTTACCTATATGACCTCAGAATTATCTTCACTTTTGACATGAATAATACATGTCTGTGTATGCTTATTTTTCATATAGGGAAATGTTTTAGCACCACTTATATTTAACAACATCTTTATTGTTGTATGTATTGAATTTTCAATCCATTTATTCCATATCATATTCTCTTATTCTTTGGAAATAATGAAGAAATAGTATTCTAAAATAAAGTATAGATTGCCAAAGGATATTCTTTTATTTAGAATAAGTGAACCATTACTATATTTTATAGATAAGTACTTTTTATAGAACTACACCACATGTTAAGGGTCATTCAATTGGACGACACTAATGAGATTACATCTCAACCCATAATACAAGTCAACATTATTAATCATGAGTACTTTTCATACAAATTTGTATATATTTTAACAAATAATCATAATACACTCATCATTCCCTAAAATAGACACTTCTATCATTATTTTACATAATTTTCACAATGGTGTTTTTATTTCATGTTATATGTGATGTGAACCAGTTGCATACAGTCCATGAGAAACGATTTTTTCTACCATAATAGAAATCATTGGGACATTATCCTTATCTGAACATCCTTTTATTAAATTAATTCTTTATTATTTTTCCACTATAACAATTGTACCTTCAATCACTTATTCTTCTTATAAAACTAAATATATTTTATGGATCTCCAAAAATTTAGATAATGTTTCAAGTAAATTCATTCATCCACTTTGAGGTATTAAAGGAAAATAATATTCATTATTAAGGTTTAATAAAATTATTATTTCCAATTACTTCACAAAAAAATTATCCCATAAAAGAAATGGAATATTCATAAGTTATGCTTTCCTATTTGAAATAATATTTATCCTAAATGAAAATTCATGCGATAAATCAATCGTGGTATATGAGAACCAATGGTCTATTCTAAAATCTATAACACATGATTTACTAGAGTGATCCATTGACCTATGATTTGTTTCATTTTCAATTTTCTCATGATCAGCCTTATTCCAATGAGTGTTTTCTAATGGTTTTTAGAGAAAAACTACATTTCCATTTTTATTAATTATTTATTATAAGGGATTGGAATTTGTTACTCACTCGGAATTACAATGGACTCACTAGATGAGAATTCATTAGTATTTTCATCATTGTAGGTGTCAATAATCATATATGGCCTACACTCTTCCATCAACAATTAAAAACATCAACATCGGGAACCACAATTCAATTTCATTTTTCATTGATATTTTTATCTGTGACATAAATGATTATGAATATCTATTCAATTTTATTCTTCATTTTGAATCATGTACCAAAATATTTTGTGCTTCCAAATATGCATTTTAAATTTCTGCATTAATAACTAATATAAATTTCTATTTTTGTTTCATGTAGAGAATGTAATCGTGATCCAATGAGTTTTACATCTTCATTTTTTCACTCCACACATCAGGTTCTATATGGAAATCCCGAATTTCATCCATCATATAAACACTTACAAAATCACATTCATTCTTATCGTAAGTATAATAATTTCATATATTATTTATAATATCCATAAATACACCTTATTTTTAATAGATTTTATATTCTTGGACATTACTATTCTAAAAATTGCCTTCTTCTTTCAACCATGCTAGGATACATCCTTGCAGGATTCACAAATTTCCACATGTGTAAAAAAATCAATGAAATATCACTTCATAAGGTACAATTAATAGCTTTCAAAATAGACCACCTAGTTCACAACCTTGATCAATTGGATAACTCAGTACTCTCCATTAATATGGAGCTCACTTCCTATTTTGTTGGATAAAATCATTTACAAAAAAAAGGGCTTTACAAAAAACTTTAATGATGTTTCTCTTCATCACAAGGATATTAATTTCCTATGAGAATGGGACAATTTGAATTAATCATTACATGAAAATTAAACATCCATATAGAATCTAGATTAATTCAATTTCAAATCTACTATGGAAACACTCATTTTATCTCCCTATATTTCAATCTATTTATGCTCTCCTTCATTATAATTACTATTTGTTAATAATTTTTATCAATAAAAGGGATGTGATAGATTATTATTAGATGGTGACTGTTCTAGGGGTCGTATTTTTTTGGGTTCATCAAATACCATGAAATCCAAATTAACCATATGGGGATATAACATATAATAATCTGGGACTAAAATTTTTAGTAGATTGAAAACACCGATGATATAGAACTGTGTGAAGTAATTTTATATTACAAAATATATGCTATGGAATGGAAAATGTAGATATGATTAAATAATTTGACACTCCTATATAACAAGACCATGGTAAAAAAACAATGGGGTAAAGATACCCTTGGTTGACTAGATCCATATCACTCAGAAATATAACCCACCTTAACTCCTCTCAAATATAATGATAACATTGACATGGACCCTTCAAAAATAGTTGGATATGGAGTAGCCTCCAATATAATAGTAAATCCATTTAATATTCACCTCTACCAAATTGGTAAACTGCACAATTTAAAGGATTATTTTAATTTGGGCCCCTTATCATCCAATGAGGGTCACAGCGTAACATAAAGTTGATAGTGTGGACACCATAAAAATCACAATAGCTCGGAAATCCATTGAACATATATTCCATGTTGTGATGAATCATTATGAATCATATCCAAAAAACAAATGTTGCACATATATCATGACACTATCATTCTCAATATATATATTCTTCTCTAATTAATTGATATTTTATTTGTGACTAATGGGGTCCACTCATAACCTCCTCCATGATGTAGCCATATACCAATGACCCCTATTACTTTTCCAACTCCACTTTATTGTAGACCATTTCTCCCATGTTCTCACCAACACATATGGACACATGATCTGGTACCCATGGTTGAAATTTTCAGTTTGATTTCATGGTGAGCTTGACCCAAATATGTAGGCTTGATCCAACATTGTTGTTGAGCCCTCATTTATCTAATTATTAATGAAAACCCACCATGGTTACACCATTATCTATATACTAAATCATGGACACTTATCATGTCGAGAAACAATAAAAATTCATATTAACGTAACCTTTTCTCTAAACCCTATCAGTATAAAATACACTCACACAATTCTAAATTAATTTTGACAATAAAAATTATTTTAACAAGGGAATCTGTTTTACCAAGTATATTTATGATATAGATTTAAAATAATATTTAATGTAGTTTTATAATCAATAAAAATGAATTTAGATTACTCATATGACTTTTTATCCTCTATAATCTGATTTTCATCATCCAAAATTTATTAGAAAAACATAGAAATAATGAAAATGTGTCAATTAAACTAATAAATAAAATTTAATGCTCTGGTTTTTTCAATAATTTATCTTTTTGTTTTTATTCTTAAATTATAATTTTCCATTAAATAGTCACCTCTTGTGAAATATAATCTGTGTTATGTTCCATTTTTGTTCCAAATTAAAATTTATTTTTCAGAATATCATTCCCTAATAAAAATTTATTGAAATATTTGTTTCCAAAATCAATAGTAGGAATAATGAACTAAAAATTACACCAATTATAATGAATTCCTAAAAACTATATAACTATTTCAGTAATATCAATTTTTTTAGATTTTGACTCAGAATTATCATTTAATTCATGTTGATAATCATCGCCAATGAGTTTTTTGATGAAAAATTTTTCTTCATTTTTAAAATATCAAATTACACAACCTCTTCCGCTTCATCAAAATAAGATCTACATTTACTAGGTTATAATTTCTTAAATAAACAATATAAAATATTATTTATTTTTACATGATTTGATAGTCCTTAATTACTATCCATTTTTTCCATTCCAACACTTCAAAAGTTCCATGATTATAATCTTTAATAAAAATTTCTAGAAATTAGGATGGACAATTATTAACATCATATTATCATTATCCAATTTGTACTCAAATAGATAAATCATACTTTTATAGCACCTAAAATGGAATTTTTGTTTAGATTTTGATTAAAAAATTTGATTGGAATTTTTTCTTCTACTTCTAATACCTCCTCCAAAGACAATTTGATATATATGTTATATTATTTATTAATAATATATAACCATTTAGGTTCATCTGAATTATTTTTCATCTAGTTAAAATTACATTATATTATCCTTCCAAAAATTCATCATTATATTTTTATCATAATATTCATCAAAGAGATTTTATTAACTCTCCATTAATTTATGATTATTATTTTTCATTTCAGTTAAATCTTTATCCTCTATCATGTTTTAGGATTCCAAAAATTGTTTTTTTAACTAAATAGTCTCTTGATTTGTCCTGAGAAATAATAGTTTCCATCATGTTTATGGGGGTTTATCGATGTTCATTGAATAAATGATAATATATGTGTCAATAAATGCCACAATGAATAAAAAAATTACAAAATAATTTATATAAACCTCCCAAATAACCCATTGTGATCAGAATAAAAAAAAAATTAAATACTTCAATTGTAAAATTTACTATATGAAAAATACAAATCATTTTGGAAAAAACATTACACATAGAGAGGATTCAGAAGATTCATCCCAATGTAGTGAGGACTGTAAGGATTTTAATGTAATATATATATATATATATATATATATTATAGTCTTATTTCGTAAAATATTTTTTATTCAAAAACACTATAATTATTATATTAATTCTTTATTTGAAACATTTCCAAAATTTTGATGATCATGATGATTAACATGTTCTTGAAATTAAAATTTATCTCTCCTCCTCTCACTAGATAGTGGTCGGTATGTAAATTCCAATGTTAGGGGAAGAAATGTTCAAAGAAATTTCTTTGTTGTGTAGTCTACTAAAAAGTATATATTCTATTTCAAATAAGAATGAATAGTTTGTAAATATCCCAAAGTGATAATCTAGATTTAATGGAATATATCCAGGTCTTAGTTAAGTGAAATAGCCATGCCTTAAATATGAAACAAAACCACCTAAATAACATTTCAAATGGATTATATTCATGAATAAAATATCCATAACAAACCACAAGAAATGAATCCATCTAAAGTCACGATATCAAATTCTAATAGATTTTTATTCAAACACATGAAATAATCAATTAAAATATCAAGTTTTAAAACATATCAAAAGAGAACTAAAATTACTCTTATTCATTAGATTATCAGTAAATTTTGATCCCAAATTAGATGAAATAAAATACTATTTTTATTTGATTATAATCAGGTCGAACGGGAAAATAATAAGAACAAAATTATTTAAAAGTCTATTAAAATAAATATCCCCAAATTATGTTTTAAACAACAAATTCTATTAATAAATTTTTATAGCTCAATATAAAAAAAATTGTTACATTTTAAAATACTGAATCATAGATTGAGATTCTTTTCTCTGGTGTCAAAATTAGTCTCTTTCCCACTTCATCTCTAAAAATCAATGATGTAGTGAATTTTTATATCAGCCCCTCAAATATTAAACTCTTATTTCCCATTTAATTTTTTAGTATCTAAAACCATATGATACTCATGAATTGTAGTTATCTAATAAATAAAAAAAATTCTTCAATTATTTTACACTAATATACCAACATCATAAAAATAATCACCATTTCCGACATCATTACTTAACTATAAAATAACTATTTGGAAACCATCAATGTTAATTATCCCCTTTATAGGTATTGAAATAATATTTATTAACATAATGTGACCAACTGATTTAGAATTAGTATAGGTGCTGATTAAGAAGACCCATTAATAATTCATGGTATTATTCACACATCAATATCATTTGAAATATATTCATGAAATTTTTCCTTCCCATAGGATTGTAAAGGCTTGATATCCACTGGTAATTTGAATACATGATTAGATTAAAAATTTTATCATGTATTTGTACACATCACAAACATGTGGCATATTATCATTGTACATTTGTAACCAACGTGAAAAATTTCAGATCCATAAATATGAAATCTCAGAAAATATTCACAGAATGTTAGAAAATAAAATGGGATAATTTTCTCAATCCTTGTTATTGGTATCCGGCTCAGAGGTGAAAAATCTATTCACCAGTGATACCAAATAAGTAGTCTCCCATAATCAATCTTGATGTAGTTCCCCACAATTTAGGAACAAATACTCTTCAATTTCTAGGAACTCAAATATGAATATCTTTAATAATATATAATTGAATCATATTTAATGATTATGATAAATAATGTTTACGAAAAGCCACATATTTTTTGAATTTCTTAAATAGAAAAAATATAGTGATCAAACCTTTATGTACTCTTCATTTTTTATAGGCATGACTCATCCTTTCGTCTTCTCATCCAATTTCAAATTCATGAAGTGCTTTACTAGCACTATTTTATTGACCTATCTCACATTTAGGTCATCAATCTAGAACTATTCATAGAATTCATAATAAATTTCATCCAATTCATATTATTATCATTATGATTATTAGATCCATACTCAACTTTAATTCAAATTTCAAACACTCATCAATGAGGATTTGTTTCCTTCAACTAAATTCACAACTCGTGAGATTTAAAAGATGATTGTATTATATTCACCTATATTCCATTTCAACATGGATTAAAATATATCAAAATTTTAAGGGTGAATCCATGATCTCACATCAAATGTTATTTTGGTAACATGGTTCACATTGTGGTGGATTGGAATGAAACAACCATACTCAATTAATATCTGAAAGTGTTCTCATAGTAGTTCCCATTTCTATAAATTCTTTATTGAAATACACCATAATATATCTAAATGGAGTGGGATGTTGTTTCATGGGGTGGGAGCTAGTAATATACAAAAAAATCAAAATGATATCAAAATAATGAAGGGAAACTTCTCCATATCGGGTCGACTAAAGTCTATGTGTGGTAACATCATTCACATGGGACATAAATTTTATCCTAAGTCATGAATTGTAGTTTTTTTCCCAGGTAGCCACTAAATAACTACCATTATACTTATTAATGATAAATCTGAGACTTCTCTATATTTCCTCATAGGTGGTACCATGACCCTCTTCTTTAGGTATCATTGATATGCGGAAGTGGTTTCATCTATTGTGATTTTATGGTATCATGACATTTGTAATAATAATGAAAAACGCTACAATCCTGATAATATTTCACATTCATCATTAATTACTTCATACATTTCAAGACAGTCAACTATTACATTTTTGATCTAATTAACAACAACATTTTTTAATAAAAGCAAAATAGATTAAAAAATGTTTTTAGATTAATTCATTAAACATTGAAAACTACATTTATATACAGGAAAATATATGAAAGAAATAATTCTATAATTAAGAATATGTGTTCTTAATGAATATAAACATTTATCCAAAGAACATTTCTTGTAATTAAATGTAAATAGAAATGTATATCACTAAAATATTCAATGAAATACATTATAATCCGAAATCATAAAAAGTCATAAATTCATAATATAAAATACTAATTTTCATTTAATATTTCCTAAATTCATATTAAAATATTGTGAGAAGAAATTTGTAAACAAATTTTATATTATCTATTCAGAAGAGGGAAGCATAGATAATTCATTCCAATGGAACATATTTTGTAAAGATAAGTCATCATTATGCATAGTTTTTTAAGATAATTTTCAAATATCATACCAATTATGTATGTATTAATATAATTATATATTATAGTAATTATATATTATCATAATTTTTCATATAATAAATTGATAATAGTATTATAAAACTCTACACAGTTATTCATTATTTTCATTAACATGATTTTGTTGGGGTTAGTTCAACCGCCTACATGGAAAATAATCCACTATCACATATATTAAGAATGAATGATTATCAAGTTTTTAATGCTGTTAAAATTATAAAATATAGATTGTATAGGGTTATGTATAAATTTTAGGATGTGTAACAACAAAATTATAATTTAAAATTAACTTATTTTTATCTGTTCATTACCGCAAACATGTTTTTCACAGATTCCATTGTCAAAAATCATACCCTTATCATTCATCAAATTAACAGATTAATAAATAATTTTTGAATATAATAGTTTTACATCCATAAATAATATTTGAATGTTGATCATGTTATCAAAAAATAACATTCTCATCCATATATTGATATTTATTTGACATACATAAAATTAAAAACAATTGATGATTAATATAGATATTAAATATAAACTTCTAGTGTAATTAATGATTATAATTAAATTGTATTAAATTTTTTAGATATATATAATGTTCCAAAATAAGTTATTTTTATATTTTTGTTTATTGTATAGGTGGATAATTCACTTTCATGGAAGATGGGTGAAATGTTAAAATGTTTTTTTCAATATTTCATTAAAATTGATATTTTTTATATTTAATCATCCAATGGGAGAAATTATATGATCCTTACCACTAAAAAATATATTTTCATCAACTATTTACTTTCTAGTTATTATTTTTCTTTTTAATACATCAATACCCATTTGATTACAATTTAACAAAAAGGTTTCACGTGTGTAGAGATAAAAATATCTATTATTTTGTATTAAAAATCATTATCCCCAATTCTTAATATATATATATATATATATATATATATTTCAAAAAATATCAGCTATTTATTATAATGGTTTTATTTTGCAACCACATTTGTATTCATGAATTCATCTAAAAATAAATATAATGCTTGGTATCATTCCATATATCTATCATAAAAACAAAAAAAATGCATTCAACTATAAGACTGTTTTCAAATTAGTACTTATAAATATTTGTTCTAGAATTAGGTTATATATATATATAAATAGTAGAAATAAATATTAATATATATATAAACAACTAATAAAATTATAAAATAAAAAAATGTTTTTTCTAAACATTTATTTTTTTCGAATATAATATATGTTTTTATGAATAAAATAGTATCATTATATTTATTAGTAGTTTATAGGAAATAAGAAAAGGAATTATTCATATATAAAAATGAATATTATTTTAAAAAACATGACATTATATTTTATATTTTTAATGAAAAACTAATATTTTTAATTTTCACATGTAAATTTGAAAATATTTAACTCATTTTTTATACTATCATGAAATTATTTTCTTAAGAATAACTAATTTTATTTTTCCTAAAAAATATTATATTTTGAATAGTGTAATTTATTGTTTTGAAATGTTGCTTCCCTTTTATGAAATTATTTCTCTATAATAATAATTGTGGAAATTTTTTAAACCCTATTAACGATAAAATCATTTTTTTGGAGTTATATTTGAAATTTAAAAATAATTACTCAAAATTAAATATATATGTAACACCCCGAGATTTTATGAAAAATATTATTTTTAATGTCTTTTGTTGTATGCTACACCAAAATTACCTTCTGATATACACAACACCATATTTTCTTGCAGTATATGAAACACTATTCTTGGCTCGCGTTACATACAATTTCATGTTCGTTTGGTAGAAACTATTCTATGAAACATTATGTATAGATTTTGTTTAACGTATAAATGAAGTAAGTTTTTATTATGTAATATGCAACACCAAACAGAGATTTCACTACACGCAGCCCTAACTTGGCTTTCAATACACGCAATAATGACCTTCCTCGATAGCGTGTGTAGTACACAATACCGAGTTTCACTAAACGTGATATTATTATTATTATGAACTAGCCGTTATGAATAGTAATACCCAATTTTTGAAATTTTAAAAATTTTATCATTAAAAATGGACTTCATTTTTGGATTCAGTATATCGAAATTAGCTTAGGGTGAAATTTTGGTAATTTTCGGATAACTTTCATATTATGATGAATAGTGAAAATTACTAAATTTTAATTAAAAACAACTTTTTCAATCGAAATTATTAATATTGATAAATAATTGATTTGAGTGGTTTTAATTTATATATATAATATATTTTTAACATTTAATACATTTTTTTTCATTGGATGTAATTTCACATTTAAAGCAGACATAAACAAGTGTCAATCTTTTGATAGTTATTATCTATTAAAAACATGCTATTTGTTTTGATGACGGGAATTAATTTTCAAATTAATTAATGGAACTGATATGTTTTGAATTTGGTTAAATAGACATCATTTTTGAATTCATAATATCAAATATAGCTTAGGCCTAATTTTTGGTATTTTTCTTGAAACATTCAATTTTTTTATGAATAGTGAAACCACTACGTGGTAGTTAAAAACTGAATTTTTCATAGAACATAATTTTACCGCTTCTGTGAGTGAAATTTCGACAATCATAGAGACACGGTTAATATCAAGGACTAAAATTTGGTTCAATGAGATGAAAATATTTTTTGGTGAATAGAAACTTTTTACATTTATTTTCCACGGTTAAAAGTAAATAGGATAATTAAAGGAAAAAATGATATTATTATTACCCTAAAACATGTCATAATTCTATTGTATAAGATTAATTCGACCAAAAACAATCTTAGGAACAAAATATGACCATTTCGGCCCACATAGATTGGATTTGGACATTTATTATTAATTTATTTAAAGAAGGGTTAAAATAGTTAAAATAAATGTTTAATAAGTGAATCATTTTTAATATTGGGTTATACATAAGAAAAATTCGACTATAAATATTCATTAGAAATCTAAATATATTTCCTACATAATTGTATTTTATTTATAATTTTTAGACATTAAATAATATAATTTATTTAAGACACAATTATGATGCAGTAATTATCTTATTAATGAAATATTGACATAATTGATGTTATAAATACACAAATAAATGTAATTTGAGACTTTTTATGAATTAAAATAATTTTCTATGTTAATATGACATGTTATTATTGATTTAGGTTACTTTTTTAGAACTAATAATTCTGTTATGATTTTCACAAAAATCAATTACCAAATAGTGTCAAAAGTGACATAAAATAGTTTTCGAAACAAATATTATATTATTAATTGTTATTTTATTCCTAAATATCAATGGTTCTACAAAATGACTTATATAAGGTTATATATATTAATAATAAACAACTTGGGGTTCTTTTGGCGTGCTATAGTAATACTAATAACCTTATATTGTAAGAAAACAAGAAGACACGGAAAAAGTTAAATTATCTAACATAAAGTTAAATCTAAATTATAATGTTAAAATAGAAACCTAAACATGTCTAAATTATATTTGACTAGATAATTTTGACCCATACCCACCTTAGCTTAGAAATAACTCAATTTGGAGCTATTAAAAACCGAATATGACTTTATAATAAAATAATATTTTTAGTTATTCCAAAGGTTCCCCTCTCCTCCCTTATAAAAGGGAACCCCCTCCCTCACTTCCTCACACCACTTTGAGCCTTCAAGCTCGGACATCCCCTGATAAATTCTCTTCTCCACTTCCCTAGAAAAATCCTAGAGGTCCTGGTCTTCTTCAAAGACCAATTTTAGTGCCCTAAGAGGAGATCTCAAAGAAGCGCTTCAATGAAGAGGTAATGTCTGTTACCGATTCTTTCAACTTTATTTCTTCTTCCACATCTTCTTCTTTAGTAGTTTCATTATGAAGTAATAACATAAGTATCACTCATATACTGATATGTTATTATAAGTATGAAACAACTATATTTCACCTTCTATCCATCCTATGGAAAACAAAATCACTGCGCGTGCGTACGTACGGAATACCGTCTCCACGCCGTGGTGTAATCTATTTTCCACCACCACTATAATTGGATGGGTATAATGGTGAAAGTAATGAATATATATGATTATTGTAAAGTGATATTGATTCTGTAATATTATACATACACTTTAATACAATTCAATTATCATGGGAATGATATCATCGCTCATGCGTACGTACGGAATACCGTCTCCACGACGCGATGAGATTCACTCTACATTATAACCATTCAAGAATGATTATTAAGTATATATAATAAGTAATCATTAAATATATGAAATAATAATTCTACTGGATTTATGTATATATATATTTATGTCATCTACTCAATTCCATTCACTTCAATAAGGAAACAAAAACAGCGTTCATGTGTACGTACGACCTACCGTCTCCATGAACGGTGTATTTCATTCCATTTATGGATCCATTATATATATGTATATTATGAATATATATTATATATAAATCATGTTTTACATTCTGGATGTAAGTAATCATGATCTATGTAATCATATGAATAATTAAAAGTTAAAACACGAACGACAAATGAGACGATTTTACCCAAAATGCTACTTTAACATGAATTTACAAAAGAATGGGAAATATAAAGTCATAAGTGAACCATATATGATATAATAACAATGAATATAATTCTATAACAGGTCAATGAAATTATTTAAATCGTTATACAAGAGTTTTGTATACGTACGATGTATATCGGACCTATGGTAAGGGATAACTTTTCCAATCTCGTTCTTATCCGACATTGTTTATTCGTATGTATTTACTGGGGTTATATTTATCATTCTTGACTAAATTTTATAAAAATGTTTTCATGTATGTTTAATGTTCTTTTTACCCATTTTTGACTTTTACTACATCGTATGTAAGGAATCTTTTGTCGTACGAGATACTTTTTTGACTTTTTTGGCAACAGTATGAGAAGAATGTTTTTTAACTTATACGGCACAAACGGATTTATACGATTTCATAACACCTTATTTTCATAAAGCGTACTCTACAATATTTTATGACTATTTTAAAAAAATTACTTTTCATTTAAAATTCCATGGAATTTTGTGAAAATAAAATGATTTTGAAGAAGAAAGGTTATTGTCCTCAAGAATTAATTTCTAGTGATTTATCAAAACCATTTTCCATCTAAGATGAAATTATTTTAATATGTGTATGTTTCAAGTATAATGTCTCTATTATTTACATGGTTTCACTTTTCTTGTGATGAAATGATATCCATTCTTTTATATATGGATTATGTTATTATGGGATGATGTTTATGAAACCCATTTTTATTCTTTGGGTTATGATGAATGATTTATGTTTATGTTGTGGCACAAGTAAGAATTATTTCATTATGTGATGGGTGGGACCTATATCTCCCTCAAATGCATTGGGTGAATATTTATATCTAATGATATAGACATGGATAGAATGGTAAGTTAATCCGGTTCAGTATTACAGGACTGGAAAGAGGAGTGAACTCGATTCACAAAGGGACTTTGTCCACTAAGATGGTCTTGGTAGCAATGCCTTGGCTACTATGGAAATCATTACATGTGATTAATGGATGCAACAATTACATGTTTTATTCCCATGCTATTTTATCAAGAATTATGTTCCATTATGATCGATGCCTTATGTACTTCCATGTTTTATTTCGTTGCTCAAGATTTTGATGTTTAAACATTATGTTCATGTTTTTAAGTTCAAATGTATATGGTATGTTTTATTTTATCCATGCTTACCCTTACTGAGCATTTGAGCTCACCCTTTTATGTTTTATTTTCCCCCAGGTTTAAAAGAATGGTTTTAGGTAAGGAAACAAAAAGTCGAAGATCTTTATGGGGAGATGTTGAAGTTCTTTCACCACGATTAGAAGATTATGTTCCATGTTTCCAATGACACTAAACTATTTGGGTCCATGTGTGTCTGTTTTTGTTATGTATTAAGTATTCCACAAAAGTAATGTAATGTCCATGTACGTCAAGCTTTAGGTATCTAAAGTTGGTATCAGTGGGAGGTTTAGTCAACCTTTGGAGACTAGGATGCAAAAACTATAGTGAGATCCCTAGAGATATTTCTAAGGTATGTATAGGGATGTCCCTAAGGTTAAGTATAAGTATAGGTTATAGTCCTAGAATTATGGTAACGATATTAGAATTAAACCTAAGATGTTAGATGTTGAAGGTAATCCCCCTTGATTATGTTATTTTCCTTGTATGATTTTTTCCACTCACATAATTCTTTTTGTGTTTTAGTCAATGGAGGGAACCAGAAGGAATTCGGTTAACATTGAATCTAATGGGAAAATTGGTGACTATGAGCAACAAAATTGCATAATGCCCAGAGAGAAAGATATTGTGATTATTCTGAATCAGTCATCATGATATATGATTAACAAGGTGAAATTTAGTGGTATGCCTAATTCATCAAATAAGAGGAAGATATACTTTTATGCATGTTCGCATGTTGAGGAGCATAAATAAAGGAAGATTGAGATTTCTAAAGAAGGGAAGAAGAACCTTGAGGATTACTTCAAAAGGAGGGACATATGTTATCTGTGTGGAGAAAAGGGTCATAGAGTGACAAACAATTATGGAGTTCAATGTCTAATTTGTGGAGAACATGGGCATTACCCAAATCAATGCCCTAACCTAAAAAGTTACTTCTAAATCAAGGAAGGACTTATTCCAGTACAATCAATGAAGAGGATGGATTTAAGTTTTTATGTATTAGTATTCTAGAATAATGTTGTTGAGGTACTTTTATGGTGTATTAGAATATATTTGTATTAGTCTATTGTGGTTTTAAATAATTTTATGGTACCGGTAACCATGAAAAGTGATTCAAATATTTTTGAATGCATATGATATGCGCATAATGATGGGATAAGGAGAAAATGAAATGTTTCACAATACTCATGAGCTCATGATTTATATAAGGACTAAGTGATATCATTGTTTGAGTATATATAATTTTGAGGATTTTGGTATTTGGAAAGTGTTAACTTTTAATTGCATTCATGTTTTCACTAAGGTTCAATGGGTATTCATTTTTTTCAATAGAATACATGATTGTGGCCTTCAAATATTTGTAATGTGACCAACAAGACATATCTTATTATATATGAGGATCAGTGATGGTATTAACATGCTTGTTATATGAACTCTTTGGTAATCGTTTTCACTATAATATGAGATTGGACATCTATATTTTGGATAAGCCTACAGATTGGAATGGATTATGTTAGACATAAGTTAGTATTGTATAAGGCTAAAATTTTTCTATATTAATGAAGGAAATTTATAATAATGTATTTTTTGAAAAAAATGACAACCTGCAGGACAGGCGACAGCCCATCCCGTCGGACAAGGCTGTGGGAATCAAACCCACAACCGAACTACGAATGGCCTTTATCACCTACCACTAGCATACAGGAAGTCCCTGGTTAGTAGAAACTAGTTTTATTTTATTAAGTGGTATGATAGATGAAGTATAAGTCCATTTTTGGAATCATATATGAATAATGTCACTATAGATGGACTTAAGTATATTTGATAACTTTTGCAAACTTTTTGTTTGAGACAGATGGAATGACCTTCCATTCTATCATATGATCTACTAACACTTCATGAATGAGAAATTCAACTTCATTTATTTAAGAGATTAAGTGGAAATTGTCTAAGGAACGACCAAAGGTGAGATTGTACCAAAATCAAGAACGTATTTATTCTAATTCCAATTTCTTCAACTTTAAGGAAATGATCTTGAATACAAAAAAATTTTGTCCTAGTGTCCTTATATCCGATGAATTAGATAGTACCTTAGATCATCACAAATTTATGTGTTTGTGATTGTTTTCTTTTTCATAACCATGTTCTCTACCATTCTCCATCAGAACATGATGGTCAGATTTCTCCTCCATATCCGTATTTTCACCTATGTTCTCCTATGTTGAAACCCACTGATGAGTTATTTGGGTATCCGTTATGTTTCTGGCATTAATATTTTTAATGAAGTTTCAGTATTCTTTTTTACGATGTGGGTTTCTATTAAAGAAACTCTCGTGTAACAAACCATTTATAACCCCGACGAATTTTGAGGGGGAAATTCATTTTATGGGAGGTAGAATGTAACACCCCGAAATTTTATGAAAAATATTTTTTTTAGTGTCTTGTGTTGTACGCTACACCAAAATTATCTTCTGATACATGCAACACCGTATTTGCTTGCAGAATACACAACACTATCAGTGGCTCGCGTTACACACATTTTCAAGTTCTTTTTTGTATAAACTATTCTACGCAACATTATGTATAGATTTTGTTTAATGTATAAATGAAGTACAGTTTTATTATGTTATACGCAACACCAAACAGATATTTTACTACACGCTGCCCTGACTTGGGTTGCATTACATGCAATAAAGACCTTCCTTGATAGCGTGTGTAGTACACAATACCGAGTTTCACTAAACGAGATATTATTACTATTATGAACTAGCTGTTATGAATAGAAAAACCCATTTTTTTAAATTTTATAAATTTTATCATTCAAAATGGAATTCATTTTTGGATTCGGAATATCGAAATTAGCTTAGGGTGAAATTTTGGTACTTTTTGGATAACTTTCATATTCTGATGAATAGTGAAAATTACTAAATTTTAATTAAAAACATCTTTTTTAATCGAAATAATTAATAGTGATAAATAATTAATTTGAGTGGTTTTAACGTATATTTAGAATATATTTTTACTATTTAATTCAATTTTGGTCATTGGATGTAATTTCACATTTAAACCAAACATAAACAAGTGACAATCGTTTGATGGTTATTATCTCATAAAAACACCTTATTTGTTTTGATGACGGGAAATAATTTTTAAATTAATTAATGAAACTGATATGTTTTGAATTTGGTTAAATAGAAATAATTTTTTAATTCATAATATCAAATATAGCTTAGGCCTAATTTTTGGTATTTTTCTGGAAACTTTCATTTTTTTTATGAATGGTTAAACCACTAGGTGGTAGTTAAAAAACTGAATATTTCATAAAAAATAATTTTACCACTTCTGTGAGTGGAATTTATAAAATCCGAGAGACACGGTTAATATCAAGGACTAAAATTTTGTTCAATGAGATGAAAATATTTTTTTCTCAATAGTAACTTTTTACTTATATTTACCACGGTTAAAAGTAAATATGATAATTTAGGGTAAAAATGATATTATTATTACCCTAACACATGTCCTAATTCTATTGGATAAGAGTAATTTGACCAAAAACAACCTCAGGGATAAAATATTACCATTTAGGACCACTTGGATTAGATTATGACATTTATTATTAATTTATTTAAAGAAGGGTTAAAATTGTTAAAATCAATGTTTAATAAGTAAATCATTTTTAATATTAGGTTAAACATAAGATAAATTCTACTATAAATATTAATTATAAATCTAAAATGATTTCCTACATAATCTTATTTTATTTATAATTTTTAGTCATTAAATAATCTAATTTATTTATGACACAAAGATGATGCAATAATTATCTTATTAATGAAATATTGACATAATTGATGTTATAAATACCCAAATAGATGTAATTTGAGACTTTTTATGAATTTAAAAAATTTTCTAGGTTAATATGACATGTTATTATTGATTTATTTAACTGTTTTTGAACTAATAATTTTGTTATAATTTTCACAAAAAACAATTACCAAATAGTGTCAAAATTGAAATAATATAGTTTTTAAAACAAATATTATATTATTAATTATTATTTTATTCCTAAAAATATAAGGTTCGGCCAAATGACTTCGATAAAGTTATATAGTTTAATAATAAACATCTTGGGGTTCTTTTTAATAGTTATTGTATGTTTATTAACCTTATAGTGTAAGAAAACAAGAAGACACGGTAAAAGTTAAATTATCTAACTTAAAGTTAAATCTAAATGATAATGTTAGAATAGAAACCTAAACATGTCTGAATTATATTGTATTAGATTATTTCGACCCATCCCCAACTTAGATTCTAAATAACTCAATTTGGAGCTAATAAAAACCAAATATGACTTTATAATAAAATAATATTTTTAGTTATTCCAAAGGTGCCCCTCTCCTCCCTTATAAAAGGGCACCTCCTCCCTCTCTTCCTCACACCACTTTGAGCCTTCAAGCTCATCCAACCCCTGAACAATTCTCTTCTACACATCCCTAGAAACATCCTATAGGTCCTAGACTTCTTCAAAGACCAATTTTAGTACCCTATGAGGAGGTCTCAAAGAGGCGATTCAAAGAAGAGGTAATGTCTGTTACCGATTCTTTCAACTTTATTTCTTCCTGCACTTCTTCTTCTTTAGTTTTTTCATTATGAAGTAATAAAATCAGTATCACTAATATAAATATATGTTATTATAAGTATGAAACAACCATATTTCACCATCTATCCATCCTATGGAAAATGAAATCACTGTGCGTGCGTACGTACGAAATACCGTCTCCACACCGTGGTGTAAATGATTTTCCACCACCACATTACATGGATGGGTATAATGGTGAAAGTAATGATTATATATGATTATAGTAAATTGATATTGATTCTATAATATTATACATACACTTAAATACAATTCTACGATCATGGGAATGATATCATTGCTCGTGCGTACGTACGGAATTTCGTCTCCAGGACGCGATGAGATTCACTCTCCATGATAACCATTCAAGAATGATTATAAAGTATATATAATATGTAATAATGAAATATATAAAATAATAATGCTACTGGATTTATGTATATATATATTTATGTTATCTACTTAATTCCATTCAATTCAATAAGTAATCAAAAACAGCGTCATGCGTACGTACAACCTACCGTCTCCATGAACGGTGAATTTCATTCCATTTATCGATCCATTATATATTTGTATATTGGGAATATATATTATCTATAAATCATGTTTTACATTCTTGATGTAAGTAATCATGATCTATGTAATCATATGAATAATTAGAAGTTAAAACATGAATGACAAATGAGACGATTTAACCCAAAATTATACTTTAACATGAATTTACAAAAGAACAGGAAATATAAAGTCATTAGTGACCCATATATGATATAATAACAATGAATAAGATTCTATAATAAGTAAATGACACTATTTAAATCATTATACAGGAGGTTTGGATATGTAAGAAGAATATCGGACCTAAGGTAAGGGATAACTTTTCCAATCTCATTCTTATACGAGAATGTTTATTCGTAAGTATTTACTGGGGTTATATTTATCATGCATGTCTAAATTTTATAAAAATGTTTTCATGTATGTTTAAAGTCAATTTTACCCATTTTTGACTTTTAATACATCGTATGTAAGGAATATTTTGTCGTACGAGATACTTTTTTGACTTTTTCGGCAATAGTATGAGAAGAATGTTTTTTAACTTATACTGCACAATCAGATTTTTACGGTTTCATACCACTTAATTTTCATAAAGCTTACTCTACATGATTTTATAAATATTTTCAAAAAAATATTTTTCATTTAAAATTTCATGGAATTTTGTGAAAAGAAAATGATTTTGAAGAAGAAAGGATATTTTCCTCAAGAGTTCATTTCAAGTGTTTTATCAAAACCATTTTCCATCTAAGATGAAGTTATTTTCATATGTGTATCTTTCAAGAATAATGTGTCTATTATTTACATGGTTTCACTTTTCTTATGATGAAATGATATCCATTTATATATATATGGAATATGTTATGATGGGATGATGTTTATGAAACCTATTTTTATACATTGGGTTATGATGAATGATTTATGTTTATGTTGTGGAACAAGTAAGAATGATTTCATTATGAGATGGGTGTGACCTATATATCCCTCTAATGAATTGGGTAAAGATTTATATCTCATGAGACAGACATGGCTAGAACGGTAAGTTAATCCAGTTCAGTATTACAGGACTAGAATGAGGAGTGAACTCGATTCCGAAAGGGACTTTTTACACTAAGATGGTCTTGGAAACAATGCCTTGGATACTATAGAAATCATTACATGTGATTAATGGATGCCACAATTACATGTTTGATTCCCATGCTATTTTATCATGATTTATGTTCAATCATGATCTGTGCCTTATGTACTTCCATGTTTTATGTCGTTTCTCAAGATTTTGATGTTTAAACATTATGTTCATGTTTTTAAGTTCAAATGTATATGGTATGTTTTATTTTATCCATGCTTACCCTTACTGAGCATTTGATCTCACCCTTTTTATGTTTTATTTCCCCCCAGGATTAATAGAAAGGTTTTAGGTAAGGAAACAAAAAGTGGAATATCTTTATGGGGAGATGTTGAAGATCTTTCACCATGATTAGAATATTACGTTCCATGTTTCTAAAGACACTATACTATTACGATCCTTGTGTGTCTGTTTTTGTTATGTATTAAGTATTCCGAAAAAGTAATGTAATAACCATGTACGTCAAGATTTGGGTCTCTACAATATATATATATATATATATATATTATGTTTTTTATGATTTCTCATTTCCATTTTGGTCCAAGTGGAAATTTTTTATCATAATTAATGGTCTATTTATGATCTTATGTTTTTCTAAAATTTTCTATGATAATCATTTGTTGTATTATAATACATTTTAATGATATTTCTTTCATAATATTGATCTTATTATGGTTTATGATCTCATTATTTTTTATTTATTTCCCTTAATTTGTATTTGAGCTCACATAATTATTATGATTCAATTACCCATGGTTATGAAGATGATCATGTCCTATAATATGTGTAAATGTGTTTACATGAGGGAGATAATTGAGTAGAGGTAATATTCTGTGTAAAATAAGTTATTTATGTTTAGAATTTTTAACATACTAAACCCTTCAACTCCTGATTTGTATGTATTTTTATGAGATTTATTATCAAAAACATCATATTAATGTAATATTTTTGTTATGTTTGGATTAGCTCACATTCTTTAATATCCCCTCATAGTTCAATTATTTTTGGGGGTTAAACTAGAGAAATATATAGATAACAATACATATAATCCATATGGATATTATATGTAAGGGATAATATAGAAAAAATATTTATTGTAGGGATTATCTATTTCTACAACAAATTATTTCATGTATACATAATAATACCTGATATAGGCTAAGAAACAGATACACCTAGGATTAATTTCTCCACAAAGGGTGGATTGGGTAATAACACGATCAATATGTGGTGAAATACAAAGTGTCCTAACTACACACCAGGGATGAAAAATTTTTAGGAGAGACTTAAATTAATTCATATTATATTTTTATATAATTATGAAGGATTTGAATTCATATAAATAAATATTAGATAAAAACCCTGGAAAAATAGATTGCAACCTAGCGATTCGTATGATAATATTTTCACCAAATATAGAAATTCATTTATTACAGTTTAATGTATCATTATTTCTATATAAATTAATGTATATATACTAATTCATATTCTTCATTTATCTAATGTAATGGTAGGAAACCATGAAAAACAAAGATATCAATGGGTGATATCGAATATGTGGAGCCAATACCAATGGGAACATAATGAGAGTGGGGCTAAAATGAAAAAACATATTGAAATTATATCAAACTAAATGATAGTCTATTATGAATATCAAAATAAATTTGATCTCTAAAAATATCCTTGGAAGAATACAATCTTTATGGGGTCTTTTCATAGGCAACATCTATCCAATTTTAGTGGGTTTTTAATCCACTGGTTTTTACATAATGGCGAAATAAAATGACGAATTTGTCTTCCACTCTTACATACATAGACCCTAACTGGTTTAATTTGTTTTTATTTCATTTATTTTGAGACATTTAACAACGGGGGAGTATCATTATGAATACCATAGGAATGTATGAATTATACTCTATGGAATGTGTTGTTTTATCGATGATTTTTTTCTTTATGTATTTTCCTCAGACACTTCATTCGTAAATAGAGTAGAAAATATTCAAATAGAATAAAAAATATGATAAATCATTTTGATCATATAATTAAAATTTAATAAGAATAATCAAATTTCTATCTAGTTTCATCTAATATATTAATAAAAAAATTGTTCACTAATATACTATAAATAATCATAGTGTTTGATGGATATAATCTATAAGTATCTTTGGTAGGTATAAATATTTGTTTCATATGATACTAAGATATAGTTAGAGGATAGGTACTCTTAGTAATATTTTACATAAAATAAACGTGTTTCATCAGGGAAGTACTAATGATAAGAAACATGTTAGAATGAATGATGATAGGTTGGAACATACAATGGAAGATAGTCTATGTGTGGTGAATAATCCATATGAAAAAAAAACTAACAAAAAAATAGTATTCAAATTATTTGATGAATTTAACTATTATAGTTAATTACATGTGAATATAGAAGGGATAACATAAATATTTTTATACTAGTTTTTCAAAATTGTCCATAGTCTTTTCTTATAACTCTCAAATCTACAAGATTTTGTCATGAAATAAGATGCTATTTTATTTTGAATCATAACATGATTACATGATATTTTTCTTGTGAATGGATAACCATGACACACTAACTTATGGGTATAACAAGACAATTACAATAAGAAATCTAGAATACAGAATTCATAACACAAATGGTCAATAATTTTGAATCCAATAGTCACAATTTGAGGTATGAGAATTCAAATAAATCCATTTCATGTTAATGAATAAATATAAAACCTAGACTATGTGTGAGATAATGGAAGTAGTGAAAATGAAAGGAGTAACTAGATTAATGCAAAGATAATGTGAATGAATTATTAGTAACGATTCTTCAGAAATGTTCATATCTCATCAATGAAGTAGTATTAAATGAATTTTAGGTATTGTCGTTGATATATAATATTTTAGATGAAAATTTTATCACATATGAATAGTTTATAAAAAGACTATATTTTGTTCCTAAATGGATTGCAAACTCATGGTTTGTATGAATATTTTAGGTGTTCTTTGAATGCGCCTTAGGTCATTTAATGTTTATATGAGAATAATAATAATCTAAAGTCCAACCAGGTAATTATATTCAAATTAAAAAGTGTTAATTTCATAAGAGAGATAATAAATTATCAACAACAATAATGGTAAAAAATGACATTTGAACTCAAAAATTAAATAATGATTCAAAATTGTTTTAAATACCCATTAAATGAAAATATTAAGTCACGTAAGTACAAATGAAATCATAGGAAAAGCAGAATATTTGAATTCAAATATTAAATATTTTTCGATGGAATATAGGGCATAAATATTTAAACATAAATTTTATTTAATTGAATTACCCAAAATATAAATGATAAATATCATTTTCTAAAAAAATAATTTATAAAATAATATTTAATGATATTAAGTAAAATTGGACATAATTAATCAAAGAAATTCATTCAATAACTTTTATTTATGAATAACGAATAAGTTTTAAATAATATTGAAAACTATTAAAAATTATTATAAACATTTAGAGGGGATTATATATAATATATAATAGTTTTATAAATTAATAAAAACTTCTTTAAATGTAAAAAATATATTTAGTTAACTACCTAATATAAAATTTTGAAATATATTGTAATGGTTGAAGACCATAATGATAAAAAAGTCAATAAATGTGTTTAATTTCTCGTCTTGGTCAATTGTACATGTATTTGGTATACTAAAAATATCATGCAGTTATAAAGATAAATGTGCAAGAATGATGTCGTAACCATGGAATATATCATCTATTTGGAATACTGATAGTGATCAGATAGTTAAGGAACCATGAATAGTATCTATAAAGATATTCTTCATTCTGATAATAATTTAGTGTTATAGTATTCATGAAGAAAGATTTGATGCTTATTTAACTAATGAAATCATAATTCTAGTGATTTTTTGGAGACAATAAAAAATTATAGTATTTTTCATATTTCATGGAAAAAAGAATACATGAGCATCCTGTAAACTCCATCATTTATACAAGATGAAAATATGATCATGTTACTATAATATATAATTCCATTATTTTATGAAGTGGTAGATTCTCCACAGTAATTTTGTGACTGAATTTTCACTACATGGATAATGGTAGTATTGTTTAGAAGTTGAAAAAACTGATTCGTTGTTCAAAATAGAAAGAAGATGTAATGTTTTGGAGATATAGTTTATCCACACTAAAAATCATTTCACGTTGTAGGGAATATGACTAGTGATCATACTTCATTAATGATACAATACATGGGATATATAGGATTTATCATTTTTTGTTCAATCATGGGGACATGGTAGATTGAAATGGTTTAATATTCGGGTTATCAATGATACATGGTATCTTGATAAAATATGAATAAAAAACATGTGCTACCTAATAACATAAAAATTGTATAATTTTTATCCCATATAAAAATCATAACTATATACATATATAAATAAGACACCTATATTCATTTTTTAAATATTAATTAATAATAAAAGAACCCATCAATCCCAATTATATATTACGATAATAATCAGAGTACAATGAAAATATTGATTTCTAAATTGATGAAGTAATGTTAAATTAAGTATACTACTTCTCCCATTTTTTTATTTATTTAAACCAATATTTCATATTTTAATGTATTTTAAAAAATGGAATAAAAATATATTAGAATTAAATCCCAAAAAATGGTGTGTGATTCCTATTTTAATCAAATGATTAATCAACAAAATAAAATATCATCAAAAATATTGAAAATCAAAATTTCCAAAATAGTTTCAATATAATAAGGAGATTTATACCCCACAAAATCAATAAATTCTTACATTCACATAGTGTAATTATATTTACGAATTTTTTTCTATTACTAATGAAATAAGTATTTTAATAATCCAATTATTATAGCAAATGTTATAATTATATAACCAGAGAATAATTTTAACAATTTTAAACTCTGAATTTTTCGTGAAACCAAAAGCCTGAAATATGATCAAATCCAATTGTGAACATGATATAAATAGAATTGTTCTTCAATATGGAAAAATAAATGTTAGATAATTCCTTTATAATAAATATAAAAATATAGTTAAAAAATTATAATCACTAAATGTTAAAATAAAAAATACTTAAAAGATTAAAAAAAGTGTTTCACATAAAATAATATGAGTGTTAGAAATTTCTGGACCACAAAATAATAATAAATAACAAAAAAACTCTGAAATAAGTCACAGTTTAGTACATTTAATAAATTTTATAGTATTAAATTCGTTATTTTATTCAAAGAGTGAGGGAAGTATTTCTTGATTGGTAAAGAAGAAAACCATTCCCATAACATTAAAACTATAGTGAATAGGCCACTAAACTAAACAAAATAGTAGATGGTCCCAATAAATGATCCACCCATGGTACAATGCTTAAAGTGTGACATGTTTATAGTTTATATCAATAAATTCTATAAATATTAATCCAATAATGGATGTAGGACACAAAATCCTCCTAAAATGAGGTAATATGGAGGTAAATTATCAAAACACTAAGGTATATCATGATAATGATGTGATTATATGTAAACATGATTTCATTAGTATATTTGTAACTCCTGAGGTGATTCTAGTTCATCACATTATTTTATATCACACATACTTTCTATGAATATGATATCACCACCAAATGAACTGGAAATTGAATTGTTTTTCAAAACCACTTACGTAATAATGATCATATGAATGATTTATAAATCTAATATGATTATGATTTTTGGTCGGAAACTTCTCATATATTTATATTTTCTTCATTTGGATTAACATAACATAATATTTTATTTCTAATGGATTTGACTTTATAAATAACTTATTAACCATCAATCTATGTAAATCATAATTCATATAACAATTACTGAGTTTTCTTGTTTCAATGCATGGATGAATATGTAATTTGTATAAAATGAAACACTATAATATGATTCATGATATAGAAAAATGATGGAATCGTGACTCAAATTATTGGGGGGAAACCCATCATTGTTGGCATGCCTGTTTTAGTTGGATATACTATTTTATTTTTGGATGAACTGGAAGGTATTATTCTAGAATATGTGGCTGAGTTTTCAATAAAAATCAAAACATGTTTAATGAAAATAAAAAATAGTCCTTATAGTATATATTATATTGAATTGGTGGAGTCCAAAAATTAAAATACAATTAAATTTGGTTAGGGGTCTTATTTTCCCAAGTGCATCACCATGAGGTCCACCAATTCTCTTTATCAAACTGAATGATGGATTAATGAATCTATTCATTGACTATCATGAGAATATTAATGTAAGGATCAACAAAAATAATCTATTTAATAGTATCAACAATCCATTTTATCAACTATAGTGATCATGATGCAACTATAAGGGTGAAATTCATTTTTATATCATCAGATAATGGTTAAAAAGGAGGGTATTTACATGATATCATTATATAAAATGTATGTAAGATAAAAATTTATTATAATTTTCCATTATTCTTATGAATTATACTTGCTCTATTATCAAATATTATAAAACATGCCATTAGAGACTACATTTAACAATTTTTGGATGAATTTATAGATGAAATTCTAATATATGAAATTGGAAAGCATGATCGTGATGATTTTTTTGTTTTATTTATAACCAGGAAAAATGATATCAATATTCCATAGTTAAGAAGATCAAATTATGGGAATAGAAAATACCATGGTAGAGTTTTATAACCTTATGAATGGGTACATCTATAAATTAATAATGGAATAATGTTGTCGAGAAATGGCACAAAACAACAACTATATCAAATATTCATGATTTCTATGGGTTTGTGATATAATAATGAGGCATTGTGAAATGTTTCTCAATACTATCAAATAAACTATCAATTATTATTTCAATAGAACTGATGTTCCATTAGAATGATAAATGTAAATAATGTAAAAATGGAACTAAAAAAGATTCATTACTTTTAATGAACATACTTTACTATATTATTGGAAGGGTGTAATAATACAATCTTATACCAACTAGAGAAACCACCGGAAGTAGCCCACCCAATGACACAGTTAATAAGGATAAAAAAATACTAGACTTGTATATAAGAAAAAAATACATACCGCCAAAGTATGAAGCAGAAAATACATGATAATACAAAATTCAAAAAATATAAGACAAATAGGCTAAACATGAAAGAACTACATAACATTATATTGTAATCATTCCCCTCTAGACCAACCAGAATCGAAAGAAAAAAAATGTGACACAATAAGATACAATATGTTAATTCCATTACATAAATTATATTATACACCATCTAGAAAAACCTAATGACACAAGTAGGTTGTGGTCTAATGATGAGTTGATATCACCATTTTTATATAAGTTCTAATATCCAGATTTAAATAATTCTACAGTTTAGAATAAAAGAGTTTTACAATGAGTTATCCTAAAATAAAATTATTTGAAAATAATTTTCCCTTTTATCATTCTTGGGATTTTAGAAAGCCTTTCATATCCTTAAACAAAAAAAAATGACTTGTATATGTGATAAAAATTGAAATCATATACATGAATCAAGTTATTAATTTATATCAATGAATCATTCAATCATGTGAAGCATATGTCATACAACATTATATAAATATATGTGAGAAAAAATCCATGATTTAAAAAAAATCATGCAAAAAATAATAATGATTAAAAAACTAAAAACCAACTCATATATTGGTTTTAGGCTTTGGAGACACTATACTCTAGACTCTCAAAAGCCCCAACATTCATAAAATGGATCAAAATGATATATATTATTTGTTGTTTATATCAATATATGTTACCTCTAACAAGTTAAATATATACTAAGGCTACTTATATCTCTATAGCATCAACCCAAAGTATCCCAATGTGAAATTCTCTTATAAATTTTCAAAACCATGCTCTCAATTTAATAAAAGATATTAAATTCTAGGAAAATTAAATTCTGTGTTTTAAAAACCCTATTCAAATAATGAAAATCCATTTAAAAAACAACTATTTTAAAACACTTTATTTTTCAAGAAACTATTTTAAATAGTTTATCAGTTCTAATAAATTTACATCCCATAGTATTTTATCATGAAATTTTTGAAATATATTAAATTAGGCCATTTAATATATATATACATGAATCCATATGGTAGAAACCCATATTCTTTATATAATAATGGCTAGATACAAGGAGAATGTATATTTATAAAAGAGTAAAATGATGAAACTAAAAAGGGTCAATAGAAAATACTATTATGTAACAAATCTACGCAGAATCCATATATTCGACCGAAAACAACGATGATCTTAAGGGAAATATTACCTATAGAAACAAACAGAAAATTTAACAATGATAAATCACTCAAAAAAATGAATTGATTTGTTTTGTGGTCCAAAATAATGACCTTGGGAGGCTTTATGTTGATATAGAGAAAGTCTTCCAAAAGATGAAATAAAAATTCCTCCATGAGTCACTCTAAAACCCCAATTTCTGTAATAACAAGATGTTTAATGAAATTACCTGGAATTTATTTCCAAATTTTTATATATGAGAGAATAATATCTTTTTTATATTATAATCCAGATTTTATCCATTCAGCATAGTGTACTTGTTACATTGTGTGTAACCGTTCACGTTTTGTATCCATTTCGTGGCATCTTTCTCACAATGATTAAAATCTCTATAATCAAATTACAAAGTGTGTAAATACACAAAAAAGTAAAAAAGTACTAGGTTTTAATGGGAAAAATTAATAAAATATTTGACTCACCATTATAAGTATCCTATATATTTTATATCATCATAACTCAACCCAAAAAAAGAACAAAATAAAATCTAAAAACATACCTAACTTGATGGTAATGGGGTGTTACAATCTCCCCACCGTAAAAACATTTCCTTCTATAAATCCCTCATGATCCAAGATCTAAAAAAATATTATAACAACACTTATTGATTAATACACCCACATTACCCAGACTCAGGTGGACATTTACCGCATAGTTCAACATTCTAGAAATCTATAATCTAAACTATTTATTAAACCAAGTGGTTACCAGGCTCAATATCAAAATCCTATTATACAATCACATTGAATTGATCAGGTATATACAACTATTTTTTGGAAACATGAAAAATATCATCGATTTATGAAAATCTTGATGAAAATTGAAACTTGTAGGCCACCCTGCCTAGTCATCCAATTATCACATAGGGGACGACGAACCTCGTTTCCAACATACCATTATTGACTATACTATGATTTACCATGTTAGGTGAAACATTGAAAATTATATGATCACCAACATTACTCTCCAGTAGGAGATACGAACGGTCTATATAGTTTTTCTGGAAACAATGTTCCATGAACAAACTCCTCCGGATCAAATGCACCATCTCAGTCATCACTTGAACAACACTACGCCCCTCCAAGGCCCTCAATCCCAATACTACTCAGCATAAGGTATATCTATGTGGACATCAATACAATGCCTTAAAGGGTGAATTATGATTCAAAGACTGATATCTATTATTATTTAAATTTCAACCAAAGTCAAATTATTTTTTCCAAGATCATATGAATTCATATTGACAATCCCAGAGCATATCCTATAAAACCTGGAAAACCCCTTATATCCATCCATCTATCTGTAGATGTTATGATATTCCTAATTAGTTATAAGAACCCATTTCATATTCAAAACCATTATAAAACCGATACATGATCCTCATATCCTAGTGAAAAAAAACGTATAGGGAACCCTATCATATCTCACAAAATCTCTTACATAAATGTCCCAATGATGTTCCACCTCTTTCACCTCCTATATATGTACGAAATGCATTAATTTCAAAATTCAAAAAAAATCATCAAAATATCATTCTCCACACAGTGAGTCTATGGGAAAAAATGTTTAAATCCATGGAAATATCATCCACTATCCACACTAGAATTGTTAAAGGCTGTAATAACCGCTCAGGTATATAGTGCTCTGTAGTAGTTCACTAAAAATCGAGCCAATATGAAAAAAATCCAATATCAACCATCTCATCTATTTCCACCAATAATGATTCCTGAATTTATCATAAATATTTGTAGATATAGGGTTCCTCAAACAACATTAATGGATTAAACTATCCAATAACTATTTTTTCACGGAAAACATAATAACCAACATGTTATGGAAAAAGAAATCCCCACAAAGAGACCATGGCCCGCCAACTAATATCGCCCCACATTAAAATACTTCTTTAATGTTCTGGCGCTAGGATTTAGCCACATTATCAATCTAAACTCACTCCTTAAAAGATAAATCAACTTTTATCAAATAAAAGATCGCCATTCCACCACCCTCATCGACTACCAAGAAAGTCTCTACAAACAAACTCATCATAGACAACTACTCAACAGATTCAATCATTGCATTTATTGATAATATTATACTCATAAAAAAGGAAACCACATTTCATTCCCTATTGGTATAAAAAATATCAAAATCAAAAGTTTAAAGATAGTCCACCAATACTCAATATCTAAAAGTTAAATTGCTCAAGTTAAAACTATATTTCAGGCTATTTTCATCATCAAATATAGTAAATTTCACACCAAAGAGATAGTGACTCTATGTTTTGTGTTAGTTCATTACATTTTATAACAGAGGATCAAGGGTAGTGTATTTCATCTCACAAGTGAGAAACTACCATGAGCCATAAGCCATAACCTATTTCCCTAACATCAATACACATCCCAAACCGATAACATCCTTATCAATGAAAACATCATAACATGACCCTAGTTATGGAATAATCAATTCTAGTAATCAAGTAAACCTAACCTCTTTATCAATAAATGGTCTTTGATACATGTAATTCCATTAGAACATTACAACTTTATTGGATAACACTGTCATTGAAATTGTGATTTTATAAAATTATTGATCATACCATATGTATTAACTAGTCAGACCCATGAGGCACCGAATCCTAAAAACATATTTTTGATTCTCCCATGTCATAACTGTGAAAACTATTTTATGATCTAATGATATTCCCATATCAGATATAACATTATTAAAAAAAATCACCTCTCAGGTCCAAAATGCAGACATGGAAATCTTAGCATATAGAATATGGTCTTTAATGGTTTGATGAATGATATAATAGTAGTTGATATGATTCTCACCTAATATGTAGTACACCAAAATATAATCCATGATCACATTAAAAGAAGATTCCATGATCCAATTAATGTTCCATATCATCAAATATATAAACACTGAATGAGAATTATTGAGTTTGAATGGAATGACGAGAACTCAAAAATGCAATATCAACATTTAAATTCTATGTTACATATATCTTAGGGTCAGACACAGAAATAGTGATACATAGACCACATGTTAGTCATAAGAAACCTATGATCCCCTATAAGATGATCAAATACTTCATCAATCATTTTCAATGGATATTTATTTGTAATTATCTTCCAAATGAATATTCTATTATCAAAAAAAGTTTAAAGCTCATGTACACCTTTAATAGAATATAATAGGAACAATCTATATTTACATGATAGGATAAATAACACCTCTAGACACTTGGTCCTCAAGAGGGACCATAAGATCCCTCAACCACGCATGTTTCATATGGTAGTATGGCATAGAAAATGGAATCATTCCATAGAGTTAGTTAATAGTAAACTCTACCACTTTATATGGTAGTAAACATGAAATATTATATACAAATACCTTATGGTACTAAAACAAAACATTATGAGTTTACCACCCTAGAAAGGGTCATCTATTACAAGAAATATCCCTAAAAATTTTCATCATATTAATATATCATGGGGAACAAAAAGCCATATCCTTCCCTATATAGAGTAAAAATCAGACTTGAAAACATGAATACATCCATCAATTGATATGAATTGAACTCCATGTGAAAAGTATTCTACTTGGGCCTTAACATTGATCATCCAATCCATGTCGATAATCATGTTGAATATTTCAGTATCGATCACTAGTAATTCTAACTCCACCTAAAATTCAGTTATCATCTATTGACATGCAGGTCATTTTGAAACCTACATCAGAATTATTTTCTAAAGGCATTGAAAGATCCATCAAGAAAGAATTGTGTTATGAATGGAAACCCAACATTTCAACTATCCTTTATGATATATAATAATGACTACAATGCATATGAGTCAAAGAAGAAAACATATAAGAAAATATAAACATAGTACCTCTAATATTCGATATCAAATATCCAATCTTGAGATTAGTTTGGTGTATACTTAGTTACATAAAAGCATAAGAAATTATCCACATAGACATCAGCAATATTTTATGTAATATTCCACTACCCTAGGAAGAATCTACATAAACATGTGAACCCTTGGTGAGAGTGTTTCCTTCTATGATACCCATAAATATCATTTCACCAAAGCATCGTACACAGATAGATCATCAATAATGAAGAAAATTGTTGGGAGCCTTATCAAAAGATATGATATGTCTGACCATAGCTTCCACACTATTAGAAAACATCTTGTTACTCCCTTCCCATCTCCCTGTATAATTTTATTGAGGAAAAGTCACCACTATTATGCACACTTTTCAAAAAAGATGATACACCCTAGATAACCAATAAACTAAATGAAACTCCACCCTGACATAATAAATTTTCTTCTCCACCCATGGTATAAAAACATCAGTCATAGAAGTGAAAAATCTAGGCACCTTTTCAAAACTACTATTTAAATTTTGATTGTCATATCTCCTTTCCACCCAAGACACAGAACCAAAATCAGAAACTAGTAACCCACTTCAAGTTATGAATAACCATTAAAACCAATTTTTAGCAACCCAATAACTGGTAGACATTAAAAATACACCAGAACATTCCAAAAACATGATATATGTAAAATAAGATAACAAACAAAACATTTCTGATTATACGAAAACATGGAATACAACTAGATTATGTAGCGAAAAATTCCATAATACCAAAAAATACATGCAGTCAAATCCAAATAGGGTAAAATGGAAATTAATTCATAACCCCACATGACCAAGAATAACTTATAGACCAACCTGGCCAGATGGAAAAAAATAAGAGGGGTCGTCATGATATAACATGCTCTTCCTTTTACATAAATAAAATAATATAACATGTGCAGAAATCAACTGGAACATATAGGGTGTGATCCAAAGTATATTGGGACGCCACCATAGTTTCTAAATAAGGTACATAATCATGACTGAAAGATTTCAATATTTTTATTCAAAAAATGTTTACAATGCATTTTCATGAAATATATTCTTTCAAAAATCTTTTTCCCTTTTATCTTCCTTTGGTTTTCATAAATCCTTTTATATTCTCAAAATAGATATATGAAAAGTAGATGTGAGAAAAAAGAAGTCATATTTGTGAATAAAGAGTTTGGAATATTGATACATATCCATAAATCAAATATCATGCATTGATTTTGTAATAAAACCTCGTAAAAATATATTCAAAAAAATATATGATATAAAAACAATCATGTAATTAATAACCATAAATGTAAATGAAAAAGCCCAAATAAATTGTGTTGAATCTTAGAGGACACAACATACTATACAAACAAAAAATAATAAATATATATATGTTGGATCCAAAAGATATCAAACCCTTCCAATTGATATCACAAATATTTACCTGTTTGTGGTGAAATATGTACTAATGATACATGTGTCTATATCCCAAGACAACTAAGGTTAAGATTTATAAGTTATATAATAAATTAACCAAAACAAGCTCAAAATGTCATAAAATGTTTTCATACAAATGATAATATGATTCAATTATTAGTACCCCATTTTGAAATAAAAAAATACGTACTTCCAAATAAAATATCATTTTGGTAACAAATATTCTTCCAATAAATCATTTGAAAGATTTTATCACTTCCATTCAATGAAATCCCAACGATTTTATCATGAAATATAGGAATATAATTAAATTGAAAACATTTATAGAAAAAATACCTCAACATGGTAGAAACAAATCATTTTTTGACAATATTTATAAGAAACCAATGGAATTGCCTTAAATGGATATGTTTTTTCAAGAATGTAAAAATTATTTATTGGAAATAAGGTCTAATAAAAAACTACATCATCAAAAGAAACCAAATATGATCCTGAAGGGATTCAGACATGGGAAAATGTAGTGTAATCATAGAAATGATCAACCTCTAGGAAAAATTATCCAAATAATTTGGTGATCTTGAAAAATGTCTTGAGATATTTTAGTTCGATAGTCATAAGAGATTCCCAACTATGAAATCAAAATTACCCTATGGGGCACCTATAAACCCCAACTCCTGATAGTTACATTGAGTATAATGAAATTAAATTCCGTTTAATTCCCAATGATCATATATTCCTATAATCCAATCATATTTTTTTTAAAATCTCGATTTTTTCTCTTACACGGGGTAGGTTCTTTCACAATGTGTATCCATTTAAATGAGTGTTCCTATTGATGATTACACATCGTGTAATAACTTTACATAATTTAAATCCCTAGTAGGCTATAAAAAATATTTATTTTTGGATAGATACTCCAATAAACCCATGACTTCAACGTTACATATATCCACCCAATTCCTACACATCATTACTCAACAAATGATAAATGGAAACAAAAAATAATTGTAAAAACATACCTAACTAAATGATAATGTGTAATTAAAATGGAAACATATTATATAGTGAATAATTAAAACTGATTTTGGTTCCATCCCCATATTGAATGGAAATATAAATTCATATTACTCAATCCAATTTAATAATAATCTAATAAAATAAACAACACACGATTTGGAGATGGTAGTAGAGGCATTTGATGTAATGATTTTTTTGACATTGTCATTATAGAGGAAATTGATATATAGACTTATCATAATATCTTGATATATATATATATATATATATATATATTCAAATAGAATAAATTTTAAATAGAAAAAATTAGATTATTGATATTAATAAATATTTAGACTGATCATTTCATTTTCACCTAGGGAAGGAATATATGGTGTTTGATTATATAGGCCTAAAAGATTATAGTGTTTTATCCATAAAGAGAATTGAAATATATCCAATAATAATTGATCTGATGAAGATAACTCATAGAGTTATAATGGGTGGAGATAAATAAAATCCATCCCAACTAACTACTCATCATTCCACTACTTATGTTTAATTTCATAGTAGGAATGATCTTGGATGCTTCCTTGGTACATGTGATTTGAGATCATCTATTAAGGATGAAATTACTGGATTGAACAATGAAGTTTGTTTTTTACATATAAAAATTTTACCTTAATATGGATTATATGCAATTCATTGACCATTTTACAATCCATATAAAATTGTGTGACTCGTTTTTCATAGTGTCTCACTTATTACTAGATTTAATGTTTGGGCCTCCTCTCTATCACCAATTATATTATCAGAAATTTTATCTAAAGGGGAATTATGTGGTGTAAGGGATTTAATACTATATAATTCAACTAAAATTCAATTTTATTGATGAACTTACTTCTAATTTAATTCATCTTTATGTAGGTTATTTTTATAAATTCCCTTCCCCTACACTCTTTTAATTACTCGTATTTTTTTCAATAAATAATACTAGGAAAAATCATCCTATTAACCCAATAAAGAATAAAATAATGATAAATAAATACCATAAAAATGATGTATAACTATTTAAAATATTTAGCACCTAGTGATTTTTGAAGAAGATTATGTCTGATAGCATATATCTCATTGAAAATACCAAAACAACTCATATATAATATCAATTTTTAATGGGTAAATATTCACTACATTACAAAATGATTCACAGTAGAATATTTTGTGAATTATACCATTGGAAAATTAGACATACAAAATATATTTCTATAAGTGAGACGGGACATCTCTTACTATGTTATTTAAAATCATAAGAATTCATAAAAAATCAAACATAAAACCATTCTTTAAAAATCTAGGGAAGAAAACATAATACATATTATCTCATTTTATCAATAAGATAAACATAAGAGATAAAAATATATGATTGCCTGAAATCATAATATAACAATAAAGGTATGGTAGCATGAACATAACATTGGATTTTAAAACCCAGACATTCATTAATTATAAACAATATTCAGGGAATAAAACATATCATTTTAAAATTCTTCGAACATAAGAATGAAAAATAATAAAAAATCAATCATGAATCATTATCTAATATCATGAAAGTATTAAACCATAAAAAATATGGAAAACTATTTAATATATCATTGTTAACATCCAATACCATAAAAAGTGGATCATTACTCATCAACAATATCCCATTATGGATCAATACACACTTGTTTTCCAACGTGGATCTGGATGCACCTTTTTCCTACAGTGGATAATAATAATCAAATTATTTTCCATAGTTATATCTTGCGATATAATACATTTCTCACTGAATTATAAAGAGAAATTTGTCTCACCAATCATGTAATGAAAATCATATATGTGTGTGAAATATGATCATAAATTATTCATTATATCTAAAACTCTTAAAAATATTGCTTTTAAATAAAATACCGCATAGCATAACCCATGGAAATGAAATGGGTTTCATATAGATTTAAATATTTCACCATATTATAGTCCAAAGTATAAGATATGAGTTACATAGGAATTTTATAATTTCATAACTGATATAAGATCAATGGTTAAGTAAACTTATTATCATCACGAACATAAAAAAATTTGGGAATGAATAAAAATGATATCCTTGGAACATATCAACATTAAATAAAATATAACATCAAATTATTTCATCGTAGTTGGTAAATTATCATGATACGAAAATTGGAATAATTCTAGACGAATATAATTTTTCTATAAATAGTTTCATTAAATAATAAACATTATACATATTTTAAATCATATTCACTGAAAATATTATTTTAAACTATAATCATAATATAATGCTTACGAAATCATTTAAAACAATTATTATGAAAATATCCATTCAAATTTTAAAACCCATTATAAAAAAATAAAAAATATTCATATTATTTTCTTTCAAAATAACCTTGGAATCAAATAAAGGAATTATTAAAATAATGAGTGGTCTTGATTATGGAAAATATGATTCATTCTGTATAATTAAAACAATAATTTTTTCAACATTTTTTGTAATTTAATAATAGAAACAATATTATAAAATATTATTATTTGAACCAATGGCTCAATCTCTTATTATAATATTATTACCCCCATAGATTTCATCGACCAGTCCGTACATATAAAAGATTGATACGATCATCTCTTAAGTAATCCTCACACATTTTTTTCCGCTCTTTTAAGTCATAATTTGGAATGGAATCCCTAACCATCATTTTTTTAATCTTGTCGAATCCATTTTCACATTATGATATTCATACATTCTCGTGTTTTTTCATCCTCATCCATGTGTATTTGAATACAGATCTATTCATCTCAAAACATCCCACCTGAAGGATCGAATATATTTTAGAAAGTATGATTTGTTTCAAGATTATATTTCTAGTATGAATTATTTGTTCTCATTCTATATCATTTTTCATGTTTAGGATATATTAAATGAATTATATAATAATTCGTCCTATTATTTTGATCATTTTATCATTTATATATGAATATTTGTTTCTTAACATTCAAAACAATTGCATGGGATATAATATTTTATATCATATTTATAGTTTCATATGTTTATAAATTTATATTTGGATGAGTATTCAAATGGTTATTGAAATATAAAAATATCCATATCCTTAGATATATAATACATATTTTGAAAGGATATATCTTCTTCCTGGAGAATATTTTCCATCCATAGGGAACATTCAGACCATATATGTGTTTTTTCCTCCAACACAGTTTTACTAAGGGGATATAATATTTAAAATTGTATTTTTAGCTATTATTAATAAAAATATGTTATGTTTCAAAAAAATTTATATATCTTGTATAATTTAAATAACATTGTATATGTGTTTTGAGTTATTTTTTCACATTTTAAATAATAATTTTAATTTCTTATTTTATCATTTACTAATTTTGGGTTACTTCTTCAAACACCATGTTTTTATAATAGATAGGTGGGGTTCATGTGATGACTATGTACTATGTATGATTCATTAATTATATATATATTTAAATATTATTATTTTAAGGTATATATTGTTTTCCAGATATAATTTTATATGTTTTTATTATTTTATAATGATATATTCATTTAATTTTTTATTTAATTTTTTTAAAGGAATATATTATTCAATTGCTTTTGAATAAATTTGTTTTATCTTCAATTTTTTATATTTTACATATAATGTTTACTTTCGTGGTTCTGTATAAATTTTAATGTCATATCTAATCTAAATATTTTAAAATAATTGTTTTTGTAATAATGTTAATCTAAATTTTTAATGTAATATCTTCTTATTTTCAATTTAATTTTAATATCCATTCATATTGTAGTTTTTATCAACATCCAAACCCTTTAATGTTGCCTATTATATAGTTGATATATACTCTAATGAAAGAATATAAATTATTTTTTATTATGGGTTATATTAAAAATTATGGAAATCATTTTCATTCAATTTAATTAACTTATGTTCAATATGATATGTTAGGATTATGATTGTTTTCACAATAATGTTCTACATATATGTATATAAAAACGTTATTTAATGATTGAATGTTTTATATCACTCAAATGGAATGGAAATTATTATATTTTTTAACAATATTTTATTATTAATTTCATATTTAATTTCACCATCTATTACTTTGAAAAAATCATTGTCACTGGAAAAATATATAATTTCCCCCTCTAAATCTCATTTATCAACAATATACTATTTTGACATGGTATTTTTTCATTAGTTTTATTCTATATATTATATTAAGATAATAATAAACCTATGTTGGATTAATTAACCTTGAATAAATGATGAATAAGTGGAAGGTTTCAATACTGTTATGGAATTTTCTAAAATAAATTTTGTAATCAACAAAATATTTTTCAGTCCATGTTAGAATTGTGAAAATTTAAAGATGTTAAACATATACAGATAAAATATCAATTAATTTTCCATTATTGTAATCTGAGATACAGCCCTTGAATTTTCCATGGTGAAAAATGGGAGATATTTTGAGCAAATGATGAAGGTTCTTTTCTATACGATAAATCTAATCAACGTGATGAAATGAATCACACTATATATATAGGAATTGTAGATAGAAATTAAAATTGAGAACATATATGGTGAGGCTGAAAAACCATTTTATCTTGGTTGTATGAAACATCTCATATTATCTATGGTTTTATGATTTATAAAACTGAATGTGAAACATGGTAGGATTGACATGAATCTAATATAGATGCTACGAAGGTTGAATGAAATTGTTCCTAAAAAACAGTATCTTCCCAATTAACATTATAAAATGATGAAAATATTATTCTTGATGAAATTGGGATACAATAATATACATTTCTACACAAATGATTGAGTGATTTATGATAAAGAATATGAATCTCTATTAATGTGTCCTAAATGTGGGACATCATGACATATGTTCAAATAAAAATGATAGGATGATTTAGAAGTTATAGGTACCCCTACCAAGTCATTTTTAAATTCCTATAATTCAACTATTGAAAAAAATATTTAAATATTCATATGATGGAAAAAGGATAATATGGAATGATGATGATCAAATATATGATGGAAAATAATGGGATCCTGATGATTTTTCACAATTGAATCATAATGATCACCAGTTATCAAAATTCGAAAATGATGATAGAAATTTTAGACATGGACATTTCATGGATGTAATAAACACATATCGATTCCTTAGTGTCATACATAGTTCATCGACTGTTTTATTGGAAATTTAAAAAATATCCCTTGATTTTCATATGAGGCTACGGTATGTCATGTTGAGATTAATGGTCTCTACATCAAAATATCCTGAAAATGATATTGGTGTTTTCTTATCCCCACTAATTGATGATTTGAAATTTTTATTAGAGTATGTTAGTGGGGAGTATGATTCTTATAAAATAAAACATTTAAATTTTCATGAAATAATTTTATGAATAATAAATTACATCCCAACATATGAGAGATTATCTAGATATAGTGAAAAGGGGACCAACGATTGTCCAATTTTTAAATAACAGACATCGTATTTCCAATGACATCATGGGAGAAAATTAGTATACATGGGTGCCAGATAGTTTTTTCTATGGATCACACATTTATTAGACTAAAAAATGTATTCAATGGATCATATGATTTTTTTGCATCTCTATATACTTAGTCCATTGGCCGATATTCTATGAGGTTTCAACACATTGATATGGCAATTGGATAGACATAGAAATTTGGTGGGGACAAAAATAATTGGTAGAAATGGTCAATATTTTTTGTGCTGCTATATTAGAAATATCATGGGGTCAAACATATCATTGATATTATGAGAGAATAGATGATAATCTATGAAATATATATTGAAATGTGTTGGATAAAAATGGAAGGACTAAATATGCATTGAATGAATGATTGGATTTACTCTCAATGGGAACACATTTGGAGTATGCTCCCATTCCAGATTAAAGGTAATCATTCCTTGCACTATATTCTTATAAATTATCCAAATGGGATAAAATATTCTTTTGTGTTTTCCTTTATAATATATTATTTTAAAAGGATTATTCTTCAAATGTAATAAATTTAGTTCCACTAAAGGAACTGATGTTGACAAGTATGAAATATCATGATTGTCACATCATGATACTGTATCTCCTCCCAGTTGCATTGTGTGGAATATTTGTCATCCATGTCAGAATGAATATCTTGAGGGTGTGTTAATTTTTTAATATAATTATTAATAAAGATATAGATCTGAATGCTTTGACATTTATCGGGAATGATATTTTTATATAATATTTTAATTATAAAATAAATTTTCTCTATATTTTTTTTCTTTCATGTTGAATTTAATGGTACATTAGGTGTAAGAAAAATGTAATTAAAATCTATATATCTATGTTGAATGTATCCCTTTAAATTTATTATGAAGATATTAAAGAGTTATGTTAAGAATCCATATTAATTTGATGATTCCATTAATGAGAATTATATTTAAGAATAGGTTATAAATTTTTTTACAATATAATTTTCAGCTATAGAGTACATAAATTGGCCTATACATCACTATGAACAAGTCAATTATGGAAGAAAATGTATGTTTATATTGAAATGAAAATCATTGTCTGGTGAAGATATAAATAAGGTATATTTATACATCATGAATAACATAAAATATGTTTAAACATATAAAAACATTCATTTTAATGTGGTCAAAATATGTTATCCATTGATAAAATATGTATAGATTTTCAATGAATATAATAATATTTACCAATGGTGTAAGGAGACCAAACATGGTAGAATAAATGAATCTGAAATAGTTATATGATTAGTGGGTGGTCCAGAATTAAATTTTATTTCAATGTCCGAGTATTATATTAATGGATATACATTTCATAAAAAAGATCTAGAAAAGATATGTGTAGTTCATAATTGTACAGTATTGGAATTCACATAACCAATGAATTTTTGGAATACTAATGATAAAAACTCAATCAGTGCATCAAGTTCACATTATGGAGCCATGATTAAACATAGATATTTGAATACATTAAATTTCTTATTCTAATGTAAATATTGAAATGTTTTTTTCAATACAATAGTTTGATAAATGATTAATTTGTAATGAAGTTACTTAATAATAATAAATTGGATTACACAACAGATCCTATTATGATATTAAAACATGAAAAATAATTTATTTATGATCTGGAACAATCTAGTATACAGTGGATTATTTTTTTAAAAAGAAAAAAAAATTTAATTTTGGTATGATAAATATGAAAAGACTATATTTTCATAGAAATCCAAACTTCCATAGAAAAATTAACACGTTATACCATTAAGCATGTTGAATACATTGTTTGTTCTATAACAAACGATCATAAAGATTGAATTTGGGAAAATAATCATTTATTACATTCATAATATTATAGGTAACATATGTTTTGATCTATTTAAATTTATAAATTTTCATAGAATGTTAGATATTATAATTTTATTATCATTATTAAAACATGTATTATATTTAATTAGTTAAATTGGTTTTTATATTATTTTTCTTATTTTTTGATGTTTAACAATATGTAACTTATCTATAAATTTATTTTTTATGAATGAATTATTTTATATCTTATTTGAAAAATTTAAAAAAAATTATATTGTATAAGTGTATATTAAGAAGTATTCTTTTTTATATAAAAATGACTCATTATGTAGTATCATTTTTATATTAACACAAAATTTTGGGATTTTATTTTAATTATTACTTTCATTACAACTCTAATAGTTATTATTAGAATTCTATTTAACTATAAATATATGAATAAAAATGTTTTTTGTTTAGTATTTATTATTTTTTATAGATAATTTTTCATTTTTTATTTAATTTATTATCTAATGGTTGTATTATAATTTTTTTTTCACTTATTTTCTATGACATAGTTTTCAAGGATAATGAAAAATAAATCATTTGAACAACCACAAAATTCTGGATATGATTGTGCTCATTCCTCTGGGGAGGAATTCAAATATTCTCATATTTTTTAGTCTCCTCATCCTTCATTATAGGTTATTTTAAATTTAGTGGGGGAAATTTTTTTAGTGTGGGTAATTGTGGAATCGCACATTTACAAAAATAATTTGTTACATGACGTTAAGAACGAAGGATAACTGTATACATTTATGATAATGATATTCCCAGAGCTCCAAATTCAACACAATTGAATAATTTTATATTAGTGAAGGCTAAATATAATGTTAGTATTTTTATATACCAATAGAGATGTGATCACTAAGTGACTATATATTACACGTGGGAGACTTTTTTGTTTGATTATTTGTTAATATTTCTCTTATATTGAAATGTTAATAGAAATATATGTTTTCACTATTCTTATAAAATGAAATATGATATAAATACGATTGGAGGACGGAGTAAAAAATCTATATCATTGGATTTGTGGGGATCGGGGGATTTTAAATGATCCCTCACATCAAAAATCATTATTTTGGATAGACCACATGAAAATCAATTTCATATATATCTATTCTTATATCACGATACAAGGAAAAAAATTAAACAGTATGGGGGGAATGTTTTTTTACATGAAATGTTACCATGTATATGATTTTTATATTATATATCATTTAATTGATTTAATTATTCTTAATTTACTGTAATCAATGAGATATCATCATGATATCCAATCTAGAATCAAATACCCTCAAATATTATCTCTGCGAGGGTATACATTTCTATTTTATTAACTGATGGCTGAATATTTTAAAATACTAAGGTATGAATATTCAATATTAATAGAGGTTGAACCCCCCACATAACATGAAAATGATAATAGGTATTGATTGAGAAAAAAAAATATATAACAGATGTGTCGAGTGATTAAATTATATGATTATAAGATGTTTTCATTATTTATATATTTATGTTAAATAATTTATTTATATATTTTGATACATTAATAAATTATTTATATATATTTTTACATAATTTTCATGAAAATAATAGCACAAAAGGGGACTTTAATGATGATCCTAACTATGATATTTTAGTTACATCATTGAGAAATCCATACCACCTAGGTCATAAATGCAGATAACTGATATATATATCAGTAATAAAAGATCACACTATTATTTATCTTACTAATAAATACTTTCATACAGAACCCACTCCTTCTAATAATACTCCCACACCCCTCCTCCATAGAATCCTTGTTTTTACGGGTAATAAACTGATAATCCATTTTATATTGTTTCATATGGGATGAGGTATTATTTTGGTGATATAATTCATCATCAACAGAAATACACATATCATAATATTTTTCATTTATAAGATATTATAGATAGATCACCCATAAAAACATGACATGTTGATGATATGAGTACAGTTTGACAAAGTCTCAGCCCTTTTTTAGCTTTTACATCAAGACTTGTTCAGCATGTTACTATAGTGGTAGGTGAATACTTAATATTATATATTTTTATAAAAAAATATCCTTATAATGTTTATATGATTAATTATTTTTCTGTCGATATTGAAAATTTATTGAAATAATTACTAGAAAAAATAAATAAAATGTGTTGTGACTTCAGATACATTTTATAATAGTTCTGATACATTTTAAATATATGAAAATTTTATAGTGGATGTATATGGGATTCCAATTGATGAATTTGTTAGTGGGAATGCAATGAATATGGGGCTCTATGTAAATTATATCGTGGAACTTGTAGCTAGCGACTAGTTGGGAATTATCGTGAAGTATATTTTTTCCATATAAGTCAGTTACCAATTTTTTTATTCATTTAAATTATTAAAAACGTATTGTTTTTTTTATATGTCTTTATAAAATTTGAACATATCACAAAAAGAAATATGTATATGGATTTATGGATAAACAGTTTATATGATAATTTTCTAAGATAATGAATGATTCCGAATTAATATATTATATAAAAGAAATATTAAAGAAGAATTCAATTACTCAATGTTAGATGTTTCATTATATAAAATAGTGTAATATATATTTCTCAAAAATTGTATATATATATATATTCATATATAAACCAATCACATTAAAATTTCTTATATATTAGTGCACATTGAATTTTGTTCAATGAGATAATACAGTTCAATACCTTTTCTCTAATCATGGTGATGTGCAATGAAATTTTTTAAATGTATTGAACATTTGTGTTTGATTATTTTCATATGTGCTTATATTATAGTGGCATTAATTTATTGATTTTCTTTTCAAATAAGGAATAAAATTTATTTAGATAGAACATGGGAAATAAGTGCTCCATGATCAAATATGTGACATAAGAGGTGAATTTTGATTTTCAATTACTAAATTTTGATATATTACTAATAAATGATATATAAAGTTTATAAATTCGCGTAAACATAAATTTACTAACAAAGAAGTCATAAATGTATATTGATACAATTTTTTAGCTTTCATATTTCATATAACATTAACTAGGTTTGATAAATTGTTTAATAAAGTTATATTTTTTATAAATTATTCCTTGGCATCTCATAATTTTTATTCAACATACGTACATGTAAAATTATTTCTTTATATTTTTTATATTTTTGGGGACCCTCGGCCATATATTTAACAGTAGTTGAGACACTTCAAAAATGAATTTCATTACCATTTCAAATATTTGATAAGATTTTAGATATTTTTTAAAATATATAGTCAACATGAATGTTGAAATTTTATGTGTTTTACTATTTTTCTACAAATTGTGTTATTTGATGATTTTTGGAAAACATTATTCTTGTTTATACATTTTAGTGGGTGGAATGTATAAATACTCTAAAAATAAATAAATTCGGTTTTGATATCGGTTATCACATAATAATTGCGTAAAACAATCTTCCATATAGGTTATTTTATAAAAATAACATGGAATGAGGGTTTCATATTGATATACTTTGTTGGTTATTCAATAGTCAATGTCAAAATAGATCATACTAATCATTCAAATGGGAATTTATATAAAATATGTGATTTATTAATTATAATAAATCTATCACGTCTCTTATCATAAAGCCAACATGAAAATATTTCTTCCACATTAGTCATTTCAAGTAACTGACATTGTAGAATGTTTTAATGTCAGTTTTTATATAAAATATGGTAAAAATATAAAAAAATTATTATTTAAAACATATGTTATTTTTCACCGATATTTTGAACATATTTTAAAAGTCCCACATAATAATGTCACTTAATAAAAAATTTCCTAAATAAATAAAATATAACGTTGAAACACATTATATCAACTACTTTGATTATCAGAAGCATAATAATAAACTATCCTAAAAGATGATGAGATTATATCATAAAACTATTACCACTTTGTTAATACTGAATCTTATACCCCTTTAAATAATAACAATAAATGAAATAGAAAATATAATTATTATATAGGCATTAATTTATAATTGTATAATGGGGAAATATATTAACCATATAAATAATGAAATGTGCATAACACAACATCTGTCTCAAAGAAGAAAAAATGTTACAAAAATACCATACCACTTTAGTATAATTTAACTATAAATTTAAGGAACAAGAGATCCTAAAATTTATATTTAAACAACAGTAATATTATGGAGGTGAATAATATAATTTCATCATGGGATTTATATGTAATTTATAAAATCAATTTCTTTGGAATATGGCATGTGTCTCACGAAGGTAAAAAAGATATATAAAAATCTATTACCATTTTATTAGAATTCGATCATTAATTTTAAAAACTCATGGATAATAAATATATGTTTTTATAAATATATACTTGTAAAAAAATTATAAATATATCACAAAATGACATTTAAAAATGACCATGTATTAAATTTTTTTAAAAAAATTTAATATTAAGGTCATGTTTCATTCAATAACAACCTTGTTTTCTGTGTATTTTTTTATTTGGTTTTCCCAGTCCTCTAATATTGATCACGGTTCCATAATTTATATATTGTTATCCATTATATAAATATAATATAAATTAATTATATATATTTATTTATTTTTTTATTTTTTTCCATAAAATTGAGATACTAAAAATTAAATACACTTTTCATGGAGACAATAGGCAGTACGGACACCTGATGGTTAGTTACACTATCTTGATGGATTAATTGATTGATAGATAAATAATATATTATTATTTTAAATTCATTTTTATTTCATGTATATATAAAAATTTACATAATTATTTTCATATTGCCTTCTGTGTAATGTGTGAATAACTTATATTTCTTAGCTAGTTGGTCATACATTATACACATGAATGACATTATCGTATTCCCACAAAATGGGATCTATGAAGTAATATATCATATATATATTCCAAAATAATAATAATAAAATAATTTACACAAGAATACTGTATACACATCATTATATTTGGCCAGGAGAGTGGGTGATTAAAAAAATAACATTAGTTCATGAGGCGAGTGTCCACCGAAACCAAAATAGATGAGTTCGTAAACCATTTGATTGGAGATGTGAATTATTTAGGTTGTGAAAATAAATTAATAATATATTTTTATGAAATAAATTAATATTATTTTATCATAATGATTGAATAATAATTTTTGGAGGTGGTGGAAGAAATAATACAAAACACACAACTAGGGACATTACATCATCTTAGGACAACTTATTTTGGTTTTCCCTATAAGGTCTCTTATGTTCCCTTTATGAAAAAAATAAGGATACAAGTACTATTTATGGTTATTAATTAATTAATTTTTTTAGTTTTTGGATAATATAATGGGTTTTCAATGTGTTAAGAGTATAGGAGAGTATGTTTCCTTTTATAAGTGATGTGAGTGGAACACTTTTAATTAATCGAATGAAAAATGTATACCAACATTTTTTACATTATAATTGGATAAAATAAGGAATATTTTCGATATTTATTTGTTATAATGTATATATATGTTTTAAAAATGGGTTTTATAATATTTTCTATCATTTAACCCCATGTCCTTTTAGTTTATCCTTAGGTAATGCCAGTTTAACATCAATCATGGTTATTAATGTTTTCTATTTTCACAATTCATTATGGTAAAAAATTAATTGGAAAATGATATAAAATATAAATTATTATTACATAATATAAGGAATAAAATTTTATAAATATAATTAATATATTTGGAAAAATTTATATTATTATTAATCTCTCTTACACAATGGAAAACTGGATTTCCAAAGGAAAAATGATAAAAATATTAAGAAAGTGTCCATATCAAAATTTTAAATTAAATTGATTAAAATCACATAAATTATATTAATAGAAATTTAATTGAACTAATTTTACCTTTTTTATTCACAATAAATCTATTTGGATTTTTTAAAATGCTTCAAAATATTAGACAATTCTTATTAAGAACAAGTATTTTCACTATTCATTGTAATATTTATAACCTCAAAATATATATTTTATTATAATCAAGAAATTATAAGAGAAAAATGAAAAAATATATAATATAACTAAAAGGATTCACCTCATACATAGGTATTAGAGATGCATATTAAAAGGATTCACCTCATACATAGGTATTAGAATAGGCCATTATGGATGAACCAGACTAGTACCATATCATCCCACCACAGAACATGAATCCCATGAAAAATGAACCATCTATGTTGAGTTTTAGTCCATTAAGAGGAGGCTACCACCATAGCCAACACACATTAACTATACTATTGGTGATACTCATGGAAGAATTGAATACCAGTAGGAATCCTAGGGAGGGGGAAAACTCTTATTTTTTTTTTGTAGGCTTATTTTATCCATTATTATATTCCTAAATTTTCATAGTATAAATGTTTATGTTCCTATTTGTTATTTATTTATAACATCTGTTATTATTGTATAGATACTCTAGTAGCCTTTGATGAAGATAAAAATTCTAGATTTTTTCATAAATCCATGATTACTCTCACCCTAGAACCAATGATCATGAATGGCCTGACAGATTGATACATTAGATACCAACCCATTTAATACCTCTAATTTTTTCCATAACACAATGATTTCAATATCTCGGTTATAACTACCATATTAATATTTTAATATTATTTCATATTTCTTTTAAAAATGGTGTTCACAGTAAACGTAGATACCCTATGTGTTTCATGTAATGTAAAAAAATTGGTATGTATAATGAAATAAAACCTTAGTGTTTTGTGTAATAATAAATACCAAAAATGTTATATTTATTTGAATAAAATACATAATAAATAATCTTGGGGAGTTAAATTCAACCACCCCCCCCCCCCTGAAGAAATTTCACCCTTTAAATTCATCACATCGGTACCAGTAATTGTGGATTATTCTTCCTAGTTACATATTTATGCTTCAAAATAAAATCTTGAAGTATTTTGTTTCAACACAAAAAATTGACATGGTTAGTCAAATTGTTTAACAAAACATTATCTATTTGATCCGAAATCCAAATCATTTGATCCATTGAGGAAATATCATGCTCATATAATATATATCTGATTTCAGTTCATGTTATATATCTTTTTTACAAATCCTTAGGTGAGATTCATTCAACACAACATGAACATGGGATATGATTAGTGGAAGAAAAAATCAATATTCTACCATCCTGATATGATCGTGAATTTCAAAGGGACCTATGTTAATAGGTCATATATTTCAAATATATCATAATCACAGTTTTATATTTGGTTTTGATTTGATAATTTTCTAACTCTTATACAACTCTATTAAATGAATATTTATTTTTTATGCCTGAATTAGAAAATAATCAAAATATCCATAATATAATTCTATGTCCTTACTTTTAACTATATTTATATTAATATGATTAGTCGTAGATATCTGATTGGGATAAATCATTTTTTGGTGATGTAATAAAGCAATCTTTGAAAACTAATCAATGTTCAACATAAACCATTTAATTATTACATAAACATACAATACTTCTGAGAGTTAAAAATACATAACATTATAATGAAGATAAATATATTCAAAAAATAATCATATCATCAAACACGCAATAAACATAAAATTTCACTTAATTTTCAAATAAAAAAATGTGAATACCTTTATAATTTACTCCCTTAAAAAAGGGTAATAACCTAAATTTCAAAGAAAAAACATTATTAGAAATATAAATTCTTCCTAATTAGTTATATACAACAATTTTGTATATTTCATTAAGGAAATTTTTTTGTAGACTTCATTAATAATATCATAATGAAAATTTAATAAAAATATTTAATTTGGTCCAACGTAATAAGTAGAGTCTAGTTAAATGTATCCATATCAATCATCACATTACCTAAACTAAACAACATTTCCGGAATATCTGGAACATAATATAGGTTACCTTCCATTAATCATGTGGTTTCCATAAAATATTTCATTTTGTAAAATTAAATTTCTAGTTCATCATTACAACCCAATATATTTTTTCAAATATTTAATATAAAAAATACACCTATCATCCATTATATATTACATAATATATGATTTAAAATACACACACTCTTCAATAATTCTACTTTATTGTTAAACTAATAACAAGGTTGCATCATTTTCGTCCAGAATACATCAATCCTTTTATTTTTCATTCTCATTATCTTCATCATAAACAAAAAACCTATTACTTTTACCACCTTTTTTACCCTCTAGCTGATCTTTATCCTTAGGACATAAATTTTCATAATTACCATACACACAACAGTTAAAAGACTAATTTATTGATAATACCTTTTTGAGACCAATATTTCCATTTATTTCATTAATTGAAAATCTCATTTTACCTATAAAATTTATTTATTTTTCTCTTCTTCTTCAGTCATTAAAATAATATCATTTAATTAGGAAATCCCCTAGAGTTATTCTTCTTATATTTTTGACATATTGGAAGCTAAATCATCTTTTCTCCCAGATATCCACCTCCCAAGCCCTAAAAAAACATTCAAATAAGGTTTCATGATTTAGATGTTTAATATTAATACAGTTCCTCTCATTCCTAATATTTAGAAAAATTAAACAACGTTGTGTAACAGTAATCATAGTTATAATCCATGTAATAATGAAAAATATCTTTTTGATTATCTAAATCATAACACCTAATTTTCATTTTCTATAAACATGTTATTATCCTATGTCATTCATGGTCATTATTTGAATCCTTCATGATGGATTGTAAATTGTTTTTGAATTTTCATAAGATATCACCTAATATTTTAAGCTATGTTAGTATAAAGGATTGTTGTCTTTCACTAGGAGAAGATTTAGTCCATCACAAGATACCCTTTCAGAGTTATTAACAAAAGGTACCTCTGTGATAGTGACACAACCAATTTTTTGTATCATGATAGGGATGTATCTTCTTTCAACCCACTAAAACTATCATTTAAAAGAATTTATTTACATTCATGTATTATCTAACATATCCTTAGACTTATCCATAGAGACACACCTAAACATATATATAGAAATATCCTTTGGGATATCCCTAATGTTTTCTCATCATACTTTCCAGTTCATAACTAAACCCTTCTCTCATAACAACTATTAACAGCAAATATTATTATAAATAAATATCACATCTTGAATGATTAATATTAAATACATTACAAAACAATCCATGTTATATTTGTTTTTTCTTGTTCCTTTATAAACAAGGATATATAATCCACTGGTCCGTAAGTAGGCTACATAATCTCCAATATTGTGCTTTTTTACTACCACCCTTCATAGACATTTCATAAATAATTCCATTCATTTTATCCTTGGAGAGGAATCATAAGAGAGGGTGACCTCAGATAATTATCTATTGTAAATATAATTATTATAAATAAATGATTATATGAATGAATAAGATAATTAAAAGAGTATGTTATCATGAATATAACTTATGAAATTGCTATAGAACCATTAATAGTTAAAAAAAATGGTTCTTCACGTAATAATTTTTCATGTCCAGAATAATATTCTGCAATAGTGATAAATCATTATAAATAAATAATAAAACATATGATCATTTAATAAAAGTATTTCACCCTTATATATATTGAAAAACTGTTATTTCAAGGTTACATACAAAGTAAATCCAAAAATAAGATCATGAATCATCACTTATTTCCCAGTATTTATATAGAAGTACCAATTTCCCATAGTGTATTAGCATGATATTATTTCTCATATTGGATCATTACCATCGAATTGGTTCCTATTATTATCTAGTGAGATATAAAACATTACCTAATTCATTTTAGGGAGGAATAGGTCCCACCCATCATACAGTGAAGAAAATATATATGTGTTCCCCATGATAATAAAATATTCATCATTTAGGAACCAATGATTATAAATGTCCTTTCTAGTAATTTCATCCTTAAATTTCCCATGGAAGTGAAATGGGTTTCACATATATTTCATCATTTCATCATAAAAAACCTATGAAAAAATTAGTGTATTACATATTCATTTTGTTATTGTATTACCCATGGAAAAGACATGGGTTTCATAAACATCATATGATCATAAATGTAATCCATTTGGGGAAAAATAAGAATTTTATCCTTTGATAATATCCCGAGTAAACGAAAAGTGACACCGTGAGATATAATAATATATGGAAAGGGTTATCTAAAATAAATATAAAATATTCTTTGAGGAAGATAAATTTTCAATAAAAATCATTTTTTGAAACAAAAAATTCTTAATAAAAAATTTAAAACTTTTTTTTTGAAATGAAACTGGTAAATATATAAATGGAGCATTAAAATTCTTTAAAAAGTTTTGTTCAGGAAAATATCCTTTCCAATTTGAAGCCAAATTTTAATTCATATTATTTACTACATTATTATTCATTTAAAATATCATTGTAAAATATACACAATTATTAAAAAAATTGATTATGAATTTGTAAAATAACATTCACGTCATACACATTAAGACATTGATTGTTTTATCATTTTTGATAAATTTCTAACACGAATTGATTGGAAATCAATTAAAATTTCATATCAAAATATATTTTCAAAAATTATAAATCGTTAAAATGTCTTTAGTAAACCATTTTGAGTATTTTAGAAACTTTTTTGAAAACTTTTTTAGAATAAACATATTTTTATGAAAAACTGATTTTCAATCCTAGATAAAAATAAGAGCATTCATCATAAAATAATTCCTTTGAACTATTCAGTACATAAAGATAAAAATACGATGGGAATAAATAAAATCCCAGGATATAACCATATGATGGTAAATTTCATGACTTTCCCAATAAATGAATAAAAATGTTTCATCATTATAATCATTAACATAAACAATCCTACCAGATATCGAGATTGTTTCATGAAGCCATTACATTTTGGTAATATTGAATAACAATCCCTAATAATGAACAAAAATTATTCGAACATAAAATATTATTAATATAATGTTACTAATAAAATATCATGTCAATGGGGAAGTATATAAATATAATAAATGTTGAAAGTTGATTATCCCAACTTGTGTCTCAAAGAATGAAAATTGAGAAAAAAATCAATTATAGTTTTGGTAAAAATTGATCAGAAAGCCCCACGAAAGACATATGTTAAAATAAATATATAATTCCATCAAATATATGAATTAAAATCCTAAAATAAATTCTTGTTTATTATATAAATAACATATAAAAAAACTAGTTATTATGGAATGTGTCACACATAAGTAAAAAGTGAGAGATAAATCAATTACCTCAAGTATTGATATCATTCTTACAGGTTAAAAACTATTTTATAATAATTTTATGTTTATAGTACATATATAATATATATAAAAATATATATATCATAAAATATATGATTTATTTATTTCCTTATATTATTATTTTGTTAACAATTCTATGTTAATGCCATGTTTCATGCAATAACTACTTTGTTATTCATGTATGTTTTGATTTGATAGTTTTTATTCCCATACTTGGATAATGGTTAACCTATATCTAGAATGATAACCGTGATATAAATATAATATATATTAAATATTAATGTATTTATAGTAATAAAAAAAATTTAGATATAAGAAATGGAATACACCATTCATGGAGAAATTTGGCCAAACGCACGCATGATCACTGTTTCAATTTTCTTGATGAATAAAATGAAACAAAGGATAATAGTATATTATAATTATAGAGTAATAATAATATAATATATATCATTTTTTAATAATCCTTATTACCATTCAATTTCTATGTGATCAAATAACATCCCTTCATGAGGTTGTAGTCCACTATAAACATGAATGTCGTTATCAAATTCCCACAGAATGGAATGTAAGAAAAAATATTTTATATCATGATTTTTGAAGCATAATAATATAATTAATATCATATATTTAAAAAATAAATATTTCATTATATCCATATAATATAGGTTATTATGGAAAAAAAATAACATTAGTTCTTAATAAGTTATTTTTCTAATCACATGAATGATTACACCTTACCAAATTTCGGGAATAAGAGAATTATTTAAGTTATTACAATAAAATTATATCTTATTGGTATATAATATATATATATATGATATTATGTCATAATATTTTAATAATAAATTAAAAATTTTTAAGAATAATTTATCTAAAACACTCTATTAGGTTCATTACCTCTTGTTCTAAAAATTTATTTTGGTTTTGTCCAAAAGACCTCATAGATAGGATTCTAGAAAAAAATTAACCATTATAAAATGATATTAGGGTATTAAGTGGGTAATTTTTTTTGGTATTCTATGATATAGTTTTGTTTGAATGTGTGGATATTAGAGGAGATGTTGGGGACATTTATATGTGAGGTGAGTGTCACACTTTTAATTTTTGAAAAGAAAAAGGTATACCCATGTTTTTTCATATGCTAAATGGATCAGAAAGAGAGCATTATTGATAATTTTTTGTTATAAGTAAAAAATATTACAAAAAAATTAAATAATTTTGGCATAATGTTACAACTTATCCATTTAGTTTAAACACCATGGGAAATCAATTTTCACCTTAATTGCAGTTGTTAAGTATTATTTTTTATTCCATTATGGTCAAACATTACATTGAAATTATTAAATCATATAAATTAAAATTATTCCATATATATATTAAATTATTGATAAACTTCACTAAAAAAAATAGAAAATATTAATATAAAAAATCACACAAATATGATAAAAACGGTTCTCCAAAAAGAAAATGTTCCAATATTGAAAAAAAATATCTATCATAATAAAGTAATTAATTTATTGATATGAACTATATTTTTTTAATAATTTATTAATACATTAATTTTAATTTTAAAAACATATTTTATCCGTTTTTACATTTTATTATTCTTCAAAAAAATGAAAATAATTAATAAAAACTAGAATTTTCACTATTCATCAAAAAAGTTACCTTTTCAAAAAATTATAAAAAAGTCACCCTATTAGTATTTTCACAATATAATTTCAAAAAATAATTTAATATTTTCGAAAACATTTTCTAAAATTCTCAAATTATTATTTTAAATCATGTGCCCAAAAGTTCAAAAAATTGTTTATTAGAAAAAGTATATTTTTAACTACACAATATGATTTATCCTATTATTTTTCCTATAATATTAATAAGATAAATTTAATATATTTTATTGAAAACATACGATATAAATTTAATTAAAAAATTTTTAAAAAAATTTGTTAAATTTATTTATGTAAAATTTATTATTGTGCATAAAAATTGTTATTCAAATAATGTTTACAATTTTTTCAAATGGTGTTTTTATAACTGATTAATTTTTCAACATTTTCATCATTATATATACTTTTTTAAACAATATACTTCCCTAATTTTTTTAATCCTATTCATACCCGTTTTTCCAACAACAAAGTTATAAATATAATGTTAATAATTTAATAGAATGACATATTTCATTTAAATTATATGTTTTCTATAATGACAAATAATTTAGGATTTTCATGTAATGAAAAATATTGAAAAGATTTATATTACTTGAAAATAATATGTTTTAAAATATTACGGTGTTACAAATAAGAAAAAAAATCTCTAATGTTCCGTGAAATATTAAAATTTTATGAAAGTTATTCGAGAAATATTTAAATTTGATGATATGAATAGTATTAAAAATATTATGACATTTATATAATAAAACTACATAATAGGAATTTTTAGATTAATTATTATGAAATAAGAACTCATTTTTTTATAAAATCAATTTATTCATCAGAAATTTATTTTCATCAAAAATGTGTTTTATTGATTTTTTTGATAAAATCAAGTAATTTATTTTTTTCACATTTATAATATTTGATTTAAAAAATTAATTTATATTATGAATGAAAATTTACGAAATTATCATATAGTGAATATTTGATACTTTTTGGAATGTATTTATTTTTTGATGAATAAAATCAACAAACTAATTTTCATTTTGACTATATTTTTCTTCAAAAATTCATAAATATTTGTATCATATTAATTTGTTTTAAATGTAAATTTTATTATATATTGTTATTAATATTATAATTAATTTCAAAGGAATCAATTTTTTGGTTTCTTTTATTATAAAATAGTTTTTATTTATAATACGGAATTTCTTTTAAAAAACTATTTCCCGTAATTATTGTGTTTTATTATTGAATTAATTTGTGAAACATCAATAAACTATATTTATGAAAAATGGATTCCCTATTTGGAATCTGTATATATAAATATGGAATATAGGTACATTTTAATTTTTTCCAATATTAATAGTAACCATATTACATTTTTTACCACGTTAAGGGTAAAATGGGATAATTAATTTTGAAATCATGTGATATGTTCTCAATAATAGGCCATAAATTTTAATTATTGCACTATAATTTATTTATTATACAATATTTATTTCCAATTCTAATATATATAATTTTCATTGTATTGTATAATTTTATTGAAAATTATATTTTTTTATGAAAAGAATATTCCAGAATGTAACCCTTGAATTTAGTTTTTATAAAAAAAATTACATAAGGATAAAAATAGGTATTTTTTTATCAAATTATTAATTTAAAATTTCATTTTTATACTATTTTTAGAGACAATATAATTAAATCATATGATTACGAAATAACACCACATTATTTAATAAATATTTATAAAAATAAAATAAATATTGTATATAACAAAAATAGGATGAATTATAGAAATCCAAATGATTTTTAGATAAATATAAAAAATAAGGGGTGTTTAAAATTTGATGATTCAAATGACATGTATTTTTGGTTTCATTATTGTTAAATTTAATAAAAAATGTCAAAATTCGAATTACTGGTTTTTTATTGAAATTATATTTTACTATATTATTAAAAATGCATAAAAATCATAAAATAGGAAAATGTGTGTAACATATGGTTTATAATTTCATTAATATCCTAGTCATGAGAAACATTTTATCATATATTCAAAATTAATAAACATTAATTCTGAACTATTAGATACCATTATTGATTTTATAAATCGATAATGATGGGGTTAATCAAAATGATAATATTGAAAATGACACAAAAACATGAGTAAATTTCATTATATGAGGATATTTTGAACTCATATTAATTTTATTTTAATATCAACTCATTTATATTATATTTTATTGTAAATGATTTTTAATATTTTAATCATTTAAATTTTTTCATGTGTGTTCTTTTTCTCCCTTTTAAAAGTAAAAAACTAATTTTTTAAACAATATTGAAAATTATATATTGACCAAAACATACCCAATTAACTTCTAAAAATAAATATACATGACTTTTATGAGGATAGATTCTTAATGACCATTTGAAGAATCCGTAATAAAGGATCTAAAATAGTCTTACCGATGAAGGGGTTATCAACAGAATAATCATTTCTCAGTTTATATTTTTACTACCCTATCAAAATCTATGTAACTCATAATAAAATAACAAAATAAATATAAAAAATATACCGAATATTTATAATGATTTTGAATAATCCAATATCCAACCTCAACTATATCAAATGGGAAGTGAATGCATATCTCATTCATATGAGTATAGTACTACCACTACATTACAACAAAATTAATTTTCCATCATAATGTTTCATGGTTAGTTATTTATATAGTTTTAATTATTATAAAATATTTTAATGATATTATTATTTTTCAATAATTATTATAAAATTTATTCATTCTTACAATCCATTCTATTGTAAACAATAATGTCCCTTGAGTGTATGTGTAGAAAACCACCACCAAAGAGTGATGTGATATATTTTCAATTTTGAATTAATTGGATGATAATAAAGATATATTTAATTAAAATATGTAATATATGATATAAAAAAATTTCATTATAGTTTAATTAAAAATTAAATTTAGTTCTCTATATCCATTGAAAATTACAGTCAACGTTCATACGTACCAACAACATAACATCTAATGGAATCGTCTGTTACATTTTTCTATATCTATATTTTATGTATGATACTATATATATAAGGAATGTATATTATACTTATAAAATGATTTTCATTCTAGAGAAAATGGTACCATTATAATTGTACAAGGTCTAAAACAATATTTCCAAATTTCAAATGAAAAATTAAATAGTTACACCTAGATACCATGATTTTGATAAAAAATTTTGAATAAATTTTAGTTAAAATGATATTATTATATCACATATGATATTATAACTATGTATAGGGATATTTTTTAGAATTAAAATTAATTTAAAATATGTATATTCAATGATAAGGTATATTATAATCATGTCAAACTTGATGTAACTGTTTATCATCTCATGTTATCTATTTTAGGGGAAGACTTTTTGTCTTACAGACAGAGTCCTTTAATAGGTTTATATACATCCGATTTTAAAATATATTTCATTGAAATACTTGGTATAATGATATTTAATGATTTATTTGATGATAATATTTCATTGGGTTAATTTTTCAAAAGATGCCACAATTATAATACATTTATGTTCTATTCTCATATAAACAGGGTTTTGTCTATGCTTTAATTTCCTTGGATTGAAATTATATTATCTATTATTTATATGTAAATATAATTTTTTTATAAAATTTTTTATGGGGAATACATGTTTTCATTACATTTTTTAATATTTTAGAACTAATGTGACGAAAACATTTTTTTCATCCAAAATCAATTTTATTTCTCTCTTCGGATGAAAATAAATTTTTTTGGTCCATTTATAAACTGAATTTGAATAATGTTTTATGTAATTTTCTTTCATATTTTATTTTCATTTTTATAATTCTTGAACTTGTAGCAAAATATTTTATATTAATTATTCTTGTCATTTTTTGAATGGGGTTATTTGTATTTTTTATCCAAAAATGTATAAATACTATTTTCTTGTACATGACATGAAATGAATTTTCCATTATAATAAAATATAAACTATTTTATTATTTATTTTTAGGTATCCTTGTTTCTATTGAATGAAAATGTTTTCATTTATTATTATTTAATTTTTTTATTAAATGTAAATATTTCAAAAAAAGGGTATTTTCCTAATTAAAAGTTACAAGGATATAATAATGGTGTTTTCATCTATGAAAACGTGCATTTATGTTAAATATGATTTACTTGGGTTATAATAAAAGGATATTATCAAATTTCATTCATTGAATTTCATATTGCAATGAAGATTTAGGGATAATTCTATGAAACCTATTTTATTGCCATGGTTTTATTAATATTTGATGAAACCATCATGAAACCTATATATTTTCTACAGGTTATACTGTTATTAAATAATTTGTGAAATTAGTTTTTTACATTGTTTATGCTATGGTGAAATTTAGAATTTTTTAAAAAATCTGTTTCCTTTCTTTGGGTTAAGTTATGATATAGTTTTATACAGTAGTAGATCACTTAGCTATGGTTTTCATTATGATATGGGAGATACACGAATATTGTATCCCTCTAATTTATTTGTAAAAAATGGGAACATCATGATATCGTGTGGAATAGAATGTGGAGTGAACCAATTTTAATAAAAGAAAATATCAACTATGATATTCATGGGAGAAAATCATTACAATATAAAAGATGGAATGGGGAGTAAACATATTCCACTATGATACATTACTAATAAAATTAATTTCCATGTGTATTTGTATACCAAAATCTTATTCAATATTTTAATGTTCTATATTCATGGTCATGTTCATTGTTTCCATTAGGATTCATGTCTTCTGGACAAAAAATCATTATTCCATGAATCATGTTTACTATTTATGAATAAAAGTGTATGATTTTAAAATTTTATTCACATATTCTTATTCCCCTATATATTAATGTGATAAGTGATATGTCTCTTGATTACCATTATTGAGAATCATATCTGACGATTTTTTATGTTTCCTTTGTCTACATTATGAATAATGGTTATAAGGATGATATATAAAAAAAAATTTAAGATATGAAGAACATTATGAGATATTGGGAATATATCTCATGAAAAAAATTCGGTATCCAATAATTTAATGATATTATTCAAATAAAATTATTTTATAGAGAATAATTATAAATATATATTGTATTTATCTAATAATATTTCATATCTATGTTTCATAAGAATTGTTTGATTTTATTGGTATGGAGAATGGTTTCGTAACCTTTGTAATGTATGATGTGATAAAATTCGGGAGAAGAAAAATGATTATCCAACAAATTCGATAAAATCAAATAACTTAGTAAGGAATGAAAAGAAAATTTCAATAAAAAATTATGAATAATGAAGTGGATATTGATTTTTCACATATTCATATATGGTTAATAGCTATTAAAATATATGTTGTAGAATATCATTTCCATTATTCATGTGCATGGTGATTGCACCAATACTACTTACATTTTTTGGAACATCCAATGGGTATTATTAGGATAATTCAAATTTTCATTATGATAAATAATAATGGATTTAAATATATGATGATCATGGATGGCCAATGATAAACCTAAGGTCTAATAGATTGTAAAGAATATATAATGATTTATACACACAATAAATAATTTTTAAATAATAACATGAGTACATAATATGACTAATACTTCTCATAGTATGATTTTTTAGTAAATGTTTGGAACTAAGAGGACTCTTGTTTTAAAATAAGGTTATCAAAAAAATAATTTTTATCCTAATGGAAATAAAAATGATAAAGGAAATAAAATTTGAAACCTTGTTGTTATTCCTAATAGTCTACCCCATTATATTATTAACAACCTCAACATGTGTGAGTTTAAACACATGCATAATATTATAAATATTCATTTTTCTGAATACTATTAAATAATTAAGAGTCATCATCCTACCGATTGAGGAGGTTGGAAGAAGTATTTTTTAAAATATTATACAACAATTTAAAGATGAATTCTATGTGTAAATTAAGGGGATCTATAATTTCATTTCCATTAAAATTATAAATGGTCAATGTATGGATTTTAATTTAATAAAAAGGTTTCATTAATAATTCAATGTCTTCCATGTGTGGAGAATGGGTATTATCCGAGTCATTTACCTAATAGAATATGTTAACTCTTACTATATGGATGGACCTATGCTATTCTAAATATTGATGTGAATGGAATCCTGTTTTGATATATTTCTATTCTGGAATTAATTTTTTTATGGGAATAATTGATGATATTATGGATATATGAATCATGAACAATATAACTATTGGTCCACATTAGTTTTTCATTTAGTATTTTAAAATATATTTTTATAGTAATTATAACCAATAAAAATAATTTAGTATTATGATGATAATTTTTGGGTTGGTAAAACACAATTGAAACTGGAGAATTAAATGGGATATTAATAGGGCCTTTTATATTTGTCAATGATTTGTTGTAATAATTATTTCATCCCTATTTTATAATGTTTATTTCATTTTTTGTATTCTATAATATAATAAATATTAATTTAGTTTAGTTTAGGAATAATTATTTTCAAAATTACTATGATCAAATAGGTTTTCATAGATTGTCCAACAAATAGTTATGGGTACCATTACGTTTCAGTAAGTTTATGAGCAAACATATGTTTGAAGGAAAAGATAAAATTTTGATGTTTTATGTTATAGGTTTTTGAAGTGATATTAAAAATATTAAGAGTTTCAGTTATATTACACTATTTATGTTTAAATAAGACTTTTCCCTGTTATATTCTTTTAAATTAACATAATTATGTCCCATTGGATAGGGGATATAGATAATAGAGATGATTAAAAATCAATATAATGAAAAGGTAATATTTTTAAGGATATTTATATTCATGCTAAAAATTACATTCCAAGTTAACATATAATTATTATTTATGATATTATGTTGAAGTTAAAAACATAATATAATTATAAATTGACATATTTTTTGTATTAATGATATTTTGGGATATTTTTCATTTTGTTGATGTATATGTAACCCTTATGTAAAAAAAGTGGTTAAACATGACTTATTTTTTAGGAATAATGGAATTAAATTTTTTTTGATGTATATTTAATGGTATAATGTAACTATGTAAGTTAAAAAATATCTTTAATGTTGAGGTTATTGGGGAAATATTTTAGGCAATGTTACATATTTCAGGAATAATCTATGTCGGACCTTTTTTGTTTTTATGGAAATTTTGGAGTAAATTTAAATACTATATAAAAAGAAAGATTATACATTTTATATATTATTCTAAAATATGGTATCATTTTTGTTTAATATTATTATTTAATGATATTTTTAATCGAATGACATAATTTTGGGGATTATTTGATTTCCTAGATGTTGATTTCAAATCTACAGTCATGAAAAATTCTCCTTGAGTACTCATCTGGTGGAGAAATACTAAAATTATGTTGAAAATTAATCAATGAATGACTTTTAAATTCTCAAGTTTATATCCTCATGTTTATATTTTATATAGTATTTAAATTTTAAAACACTTTGAAATTGTTCTTCAAACCAAAAAAATTTATTAAATTACGACCATTTATCATGAATCGATGGACTATTTACACAACATTGATTTAGGGTTTTCTGGTCATTAACATTATCATAATCACTAAATATTTTTTGATCAATATTATATATCACTGTCCACCAATTTGGGAAAATTGTATTGTACACTATATCTATGATAAAACTTCTCACTGTTGTTACACAATTTAAAAACATAGTTATGTCTAATTTTTTTATGGAATTCATACATACATTTACCTCTTCTCATGAAGACAATTTATTGACCATTTATTATTTTGGTTCTTAATAAATTAAATTTAAATGGTCACACTATTGATTACGATTCACTATTTAAAATTGAGACATTGGATTTATTAAATCTCTATGATGAAATTCAAACCATATAATTTTAAAAGACCATTGTGTTTCATAGAATATAATGAACAAAACAATGAGTGCAATTGAAACGCATAATATAATTAACATATTTCTATTCTAAACTATTTGAATTATTCAATTTATATGAATTTGGTCAACTAAATTATGGTATATATATAAAATAATGACTCAATGAAAATTTATTTATTAATTCATGGTAAATTTTCTCTCATTTTCTTTTTCAAGTCCTTTTATATGTAAAAATTACATTCTCTTCAATAATGGTTGTTATGGAATTTTAATGTAAAATAATATATTTAATTTTATCCACTAATTTAAAATATATTTTTTAAAATGAAAATAATTTTAGAAATAATGTTTTCAAAATTTTCTTTTAGACAGTTTTGGATAATTTTTTTAAAATAATGAAGTTCCAATGAACAAAAAAATAATATTTATTTTTATTCAAAAGTATATTTTTTCAAGAATTGAAAATTTTATTTTTTTCAAATAATTGTTTAAAATTATTCTTACTTCAATTGTATTATGAATAATCCAATTATGTTTATACGAATCAAATTTAAAAACAAATCTTTCTAAAATAATTATATAAAAATAATATGATTTTTTCTGAAAAATTGAATTTTATTTCATTATTAGATTATATATTAATTTCGATCAGGGCACTTCAATAAATTGTATCATGAAAAAGAGACTACATATTTTTAATCTAGGGGTCCAAAGTTGATAAATATGTCCCATATTTTTATTATTAATAGAATATATTGTAAATTTTGTATTACCACGGTGTGAGTGAAAAACACAATTTGGATTTAAACCAAGAGAAAACGCATTAACACCCAACCAAAAAAATCATAAATATAATTTTATAAGAAGCACTTGAAAAAAAATATCCATATTTATAGTATTTAAATATATTTTTGAAAACTTTACTTTGTTAATGACATTTAGATTATTTTATGTAATATAATCCAAAATTTCACTCTCTAAAATTTAATATACTAATAAATTTTACATATTGATAAAAAGAGGATATTATTGGTTTTAAATTTTTATCTAATTTTTTTTCAAGGAAATTTTTTAGAAAACATAGTTTTAAAATAATTACCTTATATACCTAAGTAATGTAGATAAAATATTTTTTCATTGGATTGAATAATTATCCAAATATTAGAGGTAATGCAGTTTGGACGAAATATTTAGTCACATGATTTTTAATATAAATATAAAATATTACGGATTTTTAAAAGTATTATATTAAAAATAAATATTTATCTCATTGTTATTAATCTCAAATTATATAAATAATTTAAAAATGAAATTAATAATATTTTAGGAAAATTGATTTTTTTTAATGATTGAAAAATTGTAAAACTATTGAAGGTGGTCAAGGTGGATAATATATGGTCAGTAATATCAAAAAAAATGGTCATTTCCACCAATTTATTACTTATAAGATAAATAATAATCATTAAATATTGAACTAGTAGTTATTAAAGTTAATGAAAAAAATATTTATGGAAGGGGAAAATAAAAATGATTAGGTTTAAAATGACAATATATTCAATATAAATTTAATTATTTCAGTTTATTTTGAATATAAAATTATATTACTATATGTCCCTTTGAAATCTTTTTTCCATTGAATTACTTAATTATATATAAATAATTTTTTTAATTCTAAGAATTTTCTTTTTCTCACTTATTAAATGAAATCCCTATTTTATCTTATTAATTCCAAATTAATCCTTGTAGATAGGACAAAACCTATCCAATACTATTGTCAAAATCTATTTATATGATTTGGAGGTATTTGTTCTTCTTATAAGACTATTACAAGGGTCCTTAATAAAAGATCTATTGTAGGCATACAGAATAAGAGGTTATCGTCTTACCTAACATCTCTTAATTGATTTCTTCTCAAAAATTCAGTAAATATTATTTAATAATCCTTATAAAATAAATTTGATTTCATAAATATAATTAAATGTAATTTTAATTATGTAACATCGAATATTCACTCGTTATTCCATCATAATTGAATTGAATTCATCACTTGTTTATACGGGTGGACTTCTAACATCACATAGATAAATAATTAATATTTCATAATGATATTTCATGCATTTTTATTCTCATATATTTATTACTTATAAATTATATCTATGATATAATTATGAATATAAAATTTTAAGATCACATATTTATTCAAACATTCGAATCCTTTAGAAAATGTTAATGTCTCTTGCGTATAGGTGTGGACTCGCACCTCCACGAAGTGATGTGATAAGTTTTTTGTGTATGATTTAAAATGATGTTAATAAAGATATATTTAATGAATATATGTTATATATGTGGTGTAATAATTGTTAATAAAATTTTAATTATTATTTACTTGTCATTTATTACATCAATCAAAAAATGAATATAGTGTTCATACTTTCTTACATCATATCGTCTCCAGTAATTGAGTAATTAATTTTTCCATCCATATATATAATGGATGAATCTATATATATAAATAATAATTTTATATGAAATATATATAAGGATTAAAATTATATAGATAATCTAATCATGATCAATATTTTAGAAACATAACTATCGATCTAAATTATTATGAAAAATTAAATAGTTAATTCCCAAAATAATTATTTCCATAAGTAATTAATATTAAATGGGTGTTAAAATGTTATAAGTGGTGAATGTATGATATTATAGGAATATAAAAGATTTCATTATAGGTTAATAAAAATTAATTATTTTATACATTATGTTAATGCACTTTTAAAGAATATAAATCTCGAGGAAAGAGATTATCATCTCTAGTAGTCTTCTTCAATACAAATGTTGTGTTATAAAACATTTCCCAATAAGATGTGTATATAATGAAAATTATACTTTATATATTAATAAAATTATTATTATTATTAAATTTAATATTTTAGATTTTGTTAATTATGAATCTGGATTTTGATTTAAAAGTTACAAATGTTGTTATGGATTTTGGCCTCAAACACTTTTTAATCGGTACTTTTTATGTTTGAACTTCCATTAAATGTAATTATATAATATATTCATGATTAATAAATTTCCATTTATTCTAATATAGTTAGTTGTGGAGAATAAATAATCTCATTTAATTTTATATTCTTTATATACTCAATGTACAAAAATACTATTTTTAGGGAAAACTGAATTTATTTAGCTCATCGATGGAAAATATTTTAAATTTTAGGTACAAGTTTTTTTAAAAAAAAATTATGATTTTATATACTATTATTTTATTATTTCTATATATTATAAATTCCAATTTTTTATCATTTTTACATAATTTTTTTAAAAGGATTATTTTATCCGTTGTCTATCAGATTTAGTTTTTCCATTTTCAAAAAAAATTGAATGGAATCCTTTTTTTAGAATGCATGACATGAAAAAAAATCACATCAATCATATCAGGTAAAACATTTGAATATTCCTTTAAAATTTCCAATTTTTATCTGAAATAAAAAAAATTTCTCAAATATTATTTTAATGTTTTATTATATGTTTTTTATTTCAAAGTAATTAAATTTATTTTACCCAAGAAATGTACCTTTGATTATTAAAAATTATTTTCATATATGATATTATATTTTAATATTATGTATTCATTACTTGGGATACAATACAATGATACCCTTAACATCAATTTTTGGGATGAATTTGGATGATGATGATTTATGGATTATTCAACGAAACCCAGTTCTTTCAGTGTGGTTATTTAGGGCATGGTAAATGTTTTATGAGACATGTTTTGTTTCCACATGTTATGAAATGATTTAATTGAGAAATATATTATTAAACCTATTTTTTCAACAGGTTATTAAATGATGAATTAATGAAATTTTTATGAAAACTATTTAATTATAATTGTTTATTCTTTGAAGAATGTTTTATGATCATGTTCCCTGAAAATATATTATTTTCATTTTGTTAGTGATGCACAGAGAATTATATATACATCAAATGAATTGGGTAAATATGGATACATCATCAAAATATAAGGTTTATAATTGGCTGTTAACCTAGTTCAATAAGGGATATTATCAACTATAGTGGGCTTCGGATTGAACATTGACTAAAGATTTGATAGAATGTGGAGTGAACCCAATCCACTATAATAGAATTATAATTGACACTTGAATAAGGAAATGATTTTCCAGGATTTTGTGTAGTCAAAAATCTTAAGTCTTATCAAAATCCTACTAATTCTAGGCACATGTAAATGGATTCATTAATGATCCATGTCTTTTGAACTTCAAAAAATTATTCTATGACTCGTGATTATGATAAAATAACATCATAGTATGATTTTAAAATTTTATAAATATATTATCATTCCCATATATGATTATCTAGACATTGATATATTCCTTTTTTACTCTTACTATGTATCATATATCACCCGTTTATATATTTCCTTTTTGGGGATATAATGATTTTATTATGTATGTTATTTCTAATATGGATACCTAATATTAAATAATTAGTATAAGAGTATTTAAATATTTTATTTAAAACTTATTTATATATCCAATAATATAAATATACTACTTCTACACGGTTTTGGAATAAAATTTAATGATTTGCGTTGAATTTTCAACTAATAATATGTTATATTACGTAATGAAAATAATGTGTTGAAATGAATATATAGAATATTACAAAGTTAATCTTTTATAAAGATATTAAAATGCTTTGGACCCTGAATTTGTATCACATCAAGGATTAAATTGAATATTGAACTTATTGATAATTCAGAAAGTTAACCCTTTTATATTAATCATGCATGTACAATTATGTATTGTGATCTTAAATATCTTATTGTGGTATAACATGAACATATTAATTGTAGAATATGTGTCTTGATTTGTAGTATGTAAGAAGGTTAATACTAAAAAACTCAATAAAAGGGTATGCAACAAGAATTAATAATCACTATATGGAAATGGGAATACACCCCCATATACTTAATCATAAGACTCCCAAAAACATCTAATGAACACAATTATTTTTAGGATATATCTGATGTCCTTATTAGGTTTTTCAATTTTCAATCCATAATAAAATATTTCACATTGAATGAAATTTCTTGATATACAAAAATGATGTGGGGTTTTTTATGGACTATATCTAACAATTGAATGTAAATAGGCTCATATGTTTTCATTGAGGTAGTTTATATGTATTGTGAAAGCACAAAATATTGTGTTGATTTTCAAAATTTCAATTCATCCTTAGATAAGTAGTTAGTTAGAGATGATTATCTATACAGTAGGAGATATTTGTACATCTTTTTTATATAAATTTACATTGTTTTTATGATCAAAACATAGCCCTTATAGATTTCCTAGATAAAAATTGTTTACTAACTAAAATATAGAAGGAACCATATAAGGAGATCTACGGGAATAAATTTTTTCACCTATAATAATATTGTAATGAAAGAGAGAGGATATAGATAGTTATATACAATGTCTATGTAATGATCGAGAAGGATCAAAATATTCATGAGGATAAAAAAGAAACAAATGGTATATATATGATTTATATGTGCAATCATTGAGAATATATATAGTTTTAATATAATTACAATGTATGAATTTAAATATTTCAATAGAAGATGGTTTTGAGTTTTTCAAGGAAAGTTATGATGATTCATAGATACATTGGTCCCATTGAGATCCTTAATTATTTTTGGGTGGAAGACAATATCATAGAACTCCCTCCGCACCTATATAATGTGAACGATGTATAATACATATCACTTTTGAGGATCTATGTAATTGATCCATCAAATATGACTATGCATGGAAGCTGTATAACATGAACCCGACCCTTTATATGTGGACCATCATGTGGAAATATTTGATCAATTAGAAATGGTTATTAGATAAGATCAAATCCATTTATTTAAGGTACTATAAAGAAATCATAATTTTTAAGAGGATATATGGTAACCTTAGGATATGATGAGTGATAATTATCCTATTCTGTTTTCTAGCAAGATATATAATTTCATTGATTAAATTAATTATTATAGGGTAGAATGTAAAAATATCAGTTTTATAAAAAAATTTCTTCAATAATTAAATAAATTTTTATATTTTTTTCTCCACAACAAACTCTAAAACCATAAAACAAAATATACTGTTTTATGGTAGATATATAATTAGTACATACATACATTGGTAATTAAATTATGAAATATATATATTTATGTATATAATGATTAAAAAATTATAGCTCGCATTAAATATCAATGCAAAAAACACCATTAAGAAAATAAAATTTTTATTTTTATTATATTAAATTGAAATAACTATATCCATTTTTTATTTTTTAGGTACATATTATCTTAAAATGAATTTTTCTAATTTTCCATTCAATAATTTTTAGGTAATAAAATCAATATCTTATATTTACAAATACAACATCTTTTATGAAATAATTATTTTATTAGAGGGGTTTATAAATTTATGATTCCGTTTTCGAGAAATAAAATTAATTTTTTGTGTTATATTATAAATTTAAAAATAATTATTCAATTTTAAATACATATATTTATGTTTTTAGAAGTAAAATATTATTTTCCTAATGAAATCCTTCTAAATATTTTTTATATTTATTATTTCGAGATTATTTTTTTCACATTTAAAAATTGAATAAAATTAAAATAATTTAACTTTTATTTTAGTAGGCACATATTTTTAATAATAGAAACATTAATTTTAATCATAAGGGATACATATTTTTGTAAAAAACATGTTATATTGGGAAAATATAAATTTGAAAATGTAAAAAATGTAAGAGAAAATGATATCAAACTTTTATAAATCATGTGTTATAATGTGTTTCTCAGTAATTTCTTGATCTTATCACCAACCATATCAATTATTTCAAAATCATTTAGCTTATTTATTTAATATTGACTTTCAATTATTAAAATTTATGTGTATTTAAAAAATTCAATCCCCTTTCCTTTATAAATTGGGATCTCACATCCTTTAGTCATCCTACTACCAAAACCGACTATGTTAATATCATGATTTACCCAACATTCAACTAAACTCTCCTATAAAACATAATAATAATGTTTTTATTCTTAATATTCCACCACTCAATGGTTTAATCCCCTCTGTAATGGAGAAAATCTAGGAAGTGAGTTATAACTTTCTCATTACATCACCCTTTTTTGTATTTATTTATTTCCACTTATTATTTATAAAATTACGATTAAACATAATAAAAAGATATCATATCTATCACTTTTATAGTTATATATTAAAAAAATTATTTTAAAATAATTTTCCATCATTTTGTTTATCGTGATGAATAATAAAAACATGAGTTATGTGTCTGTGAAAATTACCTCTTTCATTAAAGAACATGTTGTGTTTTAATTCATCTCCATAAAATCATGGTATAAAATTGTAATATAAATAATATTTATAAAATATATGAAATGATAAATATTCATATGGAAATTATCATATTTTTTTACCCTCGTGTTACTCACAAACATAAATCATTATCCATGATTATGGGAAGACTAACACCTCCATGGGATATTGCATTATGTTTTTCCCTACACCCTTCTCATGTTTTTTACATTATAACTGACAAATAAATAATATAAATATATATTTTATGTAAAATTATAATTACTCATTATGTTTAATATTTTATTTAAAAAATTTATAACGTAATTAGTGGAAGATGATAAATATCAAGAAACTTGTCACCATAAATTTTTTTTTCACAGAATGCAACAAAAATCCCCAGAAAAGAAAATATGAAATCAACAGATAATATCAAAATTCTACTATAGTAAGATTAATGGATTGTATTGATAAATTATAAGATAAGAAGAAGGTGTTAAACCTTTAATATAAAACTTTAACACACAATAAACACTTTTTTATGGAAATAAAATACACGATGAGTATAATTAGAAAGTATGGGTATAAGTATAATTTTTTATAAATAATTTTATTAAATAATAAATTAAATTGTTTATATTTAATATATTTTAATTTTATGCATAATTACATGAATCAAGAGTAATGTTAATGGTCTCATCAACTTAATTGCTGATTCCTGGTTCCATAATATTTATTTCGTGAATATAATCATCAAATTGTATTTAATACTATAATTAACCTATTTTTAAGGAATTTAATATTGAAAACATGGGAAAATAAATCCAAAAATCAATAAATACATCAATTTTATAAAAATTTTCAAATTGTGGTTATTAAAATTGTATGAATAACACCACTTCTTAGTAATGAATCATTTCTTCAAAGTCAGTTTCATTGTAAAAAAATAGATTCCATTAATGAAATCAAAACATGTTTAATATTTTATATTCATAATTCATTGATTTACCTATTTTACAAAGTTAAAATATTTCTATATATTTTTTATTTTTATTTTTCTTTAAAATTTCATAACAAATATTAATAATGGAAAATATTTTTATTATATAACACTTTGGATTTGATAGAATCAATTTTATTTTTTGATGAACTTTTATTAGTCACATATTATAATATCTATTTTATTTATTATATTTTCATTCACAAATTTTTTTAAATTTAATTTTACAAGATAATAAACATTTTCTGAAATTTTTTTTGATTTTTTTTTTCACTGATATTTTTTCTTTACAGTTTATGTTACACCCCATGGTTTTGAAAATAAATATTGAATGCATGAAACATTGTGTCCCTGAAAAAAGACACATTTTATAATCTATGTGTTAAAAAGAACATTGTGTCATCTATGTTTTCAATTTCAAAAAACATTCATATACAGTTATGATCAATAATTAATTTGGTGTAATACCCCAAGATTCCACGATATGTTTCTCTTTGGATAGTGCAATAGCCTGTGATGTATGAAACATCAAGTTCGATCACACCACGACCAGTCAAACTACCCGATATGAATATTAATACCCAATTTTTGGAATTTTATAAATTTTATTTTTCAAAATTGACTTCATTTTTGGATTTAGAATATTAAATTTATCTTAGGGTGAATTTATAGTATCTTTCCCAAAACATTGAATTTTTGATAAATAGTGACAAACACAACGTTATTGTTTTTGTCTGACATTTTTTAAATAATTATTTATTTTATTTTATTTTATTTTATGTAAAAATAGATACGTAATACCAATATATGTTCAATGTAATTCATTAGAGTCATTTTCTAATAATAATATATGTATATAATTTTGTTGAACTCTAAACATCTTTTACCCACATTCTAGGCACATTTGAAAATATGCATAAAACGTGATTTTAACGCTTATGGGAATTGAATTTCCAAAATCCATGAGACATGATTGAAATCAGTATGAAAAATTTGGTTCATTAGGATAAAAATTATTTTTGGTGAATTGTAAATTTTGAATTTAATTTACCACGGTTAAAAGTAAATAGGGTAATTAAAAGTAAAAATGATATAATAATTACCCTAACACATGTCCTAATTCTATTTAATAAGTTTATTTTAACCGAAAATAAATGATAAGAATAAAATATGATTCATTTGTATTAGATTATGACATTTATTATTATTTTATTTTACGAAGAGTTAAAATTGTTGAATTAAATTTATTAAATAAAAAATTTTTAATATAGGATTTTACATATGATAAATTATACTATAAATATTAATTTACTATATAAAACGATTTCATACATCATGTTATTATATTTATAATTTTTATACATTATATAATTAAATTTATTTTTGACACAATGATGATGCAGTAACTACCTTATTAATGAACGATAAAAACAATTAATATTATAAATATTAAAATAATGGTAAATTGAGACTTTTGATGCATTACAGAAATTTTATTATTTAATATGACATGTTCGAGTTGATTAAATTTTTTTTGAAGTGATAATGTTGTTATGATTTTCACCATAAAAAATATTTAATTGTGTCAAATTTGACATAAATATGTTTTTAAAAAAAATACGATATTATTAAATGATACTATATACCTAAAATATGAGGTTAAACCAAAGTAATTATATAATGATAGATATTTCATTAATTAACCACTTGAGGTTATCTTGTAATTTTATAGTATGTTTATTAACCCTGTAATATTAAAATACTAGAATACATTTTATAAGTTAAACTATTTAACTAAGTGTTAAATCTTAATGATAATGTTACTATGGAGACTTAAACATCTATAAAACCTATTAGTTTAGAGGTTTTAGACCCCGATCCACCTTAGCATCTTAATAATTCCTTTTGGAGACATTTGAAATAGGAAATGAATTAATAAAAATATATTATTTCAAGCTTTTCCAAAAGTGACACTCACCTCACTTATAAAAGGGTACTACCCCATCTATTAATTTCACCCCTCTAAATACATTTAGCTCATCCAAACCTAGATAAAATATCCTCACAAATAAAATAAATTAATCATAGATGCATTTCTATGATTATAATGTCACCCTATGGTGCCCTTTTGATCAAATCAAAAGGAAGCACCCGAAGAAGAGATTATAATTTAATATCCTCTTTAAAAGTCCTTTTCTTATTCAATATTATCTTTCATGGATGTTTACATAAAAAATAATATCTCTTGTAACTTTTTCACACTTTGATAATATTACAAATCCAGTACATGCGTATTCATTTTTCTATCCATTCAATAATGGACAAAGTCACAGTTCATGCGTATTTACGGGTCACCCTCTCCACGTTATGGTGTGGCTTGTTATTCCACACTTCATTATTTTTATGTGTATAATAATGAGTATAATTGATGTAAATAATAAATATAACATGTTAATTATTCTATATATGTTATCTAACATCCAATTACCAACTATTTCAGCATAAATATAATGATATTGTAACTCGTGTGTACGTACGGATTACCGTCTCCACGAATATGATGAGATTCATTCCCCATCATAATAATTCAAGAATAATATTCATTTTATGATTTAATGACATGTTTAAGAACATAATTTCATCATTTTTATGAATAAAATATATCCTAACCATAACAAACATGACTTATGTAACAAAACAAATGATGGAAAACAAATCCGTTAACACCTGAAACTTTGATACTACTGAAATATCCTTAACAAAGTAGTATTAGAAGATTATATATTATATCATATTTATGTATGTGGTAATTTTATAATTTCATAACATTTATTTCACCATTATACAGGATGTTAACATACCCTTGACTAAGGAATATTACAATGTATGGGTTAATTTCTTAATCTCATTATTATCCAAGATTTTTTATGTGTATGTTTTTTATACCATATATTTATAATCCATGTTTATGTTTCATAAAATGGAATTCAAAAGGATTATTTTTAAGGGTCTCTTTAACAAAAATAAATCATTTTAAATTTTTTAAATATTTACTCTTCTAAATCATCCTCATTACTATCCATGTTATCAAAATGGTTTTTAATTATTTATTTATATGTACATGAATGTTTTAATATGTTAACTCCCTTTAAAAGTATCAAATTGTTATGAGACACTTTGAATCAAAAATTCCTCTTAAATGTCTTCCGTTTTAATTGTGTGAATTTTAAATTATTTCATAATATTAAGAGATATTTATCCCAAATATTTTTTATTTCATCTATCATAACATCCATTGATTGATTTTATTGAAGTTTTAAGTTGGTTTGTTATGATACAATATTCCATATTATATTGAAGGTTTTTTGAAATGTTAGACTGCTTATGTGTTAATTTTATACAATTCAAGGTTTATGGTTAATGTATTAACATTTTTTATTCTAGTATAAATATTAATGTTTATGTTTTATTTCAACCTTTTCATATGAGGAATTAATTAGACCTACTAAGTGACGGGTGGCTCCTGATATAGCTCCTCGAGGAAATGATAGGTATCATGAGTCAAACATGTGTCTTGGCGTAAGGCCTTGGCAAAATCATATTTGTAGTCTTGGAATAATTCCTTTTATTTGTGGTTATGATGTCTGAGATTATGCATTCAATTATTATGAAATTGTCTATTGATATTACATGTTATTATTTGGCTTGTAGAATATCCATAGGAATAAGTAAATGTAATTATTTGATTTATCTTTTCTATATTATGCTAACTTTTATGTTATAAAGTCTTGTGTTTTTCTCATATGCATTGCATTAAAATTTTATGAATAGTTGTGATAGTTTACTCTATATTGTCATACATAATAAGCATCTACGTCACCCCATTCATATATTTTATTTTTCCTATAAATCGATGTATTATAATATGATTAACCTACAGGAATATGTTGTGGGATATAAGTGTGTTCAAACGGGGCACAATGCTGTTTTTTTATTTCATGATACAATGTAAAAGTTATGTATGTATCTAGTATATTCAAGGCTACTGAACTAATCGGTCTTTTGAGACATAATATATTGTGATCATGCCATTGTTATGTAAAAATTCATCGAATATAGGTAACTAGGGTTGGGGATATTCAGTTGGTATGAGATGAAGTTTAATACAAACCTTGGAAATAGATTTACAAAAAGTATGATCAGAGAAAATTACCCTAAGATCGAATTTGAGGATTAATATAGAAGAACTTCCTAGAATTTTGTTAATGTAGATATTTTATTAATTTTATATGAAATACATCTCTATATAAATTCGAGTAGTTAAGGGAATCTCTGGCACAAATTTACATAGGATTGAAATATCCGACAAAGAGTTTCGGGCATGGCCTAGGGTATCCAGGTACACAATAGTGATCCTTGAAGTACTCTTGGTTATGACACTCACAGGGGATAATATTAGAATAATTCACACTTTCCTTACAAACCATTATGAAATATTTATGATTAAATTTATCCTCAAATAAAACTTTTATTTATTATTTGGGATTATATTAATAAATTGTTCAATTTATGTTAGGTATTTTACTATTATGAAATTATTTATTGTGATTCATAAACTAATATAGTGTATTCCATTATTTTGAAATGGAACCCAGTGGATGGAATGGAAACTATAACAACCTGCATAATCCTTGTTGGGATTTCTATCCTTCTAAAGATAATTATAGTACAGCTAGTTATGAAACATGTGCTGAACAACTAGTCACTTTACTAGGAAAACTCTCTCATGTTATGAATTTTATACTTAACTATAAGGATCACCCTAATCCACAACATGTAGGATCCATGCTAGACCACTTCATTAGAAAAAAAACACAAAAAATCAATGGGACTACAAATCCATTTGTAGCAAACCCACAAATAACAACCTTAGAGAAAATATTTCATGCTTAGGTTGGTAGTGAAATAGAAAAAGTTTTCATTTATGTTTATCACCTCAGAGGAGATACAGATCAATTATGGTCATTAATTCAAAACACAAAGGAGGATTAAGAAGTATCACATATTGAATAATGGCAGTTTAAAAAGATTTTCATAGAAAAATACTTTCTTAGTGACCATCGAGGGGATATGGAAAGAAAATTGTTTTGTATGTGGAAAAAGGAGGATGAGAATTTCACAATGTATGAGGAAATCCTTAAAAGTATAGAAATTAATTTTCATGATTATATATGAATCCCATATAGGAATATTTATTGTTCCTCTGATTGGTGAAAACAATTTCTCTATCAAGAATTAGTTTCACAATCTTTCTCATCATATGGGGATATAGTTTCATGTGCTATCAAGATCGAAAATTATTTCTTTATGCATTATGACTTTAATGAAAATAATGAGAAGAAGAGATCAGTTGAACACTCTGGAAATTGAAATAATTAGATAAAGGGAAAAGTTTATTTTCCATCTTATAGAAAATGTGGGATGAAACACCCTAGTAATTTCATAAAGTAAATGGGAATTTGTTAAAAGTGCTACAAAAAGGACATCATGCATAGGATTGTAAGGGAAAGAAAGAAGCTGTCAATGTGTAATTCTAAAATTGTAAAGAAACTGGGCATTAAAAAATGAATGTCCTAAGTTCCAATGAAACATAACTCGGAAATTTCCAAGGGAGAAAGGACAAGCTTATGAGATCACTACTGTTGAGTTTGAAGCTCTGAATGACGTGGTGGCAGGTAACTTAATGGTTTCCTCAAATTTAGCCAATGCTGTATTTGATTTCGGATCATTTCATTCCTTCATATCATCCCAGTTTGCTATAAAAAATTATATATTTCCAATTTAGATTTAATAAGGGAGTTTTCAGTCAAAACTCCTAAGGGAAGTATCATTGCAAACAATGTATAGTAAATTAGTTCCATTTTGGGCATATAAAAATTCCTTATCTACTGATATCATCATCATACCCATAATTTAATTTAATATAATCCTTGGTATTTATTGGGTTTAGGACCATGATGCGAAAATTTATTGTAAGAAGAATGATGTTATAATTTTTTTTGATGATAAGGAGTACCATATCATTAGAGAAGAAATGTCACCATTTTATTATTATGTAGATCTACCCCTAGTAGCTCTACTAAATTAAATTATTGGGGAGGAAGAGAATGAAACAACATTGGGTGAGGAATGGATTATTCAAATTGAGGATTCACTTTTTGTACATGAATATGTTGATGTGTTTCAAGAGGATTTACCTAGACATCCTCCCGAATGAGAAATTGAGTTTTCAATCGATTTAAATCTTGGTTTAAGGCCCATATCGAAGACCCCAAATAGAATGGAAACTATTGAATTAGTGGAACTAAATAAAAAACTATAATCAATGGGAAACACATGATTTATTTTCCATATTGTTTCTCTATGGTGATCCCCAGTTCTTTTTGTTTATAATAAAGATGGATCTATGAGGAAGTGCATTGAATAATGGAAGATCAGTGACATAAAAATAATGAATAAGTATCCCCTACCTTGCATTTATGGTTTATTCGATCAACATCATAGAGCTCAATATTTTTCAAAGATTGGAAATCGATCTGGATATCATCAGTTGTGTTTAAAGAATAAAGACATTCCGATCAAAATATTTCATAACAGGTATGGGCATTATGAGTTAACAGTAATGCTTTTTATCCTTACTAATGCATTCTTTTTTAATGGATAAAATGAATAGATTTCTCAAGGAATATGTTGATGACTTTGTATTGTTATTTTTTGATGACATCTTGGTATACTCAAAACGCTACAAAGATCATGAAAATCACAGAAACACTATTATAAATAATCATTGAAGAAATGAATTATATGGGATGTTTAGCAAGTGTGAATTCTTGATTCAGGAGTTTTCTTTTCTTTTCAATATTCTCTCTATGAATAGAAACTCTGTTTATCCTTTTAAGATAAGAGAAATAGAATAATGGACAACACCGGTGTGTAGAAATAAGGTACATAGTTTTATTCGTTTAGCATGTTATTATCAGCATTTCGTCTAAGATTTTTCCTAATTGGATAACCCATTAACCAATCTCAAACGTTAAGGGGTTAAATTTTTTTGAACTAAAGAGTGTGAAAAATGTTTTGAAGAAAGGAATAAAATATTATTCAATGATCCTGTCATAATTCCACCATCGGGGAATTATGGGTTTTTTATTTATAGTGATGCTTCAAAGAAAATACTTTTTTGTGTCCCTATGAAAAATTATTGAGTTATTTCCAATACAGCACAACAATTAAAAATTCAAGAACAAAACTATCCCACTCATGAACTAGAGTTAGCCGTTTTAATCCTTGATTTGAAGATATTATGACACTATCAATATGGTGAAAAATTCCAGATATATTTTAATAACAAGAGTTATAAGTGTATATTCTCACAGAAAGAACACAACATGAGGAAATGATGATGGTTGAACTACTCTAGAATTATTATTGCATTATAAACTACCACATGGGGATGGAAAATATGGTTGCAGATGCTTGAGTAGAAATGATGAAGGAGTATTAAACAAGATGGTAGTTGAAAGAGAATATTTTCTTCATGGATCTATTAAATATGTATATGGGAATAATCATGGAAGGTGAAACATAAATACTCTTTAAAATGGTCTCCAAAACATCATTACAATAAAGGATAAAAAGTTATCAGGATGATTATGAGGATTTTTAAAATAAAATTAAAGATGTGAATGATGAGAGGTTGATGGAATTCCTATATGAAGATGAGATTTTGAACTTTGGAAAGAAACTTCATGTTCCTGACATACCTGATCTAAAAAGGAATTATTGGGTGATGCTCGTAACTCCAATTTCCCTATACACCCTGGTATCACTGAGATGTATAGATATTTGATGGAACTTTTTTTTATGGACAACATGAATAGTGAGATTACTGATTATGTGTCAAGATATATGGATTTTCAACAGGTTATGGCAGGAAGAAAACATCAGGGAATATTCATGAAACCTTTTCGCATACTTGAGTAAAAATGGGAAGATATTATGATGGACTTTCTCATGGGGCTACCAAAGACTCTTATAATGAATATTTCAATATTAGTCATCGTTATTCGTCTTACCATGTCAGCACATTTTATTGTTATAAGAGAAGATTTCCCACTTTAGTGTCTACTAAGACTATATATTATAGAAGATTAAAAACATAATAGAGTACACCTATCGATTGTTTCTGATTCTTATCCATGTTTTATGTCAAGATTATAAAAATGTCTTTAGAAGGCCCTAGATACTGAACATCGTTTGAGAACTGCTTACCACCCTCAATCTGTTGGAAAATCTGAATAGACTATTAAAACCATAGATGACATGTTTAGATCATTCTCAATTGACTTTCAATGTATGGTGTATCAATATTTACCAATGGTAGAGTTTTCCTATTATAATATCTTACATTCAAGTATTCTGATGACACCATATGAAGTGTTATATAGAAATTGATGTCTCACACCATCATGTTGGGATGATGTTTGTGAAAGAAAACTCATAGGCCCAGAACATGTTGAGGATACAATGGAAATAGTAAATATTATCCAAACCCCATCAATGATACCCCGAGCAAGAAAAATAACATTGAATTTAACTAAAGTAATTATTTTTTATATCAAGTAAGGGATCATGTTTTCTTGAAGTTATCACCATGGATGGGTGTTATAAGATTTGGTATAAAGGGTAAATTAAGTTTCATGTACATTGGAGATTTATAAAACATTGAACGAATTGGATTTGTAGATTACTATTTGACAATGCATCCAATTCTCCCCAAATTATTTGATGTGTGCCATGTATCACTTTAGAGAAAATACATGTCTGACCCAATGCATGAACTCACCTTTGAAGCATGATAACTGGTACTCAATCTATCTTATTTTGAAGAGTCTATCAAGATTCCTGATATTAGAGAATAAGTGTTGATAAATCAGACATCTTGACTAGTAAAAGTTCTATGGAGAAACCATAACATAGAAGATGCAACATGGGAACCCGATGAACATATAATGAAGAACCACTAGATTCATTTTATGAAGTTTTATTCTTGAAATTGTGTGGATGATGTTATTGCATGGATGGAAGAATATAACACCCCAAGATTCCAAGGTACGTTTCTCTTTGAATAATTCAATAGCTTGCATTATATGAAACTTTGAGTTTTCGCACACCATAACTAATCAAACTAGTCCTTATAAATATTAATAACCACTTTTTAAAATTTTAAAATTTTCATTTTTAAAAATATAATTCATTTTTTGAATCGAATATCAAAATAATTCATGGTTAAATTATTGGTATTTTCTAGAAACATTCAATTATTGATGAATTGTGAAAAACATTGTGTTATTGTATAAAATATAAATTTTATTTAAATAATTTTTTTTAATTTTTTTTAGGTCAAAATAGATACATAATACCTATATATGTTCAATGTAATTCATCAGAGTCATTTTATAATAAGATTAGATATATAAAAGTTTAATGAACATTTATCATCTTTTAACCACCTTCTAGGAAAATTTAAAAATTTGAATAAAATGTAATTTTACCACTTCCATGAATTGAATTTCAAAAATCCAAGAGGTACAGTTGATATAAAATTGTAAAATGTGGTTCAATAGGATAAAAATAATTTTTGGTCAATACTAACTTATGAAATTTATTTACCATGTTTAAAATTAAATAGGGTAATTAAAGGTACAAATGGTATCAAAATTACCCAAACACATATCATAATTCTATTGGATATGTTTATTTTAACCAAAATATTTTTTCAGATTAAAATATTTCCTTATTGGATCCACTTGGATTAGATTATAAAATTCATTATTATATTATTTAAAGAAGTGTTAACAGTGTTAAATTAAATTTTAATAACTAATACACTTTTAATATAGGGTTATACATAGATATATTTGACTATAAATATTAATTATAACAGTTATACTATTTCTTACATCATGGTATTTTTTTAATAATTTTTAGATATTGAATAATTAAATTTTTTTATGACACAATATGGATGTAGTAATTAATCTATTAATGAATGATTAAAAGAATTGATATTTTAAGTACTAAAATAAATTTAAGTTGATACTTTTGGTGAATTATATTAATTATCATGGTCAATATGACATGTTAGGGTTGATTAAATAAATTTTTTCTATGTGATTTTATTCTAATGAGTTTCAAAAAATCTAATTACTAAATACTGTCAAAATTGAAAAAAAATGAGTATCTAAAACAAATACTATATTATTGAATGATATAATATTCAAAAAAATATAAGGTTTGACCTACTAACATATATAATAATATATATGTCACTAATGAACAACATGAGGTTATCATGGAATTTTAAAATATATTTATTTACCATGTAATTTAAAAATACAAGAAGACATTTTAAAAGATAAACAATTTAACTAAGAGTTAAATCTAAAAGATAAGGTTAATATGGTGACATAAACTTATGTAAAACTTAATTGTAGATAGTATTTCGACCGACCCCCACCTTAGCCTCCAAATAAATTCTTTTTTAAGCCATTATAAACTGAAAATAAATTTATAATAAAATAATATTTCATGCTTTTCCAAATGTGACCCTCACCTCTCTTATAAAAGGGTAATTCCACTTCTCATAATTTAAATCATACAATGTCGTTTGTATCAGTCAAAGCCTTCTAAAATATCCTCCAAACTACCCTAAAATCAACTTATAGTCATTTCCTTGAACATAAATCCAACCTAATGATCACTTTTGATCACATCAAAATGAATCACCCGAAGAAGACGCAGTAATTTCATCACCTCTTTCAAATTTATTTTATTCTTACACATCCTCTTTATTTTGTGTATCCATAAAAAATAACACAAATACCTTCTACATAATGAGATTTTATTATAAAAATGGTACAACCATATTAATTATTCTATCCATCCTATGAATGAAAAAGTCACCATTCGTGCATATGTATGACTTACCATCTCCACGTCATGGTGTAGTTTTTTAATCAACAATACATTATTTGGATGGGTATAAAAATGATTACAACTGATTTTAATAAAAAAATTAATTATTATATATATTTAATTTACCATCCAATTAAATTCTATTTCACCATCAATATAATAATATTTTTGCTCGTGCGTATGTACAAATTACCATCTCAACAAACGTGATGAGATTCATTCTCCATCATAACCATTCATGAATAATTTTCATTTTACAATTTAAAATAATTTTTAATAACTTATTATCATTTTGGATATTAATCAAATACATACTATCCATAACGAACATGTCTTATGTAACAAAACAGATAATGGAAAATGAATCATTTAACACCCAAAATGATGATACTACTGAAACATCATTAACAAAGTTGTATTATAAGATCATATATGATATCATATTTATTTATGAGGTTATTGAATAATTTAATAACAATTATTTCACCATTATAAATGAGTTTAACCTACCCTCAACTGACTAAATGTACAAGTTAAGGGTTAGTTCTCCAATCTCTTTGTTATCTGAGAAATTTTATGTGTACATTTTTACGGGGATTTAATTATTATAAATGATTATGTTTCATAAAAGAGTTTTCAAAAGGATTACTTTTAATGAACTCTTTATCAAAAACATAATTTTAAATTGTTTAAATATTATTCCATATAAATCGTTTTATTTAATTTCCATGTTTTCAAAAAAAAAATTAATGATTTATTTATATTGGCATAAATGGTTAAAAATGTTAATTCAATTCAAAAGATTCAAAGTGGTATGGGACACATTGACTCAAATTTGACTTTTAAATTTCAGCCTTTCTAAATTGTGTGAATTTTTAATGATTTCAAAATTGAAATAGATATTTCTCTCAAATAGTTTTGATTTCATCAAGGTCATCATCCATTGATTGATTTTACACATGTTTGAAGTTGATTTGTTATGATACAATCTTCCACATTATATTGAAGGTTTGATGATATGATTGATTGTGGTTGTGTTATTTTTATAAAATTCAAGGTTTATGGTTAATGAATTCACATTTATTATTCTATTTCTAATATAAATATTTATGTTGTGTTTCACCCTTTTAATATTAGGAAATAATCTGGCTTATTAAGTGATGGGTGGAGCCCGCTATAACTCCTCGATGCATGAGTTCGGTCTCATGAGAAAAACTACAGTCTTGGCACAAGGCCTTGAATAATTCTTATTTGTTGTCTTGGGGTAATACCTTGACTATGTGGTTAAGATATCCCAAATTATACATTCCATCATTATGAAATTTCCTAATGATATTACATGTTATTATTATACTATTAGACTATCCATGTGAATAAGTAAGTGGAATTATTTGATTTATCACTTCCATATTATGCTGATGTTTAAGTTGAAATGGCTTTTGTTTTAGTCTAATAAATTGCCTTAAATGTTTATGAATATTTATGATAATTTCTACTCTATTTTTATCTTTATTGAGCATCTGATCATACCTCTTTCCTATGTTTTATTTTTTCCTGGGATGCGAAGAACTATATTACGATTAACCTATTTGAATATTCTTAGGGATATAAGTGTGTTCAAAGGGGAAACAATGTAGTTTTTTTATTACATGATGTAATGTAAAACTTATATATGTTTCTATTAAAACTAAAGATACTAAACTAATCAATAATTCAATACATTATCTCTTGTGATCATTCCAATGTTATGTAATAATGTACCAACTCAGGATAACTAGGGTCGGGGCGTTACATTTGGTGTTAGATTGAATAAACATGGTTTTTGTGAATAGTAACATGCCCTTATTTATTGTCATTTGACCATTTTCAATAGTAAATAAGGATATTCTTTTATTTTATTAATGTAATAAGATAATTGGATATTAATTGATTTTTCAATGTGATATAAAAATAATTATGCCTTTAAAATTTTTATTTTTCGAATAAATTGTGATTTTATTTAAAAATTAAATTAATAATATTTAGACAATTATTTTTGATAAATTGAGTTCATTTTTGAATTCTACAGTTCAAAAAATTGTAGGGGTGATTTGTTTTTTATTTTTTTATAAATTATTGCAATTTTGATGAATACTGAAATACGGTAAAATACTGTATATAAAAATTAACAGCTAAATACACTATTTATGACTTCATAAGTGATGTACGGACACTTGGATCCAAATAACATGCACTTATTACTATTTAGGGTCACACGAATCGACAATACTGGTTGTCTTGATGTAATTAATAAGATAATGAATAAAATATTTAAAATTAACTCCTCTCCTCCCTTATAAAACCCCCCCTCACTCCCTCTTCTATTCACTCCTCTATGCCTTGAAGCACCTTAAAGATCATCCAAAATACCCTCACATATTCACTCCCAACTTCTAGTATGATCTTTGGAATTAAAAAATACCAAATCTCCTTCCCATAAGGAGGTTCCAAACGAGGTTATTTCAAAAGGTAAAGAACCCTACAATCTAATTTAGTTTTATTTCAACTATCTTATCTTGTTATCCTTTGCCCAAGTCCTCTATCCATAGGAACATGAAAACTCTGATATCATATATATATTGATATTATATCATCTTAATGAATGAACAATCATCTATATTCTTACTCTCTCCCTTTTATCCTATATTCGAAATCAACATCTATGAGGTTCCAAATTTATAACATTCGTGGATGATGATGTTTCTTTCTTAAATTTGTTCTTTTTACTAGTCAAGAAAACATTTTTATGGTTAAAAAATAATATAATACATGTATTATAAACAAATTAATATTTAGTAACTAATATACATACATATTATTAAATCATATTACCAAACGAGTTCCTAATAATCAAAATACCGCTAAAATAATCTATGTGAATGTCATTAATAACTCATCTAAAGATTCATCATCTTTATGTGTACAAAAATGATATAAATTATCATTAATACTTCAGTGTGTTCATAAATTATATTTTATTTCAATTCTATTGATTTACATCAATTCCACATGAACTCCATTCCTTAATAACAAGTGAACCGATTATAAAATTCAGGAAAACTCACACTCTAGAAAGACAGAATTCAATATAACAACATATCAATAAGGACATAAACAAAATAATAATAATTAAGATAAACTAAAATCATGTATTATAGGATATTAAAAAATTTATTAATTATTATAATTTCATATTCTAGGTATTTATGGTCAAGAGCGGAACACATTCATATTTAAGGTTAGTATTTTCTCACCCGAACCACCATTTTCATTCAGGTTACTTTTATTTTGTTATTACCTCAATGAAATTAATGTGAATCATTATGTACACATCATAAATTAGGTGTGAGTGATCTTTATATGTTCACCAACCTTAATCCATTCTTATTTTAGGGGTAGTTACATTTTTTAATAGGAATTTCTAAAAATTGTTTCCAAAATACCAACCCAATCCAAGGGAATTTCTCAAATTCATACATATATCTCGGGGAAGTATATAATATTTTATTGAAAACATTATATTTATCAAATCAATCAGTTTATTATGAAAATAATTTCTTACTTTTCTTTGGGTATTATACAACAATTTCACCAAATGAATTCTTCTTTTCAAATTAAAAGAGTAATTATATAAAGAATTACTCGATGATTTTCTAAGAGTATATTCAACTATTTCAACACTCTTGTTTATTATTATGTATTATTGTGATTAATATTTTATGTAATAATCTACCTTATTTAATTTAATGGTATATTATTTTATTGACGCTGGATGTATTATCTTAAATCTATTTACAAATATACTCTAAATGGTATGTTCTTATGTGTAATGTTAGGGGAAATTTTATACATTTCATATGTTAGTTTCATATGAATGTATATACTGTTTATATTGATACTCGTTCATATGAGTAATTAATTGGAAAAATTATGTGCTGAGTGGGGCCTACTATAGCTGCTTAGTGAATCGGTAGGTCTCATTAGACAAACTACTGTCATGGCACAAGGTTTCGACAAAATGATTATTCTTGGTCATGGAAAGAGTCCTTGAAGGTATGGTGATGATGTCCCGAATTATGAATTCCCTATTTATGAAAATAGTATTGATGGTTCATGTGGTATTTCGACTCTTATAATACCCATGATTATGTTTTATTATGGAATTGTTTACTAAGCTCATATTCCTGCCATAATGTGTTCAAGATTATTATTTATAAAGGCTTGTGTATTCAATTAGTCAACTTTCCTAATGTTTAGGTTATGATATCTTCTACTATATTTCATACCCTTATAGCACATTTTATCTCACTAATTTCTTATGTTTCAATTTTTTCTTGGCATGAAAAAATTAATTATGAATGGGATGCTGAAATAACCTCCGAGTTATCGATGTTGTCAAAGGTTCTTCTATGTTGAATTTATTTTCAAGTTGTATTGATGAACTTATGTATGAATCTTGATTCCAATTATAATAAACAACTCATTACTTTAGGATTCATATTCCATTTTTATATTCCAATGTAGTGAAATAAGGCACCGTCTCTAGGAAACTAGTTTTGGGTTCTTATAGTTGGTATCAAAGGATGTTTAGTAGAAAACGTGGAAACTTGATTTATAAAATGTCAGTTTGGGAACGAATCCCAATGATAGTAATTGAGGATAAACCTAAAATAAAATCATATTATTTTGTAATGGAATAGATTATTTGGATCATTTGATCAAATACATCCATATCTTGATACAAACAGATAGATTTGGCTATGGAACAAATTTACCTAGGAGTGAAAACTCTAAAAAGATGTTTCGGGCCTGACCCTAGGTATCCTAGTACATGACAACGATCCTTACATCACTATTTGTATTGAAACTTCTTGGAAATATATTTAGGATAATTAACTTTTTCTTTACAATAAATTATCAAGGATTTAAATGTAGATTTTATCCTCAATGAAACAATGTTTATGATTAAGAGATTACATATGTATATAATTTCATTTAATGTTTATTATTTTAATAGATTGAGTTGATACACTGTGATTCTTACCTGAATCTATTGTATATAATTATTTAGAAATGTATCCTAATTGAAGATACAAAAATATCATAAACATGTGTGTCCCATGTAGGGATTTTCCTCTAAATAAATAAAAGGATGATAGCTCTGGTGTTGTGACTTGTGCTGAGAAACTTATAACTATACAGTGAAAACATACTAAGGTTATTTATAACAACCTTACCCATATGTGGAATCTAAATCCACCATGTGGAGGAGATATGTTTGATAACTTTATTCAACAACAGACTCCATCATTCAATGGGACTGTAGACCCATTTGTAGTGGAGCAGTGGACATGTTAACTAGAGAGGATATTTCTCACATTGGGATATAACGAAAGAGAGAAGGTTTTCATGGAATCTATTCATCTAATAGTAGATGAATATCAGTGGTGGTCATTAATCAAAAACATAAAAAAAGGATGGAGAAATAGAAGAGATGATATGGATGTATTTTAAAGAAATGTTCCTAGAAAAATATTTCCCTCGTGAACAACAAGCAGTTGTGGAGTGAAATTTTTTTTATTTGAGGTAGAATGAGGATGAAAATTTTTCTAAGTATGAATAAAACATTATAAGGATGGAATGGAATCCTGGGAACTACATACGTAATACAAGGAGAAAATTTGATCAATTTTTAGATGGCTTAAAACCATTCCTCCAAAGGGATCTAGTCTCCCAATGTTTCACATCATATGAAGATATAGTCTCATGTGATATCAAGACTGAAAATTAAATTAAATTTGTTTAATGAAATTTAATGAAAACAAGAGAAGAAAAAGGATATCGAAAAATCTAGAAAATGAAACAAGAAAATTGGGAATAATTTAAGTGTTGAACATCCACCATGCAGTAATTGTGGGGAAAACACCATGTAATGTTCTTGAATGGAATCAGAGTCTGCAAAATGTGCGTAGAAAAAGTCCACCTACCTCCGGATTGAAATCCGATGAAAGAAGCTACCAACGTTCAATTTTATAATTTTTGTGAGATTGGATATTATTAACATAATTCCACAAAGCATTGGGTAAACATTTCCCAGTGAAGGCCAAGGGTGAAAGGCAAAGCTTATGTCGTCCCAAATACGGTGGATGAATTTCCTAAGGTAGTGGGGGAATGTAATTTAATCGTTTTATCAATTGTAACCAATGATTTATTAGATTCAACATCTTCTCATTATAGTATATCTTCCTAGTTTTCAATGTAAATAAGATATTTCTAATTTTATATAATAAGGAAGTTGTCATTCAAATCGCTTAAGGGAGGTATCATTGCTACAATGTTGTGTCACACACTCCCCATTATGGAATATAAACGTTATTTATCTACTTATTCTATGTAATACCCATTATTAAATGTGATATAGTCCTTGGTATGGATTGGATATCTAACAAATATGTGAAAATATATTACAAGAATAATGAGGTTACGATTTTTGAGGATGATGTTGAATCCCTTCTCTTTTGGGCATAAACATCCCCATCAGATTCACTTCTAGATTGACACCCTGTAGGTCTACTGAATACAATTATTAGGGATTAAGGGGATGAAATAAATACGGGTTAGGATAAGAATGTAAAAATAAAGGATGAATATATTGTTTTAGAATATGTTGACGTATTTCCCAAGGATTAAACCTGACATCCTCTAGAGCAGGAAATTGTGTTTGCCAATGACTCAATTCTCGGTTCAAGGCCCAAATCAAGGACCCCATATAGAATTTACACTATAGAGTTAGTGGATCTAAATAAAAAATTAGAGGAATTGAATGAATAAGGATTTATTCTTCCTTGTGTTTCTCCATGTACATCTCGTGTTCTTTTTGTTATGAAAAGGGATATATTTATGAGGTTGTGCATTGACTATAGGAAGATCAATGAAATAAAAATAATGAAAAGGTATCACATACCTCTTATTGGTGATAAATTTGATCAACATAATGGAGCCCAATATTTTTCAATGATTGATCTTAGATCTAGATATCCTCAGTTTCATATGATATTGGAATACATTGCAAAAACAATATTTCGAACTAGGTATGGGCATTACAAGTTTATAATAAAGTCTTTTGGTCTGACTAATATTCCCTCTGTTTTCATGGATATAATAAATATAGTATTCAATGAATGTATTGATGATGTTTTGGTGGTGTTTATTGATGATTTATTGATATAATCTATAGGTTATGAATATCATGGAAATCCCATGTGCACTATTTTAAAGACTCAAAGAATTATTGGATTATATGGGATGTTCGTCATGTGTGATTTTTGGCCCCAATTGGTTATCTATTCATGGGAAAATTGTTTTTAAGGATGGAATATATATTGATCCTATGAATAAATGGGGTTTTCAATAATTTCATACTTCAACAAACATAACTAAGGTACATATTTTTATTGGATTAGCAGGTTATTATCGTTGTTTTCTTCATAACATCACTTTTTTAGCCAACCCAATGACCATAATCACATGAATATGGGTTATGTTTATATGGAAAAAGTAATGTAAATAATGTATAAAAAAATTGAAGATAATATTTTTGAATTCTTCAATATTGATTCTACTATTATGTAATGGTGAATTTATGATTTATTACGATGAATCAAGGAAAGGACTTGGTTGTGTCCTTTTGCAGAATATAGAGTGGTTGCCTATGTATCTAGGCAGCTACAAATTCATGAAACAAATTATCCAGCACTTGATCTTGAGTTATTAGTGGTAATAATTACTCTAATGATTTGGATGCATTACCAATATAGCAAAAAAATTGGGATATATAGTGATCATAAGAGTTTGAAATATGTATTCTCACTGAAAGAAATCAACATGTGAAAAAAGAGATGGATTGAGCTACTCAATAATTATGATTTCACAATACACTACCACCCCGGGAAGGCAATTAAGGTGGAATACACTTTGAGTATAAAGGACGACATAATTCTTAAAAAGATGATAGTTAAAATGGATCATATATTCATAGATCTAGTAAAGTCAGATATGGTAAATATCATGGAATGTAAATAATATATATTTTTTAAAATGGTTTCCAAACAATATTTACTGGAAAGGATAAAGAGTTCTCAGGTTGATGATGAGATTTTTCAGAATAAAATTTTTTATGTAAATGATGGGAAGTTGATTGACTTCGTATATGACATCAGAATTATGAAATTTGGAAAAAGGCTTTGTGTAACATCTATTATTCAGCTGTAGAGGGAACTATTGGATGATGTTTATGACTCTAATTTTTCTATAAATCCTAGTAGCACAAATACGTATGGAGATATAAGGGAACATTTTTTATGGGAAAACAAGGAGAGGGAGATTGCAGATTATGTGTCATGATGTTTGGTTTGTCAACATGTGATGGTTTGAAGACAAAAACCTTGAAGAGACATGAAATCCCTTCCAATACCTATGTGAAAATGTGATGATATTACAATGGAAATTTTCATGGGGCTACAAAAGACTCCATGAATGATTGATGCGATATGGTTCATTTCTAATTATCTTACAAAATCACAACATTTTCATGTTATAAGAGAAAATTCACTACTTGAACATTACGTAAGACTATATATTAATGTACTCGTAACACATCATGGTGTACCCTTATCAAATGTTTCTGATCATGATCCTCATTTTATATCACAATTATTGAAAAGTATTCAGAAGGCCCTAGACACTGATATTTTTTTGCGCCCTGCCTACCACCCATAAACTGATGGAAAATCAGAATGGACTATTCAATCATTGGAAGACTTGTTGGGGTCATGATCAAATGAAAATAAATATATGTGGGAATAATATTTACATCTCCTAGAATTATCCAATAACAATAGATTCTATTAAAGTATTCAGATGGCAACATGTGAAGCGTTATTGGAATGAAATTTCCTACATCAACTTGTTGTGATGTTGTTTTTGAATGAAAGCTCGTATGCCCTTAACATATTGAGGAAACAACGAAAAAGGTAAATATTATCAAAACCCATATCATAACTGAAAAATGTAGGCAAAATATCAATGCTGATAAATGAATGAAGGATTTATAATTTCAAGAAGGAGATCATTTTTTTGTAAAGGTGTATCCATGGAATGGTATTATACAATTTCATAAGAAGGGAAAATTATGTCTCATGTACATCAGACCATTTGAAATTCTAGGTCGATTTTTATTCCTAGATTACTATTTGAAAATTCCACAATGTCTCTACAATGTTCACATTGTGTTCCATGTATCAATGTTAAGGATATACGTGTCATTCCCAACACATTTACTTAACTATGAAAAAAGAACTAGAGCCTGATCAGTATTATTGTGAAGAGCCTATCATGATTCATGATACCATAGAGCAAGTATTTAGAAATCACATGGCTCATCTACTAAGGGTTATTTGGATGAACCATAAGGTGGATGAAGCAACATGGGAGCCTGGGGAGTGTATATTGAAGACATACCCGAATCATTTTAGGCAACATTTTGTGAATCTCGGGGATGAAATTTTTGTAAGGAGGGGATAATGTATCACCCAAACGTTTTGAAAATAAATATTTAATGCATGAAACACTATGCCCCAACAAAATTACCCATTTTATAGTTTATCCATTAAATACAACTTTGTCTCTTCTAGGTTTTGAATTTCAAAAAACAGTAATCTAGAGTTGTGATGAGTATGTCTTTTGAAGTTTGATAGAACAATCTTGACTTTTGGTCCATATTAAGTAACCATTATGAATAGTATTATGAATAGTATTATGACCCTTATGAATAGTAAAATAAGGATATTATTTTATTTTATTATTGTAATAATGAAAATGGATCTTAATTAATTTTTCAATATCATATAAAAATAATTTTACCTATAAATTTTTTTTGAATTAACAATGAATATATTTAAAAAATAAATTAATAATATTTAGAAAATTATTTTTAAAAAATGGATATAATTTTTTAATTATAATCATTGGAAGATTTTATGGGTGATGTTTTGGGTTTTTTCTAAATTTCGGGAATTTTTTTTGAATACTGAAATACAGTAAAATATCATATATACAAATAATCACTTAAATACAGTATTTATGACCTCATAAGTGATTTAAAATTACTTGGTTCAAACTCACAAGAATATATTACATTTATGGGTCACCAGAACCAACACTATTAGTTGTCTCGGTGGAATGAATAAAATAATGAATAAAATAATCAAAATTCACTTCTCTCATCCACAATTAAAACCTCCCTCACTCCCTCTTCTCCTCACTCCTATAACGTTGAGGATCCTAAAATATCAACCCAAATACCCTTAACTTGTAACTCTCCATGTCCAGAAATATCATTCATTTGCATGAAGGTAAAAACCCCTTCCCATTAAGATGGTTCTCAAGGAGGTTATTTCAAGAGGTAAAACACCTTTCTCTTTCATTTAGTTTTATTTCAATTTATCGTCTTTTATTAATCTCTCTCCAACTACTCTATCCAAATGACAGTGATAACTCCAATATCATCTATATAATTGAGATATATCTTGTGAATGAAATAAAAATCATCAATATTCTTAATCTGTCTATTTTATCATATAAACGAAATCCACGTCCATGAGGTTCCAATTTAAAACCCTCGTGGAAGACGAAGTTTTGTTATTCAATTTAACATTTATTACTGGTCATGAAACCATATGGATGGTTTATCTGTACTATAATATATTTATTAAATCCTAATTACTATTTAGGAACCAGTATGCCTAAAAACTATTAAATCATATCACCAAACTAGTTCATAATAATCAAAATACTGCTAAAATATTCTAAGTGAATGACATTACTAATTAGTCTAATAATTAATCCTATTTACATGTAACCAAATGATTGAAATTATACATTACACATATTTATGTTCATAAATAATATTTAATTTCATTTCGGTATAATTACATCCATTCCACAAGAATTTCATTCCTTAAAAACCAGTGAACTGATTAGGAAAATCAAGACAACAAACACTCTAGAACGACGAAATTCAATATAATAACATATAAATAAGGACATAAATGATATAAACAGATTTGTGATAAATTAAAATCATTTCTATTAGGTTATTTAATAAAATATTATCAATTTTATTTTCATATTCCATGACCTTATGTTCAAGAACGGAACACATTCAGATTAGGGTAAGTGTTTTCCGACCAAAACCTCCATTTTCATTCGGGTTTCTTTTATTGTCTAATTATCTCAATGAAATTCTTTTGTATTATTATTTACTCCTCATAAATTCTGTTTTAGTGTTCATTATATGTTCACCACCCATAATCCTTACTTATTTTATTAATATTATATTGTTTTAAAAGGGACATTAAAAATTGTTTCCGAAATACAGGCTTGATTCGAGGGAAATTAAAAAACTCATTCCTATTTTATATGTCACAATATAATATGTTTTTGGAAACCATTATCATTATAAAATCCCTCATTTTATTATAAAATCATATCTTACTTTACTTCAGGTTTTATACAACTATTTTTTCAAAATTATTATTCTTTTCAAAGTAAAAGAGTATTATCTCAAGAAATACTGGATGATTTTACAAGAGTATCTTCATAAATTTCAACAACCTTATTTATTCATATGTACTATTGAGTCTAATATTTCATTTAATAAAAAACCATATTTAATTCAATTATTTATTATTATTTTTGAAATGGATGTGCTATCTTAAAACCATTCACCAATTTACTCTGAATGGTTAGTGTTTATGCTTAATGTTCAGAGAACGTTATTTAAATTTCATATATTAGTTTCAATATAAATGTATATGTTGTTTATATTTATCCCCATTTATATGAATAATTAATTGGTCTTAGAAATTGTCTGGTGGGGCCCAATATATACCCTAAGTGCATTGGTGGGTCTCATGACACAAACTACGGTCTTAGAACAATGTCTTGACCAAATGATTACCTATGGTCTTGGAAAGAAGCCTTGATAGTATGGTGAGGATGTCCCACATTATGAATTCCTATAAAATGAAATTATTATTGATGGTTCCTATTTTTATTCGACAAGTAGAATAACCATGATTATAATTTATTATGGCATTATTTACTCAGCTCATATTCCTTCATGATTGGTTCAAGCTTATTTTTTGTATAGGAATATTTTTTCAATAATTCACTATGCAAAATGATTATGTTATGATATATTCTATTGTGGTTCATACCCTTAATGAGTGTTTGAGAACACCCTTTTCTTATGGTTATTTTTCTTAGGTCATGATGAATTTTATTATGAATGAGATGCTGAAATATCCTAGGAGTTATGGATGTTGTCAATAGAGATTAATTGAGGTATTCAATTTACACTTGTAATGCTGAAAATATGTATGTATATTGTTTCATATTCTATTAAACCCTTCAGTCCTTTGGGATGCATATTCCTTATTTATATTCCAATGTAATCAAATTAGTCACTCGATCTAGGGAACTGGTGTCCGGTGCTTACTGTTTATCCCACATTAACTAGGGTTTTTATCAACCCCTACATTGTATTGTTATCAGAATCCTTTGGTAGGATTATAATTTTTATATAATATGGCTAAATAATTTCTTGTAATAATTATTATTTTTAAATATTATGTATCAAATTTATTTTATGACTGAGCATTAATATATGACTATGATTTTCATTAAGTGTCACATGTATATATGGATGAAGATGGGTGGGGTCATATGTATCTCACCAATTCATTATTTTATGTATATATCTCTTTAGGTAGTAATGAATGGACATAATGTATTTTTTCACATAAGAATGGGAGTAACGTGATTAATCATATATCTAGGCATGGATATAGTATGTTTATTCATATAGGGGAGGTCGTAATTGGTTTTCCGATAATGGTCTTTAGATTCACATGGTTGTGCCACATTTTCATGTTTTCTATCAATGCATTCAAAATTAAAAATATTCTTTTCATTTTCATGATATCCTATGTTATCATGATTACAACTTATTTTAATTTGTTTCAACAATATTGTGTTTTATAACACATTATTTTCATTATTAATGTATAATTAGGTCAACATCCTAACATTTTATCTTCTATGATGATATTTTTATGACATTATATTTCATTATCATGTTTTATGATCAACATCAATGTTATTGTTATATTTTAGTAATCAATTATTCCCACGTGTTATTATTCATGTATATGATCTAATATATTATGATATGATTTTCCAAAACTAACCATCATATGTCACCCCTATAATAGGTTTCCACCCCAAATTTTATGGATATGATTAAATTATGTGATTTGTATAAAAATTAATATGGTAGAATGATAAGATATTATATTTTTTAGTGATTTAAAATAATTTTATTTATTCAATTTCTCAAAGACACTTAAACCATCAGTCCTTGAGTTGTGATAATTTTTGTGAGATTTTTTATCGAAATCATTAAATTATCACATTATTTATTTTATGGTTCACTAGTTTAAATTAATTTTATAAGATTATTTTATATTATCCTAGAAAATATTAAGATAAATGTAATCTATTGTTGAAATTTTCAATATGGGGCATTTTTCCATCATTGACTATATTTATAATACTATAAAAGGAATATTTTACTAACTCCATCTACATGAATTCCTTTTCCCTCTTAGTTAATCAATTTTATTTTAAATGTAACTTTTCGATATTTTGAAATATTTCCAAGTCAATTTTTAATCACATTGTTTTATAAATTATATTCCATTAATTAAATGATATCAAAAATGTAATTGGTTTTTTTTCATTTTTATAAATGTAATTTTTAATGCTATGAATTTTTTCTTCTATATTAATATATTTTATTGTTTTATATTTATAATTTGGGATATTATCTAATGATTTCATTTAACATAATTATCTGGATGTCTTATTATAATATTTCATAGAAATATTCTTGAAATTTTTTTATCATGGTATAATTAAACAATTAAGGGATAAAAAAATTAAATGTTCATGTGGACTAAATTTTTTTATTTTATCATTACATGTAGATAACAAACCAATATCCTCTATATAATCCACCTATGGTGTACCGAATCTAACGGAAGTTAAAAAATGAATGAACATGTCTCATGAAAAACATAAATAATAAAATATAACAGGTTATATAACAAAAATATGTGAACAAATCCATGATACTAAAAAAATAAATCTAGACCATCTAAATATGAAAATAATGAGAGAAAGAAACATGTATCTATGTGACCATTCATCACCACCAATCCATCCAACGATGAAGATGGTGATAAATAAGATGAATGAGAACACTAAAAAATCTCTTTCCTTTTACCAAGTCATGTAAAACTTAATCTATAATTGCATAAATTAATGAGTAAGCTATGAAAACTAATCGAAGTAGTATTCAAATAGAGAATCATTAGATGTTGTAATATCAGGAATTCATTATTTATAGCTTTAATAAACCCATTTTACACATAATTTTTATAATTGAAACCCAATTATAAGGCCCCAGCCTTAAACCTTACTTAATATTGAATTAAATGAATAATTCACATCGAGGATCTTTTCAGGTTTAGAGTTTTAGAGAATTAGAACATAACTATTACATCTCAAAAGATTACAAAGTAGTCACTTATACTAAGTTTCCATAATAATAAAAAACTCTTGAAAGAAACATGTATAGTTCCATGTTTTATATAGCATGACATTCCCTTGATCCCATCCTTGACCTTATTCCACATTAAGTCCTGTGAAAAACATTTCAAAAAAAACTTGGGGTGAGCATAAAAAGCTCAGTAAGGGATACACAAAGAATGAAAACTGTTAGTTTTTCAAAATCAAGTAAACCATGTATACTCTATCAAAGTAATACCTTCACCTTCATGAAGTAGTAAAAACTCTTCATTGAATAAAGTATCATTACTTACATTTTTGTAACCAAAGTATTACCATAAAACCCATATAAAGAACACATAACATATATAAAGGTAACTTGGGACATAAACATACTTAAGTGGAATAACCATACGGTCGAATTCCACACATATCACTTAATGGAATAGTCGTACGGCCAATTCCGATACATACTTAATGGAATAGCCATACGGCTGACTTCCATAGCCAATGCATTGGAGGTTATAACGTAACCACCCGTCCTGGTATTCACGGCACCACCCGTCATATGGTTTATAACGTAACCACCCATTAAAATGTCCAAGTACCAATATAAAGTCATAAAATATAAAACCAATATAAAGGAATGATAACATTTCCACATTTCAATCACAATATGTCATAATTGAATCCTTTATCAAAACCATTTTCAATACCAAAATACATAAAAGAGTATATGGTATTTATTTTATTTTAAAAACATTACGGCTTGTTGAGGAAGCCAAAGACCAAATAATACTCGCGGCGGCAGAAAAGGTCGTTGTCGCAGCGTACGTTAAAAGAAACATTCCTTTTTGTCGTTTTGTAAAACGCTTCGTAGAAAAATATTCCTTTTGTATAAAAGTAAAAGTCAAAGGGGTTTATACACCGTATAAAAGAAAGTTGTGTATAAAACGAAATATGCCTTAGTGAAAGGAGATTGAGACGAAGTACCTTACCTCGTATCCGACTTGACCCGACCATTCTTTAATCTCCTAAATAATAAACTTGAGTTAATCTCTACTTGCTTAAGAATATTTTTCAAGTTATTTATTCCTTTTATACCATGTTATGAACATCATGTAATCATTTAAGTTAATAATGTTCATTTTGTCGGTATTTGGTTCTTAAGTCAAAAATAGACTTCTTACACTTACATGTTGTTAATTTGGTCATAGGTTCATTATATCCAGAATGATATTAATGATTTGGATAACATATATATCATATATATTCATCATATACATGTATTTATAATATTACTTCACATTTAGAGGTAAGAAATGAAATGCACCGTTCATGGAGATGGTAAGCCGTACGTACGCATGAACGCTACTTTCATTTCTTTCTCATATTAATGGAATTAAAACTAAATGAGAGGTGTGTATATTTTAATACCAGAATTATATTCATCGTTTAGATATATCATTAATTATATATATATCCATTATATACATGTAATTTTAATAGTACATTACATTTGGGGATAAGAAATGAAATGCATCGTTCATGGAGACGGTAAGCCGTACGTACGCATGAACGCTACTTTCATTTATATCTCATACTTTAATGGAAAGAAATAATAATGATATATAGGTATATTATAATTCCAGTATAACATCATATATAATAACTTTAAATCCATCCTTTACATGCCCCACATATGGCATTAACGAATCACATCACTTTGAGGGGGCGGTAGTCCGCACTTCCTTAAATGAAGATATCGTGTTTACCCATAATGGAAACCATAAACGTATGCCCAAAATGAAAAGTACAGAAGCTTAAAGAAAAAATAAACATATTATATATCATATATAAGAATAGTGACATCATAATGGCCACCTTTTAAGTTGTTAAATGAGTATTGAACAATCATCGTTTCGGGAGGCAGAATTTCGCCATCCACGGAAACCATATGTTCTTTAACCATTTTATGTAGTTGTGTGAGAGTTTAGCATGAATAAATCTTATACCAACATCCTAGTATATTGAAGATACTGGTGTTGTTACAAAATAATTAAATAAAAAGAGTTTAGAGGGTTGTAGAAGCAAAATAAAACAAATGAACAAGAGAGAATGAATTACCTTTAAAAGTGTAACTCCTTTCGATTTGAGCCTAAAGGCTTCCTTTGAAAGGATTCTGCCCAATGGTAATCCTCTAGGATGAGGAGAGGGATGTGGAGAGAGTAAATGGGCAGGGGTTGGCCGAGCCAAAGGCTTTAGGAGTGTGTGAAATGAGGTAGAGGTGGGGTCCTTTTATAAGAGGAGAGGAGGGGCACTTTTGGAAAGTAAAGAAATATTACTTTATTTGAAAATGTGTTTCGGTTTTAAAAGGTCCCACATTGATATACTTCGTGGCTAAGGTGATAAGGGTTCTAAATCCACTCATCCAATTGGCTTTGGACATGTGTAGTTCATAGATGTTACATTATCTTTCCATTTTATTTAAATCGTCAAATAATGATGTAATCACTCCATCATAATTATGTCATAAATAATTTAATTTATTTAATGTCTAAAAATTATAAAAAATTACTATGATGTAGGAACTCTTTTTATCTTTCCAATGAATATTTATAATCAAAAATCTGATCTTTATAACCCCATGTAAAAATTGTTTTCGTAAAACATATTATGTTTGTGTCATTTTTACTTTTACATTAAATAAAAAGTTATTTATGTCATTTCCCAACCAAAGTGTCTCCATGGGGTCCCCAAGTTGACCCATGGATTTTATTGGTCGGCCATGACACAACCAATGAGGGTAGGACATGTGCCAAGCTCATCTTATTTTATTAAATCATTATTTTTACCTTAAACTACACTAATTACCACTAATCGCGATTAAGAACTTAATAAGTTACTATTCACCAAAAATTATTATAATCTCATTAAACCACATTTTACTTCTTAATGACAACCATGTATGTCGGATTTTTGAAATTCAAAACACAATGATGGAAAAATTTCATTTAAATGGAAAAACAGACTTTATAAGTACCACTTAGTGGTTTCACTATTCATCAAAAATTGAAGTTTTTCAGAAAATTACCAAAAATTCACCCTAATCTATATTTGAGTTTAAGAATTCAAAAATGAAGTATATTTTACAAAATTTAAAACATATAAGTCACATTAATTAATTTAATAATTAATCCCCGCTGTTAGAGCAAATAGCGTGTTTTTATGAAACAATAGGTATCAAAAGATTGACACTAGTTTAAGTACGATTTCAAAGTGAAATTAATTCCAACGACCAATATTGGATTTAACGGTAAAAATATTTTCTAATTTCCCTTTAAAACCAATTCAAATGATAATTTAATCATATAAATAAATTATATTAAAAAGAGGTTTTGAATTAAAATACAACATTTTACACTATTCATTAAAAAATGAACTTTATCAGAAAGGTACCAAAAATTTACACAAAGTAAATTTTGATGTCCCGATTCTAAAGAAGAGTTATATTTGGTCCAATAGAATTTATAAGATCAATCAAAACTATATTTAATGACGGTTCTCCGTCAAAAGTTGATAAGTGGACCTTTCGTGAAAATTAGGGTATAAATGCCTAAAATTGAACTCTTTCCCTATTTTAAGCCTTTATCTTTTATTGGGTAAATGTAAAAACATTTAAAAACATATATAATCATATTTTAGTTATTTCTATCCATTCCTGCCAGTACAACGACTACTCGTTAACTAACATTTAAAGTAATATTATTTTATTACTTGTGTGCAACGTAAGTTTACAAAGAAACTCATCGTTGCGTATCGAGTACGCTATCGAACTTAGAAACCCCTTTTAATTAAAATTAATATTTAATTTGTAAATATTAATAAATATGAAAAATATTTATTTTTTATTTACCTGGGATGTTACATCCTTCCCCCCTTTTGGGAGTTGCGTCCTCTCAATTTTATTCACTTATCAAAATAAGTGGGGGGTATTTATCCCTCATAGCATTTTCAGATTCCCATGTTGCCTCTTCAATCACATGGTTTTTCCACAAAACCTTTACCTGATGATTCACCTTATTCCGTTACACCTGCTCCCTAATGTCAAGAATCTGGACCGGTTGTTCCTCAAAAGATAGGTTCTCTTCCAGCTGAACTACCTCTGGACTCAAAACATGAGATGGATCTGGCATATACTTTCTCAACATTGAATCATGAAAAACATTGTGTACCTGAGATAAACTTGGAGGTAAAACCACTCTGTATGCAACTGATACAACTCTCTCCAGAATTTCATATGGTCCAATAAACCTTGGACTCAGCTTTCCTTTCTTACCAAATCTCATCACACTTTTCCAAGGAGAAACCTTGAGAAAAACATGATCACCTACCTCGAAAGATAGATCCTTCCTCCAGCTATCTGCATAACTCTTCTGCCTACTCTGAGCTGTTCTCATGTGATTCTGAATCAGATAAACTTTTTCTTCCATCTCTTCTACCAATTCTGGTCCCATCAGCTTCCTTTCACCCACTTCATCCCAAAATGCTGGAGTTCGACACCGCTTCCCATATAATTCCTTAAATGGTGCCATCTGTATACTGGAATGGAAACTGTTATTATAAGAAAACTCAACCAAAGAAAAATGTTTGTCCCAACTTTCCGGATAATCCATCGAACAAGCTCGTAGCATATCCTCCAATGTCTAGATTGTTCGTTCTGACTACCCATCTGATTGAGGATGAAAAGCTGTACTAAAATTTAATTCAGTACCCAACGACTTCTGAAGGCCTTTCCAAAAGTTAGAAGTAAACCTGGGATCACGATCCAATACAATGGAGAGAGGAACTCCATGTAACCTGACTATCTCTTTAAGATACAAACGGGAAAGTTGATCAAGAGAGAAAGTATCTCGTATAGAAAGGAAATGAGAAGATTTGGTCAAGCGATCACCAATAACCCAGATTGCATTATTACCTCGAGATGTCCTCGGTAATCCCACAACAAAGTCCATGGATATGTTTTCCCATTTCCACTCTGGCACTGGTAAAGGCTGAAGAGTCCCTTTCGGTAACTGCCGCTCTACTTTAACATGTTGACATGTCAAACACTTCATAGTAAAATCAGCAATGTCTCTTTTCATTCCATCCCACCAGTAATACTCCCGCAGATCTCTGTACATCTTAGTACTGCCAGGATGAACTGAAAACGGGGAACTATTAGCCTCACATAACAACTCATTCTTCAACTGTGAATCACAATGCACACATAAACTCTTCCCAAACCTCAAAACACAAACACAAACATATCCAAGAACTCATGGAAAATTTTATTCATAAGGTCCATGAATACATCAGGTGCATTGGTTATCCCAAAAGGCATAACTACAAATTCATAATGGCCATATCTAGTACAAAACGCAGTCTTCGGAACGTCTGCTTCTTTTACATTCAACTGATGGTACCCCGACCTCAAGTCAATCTTCGAAAAATACTGAGCTCCCTGGAGCTGATACCACTTCATTCGATGGCCCAACATCTGCTGAAGTTGTTGCAAATGATTTCACCACCCCTTTCTCCTTGTAGTCTGGTTGCATTCTCCCAGTTCAGTTCTTAGTTGGAAACTCGTTTGCATAATGACCCATTTCATTACACTTAAAACATCTTACCGTTGGCTTTTCATTTCCTTCTTGATCATCTTCCTTACAGTTACGAGCAATATGACCAGACTTACCACACCGAAAGAACTTACCAGACTTGTATAAACATTCTCCAAGATGCATTTTACCACACTTCTCACAGCATGGATATTTGGTTTTCTTACCTCCTTGCTTCTTTGATGAATTCTTCCACTTTGCCTGCCATCTAGACCTCTTATTCTGTTGTTTTTCATAGAACACATGATCATCGGCAAACTCCATTTCCACCTTCTCCACACATTGAACAAGTTTTTCATAACTTTTGAACTCACGAGAAGATAAAGCCCTTCGATACTTTGGCTTTAACCCTGAGTAAAAACGGTTTATTTTACTATCAAGATCTCGTATGAAGTTTGGAGCATACCATTCCAATCAAGTGAACTTTTCTTCATAAGCAGCCACTGAATCATCCTCCGGCCTCAATTCTAGGAACTTTTTTTCCATCCTACGACGAACCACCTTAGGAAAATATTTCTCAAGAAACATACCTTTGAATTCGTCCCAGTGAAGATCCTCAATCTCATCACTATCCCTTATATTTTTCACCAACGACCACCACTGATCAGCTTCACCTTCAAAACGGTAAACAGCAAGACTAACCTTTTGATGTTCTGAACACCCCATGACATCAAAAATCTTCTCCAGTGCTTTAATCCACCCCTCAGCTTGCACAGGGTTAGATGATCCTCTGAATAATGGGGGATGTTGCCTCATGAAATGTTCCACCACTGACATGTTCCTCTGCGGTTGATCTGGCTGATCTCGTGCATGGATACCACCACCATTTATAGCCTGAGTCAATTGTGCCATCACTGCAACAAACTGTTCAATTCTGATTCCGTCCATCTCAGGTTGCTGATTTGGAAGGTTATCTTCCTCCTGATGTCGTCCCAATATAGCTTCTTTGGTTCCTCTGCGGAAAACCATTCTGAACATAGAAATATCTTAGGCGAAGCAACATGGTAATCCGTAAATGCTATATCATTTCAATCATATTATAATTTAACACTTTTCTAACTCCTAAAGTGGTCTAAACCGACCTTTGATACCAACTATAAGGCCCCAGCCTTAAACCTTACTTAATATTGAATTAAATGAATAATTCACATCGAGGATCTTTTCAGGTTTAGAGTTTTAGAGAATTAGAACATAACTATTACATCTCAAAAGATTACAAAGTAGTCACTTATACTAAGTTTCCATAATAAAAAAAACTCTTGAAAGAAACATGTCTAGTTCCATGTTTTATATAGCATGACATTCCCTTGATCCCATCCTGGACCTTATTCCACAATAATTCCTGTGAAAAACATTTCAAAAAAAACATGGGGTGAGCATAAAAAGCTCAGTAAGGGATACACAAAGAATGAAAACTATTAGTTTTTCAAAATCAAGTAAACCATGTATACCCTATCAAAGTAATACCTTCACCTTCATGAAGTAGTAAAAACTCTTCACTGAATAAAGTATCATTACTTACCTTTTTGTAACCAAAGTTTTACCATAAAACCCATATAAAGAACACATAACATATATAAAGTTAACTTGGGACATAAACATACTTAAGTGGAATAACCATACGGTCGAATTCCACACATATCACTTAATGGAATAGCCGTACGGCCAATTCCCATACATACTTAATGGAATAGCCATACGGCCGACTTCCATACCCAATGCATTGGAGGTTATAACGTAACCACCCGTCCTGGTATTCACGGCACCACCCGTCATATGGTTTATAACGTAACCACCCGTTAAAATGTCCAAGTACCAATATAAAATCATAAAATATAAAACCAATATAAAGGAATGATAACATTTCCACATTTCAATCACAATATATCATAATAGAATCCTTTATCAAAACCATTTTCAATACCAAAATACATAAAAGAGTATATGGTATTTATTTTATTTTAAAAACATTACGGCTTGTTGAGGAAGCCAAAGACCAAATAATACTCGCGGCGGCGGAAAAGGTCGTTGTCGCCGCGTACGTTAATAGAAACATTCCATTTTGTCGTTTTGTAAAACGCTTCGTAGAAAAATATTCCTTTTGTATAAATGTAAAAGTCAAAGGGGATTATACACCGTATAAAAGAAAGTTGTGTATAAAACGAAATATGCCTCAATGAAAGGATATTGAGATGAAGTCCCTTACCTCGTATCCGACTTGACCCGACCGTTCTTTAATCTTCTGAATAATAAACTTGAGTTAATATCTACTTGCTTAAGAATCTTTTTCATGTTCATTATTCCTTTTATACCATGTTATGAACATCATGTAATCATTTAAGTTAATAATGTTCATTTTGTCGGTATTTGGTTCTTAAGTCAAAAATAGACTTCTAACACTTACATGTTGTTAATTTGGTCATAGGTTCGTTATATCCAGAATGATATTAATGATTTGGATAACATATATATCATATATATTCATCATATACATGTATTTATAATATTACATCACATTTAGAGGTAAGAAATGAAATTCACCGTTCATGGAGACGGTAAGCCGTACGTACGCATGAACGCTACTTTCATTTCTTTGTCATATTAATGGAATTAAAATTAAATGAGAGGTATGTATATTTTAATTCCAGAATTATATTCATCATTTAGATATATCATTAATTATATATATCCATTATATACATGTACTTTTAATAGTACATTACATTTGGGGATAAGAAATGAAATGCACCGTTCATGGAGACGGTAAGCCGTACGTACGCATGAACGCTACTTTCATTTCAATCTCATACTTTAATGGAAAGAAATAATAATGATATAGAGGTATATTATAATTCCAGTATAACATAATATATAATAACTTTAAATCCATCCTTTACATGTCCCACATATGGCATTAACGAATCACATCACTTTGAGAGGGCGGTAGTCCGCACTTCCTTAAATGAAGATATCGTGTTTACCCACAATGGAAACCATAAAGGTATGCCCAAAATGAAAAATACATAATGTTAAAGAAAAAATAAACATATTATATATCATATATAAAAATAGTGACATCATAATGGCCACCTTTGAAGGTGTTAAATTAGTATTGAACAATCATCGTTTCGGGAGGCAGAATTTCGCCATCCATGGAAACCGTATGTTCATTAACCATTTGATGTAGTTTTGTGAGATTGTAGCTCGAATAAAAATTATAAAAACATCCTAGTATATTGAATATACTGGTGTTGTTACAAAAGATGTAAATAAAAAGAGTTTAGAGGGTTGGAGAAGCAAAATAAAACAAATGAACAAGAGAGAATGAATTACCATTAAAAGTTTAACTCCTTTTGATTTGAGCCTAAAGGCTTCCTTTGAAAGGATTCTTCCCAAAGTGAATTCTCTAGCATGAGGATAGGGATGTGGAGAGAGTAAATGGGAAGGGGTTGGCCAAGCCAAAGGCTTTAGGAGTGTGTGAAATGAGGTAGAGGTGGGGGCCTTTTATAAGAAGAGAGGAGGGGCACTTTTGGAAAGTAAAGAAATATTACTTTATTTTAAAATGTGTTTCGGTTTTAAAAGGTCCCACATTTATATAACTCTTGGATAAGGTGATAAGGGTTCTAAATACACTCATCCAATTGGATTTGGACATGTGTAGTTCATAGATTTTACATTATCTTTCCATTTTATTTAAATCGTCAAATAATGATGTCATCACTGCATCATTATTATGTCATAAATAATTTAATTTATTTAATGTCTAAAAATAATAAAAAAAATACTATGATGTAGTAAATCTCTTTAGCTTTCCAATTACTATTTATAATTAAAAATCTGATCTTTATAACCCCATGTAAATTTTTTTTTCGTAAAACAAATTATGTTTGTGTCATTTTTACTTTTACATTAAAAAAAGTTATTTATGTCATTTCCCAACGAAAGTGTCTCCATGGGGTCCCCAAGTTGACCCATGGCTTTTCTTGGTCGACCATGACACAACCAATGAGGGTAGGACATGTGTCAAGCTCATCTTATTTTATTAAAACATTATTTTTACCTTAAACTACACTAGTTACCACTAATCGCGATTAAGAACTTAATAAGTTACTATTCACCAAAAATTATTATAATCTCATTGAACCACATTTTACTTCTTAATTACAACCATGTATGTTGGATTTTTGAAATTCAAAACAAAATGATGGAAAAACTTCATTTAAACGGAAAATCAGTCTTTATAAGTACCACTTAGTGGTTTCACTATTCATTAAAAATTGAAATTTTTCAGAAAATTACCAAAAATTCACCCTAAGCTATATTTGATATTAAGAATTAAAAAATGAAGTCTATTTTACAAAATTCAAAACATATAAGTCACCTTAATTAATTTAATAATTAATCCCCACTATTAGAGAAAATAGTGTGTTTTTATGAAACAATAAGTATCACAATATTGACACTAGTTTAAGTCCGATTTCAAAGTGAAATTAATTCCAACGACCAATATCGGATTTAATGGCAAAAACTATTTTCTAATTTCACTTTAAAACCAATTCAAAATATAATCTAATTATATAAATAAATTAGATTAAAAAGAGGTTTTGAATTAAAATACAACATTTTACACTATTCATTAAAAAATGAACTTTATCAGAAAGGTACCAAAAATTTACACAAAGTAAATTTTGATGTCTAGATTCTAAAGAAGAGTTATATTTGGTCCAATAGAATTTATAAGATCGATCAAAACTATATTTAATGACGGTTCTCCATCAAAAGGTGATAAGTGGACCTTTTGTGAAAATTAGGGTATAAATGCCTAAAATTGAACTCTTTCCGTATTTTAAGCCTTTATATTTTATTGGGTAAATGTAAAAACATTTAAAAACATATATAATCATATATTAGTTATTTATATCCATTCCCGCCAGTACAACGGCTACTCGTTAACTAACATTTAAAATAATATTATTTTATTACTTGTGTGCAACGTAAGTTTTCAAAGAAACTCATTGTTGCGTATCAAGTACGCTATCGAACATAGAAACCCCTTTTAATTAAAATTAATATTTAATTCGTAAATATTAATAAATATGAAAATTCTTTATTTTTTATTTACCTGGGATGTTACACCAATTATGGAATACATTCCATTGGATTTCGTAACAGAAAAAAATATTCACCAAACCCCATTATATTTCATTTATAAGAAATAAATATGAAATAATTATGAAACAACCCATGGATGCACCATATGTTAATTATGTTATAATACAATCATGATAATACCATCATGTGATAAACTAATAATAAATGAAAAGTCAACAATTTAGAATATAACCTATGGATATAATTGCTCCTTATTAAATAAAATAACCTATCTATTCCTATATTTGATACAAATAATATAACATCTATGTATATCACACACAATAAAGGGGTATAAAACCATAGGTATCATTATACACACAATGATTGATATGTCTTTTAAAAATACACCTATGGTTAACCAATGTCCCCAATTTATCAAAATCTATTTCAAAATCATGATTAAATTTTACCAGACATTTTCACATATAATAATTTTATCTTCTATAATTTTAAACCAATTCTAAAAAACCACCCTTAAATGAATTTAATGAAACACATGGTCTTTAAATTTCAATTTTTTACAAAAACCCTATCAAAAAAATGAATTTATTCACAAATTTCATTCCTATTCAAAATAATTCGAATTCATTAAATAAACCAAAAGAATTTATAATAACATATAGGAATTAAATAAATCACCCACTGTATAGAGTCACCTAACCATTAATGGGGTAAACATAATTTCATCTAATAAAAGAAACCTGAAATAAAGAAAATTAAACTCTGAAGGAAAAGACATGAGGTAAAACTAAAAAATCGATAAAATAGTTCATCACCATCTCTTCAAAAAAATAGAAATAGAAATATATAACCAATCAATAATGAATAATGATAAAGACTTATTAATAGTGTAATGTGGAACAACTATTCTATTGATCCAACATTGAACGAGGTAGTGTTATTGAAGGAAACTCGACCCCAATGAACCTAAACATATACTAGGGTTTGATAGGGAGACCAATAGGTTAAATGATTATAAAAATTAGTGTGATGTATGATAAAATAAACTTGAATAATTTATTTGTAAGTTAAACCCCATTTATATATAATAAATTTCCCACAAACAATGTAAACTAAAGAACACATCACCTGATGTTAATTCACCCAGTAAATTAATTTATAGAGTAATAGAGAATTATATATGGTAAATGGAATATACAATATAAAAAAATATTTTATGGATTTTATGATTCATGTTTCGTTTACTATTTTATGGATTGTGAAAAATAAAATATTTATTCTCTTTATTCTAAATTTATTATGTAAAGTGTCCAGGATTGTTTTACCCATCCCACGTTCTATTGAAACTCATAAAAATACTCCAAATCGAAAGAAAATCTCTACTGATTAAAAGAGACGTTCCTTTTTAACTGGGAAGTTAGAATTATCAAGAATGTACAATATTTATATCCTTAAAGTGAAACTATGATCCTTGAGTCGAAAAAATATAAGGACACTACTACATCATAATCAAATTACACTACCATATCATACTACTATCCCATTGACACTACCACAGAAAATGGACTATCATAATTGTTTTTCAACATAGTATCTTTTCTCAGTGATCCATAATCTGAATAGGTTTCTTGACCATAATATTTTTTGGCTCTATATCCAAATCCACACATTCAATCACATGGGAAGGATATAGTTTATACATTATCATATAAGAAACATGAATCATTTAAGCAATTTAAATAAAATTTTATGGTATGTATAATAGATATTAAACCATTCCATGATGCTCCACAATATCCATGAGGCCATCAAACCATGTTGTCAACAAACCCATCCTACTAATCCAATAGTGTCATAAGATGTGTGAAATTAAACGAAAAATCGGATCACCAACCGGAAAATCCACAAGACAAAAAATATTGTCTAAATAGGAATTCATATAGATTTATGCCATGATCAACCTCCTTCAGATCAATAACACCCTTTCCATTTTTTCCTAAACAAGACTTGGCCCAACCAATGACTGATTTCATGAACTACGTCGTGATAGTTTATGATCAAAATGGGAAATTTGATTTTTTTTAGAATAAACCAATTTTTATGGAAAAAAAAGTAGTTTCTCTAATCAGGGTATCTTAGATAATTTTTAAGACTACAACATTATTGTCAAAATTGGGGGTTTAACCAATAACAAGAGTTTGTTTTGAATTTTGATACATTCCAATATTGGATGAATTTTAAATATTTACTTAAAAATATATTATTTATTCACAAAAGTTCAATCTGTGATATCAATTGTTTGATATTTCAAAATATTATTAAAACATAATGTTTATAGTCAGAATGGTTGTATTTCCTCGGATGTGAATAACCTCACAACTAGCTTTCATTCTTGTCCAATCCCCCTATTCTCTTATCTCAACTTTTTCTTTTTCTTTTTTGTTCATAATTTTATATTATTTACGTTTTTTCTCTATTGTGTCAAATAAACCCCCCATTAGGGCTTACTTTATTAATTAAATAGATGATTGATATGGGAGGGAGAAGTGGGGTATACTGGGGTTGGGGAACCACCATAATTATCCCGTATTTATGGATCGTCATGCGATGGATGTGGGTCAAAAATTGGAAAAAAAGAATCAATAGTTTAAACATTATGGTATGACCTTTTAAAGAATTCGTCATAAATCATTACTAGGATTTTTTATGTGAAAAAATTGTTCTGGGTTTTTGTGGACCCCTTAGTGGTTGACCTTGTGGATTTTGGGTGATTTAGGGGTTTTGTGAGTTTTAGAGGAATTTCATTTGGGAAATCTGTTTCACACGACATGTACTTAGATAAACACACAATGTGGGTTCTTCTTGTTTTAGGAAGAATTCATTCTTAAAATTAGACATTGTTTACCAAGGTCTATGTTAGGTATTAGTTCATGGAAATTTAAATGGATACAAGACTATGTACTTTAGCAATATGATTTTTTTTGAACTACAAGTAGTATACCCAGTCTACACCTCATGTTTTGGTAAATGGAAAAGTATCCATCTACATCGGTTGAACGATGTTTGAAACTACAAGTCGTTTTCTGGGTGTACATGCCATGTATTGGACCTTTTTAACAAGGCTACATATGTGGGATGAAAAACTGTGTAAATGGAAATTGTTAAGTAATAATACACAAGATGATTTCATGCATTTGTACTACTTCAATAGAAGAACTCAGTGGTTCCCTAACATGGTGGTTATACATGTCCAGGTGAAGCATTGAGGTTACATGATGTTTAATAATATATACATGTTGTGTACATTTTATAACAAGTGTTTTTGGGTGAATTTTTTCCTTGGAGACAAAATTAGTCTTCTGAGTAGTCAAATATAATAATGTTTCACCATATATCCTAGTGGTGGAAAACATGAACTTTTTAGAGGTCACATGGATAGTGTTTTGTATTGATAGTGTTATCAGGAGAATTCTAGTGATATTTTGGATTAATATTCCTTACATGAGTACATTTTTTACTTTTGAGGCCATGTGATGTTTTGAGCTTCTTAACATCCTTTGAATGAGGATTATAGGTGTGTTTACTCAATGTTATTTGGATAGATTCCATGTTTTTTGATCGATTGTCTTCTTATCTGTGCTTCACTACTATTTTTATAGGTATTGTTTATAATTATCCACTTTGGTTCGGGCGACGTAGTGGGATGCTTTCTAGGGTAGTGGATATTGCGAATTATTTGATATGTGTATGAAGGACATGATTGAGGAATCCCATTCTAGGTTGTTTTTATATGGTATACCATCTAGGAAATTTATTTCTTAAGGATTCACATATGGTTAGGGGTTCTATAGAATTTATATGGGGTCAATTCACAGTTCTATTAAGTAACAATTTCTTTAGTTTTTGTATTTTTAGAAGATCCCCACATATGGTATCCTACATGGGATTTTTTTAGAGGATCACATTGAAGGGTCCCCTATTAGTGTTGTGGTGTTTGGTACTATGTGTAAAACCCCATGTTTTATTCATTATCTGATGGTGGGTACTAGTTTCAGAATTTTTTTAAGTTGGGGATGTTATTACCCCTAGAGATTTATCATATGGTATGGGATGTTTTATTTTGTTCCTGTTCGATACTAGATGTCATAGGATAACATTGGGATATTATTATACTGATTTTAGTCCCTAATATTTATCTGGATTCACTCCTCTACTAGTTGGTTACAATGAGGTGCTTCTAGGGATATAATTTATGATCTATATAGGTCCTACAAACCTATATTATATACACTCCATTGATATTTTTTGTGGAAAATGGATGGTATATTACTATCAAGTTACATTGTATCTAACATTGGTTCTTTATCATGTTTCTTGAGGACATGTTGAAATGTTTGTTTTAATAATAAGTTTTTTCATGACTTATAGGAATTCTAGAATACTCCTCAGGATGATAGTGATACCCTTATTCAAGTTCAGATCATACCATTGGAGTCCTAGTGCATGGTAGATGTGATTCATTATTATAAACACATTGGATGAGATCATGTAGTGATGAATTTTTCCCTATATTCAATTTATAATTTGGATCTCATTACTAAATAGTTATATTATCATGATGTTCTGTTGATGTGATCCGTGATTCACAATTCCTCTATATAGAGCCAATGTGAGGCAGATTCACCAATGTGATTTTTTCAAGAACTTGTAGTTAATAATTTCATTTTTTTTCTTTTATTATTATTTATTTACCTCTTATAAATGGTAACTCATTCATATTGGATATAAATAATGTGTATTTCATGAACATGATATGACAATAGATGATAGGACCACCATTGGGTGTGGCCTACTATTGTAACTCATTAAAATTCCAATGTAAAAACATTGTTTTTGATAGTGTATATCACAGACATCGCCATTGGCATATGGTAATATGATACATTGAGAAATTAAAATATATTTTCTATTTTATATAAATATAATCAATGATATATATTTAAATTTACATGATTCTTTGTAATCATGTGTTTCACACAATAATAGTTTTCTTCAATGGATTGTGTTACACACAAGGCCGAGGTTAAACAAACAACAATATATTACTAAAATATTTTTAATTAATTTAATAAGAATATTCGATATGTTAAATAGGTAGTTATGAAAAGGGATAAATAATACTTAAAAACTATTTTTTAAAAAAATATAAAATGAATTCATTTTTCTCTTATTATTTAGAAATAAATATGAATATAAATTGAATATAAAGGAAAATATTATTTTTCAATTTATGGTCACAAAGAATTATTATAATAATAAATTAACCTAATTAAAATTGGTGAATAATATTAAATAAAAATATATTATATAATTAATAAAAAAATTTATATTCAACCATTATATTGGATAGTCATAATATAATAAACAACCCAATACTTCACATAAAAATCAATATTTTTATTAAGGAACTTTTACTAAATTTTAATGGAGGAACTATTATAAAAAAAATTGGAAATTTTATAATTACTATATGTGAAGATAAACATAATATTTGATTTAGGAACATAAAAATTAGGTAATGTAAAAATTGTTGGAAATTTTTGGGAAGCTTTTTTATTGAATTGTGAATAAAAATCATTTTAAATTCAATACTCATTTATTATCTAATTTCTTTAAAAAGATGATTTATTTTTTAAAATTATTTTGAAGATTTATTATATTATTTTTTAGAAAATAATCGAATTTAGTTAATTTAAATAAATTGAACATTGGATTTTAAAATAAAAACATAGAAAACTTTTGAACGTTTTTACTTTTAAAACTCACAATGTCATCCCATTTGCGAGATTACTTTTCAATTAGTATCTCCAACATCTGAGTTTTCAATTTGTAAAATTGATTAAATAATTATAATATACATAATTTCTAATTTCTAATAATATCAATTTAGTTTTTTATAATTAATATTTGAAAAATCAACAAAATTAATTACAAAGTTTATGGTTAAATGATGCTTAATATAGGACTAAACCATAATAATAGTGGGAGAAATGGCTTATAGAAAATATAAAAATACATTGGATGTATATATATAAATACTATACAAAATTTTATATAAATTTTACAATTTTTTGACACATTAAATGAAAAAATGTGGGTGGAATTCCCTTTTATAGAATTTACAAAAGTGCTACTCATCCTCCTATATAAAAAAGAACTAACCCAACCACAACATCACACCTCTCAATCCACTTTTGATCGACCAGTATCTACCACAATAGATCCTAAAAATTCTTCCCCTCAGCCTATAATCCATACCATTAGAATTATTCCATTCATGGAATCCATTTAGTTGAAACAATTAGGAGTTACCAAAATAAGATATAACATCCTTCCTCATGATCCTTAGTTTTATTTTCATTCTCCACCAACAAAAATATTCATATTCTAATATTATATAATAATTTAACTATGATAAAAATAAAATTATGACTTTATGTTGTGGTCTTTACCTTCATGTTCAAACACATCCATCTAATGTGTAACGATCCTTCAATTTATGTGTATGGTGAACTGCACCTCACGGAAAAAAAATTATTCATTTTTTCCATAATGACCCTCAAGGTCAAATTTTTTTTGGGAACACCATTTATAAAAGAAATATAAAATATTTATACTGTATTTTTTATTCATTAAATTTTATATCATACAATCCCATATTATTTCCAATTTTTATAAATTTGTAACATCATTTTTTGATGTGTTGAAAACCTCCCCCACAAAGCAATGTAATTCATTTAAATTATACATGAAATATAAAAATATATGGTGTTAATGAATCTATGTAATTTATATGATGTAGATATAAAACTAGAATTATTATATACATATATATTATTTATTTTTAATTATTTTAATATGACAAAGAAATTGAAGTATTGTTTATGGGTATGTTCATCTTACTATCTACATGAATGCCAAAATTCATTTTTTATCTCCATATACTATGGACTATTATAAATACTTATGCATTGAATTTATATGAAATTTAAATCATTTCTTACATTATGGATATGATGAAACAATGATCTAATTAGTATGGATAAAAAGTAACAAATCAACAGATACTCCTAAAACAAGTCAATTAACACATAAAATAGATAAAATGATGAATGATAGTATTAAAATCGGTAATAATATTATAAAATAAGATTATATTTGATATTATAAAAAATAATTTGTTTCTTTGAAAATTTATTGAAACACTTAATACCATTATAAAAGATTTTAAAGTTTGATCACCCAAAAGTAAACATAAGGAAAAAGATTTAATCTCAATTTATAATCCATTGATAATTTTATATTATTATGCACCAAACACTTCTATAAGGTTTATATACATATCTTTAACAAGTCATATCATTTACCACCTTATTATCATGATATTTTATATTTCATTTAATTAATGGTGAATTATGATTCATGTGTTTTAAAGTTTTATGAGATAATTTGGATTGTTTAAATATTATATTCTTCAACAATATTTTCAATTATTATCTTTACAATCCCGCATCCTTTTATGACTGTTAACTTTTTCATGAAATAATAAAATTTTGAAAATAATTATTCATTGTAAATTTCCTTGAATATCCATATTCTAATACATTGGATGTTATTATGGCCAAAACCATATATCATTTTTACTTATGGTTGTCACATTGAATATTAATTCATTAACTGAGCAATTATTCATAAATCCATATTATTTATTTACTATGGATATTTTATCATGAATTTCATTTTGATTATTCAATATGAAGAAATCATTTCCCTAGAACTAAAGGCTAGGCCTGTGATGTAATATAGTCCCCGATGCATCGATCAATACTCATGGTAAACATAATCATTCCTATTTAAACATTTTCATATCTATAGTTTTAATCTAGCCTGTGAATGGTCATTATGGTGTATGTTTTCTTGCGGCTCAGACATGATGTCCAATAATTAAGAATTTCCTCCATAGATTGTTCATTTTTTATTGTTATTATCAATTTTGTTTTCAAAATAATAAAATATATGGATGAATATTATTCTCAACATATTTATTAAATGGAAGATGGTTCTAGTCTATTTCCATTCCATATTTGTTATTCGTTATCGACTTACATGAATGGGATGTGTTATCATTCATTTACCAATTCATGTTAATTTATTGTCATTAATTCATTATTTCATCCATTTTATTCACCCTTACCGGTCATTTGATCTTACCATTATTATTATTCATTCACTAGTGTTATGTATAATAATACCTTTAATGAGAATTCCTGGGAGAATTTTATTTCATTATATTATGTATCATGTTTTATTTTCTTTCCCCATAGTAATATGGGTATCATGTATGTAATTTACAATTCCAAACCTACTAAACATGATGTTCCATTAGGATTTTGTTATTTTTAATCATGCCAATGTAAAAAATATCACTTGTTCCAGTATTCTAGGGTTGAGTTGTTATAGTTGATATATAATGATGTTTATGAGAAACATTGGAAATTACATTTAGAAAATCAAGATAAAGAAACATAACCCTATCATATAATTTGAGTATAATTATAGTAAAATATCCTAGAATTTTTGTAAGGTAGATATTATATGAGTATTCTTCACAATACAACCATTTCGAGATACTATAAGTGGATGTGGTTCTTCCATAGATATAACTACGATTAAAAACACCGACATGTTGTGTTGAGCTAAACTCGGCATAACTTAGTAGGTGAAAATGGGCCTCATTGTTCACCTATTTTGACACTCTTTGGGGATATGATTAGAATATTTCACATTTTAATTTCCAAACATTATGATGTATTTGAAAGTAAACATATCCCAAAGGAAATCAGGTTTATTGTTATAAATTTTATTATGGAAACAATTTTCAATTTATTGTTACTGTTTCACAAGTTTGGGGATTATTAATCATGTTACATAATGTTATAAACTTATTTAGTGTACTCCGATATTTCTAAATGGTTGACGGAAAGATGGATGGTATTATTAAATGTAACAAATGTAAATTTTTTCCTATTGGTGAAACAGATAATGATAATTTTGGAACTAAGAATGTTATGGAAATATTTGGATAGAATAATATGGTTTTGAAACATATCATTACTGTGATTGAGAAAATTGTTTCGTAAGGAGATTCTCTATTGTTGGATCACATTATGAGAAAGATTCCAACAATATTTATTTTAAAAAATGACCCAATGGAATCTGAGAAATGGTTTATGTCTTTGGAGATGATATTCATGGGATTTGGATGTGGTCAAAAGTAAAATGTTACAGTTGTAATGTATTATCTGAATGAATGTCTAGATTAGTGGAGGTTATTAATAAAAAATACTATGGATGAATAAGATATGTTACTCATTGAAAAGAGAAATTTAATGGGGATATAATTAAATAAATATTTACCTCACGAGGAAAAAATTGAGATCAAGAGAATTTAAAATTTATTAAAGAAAAAAGATGAAAACATTGTTACAGTGTATGAATCTAGATTTTACAGGTCTGTAAAGTAAGCTATTGATTTTATTAGAGACATGTAGTGAATGATTGATAACTGATTTTTTGGTTACAAGCCATATATCTTGAGGGAACTGGTCTATCAAAAACATTCATCATATGAACAAATAGTTTTATGTTCCATAAAAAGGGATAAGGAATTTTTTGTAATCAATATATTCTAGGGAAAATAAATAATAAGAGGCTATCTAAAAATTGAAAATGTAATAAGAATAGAAGAGGATCGGATAGAAAATAAATCCATCTTGTTTGAATTGTGGAATGAATCATCCCAATAAATAATTGAAATGGTTGTTTATTTATATTATGTATAGAGAAAAGGTTCAAAATGAAAAAATAATGGAATGGAAATAAGTGAAATTCTACTAATCAATGTTAAAATTTTATTGATATGGGGTAATGGAAAAATGAATTCCCAAAGGATCAATAAAATAAGTCTCAGATGGATCTTTGTGGTCATGGTCAAGAATATGTTATTTAAACAACCAAAGTGGAATTAATTATGTACATATATATTTGGTTCTATTAAATATTTTGTAAAATAGTTTTATTTTTAATTTTCTCATCATATGATTTTTCAAATAAATTAGGATTGTACTACATTACTTTTTTGTTAAGTATTTGAGATCATATAGTGAATTGTACCAAGAAAATGTATTCAGTAAAATGATAATATTTTTTTAAAACACATGGACAAGGGAACGAAAACCATTAATATGTTTCTAATGTTATGATAATGATTTTTGGATCATGAAATTATTGGTTTGAGAAGTGATAAAAAACCTAGAACTGAGTATTGATTCATCAAATTTATTTATGTTATAATTAAAAGAGTTTTTGTGACAACCGGGTCCCAGTGACAGCACATGCACCCTGCCTTAACATGGTTGTCAGGTCCTGCCCCGCAAGGTACCACCAGTTGCACTACAGACACGTGGGGCCCACCCCAGGGTCCACCCACGTGCATGAATGGGTCATCTGACTAATGAGTGTCCCCACAAGCCAACACATTTCCATTCTAGTGTGCTTTTTTCCACACACACACAATCCCTGGGAAACATCCCAGAAGGTCACCCATCCTAATCACTACTCCAAGCCTAACACGCTTAACTGTGGAATTCTTATCAGGAAGTCTCTTAAAAAGGAAGGTTCACCTTGTTGACATGAGTCATATCATTTATTCATTAAACTCTTTTTCATTTTGAGGTGTTACAATCACTCCCACTTTAGAGCACAAAATCCTCATTGTGGGCCCTACATGTCAACCTTGGTAGTGTACCGCACTTAAGGATGGGTTCCTCCTCTTATACCAAATGTGACAACCAGGTCCTGGTGATAGCACAGGCACCCCAACATAAACATGGTTGTCGGGTCCTGGCATTCCAGGTACCACCAGTTTCCCCGGAAACACATGGTGCCCACCCAAGGGTCCACCCACGTGCCCAAATGGGTCATCTAAATAATGAGTATCCCCATAGGCCAACACATGTCCTTACCAATTTTCTTTTGTCCTAACTCACACACACCCTAGGAAACATCCCAGAAGGTCACCCATCTTGATCACAACTCCAAGCCTAGCACGCTTACCTCTAGAGTGCTAATCAGGTAGGTTCCCAAAAAGGAAGGTGTGCCTTGTTGACATGAGTGTTAAAAATTAGTCATTTAACCCTTTTTGATTTGGGTGATTTAAAGTTTAAAACATGTTAGGTGTTAAAGAGTCTATTAAATAATCTTTCTCTGATTCAAGGAAAAATTAAACATCCATGTTTTCAAAAACAATTATGCTAAATAAATTTATTACCATGTTAGAAGAGGATGCAAGGTGAAGGTGTTCACATCATTAGTATTTGATACTTCATAAATATTTCAGCCTTATGTGAATTTAATTTTGTAAGTTTAGTGCCCTTTCATATAATGTGTGGGATCATAATATTCCCGAAATGTTATCCTTTTATGAAATGTATTTTAATGAAATTTGGATGATATTTAGGAGGTTATTTTATTAACACACCATATAATTCATCATGTTATAAGAAATAAAATATATAAATTGATCAATGAAAAACAAAAGGATAATATCATGTTTTTAAAATAAAAACTTATTTCATTATATATATAATTAATGAGTGATATAATTTTTCAACTCCAAAAATAATAGTTTTGAAACAAAAATTTTATCATGTTAATCTCATATTTCATGATATCAAAGAAATATTTTCACACCTCTAGTTTATGGATTTGGGGTTATCATCTTGTAACTAATTATTTTCATTATCACTCTCCATCAGAAATTGATAGTTACATGTTCTTTCATGCCAATGATTTCACTAACATTATATTATTTGAAATTGTAGTTTTCTTGAGAACATCTAATTTCCATTCCCTTCTCTTTACGAATATGTTTCATTAACCCTATTTACAATGACGGTTGTTAAATAATAATCTATGTTCAAATATCATAGACTTGAGTAATAATAAAATGATTAAATTGTGAGGATTAAATTTAATTAATCTGGGGAGAATGTTACATATAAGTATTCTAAATTATGGACATTGTATTTCATATCATAGATCACAATCATCACCATGTGTATAAGGGAATATAACACCCTAAGACATTACAATATGTTTACTATTTTGAATAATTTAATATATGAAATATCTTTAAATAAAAGTGATATTGAGTTATCATGTGTCCCATAGAAAAATGTGTTTCATTAATGTCTTGTGTTATATACAATACTGAGTTCTACCAAGGAACAATATATAATTAAAATATTATTATTTGATATCATAATCTAGAAACAATTCTTTAAATTAGTTGATAATAGAATGGAAAACTAAATTGGAAAATATATCATTAAAACAAATATAAAACAAATTCATTGGTTACAAATTAATTTGAATAAAATATGAAAACCAATTTAATATAATGGATGAAATTATTATTTTTAGTCTCACAAAGATATTTTTTCTTAATAAATTACTGTAATTAGAATTCATGAATTATATTAGTTAAATATATATACATTATATTTAATAAATTATTTTTTTATATCCATCTATTAGATTCTATAGTGATCAAATATGTACAAACCCAAAACATTGTAGGAAAATCAGTATTTTTAAGGCACATTTATAACCATTTTTTGAAGAATCATTTCAAAATCCCATTTTTTCACTTTTATAAATATTAAATGTAAAACAAATTTCAGAAATATGAACATAATAAGTAGGTAACTATTTTTTATTTATCTATGAAATTTCATTTAGAATGAATAGTTAAAATTAGTTATTTTTATTCAAAACTTCATCTTCATGTAATTTATTTTTATTAATATATTCAAATATCAAATAGTTATAAATTTTATTTAGAATAATTATTATCATTTAATTTAATTTGGGTCTCTGGAATCAATCTGACATTGAAATTGGATATAAAAACATAGCACAATTTGTAACATTTTTAGATTAAAAACTCGCATTGTCATCCCATCAACATGATTAAACTTAATTTAACTTCCTCTAATTATGTGTTTTGAATTTCGTTATATTGTTTCAAAATTTTGAATTATATTTATTTAAAATTTATAATAGTTTTGAAATTGTTTTTTAAATATAATATTAGTTAATGTGATGAAAATCAGTTACAAAATTTAACGTGATTTGTTGCATAACGAATGACTAAACCTTAAACATAAGGCCCCAAATGACCTGTAAGGATATAATAATCTATTTTATGGACATATATATATATATATATATAATTTTAACCAATTAATTTTTTTTAATATTGTTGGATCCACATGAAATGGGAAAAATATGGTTTAATTACTTCGTCCAAAATTTATAAGAGTACAAATCCTCCTCTACTATAAAAAAGTACTCTACCCTCCCACATAATCAGACCTCTCAGGCCACATTGGCGTGACCAATATGTAAAAAAATATCTTCTAAAATACATCCCCTAATCCTAGAAGCCCCAAATTTTTATTAAATCTATCCATGGAATCCATTCGTTGGAAACCGAATGGAGTTACCTAAAGAAGAGGTAACATTCTTCCTCAAGATCATTAGTTTTATTTCATTCTCCTGCCCTTCAAATGTTATTATTCAAATTTCTCATCATTAAATCAGTATAAAAAATATAATATTATTTTTTATGATATCTTTTCTACCTTCACATACAAACATATCTACCTAATGGGAAACAAACTTACAGATTATGCATACATTAAATTATAACCTCACAAAATGATAATTGTTAATTTTCTATTTACCTCATCTCATGGAAGAAATTTTGATGGTAATTCCTTTTATATATGATATATTTTTTTAATATCTTATTTTTTCTTCTTTAATTTCTATATAACACAAAAAAATTTCCATTCTAATTAATGTAAGTTCAATAACTTCTTATGTGGAAGTATGGACTACCACCCCCTTAAAGAGATGTGATTCATTCACATTATTTGTAGAATGTATAAAGGATAGATTTAACAATACCCTGTAATATATATGATATATATATATGATAGAATAATTATATTATACATTTAAATTGTTCAATTTTCACTTATTTAATATGATAAAAGAATTCAAATTTTGTTCTTGTATACGTATAATCTACCGTCTCTTTGAATGATGCATTTCAGATATACAAATATTACAGATTATTAAAAATACATATATATGACATAAATATGAAATTTAAATCATGTTTTATATTATGTATATAATTAAAACATTATATAACTAATATTAAGTAAAAGTAACAGGTTGAAACAAAAGAAAGAAACCATGAAATTATCAACTGAATTAGTCTAAATGATAAAAAAGATATTTTCCAAATGAGTAACAAGATATTATAATAAGATAATATATGATATTAAAAACATGAATAGGGTTATAAAATAAGTTTGATACACTCTTAAAACTAATATAAAATATTTTAATGGATGATCTCTCAAAAGGAAACAAAAGTTAAGGGATATCTTTTCAATTTAAAATCCACTGAGAATTATTTATTATTATGCACCAATTATCTTTTATATGGTTTATATACCTCTCTTTGAAATTTTATATTTTGAAACACATTATTACCATGATATTTTACGTTTCATTGAATTCATGGGTAAATGTGATTCAAATGTTTCAAATTGGTATGGGTCACTTCAAAATGTTTATATATTGTCTTATTGAAGAATGTTCTAAATGATTATATTTACTATATCACTTACTTTTCTATTTATTAACATTGATATTAAATAATAAATATATGGTAATAATTCATCGTCTTAAATTTCCTTGAATAAAAATATTTTCATACAATAGATATAATTATTTCATAACTCATATAGCATTTTCACCTATGATATTATCTTTTAATATTATTTAATTAACCTTGGAATTATTGGAAAATTTTATTATTTGTTAAATATGGTTGTTTGATTAGGAAACTTATTTTTTAATATTTTATATAAGGAATTATTTCAAATTCAAATGATTAGTTGGGCCTAGAATATATATATTACCTTAATGAATAAATAGGTTATAATAAGACAAATAAGTTGGCCAAATTAAATGGGTTTCGATCCATTGTTTTAAAACATATGTTGAATGGCTGTGACGGTATAGGTTATTATGTGCGTTTGAAATTATTTACAATAATTAATCAATTAAATCATAGATATTTTATTTTTCATTTTTATTAACAATGTGTTTATCATGTGATAAAATATATGGATGCATTTCATTCCTAGTTTATTAATTCTATGGCATGTATTTTTTGTTACATACATTTCTATATTAATTATTCCTTATTTATTTATGTGAATATATTGAGATATATTTTATTCATCTTTCCATGATTATTTAATTTAATTTATTCATTATTTATTCTATTTTACCAACCCTTTTTGAAATGATTATCTCACCCTAATTATGTTTCATTTTAGAGAGATTAGAAGAGGAAACATCGAATATTCACTCTAGGATGAAATTTAGTTTATTTTATTTTTTATCATGTTTTATTTTTTATCCCAATGTATTATTTGTATCATGTATGTAATATTGCATTCAAAAATTGCTAAAACAATTTGTCCTTTGATATTTTATTTCTTGTATTCTTGCTAATGTAATAATAAAATGATTCAGCTTTAGAATTTTTGGCCTTGGGAATTACAAATAATATTTTTTTCCTCACCCCCAACATTACAACCTCATTATATGTATATAACATATGTCTAAATATAGTTTTTGAACAAGATTTAGGGTATTAGGTGGAATCCCAGTACTTCATGATAATGAAAATCTACTCATGTTAAGCATGAGGTTCAAGGTGTTGTTGTTCAGCAGTTATGGAGACCAAATACATTGTTCATGACATAGCAGAAGTAGATCCTTTTATTATTATTTTTTTTGTATTTTTTTGGCCTAGTGGGAGACATGTGTTTTTATGATTTGTCATTAAGTCATCCAAAAACAATTAAGTACATAAATATTTATGGGTTTTTTATTTATTATATACTCTATTGTTTTCATTGATTTCTATGTGTATACTTTACTTCCAATATTATTATTCTCTTGTCTATAGGAACAATATCCCCCTATAACCTCAGAATCCCTAGGTGATATTTGATAGCCATTGACATATGGTGAGGAATTCTTGAGGCCATGTTGCTGGCAATATTGGGAAACGAATTGGGTTGTAGCAGTATGGTGTTTTTTATAAAATGATGTCATTGTTTTATTTTTCAGTTTATAACTATTTTGGGAGATGGTAGATAGAATAAAAAGTAATGTTTCAAATATTTTCATGGATAATGGGTCGGTGCGTCATGAAAACCATTCCCTATAATATGTCTGGGTATCTAGCCTTATGGGGTTACTGTGCATATTTTTCATTATTATTGTTTCCAAATTTACAAATTGTGTGATTCACTTGTCTTTAAGGGTTTTTTATTTACTATTTCTTGGATCTTCACCTAGTGCAAAGACGCATATGTTTGTGCATCATTTTAGGAACATAGGATTCGTTTTTCTAATTGTATTTTTTTTGATGATGGAGGTTTAGTTGTTTAATGTATTGGTAACAGAATATATATTGTATCATACTTTAATTCCCTGATCGGATTCTAATCATCTAAGTAATTGGTGTTATAATTTTTATTACAAGTGTTTCAGAACTTTTTAGGAGGTGTTATTATTTTTAGTCTACTATGCTAGATACCTATAGAGGGAGTTAATCAATGTATGATAGATTATAACAACTACCCATTTTATATCTTGTTTTTTGTTAGACAGAACTATAATATATCTCTTTCCCTTTTCATTGTATGAAAAAATATTAAATAACGAACTTGTTATAATAATTTAACATGGTTTACCCTCACTAGGCTACGTCAAAGGAGTGGACACTGGCAATGTGATGATGTACCAAATCTACTATAAGTGAGTTGATGTTTACAATGTTTGGGGTGAACCCACTATCCCTATTGGTTTACTTCGAATCACAATTTGAAATCACACTACTCCCTTAACTAATGCGTTCTCACAACTTCTTAATAAGATCCCTTCATAGTTTATATACATGCAGGTCCCTTCATTAACTCTAATTAATGTATCATCCACTATAAGTAAATTCTCTATTGGTGTTCCACATTCACTCACTAATGAATACCAAAATACTACAAGGAATATCCAAATATTTCATTCAACCCTTACTGTATCTTTTGTGGAACATTAATGCTTTAAGTGGAAGATTCCACTTTTGTCATGAAACACCTCTTAAGTGAAACTTCAATATTACAAGCAAAAAAATTCTTATGTGAAACTTCCTTACCTTTCATGATAATATAATTCTTTTTCTTAAATCCCATAACAAAAAATTCATACACTTTCTGGATCTCAGAATCTCTTTAACTGTTGATATCTCTTAAATGAGGGGGGTCAATAGTTTTTTATTGGTGTTTCCGAACATTGCACAGAAGATTTGATGTGTCATGAAAGATCCTCCGCAAGTGCACAAACCACTATTTGACGTTGCATTGGGATTGAATGTTTCTTTCGTACAACCTCTTCTTTCTCCTTCATTTCCAAATAATTTGTGCACATCAGGCCTTTTCTATATTTTTTATGTTCTAATCCCAAAACATTCCTTGCACAAAATATTCAAAACCAACATCAATCTTTTCTTCCAATTCCTTTTCCAGAAACACATATATCTAAATTACTAATTTTTGGTTCAAAATAGTTTGTAAACACTCGAAAATGGCACCACCTTGTATCTATTCTTTGCGTACCACCTCTATATCAACCATTCGTTTTCAAATATTCTTTGTCTATATAGGTTGTAAAAAATATGTCTCCAAATAAAAAACTCACCACGAAAACCCTCTTCTCAAACAACAAACCATCTTTGTCAACATACATATTCGAATTAAATATTCATTATTGTTACATAAAGGTATTTTTTATCAACTATCTCCCTCTTTGTATTTCATTACTAAACTTTCACAAATTGATACCTACTAAAAGTTCCTTTCATCTTCAACCACCATTATCCTATTGTGATTCTAATAGTGACCAATGAATTACTCAACACATAATCTATACCTGCATGAGAAATTCCCTTTGTGAATAGAAAGAGTAAACGAAATGTTCATCAATGAGTCACTTCATTTTTGACACCAATTCATAAAAAAATGATCCTAATAAACTATGTTTATAAAAAAACATCAGTCAACATGACATATATTATTTGATCAATCACTGTCAGTATCATTAGATTTAATTCTCTCCCCATATCTCAATGATCCTCGTATCAAGGTGCTCCACATATAATCTTTTCCCCGAGTCATTGAAAAAGAAAATTCCACCCTTCTTCAATTTCTCCCACTTAAGTAACCACACATTCTCCCTAACTTTCAATTAATCAAAAGGTCACTCATTTGTGTTTTTCATCATTTGAATGAATTGAGATCAACACATAATGAAAAAACATACCATACCATAGGGATAGGGGGTCCCACATCAACACTTTTTCATGTCTGGGGAGTCGAATAAACTACCAGATCCAGTTGATGCCCCTCAAATGCTTTTTTGGGTATGATCTTTTTCAGAATATCCACAACATGTAGGGTTGTAGGAACATACGCCAACATCAAAACCCCATGATCCTCCTACACATTGATAAAATGGTATTCTAATTCAAGGTTCATTGTTCTTGAGTAATGGATTTGATTATTTCTATGATTTATAGCACTTGAATTATCACAATAGATTCTAATCAGACATCACTTCCACTCTTATATCTTCTAGCTGGTGCCTCATCCACAATATGTATGTGAATGATTTAGTGGCTGAAATTTAATCCCCTTATATGGTGCTCAATGATATGAAATCTGATTTCATTCTCAGCGAATAAATACACAGCCCACCAAGATATAAATAAACTCCTCATGTTGAATTTCATTCATCTACAGATCCATCCCAATCTACATCGTTATATCCTAATAACTCTTGCAGAAATTTATCATTATACATCAAAACAAAATCCATAGTTCCCTTTATATACTGAAGAATTATTTTTACTGTAATAATGTGACCGTCATTAGGATTACGTTGATACCATGTTTCCTAGAATGCAACAAAGAAAATATCAAGCATTGTCTCTATCATGTATTAATAGGAAAGTAATTAATTTTTAGTAATTTATGATATTTACCCCCTTGCAATCATCATCCCATGACAATTTTGTATGGACTTCCACTGGTGTCTTCAAGTACATGGAATTTTCCATTGAAAAACGTCACAAAACTACCATGGCATATTTAGATTGAGAAAAGAATGTTCAATTACTTCCTTGTGTCACCTTTAAACAAAGGAAAAATTCTAGATCACAAAGAATCGAAATTTTGAACTCATTTATCATGAATTCAGAAAAAAAAAATTGCACTATGCTTAATCTGATCCACTGATGATTATGTAATCGACATATACCACCACCATCATCCATTGATTAATATCATTATTAACAGATAAATTTTAATAAACTACACCACTATAGAAATCATGTTTCTTAAAAAATGATAAATCCTATAATTCCATGCTCTTGTTGTGTGTTTCAACCTGTATAGTGCTTTCTTCAAACGGAAAAACATTATTTATATCATTAAGAATGATAAATTGATTTAGATTCTCAATATAGTCTTCTTCTTCCAGAACACCGTTAAAAATGTAGATCTGACAACCATCTAGAAATCATTGATCATCTTTTGAACTATAATGTCCATGAATAATCTGATTGTCTCTTTCCTTGCAATAGATGAAATTGTTTCATTAACATGTATCCCCAATATCTAGGATTAAAATTTTCACTCTAATGGTGCATTGTTTCAAATCACCACACAATCGTAATTCATCTTGTTCAAATGGACCAATTTAGTACGGATGAAATTCTTATCTATTGGCCTCAAATTAGTTTTCCATTTTTAATTTTTCTCAATATGGTCTTTCTCTTCATTCATAGCAAGGAACCATTTTTCATCTCAAGCTATAACAGAAAATCATTTTGGCTCTACCTGAGATATGAAAGATTCCTCATGTAATGAATTCTTTCTTCTTTTTTGAATACGTATTGTCTGATCACAAATTATATTTTTCCTTTGAATTTAAGAATGATTTTTTTGGATTCATTACAGATACAATCATTAAACTTCTTTCTCAACCTTAGTATCTTCTTCTAAATCATCATCATCCACTTCTTCTCCCCCTTGGTTTCTTGCCTCCTCATCAAGTTTATCAGCCAATTGTTCTCTTTGTTTTTGAATATTCTCTTTATTTTACACTATAGTGAAATCATATTTCCCAACTAATTTTCCTAGCCACTTTCTAATGAATTTATATACGATTGGATTTTTATTGAGTAGGAAAACAATATACCCTCATCTCCACATGACATAAATTTAGTTTGTTTTTATTTATTAAATATAAAATGCTTACATCCAAATATTCAAATGTATTTCACGGTTGGCTTCTTTCCTCTCTATATCTCATATTTAGTCTTTCCTTCCATCGGACACAATAGAGCACTATTATAAATGTTGACTGATGCCAAAACTGCTTCCTTCCAAAATTTCTCTATTATGTCATTCCCAATAAACATTTTTTAATCCATGTTTGTTGATGATGCATTTTCATCTTTCAACCACTCCTTTATGTTGAAGAGTTCTCACTAAAGTATCATTATGACTTATTTCATTTTTCAGATAGATTTCCACTAGACTGTCTGTGAATTCCATACCATTATCAGTATGAAACCTCAAAATTATCTACCCAAGCATCATTTCTGATTCCCTTTGGTACAACATTATGCAACTAAACACATTAGGCATGAGGTAAATGAAAAATAACAATTCCATTATTCTATAATAATCAATTAACAAAACACAATATCTCTATCAATCAATATATCTCTGTGAGATATGTCCAAATTCATTATCTTTTTCCAATTTGATCACTCTCGTTGAATTCTATTACTTTTTTGTGTACTCCTTTTTTGATTATTTTACATTATTAATGTGGATCGAATGATTGATTATGATCACATGATAGCATAGAGAGATATGTAAATGCATTAGGCATTACTATATCTTCCATTGATGGTTGGTATACATGTCCATGTTATTTATGCCACAACTTGTTTTTATTCCTCTCGGGATAGAAAGTACATATCTTTTCCCTCGCCTACAAGGTATATATTTTCCTAAATTATTTTCCATTATAGAAAATCAACATTACATATTCCATTTGAAATATACATTTTTTCGTAAATCTTATAGAATTACATGAGTCACATAGTGGACTAACACTATGTATGTTCTAACTAAGGCCTTCTACTACTAAGACATCAGCATGTCTCATTTCTTTTCACCCAATCCATGCCTTTACAGAGCCAACTATGTTTAGTCCTTCATCATTTCCAAACATCAAAACACCATATTTTACTTATTTTATGTTTATAAAAAGATCCTTATTTAATGTTATATGGGATGTGCATCCACTTTCAACGATCGGTACACCCAAACTATATGATAATTAAAGGGAAACTTCCAAAACAACTACCTTCTCATATCTCTCCTTATTGGTCCATTTTTTCCCCTTTATACTTGGTGTTGATTGCAAATCTTGATCATATTTTCATTATGAAGGAAAAACATCATCCTGTAGGGCAGAAAATAGGTTTTGAATTTTATTCTCGCTTGTATTTTATTTGATTTTCTACATGTGATCACTTTGATTCTACTTTGGCACATTCCTCTATATGGTTGATGTATAATATCTAGCCTTGTGTCCAAATCCTCCACACAAAAATAGTGTCCCTCGAAACATGTTATATTGTACTATGTTCTATTTGGCCTCTACTTTTGTTCTTGTTCCGTTATCTATCTCTTACTTAGGGAAAAGACTTATTGTGAGTGTATCATCATTCCACAATAATAACACTTGAAGTGAGGTAAATTAATCTATGTCACATAAAAACCACTTGTTGTCCCTTGGGTTTTATGAATCATCTAATAAAACTTCATTCCCAAATTATATTTTGATCTTAGAGTGGGTTCTTTTGTTCTGAATTGAAACATGGATGCATTATTTTTTTGATCAAGCACCATACCAGCCATATCACAAAGATTTGATTGTTGATTTCATTCTGTTGGACCTATATGATCCACATCCATCTTTTTTGTCTTTGTAATAAATTTTATTCTTTATGTCATTTTGGGGTCAAGAGATTTCCTTGATCCATAACAATTCAATGTAGACCGACAAATTCTTCTTCATGTTATTTAAATCGTATGATATTATAATTCAATGTGTTATTCAAAACATCAATCTCAGTTCGCTATTCTTCAGCATTGAGTTTTTAACCACAATCTATTTCTAATTCCATTAAAAATGATGTCTTGAGATTCTCAATTTCATACAATTAGATATAATAATCTTCATTCTACTCCTACATGAAGTGCATAGCGTCATGACCAACTTGTTGGGACAAATTGTTAATAAGGATGTATTTGTTGTCAGTTGTAGTCAATAAAGATCAAAATGAATAAGTAGAATAAAAATAAATCACTAGTTATTTAATGTGATAAATTCAGATGATTGTAGAACTTATCTTATGATAAAAATACAGGCATCAAATTTGATACATTATATACAATAATGAATCAATATTAGAGAGTGTTGAATGGATTCCAGTTATAAAGTGATCATGAAACAACTCATTGTTCTAAGAGGCCATTCATGATCCTACCTAAAGTGAAATGCATCATTGTATGATGGATCATGTCGAGATTTCAATATTTATGCATGATCATACAAAGGGGAAAAGATGATGCTTGTCATCTTCAGTATTGATTGGAATGACTGATGTTTATGGAAAATGGAGAATTTCTGTACTTTCCCTGGAAAATTTTGATGATGCTAAATGTGATCAATAAATGACAATATATCATGACAGATAAGATTCATGAAGAAAGCTAATGATTAATGAATAATAATGATTACATGTAATTATAAGGGGAGTTCATAGAAAAGCATATAATTATGGTGGTGTCATTTCCCAATGTTTTCCAAATTTTTGAAACTCAAAATCGGTATTTTGGTTTTGGAAATTGAATTAGTTTTTGCGTATGAGTGTATAAGATGTGGAACAACATAGGAAATTGGATATGGAATAAAATTGTGTACCTCAGATCATTTACTACATAACATTTTTTTGAACGGCTTGCAGCCCATACCATGTTGCAGGAAAAGAACATGGAATGGTTCGTGAAATGGTACAAAGAGCGGTGCGTAGAACTGAAAATGATTTGCAGTGAAGTTACACAGTGACGGTACGTAGTGTGATGGACGAAAATGGTTCTCTTTATAATGTGTTTTGTTATATGTAATGACATTTCATTATCATAAGATATGAAGTATGCAGGCTCAAAGACACTGGGTACGTAGTGAAAGATTGAAGTTCGTAGGAGGGTCACAGTATGTAGTGGAGGCATACAAAGAACTGATGGAGTTCAGTATGATGTGAAGTTTTTCCCACATAGAAATTTTTGGGTAAAAATATTAGAGAAATTAGTGGAGTTATTTCCGTATATAAGTATTTCCAATACCATCATTAAATTTAAGCAAATTCGATAGGTTAATATCATCGTTGTGGAAGAACATGGATAAGTCCAAAAGTGGTAGGTAGGACAGATTCTGCGTATGAAATTTTGGTATGAGATAGTCAAAACAATTCGCGATATTATGAGAATTATTCCATAGGAGAGATTTTTCATAAAATAAGTGGTATGGGAGAGTTGAAATAATTCACAAAATTTAAAGAAGAAATCTATGAATGGAAGAAATGATTACCCAAGGATGTATGTAGAGGTAGTATTCAAAGTACGTAGGAGAAGGTGGTATGTAGAGGTGGTACATAGATTCTGTATGCAGAGGCAGTACATGAAGGAGGTGCGCAATGTAGGTAAGGTGCACTGAGCAGGCATGGTGCGAGGGGCATGCACGGTTCGTGGATCTGGCACGATGCGCAGATCCATCTTAGTACACGGAGCATGATCAATACACATAGATGTGGTCTTATATGGAGCAGATGTGGTACTTGTATAAGGCATGGTACAGTGAGTAGGTACACAATGTAGGCATGATATGCAGACTAGCTATGGTATACAGAGCTGGTGTGGTACGTAGACTAGAGACAGTCCACTGAATTAGGGACTATTCATGGAAAAAACATCATAAAAAAATATTTTGATTATAGATAAAAAAGGAATATGTTCTAGTGAGTTCAATAATTTCAAAAAAGGAGAAAACTAAAAATAAAACAGCATCAATTTAGGTCATTGATTCAAGTAGTATCTTGTGTGGAATAGAGGCAATGACATTTCATGACAATTTGTTGAAGCAACATTCGTGTCAATAAACTGATTGAAGAGAAATCTAAGGCGGTGATCCAGGGGGAGTCTATGGAAGTGACTAGATGGATGCAGTGAGCTATCAATAAACCTTTGTAAAGGCAGTTTTCCTAGGATAGCATGGTTGTTCCCAGAAAATTTTAATCCATAGCTATTGAATATTAGTAGAATTACGTACAACCTAAAACTTATCGACATATGCTCCTTCAACGTAGTCCTTAGTGGTGAACCAATTAAAAGTGGAATTCTATAATTTTTCATTTGAATGTTTTATTTACTACAAATATATATCATATTGTATTAAATAAGATCCTACCAACATGTGAACAAGATCCAGTAATGAAGAGAAAATGTTGACATCTTGAATCTCCCCCTCTCATGGTGGTCTAGCGTCATTTATTGGTATCTGATCACAAAGGTTTACGTATTTTGGATACTCTTCAATAATTATATTCAGAATAAGAATTGAGTTTTCATACTTGTGTCAAAAATGATGTGCATTGTTGATGAAGATTCAGTTATTCTTGATCAGAATCCTATATCTAATAAGACACTGAAAAACAAGAAAATGAAAAATAAGACACTATTGAAGAAGGCACTCATTTCTAAATAGGATGATGATTTTGGTTCCCTATACCATTCCAATAATGATTAATATCAATCATTGAATGTATAGAGAAGGTGGCTCGGGTTTCTTACAAACATATGGATTTCAACACATATTGTGATTTTGATAAAAAAAATTACCACACATGAGCATGCAATTGATCAGGATAAAATATCATGATATTCATGAAGATATATTTTTTTATTTTTTTAGAATATTTTAGTTCATGTATGTTGAGAACAACCAAATGGAAGGTGAAGTTGAAAATATTGAAATTTGATTAGTAGGGAATGTTTCAGAATGTTATAAGCTCTCTAGGTATATTAAAGCCTTGGAAAATAATGGTGTTAATAAGAATATAGATGAAAGGATCCATTCACATGAACATGAGATGAATTAGAGAAATGAAGAAAATTGTTTATATTATAAAGAAACATCCATGTTGATCAAAGAACTTTAATTTTCATTGAAAAACAATGTTATGATGCATGCATATGAGGTCGAGATATTGAAAAATACTTGTGAAGAGAATACAACCATTATTGATGATAAAAAGATAATCGTCAACTTGGAAAATATTAAATTGGACGCTCAGTCGACCAATATTTAGAAGACACATATTGAGCCTTTAAAAAAATAGGAAGCAGTTTCAGGTGTTACTCAGTGTCTATTGGAGGAATATAAAATTGAAAGACCGATAACATTTGATAAGAAGATCATGACATATTTCGGTGACATACCAAATGGATATGAGAGGAATAAGACACCATATAAACAATCATGTAGTCATGTTTTTAAATAAACTTCCACACGTATTTTAGGCTTGAATAAAAATTAAAAACAATAATGGATGAGGAAAGGTGATGAATTACCTACCACCACGGCTCTAGTCGATAGGAAGAACAGAAAATGTTGGAAGACGGTTCCCCAAAGTGAACATACAAATAAAGAAGATGACCCAACTATTGTATATAGAAAATATCAAGAATTTATGATTTTTGCATAATTTTGGGTTTATAATAGGTTTGGGAATTGTGCAATACATTTTTGGTACATCCCTCAAATTGAAAAAACATAATGGAATCCCTTCAAAAGGGGGAGAAATCCAGAGAGGAATAAGACAAATAGATAGATTCAAAAAAATCCATATAGTGAAAATAGATTTGGAATTGTGGACATCAATAATAATCTATGTAATGGAAGTGGTCATAAGGTTGGTATGTTCTCGTCACAAAGTGCATCAAAATATGATAAGAATAGAAGACCATAGAATATATCTAATAATGAAAAATAAAACATAGGATGATGAAAAAAGAGTATTATGAATACAAATTTTCCCAAGAATATATCACGTATGAAAGCTGATAAGAAGCTGGTTTTTTGAACTAGGAAATTGAATAAAAATTCATCAAAAAGATCAATTAAGAGGTAATTCACTCAGATGAACTCATTTCGATGATCAATAAGTGCTGCAACAATTCCAAATGACACGGTGGTCTTCTGGACAGATGATTTGGAAAGAATATGGAAACATGATACTTTTTATGCCATGGATAATTGTAAAAGAAATGAAAAATACACCCATGATGAAGATAATGTTAATGATATATTGAAAACCATGACAAACACATGTGTTAAAGAATTTTACTGTGAGAGATGTATGAAATCTGGTCACATTACATAATGTTTTATATCTTCAATATAATAGGAATAATTATTCCTTATGAGGTGTAAGAGTGTATCATTCATGATGGATTTAGAGAAGAACAATTCTCCACAAAAATCATATGATATTGTGAAGAGAGCCATGGTGAATCAACATAGATCAGAATATGTGTATAGATGTGAAAGCATGAAGACATGCGTAAATGGAAATACATGTTTTAGAATATTTTCTCAATAATGGAACTCATATTGATGATGCATGGAGCAACCAACTTATTCCCATAATCAATTTTTAATTTAATTTTTACTTATAATACTATAAACTAAATGTGAACCAATATTTTAGGGAGAGAACCTGGAAAGTCTATAGGGATGTCAATTCTCGATATAAAAACTGAAGAAGATTCAAACATTGGATAATTCATAAATTAATATTAAAAGAATATAATGATGAAGGGTCATACTTGATGAAGATTATAAAGAGTGTATACATTAAGGGGGAGAAAAATGATGAATATGCCACAATAATTATTTAAATCAATATCAACATTAGTTGGTATTAAATTTAGTTACTCTGGAAATTAAATGAATAATACTTCATTAGAAAAGGTATGTAATTTATCAATCACTCATTATATGTTCCTCAGAATGAAGATCATTTTACAATGGTTAAGTATGTGAATTTATCATGGACATAAGAAAAATGGATGTTCCCAACGGCCAATTAACATGCCAAATTCATATGACTGATTTTTATTTGTTTAGTTGTAGTGATTTCTGTCATTTTGGGATGATTATTCTCTGTCACATTCGATTTCTATAGCCTGATATGAATGTGGAAGACCCTTGAAGTTAAAGTACATCAGTTCTCATCTCAAGGGGTATCATGATCAGTGAATAACAAATAGAGTTGTTTTAAAAATAAAATCCTCTGGTTTTTTACATTGAGCATTTCTCAAGTGAACATGGAGTGAAATGATTGATGAAACATTTCATATGAATGGATTGATACCCTTTTCCCATGAAATTTAAATTTGTTGTCAGTAAGGGGGATATAAGTGAGATTAAATTAAGGGGAGAGATAATTTTCTCACTTTTATATTTACACATTCATTTGAGGTGAAACTTATGTCATTAACAACAAAATAGAAAGGAGGGATTATTGGGACCACATTTTATATAATGTTGTATTTTTTTAAATAGTTTTCAATAATGATCAATATGAAGATCGAGAAGAATATGGAATCCCAACTTATTGAATGTGAAAAATTCAGATGATTGTTGAACTGATCTTATGTTGAAAATACGTGTATCAAAGGTGATATATTGTATACTACAATGAAACCATCTCAGAGAGTGTCGAAGACAATAATTTTATAAAGTGATAATGAAACATGTCATTTTGAAAAGTGATCATTCAAGAGAATAACGGAAGTAACATGAATCATTTCATGACGGATAATGTGGAGATTTGAATATTTAATAATGATCATACAATCTTGAGAAGATGATTCCTATAAGGTTCAGTTTTTACTAGAAAGACCGATGTTACTATAAGATAATGAAATTGTTTTACTTTCCCTGTAAAATTATGATGATACAAAGGGTGATCAATCAATGACTACATATCACCACAAATAAGGTTCCTGATGAAATCATATGATTGTTGAAAAATAAATATGATATTTAATTAGCATAGTTATTCTTTCTAATGAAAATATTTAAGGTGGTGAGGTTTCCACATGTTTTACAAAATGTTGGACCTCAAAATTGGGATTTTTTTTGTGAGTGGAAGGATTTTTTCATTGGATTGAATGAGATGAAGAATGGTGATAGAAATTGTAAAAGTAATGAAATCATGTTCCTGAGAGAATGGAACACATCCCCTTTTTGGAAAGGGATTTTTGTTTCCTACGGTGTAGCGGGTAAGGTATGTGGAAAAATTTGTGAAACGATACATGGAGTGGTGTGTAGAACCGAAAACAGTTTGAAGTGACGATATACAGATAAGTCATTTAGTATGTTGGATAAAAATGGTTCACCATAGAAGGAGTTGAGATATGTGGAATGGATCGTAATGGGAAGAAGAGATGCAGTACACGGACCAGCAGACACATTCTCTACAGTGAAGGTTCAGAGTTCGCAGGAGGGTCGCAGTACACGGTGGAGGTGTACCGTATGAGAATGGAGTTCAATATGCTGAGAATTTTTTCCCACATTAAAATTTTTGGAAAAATGGTTTAGTGAAATTTGCGGTGTTATTTTCCGATATAATGATTGACAATAGCATCATTATGTTAGAGAGAGTTCAATAAGAAAATATCATCAATGTGGATGAACCTGGATATGTCCAAAAGTGGTACAAAAGAGAAATTTTGTATAGGAAGAAGTGGTATGTAAAAGTAGAAACGGTTCATGTTATTGGAAGGAGTAGTCCACAAAAGATATTTTTAATAAGAAAAGGAGGTATGTGGGAGATTATTTATTTCAATGAATTTGAACAAGAAGTTTGGAGAAGGATGAAATAGTACACCAAGTCAGTACAGAGAGGTGGTATGTGGAGGTGGTACATAGAGGTAGCACGCAGAGGTCGAACAGAGAGGGTGTACATGAATGTGGTGTGTGGAGCAGGCAATGTGCGGAGAGCAAGCGTGGTGCGTGAATTAGGTGCAGTGTGTGGAGATGGAGTGGTGCGTGGAGTAGATGACATGTGTGGAGCAGGTGCGAAACATGGAGAAAAGACGATACACAGAGTCGAGCCGGTAATCGGAGCAGGCGTAGTAAGCTATTCTGGCACAGAAAGCATTGTAGGCCCGATACATGGACTAGGCTTGGTACACGGAACAAGCATGGCACAAAAACCAGAGATAGTTTGCAGAATCAGGGAAAATTAACAGAAATGAAAACATCACAATTGGATTTTGAGATTCTAGTGAATAAAAATGGATGATGTTTAGAGCATTCAGTAATTTCACTAAATGATATAATTGAATATAAAGTAGCATAAATTCTATAATTTGATGTAAGAATTGTCTTGTGTTGAATAGAGACAATGCATTTTCATGATAATATGTAGATTCAACCCTCAAGCCAATAAACTGATTGATGCCCTCTCCAAGGGAGTGAGCTAGGGGGAGTCTACATAAGTGATCTAAGGAAAGTTATGAGATATACATGAACTTTTTTAAGGGTAGTGTACCTGGAATAGAGTGACTATTACCAAACCATTGTAATCCACATTTAGTGAATATTTGTTGAATAAGGTATGATTGGAAACCTGTCGGCGTATGATGCTTGGACATAACACTAAGTGGTGAACCAATTAAATATTTTGTGTTGTCCTTTATCATGTGAATGATTTAATTTCTTCCCATATCCATCATACATGATTAAATATGTTCTACCTACATGGTAACATGATCTACTAAAGAAGATAAATAGTTGACACCCAGATGCCCCCCTCTCAGTGTGGTCTAGAATCCTTCACCACATTGTTGGATTTCTTAATTTTGGATCTCGAAATATCTATCAACTTAATATTTTCTTCTAATTTATCCTCCATATCATTTATAACTTCAGATTCTTCATAATCGATGTCAGCTTATTCATTTTTTAACTCCTATTGACAACTTCCACCATTTAATTTTCTCCATGATAATTATATCTCTATATATATTCATCTTTTTCATGCCCTAATTCATCATAACTATCACATTCTTGTAAAAGATTATTCTTTTTATTGAATAATTTTCCATTAAAATTTGACTTTCTTTTCCCATAGGCTGATGTCTTTTTCATAGGGATTTCAACATCATCCTCATCATCTTCATGGATGTTTTTGGGGGCACATTGTTGCAAGATGGACAATCTTTACACATCTAAATAAATCAAGTGAAAATTTCCCCTTCAAATTTCATTTTCCTCATAAAATTTTTTAAGAAGTGAATAACATTACATAATCTATCTCTTCTTGTTCCTAATAGTCATCAATATTGAGATTCATGAGGGTCTTGACTTCCACCTCTTTATATTTCGTAGTTTTGATATAACATTATCATCATTTTGAGTTTAATATGCTACATGGGTACTATACAGGTTATCTAGTGTTAGCTCTTTCAGTTGTTCATCCTCAAATACTAAAACATTTGGATTTAACTGAGGTGGATATTTCATCATGATATGATTCACAATCATCATATCCTATATGACCTCTCCAAGAACACACATGTCTTCATCAACAACATTAACCATGTCAATGAATGCATCAAAAAACTCATTTGGGTCCTTTCTCAGATCATCATTATTTTTCCACAGATCATGCAGCTTTTCCTCTCTCGCCTTTTAATCGCCATTATTAATATTTAATAGATTTTTCCACATATCATGTGATGTTTTTCATGACATCAGCTTTGTGGAAATTTTATTGGATAGAAATGCACCTAATTCATTGATTCCCTTAGTTTCTATATACAATTCCCATCCTTCAGCTTCTGATAATGCATTTCTAATGAAATTTTCTAAAATACCATGCATCGATGTTTTAAACACATCCATTCACAATGATTGGAAGTACCTTTTCATCTGATTAGTCTATATCTAATTATTAATCACATCAAAGATCAAGTTTCATTTTTGATTAATGACATACATTGTGAGAGAAACACTAATATTTATCATTTCCCTATGATAACAATTGTTATGTCCACTCGGATAGATACCCTTAAAGGGGGTGAATTAGGGTGTCATAGATTAAAATAACTTCCCCTTTTTGATATTGTTTTTGTTGTTAGACACTACTATCTTCTCTCTCTTTCCCGTTGTTGTGTATGAAAAAATATTGAATAATGCAAGGGACACATCAATTCTACATGATTCACTATCACTAGGATATGTCCAAGGAACATACACCGAAAATGTATCAATATACTAAATCCAGCATAAATGTGTTGTTATTTAAAAATTTTGTAGTTAACTCATTGTCCCTCATTGTTTATAACAAATCACAATTAGAAATATCACGTCTCCCTCAACATAATTGTTCTCACTAATTCTTCAGAATAAATTCTCATAGTTTATATACATATAGCTCCCTTCATTATATATAATTAATGAATCATACATTTTATGTATATGATCTATTTATGTTCCACATTCATCCACTAATGTATACCAAATTACAAAAGTTCTACTATGAAACTCCAAATCTTTCGCACAACCCTTGCATAATCTTGCAAAAAAATTAATTTGATTCACACAATATTCCAAATATGTCATGAAACACCACTTTTTCACAACATCAATATTACGTACAACCCAGATCTTGCATAACTTCTATAGAATTCACGCAACTCATATTCATTCACACAACTCCCTAAGAATGAATTTATTATATGATATGGAGCTAAAATTCTTTCTAAGTGTTGATCTTTCTCGAATGAGGGGGTCACCAATTATATATAAGTGTTTCCTAACCCTCTGCAAACTATTTTATGTGTCACTTTGGATTCTCCTCGAGTACGCAATACCTTGTTTGAATTCACATTGGGCGATCATGTTTCTTTCACGTAGACAAATATTTCATGAAAAGTTATGAATCCTTTTCACACATCGTTCCACTCCCAGTTTTTGACATTCTGATCCCAAAACATTTCTTTTAGTAATGTTTACTAACCAAAATAAATCATCCATGAATCTATATTTTCCAGAAATATATATCTCAATATTCTCGGTTTTGATGCCCGAATATTTGGAACACAGGAAAACAATTCCACCTTGTATCCGTACATTTTGTACTGCCTCCAAATCATTCATTCCTTTTTCATGATTCTTTCTCAACATATGTTGTAAAAATATGTATGTAACTCAATAAATTACCATGAAAACCCTGTTTTTCAACACACACACACACACACTCAATTTTCCAATAAACTCAATAACCAAAAAAAGGCATCATCGTTACCATGAAAAATTATGGCCCAACATCTCCAGTTTTAGAGATTTTTCACTTCATTGATTGGTATATGGGAACCATAGTTGGTTGGTTTGAGCATTGGGATTCCCTACTATGATTGGTGGTAGTTGGATCGATAATGAAGAGAATTACTAAGACATGATAGGATCATTCTTCATTTTTCTTTATGTTATCACATCCCTAGGATGTTTTCTTGTGACACTAAGGTTTCCAAGAAATTATGAGGTGGAGTGTTATGAGTTCACTTTTTTTTTAGTTTTTGATCATTTTATTCTAATTTGAGAGTTATGGTTTGGTCTGATTTTTATCCCTACTAATTTTGGTTGTTCTTGGGATGAATAGTGAGATTTAGGTTCGGTGATATAATTTTTCGATCGAATACAATGCATGGGATTTTAGTGTGATGGATATTTTTATGACTTAGATTCCTTTTTTGAAAGTGGATTTTCGAGGGACCACTGGTTTTTTGAAAGTGACTAGTGTGAGGACCATGTTATGTGGTTTCAGTGGTTATCCAAGGTTTTTAACTCAGGGTTCACATTATCCTGAGTATTTGTGAGTGATTTTTTTAAGAAAATCACTCTTCCTTATAGGGTATTTTTGTCATTGTCATGTTTTTTTATTTCAATTCATTGTTGACAGAGGCCATGTGTGTAGTATTTAGTCTCAATTATAGGAGGTATATGTGTGGGTTCATTGATATTTATTCTGGTATTGAAAATCCTTATTATGGGGAGGGAATGATAGGATGTCATAGTTGGTGGTCGTTATTTTATGAGGATTATTGAGTGTGTGGATACTATTCTTGGTGAGCAAGAAATGTGCTATAGTTGGTGTTGGGTTTGGGAACTCTATTTTTAGTGGGATTTCAATGTATACACATTTCATTTGGTATTTTATAGAGCATGGGTCTAAATCTAGTGAATGGTTTAGTTGATACAATAAGGATAATATTATGGTGGAGAACATTATATCAGTCATGGGATTATGTCCCTAGTGCATGGAGTGTATTCAATTATATTGGGCTAGTGGATGGATGATTGTGTTTAAATAGAATGCAGTAGTATTCGAGTTAAATCGTGGTAACTCATTAACCATTGTTTATTCTTCAATTTGAGATGAATTATTGATGGGGATCTTACAATATACTTTGTCTTCATGGTTGAAGAAAAACATGGGAAATTTGAAATTTTTTTCTTAGATGGTTTTTTATGTAACGAACTATAATTTATACTATCAAAAGACATTGAACAATTTTTTTTAATAATCTATTTGTCTTCGAATATGGTTCTTAACTTAGGATAGTTGCTTGGTGAAATTATAAACATAAAAATTTTGAATAAAAAATTTACGTTTTTGTTAATTATATATTATTTATTTTTTCTTTTTATTTATATGATATATTCTATATGAAATCTTATAACGAAATTATAACTTTTAGGTTGATTCATGAATAGTTGTTTATTCATAGGAAGTGAATTACAATTTTTATGATGTAGGGTCTAGGTAAGCAAACTGTTTCTTCCCTACCCTCTTTTCAATTATCAATAATATTTTCATTGTTTTATAGTCCTTTTTTGTTTCATATCTACTGGATTTCATATCACCCCAACCATTTTGGTATTCACTTGACAAATATATAGATATTAGGGATATGAGATTTATAGTATAGGGAGAGGTGGAGAAGGAGGTGTCACAATTGAACTAAGGCCGCGATTGATCATTTTGTGAAAACTACGGATGAAAAATCAGATCAAAGATTATGTGGACTCATTCCATAGTAAGGTCTTTTTCAAAAAAATTAGCTTTATATAATCATTGGTTAAATAATTTTATGGTATAATATTATTTTTAGGTAATTTGGGATCCATCATGGAATGATCTAGAGGTTTTTCGTTTAATCCGGGGGTTTTGGGACATCTGGTGGGATTGCGATTCGGGAATTCATAATCATGAGAAATATTATTTTATAGACACATGTCGTGTGTTCATACTATTCAGGTAAGAATATATTTTAGAACTATTGTCTATATACCTTATGTACATGTTGTGTATTAGTTTTTCTCCATGTACCTATCCATGTATTCATGTACATGTGCACTAAGAACTTTGGGGACATCACACCATGTACCCAGGGTATTCCCAATATATTTTTTCATTTCCATGTATCTGGGTACTTGGGTGAATTGAAATTTGAGACTATCATCGATCTACCAGAAGTACACACCATATATTGCGACATGGAAATATGTCCATGTACATTGCTTGACACACCGTTTAAAATATCATATCCATGAAATAGATCAAAATCAGATGATATCGATGTGTACTAGTACATGGTAAGACCCTAGGTGTTTCTTAGACATTTGGAATTATATTATAGGTCTCCAATTGATATTACAATCCAAATACTCAGAAGTAAATGCATTGTACTTTTTCTTACAAGTGGTTTTGGGTGTCTTTGTGCCTTAGGGTCACATTTGTACTTATTTGTAGTTTAGTATATGGGTATTTCAACGTAAATCACATTGGATGGATATATTCATCATTTAGAGGTTTTAGGGATGGATTTTTTAGTAATAGATATTTTTAAGAAGACTTATTTTAGTAGTTAGTACAATAATAATTTTAGGGGATGGATTTTGAGTTGTGAGTTCATGTGAGTGTGTGAGCTTGTTGAAAACCTTCATGTGAGTATATAAGGTGAGTTTTATCATGGTTGTGTTTATATATTATGGTTATCATGATGGAGATACACCATGGATAACCATCACTAGTTATTGCTTGAGGTTTAGTCCATTATGGTCCTTTATTGGCAAGATGAAATCATTGGTTGTCAGTATGGATGGGTGATGTTGATTAATATTAGAGATGACTATGATAGTAGTTTTTTTTTATTTTTTACCATTTCACTATTGTTTACATTGTTTTAACTTCTAGGAAATATTTTCTTGGGGTTTACATTCTCAGTTGGTGTTCTATGGATTTGATCATCTCGAATAGTCAAGGTTCCTATATTTTAGAATGTCATAATGATTGGTTATATTATAGGACCCCCTTACAGTGTATCCCACCAAAGCATTAGATATTTGGGATTCCCTTGTAGGGTATAAAATTTGGGGTGTGGCCTTGGGAATTGTGGTACCTCAATGTGTTTTTTTTGGGATATGTGATAAACAATGCTGGTTTTGGTGGTTTTAGTTGAAGGGTTCAGGTGTTAGCTGGCCAAGGTGAATGAGCTTATTATCATGGAGGATTGAGGGTATTATTATTCTGGGTTGAATTTTAGGGGGTTAAGTTGTGATATTATTGGTCTGATAATATTACCTAATAATTATTTGGTTTCCCTCTTTTAAAAGTTTTTTTTGTGTGAATTGGATTGGGAACTAATGGATTAACTGGATGAGTACAATTTCCATAGTTTGGATTTTCACACTAGCTGTGGTACCTAGACCATAGAGGATACACTATTTTCATTTCTTGTTTTACATGATTTCGGGGCATGATCATGTAGTTTGGAAATGTGATGATATGTTTGTTACAACCATCAGTTTCTAATGTACAATTTGGTATAGTAGTAGATTCTAGAGGTCAACATGGAGTCCCAACATCCATGTTATATAATACGATTGGAGTCCTTGTGCATCTTTGATGATCATTATTATTTGTGAAACCAAGGATAATATCATAAGGTATATAATTCATTAATATAATTGTGATATACTTTTATCACATTCTCGACTTGGTGGATGTTGTTGTTGTTTCATACATGTGAGATATAATTTTCGATTCTAAATGATGATTACAGAGAAAGGGAATATTAATATATACATGTTAGGCTGGACCATGAGGTTCATTTCTTTCTTTATTTTTATCTTTTTTATTTTTATTATTATACCTCTTATTATGGGAGTAATGGTTACGTAGGATGGACATGGAATGTTTTTCGGGAACTTTTTATGATAGTAGATGTTAAAATTATCATTGCGGGTAGACTATTGATATTTGTTTCCCATCCAATAAATATAATCTTCGTTGTATGTTCTTAAATTTTTTCATATTTTGGGATGATTATGGGATGAAGAGGATCAGGTAGAGTCCCTGAGTTTCCTTATTGAGTAGAGTTTTTCATGTTGAGTCAGATGCTCATGTAAGATATATACATGTGTTATTTATTCTTTTTTTCTGGTGTGGCTCTGAATAATTATAAAGCATTTTTTTTATTCTTATTCCTTATGGTTTTATCCCATTACAAAACTGGTGTGTTTTTTATTTAGTCATTACATATCATTATAATATTTACAATTATTAATTATTTATTTATTATGAACACTTTGATGTTCATGGATGTGTAGGTTTTTTAGATTACTTTATCCATCTTTGCAATACGATCTGATAGAAATATATCCCAACAATATCCTTGTAGTCCAAATCAAATAGTTTGAATACGATTTATTATTCAGAGTTATACTAGAGTGCTTGTTATGGGATAGATCAGGTGGCGGGTATTGTTAACCTGAGCCTGTTCTTAAACACGACTCTCCCAACTCTGCCCATCACAAAAGATATCTGCACATATTCTTATATAGAGCCTCAAAAGGGGTCATCATAATATTTTATTGATAACAGTTGTTATTAGAAACCATGACCTATAGCGTCCATACATTACTTACATGATTATTTCATAGTTTTATTTATATTTAAAATTTTAATTCATAAGTTAACCAGGATCCAATGATTTAGTGTCTTTGGAAAATTAGGACCAAAAATGTATTTCACAAATTAGATCGAAAACATTATTTATTTCCTTCTTCTCTATATTCTTATTGCCCCTTATGTTTTTCATTCTATATGTGTTCACCCATAGATATCAATCTAAGAAATGAGTGAGCTAGAAATCTAAGAATAGGAAATATAAGAACATGTATCTATATAACATGGGTGGGAATAATCATAATAATAAATTGAGTAATATTAGAAGAGAATCCTTACTGATATTTTTCATAAAATTAGAAAAACCGTAATAATAGAAATTTGGTTCTAGAATCCCCTTACCATATATCTGAATCTTTCATTCACATTAATATCCTAGATAATAAAATTTGGTTCTTTTTTTAATAAATAAGTACATCTTATACTTGTATTTTATTTATAGTAATTTTATTAATTTCAATTATGGCCATTATATTGAGATAAATAGTTCAATTTCATCGTTCGTGAGTGTTCTCTTTCTTGAAGTTTCCTAATAATATCACTTGTACACATGCAAGGAAGACCATGTAATGTGGGGATAAATATCCATATTTGAAATTATATGTTTTTTTGAACATAAATATTTTTAATTGGTATTTTATTTTTTTGTAGATATAGGTATGAATCAAGAGATTATATATCACTGATAATCTTTTAGATTAATTTTTATTGTTTTCAATCATAATGAACTCCTTTTTTTATTTTTTAATATTATGTATATATTATAGTTATAGAATTTAAAAAAAATATAACTTAAATTATACAATATATTTCTACAAAAATAATTGTCTATTAATTTTACTTTTGTATGGTAAAGGGAAATGTAGACTTCTCATCCTTGAAGGTGATAAGACAACACCTCACAAACGACATTTTTGATTTTAGAACAAAAAGTTAGAGAAGAAAAGGTTTGATTATATATTGTTACATTACATTATCATGTTAAATTACATATAATATACTATAGTCATAATTATAGTTTGATAAAGAGAGGTGAGTATAAAATAACAAAATAAAACAAATTGAATAGAAATGAAAAGAAATGAATCATTTTTTCTCAACATTAACTTCTTCTCCTTGAGAACCTCCTTAGTGGAATTGGATTTGGAATTTTGATAATACAATGGATTATAGACATGGAGGTGGGTCTCAGTAAGTGTATTGGTATGAAATTGTACAAACCTTGATTCTTTGAATGGGTGAGTAGAAGAGGTGGCGAGGGGTCTTCCTTATAAGGGAGGAGAGTTGTGTTTTTTCATTATTGTATTCATTATTTTAATATTTTTTATAAGAAATATATATAGTTTGAACATTATCTCCAAATATACTAAAATAATGAATGATTTTTCTATATTATGTTATTACACCATCCATACATCATCTATGACACAATAATTCATGTTTATTATAAATATAGTAAATTAATATATTTCATCATTCACAAAAAAAACACTATTTTAGAAATATCAGAAAAAAACTGTAACTATTTTTTCAAATGTAAAATTAAAAAATAAACTCCATTTTATGAAAATAATTAACTAAATATGTCATATTAAAATTTTAATTAGAATAATAATTCATTCAAAAAATGATTATATTGAAATTATAACTACTTTTATGAAACATTGAAAAATAATTAATGTTATCAAAAAATAATATTATAATCATAAAGAAAAAACAATAAAATTTTTAACACATTTTATGATAATGATTTCTATTTTAAAATTTTATATTAATTATAAATTTGTAACTAAATATTTATAAAATACAAAAATTCCAACACAAAATTTATCATTTGAAAAAAAATATTATTTAATTATACCATGAAATAAATATATCATATTTTAATTCATATGATTAATAAACTATTATTATATATATTCATATGTAAGGATACATTTTCTATTGGCTGGATAAGTATTCTTAAAAGTCACATTACTATTCTGAAGTTCATGTTACACTTCTATTGGTATATGTTATTTAACCTATAGAAATACAACACATTAGATTATTTATTTATTTATAATTTTTTATAGTTTTCTTTTATGGGATTTTATGTGAAATATACTATATGGAATAAATATTAGAAAAAAGTTTCCATTGATAAAATTATGGATTGTTACATTGTTCCCCCACTTAAGGTATTCCTCCCACGAAATTTTATTTTACATACTACGGTGAAAACAAGTGCGTATACATCTCCATCATCGGTTCCCCACATTCCTAGGTTACCTCTTCATACTCCAGGATCTTCCATTGTACATTGACATGCTGGGTAGTCATATTACATATATATTTATCTCTATGGCCTATGATATTAACGTAATTCTCCACATAAGAAAGATAAATTTTCAACAATATCACTTTTGGAATCTATACATCTAAGGGAGTTGGAATGTATTTCCTTAAGAGGGATACATGGAATAAATAATGTTCATGAGATAAGGTATTTGTAACTGATAGTCGATGGGACATTCCTCTAAAACTATCATGAATCGCTACGGGGATGATGTACATGGGTCTCAGATTTCCTTTCTCCCCAAATCTCAGGATACTCATAAATGGTGATATATGAAGGAATAACATGTCTATTAACTCAAACTCCAAGTCATATCAATGAATTTATTCACTTATCTTTTGTTAATATTGGGCTTCCTTGATTTTATACGGATTTATTGTCATGACCCATCCCCTGGGGCCCGTGCCATGACTACCCCATGCCCACCTTCCATAGGCCAGGGGCTAGAAACTAGCACTAATGGCATATTCCCTAAAACTGAAATGGAACTGCCTTTATAACCCGCAAGTATATGTATCCATGCACACATCAATATTGTAAAACAAGTAAACAACACTAGTAACAATTGAGTACTGTAAGTAAAAAAGGGGTCGGAATACAAGCCCGACTAGAAAGTACAAATACAACAGAAATACAAACAACTAAAGAAAGAGAAAAGACAGCAACTGCATCATCCTCCATTGTTCCTACCTAAAGGGTAGGTACATATCAGCTCCTCTGTACTCCACGTCCACCTATCTCTTCTAAGTACTGACATGCATTATGGTCCACCACTGGGAACCGTCCAGTCCTCGTACTCTCAGCCTCAGTTAGGGAAGTATGTCGTCTACATCCAACACAACAAGGTGTTGCCATATCCCGTGCAGGGGTGTGTATAACGATACCCAATAGGGACCACAAGACCCTCTAGGTCTGAAAAAATCCAACAATGATGAAACAAAAAGTATGAAATCAATAGATAACCCTAAATTTTTATATTCCCATACATATACCTATGTTATCAAGTAATTCATCTCAATCATGAGGAAAACCCAGAGATACTGACACATCTCACACAAGGATTTATTCTAGGGGTAGTAATAAGTAACATTCCCATTCATAGCAATGAACTCCTCAGCTGCTGGAGAACTCTTCATCTATCGAGTACAGTGGGCATGCCACATCATCATCAGGTGCTTCCCACTAACCTTGGACTACTGGGGTGCTTCTCCTGTCTAGTATCATGGGTCTCCCACGTCACCAAGGTGGTCCCCACCATGGGTCTGTCACGTTACCAAGGCGCTCCCCACTGGTCCTGTTGGGGTACTCCTACTGTCGAGTACTGTGGGTATACCTCATCACTAGTGTGCTCACCACTAGGCTATCGAGTCACTCTGAGTCGAAACAGTCAGCAGTCGTCAAGTCTCAACCTGCCACTGGGTTCCCGTACTATACTTGCTCTTCTCTGGGAGGATTCGATCCACAAGCTACTGGTAGATACACCAAATTCCATTAAGTCCTCCTAAAAGGTATCCTAATTTTCCTCTATGTCAAAGGGGGTCTCAATGCAATAGACGATGCATCAATCAGATGCCCGGTCTGTGAGTTATTGGCCTTTTAGTCTAGGGGCCCAGTTAGATTCGTGTTCGATCAATCCTGATTGTTCCCCATATTACTCTGAATATTCAGTGTGGTATACTCCAATGGACTGTCATGATCCATGATTTATATCATGTTGAAGGTTCGTCAAATGGACTTCCAATGCCAAAGTTATTGCCAAAAGAAATAAATGGTTCATAGTGGGACCGGGTGCGGTCCGACCAGGTCGGACCGACCCGACTAGACCTGCAGTGTGGCCCGGCTCGTTGGGTTCAGCCCGACCCACCACGAGGGACCGCAGAGGGTCGCGGATGGCTGCGAGGGTGTGAGACCGTATAGTGGCTCAGCTGGGGGTTGTCACGACGGCATAAGGCCATGGGGCGGCTTGGAGGGTCACCGGCTATGTGAGTTGGGGCAGCTCAGAGGTTCGGCAGGTGGCAAGAACTATGGCGGCTCTGAGGGCCGCGGTGAGGGCGATTCGACTGGGGTGTGGGGCCAGTTTGGCCGAGAGGCCTGTTCGGCCATGAGGCAGGTGAGCCGCAGGGGCATGGGGCCGGTTCGGCTAGGAGGCTGGAGCATCAGGGGGAGTGGGGCCGGTTCGGCTGGGAGTTCGGCGCGCCGTGGGGGCGGATCGGCTGGGGCACGCGGAAAATTCAGCCAGGAAGCCAGAGCACCGTGGGGGCTGCATGGGTCATGGAGGCCATGGGTGGCGGCACCACTGCCTTCATCGCCTTCGTCGCCTTCGTCGACTTCGTCACCTTCCAACAGCAATGTGAAGAACACATCAGTTTAACACAGTTTTTACGTGGAGTATGAGCCATGTTAGTTTGGCATGTAATCTCCGCATTAGAGAAGTAGAAAGGGGATAAACATTAATCATGAATAAATAACAAGCATATTAATTGAGAAGATTCATAAATTTAGTAACCATCCCTACCTCGTATTGTTAATTGACGATGATGATGAGGGAAGCTCAGTCGTTGAAGATGTCCCACATCGATTACCTCCACAAGGTCCTTCTGATGAAGAAGTCGAAGACGTTCCTCGTTGGCATTCATTATTTGGAGGATTTTTCTTCATGGAGGAACTTATTCGTTGGAGAGATTTCTCCCTAAGTCCGTCTCTCCCCAAATTCCACAAAAATAATAGATTAATGCATCTATTATTTTGTTAGCAAGAATTCAAAAATCATAATTAGTTAAGGTGGGTGGAATAATAAATTAAGGGACGGTTTGGCATAAAATTAATTAAAGGGGGGTGGTGATGCCATTAAGTGGGGAGATCAAGATTATTCTATCACATAATAGAGAGTTCAAGAGGATTTATCCTTTGGTGGTCACCACCACCACATCCTCTCTTGAGAGGTTAGTTCAGGAAGTCCCCACCACCATAACCTCTCTTGGGAGATTAAGTCCTGGTGTACCCCACATGAAATGTCCACATGGATTCTGAAAATAAAATAAAATGATGTTTATTTTAATTAATTATTTCCATGAAAAACCCAAAAATTAGCTCTCACCCTCGACCAACTGTCGTCGAGGTGAAAATCTCCCTATGTGAATACTAGCGCTGAGTCTTCAACAGTGCCCTCATATTTCAATTTAGAGCACAAGTTCAAAAGTTAGAACACCCCACTCGTACATTTACTGAACATACCTGAAAAAATGTTCCGAAATTGATTACATGCTCACCGGGCCTCAGAATCATGTGCTGTCAATTTTTGTGGACTCGTAAAATTCCCATTTTTTTGAAAAAAAATTAATTGGATATTTAAAGTCTTTAAATTCTCCCCACCTTAGAGATCTACATCCACATATGCGATAATTCATCCTTGGTAAAACAAAATGGTGGTACTGAGCACGCATCTGAGACTCCCACTCCCATGCGCTCTCCTGAAGGTTCTTATGCTGCCATCTAACACGCACCAGAGGTACCGACCATCAATGAAGGACCCTCTCCTATCGATACTCAATGTCTTCTGAATCATTCGTAAATGTATCCCCATCATCGACATCCAGCACACCATGGTCGATGATGTGAGAAAGGTCATGCAGGTATCTCCTCAGCTGGCACATTTGGAAGACGTCATGCACCCAGTGCAACTAAGGTAGAAGAGCTAATCGGTAAGTTGCCTCTCCAACCATACTATGGACCTGAAAAGGTCTAATGAATCAGGGTGATAACTTTCCGATTCAGCCAAATCTTTGTAGGCCATGTCGAGGTGAGACCCAAAGAAAGACGTGGTCTCTATCCTCAAAATCCAGAGGTCTACATCTACTGTCAATATACGACTTCTACCTGCTTGTTGCAATCTTCATTAGCTCCTGAATGATCTTCACCTTCTCTGTTATAGCCTATACCATCTCTGGTCCCATATGTTCTGACTCCCCTAGGTCAGTCCAGCACAAAGGGGATCTGTAAGGTCACCCGTATAAAGCCTAGAAATGTGACATCCCAATGGTGGAGTGGAAACTATTGTTGTATGAAAACTACACCAAAAGGAAAGTGATCCTCCCAGATGCGATCGATGTTTAGGACGCAATCACGTAGCTTATCCTTGAGGGTGTGAATGGTTCGCCCTGTTTGGCCATCCATCTGAGGATGGAAGGAGGTGCTCAAATGAAGCTGCATCTCGAAATATTCCTAGAACCCCTTCCATATTCGGGAAGTAAAACATGCATCATGATTGTAGACAATCGTTGAGGGTACTCCATGTAGCTTCACAATAATTTGCACATAGAGGGGTCCCAAGCTCTCTACTGAACACTACTTTCTAATCTGTAAGACATGGACCGACTTGGTGAGTTTGTCGATGATCACCCAAATCGAATCATGACCCATGGATGGACATGGAAGTCCTGTCACAAATTCCATGGATATCACATCCCACTTCCACTCTAGAACATTTAAAGGTAGAACTAATTTTGATGGTACATAATGCTCCGTCTTCACTTTCAAACAAGTGAGGCACCAAGAAAAACACTCTGCTACTACTTTCTTTATTCGTGGACACTACAGTTGTCATCAGAGATCATGGTATATCATTGCCAGTCCTGGATTCCCCACAATAGGGGATGTGTGGAACTCCTTCCACACTTCCTCCAGAAGTGACACTAGTACCATGGTAAGTCCTCTGAAGAGAATTACGTGCTCCCCTCCTTCGATAAATCCATCAGGTGCATTTCTTGTGGATATCTTAGCACGTCATTTCTCGAATTCAGCATCCCCAAGCTGAACCTCCTAACTCACTGAAGAAGTGGAGGAGTGGATGAATGGGATTGAAGAAAAGATGCACCATCTCTATCCATAAAAGATATCTGTAAAGTAGTCAGCTGCTATGTCGCCTCGCCTAGCACCTGTAAACCAGTTCTCCTACTGAGTGAATATGCAACAATGATCCCCTTCCCATGAGTATAGACTATCTCATAGTCATAGTCCTGATGAAACTCATGCCAACATAGATTTCTCAGATTCAGTTCCTTCTGAGAGATGATATACCTGAGACTCTTGTGATCAGAATACACTGTAAAACGTTATCCCATTAGATCATGTCACCACATCTTCAAGGTGAAGACTACTGCTGCTAACTCCAGGTCATCGGTAGAGTAATTGATCTTGTGTTGTCTCAGGTGTCGAGAACCATATGTGATCACTACTCACTCTTTCATTAGGACACATCCAAGCCTGGTCCCTGATTCATCACAGTAGACTATGTACCCACTGCCCTCCTCCAGTAGCGTCAAGATGGGGGGGCACTAGTCAGCCTCTGCCTCATATAAAGAAAAATCCGCTCACATTTCTCCGACCAAACAAAATTTTCCCCTTCTTCGTCAATGCTGATAGTGGTTCTGCAACCCTGGAGAAGTTTGGAACAATCCTTCAGTAATAACCAACCATTCCTTGGAAACTTTGTACCTTCATCACACTCCTGGGTGGCTCCCAAGCAAGTACCGCCTCAATATTTGCAAGATCCACTACAACTCCAGTCTCTGATATGACATGTCTCAGAAAGTGAACCTCCCTGATCTAGAACACGCACTTAAATAGCTTACCATAAAGCTGGTGCTCTCAGAGTGTGTCCAGTACTACCTGAAAATGACAGGCATGATCCTCCTCAGTAGAAGAGTATATCATATTTTCGTCGATGAAGACCACAACAAAGTGATCAAGGTATGGCCGAATGATCCTTTTCATGACTCCCATGAACACTGCTAGATCATTGGTCATGCTAAATGGAATAACCAAGAACTCGTAATGGCCATACTAACATCTGAAAGTCATCTTCTGCACATCCTTGTCTTGCACTCTAAACTAGTGATAGCCTGGTCTGAGGTCTATCTTCAAGAACCACCATGCTCCCTTTATCTGATCAAATAGGTCTTCAATTCTCGGTAGTGGGTACTTATTCATTAGGTTCACTTGGTTCATGCACTGATAATCCACAAAAATCCTCAAGCTCCCATCCACCATCTTGGCAAACAAAATCGGGGCTGTGTAGGGAGAAAAACTGGGCCAAATGAATCCCTTCACCTGCAAGTCCTCTAGCTATACTCATAGCTCAAAAAGTATCACAGGATCCATCTGATATGATGGTATAGATATCAGTGTCATCCCATGGTACAAGTCAAATTAGAAGTCCACCTATCTTGCATAGAGGTAGACTAGGAACATCATCAGGGAAAACATCTTTGTACTGGTCCACCACTACAGGATAACTCGAACTCTCCACATCAGCACCTCTGAGGATACAGCTAGCCAACTGATGAGTGATCAGATGCACTCTCATTTAGGATATTTCATCATATGCTACAAATTCACCCTTCTCGCAGGTGAATGTAAACCTGGTCCTATCCTTGCAGAAACCTCGCACCTTGTGCATAAAATAGTCTATCTATGCATGGACTTTAGATAACCATTCCATCTCCAACATGGCATCGTACGGACACAACGCTGCTACTAAGATATCCCAGTTGAAGATCTCTCCTCCTATAGTTGGCTCACACTGCTAGCACCGACACATAATCACCGAATCTGTTCTAATAAGAGTCTCTAGCCATAAGGATCGAGCCAAAATCTTTGATGGAAACTCTGAGCTCCGAACGAGGGAAGTTCCAATTAAATAATCACCGGAACCTGTGTCTATAAGTACTGCATCTATGGGGGATTAGATAGATATCATACCTTGCATCATCTCCAGAGCACTGTGATCATAGGCCTCAGCTTCCTAGAGCTGAGCTCTCCCATATCCACCTGCTCCCTGCAGTCGAGGTGGACCTCCTGGTGGTGGTGATGGTAAAATATCAAATCATCGCCCACCGCCACCGGAACAACCTTCTCCTCTGCCAAATCCTCTGGCTCCTAGTGGACCTCCTCGATCGAACTTCTGTCTCTTACTAGGAGGTTTTATGATCGTCTGATGATTATCTGTACGACGGGTCGGACAGTCATGATCCATATGAACCTGCTCGCATCAGTAGAAACACTACCCGCGCCAGGCATAACTAACTCCACCTCGGGTGCCCCACTCAAATGATCATGAGTCATGCAGTCGTCCACCTATAAGTCTGGTCCTCTTGGATATCATCGACATCTGTCTGCTGCTAGGTGTAGAAGACTCCGCTACGTGATGACTGGTTTTGAGTCTCACTGCAGTTGATTGCTCCTCAATTAAACTCTCCAACAAGAGGGCTCTCTCTAATACGACTGCCTACGTTGGGAAGATGAGTGATATCATTGAAGTCATGATCTCCTACCTGAGCCATTGTTAAAGGTTCTGGGCCACGAAGAAAGGGTCTCGCACCATATTGTTGGAGTAGTGTGAGAAGCCAGCAATCCTCGCTGAGTACTAAGCCACAGTCATGATGCCCTCCTACAGATGAAGTGGCTGCTGAATGTGCACTGTGCGAAGAGCCGTTGGGAAAAATGCTGCCCAAAATAGGATTTCGAAGTCTTCCAAGAGGAGCCTCATCTTATTGTAACCCCAGATCATCATGCTCCACCATCTGCCTGTTGGTTCCTGTAGAAGGATGGAAACAATAATCTCAAAGAGTTTGGTTGCTGTCCTTATGAGTCGAAGGACTCTCACCACAGACTCCAGCCAATCCTCATCCACCCATGGTTTCGTCTATCCCCAAAACCTGGGTGGCCACTGGTGATGGAACTCATGCAACACGCTCAAGAAGCATGCATCGTATACTGCTGTTGCTGGTGTAATTGGTTCCGCAATAGGGAGTGGAACCACTGGTGCCTCCACTACTACCTCCTCTGAAAAGGGCCCTACAGTAAGGCCTCATTGCTCGGTGGGATATCAGTGCATAGAACACTCGGAACTCTAGCTGGTGGTCTTAGTAGAGGAATTCTGAAATGAAATATGTGTGCCATGGTAAAAAGGTTATACCTAGTGAGATGAATTTTATACCTAGTGATCTGAATCAAAATATCGCAAATAACACTTTTTGAAACACACACACAATCAGTGTTTTCGTGCACTGAGTCAGAAATCAAAAGTCGGTGTCCTGGTCTATAGATACATTGGCCACCGCACCAACACTGGATTCCCTAAACTGATAAGCACAGTCACTACACATAACACTATTGCGGTCAAAAGAAACATTCGAGTCCTATGTTCTGCGGTAGAACAAACTCCTCTGATATCAATTTTTCAGGACCCATCCCCCGGGGCTTGTGTAGTGACTACCCCAAGCCCGCCTTCCATATGCAAGGCGCTGGAGACTAGCACGGAAGGAATCATCCGTAAAACTGGGAAGGAATTATCTTTTATACCCTACAAGCATATATAACCAATCACACACCAAGATAAGAACACAAGTAAACTGAACTAGTAAAAAATTCATAGCAATAAGAAAAAACGGGTCAGAATACAAGCTCTACTGGAATGTACAAATACAACTGAAATACAAACAACTAAATAAAGTGAAAAGACAGCTACTAGATTGTCCTTTGGGGTTCCTATATTTAGGGTAGGTACAGATCGGATCAGGTGTATTCCAAGTCCACCTACCAACAAGACGTATGGTCCACCTCTGGGCACCGTACAGTCCTGGTACTCTCAGCCTCAGTGAGAGCTGTTCGTCGTCTATATCCAACACAACAACGTACGGGCATAGCCTATGCAGGGATGAGTATAACGATACTCAATGGGGACCCTGAGACCCTCTAGGTCTCACAAAATCCAAAAAAGATGAAACACAATGTATGAAATCAATAGATAAATATACTTAGGTATATGCCCATAATTATACCTATGTTATCAAATAATCCATCTCAATCATGAGGAAAACACAGAGATATAGACTCTTCTCACACAAGGATTTGTTCTCAGGGTAGTAATAAGTATCATTCCCAGTCACAATGTCGATCACCTCGGCTGATGGAGAACTCTTCACTATTGATTACAGTGGGTCTTCCTTGTCACAAAGACTTTCTTCCCACTAACCTTGGATGGCTGACATACTTCTCCTATCAACTACCGTGGGTCTGCCACGTCACTACGACGCTCCCCACCATTACTCTGCCACGTCACCAAAGCCCTCCACAATGGTCCTACTGAGGTACTCCTCCTGTCGAGTACTGTGGGTCTTCCGTGTCACCATGGAGCTCCCCCACCGTGGGTATGCTACATCACCATGGTGATCCCCACTGGGCCTGTCAAGTTACTCTAAGTTGAAATGGTAAAAAGTTTCCAAGTCTCAGCCAGCCACTAGGTTCCCGCACTACGCTCGCTCGTCTCCCAAAGAATCCACTCCACATGCTACTGGTCGATACTCCAACTGCCATGAAGTCCCAAGAAGAAGTATCTCAAAGGTCTATCACGTCAATGGGGTCTCAACGCAAGAGATGGCGCGTCAATCAGACACACTGTCTGTGAGTTATTTGAATTTTAGTCCCAGGGGCCCGGTTGGATTTGTTCTCGATCCAACCTGACCATTCTCCATCTTAATCCAAATTTCTAGTGGTGTATGCTCAAAGGGAGGGTCATTCTTCAATATTTCAAGCACCTTTGACAGTTCATCAAACGGATGACTGGTGCCAATGTTATGGCCAAAAGAAATAAATGGGTCGTAGTGAGCCCGGGTCCGGTCCGACCCGGTCGGACCGACCAGGCCGACCCTGCATTGGCCGACCCAGTTCAAGTTGACCTCGCCCGACCCATTGGGTCTAGCCTAGCCCGTAGTGTGGCCTAGCCCATTGGGTTCATTCGGCCCCGCTGGGTCCAGCCCGACCCAACGCTAGAGGCCCCGAAGGGCCGTAGGTGGCCGTAAGGGGCGCGAGACCATGAAGCATCCCGGCCAGGGGGTTCAACGAGGACCTGAGGACACATGTATCTTGGAGGGTTGGTAGTGGCGCGAGCCCAAGTTACTCAGAGGGCCGGCGGGCGACGCGATCTGGGGTGGCTTGGTGGGCCGCAGGTGGCGCGATCCAGGGCGGTGCAGAGGTCCACGACTAGGGTGGTTCGGCTGGTGCGCGGGGCCGGTTGGGCTATGAGGAAAACACGCCATAGGGGAATGGGGCCGGTTCATCCAGGAGGCTGATGCGTCGTGAGATAACAGGTCCGTATTTTCTGGGAGTCTGGCGCACTGCGAGGGCAGCTCGGCCGAGGAGCGGAGCTGGGGCGCACGACTGGTTTGGCCGGGAGGCTGGTGCACCGTGGGGGCGGCGCAGGTCGCGGAGGCTATTGATGGTGGCAAAGGTCACGGAGGCCGCGGGGGGTGGTGCTGCTACCTTTATCAACTTCTTCGCCTTCATCACCTTCATCTCCTTACTCAACCATTACGATAAACACCATACTTTAACAAAGGTATTACGCAGAGGATGGGCCATGTTAGTTTGGCCCGCACTCTCCACATTAGAGCGGTAGCAAGCGGCTAAATTTTAATCATGAATCAAGAATAAGGATATTAATAGAGAAGATTAATGAATTTAATATCTATACCTGCCTTGTAAAATTCATTGAAGATTGTTAGGAGGGAAGGTCGGTCATCAAAGACATCCCACATCGGTTACCTCTGCAAGGTGCTTCTGAGGAAAAAGTTGATGACATTTGTTATCGGTGTTCATCATTTGGAAGAGCATTGTTTGTGGAGGAATTTCTTCAATGGAGAGCTTTCTCCCAATGACCTTCTCTCCCCAAATTCCACAAAAATAATAGATTAATACATCAATTATTTTTTTGGAAGGAATTAAAAAATCATAATTTAAAATGGTGGGTGGCATAATAAATTAAGGGAGGAGTTGGCATAAAATTAATTAAATGGGGGTGGTGGCACCATTATGTGGGGATCTCAAAAGGTTTCTCAACACATAATAGGGAGTTTAATATTCTTTTACCTCTGGTGGTCCTCACCACCACATACACTCATGGGAGGCTTGTTCAGGTGGTCCCCACCACCATAACCACTCATGGGAGGTTTAGTTTGGGTGGTCCTCACCTGAAATATCAACATGGATGCTCAAAATAAATTAAAATAAAGGTTTTTTTCCACGAAAAACCCAATAAATAACTTTCTCCCTCGACTAACTACCATCAAGGTGAAAGTATCCTTAAGATAATATCGGCGCTACAATTTCAATGGTGGCCTATGATTTCAATTCCGAGCACCTGTTCAAATGTTAGAAAAACATGCTTGGGTGTTTTCTGAACGTACCTGATGAAATGTTTGGATATTGATTCCGGCAACACTGGGCATCAAAATCATGCACCATCATTTTTCACGGACTCATAAAATTCCCATTTATTTAAAAAATGTATATGGTAATTCCAGTTCTTTACAATGGTTACCACCATTTACAAGAATTCATTAAAAATTTCATGACCTATAAGCTTGTGTTCACCAATATCATCTCAACATGGTAGTGTTTTTCATCCTTTTCCATCGAGGGCATCATAGGAATCCATTTGGATTATTGAGTGGAAATTTTTGTTGTAGGGGAACTCAGTCAGAGGATGATGTTATTCCCATCCTCCATTGAAGTCCATTGAACATTCCCTCATCATGTCTTCTTGTGTATGAATAGTCTAAACAAATTAGATATCAGTTTGAGTATGATAATTCGTAATGATGTTCAACTCAGTACATATAACATGTTGGAAAAATTTTTAGACAATGGAAGTGAATATCATATCATGATCATATACCATCAATATGGTACTCCATGAATCCTTGACTATTATCTTATGTATATTTTTTCATGTAGGTATAATAAAAATCCATCTTAGCTGTGATAATGTGAACTTTCATTGTATGATGATCCACAACAACCTATATAGCTTTTTTTCCTCTGTATTTCATCAGATGTATGGTGAAAAATTCCATGGTGATGTATTCCCATTTCAATGATGGTATAGGTAATGGTTTCTCCATACCCTTTGATTTCATCATTCAATATATGAATCTCTAGAAGAACATGAACATTAATGTAAATCCAGCAATTTCCTTACTCATATTGTCCAACTAATAGTATTTTTGAAGATCACACTGCATTGTTTCCCTCCCATGGTGAATAGAGATTGTTGAAATATTTACTTAAATCAGATGTTCCGTCCTTACCTTTGGATTAGATGTGTCACGGCCCGACCCAACGGGGATCGATCCGTGAATCCCCAAGCCCGCCTCCAATAGGCCAGGGGCTGGCATCTAGCGCCGAGTAGGCTATCACACAAATGGGAGGAATTATCCTAAGGTACCTATACACACGCACCCACATACACCTCCATGCAAAACTGTAGAGATATATAAATCTGAAAATAAAATTCATGCATACATCTATCCCAACCAGAGTACAACAAAAGTACAAAAGGGAAAAACATGGGCAAACAAAAGAAAACTACAAAGTGTCCAACCTACTCAGAAGGGGGGTAAACACTTCCAAACACCTGCCAGTCAGCTCCTCAGTCAAACCTGCTCACTAAGCTCCGCCTACTCCGGGTCCTCCTCAGACTATGTCGAAAGGCCTATGGTCTGCACAAGACACAAACATGTGCAGGCGAACCCCGTGTAGGGGTTAGTATAAACATAATCAGTGGGCACCGCAAAAACCCAAAACAAAATAGCAAATGAAAAGCAAAAGTCTGCTCATCCTAGCCAGAGGGAACCCAGACGATAGAGAAACTCCATCTCATGACCATCCTCGGCGAAAGGGAACTAGTCATCTTAGCTCAAGTGTATTCCCATACATACATCTTGAACAATCCAGATATACTCAGCTCACGTAAAAAGACACCTAAGGCACCGACCTCAACACCAGCAATAGTTCACAACCAGGAGAGCACACTCCACAATCACTGTCATCCAAGATGAAAATCATCCGATAGATATACTCCATCGTGTTTCTCACAAACCTCTCAGATACTCATCTGAGAGATCATGCTCTTCGGGTACCATCAATGAGGAAAACTCACTGAAACAACATAACCACCAAACTCCTTGGAGAGTTGATCACTCCTAGGGTCCACTAGGGGATACTAGAACCCACTCTAGTAGACGAAGATCTCACAGATAGTGGATCACTCCCAGGGTCTGCTGGGGGATACCACAACCCGATCTGGCATACGTAGTTCTCATAGATAGGGGATCGCACCTAGGACCCGCTGGGGGATACCACAACCTGATCTGGCGCTCGACTGAAGCACGAAACTCAGAGAGAGGATCATTTCCCATATAAAGGTGTTCACGACAAAACCAGAACCTATCTGGTATAACTCGTGATGTAGGGGATAGAACAGATGATGCTGAAACCCTACAGAAACCACGCGCTGAGTAGGGGATCACATAACCATTGATACTGCAACCCTACTATAAACCCGATGTTGAGCCAGAGATCATATACCCAACAATGCCACAAGCCTACTGAGCACGACCCACTGTGTAGGAGATCATATTCCCGATGATGCCACAAACCCTACGGGGTTGACCTGCTAGATAGAAGATCCCCACCTGTGGATAAGCGGTCACAACAATACAAAGAACCCGATCTAGAGAAACGATGCTAGACGATCCTGCTCCTGGCCCACCGGAGGGATGCCACAACACTAACAAAATAAACATCCTAATGAGAGGATCACAAGCCTATATTAGGGTTGTAATGTCGCGCGAACCCCCGTAGGAACGAACCAAGGGAGTACCCTAAACCACTGCTAGTCCAAACGTCGCTAACCCGGGAGACCCGCAACAACACCACCCTGCATATTACCAAAGCCAAAACCAAGGTCACCATCACGATCCATGAGGAAAAACATGTAGGATAGCATGTTTACTCACCCAAAATGGACAACCAGTGAAAAAGTCGTTATTCACTATAGCTTTCCCATGTGGGGTCCACACATCCATCCCAAGACTCATCAGGTGGATCATACCACAATGATCCCATTGGAAAAACACACGGAATTGGATACTCGTTCATCCAAAATGGACTCCTTGTGAAAAAGAAATTATTCACCAAAGACCAGCTCCGGTGGGTCCAACGCCTCAATCCCAAAACACATCGAACAGATTGCATCATTGCGATCCTCTCATAAATACACATAGGATTGACTATTCATCTGCAAAAAACGGACTCCTATTACAAAATCTGTGTTTTTCTGCAAATGCCAAAACCCAGCCTCGTGGGGCCCGCCCACCAAACATAGTCCCAACACATGGAAACCAACTCAAAAAGTATGTTGTACCCTCAGGGTCTCAATTCCACTGACGGCACGTTATTTGGATGCTCTGGATAGAAGTTACAACGGCCCGAATTCGTAAAATAATAAAATAATATTATTTTTCAGGACATTTCTAACTCCTAGTCCACAATCCCATACCATTAAACCCTCGTACCCACACCAGAGGGTTCTTCTTTTCTCCAGGGTCACGTCACCGCAGACGGCACACGAATCTGACTTCCATATTGCATGAAACGGGGGTTTAAAAACCCTCGTATGACAAAAAGTGGCCGGACCGGCCTAGACCGGTCAGTCCGGCTGGCCAGCCCTAGTCGGCGGCTTTCCGTCGCGTGGCGCACAGCGCCACTGCACCGGCGGACCGCCGAGGGCATCCTAGTGGTCCGTTTTGCAATCCAAAAGCACCTGTGCAACCCTCGGGGTGCGATCTTCTCTGCAACGACCTCAAAACAAAGATATACATATAAAAAACGGGATCGGGGGATTAAAACGCATACCGCCTACCTCGCGGGCGAAACACCGAAGCTTCTGGTGCAGAACGATGTCGATGACGCCCTGAAGCTTGATCCGTTGACGATTGGTGTAGAAAATGGAAGATTCCGGCTCCATTCAACGATGAACATAGGTAGGGAAGGTTGGGTCATCCGCTACGCGTGAGGGAGGAGGGAGGTGATGAATTACTATTTTAATTTTTTTTAAACATCTCATATAACTCCCCGCCAGCTCGCCTCCGTCCCGACACCCGATGCATACAAAGGTAAGGTCACCCCTAGGGTAAAACACGTCGTTATGAATGCAACTGAAGACTCAGATTTACGATCCGAGTCTCCGTTCTGAAGTTATTAGAGCCAACGCTCATAAATGGACATTTTTCATTTATTTTTTAAAACGCCACTGGTGGTGATTTCGACCGCAGGCCAGCGCCCACAATTTTTTCACCTTTTCTAGGGTAAAAGGCATGTTCCGGACACAAGCGTGCCCTCAGATTCCCTTTATGAGCCACCATTTAGGAAATATCACACACTCACCATGTGCATAGTATAAAAATACTTAATATTTTTATAAAATTAATTTCAGGCACACCGAACCTCGGAATCGCACGCCGTCTTCATACCTAGCTCTGTAATTATTCGGAGAAATATTCCAAAGTCTGAAAAGGACATAATACAAGTCGCTACATCCTCCCCCATAGAACATTTTGTCCCCGAAAATCCCTTAGCTCAAGTGAAGTGACTGGACTCTCAACTAGGTCACCCACACCAGCGAGTTCACCAACAAAAACCCCTGAAAAAATGCATAAGTCAGAGGGACTTATCCACCACACCTCGATACTGTCCTCTTTGGGCTGCACTGACTTTCCCGCACGATTTTAATCGCATCACAAAAACACGTCTCAGTGGGGGAAGAATCCCTCTTCCATGTGCATTCAAAACATGCCAAACAACCCCCACACAGGGTCTTACCAACACCTGGAACAAAACTCGATCAAGAAACGGAAAGGAAAGAGTACCAATAAACTGTGTCTATCAAACTAATTCAGAAAGAAGAAAAGACACAAGGCGTACCTCTATCCATCTGCGAAGCCTCTAGGTCAACATCCTCCATGGCAGGAAGTTATCCTCTCCCTCAGCCACCAGCTCCCATATCTTGGCTTAGACCCCCTAGGGGTGGGGGTGGTGGCAACTGATACCGCCTACCACCGCCTCCTACTACACCAGCTTTATTGCCACGACCACCACCCTACGTACCTCCCTTCTCGAGACGCTGCCTCTGCCAAGGTGGTCCATCCACCGACTCCTTCTCATCAGCACGACGGGTCGGACAATCTCTAGAAATACGTCCTCGACCATCGCATGCGTAACACCACCTTTCCAACGGCTGCCCAAAACTGGCATGCGTGACCTGTGAGCCCTGAGCCTCATATCCTCCATCCTGGGGTCTCCTCCTGAAACGTCGGCCACGTCTAGCCCCTTGAGTCTATCATCGGCTACCAGATGCCGATCCGACTGACAATGTCTCAGATCGCACATGCCCAGCACTAACAGGTGGGATCTTCTCGGCCAGAAATCTCTCCACCACCAAAGCTCGCTCCAACACTCCAGCATAGGTGGGAAGACACAAGGAAAACACACCTTCTCGAATGCCTCTGAATAATCCCTAATCAAAGGTGTGAGACCTAAATAACGGGTCCCGAACCATATCCAGGGATTAGTGCAACAGGTCTGTAAACCTTGCCAAGTACTCCAACATAGTCAGGCCCTCCTGCCGAAGCTGTAGATGCTTCAGAATCTGCACTTACCTCAGCATCACTGGATATAACTCTTCCCTGATGAACCGCTAAAACTCTTCTCAGATGAGCGTCTCCTCATATTGGGACTCCATCACTAGGCTTCACCATCGCACAATCGAACCCTGCAGAAGGCTCACCATTAGGACCACAATCTGATTTGGAGGTGTCCTCACTAGGCGGAAAAATCGGGTGACTGCCTCAAGCCAGTCGTCAGCTGCCTGGGGGTCTGGATCACCTTGGAACCTCAGAGGTCACTGCCTCTAGAACTCGTGCAACGCACTCAGCCTGCGCACAACCTCAACATGCCCTGCCAACACAACCAGCTGCTCGACAGATGGTGGCTCAACTAGAAGACCACATGGAGGTGAAACCTCAGAACCTGCGCCCTGCTCCAGAACCTCTACACGGGGCCTGTGGTTAGCAAAAACATGATGTGGAACCCTCGCTGGCTGTCATCGTGGAGGAATCTTGAAATACATTCAATATGCACCACAGTCAAAGAGAATATCTGGAGAGTTGACTCAAGAAGGAAAATGAAAAACACAAAAACCCAGTCCTATATGATGCATGGACCGTTATGTCCCTGCAACCAGTGTACGAATGTCCTGAGTCGAAAGGTAGGTTATCAGAGTCCTGGTGTATGGATACGACGGTCATCGCACCAATACAGGAGTCCCTGGCCTGAAAGCTGAACTCAAAACATCCTAACACTACTGCTATGCAACCCAAAACAAACTCACAGCTAGACTAGCTATGCTCTAAGATCCCAAAGGTGGAACCTTTTCTAATACCACTCTGTCAAGATCCGACCCAACGGGGCTCGAGCCACGACTCCCAAATCCCTCCTCCAATAGGCCATGGGATTGCTTCTAGAGCCGAGTAGGCTATCACACACATGGGAAGCATTAGCCTAAGCTACCTTTACACACGCACCCACATACACCTCTTTGAAATAGTGAGAAGATATATAAAACTGAAAATAAAATGCATGCATACATCTGTCCCGACCAGAGTATAGAAAAAGTACTAATGGGAAAAACATGGACCACCAAAAGAAAACTGCGAAGTGTCCAACCTGTATAGAAGGATGGTAAACACTGCCAAACACCTGCCGGTCATCTCTTCGGTCAAACTCACTCACTAAGCTCCAACTGCTCCATGTCCTCTTGGGACTCTGTCGAAAGGTATGTGGTCTACACAAGACACAAACATGTGTGGGATAATCCCGTACAGGGGTGAGTATAAACATACTCAGTAGGCACCCCAAAAACCCAAAACAAAAAAGAAACTAAAAGGCAACAGTCCGCTCATCCCAGCCAGAGGGAACCTAGATGAGGGAGAAACTCCCTCTCGTGACCATCCTTGGATAAACACAACTAGTCATCTTAGCTCAGGTGTATGACCATATATACACCTTGAACAATCCAGATATACTCAGCTCACGCAACAAGCCACATGAGGTACCGACCTCAACACTAGTAACAATTCACAACCAGGAGAACACACTCCACAATCTCTGTCATCCAAGATGGCACTCGTCAGAGAGATATACTCTATCAGGTTTCTCACAATCCTCTTAGACGCTCACCCGAGTGATCACGCTTGTCGGGTACCGTCCCTGAAAAAAACTCGGTGAAACAACATAACCACCAAACTCCTCAGATAAGGGATCACTCCTAGGGTCTGTTATGGGATACTAGAACCCACTCCGATAGAAGAAGATCTCACAGATATGATATCACTCCCAGGGTCTATTGGGGGATACCACAACCCGATCTGGCAAATGTAGTTCTCACAGATAGGGGATCACACCTAGGACCCACGGGGGGATACCACAACCCGATCTGGTGCTCGAAAGAAGCATGACACTTAGATAGAGGATCATCACCCATATAATGGTGGTCATGACGATACTGAAACCCTATCTGGTATAAAACGCGATGTAGGAGATCGAACTGATGATGTTGCAACCCTATAGAAACCACGCGCAAAGTAGGGGATCACATAACCAATGATACCACAACCCTACTACAAACCTGATGTTGAGCAAGAGATTGTATACCCAACAATGCCACAACCCTATTGAGCACGGCCCACTGTGTATGGGATCTTATTCCTGATGATTCCACAAACCCTACGGAGTTAAACTACTAGATAGGGGATCTTCGCAGGTGGATAAGCGGTCACAGCGATTCCAAGAATCTGATCTATAGAAACATTGCTAGAGGATCTCACTCCAATCCCACTAGAGGGATTCCATGCCTCTTACAAAATAAACATCCCATCGAGTGGATCAAAAGCCTATACTAGGGTTGTGATGCCGCGTGAACCCCCATAGGAACGAACCAAGGGAGTACCCTCAACCACTGCTAGTCTCAACGTCACTAACCCAAGCGACCCGCAACAACGCCACTTTGCGTAGCACCGTGGCCAAAACAGAGGCCACCATCGCGATCCACGCGGAAAAACAAGCAGGATTGGCTGTTTAATCACCCAAAATAGACAACTGGTGAAAATGAACTATTCATCGTAGCTTTCCTATGCGGGGCCCACACATCGATCCCGAGACTCATCAAACGGATCATACCATAGCGATCCCCTAAAAAAACACACGGAATCGGCTACTCGTTCGTCCAAAACAGACTCCCTGTGAAGAAGACATTATTCACCGAAGGCCATATCAGGTGGGGCCCACACCTCAATCCTGAAACACATCGAATGGATCGCACCATTACAATCCTCTCTGAGAAACACAAAAGATCTACTATTCTGCTGGCAAAATTGGACTCCTGGTGAGAAAGCTGTGTTTCTCCGCAAATGAGAAAATCCAGCCTTGTGGGGCCTACACACCAAAATCAGTCCCAACACCCGGAAAACATCTTAAAAAGTCCTTCTTACCATCAGGGTCTCAACGCCACTGACGGCACGTCATTCAGACGCTCCTGGTAGGAAGTTACAATGGCCCGAAGTTGTAAAATAATAAAATAGTATTATTTTTCACAACGTTTCTAACTCCCGGGCCACAAACCCAAACAATTAAACCCTTGAACCCACACCGGAGGGTTTGCCTCGTCGCCAGGGTCACGTCGTCGTAGACAGCATGTGAATACGACTTCCGGATTGCGTTAAACGGGGGTTTAAAAACCCCCCTATGACAAAAAGTGGTCTGACCGGCCTGGCACGGCCACCGCCGCCAGCCCGCCCTGGCCGGCGGCCTTCCGCCGCGCGGGGCACAGTGCCGTCGTGCTCCCCCGGTGCGCCCCCGCGCTGGGCGGCCGGCCACCGCGGGCTTCCGCGCTACGCCGGCACCGGCGCCGCGCCGGTGGACCTTCCGCGGTCCACCAGGGGCACCCCGGTTGTCCGTTTTGCGATCTGAATGCATTGGTGCGACCACCCAGGATGCGATCATCCTTAAAACAACCTCAAAACAATGAAATTCACAGAAAAAATGGGAACATGGGATTAAAACAAAAACCGCCTACTTTGCGGGTGAAACGACGAAGCTTCGGGTGCAGAACGACGCCCACGACGCCCTGAAGCTCGATCTGCTGACAATCGGGGCAGAAATCGGACGATTCCGGCTCGATTCAGGGATGGAAAGAGGAAGGGAAGGGTGAGGTTGTCTTCTGCACATGTGGGAGGAGGGAGGTGATGAATTTTTTTAAACAACTCATATAACTCCCCACCAGCTCCCCTTCGTCCCTGCACCTGATGCAGACAAAGGTATGGTCAACCCTAGTGTAAACGCACCGTTCTGAATGCAACTGTGTACTCAGATTTGCGATTCGAGACTCCATTCAGAAGTTATTTGAGCCGATGCACATAAATGGACTTTTCCATTTATTTACGAAAATGCACATGGTGGCGTTTTCCACCGCAGGCCAGTGCCCACAAAGTTTACATCTCACCTAGGGTAAACTGCACGTTCCGGACGCAACTGTGCCCTCAGATTCCCATTATGACCTACCGTATAGGATATATCACACCCACACCATGTGCATAGTTTAAAAATACTTAATATTTTTATAAAATTAATTTTGAGCACACCGGGCCTCAGAATCGCACGTCGTCTTCGCGCCTAGCTCTGAATTATTCGTAGAAATATTACAATGTCTGAGAGGGATAAAATCCGAGTCAATACAAGATGGTACAAATATTTTTGGTCCAAATCAGAAAACTCCATCCTCTTAAATTTTCCACACTATGAATTTCCCATTTCTAAGAGATTCCACTGTTATCTGATTTTTCACATCATTTCATTGATGATCATTTATTTTATACATGCAAGAAGGTTAATAAGCCATTTAAGAAAAGATAGATGATTTTAATTATTTAATAATTCACATTTTTATAAAATGAAAATATAATAAGGATGTATCATTATCAACTATCATTATTAATAATGTTGTGCGATCCCATCTATATAAATAATATTATAGATTATTTTCTTTTTATAGATGGTAGTGAATATAGTTGTCGTAATCCCCAATGAGCTCTAACAAAAATTTTTGTGGGAAATTAATATTCATCTCTCTTAATATACATTAGAGGCTTTGAAAATCTGTATATATTTCACACTTCTCCTCATAAAAATACTTCCACCTAATTTTCAATGTGAAGATCATTGCTTCCAACCCCAGATCAAGAATGAGATAGCTTTCTGGTTGAATTTTTGTCTATATTGAGGAATAGATTATTACATTACCATTTTCATAAGAAAATATACCAATACCATATTTTGAGCCTCATTGAATACCACAAATAGTTTCTCACTTGTCTAATGTGTGAGTATTGGCATGGTGATAAGCCTCTATTTTATATTTTTATAGAATCCTCCACATTCACCAGTCTATAAAAAAATATCTCCCTTCCAATTCATATTGGTTTTTCGGTTTGAAAATCATGAGATGTTTTTTCACAAATCAATGTTGATACCCATATAAAACAATGAATCTTATGATCTCAATTATAGATGTTGTCCTAGGACACTCTTTGATTTCATTTTTCTTGGAAGGGACCAATTCTTTTTTCTTGTGATAAAATTCCATATGAATGATACTTCCCCCATACTGAAATAATTTTTATTTTACTAGGTATACTGTTTCTCCAATAAAAAATTCATTAGCACAATATTATAATTCTCCTCTTGTTCCACCATTTCGTCGTTGAATTACATAATATAATTAATAAATAATACCAATTTTTTGAGGTAATCTATAAAGACACTATTGATTGTGTATATGAATATATATGTATAATTAGTGTGTCTAAAATGAATCACTATGAATACAGGGTGTCCATATATCATTCAAAATGCAGTCTTGGGAATATAATCCTTCCTCATATTTAATTGGTGATATCTCCTCTGACGATCCAATAAGAGAAATAAGTGGCCCTATATAGCTAAATGAAATTTTCACCAAAACATACAAGTGGACACTTCGTATTTATCATCATTTTTTTGAGATCATGATAATCAACGAAGAGACATGTTGATCAATCCTACTTATTGAAAAAGAATATTATTGCACCTCATGGTGAATCAGTCTAGAATATGATAACCATGTCTATATTCTATTGTATCTAGTACTTTAGTGTTTATAACTCAATGGTGTCAATTCTACCAAGATTTCTTGATATTGGTAGAGATCCATGAAAATTTTAAATTAAGAACTCTACCTATTAGTGAGGTGGAAGGAAAAATATCCAAGGATCAAATCAATGTAGTTCCAAATAATAGGAATCTATTTGATCTATATTCTCTCCTGTGTATCAATCATTTGAGAATGAGATTATTTATCATAAGAAAATAATACCCCCAATTAAGATGAATATTTTGATGGAGATACATCCTCCTATTTAAACTTGTATATAATTAGAGGATTCCATGGGATGTGATTTGTGATATAACATTCCTGATAGTTGATGTTGGCTTTGTATAATGATATCCCTTCTGGGACCCATATAGCATCACACTCCATGAAAGTATATAAGGCAAAATTTTCTAGGAGGTCCAGTCCAAAAGCATTAACTTGGTAGGATTTATATATCCTGGATTTAATAATTTCCCCATAGTCTATTCACATAGATAACTCAACCTCTACATTTTAATGCGATGATTGAATAGTTCTACTAATCATGTGTGATATTAAATAATGTTTAGTACCCTAATCAAGTAGTAATTTTTATATTTTTTAAAGAAAAGATAATGTTCCTATAACCACATCATTGTCGGGATCCACCAAAAAAATGTGGTTCCATAATATTTCCCTCTATCCTTTGGAATTGTGTCTGCTAACATTGCTTACCCTCAATGACTCGTTGTTTAGTGAACTATCTTACAAAGTTCCTTTGATCCCATCAATAAAATCATTGAACTATTGTTGGTGCTTTCCTGTCCCCCACTAAATTTTCCATCATTGTGATGTATCGTCAACATTATTGACCATTTTAGCCATCCCTCCCACACTTGATTAATTTCCTCATCCCATTTATGAAGTTCCCTAGATGCTTCTTCCCGCATGTTTTACATTTCATTGGTTTATTTTTTATTTCCGTCATATTAATTTGATCTATAATCATGAATCTCCATCACTAATTTCTTATCTCTACTATTATGGTACCATTCCACAAAACATTATCTCCTCTTTCATATAATATTGATAAACATATGTATAACTCCCTTTCTCCAAAATTAATATAATCTTTTAATGATGTTGTGTTAAACCACTAATAAATATCTATATTTTTCAATATATTTTCGTAATATAACCAGATGTATATGTGAAACACCATATGAAAATTACTTCATACACTGCAACCAACTAACATTAAATGTTTCTACAACAATATGATTTATATATCCATAAATGATTGAAGAGTTTAAGGGAGAAACCTATTTTGAAATATTATCTTCTTTTCTTCCTACTTCATATCATTAAAAATAGACTTTGGCTTAGTGTTCTTAATCAGCATCCTCGTTTCCTAGCCTCGCCATTTAAATAAATAAGAGATAGATTCACCATCGTTATCTCAGAGCAGTGAAGCACTAAAAATAGAATCTCCATTGAGTTGACCAATTGTTCCATGACTAGTGGATCAGATATTCCAAAAATGATGGTGGTAATTTCCACATAAAATAATCAATAGGTAGATACTCTTTCATAGGGGATGGTATAAGTGAAATATTATTCATGATATTGTTCATATCCTCAAATAGATAGGTAAGAATCACCATGAAATTTTTAACTTTACCTCTTATGAAATTGGAGATGTCCTTAAGAAAATAAATGCACTATCCCACACATTGGGTTTTGGGCCAGTTTTTGTATTTCCCTGACCCCAGTTACCCAGATTCAGTGCATTATTACATAACATTGGCTTGATACAAGGAATCATGTCCAGAAATAACGATCATTTTACTAACCTTGTATGTACTAGATACATTCATAAGTTTTACATTACATCATGAAATAAAAGCATTAACAACATTTTGTCCCATTATTTAACACACTTGTATCCTTTTCCTATCCATGAAGGTCAACCATAAAATACTTCTTCACATCCTAGGAAAAATAAAAAATATAAAGGGGAGATCTCATATGCTCAGTAAGGATTACAATATACCGATATATTTCATAAATAAGAATAAACATTTAACAAAATGTATAAGACTAAAAGAAAATCTTTTTAAACCAAAATTTCAACATATTATGGAACATATATAATAAAATAATTCAATTTACTTGTTCACATAGATATTCTACCAGTTGAATAATCACATGCAATTTCAATATCCAATTTTATAATGATGGAATGCATAATGCCAGACTTCATAACCACATAGTCATGGCCTTGTGCCAATACTAAAAATAAGATTTTTTCAAGGACATGTTTTAAAAGACTAGTTTGTCTCATGATACCTACCAATGCATTAAGGATCTATAGCGGGCTACACCCGTCACTTACTAAGTCCAATGCATTCCTCATATGAAAAGGTTTTAAACATAACATAAAAATTCATATTAAAACTAGAATTTGATATTTCAATAAATTATCTGTAATCATTTAATGGTATATGAATAACACATGCACTGTCAAACATAACTCAAAACCTTCAATAAAATATGGTAGATTTGTAACATAATAAATTAACTTCAAACAAGCTTAAAATCCATGAAAAGGATGATGTCATAGATGAAATCAAATATTTTTTTAGATAAATATCTATTTCTATTTTCAAATAATTTAAAAGTCATATAATTATAAAAGAAAAAATTTATTTTGAATTTTTTTTTATAATATTATATAGGAAGCTTCGATGATGTTATTATGGCAGAAAATAGATTCACCTGTCGTATAAGTTAAAAAATATTCTTACCTTAATTTTGTCGAAATGGTCATAATGTACCTTGTTTGGTAAACGATAGAATGATAAATTTCAAAACATATAAGGTAAAATAATTGTATAAATGAATATAACCCATTGTATAGAAAATAGTAAAAATGTTTTGAAATACATTTTTAGGAACACATGGATGTGGATGATAAATAGGTGCCAGTACATAATTACATATTAACAAGCTCGGATAAGTAAATAGATTATAGAATTAACCCTTACCTTGTACTTTTCCTTAGTTGATGGTATGTTTACCTCCTGTATAATAGTTAAAATATTTTTATTAAATTATAAAATTTCTATATGCATAAATATGATATCATATATTATCTTCTAATATTGTTTTGTTAATAATATTTCAACAGTATCATCATTTTGAGTGTTAACTCATGCGTTTTCCTTTATAAGATTAGTTTTGTACAACAAGTTTTTTATGGAAATGATGTATTTTATTCATATAGATAATTATATTAAGAACCTAAATTTTTTTTCTTCTACATAAAATGAAAATTATTCTTGAATAATTGAGATGGGGAATGAATCTCATTGCGTTCTTGGAGATGGTAATCCGTTCGTATGCACGAGTGACAATATCGTTATATAGATGGTGAAATCGTATGTAATTGGATGGTATATCATATATGATAAATAATTAACCTGTTTTATTTATTATTTACATCATTTATAGTAATTTTTATACCCATACATATAATGATGTTTTTGAATAACAAACTACACCATGACCTGGAGACTGTAGGTTGTACGTACCTATGTATGGTGACTTTTTCATTCATAAGATGCATAGAATAATGAATATGACTCTAAAATTTTTATAATAAAATAAATGTGAACAGAAGATACTGGATATATTATTATATAATGGAAACAACAAATAACGAGAAAGCAGAAGAAGAAAAAAGAACATGAAAGATGGTTGTGAAATTATTACCCTTTCTTCGGGCGTTCCCTTTTGAGTTGATCAAAAGGGCTCCATAGGTGGATTTTCTGATCAAACTATGGACTATAAGATGATTTAAGAGAAATTGGGAGGATATTTGGGTAGGGTTTGGCCAATACAAATGGCTTTTGAGGTGAGATTTTAAGAGAACGGGATGTGGCCTTTTATAAGAGAGGAGTGGGTCACTTTAGGAAAAGTTTGAAATATTATTTTATAATAAAATTATTTTCGGTTTCTAATGGCTCCAAAATTAATTATTTAGTGGATAAGGTATGGTGAGGTCAAAAACCTTTCAATCAATAGGTTATATCCAAGTTTATGTCGTCATATTAACATTATCATTTACATTTAACTCTTAGATAAATAGTTTGACCTTTACCATGCTTCTTTGTATTTTTATATTATATGATTAATAAACATACCATAACAAGCCAAGAGAACTACATGTGGTTCATTATGAATATATATAACTTTATCTAATTCCTTTTTTCGAATGTTATATTTTTATGTATATTATATCAACTAATAATATAGTATTTGTTTTTAAAAACTCCATTTTTTCAATTTTGACACTATTTGGCCTTTGATTTTATTGAATGCCACAAAAACATTATCACTTCGAATAAAATATATCTCACCAATCCTAACATGTCATATTAACCTATAAAATTATAGGAATTCAACATAATTCTAAATTTTCTTTAATTTTCCTATTTATAATATCAATTATTTTAATATTTCATTAAAAAGGTAATTACCACATCATCATTGTGTCAAAAATAAATTAAATTATCTAATGTAAAAAAATTTTAAATAAAATATAATTATGTAGGAAATCATTTTATAACTATAATTAATATTTATTGTTGATTTTATAGTGTGATAAACCCTATATTAAAAATGGTTTTGTTATTAATCATTAAATTTAACTCTTTTAACTCTAATTTAAATAAAATAATAATAAATACTCTAATCTAATCAATGTGGAACAAATAGGATAATATTTTATTCCTAAGTTTTTTTGGTTGAATTATACTTATCCAATATAATTTGTACATGTTTTAGAGTAATTATGATATCATTTTGACCCTTAATTACATAATATACTTTTAACTGTGGTAAATAAAAGTCAAAAGTTACTATTCAACAAAAATTATTTTCATCTTATTGAACTAGATTTTACATAATGATATTTACCAAATCTCTCAGATTTTGGATATTCAAATCAAATAATAGGTAAAATTATGTTTTTTTCAAATTTCTAACTGATCTTAAAAAGTGGGTAAAAGTCAGTAAAAAGTTCAATACAATTTTTATATATCTAAACATGTTATAAAATGACTCCAATGAAATAAATTAAACCTATATAGGTATTATGTATATACTGTGACCTAAAATAAATTTAAATAAAATAAATAATTATTTATATAAAAATTCAGATTTAACCAATATCACAGTGTTTTTCACAATTCATTAAAATATTGAATATTTTCTGAAAAATACCAAAAATTCACCATAAGCTAATTTCTATATTCAAAATTCAAAAATGAATTCCATTTTGAAAAATAAAATTTATAATATTTCAAAACATATGTATTGGTATTCATAGTGGCTAGTTTGATTGGTTGCGGGGTGTTAGAATCTCGAAGTTGTGTACAATGCAATCTATAACATTATTCAAGGGTAAACATACTTTGAATGATTGGGATGTAACATTATTTCTTCATTATAATACGTTCTTCCTCAAAAGTTCTATAATACAACTGCACATTAAAATTCTACTGGTTCTTTATCATTTGTTCCTCTGTTTACCATGTTGCCTCTTCCATCATATGGTTTCTCCATTGAACATTTACTAGATGAGTAATCCGGTTTCTCATCACTTTTTATCTTGTACGAAGATTTTTATCAGGATCTTTACAATAAGACAGATCAGGTTCCAGTTAATGTTTCTCATAGGTGAGTATATGTGATGGTCAGACAGGTATTTTATCAATAGTGATATATGGAACACATCATGAACTTTGGAGAGACTTATAGGGATTTACGAACGATTAGCTACAACTCCATTTCACTCTAGAATTTTGAAAGGTCTGATATATATAGGACTCAATTTACCCTTCTTACCAAAATGAATAACACCCTTCAATGGATATACCTTCTAGAAAACATGATCACCTACTTGAAATTTCAAATCTTTCCTTTGGTTATCTGCATAGCTCTTTTTCCTACATTGAACTTCTTTGATGTGGCTTTGGATAACCATTAACTTTTCCATTGTTTCCTCAACATGTTCTGGGCCTACGAGTTTTCTTTCACCAACATCATCCCAACATGTTGTTGTGTGATATATCTTTCCATATAACGCTTCATATTATGCCATCTAAATACTTGAATAGAATCTATTGTTTTATGAAAAATTCTACCATAGTTAAATATTGATCCCACATACTAAGAAAGTCAACTGAGCAAGATCTCAACATGTCTTCTAAAGTTTGAGTAGTCCGTTTTGATTTTCCATCAGTTTGAGGGTGGTGGGAATTTCTGAAACGAAGTTCAGTATATAGGTATTTCATAAGATTTTTCCAGAATATTGATGTAAAACAGGGATTAGGATTAGAAATAATCGATAGGGTTACTGAATAAAGTCTTAAAACTTCATTAATATACATTCTTGAAAAATGTTCAAGTGGTAAACCATCTCTTATAGCATGAAAATATTCTGACATGGTTAGATAATAAAAAATGTCCCAAATTGCATCATTTCTTCTAGGAGTCTTTGGTATCCCCATGAAAAATTCCATCATAATATTATCCCATTTCCTCTCAGGTATGGGAAGAGGATGCATGAATCCTCCCGACTATTGCATCCCAGCTTTCAGTTTATGAAAAACCGTACATCATGACACAAAATCAGCAATCTCCCACTTAATGTTGTCCCACCCAAAAATGTTCATTCAAATATCTATACATCTTTGTTCTCCAGGGGTTAATAGAGAAATTGGATCTATGAGAATCATCCTACAATTCAATTTTTAGATCAGGTTTTTTTTGAACACAAATCTCTTCCCAAATTTAAAAATTCAATCTTCATATATGATGTCACTCAATCTCTCATCATTCACAGTTTTAATCATCTTTTGAAACTCATCATCATCAGTCTAATAACTCATTATCCTTTCAAGTAAATATGGTTTGGAAACCATTTCACAAAGTATTGATGTTTCACCTACCATGGTTATTCCCATATCTATCTTTACAAGATTAATGAAAATAGTATCCCTTTCAACACTCATCATGTCCAATACACCATCATCCTTTCTACTCACAGCATCTACCACTGAATTTTCCTTCCTCAGGTGGTAGTGTATTGTGAAATCATAATCCGTGAGTAGTTCCAGAAATCTCATTTTCCTCATATTTAGTTGTTTTTGTGAGAAAATATACTTCAAACTCTTGGGATCAGTATAAATCTAGTATTTTTCACTATAGAGATAGTGTCTCCATATGTTCAGAGTGATGATTATAGCTGCAAAAAAAAATATCATGAGTTGGATAGATTTTCTCCTGAATTTTTAGCTGTCATGATGCATAAAAAATAACTCTATCATCTGGAATAAGGACCCAACCATGAAATTTATTTGAATCATCACCATATATAATAAACCCACCATTCACCGATGGTAGAGTCAATATAGGAGAATTGAAAAATCTTCTCTTCAGTTCATCATAACATTCTTCATAATCTTTTATCCAAACAAATTTATCCCCTTTATGTGTGAGCTTGGTTAATGGGTTATCCAATCATGGGAAATTCTTGATGAAATGTCGATAAGAACATTCTAAACAAATAAAACTACTTACTTTATTTTTACTCATCGGTGATGGATATTCATGGATAGCCTTAGTCTTTGAAGGATAAACATATATTCCATACTTAGAGAAAATATGTCCATTAAATAAAATCTCTTGATGCCAGAATTCACACTTGCTAAAAATTCCATATATTTCACTTCTTCTGTGAGTTTTTAGAATAATTCTCATGTGATTTTCATGATATTCATATATTTTGGAGTATAACTAGATACCATCAATAAATACCACTAAAAAGTCATCAATATATTCCTTAAAAACTCTATTAATTAGATCCTTGAAGACATAGGGTCCATTAGTCAATCCAAAAGGCATTACTGTAAACTATTAATGCTTGTACCTGGTTCAAAATGATGTGTTCAAAATTTCTTCCTTCTTTACACACAACTAATGATATCCAGATCAAGGTTCAATCTTTGAAATATATAGATATCCAGGATGTTGGTCAAATAAATCGTTAATGCGAGGTAGGGGATACTTGTTATTTATTATTATAGCATTGATCTCCCTGTAGTCAATGAAAAACCTCATAGATACAACTTTCTTATTAACAAAACGGATATGGGCTCCCCATTGAGAAACGCTAGGGCGAATAAGTCCCTTATTACTCAATTACTCTTGAAGTTTATTTAGTTCAAATAATTCCATACTGGCCATTCTATAAGGGGTCTTTAATATAGTCCTTGAACCAGGAATTAAATCAATGGAAAATGCAATTTCATGTTCTGGAGGATGCCTAGGTAAATCTTATGGAAACACATCAAAATATTCTTGCACAATAGGTACGTCCACTATTTGATTATTTTTTTCCTCACCCTTAATTATTTCTTTCTCATCCTCCCAAATAATTGAATTTAGTAGACCTACTAGGGGTGGATCTAGATAATAATAAAATGGTGACATTTCTACTCTATTGATAAGATACTCTTTATCATGGGTATGATAATGACATCAGCATATAAAGAACATTTATATGCCTTAATGGTAACTGATTCAAAACCCTACGTTGCAATGATACTGGCTTTATGAGTTTTAACTATGAACTAACTTGTTAAATAAAATTGGAAATATATAATTTTCAAAGCAAACTAGGAAGATATGAATCAATGAGATGATCCAGAATCAAATAAAGCATTGGCTAATCCTGATGAAATCATTAAATTACCTGCCACCAAGAGTAGTGATTTCATATCCTTGGACATTCTCCCATGGACTTTTCTGAGGTATGTTCCCTTAGTGCTTATGACATTAATTTTCTTAGTGCCCATTTTCTCTACAATTGAAGCATTTAACATTGACATCCTCTTTCTTTCCCGTACAATCACGAGTTTGGTGGCCTTTTAAACAACACTTGTCATAGACTCCCATTCCCTTCAGGCAAGTACCGTGGTGTTTCTTCCCACCTTTATCGTAGGATGGATATTAAAAATTTTCCCTTCTTCCCCTTATTTCCATTTCAATAGTGTTCAGAAGATCCCTTCTTCCCCCACTTTTCTTTAATGTCATAAGACATAAAGAATTATTATTTTTTTCTTGATAGCATAAGAGACAATATATGCGTATGATATGATGGATTGTGAGACTAATGCTCATTGGAGAAACGGTTTTAATGCATCAAAGAATAGAACAATATTACTCCTTGGGTTACATATATAATATGAAACATTACTTTCTAACCTTGTTATGTTATCCTCATACATTACGACATTCTCATCCTCCTTTTTCCTCAAACTAAGAAATTGTATTTCCATATCAACTCAATGGTTGCAAGGTAATTATTTTTCTAAGAAAATCTCTTTATGCTTCCTCCATTCTATATTTGATACTTCTTCATCTTCCTTGGTGTTATGGATTAATGACCACCATTGATCTTCATCTCCCGTGAGGTGATAAACTGTCATGACAACATTTTCCCTTTTGCTACTCCCTAAAGACTGAAACAATTTCTCTAATGAACTTATCCATTGCATGGCTACAAATGGATTTTTAGTCTCATGAAATGATGGTGGGTTTTTCCTCATGAATCGGTCTAACATAGATCCTCTAGGTTGTGGATGAGGGTTCTCCATACGGGTAATTTTATTATTCATAACCATTGTGAGTTGTCCCAGTATGGTGATAAGATGATCAACACCAGTTGGATCACCAGATCTGATATAATTATCTTGAGTAGGAGGGAAAATCCTAGATGGATTGTGTGGGTTGATATGGTTTCTATTCCTTTAGCTAGTTTCCATTTATAATCAACAGTAAAGAATAGATTATTTTATGAACCACAATTCATATTACCAATCATCTAAAACACTTAACAAAATTTGAATAGATTATGGATATAATCCATAATAATAAAAATTAATTCATTTAGGAATTATGTACCCATAAACCCTTCATAATGGGTTGTATCTAAATTGAGAATTATCCTAACAATATCCCTCGGAGTTTCGTAACCAAGAGTGAAGAAAGGCCCATTATTGTGTACTAGTTCTCATTTGAGTCTAACTCAAAGAAGTGTTTTCGGGGTTTACCCCTAGTTACATATATTCTAGATCCACATCAACCATCTCATATCTAGAATTTGTTGTATTTATTGGATAACTCAAAAAATATCTACCGTAAAAATATTCTATGAATTTCTTCTATATTAATCCTCAAAGTCTATCATAGGGTAGTGTTCACTAATCAGAGTTCTTCTAAATCTAGTTTCCAGGGTTTGTACTAAACTTCCTATGATACCAACTATAATTCCCAGACCCCAGTTACCTAGAGTCAGTGAATTATTACCTAACAATGTCATGATAAATGGAATCATGTCCTGATATACAGATTATTTTAGTACACTTGGAAGTACTAGATACATTCATAAGTTTTACATTACATCATGAAATAAAAAACATCAACCACATTTTGTCACCTTTTTACCACACTAATATCCTTATCCTATCCCTGTAGGTCAACCCAAAAATACTTCTTCACATCATGGAAAAAATAAAACATAGAAAGTGTTGAGCTCGGATTCTCAGTAAGGATAACAATATAGCTGAAGCATCCACAAATAAGAATAGACATTTAAGGAAATGTATAGGACTGAAAGAAAATAATTTTAAACTAAAAAATTAGAATAATATGGAAATGAAAAAATCAAATAATTCAATTTAATTATTCTCATTGATATTATATTATTCGATAAATCACATGCAATTTCAATATCCAATTTCATAATGATGGAATGCATAATTCCAGAAATCAAAACTACATAGTGAAGGCCTTATCCTAACACTAAAAATATGATTTTTTCAAGGCCTTATTCCAAGAAAATAGTTTGACCAATGAGACATACCGATGCATCGAGGAGATATAGCGGTATCCACCCATCACTTAATAATTCCAATGCATTCCACATTTGAAATGGTTTAAACATAACATAAACATTTGTATCAAAACTAGAATATAAAATTTCAACACTCTATCCCTAAACCATGAATTGTATAAGAATAACACATCCACATACAAACATATCACAAAACCTACAATACAATATGGAAGATTTGGATCATAATAAATCAACATCAAACAAGATTAAAATTCGTCAAAAGGATGTTGACATAGATGAAATCAAAACATTTTTTTAGAAAAATATCACTTTCTGTTTTGAAATCATTTCAAAGTAATATAATTATAAAAGATAACATTTATTTTGAAAATATTCTTATTAGCTTGTATGGGACGCATCGATGATGTTATAATGACATAAAATAGCCGCACCTACCGTATAAGTTAAAAAAACATTCTTACCTTAATTTTGTCGAAATGGTCATAAAATAGCTTGTTTGGAAAACGATTGAAAATTTCATTTCAAAATGTATAATGTCAAATAAGGGTATAGATGAATTTAACCAATTTTCGAGTAAATAGTAAAAATGTTTTGAAATACATTTTTAAGAAAACATGTATGTGGATGATAAAGATAACCCAATAGATACTTACATTTTAACAACCTCAGATAAGTAAAGAGATTGTAGAATTAATCCTTAACATGTACTTTTCCTTATTTTATGATATGTTAACCTCATTTATAATAGTAAAAACATTGTTATTAAATTATTCTATCACTGTATACATAAATAATATATCATATATGACCCTCTAATATTTTTGTTATAATAATATTTCAGTAGTATCATTATTTCTGGTGTTAACTGGTCAATTTTCAATTATATGCATGGTTACGTAAGACAAGTTTGTTATGTATAGGATGTATTTTATTAATATTAATAATTATATTAAGTTCTTAAAAATTATTTTTAATCATAAAAAGAAAATTATTCTTGAATGATTATGATGGGGAATGAATCTCATCGTGTTCGTGGAGACGGTAATCCATACATATGCACGAGCGACAGTATCAATATATTATTGGTGAAATCGTAAGTAATTGGATATTATATCATATATAAAGAATAATTTTCATATTATATTTATTATTTACATTAGTTATACTCATTATTATACTCATAAAAATAATGAAGTGTTTGAATAACAAACTACACCACGACGTGGAGATGGTAAGCCGTACGTATGCACGTACAGTGACTTTTTCATTTATATAATAGATAGAATAATTAATATTTTTGCACAATTTTTATAATAACATCATAGTATATAGAATATATTAGAGTTATTTTATTATAATGGAAACAACAAAAGAATAATAAGTGGAAGATGAAAAAAACTAGAGAGAGGGTGGTGAAATTATAAACCTTTCTTCACGTATTTTCTTTTTGTGTTGATCAAAAATTCTACTTAGGATGAATTTATGATCAAAATAAAGACTCTAGTATGAATTGAGGGAAATTGGAAGGATATTTGGGATGGGTATGGCCGTTCCAAATGGATTTGTAGGTGTGATTCTAAGTGAAGGGGAAGTGGCATTTTTTAAGAGAGGTGAGGGTCACTTTAGGAAAAGCTTGAAATGTTATTTTATAATAAATTCATTTTCGGTTTCTAATGGATAAAAAATTAATTATTTTGTTGATAAGGTGGGTATGAGTCTAAAACCTCTCAACCAATAGGTTTTAGATATGTTTAGGTCATCATGTTAACCTTATCTTCTAGATTTTACTCTTAGTTAAATAGTTTGACATTTACCACGTCTCTTTGTATTTTTATATTATATGGTTAACAAAATTTCTATAACAATCCAATAGAACACCATTGGGTTCATTATGTATATATATAACCTTATATAAGTCATGTGGCCCAATATTAAATCTTTATGAATAATATATCAATTAATAATATAGTATCCGTTTTAAAAGCTCAAATTTTTCAATTTTGACAATATTTAGCATTTGTTTTTTTGAAATCCATAAAAACATTATCACGTTAAATATTATTTATTTAACTATTCCGAACATGTAATTTTCACCATGAAAATTTGTTTAATTCGTTTGAAGTCTCAATTTACATTTATTTTGATATTTATAATATCAATTATTTTAATATTTCATTAATAAGATAATTACGGCATCATTATTGTGTCATAAATAAATTAAATTATTAACTGTCTAATAATTATAAATAAAATAATATTATGTAGGAAATATTTTATATTTCTAATGAATATTTATTGTAGAATTAATAGTTTGTGGAACCCTATATTAAATTTTTTTATTTATTAGACATTAAATTTATCTCTTTTAAATCTTCTTTAAATAAAATAATAATAAATGTCTTAATCTAATCCATGTGAACCTAATAGGATAATTTTTTATTACTAAGGATGTTTTAGGTAGAATTATACTTATCTAATAGAATTAGAACATTTTTTAGGGTAATTATGATATCATTTTTACCCTTTAACACACTATTTACATGTTACCGTTGTAAATAATAGTCAAAAGTTACTATTCACCAATAAAATATTTTAATTAAATTGAACCATATTTTAATTACTGATATTAACTATGTCTCTTGGATTTTTGAAATTCAACTCACATAAGTAGTAAAATTATGTTTTATGCAAATTTTCAAATGCTTCTAAGAGGTTGGTAAAAGACGGTAAAAGTTCAATAAAATTGTTATATATCTAAACGTATAATAAAATGACTAAAATGAATTATATTGAACATATATAGGTACTATTTATCTATTTTTACCTAAAATCAATTTACATAAAATAAATATTTATTTAAAAAAAGTCGGTTTTAACCAACAACGCTATGTTTTTAACTATTGATTAAAAATTGAATGTTTTCATGAAAATAGCAAAAATTAACCATAAGCTAATTTAAATATTCAAAATTAAAAAATTATGTCCATTTTGAAAAATAAAATTAATAAAATTTCAAAATGTGTTTATTACTATTCATATTGGCTTCTTTGATTGGTCACAGTGTGTTAGAATTTCGAAGCTGTGTACAATGCAAGAAATTGCAATATTCAAAGGGAAATGTACCATGGAAACTTGGGGTGTTACAATTTATATATGTTCCCAATATTTAATAAAATAAAAAAAAAATTAAATAATCATAAGTTAATAATTCATGAATAAATTTTATATTGCCCTGTGAAATTTACTCTAAAGGCATATCTTGTTGGATCCATTTGTTTATATTTTTTATGAAACTGATATTTTTCTGTGATTAGATATAGTAGGACCCATACAAAAGGATTTCACCAATTTTTCTTAATCCTAATTCCAAAATTAACTTTACTGTAATTTGATACCAACTATAGTGACCATATATTCCTTACATGGTTATTAGGTCATTTTATAGACAAATAAATTAAAAGAATTAAAAATACTTGATCCCAACATTTCATGTATTGGGAAAATTAGAATCATACATAAATTTTTCAAAATAAAACATAAAAAGTATTTAATTCTATATTTTAGAGCATCTTATTGGCCCTCATTCACTCCTTAGTATATGTAGTCACCTAAGGTTATACATAAATGAAAGTAGTGATCTAAATTCTAGCAATAGGATTGATAATAAAATGAATCAATATAACATGGGTGAGAATCATCATCATCATCATAATAAAAATATGTTATCATCATCATAACCATGAGAGAAATAATTAGATAACCTTTGGTAATGTGTTAATATAAAAAAATTGAAAAACATGTTCTAGTTTTCAAAAACCCTACATAGTTGTGAACCAAATTAGCATCATGTTCAAACATAATATATGTTCATAATCATAGTATCATTATTGTGGAAAAATATGGAATATTTTTCATTAATATTTCAAAATATCTCATGAGATAAATAACATTACCCAATGTGTTGGAGTTCTATATAATTAATAATGAACCATACACACCATACCATTTACATAATCATGTATGCTATAATGAACATATACAAATATTTTAAATAAAATATCCCACAGAAAAGGAATGGGTTCATTGAGAAATTTATAAAACATACTTTCATGAATAATCATTGGGATTTTAAAACATGAAAGGAATATCATACATGGTATCAGATTAGTCAAACAATATGTAAGAAGAAACAATCTCTACTAAAGTCAAAAATGTGTTTTAATATGAATTCTACTTTTGGAAAAATCATTAATTTTTAATTAAATAATATTTGAAGTATGCATATCCTAGAAATTAAAAGTTAAGGAAAATGAAAATAAAATAGATTAATGTTAAAAGATAATCCATACATAAATTTTTTATAAAATGGGAATAACACAATGAATGTAAATTGTGTTTGAGAATCCCCTTTCTATATGTCTAAGTGCATTCCTAACCTTTATATCCTAAATATTAAAATTATACTCATTAAAATTTAAATAAATATAAAATTTTACATGTATTTTAATTTATTATAATTTTATCATGTTCCTTTATGTCCATTATGACGTGTTATAGATTTAAATTTCAACATCCAGGAGTGTTCAAATTCTTTGTTTTTCATGATCAGTTCACTTTTATATATGCATAAGAAGATCAGGTAAAATGTGGATAAATATATAGAATTAATTTTTTTTCATTATGGGATATTATATGTTTAAATTTTATTATATAAAATTATTTTCAAATATTATTATTATTCAATAGATGAAATATTAATGATAATAATTCAGATTATTTTTGGTAGTTTCCAATCACAACGAACTGATTTTTTAATATATAATATTATGTACATATAATATGTCGAGAACATTAAAAGGGTAATAAAATGATTTTTAAAATATTTTTCAACCATTATATTGGTTTCATGACCCGAATTTTAGGTGGTAAAGAAAAATGAAAACTTTTCATCATTGAAGGCGATAAAACAACACCTCATGAACGACGTTTCATTTTTTACAAAAAAAGGTTGAGGTGAAGAAGATTTATGATATATTAATCCATTTAAATAATAACAAATCCTTTTATTTATGATAAATGAGTTATAATTCCACATTTATAAGGTTATTTTAAGATATAATAAGAAAAATAAACGATATTAAAAATAAAATAAAATATAAAAAGTGGATTTCCCTCTTTAGCTTATTCTCTTTGAGAACCTCCTTAGGGATGTTGGATTTGTAATTTTTTGAAGAAAAATGGTCCTTGAAGTGGATTTGTTTCTAGGTTTGTTTATTGGGAACAAATTGGGTAAAAATATTGGGGTTTAAGGAGTATGGAGAATTGGTGGTGAGGGTGTAATGTATAGGGGAGAAGAGCGGTGTTTTCCATTATTTTATTAATTATTTTAGTATTTTGGCTCAATACAATAAATTGTATTAAATTATTAATAAATATATTAAGATAATGTTGTATAATTAGATATTATAAGATTATATTATCTATAAATCATCTATGAATTAGTAATTTATTTTTACATACTCCAAATTTCAGTATTTCACTAGTCACAAAAAATTCAACTATTTTAGAAAAATCCCAAAACAATAACTATAACAATTAAATGATATGTAGAACTCAAAAAAAATATAAATTTTATGAAATTTTTATTATAATTATGTAAAATTAAATTTTTTATTATAATAATCATTTATTAGAAAAATACTGATTTAAAATTTTAAAATAATTTTATAACACTTTGAATAATTAATTATAGTGTAAAAGACTTTATTATAATCATAAAAATATATTAATTTATGAATAAATTTTATTAAAATAAATTTTATTTTAAATCATTATACTAATTATATAATTTTAATAAAATGTTTTTAACTTACATAAGTGACAACACTAAATTTACCATTTCTAAAATGATTTTTCTTATACCATGAAATAAATATATTGTATTTTCATTCATAAGATACCTAAATTTTATTTATACATTCATAGGTTTGGCTACAATTCTATGGCCCAAATTTCTGTTCCTAATGTTCACATTACTATTCCAAAGGACATGTTACTATTTTGCTGGTATATGTTGTTTAACTTCTTGAAATACCTCTTATTCCATTCATTATTCATGTATAATGTTTTTATTGTGTCATATATGTGGTTTTATATGACTAATACTATACAGAATAATAATAGGATGGGGGTTTTCATTTATAAATTTCGAGGTTGTAACAAGAACAGTGGATGGTTATTTTCCAAACTTTCACAAACATCAAGCACACAAGAACAAAATATATTCTAAAGGAATTAGATATCTTTCTCAATATGTCCATTGAAATACTGGTGATATTTCATGATAAATTATAACATGGAACCAATCATATATTTCAAAACCATATAGAACATGGTTTTGAACTATGCATCCCTATCAAATATAACTAAAAAGAAAACCACATGAAGTTTGAAAATATCTTATACATATAAGTTCCCAAGAAACTCCACTTTATCATATCCCTGATAGGGAGTAAGAATGATGAATCAATTATTCGATCAATGATCACCCCAACCATATTTTTCCCACTATGATTATATGGGAATGAAAAAATGAAATCTATAGAGATATCATCCCACACACATATAGGAATGGATTAGGATTGAATCCCTCTAATAGGCTTCTGGTTCTCTAGGTTCGTTTCTAAGACATGTAACACATATTGAATTATGTTATTCAATCAATAATCTAATCCCCTTCCACCAATAATAGTGTATGATATCATTATATATGTTGTTATTATGAGTGCTTATTGATAATGAAGAATTGTTTACATTGTCCCTAAACACCTTACATATAGAACTTTTAATGACTAACCTATTACAGGAACACAATGTACCACTGGAATATTGATACCCCTAACATGAGGTCTCCCTACCATTTATGATTTTATTAATAAACAAGAAATTTGTGTCATATAAATTCTTAGCCTATAACATCTCGTAAAATAGTGATTCATCCATTATCAAAGCTCGTACCAACTTCCCACAACATTTATCTACTCCTAATATCATTTCAGCATGAAAACTCAACAGAGAAAACTCATCCACCTAATCAATCTTGGTTTTTGAGTTATTTCATTCTGAAAACATTATCATCCAAATTATCATTACTAAGAGTGTATTAAATTTCAATCTAATAGTTCTTGAGATACTGAACCCAATAGGTCTATTTCAATATCAGATCCCTCTAAGATAAAATATACATCAACCTTTTCAGATCAAAATATTCCACAATGGACTCCCCGAAGAGTTGGTGCTTCCACAATTTGAGTTCTTCCATAACCTCCACCTAATAAAGATAATGAGTACGGTAGTTCATATAATGTGGAAAAATAGAGACATATGATGGACATCACTTATTTCACATATTTAATGAAACACCCCTAACCCATACTAGAAACATCACATAATAAAATATATACTAAACCAACTTTTGAAAGAATCGAAAAATGTGGTTAATTAACTCGGAACATATGTTCCATAATAGATATTTGAAATTTTTAATTCTACTTAGACATTACACTCATATGCGTTAATTCTCTATTTAGAGACGAAATCATGGAGGATTCCAAATTAAAATGGGCATAAAAACCAACCAACCACCTGGAACACTAGATCTAAAACATAATTATAGAGTGTTACCAGGAAATAAATACATATATCTTTTTTGGATCAACTGAGACACCCCTCTTATATATAGAATGCCAAAGAAATTTCATATCATGAATCTAAAACTCACATTTTGAATGATTACCTTTCTATATCTGTACCATAGATGTTCTATGGATCATATCAAAATGATCCTCGTGCTACTCTTATGACGTGGAGGGCACAAAAATATCATACACGAACAAAATAAAAAGGATTTTAAAAACCTGTGAAATATCATATTATTACTGAATAACATAACTAGAATATCAAAATTCCCATACTAGATCATAAACACTATCATATGTATATCCTCAATATGGAGTCTCATCTTATGGAACCATGAAAGAAGGTAAATCATTAAAACCCAACAATCCCATATATATAGATCAAAGAATAATCAATCAAATAATATAAATACATATTCCTAATGGTCACCTATTTTAATATTTTTTAATCAATAACAATTTTGAAGCACTTATCCTAGTTAATATCAACGAGGATAGGTGAAGCACATCATTATACAATGGAAAAAATAAATCCATTGGTATCAAGGTTCAGAAATTGATCCTTCTATTCATGTAATTTAGTATGTGTGATGTTACAATATAGAATATAAATGTGAATCAAACCAGGCTGTAGTTCAATGGAAATCATGAACTCACATTATTTTGGGAAATAATAAAATCAATCCATAACGAACAATGCTAATATATACATATCCTTTGTAAGTGATATATACAATCATGGATCAATTTAATCATGTAAAATTTCTATCAACTGACATGATATCAGCCAACATATTGAACAACATGCCATTCTCTCCCAGATATAGAATCTCACTCATCTATAAATACATGTTTTATACCATCATGAGACAAAAATTGAACCTTAATGATATAACTGTTGATGTAGGACCTAAGGCTAATCACCCATTCCATAAAAATAATTAGGTCTAATGTATATAGATCAAGCACTAGTAATTCAAACTCTACTAAAATCTTGTCTATCATCACCCAATATATGGGACACATGATATAATATTCCGACATACTACATTATGGTGTAGAAATGACCAAAAAAATAGTGACATGTGCTATAAATTAAAGACTAATAATTTAAGTAATTTTGATGATATAAAATGATTTTTTGAACTTTTATAAAAAAAATAATTTAAAATATAATATGCAATAAATTTCATTACTCATGTAGAAGTTGGTATGGATTTAGATTATTCTTATGTATAATTTTCTTTATAAATCTGTTAGGTCTTAAATCGTCCATAATCATTCATAGAAAAATCAAAATCCACTTTAGACTAATGATATGAAAAATACCATTGGATTAATTAGAATAAACTTAAATACCTTCAAAGAGAGTGGATCCAAACACACTTCCTTGGGATATTCATTAAAAACATCATATAGCATGATTGTTTCACAATGATGGCATTTTTTGGGTCCTCCATACTATTAGTCTTTGTATCACTAGGATAATCACAATGGTAATATAAAACCTAATATTATACTATTGACACTACTGAAAATGGTCTTGAAGAAATATGGCTACATTTTCACTTCATTTTGAACTCGAAGATACCTGTTAGATAACATTAACACCAACAAAAGTGTTTCCAAAAATAGTTTTCCGGGCTATGTATTCTTCTAACAATGAAACCATATTCAGAAACGCCAAAACATTATAATGTTCTTGAAAATCCACATAAATTTAACATCAACCCTCAATCCACACTCAACCCTCTAATGCTTTATGTTATCATTATTTAAAATACTTCATACCAAATTCACCAACTTAGTAAAATGGGATGAATAATCTAGAACGATACACTCCTATTGAAATGGGGTCAAAAATCAAAGTCATATTAAACATGTATCCTCTCATAATAAAACTACAAGTTAAAAATTTTCCTAGATGAATCCCATTTATATTCATAATAAAACATATCATTCACAATATAGTCCCACAACCTCATTCTTAGTCTATCATTGACTTACATTGTACAACCCACCGTAGAATCTTCTTGATATTTCCATACATTAAATATCTACTCAAACCTCCCAATAAATTAATCATATTAATGGGTTCGATTATCACAATGGGAGATATGTGTATGCATATTTGTAATTATTTAGTCATGGTCAATTAATCATCCATATTTCCCAACACCTTCATAACCTTGTGTTTGAATTGTGTTAGTTATAGAATCCGCTAATACAGGCTCCACTAGAGGATCTACATATAGACCATATCTCTTATATCACATTATTTTAATTAAAATAATTATTCTCTGTTTAATAGAATATTAAAAAAAATTCAAGGACTATTCAATTTAAGAGATGAATTAACTTTGTTATATGTTGTTCTAACAATATTTTTTCATTTTTTGACAAGAAAACATTTTTTTATTTCAATGATATGGTTTCTCGTAATCAGATCCATCTGTATTGTATTATTTTCATCGGATCCAAAACAATCAGTTGTTGCATTTTTTATTTTTTGCGATTCAATCATTGTTGTAATCATATAAATAATGAAGTTGATGAAGATTTTTAAAATAAAAATGTAAATTTAAGAGTTAGAATGTTTTAATTCATTCTAAAACAAAATTATATTATGCTTTTTTGATCAATAATTTCACAAAAATCATTAGAACAATCATCATAAATTCATTGAAGTAAATATAAGAGATGTTTAATGAAATTCAAAATTATCGAGTAAATAATTCCATCATAATGGGAATTTTGTCTTATTAAGAATTCAATCATAATGAGAATTTCATCATAATGATAATTCCATCATAATTGAAATTTGATCATAAAGATAATTCCATCATAATGAAAATTTTAATTACAATGGTAATCACATTATACTGGGATTTGATCATAATGAGAATTCCATCATAATGATAATTTAATCATAATGTGAATTCCATCGTAATGAGATTTACATCGTAATGATGCTGATCAACATCGGGACTATATCATAATTTCTTCCATCTGAATAATAAAACAGTTTGCATACCTAGATTGATCATAATCAGATGGAAAGAGGAATGGATACTGATAATTGTATCCAAACCATTCAAAAGACTATACAGAGATGAGAATAAAAAAAGAATATAATGATGTGAGAATGAAATATAATGTAATGAGATATGAACGAAACACAATATAATGAGATGAGAAAAAATAGATTATAATGAGATGAAAACCAATCAGATCATTATGAGATAATAGTGAAAAAAATACTAATACTTGAGAGAAAAATGATCTTATCTTAAGATAATCATATCCAGGATTCACAAACAATCACAATAGTTTGGGAAAGAAATAGTTTTTTATATGATGAAGAATATTTCATAATGTTCATAAAAAGAATATTAATTAATGTGCTCAAACATGGTATTCAATTTGGCATAACTATTGAAGAAATATAATAAGGTTTGAATAATTTTCTCTTGAATATTATATATGAGAGATTCTCAATGTTTTGAGATTTAAAGAAGCAGGAATGTTTTAATGTTTCTAGAATTTGGTTTACTAGAATCCTATAAATTCATTCTTATGCCATTCATTCATTAGAAACAATCAACATATATGTGAAATGTAGATAGTTGGATAATTCCAAATAAAATTCATCATATGATTAAAGAACAGTTATATTGATATTTTTAGATGATTTTGAGTTGTGTAGAATTAGAATGATTTATTTTTATTGAAATGTTATACTCAGAAAATTAGATCCAGGATCCTTCATTATCATATTCATAGATTCATATCTAAAATAACTGTACTCACAAAATAGAATCATGAACCTAGAATCATTTTATTGAGAAAATAAGATCTAGAATCCAACATTATTGTATTCAGAAAATCAAATCTGTAATCCAACATCATAAGATTGAGAATATCAGATCCAGCTAAAACTGACTGAGGATTATAACAACGGAATTAATGAGAATATTAGACAATTAGATCATTCATTTTATTGATTCAATTTTCTATAAAAAAATAGTGTTAATTGAGGGTAGTTAGTGTAATCATTCTTATCAGGAGATATCTGGTTGCTAATGAGAGATGGCTCAAGTTGCATTCACTACTTATTAATAGTTTATTTCCATATACCCACTGGAGAGGCTATGATAAGTTTGTAGGTTCCCACACTATGGTTGAACATGTAAATATTCAATGATTTAATTTCATTCCAACCATTTCATGATTGAGTATATAATGAAATATGGTAAGGATATAAATCATAATAGGATGTAGTGATTATGTTTTCAAAATAATTGAAACAAAGAAAAGTGAACAACTGATTAAACACCCCTACTCCATTTTTTATCCATTGGAACATAAATTGGTATCATAGTGAATGTTACTTTTTTGGATCCTTATCATGAATAGTATTAATTTTTTAAATAGTCTAGAAATTATTACATTCTTTTGAAAAAATTATTTTTCATTGAAAAATAATGTGATTCCATAACTTATATATATTTTCCTAGAATTTCATGACACCGCACTATTAGTATTCCTCTTATTGAGAAATATGCTCCAATGTTGATTGATTATAAGAGAAATATATAATATTGTGGAAAGGATCTGAATTCAATCCTTAAATGTATATCATATAATGTTTATTTGAAGGTGATGGATCTCAAAACATAAAAAAAATGTGGAAGAAGCTATAAAGAGTTTTTTAAGGGAATAATAATGTCAACAAAATATACAAATATGGAATATTTCTGTGAAGAATTTATAATCAGAGATGAGAAAAATTTTGATTAATACTTTAATGGAGTAAATTTGTTTTCCACATTAGAGGATTTGAAAATGTTTTGGGAGATTCTACAATTTTGAAGAAAATTTTCAAAAACCTTTTAAACATGTTTGATTTTAAAATTTATTCTTTTCAAAATAAGAATGATTTATCTCTTGATTAATTTCACATCTTTCATGTTTCTTATTAAATGATGAAATATCCCCAGAATAAAACATCGATGAAGCATTAAATGAATTCTAAATCAATGAGAATGTTTAAAATCCAAAATTTAAATGTCGATAATGCTTGTGAATCTAAAGAAAAATGTGAGGATGAGATGAATGAAAAAATCATGTATCATATATAAAAATAAAATAGAAGAGGAAGATGATAGTATGGGGAAAAACATCCTCTCAAATGTTTTGAGTGTGGTATAATTGGATTATTTTATATGATATCCCCTACGATGAAATGTATATAATATCGATATTAATCTTATAGAAAATATTTATGGAATAAGTGGACCAAAAATGATAACGATGTATTTCATCCAAAAAAATCATGTAGAATGTTACTGGAATAAAAATATGTATTTTTAGTAAGAAAGTTGAATTCGAATGAACCAACAACGAATCTTCTAAAAATTAATTTTCCTAACAATTCAAAACATTCATTTAAATAGAAGAGAGAAAAATGATTCTTTGGAGAGAGGAGAAGGTGGTGAATAATCTTATAGATTGTATCAGCTTAGAACAAACCTTGTTGCAGGTCTTGAGAAAAAAACTCTCAAAAATGAAATTAATATTAATGAGAATTTTTTTCATGAATTTTTATATAGATGAAAAGATGTTATCATGTAGGAGGACGAATACATCAATTATATTTTAATTTACCACCATAGAATTTTTAATTATGGAAATATGATTGAAGATCTTAGTGAGAAGCTGGTAGCTTTGCAAGAAAAGGTTAATAAGTATAAACCAAAACATCTTGAGTTCAATATAACATTTAAGATGATGGATGAGAACATCAATAAATATTTGGATGTAAAATATGAGACTTATAATTTTTCTGAGAAGGCTCAATATGAGAATCTGGTGAAATATTATCTTAAAAAATATTATTTTATCAAATTCAATTAAAATTTCAGGTTTATGGAAAATTGTTGGGAAATCACGGGTGGAAAATGGATTGGATAAAACAATAAAATATAAAAAATTATAAAACTCCCTCAGATGAAATGATTTTCCATTTCTTGAATATGTTAGTGCAGAATGATGTTACCAACCTCAACAAAGGTTCAATATATAATGATCTACATTCAATTTAAAATAATTATTTTATGGTTGTTTCTGGAGTTGTGTAATATATGGGAATATGTTATAAAATTATAATCCCAGCATATATCTACCTAGAATAAATATTGAGAATATAAGGATAAATAGTGAAATATGAATGAGTAAAACTCCGAACTAATAGAATGATGGAATGGTGATTTGTAATATTTTTAGAGACATTCCAACAATGAAATAAATTGAATTTCTAGATGAAGTTTGTGGAAGATGTGATCAGTCTAACTATCATTCTAAAATATATATGTCACTCCTTCTATGACAACATTGTAATGATATAAATGAAATGAAAGATGAAAATAATATGGTTGAGGAAAGAGGATTTGTTGTTTAGACAACATTGAAAAAAATGAGGAGGAAACCCCATTGAATCATGATAGGGGTTATTCATTGAATATTACTTATTATATAAATTTCATGAAACATGTTGAATTTCATCTTGGAGGAGTAGTTACTTTTGGTAATGATAGTTCCTTGAAAATTAGGGGAATCATAATGGAAGTGGTTGAAGTTGAAAAATTGAAATCTATAGATGGATTACCTGTTGATGGGATAAACAAATTACATACTCAGTGTTAGTCAAAATTATGATGATGGAAAATAAGTAATCATTATAAGGTATTATTTTATAATCGAAAGTGTGAAATATGGAAAATTCAGTACAAAGGGAGAAAGAACCAGTATAAATCACTTTCAAATAGTATAATTCAATATCTCTTATTACTTGAGTGATGAAGATGAAAACAAATTTTTGCATCGAAGACATAGGAACCATTGGAAAAAAATCATGAATTAACTCTCTAAGGTTGTTTCAATTCAAAATTTTCAATAATTGAAATTATGTGATGATGATATATATATTACATTCCTTAAAGGAATGATGACTACTAAATGTCAAAAGAGAATTTTGATTCAATCTACTAGACTAGTTGAGCTTAATCATTCCGATCTGTGTAGAAAATTGAGACATCAATCAATAAAAGAGTATATATACTTTCTCACATTTTCGATGATTCGAGTCGGATTAAAACAGTTGGTTCATGAAGCACAATTTAGAGGCTATTGAAATGAAATATTCATTAGAAAAAATATTAGGAAAGAGTGGTGGATTTCTATAAAGAAGATTAGAACATAGAATCAAATAAAATTAAAAACTATAATTTGGAATATTATCAAAGAAAACATGGAATCAAAAATTATTTTATTTCTCTCCAAACTTTTAGAAAAATGGTTTACCAGAACTACATAATAGAAGCATGGTGGAAAAGAGAAGAAGTATGTTAGAAGAATAAAAGCATTCAAAATTCGTAGAGAAAGAAGTTGTTAGAACTATTGCAGATGTTCCAAATAAATACATACATAGAACAGAAAGCAACATAACTCTATATGAAAATGTGGTACTAAAAAAATACATTCATTAATACAATTCACTATTTTTTGATGACTGTTTTTTCTAAAAATTACAAAACCATATTTTGTAATGGTATACGATAAAACTGAGAAATGATATTTCATGGGTTATTCACCATAGGGTAGAAGTAACAAATGTTGTAACAAACATTTAAAAATTATTTGGGAACTCATATGTTGTGATGTTAATTAAAAATAAATATTCATTAACAATATTGGTTGAAAATGCTGGGGAAGATACCTTAGAGAAATCAAAAAATAGTGAATTCTATCAAAACCATCCTCATCAAGATTCAAATGAATCATCTCGTGAGTTACTGAAGCTGGGATAGAAACCATGAAATTTCAATCCTTATGAAAACATGCTGAATCAGAAACCATTATTGAGAATTTGAAGGCATTATTTCAGACTATAATGATGTTTAGATTTGAAAAATCAGACTACACATATCAAAAAATTTGAATCAAAGTATATTTTAGAGGCTATTAGACATAAATAATGGGTGGATTCTAGGAATAAATAGTTTATTATATTTAGAATAACGAAACATGGGAACTTTTTCATAATATAACAAATAAAAATGATATCTGAACCATGTGGGTTTAGTGGAACACATTGAATGAGCATGGAGAAGAATCATGAATCAAAGATAGACATGTTTGTAATGCTAATTCATTAAAATAAGCTATGTATTTTCATGAAACCTTTGACCCTTTTTTATGGATAGAAACAATTTGAATGTCTTTAGAAGTGGATTTTAAATGAAATTTACCATTTGATTAGTTATATTTAATGTTATATTTATTAAATGGTATGATTGTGGAAGATGATTACATTGGGAAAACTTATGGGTTTCTAAAATATAAGGATCAAAAAAATATTTGTAAAATAAAGAAAGTTATTTATGATATTAAACATGCTCCCTGTACTTGGTATTAGAAGATTGTAAATTAATTTATATTTATAAAAATTTATAAAGAAAAAGTTAATATTAATATGTTTGTAAAAGTTGATGACTCTAGATCCTTAATTTGAATTTCTTATGTGGAATACATATATTTTCTATGGATGAAGAAATAGTTTGTGTAGATTTGTATATATAAATGAATAATAATTGTAAAATTTCAATGTGTGGAGAATAAACCTTATTCAATGGACTAAATTTTCATCATAAGTAACAAGAAAGTTTCTTATTCTAAGAAATTTTTGATAGGTAATTTTTAAAGATGTTTGGGATGGTTGAATCGAAAAAATTATCATGTCCTGTTTTAGGGATACAAAAGATTAGCAATAATGAATTCAGAATAAATGTGAATCTGAATGACTTTCAGTTGTTGATGAGAAGTCTTCTATAACATTATTTTTCTTGGACTGATATTGTTTATGCTATAAATTTATGTTCTATTTATCAAAGTAACCAAATAGAATCACATATGTTGGAAAAGAAGAATTTTGAGATATGTCAATGGAAAAACATAAAATGGGTTGCTATACTAAATAAATTTTGAGATTATGCTTCATTGTTATACTAATTTCTGTTGGGAAGTAGATTGTAATTATTGAAATTCATCCTCATAAGGAAATTTTTTCTTGGGGGAATGTTGTGTGAGATGGAATATTAAGAATCAATGTTCATTAATGTTGAAAAATCTGAATCTGAATTTGTTAAATCTACTCAAGCGTGTACAGATATGTTTTTTATGAATGTGTAATATAAATATTTGAATGTAAATGTTTCTAAACCATTGAAGATACTTTTTGATAATCAGAGTACAATTTATCTTTATAAGAATCAATTCCTACATTAAAGATCAAAAAATTGATATAATGTTTCACTTTATAAAATTTAAAGATTCCACTAGATGTGTTTTACTAAAATACATTTCAAGAATTTATGATATTGTTTATATCATTATAGAATAAGATTCAATAGAACGGTTTGTAGAATTGGGGTTGCAACTTCTTATTCAACCTCCTATAATGACATCCAAAATCTATAAATGAAGTACCCCCATTGTGTTTTGGAATATATTGTAAATGGGGGTGGGAAATTAAACAATATTTTACATATTAAGAGGTTTTTAATTGTCATTATTTTAGGATTCTTACGTTGTGGATATCATATAATGGGGGTGTGGATATGATAGTGAGAAAAAATATGGGAGAGAAGGAAAAAATCTATGAAAATAAAACTGTGTAGAGTTTATCTTTACATGGCCATAATGTTTTTATTCCACCTAGGGATGAAATCCTTAAAAAAAATTACTTTATCAAATAATGTTGTGTTAAGACACAGTCTTTTTAGAAATTCCATGTTTCTATCAAATTCCTAAAACATGATTTCTGAAGAAAAAAAATTGAGTGTTATAAATTTTTTAATGATGGTTTTCAATACAAACATGGGGGTATATTGAAGCACCATTGTAATAAATTTATAAGAAATGATTTTTAATTTGTTGAGATGTAACATTTTTGTATCATAATTTTTTTTCAAACATAATATCCATCAATATTGTATTCTAATCCTCATAGCTAAAATAAACAGAGGATGAATTTATTGTTTTCATAGATTCTATCTATTCTGTTAGTTAAGAAATTATTATTTTGGTAATGGTTTTTGAAAGAAGATTCTAAAATCAGTAGTTTGAATGTATTCATATATTTTAAAACAAAATTCAATGTTTCTTTCCTACTCAAGATGTTCTAAAAAATCATGAAACTTGTTATGATAAATTAAATTTATGTAACGATAGATATGATTTATGAAATATAAAATTTCTCAGAGAATAATTCCATAGTAATGGGAATTTCAATGTAATGAGAATTCCATCATAATGGGAATTTCATATTAATGTGAATTCTATCATAATGGGAATTAATCATAATGAGAATTTCATATTAATTATAATTACATCGTAATGAAAATTCTATTATATTGGGAATTTGATCAAAATGATAATTCTATCATAATACTAATTTCATCATAATGAGAATTCAATAAAAATGGGATTTACAACATATTGAGGGTAATCGACATTAGTTAATGTTACAGTCAATATTAAATATGAAGCATAAAAAATGGTTCATACCATGATTGATCGAAACCAGATAGAAAGTGCATGGGATACTATAATTTGTATCCTGACCAATCAGCACACCATAATGGGTTGAGAAAGGAAAAGATCACAATGAGCTGAGAATGAAACAAATCATAATGAGATAAAAAATAAAATATATTATAGTGAACCGAGAAATAAAAATATCATAATGTTTTGAGAAAGAAACGGAACATTATTAGATAATAAAGAAACAGATCATACTCAGACTCAAGAGAAAAATGAACATATCCAAAAATGATCATTTCTAGGAAAATAAAAATAAACGTAATGTTATGGGAAATAAATAGATCGTAATATGTTGAATTTTTTTAACGAGACAATTAAGAAGAATATTTAATTTTTTTGAAAAATGAATTAAATTTTCTATAAATATCGTAGAAAACTAATTAGGTTTGAAGAATTAATTTTTGATGATTAAATGTGACATATTCTAATAGTTCTGACAATTGTGGAAGTCAGTATATTTTTATGATTCCCACTTTTGGTTTTTGTAACGTCCCGGTTACAGAAGCCACCTAGAGACACCTCGTACCCGGTTGGTCACATGGCCTCAATCACATTTCCCCAAATGCCAGAGGCTGCCAACTAGCAGCGAGGGCCTTGGGTGTGATAGTGGGGAAACTATTCCCTAATTGGAAGAGTACACTGAAGAAGTAAACAATAAGAAATAACATAAATAGAACAATCTATACACAAGTAAACAACGGAAGACTAAAGCAATAAACGATAGGAGCACAAAAATATATATATAATTATGCATGATAAATATGTCTAGGAAATCTTCCAAACAAGTCACAATTCTGGAAAATACAATAGTACCAAACCAAAGTACGAAAGATAGGTAAACAGATAAAATCCTTAGCATTTGAAACCATAGCTTCGTCCCATGCTTTGCTGCTCCAAAGCAATCAAGTACCAGAAGTCTAAGGGCGCTTTCCCTTGTCTATATCTAAAATAACAAAGTCTTTATGGGCCCAAAAGCAAGGCCCACATAGGGTGTGAGACTAAATCCTAGTAGGCATCCACCCGAATATCTGTGCCTAATAGTAAGTGAGTATATGGTAGGTAATAGTACAGTAAGCAGTAACAGTAACTGTAAACAACAGGCAGTAACAGTAAGATATACAACATCAATGAATCCACAACCAACAACAGTGGAGAAGAAAACAGCTAAAAAGTAGGAAACCCGCTAGGAAGTACTCATAGAGAACCCCTCTGCTCCTTTCCAAGAGGTATCATAACCCTCGGGGCAGTGCACTCAGCCTAACCCCTCTATTTTGGTCATACGAATTTTTGAGACTCTCTGGGGAAGCTCACTCGGTCAATTCCCCTTATAGTCTAGGGTAGTCATGGACATTCTTAGTAATATCACGCGGTCTAACCCTCTTAGACCCAATGTCTAGAGACTCTCTGAGGTAGTTGTCTCGGTCAATTCCTCATATAGCCTCAGGTATACCACAGACTCTCTAAGGAAGCTATCTCGGTCAATTCCTCCTCTACCCTGGGAAGGTTCATAAAGAGATTCAAACAAAGTAATACTCTCAAAGGAACGTCACTCGGTATACCCTCATGTAGTCTATAATATCCATGACTCTCTGGGAGATCACTCGGTCCATCTCCTATAATCTATAATGTCCAAGACTCATTGGGATGCTCACTCAATCTATCTGTTATAGTCTATAGCACCAGGTTCTCTCAGTCCCATGCCGGTCAGTGCATAAAAATGATATATGCCCAAAGTGAACCTATAGAGCTACTTGGCTAACCAATGTACACCTATGGAGATACTTTATTATACATTCTACAAGGGAAAAAGCATGTAATGAAAAACACTTCATCCTATAGACACAAGGTATGGTAACAGTCATAATGGCCAACGGCTAACAAGACCCAAAGGTTGTAAACAGAGTAAAGAATGGGAAAACACCGAAGCATAAAAAATTATCCTACAACATGTTCAAATTACCTCAACACCACCATACGATCAAGGCAGTAAAATTAACAACGGTAAAAAGGTAAACACACAATACCTCGTTCACAGGTATTGGTGGATGTTGCACATAAAACTCAATGACTTTGAACGTTAAGGAACAAACCACCTTCCTCAATCATAGGAGATCAATATACATGAACCATGATGGCTGATTCTCCTTATATTGTCAAAGATATAAGAAAATGCCCAAACCACTCAACCCATGATATCTTGAGAAGCAGGAGGAATTGGAAAACAAGGTTCAAGAAGAAGGGAGAACTTATCACTGCGATTCCAATGCAATCGATTGTACTCGAATCGGAGGACGGACGGAGGAACGGTGGCTCGTCGAAGATCCATGGATTCCCAGTGCTCTCAGACAAACATGACCTAGAAGAAGATGTTTTTCTCTAGTAGGGGTGAACCCGGTCCATTTAATGAAAAAAATAAAGTACATGGCGTGTACTTTTAGAGCACACGGCGTGTACTAGGTCTTTCTGTACTCCACCAAAATTGGACTCCACGTCACCCCTACAGACCTTGAGTGTGTCCCGGACATGGCTAGTACACGGCATCGAGCGGGAAAAGAGTACACGACGTGTACTTAAAAAATTTCCAAAAAACATTATTTTTCATAAAAACTCTAGAAAAAGGAAAGGCGTACCTGAAACGAAGATCTGAGTTCTTACAAACTTCCCCCCTTATAGAAATTCGTCCTTGAATTTCCCTAGTGAGGCATAAAAGAAGAAAACCTCGAACAGCTCCGGCCACTGCGATCGTACATCGGCCTCCCTCTCCCAGGTCTTGTCCAATACTGGCCCGTGTTTCCATAGCACCGATACAAGAGAAACAGACCGGCCACAGAGAACCTTCATACTATGATCGACAATTCGGATAGGATGCTCCTCAAATGACGCATCCTCTTTGAGATCAACCTCCTCAAGCTAAAATACATGAGACGGGTCTGAAAAGTGACATCGGAGCTGAGAGATGTGGAAGAATTCGTGCATGGCCCGATACCTCTGAGGTAGCTGCAACAGATAGGTAACCGGCCCAACTCTCTCCAAAACATCAAACGGACCGACCTACCAAGGTGAATGATTACCCTGTTTCCAAATCCTCTAGTGTCCCAACCTCTGTGCGACATGCCGGAAAACCTGATCTCCGAACTCGAACTCCATAGGATGCCTCCACTAATCAGCATAAGACTTATTTTGAGACTGTGCTATAGTAATCCTCTTCTGAATCAACTCTATCTGCTCAGAGGTCTCCTGAACAAGACGAGGTCCCAAAAGATCTTCCTCTCCTGCCTCCAGCCAACATAATGGTGATCAGCATGGCCTACCGTACAGAGCCTCGTATGGTTCCGTCTAAATGGTCTCCTGAAAACTTTTGTTGTAGGAGCACTCCGCAAGAGGAACATGCTTCTCCCAAGAACCGCCAAAGTCTAGAATGCTAGCTCGGAGCATATCCTCAAGCACCGGGATCATGCGCTCAGACTAGCCATCAGTCCGGGGATGGCATGTTCTACTCAAAAGTACACGTGTACCCAAAGCCTTTTTAGGTCCCTGCCAGAACTGAGAAGTAAAGAGTGCATCCCTATCTGAAAAAATGGAGTGTGGACTCTATGTAGACGTACACTCTCTCAGATGTACAATCATCCCATATCATCAACACTAAAGGTCTCCTTGATTTGAAAGAAGTGTGCGAACTTCATGAGTTTGTCGACGACAACCCAAAAAACATCGTTTCCTCGAGGTGTCCTCGGTAACCCGGTCATGATGTCCATAGTGACATCATTTCACTTACACTCGGTAACGGATAACTACTGTAAATTCCCTACTGGTCACTGATTCTCTTCTTTCACCTGCATACAAGTAGAACATCTAATGACAAAACCAACAACCTCTTTCTCCATTCCTGGCCACTAGTACTGGTGGTGTAGATCACGATACATCTTGGTGATTCTAGGATGAACTGACCAAACCGAGGATTGAAAATTTTACATTAGCTCCACATGAATGTCTGCTTGCACCCATATGCATCCCTAGAAAAGCAAGATCTCATCCTCACCCACTATCCATCCAGGAAGAGTGTCCCGTCCTGACACACGTTCTTGTAGGACTAAGGCCTCTGGATCTGATAGCTGCCTCATCTGTACCTGATCATGAAGTATAGAGGTAACAGCTGTAGAAGATAGGGCAGTTTTTCCCTTCCTATCGTGCACTTCCAACTGCATCTCAAAGAACAGAGCCATAAGCTACCACTCACTGCTGGCCTCCAAAACGGCATGCATCTGAGTTCGTCTTCTCAACGCATCTCCCACTGCATTGCCCTTTCCTAGAATATAGGCTAGCTCGATGTCAAAGGACTGAAGATACTCGACCCACCTATGCTGCCTCAGATTTAGATCACGCTGAGTGAAGATTTACAAGAGAATCTTTAGTTCGGTGAAAACCACAAAGTGTTCTCCCAGACGGTAGTGTCTCTAATAGCGTAAGTCATGAACAACAGCTGCCAACTCCAGATCGTGCGTAGGGTAATTCCTCTCATGTGGCATCAACTGCCTAGACCCATATGAAACAAATACATCTACCTACATAATCACACCTTCCAGCCTGAAACCTGTAGAATCACAGTAAATAGTATAGCCCTTGCGAGGCTCTGGAAAAACTAGTATATATGTTGACGTCAACCTCCCCTTCAGCTCCTGAAAGGCTGACTCACATGAATCTAAACATAAAAACATCACCCCCTTCTTGGTCAGACCTGTCAACGGTGCTGATAGGAACGAGTAGTTTTAAATGAACCATCTGTAGTATCCAGACATCCCTAGGAAACTTCGTACCTCAAAGACGTTCTTCAGCTACTCCAAGGAAACTACAGCTCTCACTCTCTCTGTGTCCACAGATACTCCATCCTCTGAGATTATGTGACCCATGAAGTGAATCTAATCCATCCAAAAGTGGATCTTAGAGAGTTTAGCATACAACTGATGCTCTCTCAGTGTACTCAAAATGATATCAAGATGTCTGTCATTGTCGTGTTGAGTGTGAGATTACACCAAGATATCTTCCATGAAGACCACAACGAAGGAGTCCAAGTAGGAATGGAACACTCGGTTCATCAACGCCATGAAAACTTCTGTCGTGTTGTGAGACTAAATAGCATGATTGTATACTCGTATAGACCATACCTGCTCTTGAAGGCTGTAAGAGGTATATCTGATGGACTAACATTTAACAGATGATAACCGAACCTCAAATCGATCTTCAAGAAAACCCAAAATCCTCAAAGTTGTTCAAAGAGGTCATCTATCCTTGGAAAGGGATATCAATACTTGACCGTCAACTGGTTCATCTTCCGATAATCCACACAAGTCCGAAGGGTACTGTCTGCCTTCTTCGTAATCAAGACAGGCGAACCCCAAGGAGAAGTACTGGGTCGGATTAAACCCTTTGCCTGAAACTCATCCAGCTGCTTCTTGAGCTCCTGAAACTCAGGTGTAGCAATCATATATGGAGGAATGGACACCGGTGCCACTCCTGGCATGAGATCGATCGAGAAGTCTACCTCACGCTCCAGAGGAAAACCTGAGAAGTCCTCTGAAAAGACATCCCTAAAACAATCCACCATTCGGGGAAATTCTAACTGTGAAGTCCCCTGATCATCCAGATAAAGACTGGCAATCTGGGCTGTAACTTCCCATTTCCCATGATGCTCTGGTCCAGCTCTACCAGCCTGGACATCCCACTTGCCTCTATGAAGGAAAGATCCACCCTCTGGTGATACGAAACTCACCCTACAACAATAGCAATAGACGTCTTCCTGGAAGGGAACCAACCAGTCCATACCGAGAATGACGTCATATCCTAACACCTATAGGACATAGAGGTCCTATAATTAGTGACACCCAGAATCCTCAATAGGGAACTCTCTAAACTAACACTTGCTAGATGTCCTCGTTCCCATCAGCGTGTCAAGAGTTAACAAGTCTGCAGACGAAATAATATAGATCCCAAGGCTCTCCACAATAGAACCAAAGATAATGATATGGGTAAAACCAGTATAGAAAAGAGCTGAAGATAAAACTGAGGTTACTAATATCATAACATGCCCTGTAGAAGGGACGAGATCCTACTCTTGATAGGTCTGATCCACGACGAAAGACTGGCATGTACCACAACCCTATGCCCATGGCTGACCACTCTGAGTTGATCCACTCTGATGTCACTGATGACCTGGTGATTGACCATCATGGACATGACCTCCACCTCGGCTCGAATAGCCAGAAGAACTCCAGTTCCCAGACTGGTGGGAAATTGGCGAAGCATCTCAAGAATGCAGGGTCATAGAGGAACCCCTACCACCAGCTGAAGGTGAGAATATATGATAGAAACTCTGATGATAGCCCATCTTTCCACAATATCGGCACTCTATTGGATCTCTCTGGCACTGAGACCTAGTGTTCCCACATCTACTGCAATGGTATCATACAACATGGCTGAAAGAATATGTATCCCATGAACCCCGATCTCCTTGAGAAGACTCTAGGCGACTCTTCCTACTATCTTTAGGAGGAACACCAGCTCTGGATATCGAACCGCCCTGTCCCAGTACTCCAAAATCCCTCATATTGTGCTCAATAATCAGCGCCTGGTTGACAATGGTGGATATTGAAGTCAATTAGAAGATATTCACCTGAGAACAGATCTCCTGCCTGAGACCGTCCTCAAACACCCTAGCAAGGAACAACTCATCACATTCTGGGATCGGTGTGAAATGATGCAGCTCAGTAAAATGGTATGAGTACTCCATGACAGAGAGAGTACCCTTCTACAGAATCGTAAACTCCCGGGCTCAATTGGCCCTCAGGGTCTCCGGATAGAAGTATTCATAGATGGTGCGTCGAAACTCATCCCATGACATACCCTGTAGGCTGCATGACTGTGAGATCACCTCCCACAACCGCTTGGAGGTGTGTCGGAGCACATAAGCAGCCAGCTTTACCCTTTTATCCTGAGGTATCTCTAGGTGCTCAATAATAGTCATGGTGGCCTCGAACCACGACTTTGTAGCCTGGTGTCCTCCATCCCCTGAGAAAGTAGGAGGATACTGATGATGAAAACCCTCATCAACTCAGCCATCGACGGGGCAGGAAGAGGTGCTCCCTGAAAACTCTGCATCATCCTCAGGAAATCCTCCTTGAACTGCTCATCGGCACCTATGACGGGTATAACTACTAGTGCCAAGACTGGCACAGTAGGAGGGTCAACAGGAGGTCCCTGATCAGCCATATCCTGTGTCTGATCACTGTCTAGAAACTGACGCACGACCAGAGGGCGTCTCGGAGGCATAACTCTGAAAGATCAAAAGCACACCATAGACCAGGATTAAAAACAACTAAAAACACAGGAGTACAAAACGAAAACAGGGAAAAGAAACTATCAAGTCATACAAAACACAACTACACAGTGTGTATAAAAACTAAACGGTATGTACTTTTATCCATTAACATGGGTGTGTAATCCTGCCACTACTTTTCGTGTAACACCCCGAACTACAGGGCGTGTTTTTCCCACACAAGGTGTGTACTTGAACTCTAAACCCCTGCCCGAGTCTCCTTACATGGCTAACCCACACGGTCCGAACTAACCCTGGACTACATGGTGTGTTCCCTAGGGACACGACGTGTACTAGGCATGGTCTCTACGGCACGTGTTGTTAGTTACACGGTTGTCTACATGGCTTCCCTTACAAGGAATGTTCCGAACAAACACGACCTGTATAGGGGAAGATAACATCGACCCGTGTTGTTCGTGACACTGCTGGGTACCTGAGACAAAACTACATGGCATGTTCTTTACCCTCACGGTGTGTTCTACTCAAGCTCCCTCAGCCCGTGTTGTAAGTGACACGGGTGGGTACACGACTCTAAACTACCTGGAATGCACCTACAGTACACGACCTGTTCCTGAAGATATTTTTCATGACCCCGTGTTTCTGCTCACATGGTCGGTGACACGGCCTGAAAAATACATGGTGTGTATCCAGAAAGTACACACCCTGTATTCTAGGTTTTATGGGAAGTAGTTCAGAAATAGGACAGAAGCTCAGAAAACACAGAAAATAAGGCAAGGGTGTGCCAAATTCCGACCCGAGAGGGCCCATACTCCTCACGAATCAATGCTTGGCATCTCCTACAGTCATATATAAGGAAAACCATGTCAATGATTCACCAATTTTCTATTCAAGAGGCCCTATAACACCACAAGAACCAAAACATGGTGTTCATTTTAATCAAAGTACAATCCAAACAATACTCTAACAAAATAGAAGAGATTCTATCAAACATTTATCACAACAACATGCATAATCTACACAAAGTCTATCAGAACAGCATGCAATCACTAATGCACCCTAGATGGCATGGCAAGAATGCATGGAATGTGATTTCTAATAGGTGACTATATGATGCATGAGATGGAATACACTCATCTAATCGGGTTGCAACAAAAATAGAACTGTAATATCAAAAAAATAACAGCACGAAGCATGTGAATCACTCTAGGTGAAATCATATCATCCGTAAAATCACAAAACTAGAAAACTGCAAAAAAACGAGATAGTATGGCATTCCCCTGTACACGGGTTAGCTACTCCCAAGCACAGCTTAATACCAAGTACCGAATCCATCCTATCCCTGGCTAAAGGCTCCAAATAGTAAATCAATAGAAAATAATTCCACTGATACCACTTCGTAGCGTCCCGGTTCCGGAATCCACCTAGAGGTGCCCCGTACCGGGTCGGTCACATGGCCTCAAGCACATTTCCCCAAATGCCAGAGGTTGCCGACTAGCAGCGAGGGCCTTTGGTGTGATAGTGGGGAAACTATGCCCTCATTGGAAGAGTACACAGCCGAAGTAAACAATAAGAAACAACAGAAAGTGAACAATCCATACACACGTAAACTGTAAAAGACTAATGCAATCAAGTACCAGAAGCCGAAGGGCACTTTCCCTTGTCTATAACTTCAAAAAAAAAGTCTTCTTGTGCCCAAAATCATGGCCCATACAGGTCGTGAGACTAAATCCTAGTAGGCAACAACCCGAAGATCTGTGCCTAAGATTCAGTGAGTACATGGCAGATAATAGTACAGTAATCAGTAACAGAAATAGTAAACAACATGCAGTAACAGGAAGATATACAACAATAATGAATCCACAACCAACAACAGTAGTGAAGAAAACATCTAACAAGCAGGAAAACCTCTGGGAAATACTCGCATCCAACCCATCTAGTCCTATCCAAGATGTACCACAACCCTCTGGGTAGTGCACTCAGCCTAACCCCTCTGGTTTGGTCATACAAATTTATGAGACTTTCTGGGGAAGCTCACTCTGTCAATTACCCTCATAGTCTAGGGTAGTAAGGCACTCTCTGAGGAAGATCACTCGGTCTAACCATTTTAGCCCCAAGGTCTAGAGACTCTCTGAGGATGGTATCTCGGTCAATTCCTCTTATAGACTCAGGTATACCATAGACTCTCTGAGGAATCTATCTCGGTCAATTCCCCCTCTAGCCTGGGATGGTTCTTAAAAAGATTCAAACAATGTAAAACTCTCTGAGGAAGCTCACTCAGTCTACCCTCATATAGTATATAATATCCAAGACTCTCTGGGCGCTCACTCAGCCAATCCCCTATAGTCTATAATATCCAAGACTCATTGGGAAGATCACTCGGTCTATCCCATATAGTCTATAGCACCAGGTTCACTCAGTCTCGTGCCGGTCAGTTCATAATAATTCTATAAGGACAAAGTAAACCGATAAAGCTACATGGATAACCAAATTACACCTATGGAGCTACTTGGCTAAATAGTTTACAAGTCAACAAGCATGTAATGAAAAACACCACATCCTATAGACACAAGGCATGGGAACAGTCATAACGGCCAAAGGCTAACAAGACCCAAAGGTCGTAAATAGAGAAAATCATGGTAAAACACCAATGAAAAACAAATTATCCTCCAATATGTTCAAATGATCTCTACACCAGCATACAAGCAAGGCGGTAAAAATAACAGGGGTAAAAAGGTAAACACGCAATACCCCGTTCACAGGTATTGGTGGAATTTGAGCATAAAACTCAAAGACATTGAATGGTAAGGCACAAACCACCTACCTCTATCATAGGATATCGATATATGTGAACCACGACAAATGATTCTCCTTAGAATGTTGGAGAACTGAGAAAACTCCCAAGACTCTCAACCCACGATATCTTGAGAAGGAGGAGGAATTGGAAAACTAGGTTCAAGTAGAAGGGAGAACTCAATACTACGATTCCAATGCAATCGATAGTGCTCAAGTCGAAGAATGGATAGATGAACGGTCGATCGTCAATGATCCGCAGATTTTCGATGCTCCAGGACGAACATGACCTAGAAGAAGACATTTTTCTTGATTAGGCATGACCCCGGTCCATTTAATGAAACAAAAGTACATGACGTGTACTAGGTCATTCCGTACTCCGCCAAAATAGGCCTCCACTTTACCCCTACACACCGTGTGTGTGCCCTTGACACGGCCAGTACACAGCTTCGAGTGGGAAAAGAGTACTTGGTGTGTACTCAGAAAGTACCCGGCGTGTACTTCCAAAATTTCCAGAAACATTATTTATCTCAAAAACTCCAGAAAAAGGAAAGGCATACCTAAAATGAGGATCTGGGTTCTTATAGTTTCTGGGTTTCCTATAAATACTTGGTCGGATCATTAACACATTAGTAACATAACACATATGTGTGATTGTGGGTAGGGATAGAGAATTCAAAGTAAATGTCCACATCTGATAGAATAAGAAATTTATTGAGAATTGTAGTATAGGTTGAGTATTGTATATTGATAATGAATTTATTTTGTTGAATGATCATACTCATGAATTTAGATATATGATATAGAATTATCATATTCATTGAATCAAATCCAGAATCATCATACTCATAATATTTGATCTAGAATACATAATCATTGAATTGATAAAATTGGACCCTTAATCTATCATCACTGTATTTAGAAAATCCAATCCAGAATCCAGCATCATCATATTGAGAAAATCAGATCCATCCAAATCATACTCACGATTCAAACTACCAAAATGTGCAGAAGATTCACAAAATTATTAATTGTTTTTTGGATGAATTTATTTTAATAAAACAATTAATATGATGGTAGTTATGATAATCATTTTTATGGGGAGGTATATTTTCTCTAACAGTAGTTGGCACCAATTGTATTCAAATATTCTTAATAGTGGATTCACATAGACCTATAATGGTGGATTTGGAAAGGATGTAGGTTATCACACTAAGGTCGAACCATGAAAATAATGATTGGTTTACATTCTTTCCTAATATTTCATCTATGAGTAATTCATAATGATTATTGGTATTTATATCTAAACTAGTTGTAGGGGTTATGATTTCAGAATAATCGAAACATATAAATGTGAAAAACTGATTCAACCACCCCTATCAGTAGTTATTCGATCCTTTGAAACATTAAGAGAATATGATCAAATGATAATAACAACATCAAAAAATCCATATAATTACTTTAAAACAACATGAATTTAATGATATTTTGAATTATATGAACAAACTAAAACACTATATGAAATTAATAGGTCTATTAATATAATCCCTCGGTCCATTTTATACAAATAACCAGAACCACCAAGTCTAAATATTAGAAAATATCCATGGATCCCATGGTAACTGCGATTTAAACCTATATGTTTAATGGATATGAATCTATCTACACTTACAATCCATATTCTGATAAACCTGACTCTAGTGTACTGAAGACACCAGTCCAAACCCATGATGTTTCAAAATACATCCAGTTGAAAATCCACATTGATACAAATTTGAAAAAAACCAGAATATGTCGATTGGACTGCCACCAATTATGGCCTTCCAATTTGGAATGTACTATGATCATGAAGCATCATATCTCATGTTAAACCTAGATAAGAGAAGATATAATTGTTTATTGATAAATAATGTAAAAAATCCAAGAGACAAAAAAACCACATCAAACAGAATACTCCCAAAATATAAAAAGTGATGTGTGCAAACAAATATTCATGTGACAATATGTCTGTACGAAACAATCCCTCAATAAATTAAATTACCAATAAGAAAAATATTTACACTACATATTTATCCTCCCATATGCAATTCCCTACAAGACATCATCTACGACCGCACATTAGAAAAATTAAGGTATAATTGGAAATCTCAGTCGGTTACCAACATATATTCTATACATGTTCTAATATCATGAATGTTTTCGCCCAAGATTTAAACCTAATCATGTTTACAAAAAATTCAAAAAAACTGAACCATTTTGGTAAAAAGTCCTTAGGTTTTCATAAAATAATACCATTATCATAAAAAATATGAATATGACAAGTGTTTGAATTATAATATGAAATCATGTGAAATAAACCATTGATAAGACATATATTATGATTGTTAGTAAATAATATTGAAAATTGAATCCTGGGAATAACCAATTATAAATTAAAAACCATTCCATTTGGGAACTAACATATGGTTTTAAATTCTAGACATTAAATAAAATCCCCAATCGATTATAAAGATGGATTAAACAAATATAATCACTATTGGAATCATACATACAATAGTAACATTATTCTTCTTATGGTATCACCAATAGAATGAGTGAAATGTCTATTCTTGATGCACCATGGTAACCTAATGTTCAATGTATTTCAAGATCCATTTCAAAAAAAATTGTGTATTTAAAAAAATCACATTAAATCTATTTCACTTATAATCGTGAGAAATATATTTAAAAACAAAACCACCATTCAATGAATTTAATGAAACACAGTGTGATGATAAATTTGTTTTTAAATATTAACAAATAAAAATATTGTATTTCTTCAAATGGTTCGTTCACAATACCAAACCCTTAATTTATATCGAATAAAGCACAGTAATTGACCAAAACATATTGATATTTGAAAATAAATCCCATGTACAGAGACAGTTGCATCGGGAATAGAGGAAACCCAATCACCATCAATAAAAGAGGTTGGAAATATATATTATATCCTCTAAAAGGATAGTCTTGAGGGAAAAATATGAAGTGAGATAGAAAAAAAACTAATCACAATGTATTACAAATATTCATCTAATGTCATCATCATAAAAAATGGTGAAGAAGAAAAAAATGGCCACTTTCTAGAGAGTACCAGCGTAACTGTGATGAAGATTAAATATTAAAAGGGGTGATCGGAAATAAGTAAAACCACTCCATTTTCATCTGATGGAAGCCTAGTGTTTGAGAGGGAGTCTTTCATATTGAATAAAGTTGTCATCAGGTGTTATTGTTGATAAAATATAATGTGGTGATGTATTTATAGTGTAAACACCTCTTTATGAAGTAAATATCCAATTAATCATTTAGGATGAAAAAAACATAACCCCAAGATTAGTTCCCATATTGAATTATTTTATATTATCAATTATGATCATATATCATAAATTGAATTTTTTTCCCAAAAAATATTTTTTTCTTTCATTAATCATGTTCCATAAAATCAATAAAGATTGTAAAACAAGACATATTTATCTTGTAAACTCCACATTTATGTCATAAAATGGTCTAGTATGTTTTACATAAACCATGATATATATGATAAATAATAACAAAAAAAACCCTTTAATGAATCTAGTAACATTATCAATGTAATATTTTTTTAAATAAGATGCTACAATTTATAATTAGGGGCATTTAAATGCATCAAATTCAATGGGAAAACTTATGTATTCATTGAGATCTAGGTATAATATTTGTATTCAACCCCTGTGTAGAAAAGGTTATAGGAATTTGGTGATTATCCAATTTGATATGTGTTATATGTATGTAATTATCATATTCCATTATGTTATGATTGTCTTTGTAGTTAACCACATAAATTGTTTTCTCCGCTATTATTATGTTCATTGCATATTCATATGTAATCAATCATTCTATTTTCATGTTTATAAAGCATGTGACTATTGTATCATATTTTCACAGTTATAATAATCATGTCTTATACTATACAAAATCATTCATATAATGAATAATTTTTTATAATATATTCCCCATTTAGTTTGACCTTATTATGTTTTACCTTGTATATTGATTATGTTCATTTGATTAATTCTCATCATATTTACACTTATTAATGTTTATTATTATCCTTAATATTTACTATAACTATAAATTTTTTATTATCCTTCATATGTTGTAATTCATCAGGAAATTAATACCATATTAGGTATTATATATAAGGGAATAATGTGTGATGAATATTTGAAGGAGATATTAATTGATTTTTTTTGTAAAATGGTTATTTACATAACTAATATCAAATGATACAAATCCTACAGGTTCTAGAGTGTGGTTCATTGTGAGATAAAAGGAATATTCATATGAATTAATATAATATGTATATATGTTATTCTCAAGTTAAAATATTTATGGATACTATGCTTTATTTACTATTCATATATAATCATTTTGATTCATTATTTATTGTATTTCTAAATTAATTTTTTTGTTATGTACTAAATTTATATATGTACTATATAAGAAAAGATATATGAAATTATTATTTGGATTTCTAGTTTTTAAATTATTTTATGAGTGTGACCAATAAAAAAGTTTTACATTATTTTTATATCTATGTGAATTTTAATTTCAACTTAGGGAAATATACTTATGGGTGTGTACCTCTTTAGATATTGACAAAGGATTCATAAATTCTTCTTAATCATCAGATACGTAATAAAATTTAACCATCATTCATGAATGTTTAAATAAATGAAATTATTATGCTATTCAATTACTAATCATATTAAATCTCCCTTTTTCAGATTATTTTTTCAGAATGAACATTAATTTTCTTAAAAAGATCATGAAATGATAAATTTTTGAAATTGTAGTTCTAATTTCCTTTATAATGTGTTATGTAGGTAAATTATTTTAAAACAAAACTTTACAATTATAAATATCATTTATTAATAATATAATTATAATATGAGTATGAAATTAATTATTAAATTAATCATTATATTTCATGAATCCTATTTATAAATGTTTATGAATTATATTAATAAGAAAATTGGTTTTCAACTTAACAATAGTTTCATAGTTACTTTTAAAAGGAAGAATCACCTCTAGTATTCCCATTCTCTACCATGTTATGGTAAAACATATCCTAGATGACAAACAAAATGAATTTATTTTTGTTTTGAAATCTTATGATATCTAAAATGTTATCAATTTTTTATCAGGGGTAATATAGTACTATATTACTTTTTAATGAATTAATTTATGTTTTCAATTTTTTCCATTAATAATTTAACGTTATAAGAATATTTATATGTTTGAGAATATTTCTTTTTTACATTTAGAATAACATAGTCTTCTATTTTTTCATGATATATATTTTGATTGGATATCTAATATTTTACCATCAATTATGATGTTTCCCATATTTTTATATATATAATAAAATCATGTGATACTAAATTATATCATTTTATCGATACCATTATCATTTGTTATACATGTTATATCTTCTACCACTTTAGTCTTAGTATGTAGAATATTCCATATTATAATTCAAAAATACCAAAAAATGTACTCATGTTAGTGAAAAGGTACTTTCGGTATATTTCAACTGTGTTTGGATACCCTTACAATATATGGTATATTTATACAAATACCTTGAATCAATCTAAAATGGGTAAATGGATACCTCTCGTTGATCACAATCCCCTTTAACGTGGGATGGTTTCAGTGTCCATTATTGTTTATCAAATTAAATATAGTATCAATACATGATTGAATTTGGTATATATATATTTTTAGATTCTTGGTTATTGAAATTTTTGTTCATGTTTTTTAATTTTTAATTTTATTTTTTCAACTATGCTTATTTTTAAATTTTTGTTTTTGTATTGCATGTGTGTGTGTGTTTATCTCTATGTTTTTCTGTGGAGACCCATTAGGGAAATGAAATTTTTTCAAATACTAGAGTTCTCTTTTTTCATGATAATAATTTATTTTAACTATCACTATTCAAATAAAATTTCATTGACATACCACATTACTTGTTTTCATTTCAGGTATAGTATGTTATGCAGGTAGGTATGAGGTATATTATTTATTTTGAAGATATAGTATTCACTATACATGTTTCAATAATTATACTGTGTAAAGAAGATTAGAGTTTATTTTTTAAAGGTCGTAAAATAGTGTATATTTTTTTGGATTAGAATATTATTTTGTTTTCTAATTTTTGATTATAACATAGTGATCTTATTTTAAATGCTACAAAAATTTGATGTATTGACAAGTTATTATGGTTTTTTTAAAAATTTAATTAAACCACTTTTCATTTTCAAGAGGCTTAATAATTATCTAAAAAAATAGGTACCCTTTTTTACTAATTAATATCCCCAATTGATATGGATTTGTTTATATTGATATTAATGGGTGAGTTTAGCATAAAAATCGATCCAATACTATTAATTAAAGGAGAGGTCATATGTTATATAAAGGATAACATATAAAAATTAGTTTAAACATCATTATTATGTCATGTATAATATATTTAGAATATATAATAAATAGAGTTCAAAAAATAACACATGATCATAAAATAGTTATTATATAATCATAAATAAATTAACAATGAAAATTAATAATTTTGGATATCATAGATAGATCAATGGGGCCTTGTCATAAGTCATCAATCCTAAAGGTTAAGGATACCCCAATTTCAAAATCATAGTTTTATAATAATTCCTAATTTTTCTCATATTGTCCATATAATTGTGGGTCCGAAAAATCACATATTATGTCAAAGACATCACACTATCTAATAAAATAGCATATAAAATACATGGACTATTTTTTAATAGTGATCAAATATAACATGATTTTTTCATTTCTTAATGATAATCATACTTATTTAAATTGTATGGAAATGATCAATATAAGGATGTCAATATTATATCTAGTTAATTGAATGATGTGTATATTTAGATGACTACACATCCATTTTAATTATAATGTGATTAAATTTATTAATAAATATTATATAAAAAGATAAATTTCTAAATAAATGTTTTCATAGTAGGATATATAAAATTATATTCAATGCCTTTATGTTAATGTATCACTATTGAAGGATATTCCTATATCATTAATAAAAATTGGTTGTGATGGAGAATTTTTTAGATATGTGATCTTTTCATGGAATGATTCAATGTTAATGTGTGTCAAATCCATGGTCTGAAACCAATCATACTAGTCTATATTAGAGAATTACATCACCATAGATTGCCCTTCTTGTTTTATAAAGGCTTCTAACTTATAGTGAGTGTATAAGGAAAGAACATGGGGTGATAATAGACACAATATCATCACATAAAATAATCATAAATATAATAAAAATCCATAAAATTATAACATAAAATTATGATAAGATATTACAGATGTATAAACACCATGTAATATAAATAATCATCACGCTATAACAATATAAAATCCATGATGATAATATAGTCATACATCATGATGTTGATTCCCTTAATAGATAATAACATAATATAAAATGGTAAATAAATAAAAAATGAATGGAAGAAATTAAACCCTATCAGAATCCACACCCTAGTCTATCTCTATATCCCTAATGAGCTCTAATTTATCATTTTTATATTAGAGGGTTTTATCCCATACATTCTTGTCAAAAGAAAGGTCAGTATGTCCACATATGTTTATATATAGAGTGTGAGAATAAAATCATTTAGGATACCATAACCAATTACTTTTATAATAACCATAATATACTCAATCATGCAACATATGTAATTAATGTGATAATAGTCACATGATATAATAATAATATCATCATGTGTGTTAGAAGAAACATTAATACATGATATATACTCACTTAATCATTTTTTTGGAATATATGTTGGGAACATATATTGTTCGATGAAATTTTATAAGTGGGACCACTATGTAAGGAAAGGATCTAAGTGGTGTGAAGTATCCTAGAATATATTTATATATCTTGGGCCTATATATAATAATAATATTATTATTGGACTAACATCATAAGGTAGGGTCCTGTATGGTCTTAGTAGCCCGTTTGTGTGAGGATTTAGAATTAATAATATCTTGATACTTTCCATATTTATACAAGTGGTTAAAGCTTCAATATGTGAATATTGGAACATCACCATGAATTTAATTAGGTTAACATGTGAAGTATAGTGAAATTATTCTAAATTTAATATCGATTTTTTAAAATTTACATCCCATCCACACTATAATTGTATCCCTTAAACACATGATATTCAAGGAAATAAATATTCTATGAAAATATAAATTAATATTCCTAATAATAAAATTATGACTATATAAGAAATATATTACAGTCATGTAGATTATTTCTTGCTTGAGAATATCCTAATAATACAACAATTTCCTTATGTCCAACCCTTTATAATTTTCCCATGTCATAATAAACTTATTTATTTATTTGATTAACCTTTTGTCAATGTATGAATATATTTATCTATCGAACCGTATGATGAGAATCTATTAGAGGTCCAAATTTATTATAACTAGATCTTTATGTTTTTTCATCATTCAGTAGCTTTTAGAGTGAATGTGGAGGTGTTTTGTGGTATATATATAGGTTTTACCCATTCATAGGGTCACAAAGCCATGTTTTAAGCATGGTTCTAGGAAATTTTATATATTCAATGATTATTGAGCATGTGAATTTTTTTTATCCTTGTACATTCAGATACGGGTCTTGGATTTGGAGTCTTATTACTGGGATGCACCATTGTATGTGAAATGACCGAGATAACCATATTGATGATACTTACATAAAACCCCCCTAATATAATATATGATGAATTGTAACCACCCAAGTAATGATAGAATAAATCATTTTCTTTTTTATTAATATGAATTATATATTTATATTCTTATGAATATATTATTTAATATTTATATCAAAATCGAAATTTTTATACTGAAAATATTTTTTATATTGTTTTATTTAAAATTATAGTTAAAAATTTATAGAATTAAAAATTAAAAAATTATTTTATATTAGGAAATTGGAACAAAAAAATAATCATTATAATGATTTTTATAAATTATTATGAAAATATTGATTTTTCAGTGAGTGCTGAAAATACCGATTTTTTAAAAAATGAATTTTCATTTCAATAAATGAAGTCATTTAAGAGTACAATTATGTTTTTAATATTACATGAGGTACCAAAAGTATTATTTAGTTTTCTTTTATTTTAATAATTAGTTTTGAAACATATTTATATTGGTTTTTGGTATATGTTATTTTTTTTTAAAATATGAAATTAAAAAAAATGGTTTAAAATGAATAATATTTCTCTATTACAATTAATTAAGATAATAAATAATAATGAGAGATTTAAATTAAATTTAAATACTACATTAAAATAATTATTTTCTAAAATTAATCTTATTATTATTAATAATTTTAGAGTAATCATAAAATCATATATTTCTCGATATATATGCTTCTTAGAAAACAGTTTTTCCATCACGTATGCAAGTTTTCATTTAAATTAAATATTTACACTTTTATAATTATAATATGAAAAATTTGATTCCATTATTTTACTCTGAATAGTTTTTATTTTTCTAGTAAAATTAAATTAATATTTCATGATATTAAATAGTGAAAATAGTAAAAATTAATTACCCCTATTAAGGAAAAAACTACCCTACATGGCTCCTAAATTAATTTGGTATGGATTAAAAATTCACAATATCATTTCTGAAAATATATTTTTAGTCATATTTCAACTATATAATGTCAAATTCTCTATAATATACAAATTTTTATCCTTTTTTAATGTGCAAAACCTTGGTACATCCTTCTATTTTAAAAATTTACAAGTGTGCCACTCACCTCTCTCAAAAAAGTCACCCCATATACTCTACTCTTCAATGATTAAAATCTATTTATATTGCCTAAAACCAACCCAAATATGTTATTTTATTCACTACAACTTACTTGATTATTTTATTTGATTATAAATCCTTCTTATTAAGCCTTTGGGTACTCATAAAATAAGTTTATCTGAAGAAGTGGTATCATGCTTTATTGAGAGTTTTTATTTTATTTCTTCTTAATCCCCATTAAAATACATTTTAATTTATTTTATATAACAAAAAATGTATCCCACATATAATAAGTTGTTATTTTTTCAATTTAATAACCTAAATTCATCTTCTCTTATATCAAACGGTATATAAACTCCTCATTTGTGTGTACGGTAGACTACCACCTTAGGAACCGATGTTGTTATTTTTACATCATCTTCTATAATGGATTATTTTAATGACATATTAATGTATTTATATGATAATTGTAACATATATATAATTATTTAGTTACGATATCACATTTACCTTCTTATACTATATTCTGTTGGGGATATGATAACATCACTCATCAATATGGTATAATACTTCCTCATGAAGCGGTGGGATTCATTTATCACTAGTGTGTTACCTATAAAGGAATAATGAAAATGATAAGTGATTTGTGTTATAAAAAATGAATAAATAATTATATTAATTTAATTATTAATATATAATATATCATTTTCTTTCTTAAACTGAATAATTAAAACAACTTTCATAAACATGTCGACTAACTCTTACACAAAGCGATGTGATTATTTTTTCACAAAAAAAATCTAATTGATGATATATATAAGTATATAAAAATAAATTGAATTGTATTTATGATATTTTTATCATTATATAAGGATAAAATTATTTACACATTATTTCAATATATTCATTGGAAAATTAAAATGTTACTCTTGTATACGTATAACCTACCATCTCCATGATTGTCATGTAGTTCATTATTGATAACCACAATTCATGAATAGTTTAAGAAAGTATAATTTATGTATTATTATAATATTTATTTCATGATTATTATTCTATATATTTTGAATAATGACATATTTTACCAACAGTAAACCTCCTATAGTTATTTTGGCCACATAATCCAAATATCATTGAAACACCTGATATAAAATTAATTTATTTTGTAATTATATATAACATGGTAAAATGTGAAATAATATGAATAATAAGATATAAAATATCCTAATGTTATTAAATAATTAACATGATTTTATTATTCACAATAATAAAGATCTTATGTGACAATTCACACTCAAGGTAATGGACTTCAACTCAGTTACTTTTCATTGATAATTTTTTTAAACCAATATTATAATATAAGGTGTATATAAATACACTATGAAATAATATATAATGAATTATTCTATTCTTAGTGTGTTAAATGTTTTTTAAAGATAAAATTTAAAATGTATTATAATTAAAAAAATAAATAAATATACAAGGGAATTTTATTTTAAAACATTTATCTTTTATTATTTCCCATATAATTTAATTTTTAATCAATTTCTATTCTTTTAAAATTATTTTACTACGGCCATGAGTGTTTTACAAAAAAAATCAATTTAATAAATGTTTTTCAAAAAAATAGAATCATTTTATAAAAATTTTCACAGTCTTTATTAATAATAAGAGGAATGTTCAATTTGTTTAACGTATATAGTGATAAATACATTTCTTAACACTATAACCATTATTTTTTTCATCAATTACAAGAACACATTTTTCATTAAAAAATGATCATTTCATTTTCAAGGTATTTGAATATTGGTTATGGGGTTATTAAAAGAAAATATTATTTTTGTATTAAAAATGTTTTATTAAAATAACTGATTGTTTTTAAATTAAGAAGTGATTTTCATATGACATTAAATATATTTTTAATCTTTTTATGGTGAAAATTTGAAGGTATAAAATATTTCATTCATGTTGGATCCATTGAAAATTATATAATATTCTTGAAACAATATAGTGATGGATGATTGTAATATATATTATTAAATGGATGCAACCAGATATTTTTTCAATAGATTGGTAAATAAATATGTTTTGAAGGGAATTTTATGGGAGATTATCTACATGGTAACCCAAATTTTTATGTGTTCGGTATGGGTTCTACAAGGTTTTTCAGAGATGATGTCCCCAAACACCTAAAATGCCTATCTATTGTTTCTAATGATTTTTAAGAGAAGAATTTTTTTTCCAAATCTAACGTATATGATCTATTTAAAAAAATTATAATTCCATTTATTTGTAAAAATTTGTATTTTTATGGAATGGGTTTTCATGTTTTGACAAGTTCTTCACATGATTAATAGTTTTTTTCTGTCCCATAATAAGCATTTTTTTATCATTGATATTTTGTAATTTTTTTAAACGGATTTGATGATGGTTAATAGAATGAAATAGAACATGTTTCTGTTGAGGATGATTTTTCAATAAAATAATTCAATTGATGTTTTAAAAATATTAAATAGTGAAAAATGGATAATAATCATAACTTTTCACTTTGAATTATATAGTTTTGTTATGAATGAGATATAAAACTAAAACGTCAAAAACTAAACCAAAAATTATCCTCAAATTTAATAGAATTAATTAATCACCTTAAAATATGTTTAAGTAATGTTTAAGGCCATGTCCTTTCAGATGGTATCAAGGGATAGTTTTCAAAATATTAAAGGGGTGTATAATGTAAATAACATTACCATGAATGATTTTACATTATTTTAATGGTGAATGATATATAAATTTAAGATTACCCTACTTCATCATCTAAATTATCCACATTTATAAATTTTTTACTTATACGAAATAGAAAAAAATTGCAAGAAGGTATGGAGAGGAAAGTATTTTTATAAATCAGAATCTATATGTAGTTTTAATTTGTATCAAATAATTTTATGTCATGATGGATCATTTTCCACAAGATATAAATGGGTGTGGTATCTATACCATATTAAAACCTTATTAAATATAAAAAGAACATGTTTATATTGTTGAATTCCATGAGGTAATATACCCCATTATTAAGGGGGTCATATGATCCGGTATTAGTTAAAGGATGGATCATTACTCAAGATATGTTAATTTATTTCATGTGATATTTTTAAAATCAAAAGAAAATAATTTTTTTACAAAATATTAAATGTGTCTCTAATTACTGGTGGTATTTTTTTAACATTACCAGAGAGAATTGTGACATTGATTCAATGGAATGGAAAAACATTAAATATATTTTCCCTGTGAAATATTAACCTATGTTTCGTCCACTATGGAAGAAAAAATTATAATAATTAACAAAAAACTAAAATGATTATAAAGCCATGCATTAATCAAAATTTACATAAAATTATTTGGTATGTAATGAACCACGACCACTATTCCAGATTTTGTCCATATAAATCCAATGTATTTGGGTTTTTATAAGTGAAGCTGAAGAAATACACAACATTTATTAAATACTAGAAAATTTTACAAGTCATTGTTGTGGAGAATAAGTAACATTTAATACAACAATCAAAACTATAAAAAATAAAATCTAAGAAATAAATTTCTTCGATCACACTACTTAATCACTGAAATGAACATACCAATATAAATCTATTAATCCTTTGAAAACAAATTAATATAGAGGGTGAGAAATTATTTTTCTTAATAGGGTTATTAGAAATATTTTATAAATACCGTTAAAATATTATTTTGAATAAACTTTTGATAATACATTAGAAATAAAATTTGAAATAAATCTTGATATTACAAATTCCTTAAAAAACTATATTTCTATGAAAGAAAATTCACAAAACATTATTTAATCATATTCTTTTTATTTTTCTGAAATCAATATGCAAGCATCAAAAAACAAAAACACTAGGTTAATTTGAAACCATGAAGGATTTCTTGGGCCTACCCACTTGATGAAAGATGGGTTCACTCCCAATTTCCCTACCATATTTCAATTTTCATGAGTCGTATTTTATCAAAAAATTTGTGAATTATTTATATACATATATAAAATATTCATTAGGTATTCTAATTAAAAATATGGACAATATATACTACTAAATGAATTTACACAAAAAAATTATTGAGATGTATTCTAATATATTAGAGGAAATGAATTCCTCCACTTTATACAAATATATAAAATTTATCCAAATTCATGAATTAATTATTCAATTCTTTAAGCCAATAAAAAAACATCTATTATATTTTCCTATGAAAACATTTAGTAAATAAACATATATATACAATTAATAAAAACTAATGCATATATTATAGTTCATGTATAATAGATTATGGCCATATAAAATAGAAATTATGATGTTAATGTATGTTTAAATTCATTGCACACATGAAATGATGGTTTTTAATCGAAATTATAACATAAATTGATAACATTTATCACTGTGAACAAAAAATTCACATAAAAAATAAATTATAAAATTTATGTCAATTAATTATATTATAAATATATATTATATATCTTTGTAAAACAAGAAATTATAGAATAAAATAATATTCAAAAAATTGAAAATATATTATCATAATAAATGATTAATCCATTTTAATTCTTAAAACAAATAATTATATATATATATATGGACACACACACCAATATAAAAATCATTGTAAATTAATCATAAAAAGATATGTTGAAATCATGATAAAAAACATTGAAAAATTGAAATAAACAATCCTACTATATAAATTAATAGGTTTGGAAGAAATTTTGAATTCTCTAAACAAATGAAAAGTGGTACAGAGACACACACCCATATTATACATATATGGGTAGTTTTAAATCAAAATCAACTTTTTAAAATCCTTTAACAAAATTTGATAAAAAACTAAAAAATTTCTATTTCATTCATAATTTCATAAATAAAAAAATAAACATTAATTATTATATATATACATATTTCTTTATAACATAAAATAATAAAAATTTAATTAACACTTATCTATTTTTACACAATTTTGATGAAAAATGTATTTATCAAAATTTAATGTAAAATTATCCCTTACATATTAGTAAGGACTAATCGATGGTCAAGATTCTATAAAATAGGTAAGAGGGACTGAGCATAAGAGAAGGAGGGTATCTAAATGGTTTGGGAATTATTGGGTTAAAATGTGGGGTTTATATAAAAAATTTAAATTAATAAAGAAACATGTTTCAAGTCTAAAACTGGTATTTTTCAATGGTTTCCAATTTTCTATGTTCATTATAATATGCATATATATATATATTCATTTTATATTGTATAATTCCATGATCAAAAATGAAAAGGGGATTTCATATTTGACTTTAGGTGGATAATTTAAGGGTTTTAATTATTCAAACGAAAAACAATATATATATATATATATATAATTATTTTAGATTATTATTTTTAATGATGTTGGTGATTGAATACATTGCTAAATAAATGATTTTATTTTTAACCAATTTGGTGATTTCTTGAGGGAATGAGTACAAGACAAGAAATGTATTGAAAATGACATTGATGGATGAAATAAACATGATGACATCAACCCACTTGATCGAGAGGTGTTTTATGGTTCAATGAGGGCTGGAAAGAGTGAGAATAGAAGTGTATGGATTAGATCATCTATGTTTTGATTAGATGGCTGGCAAATGACCTATAATTTTAACAAAGGGGAAGACACAGCCTGATTAGGGGAAAAAATGGAATGGCTGATATGAGCATGAACCTGATGAGCAGGTCAGATCACATATCCAAAGAGAAATCGAGTACCCCATGGAAATAGTGAGAGAACTGAAGAATCAATAAAATCATGGGAAATTCATACTTCACCCGATGATAGTATCACACACATCTTGGGAGTCATATATATGGTATTCCACATTATAAACAACCTACCAATTCCTGAACCATTATTCATCCCTCATATTAATTATCTGATTATTGAATGCCATATATATGGGACTGACTATTGGGAAACTCATGTAAGAATTTCACCATTTGATGCCTCCAGTAATCCCTGAGGGCTTGGCTATACTGGCTGCCCTTCATTGTGGTGTGCACATAACCATAAAATTAATTTTTTTTTCAATCATTTGAATCATAGAACTCATTCATTCATTAATTTATTATTAATTTATTATGATTAATTACACAATTAGAAAAAAAAATATTCTTTTTTGAAAATAGAATACTATTGTGTTCTAAAGTTATAATATCATACATTGAAAGATTTACTAATAGTTAAAACATTATCATCACAATTCATCATTTTTATTATTTAAAAATATTATTTTAATTTCATTTTAAATTTATATATAATCTATGGAAAAATTAAATGAAATCCAAACAATTATTAGATACATAAACAGTCCCCAAAAAATACAAAAGCTACAATTTTACATTGTTCTCAAAATGTTATATAAATTACAGTTTTTAGTGAATTTATGGACTCATTAATAATTATTTGAATTTCAAATTCTTTATAATTGTGTTATTTATCCCGTTTTTTCTTAGTATCCTTATTATAAATTTAACTATTAATTTTGTTATTGTTCTAGTTCTAATGGATGGAGGCTACACAATATTTATAATTATATTGTTAGTAGGTGTTCTGGTGGTACTTCTAGGGCATGCAATGAGTTTTATGGACTAGTTGTGTTCTATATAATTATAATTATAAAATCTATTATGATATTATTAATATAAATATAAATTTTATGTTCTTATTTATTGAATTAAAATTATTTAATAACATTTATTTATATAAAATAAGGTTTATAATTACAATGATATTAATAACACAATTACATCATTGGCCAGGGGTTTTAAATTCTCCCCCACATTAATATAATTGTTCCCTCACAATTACTTTCTCCACACACTCCCATATGATAATTTATTCGAAAATAAATCATGATTTTCCTCTATAAATAGCATAATTATTATTAATTATCAAAATTGGATTATAAAAACTAATTTATACCTTCAAAAGATCATCCAGTGTGGGAGGTTCTCCTAAAAAGGCAGGTTTCGTTTAGTCAAATTGATTCGTAATGTAGTTTAATCTTCATGAATTTTTCTTTCCCAAACAGAACATGAGAAACTGTAGTCAAAATAATTTTTACAATGATAGGATCTTGATAGAGATAAATGAGTGATGAATATTTTTGGAGACAATAGAATGGATTTGATTTCTATAAAACAGCTGAACTTCCTCAATTTATAAAATTTTAAATTAAAAATATCTCCCATAAAAACTGATGATCAAAACATGACACAGATATGTTGCACAATGTTAAAAAAATTCGGAAGCTTCGAAAAAAATCCTTAAAGGAAAAAAATATTTAGACATGGAATGGTATTTTAAACTACCCTCAAAATATTTTTTTGGATGTTCATATAATGAATGTTGTGCATGCACCATGAGAAAATGAAAAACCTCATTCCTCGAATGAATCAAAGTATATAAGGAGTATTTCATATTTCTTATTGTGGTATACAAGATATATGATGTTTTGATAAGGATTCATACCCATATAAACATGATTTCAAAATTATAATTTCAAGTAACTCATCTGGAAGAGACAAAAGATTAATTCAACTTGTATTCTATTACATTATAAAATTTTATGAAAATAATTTTTCATAATAAGGAATACATATATTAGAATTTTTTTTTCTAATTTTCCCAAATTATCTAGACAGTTTGTTTGATACCAATTATAAATACATATGCTCTGCTTCCAGACCTAACCCATATAATTTTTGTGTATGTTGTTTTATAAAAAATAAAATGAAAAAATACACCCAATTTATTACATGAAAATATACTTTACCAGTCCAGGTTTTTTAGAATTATTAACATATCAAACATAAAAAACTACACAAAATAAAATTAAATAAATGAAACCATTTTAGTGCACTTATTCCTCAATAAAATAAACATCACAAAAGGAATCAACTAAACCTGTGAAAGATAAAGTAATAAAAGGTGAGAAGTTATTTCCACATTAAGTAGTTTTAAAAAATCATTGATAAATACAATTAAAATATTGTTTGGAAAATAATTCCTATAATAAATTTACAAATACAATCTTATATCATTATTGAAATTTACTTATTCCTTGAAAACACTACATTACATTTAAAATTAGTTATGATCAAAATTTTACTTAAACATATTGTTGTGATTTATCTAAAAACAATATTAATGATTCTTTTAACAAAAACACTATGGTCACATGGAACATTGAAAGATATCCTAGTCCTACCCACTTGATTGTGGATGGATTCACACATGAGTTTCCTTTTATATTTAAAACATTCAGGTTCCAAATGTTAGGAATCTTTTTTAATATTTGTTTATTTACAAACAAAACATTATTCATTGGGTTTTATAGATAAAAAAATTTACAATATAAGTTAATAATTAAATTTACACTTATAACTTAATTGAGAAAACTTATTATAAGATGGAGAAAATAACTACTTTCATTTGTCATAAGTACATACAATGTGATCAATATTAATGAATTAAAGCATCCATTCAGGGGACACATTAAAACATTTCAATAGTATTTTCTTACAAAAATATTTATTCAACACACATATATATACAATTAATGAAATCTAATTCTTGCACGATGTGTCATATATTAATGATTATGCTCATATCATCTATAAATTATGACATTCATGTGTGTTTAAATATTTAATTCACAATAGATGATATGTTTTATGTTGAGTTATATCATAAAATTATAATATTTATCATTGTGAACAAAATATTCATATATAAATAAAATCATAAAAATTAAATCCATCCCTTATATTATAAATAAATTTTATATATCATTGTATAACATAAAATGATATATTAAATACATATTGGAATAGTTTATTATATATTTATAAAATAAATTAGTAATGCCTTTTAATTGTTAAAAATATATTAATCGTGATATATATATATATAAGTCTCTAAAAATTAATCATAACATGATTGATTGATATCATCATCAAACTCTTTGATAAATATAAATAATAAATATTTTATATAAAATGATAGGATGAGAATTGATTTTAAATTCCTAAAACAAATGAAAATATTTAGATATATATAAATATATTATATACATATAATGATAGTCTAAAATTAAAATCAACCATTCCAAAACAATAATACAATTTGATAAAAAAACTAAAAAACATTCACTTAAATTTATAATTTCATTGAAAATATATATATATATATATATATTTAAATATATTAGTGTAACATAATATGATTAAAATAAAAAACTCTGAACTAAGTTTATAGTTTTTTTAATGAAATTTAATTATCTAAATTGTAAAATAAATCCTTACATGTATGTGATGAAAAATCAATGGACTTTCTTCTTGACAACAAGAAGGAGGGCTTGAGGGAAAATGAAGGAGTGTAATTTAAGGGTTTTGGAATTCGTATGTTAAATTGGGGGTTTATATAAAACAAATTGTATTAGGAATTAATTATAGTTCAAGTGAAAAAATATGTTTTTTTAATGTTGTTTAGTTGTATTTGCAGGTTATATAAAAAATATATCTATATATATACATTTTATAGTATTCTATTTAAGGATCAATGATTGAAAATGAATTTTAACATTCATCCGACGTGGGAAAAACAAGGGTTATAATTAGTAAAAAGTGTAATGATATTGTGTGTATATATATATATATTATTTTTGTTTAATATTACCGAGGAAGCCTATGTTGATCATTTTTTCTAATTATCAATTTCATTTTAAACATTTCAGGACTTTTTCATAACAAAAGTTTTTGAAATGGGCCATGGATCGTGATGGAAATTATAGGAGGTGATGTACTCTTTAATGTAGACATGCTAGTTCGAGCAGCACAATAGTGTTCAACAATATATGATGGGATTGGGAATTTTTTTGGATGGCATATATCATTTATGATTTGATGAGGTGGAAGGGAAAAAGACCTATCATTTTAACAAAAGATAATAGGGGGACCAATTAGTGAAAAATAAGGGAAAATGAGATGATCATGGACAAGATGAGTGATCCAGAATATATCTCTATGGATAGAATGAGTCCCACATCTAAATGGGGAGGAAACCAAGGATTCCATATAATTCAGGTCTTGTTTTCCATCCCTTAATTCCATTAGAACAAATAGCATGGCAGTCTTATACATGGTCTCCCACCTGGGATATAGACAACCCATACACAAGGTAGTATTTGGTCCACCTATGGTTTATTCAATTCTTGGATGCCTTATAGATAGGGTTGAGTGCTAAAATCTTTGACCTGGGCATGCACCTAGATATGCCTCCACTAAACCTTGAGGTATTTGTGTTACAGGTAACCCTTAGTTTTGGTGTCCACATAAAAAAATTAATAAAAAATTGTTAAACATAATCATAGTTTACCTCATTTATTTATTTTTCATGCATTATTTATATTATTTAAAAATTTTGGAAATGTTATTATTTAATTAAAACATGAAAATATTAAATTGTTAAATTCTCAGGTTATAATATAATAATTTAAAATCTTAAATAATAGTTAAAGGATCATCATCACTTGTCAACATATTTATTATTTGAATGTATTATTTTAGATTTTTAAAACATATAATGGATAAATAAAATGAAAACCAAAGGGTTGTAAGAACCATTGTCAATCACTAAAAATTATAATGGGTACCATATTATAACTTCCACAAAAAAGACCTATAAATACACATGTCTCAGTGTATTGATGGACACATCAAGAATTCATTGGAGTTCAAATTCATCAAAATAGTGTTATCCATCCCTTTAGTTATTAATATACTCATTATTCTTATTTCTAATTGTTTTATTATTATGTTAGATCAAATGGATGAAGTCCACACAATTTGTCTTATTGTGCTAATGGGAGGTGTTTAGGTGCTTCTTCTAGTGGTTGTAATTATATTTTGAGATTAGTTATTTTCTTCAACCATGTAATGATGTAATGTATTGGTGTTTTATTAATATAAATATTTCTCAAATGTCTTTATTTCATAAATTCTTCTGAAATAATTATAATTATATTCATAAAATAATAATAATAATAAATAAACTGATATTAATAACACAATTTCATTATGTTTTCATGGATTTAAAAAGAACAATCTAGATTTTTATCGGACATTAATAGAAAAATTAATGGATTTTAAATATGATTAAAACTAATTCCACAAGTAGATTTGGCTACATGAAAATTTTAATGTAATGTGAATTTTATTATCTCTATAGAAAAATTGGATACTGATTTGTTTGACACATATGATCCACATACGGTTGAATGTATGAAGAGGTCAAAATGGATGGTGTTGTGGAAATATAAAACAAAAAAATTTGGAGGTAATAAAATTATTTTCCCATACTATAGAATGTTTTGTATAATGAACCCAGGAAAATTCCTAATGAAATCAGGGTTGTGTTACTAATGTGAGAGCTTTAACCATATAAATCATGATTATAAGGAAAATAATCTCTAATATCCTAAGAATGGTATAACATATATCCATTAAATGGAGTGGTTTCTTGGTTGAAATTAAATGGGTAAATATACTAAAATGTTCCTGAATATAGTAACTTGGTATATAAAAGATCACGATCAAAAGGAAATGGGTGTGAAAAAATATTTTTTAATACCACATTTCTTTTTGGGATATCAAATGAAGTGGTAAAAGGTATGTTAATTTTTTTTAAAACTATTCTAATACCTTGTTAGGATCTGGATCAAATCATTAATAAACATAATATAAATTTTGATGTAAATTGTAAGTATAACCTCATGAATGTTTTATAGAACTATTGGTGATAACTTATTGTGTATGTATTAAAGTAAAAATAATTTTTTAAAATCATCCAATTGTTATCAGTGGGATGATAATTCTAAAAAACATATTGAACTGGAAATAATATTGTTTTAAATCATTTTGGTTGGGGATTGGATTTTATTTTATCATTATAATATCGATTTTAGAGCCATGAAATTTTAATTCAACGATTTCATTAATTTGATAACATATAAAGAAGATAATAAATTGGATAGAGATGGTAGGGAAATGATTTGGGGAATATAAATATTCTCTATTACTTACGCTAGATGATTATATTAACTGAGACCTAATATTTCGATGATGATTAGAAATTCCTCTCACTCATCTTTACAGTGAAAATGCGGATGTATTAAATATAGTACCACAAACTCCACCAGGTATCTCATATTGACCATCACAAGTAAATAATTGTTAATCCTATGTTGAACATGATTTTGAAATTTTGGGTTGTTATATGTAGAAATATGATATTCATTTTGTGTCATAGTGTTTAATGAATGGTTAGTTTCCTATTTATTTTATCACCACACATCCTTCCTCAAAATGTACAACAATATACACTGAAAATAAAGATGAAGATGTTTTATTTTCCCATGAAACTCCTCGAACATGGAAGATGTATTTTTTTGTTTCCTCTTAATGCATTGTTAATAGGGACTGAAACAAATGAAGCATAGTAAATTTTTCCTTGGGATTGTTTTTCTCACTTCATAAAAACAAGTTTTTCATACTTATCATCACTATATTAGAAACATTTATAATAATATGGAAGAATGACAATCCCTAATAACTTTCTTGTAACAAGGCCAACATCTATATATAGCCAACCTGAACATCAAAGGGGACTCAAATCTTGTGTTAAATTAAATCAATGGATAATATTACATCAATATAAAAGAAATGAAACCTCTCATTGTCTATATCAGAGGACTACTGGAATATTTTTCTTTCTAACCAATATTACATCATGTTCCTCGATCATCAAATTATCATGTCAGTATATTGGATAAGGCGTCCACAATCCTTGCCAACCTAGATTAAGAGGAAGTGTTCTTATACCTCATACACTAAAATATGGACTCATCGATTATCATATATGTCATTGAATAAATAAATCATGACAGTGCTCCTCCAGAGAAAAATGAACTGAAATCCACCCCTGGATGTATGGCTTTCCTAATTTATTATCTCCAAAATGGTACTCCCCCATAATAATGAGAAGAAAGGTAAAAGATTCTACATCAAGAAGCAATCCTTACCCAATAAAATGAGAAAAATTATAAGATACCCTTCTATAAATAAAGATTAAATGGAATCCAACTCAAATTCATAGAAATATATATATTCCATATATCGTTTAAGATATCTGTGAAGTCTTATGTGATGCTTTAAATGATAGGACCACGCTCTCCCACTAAAGCATGAGGCTGGGTAACTATAGGAAAACCATGATAGAAAACTATGTGGAATTTTCTTGACAATTTCATGCATTCTTGATTACTTAAATCTTCACCCCTAAACCCCAATAATTTTAATATCCTGATATATATTACTATCCATTATTCATATATGGAATGGATTTTGTGGGGCTATATCCCCATACAAATCCATTTAGTTAATGTATATCTTATCTTATATAGACATCATTAAAAAATGGGATATTGAAATTCCCCTCAATGATATCGAGATGAAGATTATCATTAATTTCATAAGATAAAATAACATTGCCATTTTTAGAGTACCACACATTATATTAACAGACAATAACACTAACTTCTTCTCTATAGAGTTAATGAAATTGTAACATGACTAAAAAATTGAGTCCAATCGATCATCCCACTGTAATGTAGTGTAAAATGAAAAAAATAAAGTCTCTAAATAAGATTGTGTATTATATACTATAGAAGATGGTGATTATGGAAAAGAATCCATTTCAGGATAATTTTCTCTATGATAAATTGGAATACTATACGATCATTCCCACTAATATACTAGAAATTATATATTCATTGGAATACATAACCAAGTCAATGTTTTCTATAAAATTCCATCGTCATTTTATTGTAATAGATATAGGAAAAACACTTATTGATGATGATTAATTGAAAAATAGTTTTGTTCAATTTGTGTGGTTTGATGAGAAATAGATGCAGAGATTTGGCAACCTTGAAGTCAATTGGAATTACATCACATGAGATTATAGTAAAAGGTTATCTACTAATAATTCATTTAGGGGAAATGGTAAGGGACTCATAACCCCAGTAATACTAGGAAAAAGTTCACCTAATCTACATCCCAAATTGGAAGGGCCATATATTGAACATATGGTCTTTCATAATATGGATTACTCACTGTCAATAGTAGATAATGAACACGTCACCCCCCAATAATTTGTGGATTCTTATGAAATACTATCCATATCTTCCTTCAATCATCCCTCCGCAATATTTCATGATGATAAACTACAAAATTGCATCAAGAACACATGATGTAAAATGTTACAAAACATGTTCTAGTTGCATGAAGTTAAATTTCACAAACTCATCCTATAAACATTTAATTAATATAAAAATAAAATACCTTGTAACAAAAATGTTAAACTAAAAAATGTATAAGTGACTCGTTGAAAAATTAAAGTAATAACCTTTTTTAGATATTGTGAGAGACACACCACAACAAGCGTGTAATGTAATATAATATTCATAATTTTTATAATATATTTATTATTTAAAATATATTTTATATATTTCAATTCTTGAAACACTGAGTTATAATGAATCATATGTAACAAATACCTTCCTCTAAAGAATTCATTACATTTAAATGCTACCATCTTCGATGTCTTTCACGGTATACAATACAATGTAATACCAATAAAATATCTAGAATTAAAACATTGTTATTTAATTTAATAAAATGTATGCTAGAATTTATGTGTAGTGTAAACATACATTTTAAAATATTTGCTTTAGAAAACAAGATCATTGGTTAGAAATATATTATAAATGTATATAATAACCAATTGAATATTAACAGAATATTTTTATAGAAAACAATTTTTTCTCACAATGCTTCTTTTCCCTAATATATAATTAATTATAAATATTGAGTGATATTAACGTAAAAATATTTTACAAATTAAATTAATCATTCTTTATATTCATGAAATATATTTTGTAATCATATGATAGGATCAAACTGAATATTTCATATAAATACCTATATTCAAGCATTTTTAATTGAAATATAATGGAGAATGTATTTTGAATATTAATTTAGAGACATATATGAATTTAATATGACATAATAAATATCATAATCGAATTAACACTTTCCAAATTAGTTTAGGATGAATTTTTGGGTTATTTTCAAGATACTTTATTTTTAATTAATAGTAAAAAATATTTCATTTTAGTTAAAAACTAACTTTTCATTTAAATAATTATTAAATTTAAATTATATTAATAATCTATTTTAATGTCACATTGGTTCAATTATAATTATTTTAATTTAATTTTTTAATTTGAATTATTATAACATTTAAATTGAATATAAAACAAAATAATCTTTTGAATGTTTTCCTACTAAAACTCATTAATCCGTCTGTCTATAAGATTACAATTATTCTTAATTTTCCCGATTCTATTAATTGAATTTTGAAAATAATAAATAAAATATTTTAATAAATATAACATTTTTGTTCTGTAAATATAAACATAATTTCTGGAAAAAAATGATTAGTTAATGTGATTAATATTAATTATAGTGGTCAAGCTGTAATTAGCCTTAAAGTAGACTAAAACAGTAGGTTTAATGGAGAAAATGACTTATAATGATGTCCAAAACCAATTTATGGCCACATTTTGGCCATTAACATTCAATTAATGATTTTGGGTGGGTTTTTATGACATTTATTAGGTATGAAGTTGTGCACACCTAGCTTCGTTTTAAGAATACCATGTGAGTCATTTTCCGTCCCATTAAAAGGATACCACCTTTACCTATACTCACACCTCTAAAACCAATTATGATATGAAATTCCATTCCCAAATAATCATCCAAAATTCCTCTACTCAACCCAGAAGCATTCCATTCGGAATAAAACATTCCAACATCACCTTTTGGTTCAAACCAAAAGAAGCTGTCTGATTAGAAGGTAATGCCTCTTCTCAATCTCTCTAGGTTCGTATCCATTGTCCAACTAATAAATTAAATTTATTCTATTATTTTATAATGAATATAGTGTCATAAATATACTGTGATATTTTTATTATCATATTGTAACCTACACTTACACACACCACCATCTAATGGTTAATGAACATAATGTTTATGTAAACGATGAACTACTACCTCGTGAAATGATGATTGTTCATTTTTACATTATCGCATCTCATGGTGGACATTATGATTTAAGAATTGTCTATATAAGTTATATTAGATATTTATTGTGTCTTTATACTTATTTAATCCTTTTATATTACATTAATTTAGTACATTACATTTTATAATAATATGATAAAATTATTTGAGGGAGTGTGGACTACTGCCCCCTCAATGTAATGTGAATTATTCAACTGATACATGGAATATATAAATAATGGTTATAATTAAAAATATGGGACATAAAAACCCTATATTGGATATTTATGAAATAATAACCTTTCTCGATATATATATATATATATATATATATATATATATATATCGTTTTCATTACTACATCGTCACATACTTTAAAAGTGATTACGATGTTCATGGACGTGTGGAATACTAACTCCTTGACATGATGTTATTATGTTTACATAAAATAATTTTATATATATGTATATATAATTAAATAATATGATAATTATCATATAATTATCATTATTTAATTATTTTAGTTAGTTACCTTCTATCCATAATGATCATTTAATAATGGGAATTTTACTCATGCATACGTATGACCCACCATATCCATGACTATAACATATTCATATTTTCATAACCATAATTAATGATTGATTTTAAATGTCTAATTGATCTATAAATAAAATAATTATATCATGTTTATATTTCTTTAGCTGTTATATAATGACCTGTTAGACTATAATTGACGAATAATAGTTGTTTTGACTCGTAAAACTAATTTGGTCCAAAACAAATGATGTGACATAATTGTTTGAGTAGTTGTACAAAACCTGGTAATATGTGAAATAGAAGTAATTATATTCATTAAAATTGTTATCATGAATGTTGAAAATTTAAATAAATATATTATATAGGATATTAAGGTACATTCACCCGAAACGAAACTCATAGTAAGGGATTCATGTCTCACAATCATTTCATGAGGAAAACTTAATTGTTCTGAAGCTAATTTCTTATATATTGTGTGTTTATTACCACATTTACATATAATATCAATAAATATTTTTCCTTATTGGTATTTAATTATTACCTTTAGTATTATAATTTTAATAATTTGAGGATATAAAAATGTTTCCATGATCAATGGGTCACTTTGGAATGTTTAATTATTATTTTCCTCAAGAATAATCATAAAAAGCATTAAAAGAAATTCTCAATCAAGGAAATTATATAACCATTGTTCAATAATAAATTTCATTCTTCTCTATATATTCATTACCATTTTCATGTATAAGTATCAATTTAATAATCTATGGTACTCAATGTTTTTAAGAAAATGGTTTTAAGAAATCCTGACGTTATTTCTCACTTTAATTGGAGAACCCATTTTCTTCTAAAAACAATGTTTTATTAATATGTTTTCAAAAATTATTTTAAAATGTTTTTGTATTGAAAATTTAACCTTTTTTCATTTTACAAATATATTAGAAGTAATATTTTTTATCACATTCTAAATGATTCATTTTCTATCCTTTTGTCATACAAAATGTATATTTTTTTATATTGTACAAATTACAAGGAACCATACATCATCAATTCATTGAAGAATCCAGCTCATTTTTAAAGGGAATATTTTTACAAAAAAATATTTTCAAATGTTTTTTCAAAAGAAAAGTATATATCCCTCAATAATATTTTTTAATGTTAATCATTTATTTTATCAACAACATTAACCCTCTATTTAAATCCACTAGGGTTTGTTGTATTGATACTATCCTTATACTCCCTCAGAATGGTTTATTATTGATTTGTACAAGGATAATACTAGAATTAAATTACTAGATTTATTTGTTAGCCACCTTGACATATTAAATTTCCTATGATCATTGAGCTTTTAATTTCCCCTTATTATCCACTTCATTATTAAAGGATATTACTATTCAATATACAGTATACCATTTTGCATATGGTTCCTACATTGATAGTTATTTTATTAATTGGGAAATTATTGATAGATTTGTATTCATCATTAAATGTGGTTATTTGATAATTCATAATAGTTATTTTAATTATTCAATATGATTAATTATTTGGGATGACAATGATGGGTGGAGCCCATTATTTATATAGCTCTTTGATGCATCAATAGGTTCTCATGAAAAGAATAATTCCAGAAATGGGTTTCTACCCTTAATATTAATCTTTAAGGTTAATGGTCTTGATGGTAATATGTTTTCATTCTCGTGAGAGATTATGTTTAAAAATAAAACGATTTTCCCAATAGTTGTTTAAGTTATTATTCATCCATGAGATTTTGTGTCGATATATATATGGATACATTTAATTTAATTTCATTATTTAATAGCATTCGTTTTATATTCTTACCATGGATAATTTATTATTTTCCTTATCTATTTATTTGAATTGAATGTGTTTTCAGTTTTTACCTTACCATATTTAAAATTTATATTGATATCGTTTATTGATTACATGTCATGTGTGTTCATTTATATACCTTTCCACATTGATTATTCACATTTATTCCTTATTGCTTCCACTATATTTTCCCTTACTGACCATTTGAGATTACCCATATTATATTTCATTCCCCAGGAATCCCAAAAGAAAACTATGAACGATATAAAGAAATATAATTTATGGATTAGATATCATCCTCAATGTTTATATGTTTTAAAGAAAAAATATATGTTGTAATTAGTGTATCCATTGGTAATACATTTTTCATTTATGTTTTTGGTTCTCCAATACTAGAAAACTGAACAGTTCTTTAGGGCATGATTCTGGGTAGTCATGGAAATGTATTTAGTAGAAGACACTGGCTCTGGGCTATCTGGGGTGGGGTCGCTATAGTTGGTACTAGAGGAAGTTTAATAGAAACCTTTTGAAATAAATTTAGGAAATCATATATTAGTGAACATAACCATAAGGAATAATTTTAACATTTATAGATGAAAAAAATATAATTTTGGTATTGTATATATTATGTGGGTCTTCCGAGAAAGATGTCCATGTCTACTTACTACAAGTGGATGTTGTTATAGAAAAAATGTAAATAGGAGTAACAACATTGAATAGGTGTTTCAGCTTGACTCAGGGTAACCTTGTACATTAAAATGGGCCTCACATCGCACCTATTTTGACACTCCCATGGGATATGTTTATGATAATCCACTTTTTCATTACAAATCCTTACTCGAAATAAAAAATGATTTTGTAAAAGAATAACTGAGGTTAAGCCTATGGAGTTTTAGATTTATGATTAGGTATCATGATTTAAAAATTTATCTATTTATATTATAGATAAAACCAACACCAAGGGAGAACCTATGTTGAGATAAAATTAATGAGGTATTTATGAAATTAGTTTCTATTGATAACATTAGTTAATATTATATTTTGTTATTAATATAAATTTAAGGACGTAAATTATATTTAAAATTGGAATTTATATTAATATGGTTTTAAAAAAGGACAACTTGTAAGAATGGTGACAACAACTAAATCTAAATAGGCCACAACACATGAACCCATAACCAAAGGTTGATAATGTTTTGATTCCAAACATTGTCCTACAAAATTCTTTGGTAAAACCTTCATTAATTTTAGTTAATCAATTTAATGAATAAATATTAATGTTGAACTAGTAGTAATACATTGAGGATTAGTAATTAATACATTAACCATATTTATTTTGGGATATTGGTAAAGACAAATAGTATGACATTCGACTCTTTTATTTTATTTGCAGTGCTCTAAAATTTTCGGTTAGAAAATCAGGTATAAAAAAATCCATTGTTTGTAATTATGTTTTTTGGAGTGAAAGGACAAATTAAAATTTGATCATAGCACAACAAAAATTTATGATTGATCATATGATATGAAAACCTATCATGTGATAATATTTATTTATTCATGGTTAGAAAAAGTATATCCCAACCTTATTAAAATTACAATAAAATAAAACGGTTTTCCTAATATATAATTTTCTATTAAACTGGTGGAATTCCAAATCAGCAAAGCATTCTGGATTAGAGGCCCTCTATATAACATTTTTCATTCACTTATTTGTGAATGATGACATCATTAAATCCTGATAAGTATTATTGAGTTTTACTCCATGCATATATCACTACTTTCAACTAATGTTCTTCTAATTAGAGACCTAGTTACATGATATTCCTTATGACCATTGTACTTTCAAATATATTTTTATAGAATATTACATTAGAAACACTCTTACGATGTTGGATTTCAATAATAGGAGGTATCAAACAATCAATCACCATGAGAGAGTTAAAATTGTGAGGACACAATTCAAATAAGGTGGGGAGAATGTGACTCCATGAAAAACTAATGTTGGAAACAAGTGTCTGATAGAATGTATGTCGCGACAACAAGAGCATAAGGTAATATATTATCCGTATACATTATAATATATTTACTATTTAAAATATATTCTATATATTTAAATGCATGAAACATCGAGTTACCTTGAAATGAATGCATAACTGGGTTGTCATAAATCATATGCAAACAAGACCTCCCTTGGTAGCCTGCGTTACATGAATAAGAGACATTCTTCGATGGCTTCTGCTATATGCAATACCGAGTATTACAAAGAAACAATATATAATTAAAACACTATTAATTAATATAATGAAATATACACTATCAATTATGAATAATATTAACTAGATTAATAAAATACACTAATACATAACTAAATCATTGGTTACAAATAAATTATAAATGAAATTATGACCCAATTTAATATTAAAATCATATTTATGAAAAAACTATTGTTTGCTCACAAAGTATTTTTACTATAATATAATTAATTAATTACAAATAGTGAGTGGTATTTATGAAATAAATATGGTACATGGTAAATGAAATATTTTTTATATTAACAAAATTTATTTGGAAAGTATAATATAGGAACAATCATAATGTTTTTCATAAAAACCTATATTCATGAATTTTTAATATCCTTATAATGGAGAACATATTTTAAAGATTAAATTGGAAAATATTATTAAATTAATATGATAGATTAAACATAATTTTTAAATTTATAATTTCAAAATTATCATTGGATGGATGTTTGGGATTTTTCTGAGAAGCATCATTTTTTATGGAATATTTGAAAATACTCTATTTTCGTTAAAAACATCTTTTTAATTTAAATGATATTTACTAATAAATTATATTATAAATTTTTTCTAATGTCATATTGGTGAAATTATAAATTTAATAATATAATTTAGTTAATTATAATCATTATAACTTTTAAATTTAATATAAAAACTTAATAATCCTGTAAAAACTTTTCTATTAAACCTAGTTAGTTTTTCTGTTTCCGAGATTAGCATTAATCTTAATTTGGCTGCCGATGGGATTTGAATTTTTAAAATATGAAATACAAAATTGTATTCAATATAATATTTTTGTTCTAACATGATACAAATAATTTTTTACTAAAATAATTAGTGAAAGTCATTACAAATAATTATAGTGATTAGGGTGTAATTAGGCATAAAAATGGAATAAATGTAGAGTCCCGAAGCCTGACGTACATGGACATTACATTACTTTTGCAGAATACTTAGTACATTACAAAAACACACACACAAGGACTGTAATAGTTTAGTGTCTTTGGAAACTTGGAATATAATCTTCTAATCGTGGTGAAAGATCTTCAACATCTCCCATAAAGATATTCCTTTTTTTACCTAAAACCTTTCATTATATCCTGGGGAAAAGAAAACATAAAAGGGTGAGCTCAAATTCTCTGTAAGGGTAAACAAAAGAAATATCAATCACATCATATTCATAATAACATAACATTTTGGAAATTTTAACCTGAAAAAGAGAGCATAATTTCATAACATGGGATAAATCTTAGTAGTGAAATGAAAATCCAATATTCATAACTTAAAACATGAAACTTTGTGTCATACACACATAATCATAGAGAATACTTTCATGGTATCCAAGACTATCTTAGTGGAAAAAGTCCCTTTCTGAACCGAGTAACCCTCGTTTCAGTCCTGTTTCACTGAACCGGTATAACCTACCATTCCATCCATGTCTATCTCATGAGATATAAAATCTTTACCTAATGCATTGGAGGGAGATATAGGTCCCACCCATCTCATAATGATACCATTCTTATGTGTGCCACAAAATCATAAATCATACATCATTGCATAACCCATGTAATACAAATGGGAATCTTAAACATCATGACATCATAAAACAATTTATATAAGATAAAGGAATTCATAAAAATATTTCCATCACAACATAATCAAATCAATGTAATAATAGGGATAAAAACAGAACCCTTTATTTTCAAAGATGGAAAATAATTTTGATAAAACACTTGAACTCCATTCTTGAGGAAAATATACTTTCTACTTCAAAAACATTTTCCTTTCTTAACATGTCTTACAATTTGAAACTAAATGAAGTTGATTAAAAATAAACATGAAAACTTGTAAAGGAAGCTTCTTGGAAATAATGTTTTAAAAATCCATTCATGCCGTATAAGTTAAAAAAACATTTTTCGTACTTTTTTCAGAAAAGTCAAAAAGTACCTCGTACGAAAAACGACAAAAGATTCCTTTCATATCTTTTACTAAAAATACACCGAAGGGTAAAATTGGATTTAAACAATTTTATGTGGATGGAAATAATATTACATATTGAGGTAAAATGGATGTGGATGATAAAATACACCCCAGTAAATGCCAAAGTAAAGACAATCTTGGATAAAAATGAGATTGTGATATTTTCCCTTAACTTAGGTCTGATTTGCTTCATAAGTGTCCCAACCTCCTGTATAATGATTTAAATAATGTCATTGACTTATTACAGAATAATATTCATTGTTATTATATCATATACGGTTCACTTATGACTTTATTTTACCTGTTCTTTTGTAAATTCATGTTAAAGTAGCATTTTGGGTAAAATCATCTCATTTGTCGTTCGTGTTTTAACTTGTAATTATTCATATGATTGGTTAGATCATAATTAATTAATTCCAGAATATAAAACAAGATTTATATATAATATATATTCAGAATATACATATATATATTAAATTAGTAAATGGAAAGAAATACACCGTTCATGGAGACGGTAGGCCGTACGTACGCATGAACGTTGTTTTCGTTTCCTTATTGAATTGAGTGGAATTAAGTAGATGACATACATATATATACACATAAATCCAGTATATTTATAATGTCATATATTTCATTATTATTTCTTATATATACTTTATAATCATTCTTAAATGGTTAACACGGAGAATGAATCTCATCGTGTCGTGGAGACGGTAGTCCGTACGTACGCACGAGCGATGATATCATTTACATAATTATTGAATTGAATTGGAGTGGATGATACAATATATCAGAATCATTATGATTTTATAATAACTATTTATAGTTATTATTTACACCATAATACCCATCCATGTAAGGTGTTGGTGGAAAAACAGATTACACCACGGCGTGGAGACGGTATTCCGTACGTACGCACACGCGGTGATTTCGTTTTTCATAGGATGGATAGATGGTGAATTAGAATTGTTTCATACTTATAATAACATATCAGTATATGAGTGATACTTATGTTATTACTTCATAATGAAACAACCTAATAAGAAGAAGTGGAAGAAGAAATAATGGTGAAAGAATCGGTAACGGAAATTACCTCTTCTTTGAAGCGCCTTTTTGAGACCTCCTCTTAGGGCACTAAAATTGGTCTTTTAGGAAGAACAGAACCTCTAGAATGTTTCTAGGGAAGTGTAGAAGAGAATTTTTCAGGGGTTGTCCGAGCTTTAAGGCTCAAAGTTTTGTGAGGAAGAGAGGGAGGAGGTTCCCTTTTATAAGGGAGGAGAGGGGCACCTTGGGAATTCTTAAAAATATTAATTTATAATTAATCTAACCCCACCTAAAAACCTCCAAAAATGACTCATATTAGAAGATTAGATGAGATAGGGTTGTAATATCATCAACCAATCAAATTTAGACATGTTTCGATCTTATTTTAAACCTTATCATTTTTATTTATCCTTATTTAATCTATTTAAGTTTATTTGTGGTAATAAAATTCTAAATTTTAAATTATAAAAAATAATTACTTATTTGTTGTGAATTTTCCATAATTGTTTAGTTTATAACATTATAGACCATATAAATTTATATTTATAATTTTTAAATATTTTTGTGATTTTTAATCAATTTTATAATATGTTATTTTTATAAAATAACAATAGTGTCAATTTTGACACTATTCATTTATTTGAATTTAAATAAACTATATACATAAGATATGTTCAAACTAAAAGCTTTAATATATTAATAAAAGGTCATATGTATCTATAAAATTAGTGGATCACATTAAATAGTTCATATAATATTTATTTTATTATTTTCAAAACCATTTATTTGGTTTATCTCTTAATAAAATAATTACTACATCATTTTTGTATAATTATTTAATATACTTATTTTAGCATAAAAATTTAAAATAAAATCCTATGATGAAGATAAATATATCACCATTCACAATAATACTTTTACTCGAATTTATCATCTTAAAATCACAATATTTAAATTGTTATATTTATTAAATTATGAAGGTGACAACTTTGGCATCATTCAAAATAAAATAATATAAGTGTCATAATTGCTTTTATAAGACTCCAAATGGTCAAATATTCGACCATTGGATGATTATAGTTTCAATTTACATGACCAATAAGTTTTCGTCAGGTTTTTGTGCCTTTTATGGTCACTATTAGTTTAATAAAAACTATATTCTTGATTTTTCACTAGATAAATAATTTCTGCATTACTATTGTGTCACAATTAATGATAACTATTTAATCCCAAAAAAATTCTAAATAAATTATCATGATGTAGATAGTTTCGTTATCTTTCTGGATACTATTCATGTTCGAAGTTTTATGATTTTTATCACTAAGTTAAAATTATTATACTTATAAGATTTAAGAAAGTGACATGTTGTCCCTTTCTTTGGTTTTAATAATAATTAAATTATTTTCATGGTAAAAAGGCCATAAAATGAATCTAATCTGACCCTTAGTTGATATGGGTTTACTTTTAGCCATAAAATAGAATTTTTTCATGTGTTAGGGTAATTTTATAATATTTTATTTACCCTTAATTACCCGATTTATCTTTAACTATGGTAAATAAAATTTACCGTAGTTAGTATTCATAATTACCAAAAATAAAAAGTATCATATTAACATTATTTGGACCCACTGATTCCAAATATGGAATCCATTTCTTAAAATTAAATACACAGAAGTTGCAGAAATTAAATTATAACTAATCCCGTTGTCGAATAAAAACGGGGTTTTGTTTAAAACACTGCAAAAGATTGAATTGATTTAACCTACGAATTCAAGGAAAATCAATGCTAATGTCATACATTATATTAAATGTTAAAAATATATTCTATTTATACTGTAAAACCATTCAATATTATAATTTAACCACATAAGATATTATGATGAAAAAAGTTGTTTTTAATTAAAATATAGTGTGTTTTTACTATTCATTAAAATATGAAAGTTATCGGAAAAATATCAAAACATTATCTAATGTAAATTTTTACATCCTGATTCAAAAGAAGAATTTTATTTTGTAAAATTGAACATATAAATATGTGAAAAACTAGATTTAAAGTGGGTGCGCCATCAAAAGGCGGCAAAACTACATTTTTTGAAAAATACTTATTTTACCCGAAAATTTTATTTTGTTCTTATACCATGTTCTAGAAAATGTGTATGATGAATAATAATGTTATAAAATTCAAAATTTAGTTAATACTATTCATAACGGCTAGTTCATGACAATATTATAATAATATATCATTGTTTATTAAAACTCGGTATTGCGTACAACACACGCTATCGAGGAAGGTCGTGATTGCGTGTAATGCAAGCCAAGTCAGGGTTGCGTGTTGTGAAAGAATCCTTCGTTGTTTCGAATAACAGAATCCAACCATATTTCATTTATACATTTAATATATATATATATATACTCAATGTTGCATATAATAACTATTATCAAAATTGTGTGCAACACGGTCCAAGAATAGTGTTACGTATACTGCAAGCTAATATGGTGGTTGCGTATAGCGCAAGGTAATCTTGGTGTAGACAACAACACAATACATTAATGATCTTAAAATAATATTTTTCATAAAATCTCGGGGTGTTACATTATACTCCCCTTAAAATGAATTTCGCCCTCGAAATTCGTTGGGGTTATAAATGGTTTACTATTTGAAAGTTTCTTTGATAGAAACCCACATAGTAAAAAGGAAGGAAAAAACTTATATTCAAAAACTAAAGTATAAAACGTAATGGTTACCCAAGTTAACTAATCACTGGTTATCCATATATGAGAACATAGGTGAAAATATGGACATGGAATAGAAATCTAACTATCATGTTCTGATGGAGAGTGGTAGAGGACATGGATTTGAAAAATCCAACAATCACAAAGCCATAAATTTGTGATGATCTAGGGTACCATCTGATTCATCGGATATAAGATCACTAGGACAACATTTCTGGTTTTCAATATCATTTCCCTAATGTTGAAAATTTTTAATTAGAAGAAATACTTACTTGATTTTGGTACAATCTCATTGTTGTTCTTTCTTTGAACAGTTTCCACTTAATCTCTTAAAGAAATGAAGTGTTCAAAGATCATGTGATAGAATGATGGGTCATTCCATCTGTTTCAAACAGAAGTTTAGCAATAGTTATCAAATATTCATAAGTCTGTCTTTTGTGAGGTTGAACTTGTACTTCATATGTCATACCTATTAATAAAATAAAACTAGTCTCTACTAACCAGGAACTTTCTGTAGGCCATTGGTAGGCGATAAAGGCCAGTCGCACTTCCGTTGTGGGTTCGATTCCCACAGCCTTGTCCGACGCGATGGGCTGTCGCCCGTCCTGCAGGTTGTCCTTTTTCTAAAACTACATTACTATAACATCCCATCAATAATATCGAAAAAAAATTCTATCCTTAAACAATACTAACTTATGGCCAACATAATCCATTCCAATCTTTAGGCTTATCCATAATACTGCAGTCCACTCTCATAACATAGTGAAAATGATTACCAGATATTTAATACCATCGTTGATCCCCATATATGATAAGATATGTTTTGTTGGTCACATTCCAAACATTCAAAGTCCTTAATCATGTATTCTCTTGAATACCCATTGAACCTTAGTGAAAACATGAATGCAGTTAAAAGTTCACACCTTCCACATAACAAAATCCTCAAAATTATATATACTCAAACAATGATATCACTTAGTCCTTACTTCAATCATGAGCTCATGAATACTGTCAAACATTTTATTTTCTCCTTATCCCTTCATTATGTGCATATCATCTGCTTTCCAAAATATTTGAATCGCTTTTCATGGTTACCGGTACCTTAAAATTATTGAAAACCACAATAATACAAAAATATTCCAATAAACAACATTATTCTTGAATACCAATACATAAACACTTCAATCCAACCTCTTCAATTATTGTCCTGGAATAAGTCCTTCCATGATTTAGAAGTAACTTTTTATGTCAGGGCATTGAGTTGGGTAATGCCCATGTTCTCCACAAATAATACATTGAACTCCATAACAGTCTGTCACTCTATGACCCTTTTCTCCACACAAATAACATCAGTCCCTCCATTTGAGGTATTCTTCAAGGTTCTTCTTCCCTTCTTTAGAAATCTCAATCTTCCTTTCTTTATGCTGCTCAACATGCGAACATGCATAATAGTCTATCTTCCTCTTCTTTGATGAATTAGGTATACCACTAAAGTTCACCTTGTTAATCATATATCGCGATGACTGATTCGGCATAATCACAATATCTTTCTCTCTAGGCATTACATAATTTTGTTGCTTATAGTCACCAATTTTTCCATTGGATTCAATGTTAACCGAATTCCGTCTGGTTCCCTCCATTAACTAAATCACAAAAAGAATTCGTTGAGAGGAAAAAACCATGCTAGAAAAAACAACATAGTAAAGGGGGAGTACCCTCAATATCTAACATCTTAGGTTAAATTCTATGATCGTTACCGTAGTTCTAGGACTATATCCTATATGTATACTTATCCTTAGGGACATCCCTAGACATACCTTAGAAATATCTCTAGGGATCTCACTAACGTTTTCGCGTCCTAGTTTCCAAAGGTTGACTAAACCTTTCCTCTGATACCAACTGTAGAGACCCGAAGCCTGACATACATGGACATTACATTACTTTTGCGGAATACTTAGTACATTACAAAAACACACACACAAGGACCGTAATAGTTTAGTGTCTTTGGAAACTCGGAATATAATCTTCTAATCGTGGTGAAAGATCTTCAACATCTCCCAAAAAGATCTTCCTTTTTTTACCTAAAACCTTTCTTTATATCCTGGGGAAATGAAAACATAAAAGGGTGTTCTCAAATGCTCAATAAGGGTAAACAAAAGAAATATCAATCACATCATATTCATAAGAACATAACATTTTGGAAATCTTAACATGCAAAAGAGAGCATAATTTCATAACATGGGATAAATATTAGTAGTGAAATTAAAATCCAATAATCATAACATAAAACATGAAACTTTGTGTCATACACACATAATCATAGAGAATAATTTCTTGTTAGTGAAGACTCATTTCCAAGACTATCTTAGTAGACAAAGTCCCTTTCTGAACCGAGTCACCCTCTTTTCATTCCTATTTCACTGAACCGGTATAACCTACCATTCCAGCCATGTCTATCTCATGAGATATAAAATATTTACCCAATTCATTGGAGGGAGATATAGGTCCCACCCATCTCATAATGATACCATTCTTATGTGTGCCACAAAATCCTAAAGCATACATCATTGCATAACCCATGTAATACAAATGGGAATATTAAACATCATGACATCATAAAACAATTCATATAAGAGAAAGGAATTCATAAACATATTTCCATCACAACATAATCAAATCAATGAATAAAATATGGATAAAAATAGAACCCTTTATTATCTTAGATGGAAAATAATTTTGATAAAACACTTGAACTCCATTCTTGAGGAAAATATCCTTTCTACTTCAAAAAAAAATTCCATTCTTAACATGTATTACAATTTGAAACTAAAAGAAGTTGATTAAAAATAAACATTAAAACTTGTAAAGGAAGCTTCTTGGAAATAATGTTTTAAAAATCCATTCATGCCGTATAAGTTAAAAAAACATTTTTCGTACTTTTGTCGGAAAAGTAAAAAAGTACCTCGTATGAAAAACGACAAAAGATTCATTTCATATCTTTTACTAAAAACTCACCGAAGGGTAATATTGGATTTAAACAATTGTAGGTGGATGGAAATAATATTACATATTGAGGGAACGTGGATGTGGATGATAAAATACACCCCAGTAAATTCCAAAGTAAAAACAATCTCGGATAAAAATGAGATTGTGATATTTTCCCTTACCTTAGGTCCGATTTGCTTCGTAAGTGTCCCAACCTCCTTTATATTGATTTAAATAATGTCATTGACTTATTACAGAATCCTATTCTTTGTTATTATATCATATATGGTTCACTTTTGACTTTATATTACCCGTTCTTTTGTAAATTCATGTTAAAGTAGTGTTTTGTGTAAAATCGTCTCATTTGTCGTTCGTGTTTTAACTTGTAATTATTCATATGATTGGTTGGATCATAATTACTTAATTACAGAATATAAAACATGATTTATATATAATATATATTCAGAATATACATATATATAATAAATTAGTAAATGGACAGTAATACATCGTTCATGGAGACGGTAGGCCGTACGTACGCATGAACGCTATTTTCGTTTCCTTATTGAATTGAGTGGAATTAAGTAGATGACATACATATATATACACATAAATCCAGTAGCTTTATAATTTCATATATTTCATTATTACTACTTATATATACTTTATAATCATTCTTAAATGGTTAACATGGAGAATGAATCTAATCGCGTCGTGGAGACGGTAGTCCGTACGTACGCACGAGCGATGATATCATTTCCATAATTATTTAATTGAATTGGAGTGGATGATACAATATATCAGAATCATTATGATGTTATAATAACTATGTATAGTTATTATTTACATCATAATACCCATCCATGTACGGTGTTGGTGGAAAAACAGATTACACCACAGCGTGGAGATGGTATTCCGTACGTACGCACGCGCGGTGATTTCATTTTCCGTAGGATGGATAGATGGTGAATTAGGATTTTTTAGTACTTATAATAACATATCAGTATATTTTTGATACTTATGTTATTACTTCATAATGAAACAACCTAAGAAGAATAAGTGGAAGAAGAAATAAAGGTTAAAGAATCGGTAACGGAAATTACTTCTTCTTTGAAGCGCCTTTTTGAGACCTCCTCTTAGGGCACTAAAATATGTCTTTGAGGAAGACCAGAACCTATAGGATGTTGCTAGGTAAGTTTAGAAGATAATTTGGAAGGGGTTGGACAAGATGTAAGGCTCAATTTTGTGTGAGGAAGAGAGGGAGGAGGTGCCCTTTTATAAGGGGGGAGAGGGGCACCTTTGGAATTCTTAAAAATATTAATTTATAATAAATCAAACCCCACCTAAAAACTACCAAAAATGACTCATATTCGAAGATTAGACGAGATAGGGTTGTAATCACATCAACCAATCAAATTTAGACATGTTTGGATCTTATATTAAACCTTATCATTTTGATTTATCCTTATTTAATCTATTTAAGTTTATTTGTGGTAATAAAATTCTAAATTTTAAATTATAACAAATAATTACTTATTTGTTGTGAATTTTACATAATTGTTTACTTTATAACATTATAGACCGTATAAATTTAAATTTATAATTTTTAAATATTTTTGTGATTTTTAATGAATTTTATAATATGTTATTTTTATAAAATAACAATAGTGTCAATTTTGACACTATTCATTTTTTTGTGTTTAAAAAAACTATATACAGAAGATATGTTCAAACTAAAAGATTTAATATATTAATAAAAGGTAATATGTATCTATAAAAGTAGTGGATCACATTAAATAGTTCATATAATATTTATTTTATTATTTTTAAAACCATTTATTTGATTTATCTCTTAATAAAATAATTACTACATTAATTTTGTGTAATTATTTAATATACTTATTTGTTGCATAAAAATTTAAAATAAAATCCAATGATGAATATAAATATATTACCTTTCACAATAAGACTTTTACTCGAATTTATCATCTTAAAATTGCAATATTTAAATTGTTATATTTATTAAATTATGAAGGTGACAACTTTGGCATCATTCAAAATAAAATAATATTAGTTTCATAATTGCTTTTATAAGACTCCAAATGGTCAAATATTCGACCATTGGATGATTATAGTTTCCATTTACATGCCCAATAAGTTTTGGTCAGCGTTTTGTGCCTTTTATGGTAACTATTAGTTTAATAAAAACTATATTCTTGATTTTTCACTAGATAAATAATTTCTTCATCACTATTGTGTCACAATTAATGATAACTATTTAATCCCAAAAAAAATTCTAAATAAATTCTCATGATGTAGATAATTTTGTTTGCTTTCGGTATACTATTCATTTTCTATGTTTTATGATGTTTATCACTAAGTTAAATTTTTTATACTTATAAGACTTAAGAAAGTGACATGTTGTCACTTTCTTTGGTTTTAATAATAATTAAATTATTTTCATGGTCAAAAGACCATTAAATGAATCTAATCCGACCCTTAGTTGATATGGGTTTACTTTTAGCCATCAAATAGAATTTTGGAATGTGTTAGGGTAATTTTATAATATTATATTTACCCTTAATTACCCGATTTATCTTTAACTATGGTAAATAAAATTTACCTTAGTTATTATTCATAATTCCCAAAAATAAAAAGTAGCCTATTGACATAATTTGGACCCAATGATTCCAAATATGGAATCCATTTTTTAAAATTCAATACACAGAAGTTGCAGAAATTAAATTAATATTAATCCCGTTGTCGAATAAAAACGGGTTTTTGTTTAATACAGTGCAAAAGATTGAATTGATTTAACCTACGAATTCAAGGTAAAATCAATGCTAATGACATACATTATATTAAATGGTAAAAATATATTCTATTTATACTTTAAAACAATTAAATATTATAATTTAACCACATAAGATATTTTGATGAAAAAAGTTGTTTTTAATTAAAATATAGCTTGTTTATACTATTCATTAAAATATGAAAGTTATCGGAAAAATATCAAAACTTTATCTAATGTAAATTTTTACATCCTGATTCAAAAGAAGAATTTTATTTTTTCAAATTTAACATATAAAAATGTCAAAAACTAGAATTAAAGTGGGTGCGCCATCAAAAGGCGGCAAAACTGCATTTTTTGAAAAATACTTATTTTACCCGAAAAATTTATTTTGTTCGTATACCATGTTCTAGGAAATGCGTAAGATGAATAATAATGCTATAAAATTTAAAATTAGGTTAATACTATTCATAACGGCTAGTTCATGACAATAATTGATAATATATCATTGTTTATTAAAACCCGGTATTGCGTACAACACACGTTATCGAGGATGGTCGCGATTGCGTGTAATGCAAGCCAAGTCAGGGTTGCGTGTTGTGAAAGAATCCTTCGTTGTTTCGTATAACAGAATCCAACCATATTTCATTTATACATTTAATATATATATATATATATATACTCAATGTTGCGTAGAATAACTATTATCAAAATTGTGTGTAACACGGTCCAAGAATAGTGTTGCGTATACTGCAAGCTAATACGGTGGTTGCGTATAGCGCAAGGTAATCTTGGTGTAGAATACAACACAAGACATTAATGAACTTAAAATAATATTTTTCATAAAATCTCGGGGTGTTACACTAAAACACTATGGTTGGGGGATGAAATGACCTATCCACTTGTCAAACACAAATAGGATAGCCATATTTCTCTCATGAACCTTCTATTAATGCGATTTGGTGGTTTGGTAAGAATTTTATTATGTTGGAACACGTTCACACCTAACTTCTTTTCATGAATACCAAATGAGTCATTTCCCTTCCCTATAAAAGGTGACCACCTCCACCCATTCCTCACACATCTCAAACCTATTAGGATATTAAAATAACTACCCAAATGCTTTCCAATAATACTATCCTCTACCTATAATCATTCCATTGTGGAATAAACTCTTCCAACACTGGCATTTGGTTCAAACCAAAAAAAGATACCAAATTGAAAGGTAATGTCTGTTCTCAATCTCTATAGTTTCATTTCCAATATCCTATCCCTAAAATATCATTATTATGTTCATGAATAACAAAAAAAGTATCATAAATATAATTGAATTTTTTTTATTTTTTTATTTTAACCTAGACATACACAAACCAACATATAATAAGTAAAGACCAAAATGTCTCTCTGGACGATGAACTTTTGCATCATGAAATGATTATTGTTCATTCATCCATTACCACCTCTCATGGTGTCCATTAAGTTAAAAAAATTTGTTTATATATATGTTATATAATATATTTATATTATATTTATAATTTTATTTACCGTTTATAATACATACATTTATAACATTAAATTTTACATATAGATGATAACATTGTTTGAGGGAGTGTGGACTATCATCCCTGAAAGAAATTAAATAATTTCAAACAATACATGTAATGTATAATTTATTGTTATAATTTTAAAAAAAGTTATAAACAAAATCCATATGATATTCAATATATAATTACCATTATGAGAATATATATATATATCATTTTCTTTATTACCCCTTCTCACACTGTAAAAGAGATAACATCATACGTGGACGTGTGGGATACCACCTCCTCAGTATGATGTGATTTTTTTTAATAAAATAATTATATATATAATTATATATGATTAAATAATATTAAATTTATTATATAATCATTATTATAAAATTATTTAAGTTACTTAATTTCTTTGCAAGATGATCATTTAATAATGGGAATGTTACTCATGCATACATAGGACATATCATCTAGATGATTGTAACATATTATCATTTTCAAAACCATATTTAATGATTTATTTTGAAAATCTAATTGTTGTAAAAATACTCTAATTATTACATTTTTATCAGTCTTTAGATGTTATATAATGACCCATATGACCAAAGTTGACCAACAATATGTTTTTTGACACATAAACCAAATATGGTCTAAAACCCCCTGATGAAAAAATAATTGATTGAGTAGTTGTAAAAAACATAGTATTAAGTGAAATAAAATTATTTATATACATGAAAAAATATTTTGAAGCAAGTTGAAAATTATAAAAAAAAATTAAATATTATGTCAATGGATGTTCACCCAAAATAAAACTCATCATAAGGGATTCTTGTATCATTTTAATTTCATGAGTAATACTTAATTGTTGGGTACCTAATTTCATATATATGGTGTACTTGCTGGAATATTAACAGATAATATCATGAAATAATTTTTTATGATATTTAATACCATTATTTAATTTTAATCGTTCATGATGATAATTATTTAAAAATGATTCAATGTGTTGTGGGACACATTGAAATGTTTATTGATTATTTTCCTCAGGACTAATCCTAATAGTAATTCAATTTAATTTCCATTCAAGAAAATTATATAACCATTTTTCAATAATTAATATCATTAATCTATTTTTTTTTTCATGACCATTTTTAAGAATTAGAACCATTTTCAAACTCTTTGGTACCCAATGTTTTTATGAAAATGTTTTTATGAAATCACAACATAATTTCTCTTTTTAGTCAGATAAAATATTTTATTAAAAATCATATTTTATTAAATTTCTGTCAGAAATTATTTTAAAATGATAGGTAAAGAAAATATTACACTTTTTTATTTTACTAATCTATTATGAGGAATCTTCTTTTCGCTTTCCAAAAAAGGCATTTTCTACCCTCTTTCTTTAAAAATGGAATATTCATTTTACATAATATGACATGTACATATTCATACACCATCATTTCATTAAATCCTGCTTTTTATGATTAAATGGACTATTTTTAAGAAAAATACTTTCAAAAAGTTTTTCAAAAGAAAAGGTTATTCCCTCAATAATATTTTTTATAGTTCATATTTTATTTCATAAACAACAACAACCCTCTATTTTACACCACGTGGGTTATTGATACCATCCTTATTCATCCTCTAGAAGGTTTATTATTGATTATGAGATGGTTAGTATTCACATTAAATTCATTGATTTATTCTTTAGTCACATTAAAGTATTAAATTTCCAATGATAATTAAACAGTTAATTGCCCCTTATTATCCATTTCATGTTCCTAAAATATACTATTTCAAAAAAATTATACCATTCTACATATCATTCCTACATTTATAGTAAATTTATTAATTGTGGAATTACTAAAATATCTATATTTATCATCTAATATGTTTATTTTATAAGGAATAATAGTTATTTTTATTATTCAATATTAGGAATTATTTAGACTAGAAATGGCAGGTGGATATCAGACTTTTTATAGTTCCTCGATGCAACAACAGGTTCACAAGAGATAAATAATTGTAAAATTATGTTTCCACCAATAGTTTTTATCCATATTATGAATTGTCATGATAGTAATAGTTTTAATTGTCCCTATGTCATGACGTTCATAAGGAAATCAATTTCCCTCATAGTGGTTGAATAACCATTGTGGTGTTTTGTTTTTATAATAATTTGTATTTGTTGAAAACATTCCTTTTTATGAATATTTTTTATATACAAAAAATTGAAGTAGTTAGTTACTGCATGTGTGTCTTTTCATAACCATATAATGAAAGGTGTTACTCAATTTGGATGATTTTTCTGATTTTGAAAGATATTATTGAATGAAGATTCCCTTTTTTTGCAAAACTGTTTTGAAAGAAGATGTTGATGAGGAGTGAAAAGACAGAAGACATTATATTCATATGAAATTTTATATAAAAACATAAAATGCATTCCTGATCAAGATGTTCTCACACATCATTAAAACATTCATGATAAAATATTTTTATGAAATGGTGAAAAATTATGAAATAATCATAATCACTTAGTTGATGTTGAAAAATAGATCTATCATAATTGTTCTAAAAAACCACAATTCATTGAAATTCGAAACCACATTTCTACAAAAATTGGATCCTAATTTCAAAAAAAATAAGAACTTATTTTTTAGTAATTGGGAACCTAATTTATGAAAAATTTAGAATCTGATTTCATAGAAATTAAAAAATTTATTTTTAAATACTTCATAACCTGATTTCTGTGAAATTCAGAACCAAATTATTGAACAATTAAGACACTGATTTTTGATCAATTTTGATCCTAGTTTCAGAAAAAATTGGAACTTCATTTCAATGCAATTAGGATCCAGATTTCAAACCCATTAGGAACTAGATTTATGAGCAATTTGTAACCACATTTCTAAACTATTTGGAACCTATTATCTGAGAAAATCAGAACCTATTTTCATATAAAATCTGGACCTATTTTTGATTTAAAATTGAACCACATTTCTAAGCATGATTTTGAGGAAAACAGAACCACGTATTTTAGCATGTTTCTATGAAAATATGAACATAATTTATGATCATGTTTTTCAAAAATATAGAACCATGATTCATAATATTCCTACTGATAAATATTTTACGAGTTGAAGAAGTCAAATTTGAAATTTAATCTTTTGTAAATCATGTTGAATTTTAAATAATTTTGATGAATTAAAGGTAGATGTTTTAATGAGAGGTACGTTTTGAGTTTTTGAGATTTGAGGAATAGATAATGTTTATCATGTTTTGTTGCTTTTTTTTCGAAGTATCCACTAAATAGTTTCTGATATAATTTTTTCATTTCTATCATTTTATCATGCTCAAAAGGCGGAAAATTGGAGATTTTAATGTGAAATTTTCCCACCAGGTTGAAGAAGGGTTCATTGAGTGTTAAAGTAGGGTAAAGTTAGATTCATCATTACCATACTATTAAGATCAGATATATCAAAATAGGACAAAAAATTCGGACTGAAAATTTGTTTTGCATATTCAACATTGTTTTTATTTTTTTCATCAATCATTCTATATTCAATCACTGTACACTGATAAAGTTAGTATAATCATTCCTTTTATGAGATAAAAGGTTCTTAGTGGTAGATGGTACATGTTTTATTCACCTTTTCATTATAGTGTATTTCCATAGACCCATGGGAGTGGCAATGACAAGGATGTAGGTTCTCAACTTGATGTTGATTCTTGTAAATCTTGTGTGCCTTACAAGGTTTACCTTTAATTCATACATAATTATTTTAAAAAGGTTTATATGGAAATAAATATTGACAGGTCGCATGGGTTATGTTCCATAATTTTTTAAAACATATAAAACTTTTACCACGACTTCAACCCCCTCTCCCCCCTATCATTTGTTATTCAATCCATGGAACATCAACTAGTTTCAGATGAAGGATCTCTTATTGAATACTTAACAAGGATAACATCCATTAATTAAAAAATAAAAGAATTCCAACATTTGAAAAAAAAAATTATTATGGGTGTAACAATTATATAATTCCTTATTTCCTATATATTTTCCTAGATGTTTTAAAATATTCTACAATGGGTTTTCCACCTATTGAGAAAGATGAACCTATGATGTTTAATGATAAGAGAAATATATAAGTTGATATAAAGGTTATAAATGAAATACTAATATTCTTATCTGAAAATATTTATCAGAAGGTAATGGGACTTAAGACATCAAGAAGTATGTGGGATAATATAGAATGTGATTTCAAAGGGAATTCTAAAGTCTTGGAAGTGAAGCTAAATATCTGGAATAGTATGTATGAAGTCATCATAATTAGAGATGAAGAAATTTTTTTTGAATACTTCACTAGAGTTAATGCAATTTTTGGAAACATCAGGGGATTTATAGATATCCTATATTACTCTACAATTGTGAAGAAACTTATTTGAAACATTCCAAATTGGATTGATTCAAAAATTTCTTATTTACAATGTAATGATGTTATATCTATTGATAAATTTAATAACATTATTATTTCTCTTGAAAAGATAAAATCCAATATTTTTAAAAAGAAAATGGAAGATGAAATTGTTTTTGATGCTATGATAAAGATGTAAATCCATGATATTGAATATAAAGATCATTGGGATTATGAAGGTTATAAGGATGATGAGATGAACGAAAAAATCATGTCTCTTATATCCAATGACTATCATATTGGAATATGAATGTTTGGAGGTAAACATCCTCTTAAATTTTTTGAGTGTGCTGGAATTGGACACTTTTTTATGAATTTACATAAGAATAATGATGGATATAATTTAGATGATTCTAGTGAAAAATATCGATATAATAATTAGAAGCAAAATGATAATAATGATAAGTATTCAAATAGACAATATAAATTTTTTTATAGAAATAAATGATGATTTTCATGTAGGAATGTGGAATCAAACTAAAATGAAAATAACTCATCTGAAGATGAATGTTCTAAAAAAATTCAGAACCTTCATTTAAATATTTTTGAAAACAAAAGATTCACCAGATAATGAAAAAGGTGGTAAAGAATGTTATAGAGATATTTAACTAATAATTGAACTCATTCCATGTGTTTAGAAAAAAATTCACAGTGATGAAATTGTAGTAATGAAGAAAGATCCTGAAGAATATTCTGATGGATGAATATATTTCATCAATCAAGTAGATGAATACATCCAAGAAATTCTAGGTTAAAACATATAATTTCATAACAGGGAATGAGGAATTAATATCATAATAAAAATATATATTCTATGGAATAAGAGTATAAAATTTTGAAATAAAAAAATCTTGAGTATGAAAGTACCTTGCGAAAGATGAATAAAAACATCAACAAATATTTATAAGAAAAATCTGATACATCTATAGTTGCATAGAAGGCTATATACGAGAATTGGATGAAACATTCATTTATAAAAAATAATGTTTCATTTAATTTCAGAAATATTTAAGGTTTTGGAAAATTATTGGGAAATAAAGGGTGGATATAGGCTGTGACAATTATATAAATTATAAAAAAGTATAAAACTCAAAAAATGAAAAGATGGTCTATGTCTTGAATATGATAGCGTTGAATGAAGTTACCTACCTCAACAATAATTCGATAGATAAAGATATTTCATGAATAGGAAATCTAGATTTGATGGCTATTATTGGTGTTGTGGAATTTATAAGAAAAGGGCTTATAATTTTATAAACAACAAATCTTTAACCGGAAGAAGGATTGAGAAAAATAAAAAAATAGTGAAATAATAATGTGAAACTTTCATAACATATTGGATTTTGAAAACGTGAATTTTTAAGATGTCAGATTCATTCCAACAATGAATCAATATCAATGGATATAAGATGTTTTTGGGATGTGTGATCAGTTTGGTCATCAGACCGAAATATGAATAATACTCCTAGAAAAAAATTTGTTATGGTATAAATGAAATGAAAGATGAAAATAAGAAGGTTGAGGAAATTGTTTTTTGGTTGAGATATTATTAAATAGAATGTATGAGGAACAATCCATGGATACGTGATAGTAGTTTTTCTTCACATAAGAGAGGTGAAATAAAAGTTTTGTAAGATATTGATAGTCATGATGGGGGGAAGATAGTTTTGTAAATGGTACTTAATTAAAAATAAATGGAATCGTAACAATAGATATTGTAGTAGAGAAATTGAAATCTAAGGATTGTTTACTTGTTTATGGGAAAAAACATAACATACAAAGTTTAAGTAATAATTGTGATAATAGAAAATAAGTAATATTAAGAAAGGATTATCTTATGATAAAAAGAATGAATGATGGAAGAATCATTAAGAAGGGAGAATGAACCAGTGTAAATCTACTTCAAATAGGATAATTCAATAACACTTATTACTTGAGTGTTGTAGATGAAAACAAGTTTTTTCACTGAAAACATAGCCCCCTAGGGAAGAAAAACATAAAAAAATTCTAATTATGATGTTGTCTTTAATTTTCAATAATTTAAATGAATATATGATGTTTTTTGTATTAATTTTCAAAAAGGAAAAATGATTATCTAAGATCATAAAATAATTGAGAATAAATCTACCAGACCACTTGACCATATTCATTCTGATTTTTGTGGACTGATGATACATCAATCAATAAAATGAGGCTTATACTTTATCACTTTTATTGATAATTTCACATGGATGAAAAAAATAATGTTCATGATTCAAAAGACACAGGATTGTAAAAGTGTTCAAATTATTTTGAAATGAATGATTAGAAATAATTGGGGGTTTCTATCAGAATGTTTAGAACATATTATGGTACCAAATTCTTAAATAATGATTTTTAAGTTAATCTGAGGAATCATGGTTTCAAATATTAGTATAGAGCATTTTATTCCACATAAAAATTTAGTAGTAGATATAAATAATAGATTTTTGTGGAAGTTGGATAAAGTATGTTAAAAGAAAAAAATTCAAAATTATTTTGAAGATAAGTTGTTAGTACTGCTTCACTTGATCTAAATACATTCAGGTTGAGAGTGAAAACAAACATAAATCTTTATTAAATTCGGTATAAACCCCCATCATTGAAATATATTAAGGTTTTTAAATATCAAATTTTTCTCAAGGTCAAAAATACAGATTTTGGAAAGTTTGATTGGAATTATGAGGAAATAACTTTAATGGTCAATTCAATTAATGAGAAAATTTAAAATGATGTAATAAAAATTTAAAAAACATAGTAAACACTTTTTATGTGAGTGTAATTTAAAATAAATGTTTTACAAAAATGATTTTATAATTTTATGTGGAAGACAATTTTTAGATTTCCGATAATTTTAAAATTAATTAGTAAAATTATTTTTAGGATTCAGAACATTCATGTGATGTGTAAATTCTAGTAAAGAAAGATACATTGAAATTAAATACCATTAAAAAACATGTTGAATCAAAACAAATTATTGGGAATTAGAATGGACCAGTTTAGATTAGAAGTAAGTAGAGATTAGACAATAAGACATCACATATCTCAAATTTTGTATCAGAATCTATTTCATAGGATATTAAACAATAAATGTATGGATGATTTGAATGAAGGGCTCGATCATATTTTGAAGAATGACACATGGGAACTTTCTCAAAGTCCATAGAAAAAAAATATTATCAGAACCAATTGGGTTTATATAATCAAATTGAATGAAAAAGAATTTGTTTCCAGAAACAAAGGATGTCATGTTTGCAAATGAAATTAAAAGGTGGATTGTGTGGATCATGATGAAACCATTCACTTGTTGTATGGGAAGAATCTATTATATTCCCTAAAGTGTCTACTCATAATAATTAAAAGGATTATCAGATGGATGTAATGTCTGTATTATAAAATTGATATATTGAGGAAGAAGTTTACATTAAGGAAGCTTGTGGGTTTATACTTAATGAGGATGATGAAAACATTTTTAAATTTTACAATTCTTTTTATGGGTTGAAACATGCCCCATGTGCTTCGTATTCAAAAAATAATTTTTTTTTGAAAATGATGAAATTTTGTAACAAAAATGTTGATTACATCTATTATGTGAATGATGTTTACTCTATAACGTTAATTGTAATTGTTTATGTAGATGATATATTTTTCGATATGGATGAAGAATTTTTTTTGAGAAGTATGTTGATGAAATGAAAATGAATTTTGAAATTTCAACAGTGGGATAATTAATATTCTTCCTTGGATTGCAAGTTCATCAAAAGGGAAAATATATATTTTTATCTTAGGAAAATTATTCCATGAAATTGTTAATAAACTTTGGGACGGTTGAATCCAATGAAATTTCAACTCCTATTTTAGTGAGCACAATTTTGAGTAAACATGAATCTGGAATAAGTGTGAATAAAAAAGACATTAGGAAGTTGATACGAAGTAATTTTTTACAATATATCATCAATTACCAATATTTTTTATACTGTGAATTTATGGGCTAGGTATAAATTTAATCTGGAAGATTTACACATGTTTGATGTAAAAAAGATTTGGAGATATTTCAAAGGAACCACATCACAGGTGTTGTTATAAAAAATAAGTAGTGACATGATGTTTATTGGTAATATTGATATTGATTTGGATAGAGAATTTAATGATAGAAATTCATCCCCAGGAGGAACATTTTTTCATGGTGAATGGTGTAAGAGTTTTCACAGTATGAAATTTTTTTGTAACATTGAGAATATGTGAAACTGAATATGTTTCTACCACTAAATATTGTACTAAAATGTAGGGGATGAATGTTTAGTTGGATTAATTGAGTGTAAATGTTTGTAAACTATTGAATATACTTTCTCATAATCAAAGTAAAATTTATCTTTATTAAAATCATGTCAAACATTAATGATCAAAACACATTGATATAAAGTTTCACTTTAAAAAAGAGAAATTTACTACTGGAGATGTTCTATTTGAATACATTTCCTCAAATTATATGATTGAACATAACTTTGGAAAAGAAATTTTAAAGGAAATGATTATTTAATTGAGGCTACAACATCATGTTCATCCTCCTCCCATGTCTTCCTAATCCTCATAAGGAATGACTCCAACCATGCATTGGAATATTTTTACAAAGGGGGAGAGTAAGAAACAATATTTTACTTTGTAAGAAGTTTTTTCTAAAAATTATTATATGAATATGAATTCATGGTTATTATATAATGGGAGATATAAAAAGGAAAATGATAATGATAATGATAAAACTAAATATGGGAGTTTGATTAAGGTGGATTCTATCATATCATGAATGCAAAATTTTCATGGAACCATGGAATGAAAATCCTTATAAAAAATTACTCTATCTTGTTGTGTTGTGTCTGGAAAAATTATTTTGAGAAAGGCAGTTTTTTGATAAAATTAAAACACTTGAGTTTTATTCAATAGTTTAGTTGTGAAAAAAATTCTGAAATTTGGAAAAAATATATGTAGGGGTTTTCATCAAATCCAAAGGACGATATTGAATAAAACCTTGTGGGGTTTTAATTTATTAAAATATTTTATTTTGTTACAACTACATTTTTTGGAAGAATGATTCTGATATACCATAATATAATGTTGATGGATGATAGATGTTTTTTTGTCATAATCATATGGATATTTTTTTTCGAGTTTCAAACTAGTTGTGGAGTTTGAAAGATGTTGTTGAATAATAAATCTTCTTTATTTCTGAAGTGTTTTCAAAGAGGGTGTTTTTGACGAGTGAAAATTTTGAATAGTGAATTTTTTTCAATTATTCAAAACAAAATCAAATAATACCTTTTGGATAAAAAATTTCCCAAAAATCATTAAAAAATTCATGATCAAATGGTGGAGAAGTTTGAATGAACTAGAATAACATAATGGAAGAGGGAAAATGGAACTAGAATCAATGTTCTGAAAAATGTAGCCATAATTCTATGAAAATATGAACCATGTTTGTGACAAATTTGGAACCATCTATATGAGAAATACAGAACCAAATTTCCGAATAATTTAGAACTTGATTTTTGGGCAATTCGGAACATGATTTCTAAACAATTCGAAACCTAGTGTCTACATAATTCAAAACCAAATTTTTAAACAATTTATATCTTAATTTCTATTTAATTAGGAACCAAATATCTGAACAATTTGTAACAATATTTCAGATCATTTTAGAAATTTATTTCTAAAATACACAGTACTTGATTTTTGAGAAAATTAGAAATTGTTTACTAGGAAAATATAAAAATATTTTATTAGGAAATCGTAATGACTTTTCTGACTATGTTTCTATGGAAATTGGAAAAACCATTCAGATCATTTTTCTATGATAATATAAACAACATTACTAATCATGTTTCTGAAAAGACCAAAATAATTATTCTTTATTTAGTAATAAGAAATATTTTATGAGTTGATGAAGTGAAACATAACATTAAATCTTACATAAATATAATATAAATTTATGTAGGTATTATGAAGTCAAATTTAATGTTCTAATGTAATATATTTTGGGATTTTTTGAGATTTTAGGAAGTAGGAATGATTTTCAAGGTTCCATCCTTTCTTTTCTGAGTACCCTATAATTATTTTATAAGTTCATTTGTTCATTTGTTACTTTTCAACAAACTCAAAAGTCAGAGATGTAGGGAATTTGTAGAGAAAAGTTATAACAAGATTGAAAATGGTTTCATTGACTGTTTGAGCGGGTGAAAATCAGAATCATCATTACTATAAAATGAGAACAAACATATCCAATTTAGACTAGGGATTCAAACTAAGTATTTGTGAAGAAAATTCAATAATGTTTTTATTTTTATTTTATGATCAATTGTTCTATAATAAAACATTGTAAACTAATAGGTGTTAGTATAATATTTCATATCAAATTTTAGAAGGTGTCTAATGGTAGTTAGGACAAGTTGTATTCATTTCTTCAATATAGTATATTTCTATATACCCATAGGAGTGTCTATAGAAAAGATGTAGGTAATCAGATTGAGGGAAACACTTGTAAATAATGTTTTCCATACTTGATTTATCATTCCCACATACATAAGTATTTTCAGAAAGATGATAAGGAAATAAATCAAAACTTCTTATAGGGGTTAGGTTTCCTATTGTTTTGAAACATATAATAATTGAACAAATGATTCAACTTCTATTCTCTATTATTATTCAATCCTTGGAACATCAGTAGTTTCAGATATTATCCATCCATGAGATTTTTCATCTACATCTCTATGGATACATTTGATTTCAGTTCATTGATTAATGGAATGTTTTTTGTTTCATACATTTCAATATTTATTTTACCTTGTTTAGTTATTTTAATGGCATGTGTTTCCTGTTATTACCATTCCATATTTATTATTCACATTCACTCAGTATCTAAATTTCATAAAATGTGTGTTTAGTTATTTACCTTTCCATAGTAAATATTCACATTAATTCATTATTTCTTCTACTATATTTTTTCATAAATGAGAATTTGAGCACACCATAATTATGTTTCTTTCCCCTCGAATCCATGACGAATAATATGAAAGATATGAATGAATATAATAGATGGATTTGAGATCATCCTCATTGTTTTTTAAAAGAATAAAATTGGTTGTAATTTGTATGTCCATTTTTAATACATTTCTCATTTATATATCTAGTTTACCAAGACTAATAAATTGATCGGTCCTTCAAGGATTTATTCCATGTAATAATGCCAATGTATATTGTAGTTGATACCTGATATGGGCTATCTATTGCTGGGTCTCTATATTATAACTTCATAACCACACAATTTCACACTATAAAAAACATGACATGAAAAGGTGAAATTAAACTATACATGAACATCCAAAACTCAAGAAATTATTCTAAATGGGAATCATTGTCTCACTAATGATTCATTGTTGATGTGATAGGTATGTGAAAAATAGAAAGTATGTTCCCATTAGCCCTATTTTTGAGTCAGATCAATAGTTGGAGTTCTTCATCCCAGAACTATGTGTGGATAGATTCCTACTATACCATCTTATATAAATTGGGTGACCCTCATCTTTACCACATGACGTTAGACTACTTGGTTAGTGCCCTCAACACATGAAACTAAAAAACATGGGTTTTTTAGAACTAGATGTTTCTTGATAACACCCACTATAGGATACAAACCGATTCCCATTACTCAATTATTAGGCCAATACACAATATTCTTCTTCTATCACATTGATTATCCTTTATCATTTCTTCACAATGCTAAATTACATTGATAATGTCCTCGCCACTTGAAACTAAACTATAAGGTTTTTCTAGAATTGTGTACATCTATATTCTAATTCCAATATGATAAATATATATTACTAGACCATTTATCTTTTCCCATTCTCCTTAGGATACAAGAAAATACCATTTTATTTCTCTAATAGTCTCTATGTCATGAAAGGAAATTTTACTATTCCTTGTTTCTCACATAGACTATAGGTCATGAGAGCTTAGGAATGTTTCAAGAGATTCCTCACATGGCAGAGATATAAAATTATACTATTGTTTTAACATAGTAATTGATGAAATATCATTAATTGAACAGCACTTGTCATCCCCACATGAAATTAATGTAGATGATTAATGTATCTTGGTTGGAAAAAAGTGACAATTTCCATGGACATGCCTCTGGAGGACAACTATCATTGGTATTAGTCTCCCACAACAACTCCAATAATGATTTATTTGTGGATTTATTTTTATAATCAATGGCCCAAATTCACTAATCAATGTGAACAATGTCCCCCAATTTGATATGGGTCAAGACCGCGTAGAGTGTTTATCCATAAATAATTACATGTGGAATGATTTAGGTCATCAAGGGATATGTAGGGACTCACAGATCCCCAATCACGGGCCCAAATTCTATAATCATGTAGGAAAATTCTCCCTCTACAAATGGTTAAGACCTACATATATTATTTCCTTTTTAAAAAAAGATGGGGCTTGATTACATTTGTAGTAATATATGTAGTGATGTCTGAATATTAGATTATTTGGTCCTACCATGATAAAACAAAAAATTATATCCATCCCTTAATATGGTTCATAACTTCATACGGTAAGTTCATGCAACAACTATATAGGTATTGAAAACTATTATTACATGATACATTGCGACACCCAAACCCAAAATCCTTGTGTCAGTTGAAAAATATAAAGTAATGAAAATTCTCTCCTAACTCCATATGGGTCATACCTATATAGTTAATTTCCTTGACGTATGAGATTAAATTGCATGATAAAAGCAACATATACCACTTTCTTATGTGGGATAATCCATAAAAGATGACTTTTTCAATGCACAATTATGATATGAAAAAATCTTTCCTGAAAAAATGATAAATCTTCATAAGATGTGATATATCATCTAGATATCCCCCAATTATAAAATTCACGAATAAAAGTTTCTCTCTGATTATAAATTCCTATGAAATGTGTGAAATGTACTCAAATATATCATTCAAAGTATTCATGTTGGTTCTTATGTCCTTACCTTATGATGGTAAACTATATTGAAAGGAATTTTTTTTTATTTTTTTATGCTATATAATGAGGAAAACATCATGGATTCATTTGAACAAAATGATAAATTCATCCACACTAAAAGATGTTTAAATGTGTTGTCCATTATCTATTATCATCCCTTATCAATGGATCATAAGATTCATCCCTTAGTTAACTATATTATATAGTGTTTCAATCTACTTTTAATCCACTCATCTGGTAAATCAGACTTCATTTCTTAATCACCTCAAGATTCATAAAATCTATCATGGCCCTTCGAAACTATTGGGAACACCTCTATTAGACAAATGTAGAAATTCATTAGGTCTTTTCCCTAGAAACCTGAAGTGTAACCTCCGTTTATGAAATGAACTCAAATGCTTGAGAGCTAGAAATCTCTATAGTTAAACTCATCACCTTATGTTGGTTTGGACTATCCTCTGTACAATTATCCATCTTAATTAGCCATAACCTAAAATTTTGAGCCATAATTTTCAAATATCATCTGTTGATAAGAAGAATTTTGGAATATCCTTCACCCTATCCATACTATGAATGTTTTATTGTTACATTCCCCCCATACCATGTTCAAATGTGTCATCCCTGTAAACTAACAGCTCTTTTTTCAATTCTTTATGAACTCAAATATATTCTATTGATGCTCCAAATTGCATTCCCTAAACATCATGGGAAATAGAAAAAAATTTAACATGTTTAAAAATATAAAAGAGAAGCTTAAGTAATTAATCAAGTTTTCTCTCACCAAACTATTCATATCCAGAGTTTTGGAAAAATATATAGCGTTAATTAATAAGGATTAAAGGTATTATGGGCCACATTTTGTCCCAAGTAATTGAATGTCTATGCTCACTGGACCCCCTAAACAATGAAAATAAAATTAGAGTATTGATTTGCCACATCTCCTCTCCATGATAACAAGTTCACTCTGCATCGAAAAAACAACTGGGGTTCTTGAACAGTTCATGAATAATAGATATTCTATATATAACTATTCTGTATTTTAGATCCTCATATCATAGTAAACCTTTCATGGCCCTCCGAATAGGATAGATATATTGAAGAATAACTATCGTTGATTATGTGTGTATGCCTATAGATCATTTAAATGAGCATCCAATAGTCATCTAAATTAATTATTACCTTAAAAAAGGTATTACAATCTTTTTGAGACCTGGGAAAATGTGGTGGAATACGACACCTTATGGTTTCCCGGGTCATCCATTAGAAGGATTTTCCAATATCATCCACAAGACTAGATCACTTTGGATATGGTTTATAATTCTAGAACCATACTATTCAAGGGGATATGACCCCATCAACATTACATCACCATGTTTTATATCCTTTCTCAATGTAGAAATCAGACACTCTAATACTAAATATTTTGATGGCCCATACCTTGGGAAATGAAACCACAACACATTGGGTCTGAGCATCCAACTAAAATGTAAACTACGCCATGGGTGTAGAACCATTCACAGATAGAATTTTCTATATATCTATCTTCTTCTGTGAAATGGGTAACTCGTTGGAAAAATGTAATTTCCCATGTAAATGAGTGTGGGAACACTTTTTTGACCATGATACCAATGAAAAATGTCTTTGAACTACCATCTACATATGTCTCACCCTAACAGGAAAGGAACTCCCCTCTAAGTGAGCCATGGTAACACTGCGGCTAATCTAGACACCTCGAGGTGTAGGAGTCATTCTTAGAAAGTCTTCCTAATTCAATATTCATTTTCAAAAACGTTTTCATAAAACATTACACCACTTGTATTATAAGAATCCAGGTGGTCTTGTATTAACTAATATTTTCACCTCATTCATTAAAATCCCCATAAATCCTTCATGACCCTTGTAAAAGTGTAGTAGAAACTCTATTTAAAAATTCTACTAAGGATAATGGTATTATTCCTACCAACAAATGGAATCTCATCATTTTAGAAATGGTACTTCAGTTCTACAGGAGCCTTGGGAACACCACATAAAAACTCAAAGCCTTAGGGTTCTCTCGGTCAGACTGGAAAGTCCTCCACCTTCCATATTAATCAATCATGTCAAGGAATAATGTCATTAAATTGTATATTATATTTAAATATTTTTCACATGATGGTAAAATTCTTGGAAGTTTTCCTTCATGAAATTAAATTTCAAAAAACATGCCCATACCAAATGATGTAAATTTTCATGATATATTTTGTTACCGGAATACATTTAAAAGAATATATGATTGGCTCATAGTAAATTGTTTACATTAATGGAAAATTTCCTTATCGGATGAGATTAAACTGTACGGAGAAAATCTATTTTCGAATGTTATAATACCAAAATTAGATGATCTAAACTAAAAGACCCAAAAAAAATTAATGTCTAATCTAAAATACATAAAATAAAAAAAGAGGTTATGAGATAAAACCCCTGAAATACTAATATGGATTAGTTTTTAGACATTAAAATAGTTGACTTAAAGAAACACAATGTTCACTAGGTTGAATCCCTATAAGGGATCCCTAGGAAAAAGTAGAGTCTCAAAAAACTGTACTTGCACATTGTGTGTTTCAGGAAATATCTATCAGTCATAATGATTAAGGGGCAGAAAACCTATTTGAGAAAAACCCATAAGTGTGTGGGAAGAAAAAATATACTTCCATGCCAGCTATGCCTTCCCCTTTATGAATCATATTAATCAATTAATGTAATATAAATAAATAATATATATATATTGGAGGAAACTCCATATAAACATGAAGAAATAAAGATGTGATTTCTAATATCACTAAATTCTTCCAAAGATAGTGTTTTGTCCATCTAATAAATATAGTTACCCAAATTATATTTTTAAAAAAAATTTAATCTCATGAAAAATTGAGTGGATACATCAATGAAAAATATTATACTCCTGTAAATTCATGAGAATCTCATGAGAATAATATATTTTGTTTTATTAATTAAAATCATAGAGTTTTGGTATATTTGGATTCATATGTATCATTATAATCATTGATGATTCGTGTAACATAAGATAAAAAATATATTAAATGCATCATGAATGATACTAAATTTCACAACGACATATAATGTTCAAAATATCTGTTCATTATTGACATGATGAAGGAGGAACCCCAAAATTATATAGCATATTTGAGGATTCCATAAAATCATTGGTGATTAGATTACAATAATATTGGATCAGCTAAATTCTCCATGTTGGATAGATTCTACTGAGAAGAAACGATTGAGTTCTTAAGATCCACCGGCCTCACTTCTTATACATATTTCAAATGGAGAAGAGTCTAAATAAGTGTAGATAGGTCCTTAACTATTTTATTAGAAGTTACAAATGATGATGACAGAACTGAATGATCAGACTATGAGGGGGGTATGATCTTGTCATTTAGTGATTTCAATAATATAAATGAATCAGTTCCATTGTCCAACTCAGATATTTTCTAATGATATTTTTCCAAAACCATTAATGATTCTTTCATTTTTTTCGGAGAGGGGATTCACATAATCAAAATAACACAATCCAATTTAGCTATTTGCCAACTAGTATTCATTCATGATGATTTATCACATTATTTTTTATAATTGATGGAGATTAAAAGCTGACATCCACAAATTATTAATGTTAAAATTAATATTTTATTCGAGAACATGAATGTTCCTAGTGGAGTCTTAGTGATCAGTATAAGGATATGTTTCTATATTTTCATAAACCATTTTTGAACCTATAAAACATGTATTGTGTGTATATAAGAAGGCAGAACAACCAGTTGATCTTGAGAGAACCAATTGTAAATTCCATATATAACCATCCATCAAAATATTTATTTTAAATTGCTAATATCATAGAGTTTGAATCTGAAAAATAATTCATGGCTGTCATGTGGGACACACATCGCTATGATAATGGTGGTTCCTTGACGGATCACTGAAATCATGAATCAACTCCATTCTCTTTATAGAAAATATATTTGGGGAAGTATATGTATTTTTTTTCACAAAAACCAAAAGGCCATCCATCATACAAACCTTTCATGAATCCACCCATGCATGAACATAACCATATATTAGAAACATAGGGGCACCAACATGTGGAAGTAAAATCTCAACGTTGGTATCCTTGTGAACCAATATAATCCAAAATTGATGGAAAATGATATGATATCATTATACCTATATGAAATCAAAGGGGAGAGGATATATCATTTGGATGATTTCTAATTAGGGAATAAACCAAAAAGGGGTATACAACTTATAGTTTTTATTCTCATCCATATAGTTCACAAGAACCCCATCCTGGTCAGATATTTTGTATGAACATTCAGCATGGAGACCCCTAAAATTATTCATAATTGGATTTCCATGTGTGTGATAAGATATGAAATTGAAATTACCACACCGAATCCGCATCTTTGAAACATCACTAGGGCCTATTGTAACATCCTCAACCCCAGAGATGTTCAGTTGCTTAGGGAGTTATAAGGAGCTAGAGATCCGGATATTGTTTCAGTATCTGTAGTAGATAAAATGATCCCATATCTAGCTTAAAAAACTAGAGTGAACTGAAAATACTATAACGAATGATTACCTATTGGATATTTACTAGATTATAGTAAATCATTGAATGTTTCAACTACATATACATTAAGAGGTTATACCTCAACTAACCTGGCATCCATCACTATCATAGTAACATGGACTCAAGATCATGGGTCCACAGCTGAGAAACTAAATCCATTCAAGAACATGGTCATGAAACCTACTAGCCTACGGCTTGGGTATATCTTCTTCCTCACTTAGTAACCACACACATAATATTCTCTTGATTCAAGTAGTTCCCATTTTGAGTCGGCATTGTCACATACCTACGGAGAAGGGAACTAGTGAGGGTGTATAGCAGTATTCCGAACTCAACTGCGATATAGAAAAATGTTGATCCAATAGATATTGGAGATGGGTGAGATGCTATTCCTATCCTTTTATAAATTTCATTCAAAATGCAGATAAAATTCCATTACAAAATTGAATATTGTTCAAGGTTATCTTTGATGTATGCAATTATAAGTAACTCAATATAAATCTATATAAGTGGGATATCCTACATATTCTATAGATATCCTAAATGAAATTTTTGGTTTCTCTATCAAATAGATGGAATTATTTTTTCCAAGGGAACCAAAAACTCATTAGTTCATGGGGGAGATATTATTGATGGTATATAATGAACTAAGAAACCCATATTTTTCCATAATGGTGAGAATCGTATGGATGATTGGAAAATTATGAGCAGCTATTTCTAAACGAAAAATGTTACTCCCCTTTATAAAAACAAATATTCCATTAGGTAATAGGTACCATTTAGATCCCTATACCCCACCCAAATTTTTCAGGTATGAAAAAACATGCTTGAATAAATCTAATAAATGGATTTATTGGGGAAATCCGAAATAACTCGATCCTTAGGTGAATTCTCTAACATATAGGAAAACCCTTTTGATCATGATATGACCAGTTTTATATCCATAAAATTAATCTTCTAAATACAATTGAGGGATGTTTATAACCATCTAGTTTGAAGTATATATTCAAGATAAGGATTATAACCATCATTTGGTAGGGTTAATCTATACCGTGGAAGCCATAGTGATAAGGGACAAGTCTGAAGATCAATGAGGTGGAGCCTCTTCAGCACCACATTGTAAGAGAACACATGTTACTAAGGGTTAGTGTTATGGTTGTCATTTAGAACATCCATATGGGTAACCAAAGTGAATGAATCATGGGAAATAGAATCCATAAAATCAATAATATGTTTCATATATCCAACTACTAGAAAATATCATCAAAAAATGTCAAACTGTGAAAGCATCATGTATCCTGGATGAACCATAAGGGGACTCATGAACAAATGACATTATATAAGACTCTTGAAATACATGACCCATGGAGATATCATGGACATGTTGACCCTAAATAAAAATTTTGACAAAATACTAGTCAAAATACTCATGATAATTTAACCTTAACATGGTCGCTAAACCATGTTACGATCAAGTGATCATACGACCAACCCAGTGGATCCTAAAAAACACAAAAGACATACATATATACAATGATCTAGTTAAAGTATTGAGAAAATTTTCAGGGATAGTTTGTGGTTTTTATATTGGTGAAAAGGAAAATATGTTCTTGGGAAATAGTTATCACAAATTAGCCTTGAGAAACACATCATGTGATTGATTCTCATGGAAAAGTCTTATGAATGGGATCTTCTATTGTTGTATTATTTTGTGATCAATTGAGGAAATCGAATTTTGTGATCTCTATAGAGTAGAGGTCACTGATGAATGATATTATCCTTCACCATTATTTATAGGGAGCTCCATGGAATGATTATAGCCACTTGGAAGACGGAACATCTCCTATGATGCTAATTGGGGGTAACACCATGGACTCAAGACTGATTATATTATCCATAGAACCAAGCCTATCTCCCTACTAAAATAACTATGAGTGTGTGAAATTTATAAGAAGACCACAAATGTGAATTATAAAATATATATGGAAAAAATACATAAACCATGCGTATTATTTTCTCACATATAAATGGAATAGATTGGGCCAACTCGCATGAATTTCATAACCCCAAAAACAAATTGTAATCACATGAGTCTCCAAATATCATGAAAAAATGATCATTAATTTTGAATGGTATACATTTGTTCGTGTGGGATATATTTGAATGGTCTCCCTATTCATGCTAATGCTCCCAAAAAATCACTGGCGATCATGTGAGGGATTCTGAACAAAACATCTGATCATGCGACTTATCATCCGGTAGGTTCTCAACAAACATTCAAAACCCATTAAAAATATACTCTGAAAATAATAAAATGGAAGAGATGTTATGTGATTGATGATTCTCTTGCAACAAGTTTAAGTGATACAAAATTGCTCATAATTCTCCTAGAAACATGTCCACCTTGTTGTGCTATAATCAGATGAAGTTTAACATTCATCATGTGAAGGGTCTCTTACTTGTTCATTCAATTATGGGACTCCCCTTCAAAACCATATTCATAGAGAGGGGTTGTCTATGAATATTCTCATGCATCATCCCATGACCCAGTATTGGACACACAAAAAATATAATACATGGATAGTTATTTTCATTGAGAACACTAACACAATTTCATGAGATCACATATCCTTATATAATAAAGAAGAAACAAAAAATGAGGAATTTAGAAGCTATTTGTGAATCTTGAGTAACATGGCCTTCATGTGAAAGGGGACATATGCCATGAATGATCACCATTGATCCTGAAATTCCTCCTAATCTATGAAAAATGATCTCACATATTCCATTAGACATGGTAGGTTGATTTTGTGAAGGATTCCTTGACATGTCGCCTTAGTTTTGAAAATGACTCTATTAAAGTTAATTCAATCAAATGGAAGGCTTTCCAATGTTATAATGATCTCAGGAAGACCCATAAACATATTTTCCTAAACATATGAAATACATTAAAATTTAAACATTTTAGGATAAATTCTTTTGATCATCCAATCTCTTATATACATTTTTAAGGAAGAACATTCTCATTTTTTATGAATATAATGTTAGGAAATGGATAACACAAGAAATGATCGTGTAAAATACACAATTACAAAATCCCACCAGAGACTCCATATAAAATATAAGAGATATGACATGAAAAATATGTCATATAATTGGAGTTATAAGACCTAAATCCCCCCCCCCCCTCATCACACAAAAACTGCAATCACCTACGAAAGACGGACAACTACTACATAAAAGCGTTGGATGATACTTCTCAAAGAAATCAGTCACATGATTGAAAAAGTATTAACCTATGTAAAATATGTGGAATAACCAAATGGATCCAATGAAATTCATATAATATTGACTTGATCACTCTATATATCAGGAAAAGAACTTGTGGCGTGTCAACTTTATTATGAGAACAACGTTGCACATGCTGACTGGGTCACAAGAAACCAAATGTATGATGACACTGAAAAAAATCTATAACATATTCAATAATGTAAATAATAAAATACAATAATCGAATTAGACTTATATGAATATAGATTATCATATCCTAAAGATCCTCCCATGAAATATCTAGATCATGGTACTACATGAGTACATGTTTCCCACGTCCTGTGAATATCCCTTGACATGCCATTTGGATCCTAAAATATCCCTTGGACATGTCAATCATGTCACATGAAACCATATGGGAATTCTACAAAATCCCTTTAATATGTTATAGGATTTTCATCCAAATCTTGTGCTTCCTCCAGACATGTCGGTCAACTCACCCGATGCCATCTAGATATGGAAGCATAGTCTTGTGATGTCTTCCGGATATGCCAACTGAATCACACGAAGTACACCAGAAATGTCGGATGGGTCCTGAGAAAACATCAACACATTTCATATATGATCTCATGATGTCCTACAGATAAGTCAGGCAGCTCATGTTACACCCTCCAGACAAGTCCACCTTGTTATTTTTATATCCCTTGGACAAGGTAGCCATATTAGGTGACACCCTCCAAACATGTTACCCTTAATCATGTGATGTCTTCTAGATGTGTCATTCCTATTATGTGATGTACATTGAAAAACTCAATTTCATTCTATTATTTTATTTAGAGATTATTGGTAGGAATAAATCATGTCTCCATACATTCGTAGAAATTTCATATAAACATAAATAGAAAATTTAACTAGACAATTTCTCATGTGAGGAAGATAATTAGACATGTCAATAAGACAAACCATGATATCACGAAAATAATCCAGCCATGTCAATTATACATCTTAGGACATGATAATTGTGTCTGCTGGATAACTAAGGTCATCCTCCCAATGTGACCCATATATAATTGAAATAAACGAACTAGACTTCCTTTTATAACCATGACACAATAGACACCTTCCTATGTCATGATGTAAAATTAGAATCCACCTTAGTGTTATCCGTTCATATCTATGACATTCCATCCATTATGACCCAATCTCTCAACAAGTATGTTCATTATTCCACATCAATTAAGGGATTGAGAAGGAAACTGAACTATGTTGACTCAGATTCCTTCTATAACTAGTATACATATGACGCCTTCAAAATTCCTCATATTTTTTTTCAAATATTCAATCATATATCCTTTTTCATAAGTCCCACATATATATGTGTTGAAACATAATACATTGAATCCATATTTTAAAAAATGGTTCATGAATGATGGGGGCATCAGTATTTTCAATGATCATTTCATTTTCATCATGAATCTACACTATCAATAGGAATTGTTTTTGTAATCACCAATTAGATGCATGAAGTTACTACACCCATAAAAGGAAATATCCCCTCATGGTAATTCAAAAGGGTGTGATAAATCATAGAGGACATTTGTTCTATAAAAAATCTAGATTCTAAGGATTCCTCTTTATAGCTCATGATCATATACCTTATACTTATGTGCCCATATATGATTCCCATTATGGATGATGGTAATCTTCATGTGTTTAAAAAATAATATGGGTTTCTCATTCCTACTATAATTATGATATTTTTTACACATAATAAAAGTTTAATCCCTTCCTATAAATATTAATCTCCTACCTATAAGACCGCATACTTCAAAATTCCATGTTATGTTTCTTCAACATACATGAATCTATCAATAAATGGGAAATTAATGAAGAACCTCTAATATATTTAGACATACACATTCATATAACTTCTCCCTAAGGCACAATGAAGGATCCATCACAAGATAATTATTTTATTTTAACAAGTCATGTATCAAGAATAATAAGATATTTGAGTATATATCTTAAATAAATATTACAATCCCATAGTAGGAATGAATTTCTCCCCAAAATGGTGTGATGATCTACACATCCCATCCTCTAGACCAATGTGAGCTCCTATGCATTGTTTATTCTAAACCCCTACAGACATAATACAAATGAAAACAAGGTTCGTACACATATATTCATATATGAACTATTATGATTTTATATGGATGATAATGAAAATAAAAAACTAATTATGGATGATGTTACAGTCATCAACACCCCCCAACACACATGCACATAATAGTACTATTAGGTTATATCATGTACATCGTTACTATGAAACAAAAATTTTCAACTACACATGATATCGTTTAACTATGATATATCCTTCACAGGGGAAATATGATAGATTTCCTAGATCTTATCAGACAGTTTTTCTGTCCATGTTGATTATCCTCCTTTATAACATGAATAAAACAAGTAAAATAAAGAAAATGGGTTTGTATTATTCAATCCATAATTGAACCATCAATATTGAAATATATTTTAATAAGTTTTTCCCTTTCCCCTTAGTTAAATTATTTTCCCCTTTGTTAATTTTTACCACGGTAACTAATTTTTAAGTATAGTAGTTAATATTAATGAAAAAAAATTTACTATAATAACAAATTGGAACATTTATATATAAAAATTTAACAAAATTTTATAAAAAAAATTCATCTAGTTTCAAAATCTTATTTCATTAATAAAACCCACAAACAGGTAAAAATGTTTTTTCAAATATAATGTTATTATGATTTGAAGTTTATAAATAAAAAAGTTGTTATATTTACGATTTTACATCAATTGATTAATTTATAAGTAATTGAATAAAAGGAATCAGGATTCCATTTTAATCCAAAACCAAACCCCACCATGAAAATAAATGATTTCAGAGAAAAAATAGTTTTTTATATTAAATATACTTTTTCAATTAGTTATAAAAATGTTTGTAATCCTTTTTAAATGAAAAATGAATATTTTATAATGAATAATGATATATATGAATAATGAATTTTTTTTATTTATTTATTAAATATTTTATTTTATGATTAAATTTTGAAAAGACCATGGAATGTATAAATTTCAAATAATAATCATTTTTCTAATTAAATCAGACCTTTCCTAAGAATATTCAAAAATCATTAATAAATAAATTTTAATTTTATGAATTAAAAATTTATGTTCATTTTTATTAAAATTAATTTAAAAAACTTATTTGTTATATCTTTGAACAATCTCATTAAATATAACGAAAAACATTTATAATTGGAAAATGAAATATTCAAATATTAAATGGTATTATATGTATTTCAAACCCTTTAATAAAAAAATTAGTATCAAAATGTTATTCCTATGAAATTTAATTTATCACATTTCATATATTTATATATGTATATATAAAAACCACATTTATTTTAAAAAAAATGTTCAATATGATAAATTATATTAATTTTCATTTTAGTTAAAATATTTTAATTTCTTTCATCAAAATAATAATTAAGTTTCATTATACATCTAATTCATAATGTTATCACTCATATTAATTACCACTTATTAACTAACTGAGAATTTAATTTTTTATTTTATTAAAGTTCAAACAGGGATCATGCCTGCTCCCCAAAGAGTTCAGGGTGTCCTAAAGTGATGATTTCCAAGGGCATCCCCTTAGACAATGTTCTGAAAGGCCCGGGGTAAAGAACCCATATTCAAGAACACCCTTCGAGGTTCCTCCAGACCGCTCTCTCTAGATAGAGCATCCACCGCAAAGTTAGCTTCTCTTGGAATATGACCAATAGAACAATCATAAGAAATCATAGCATCATGGATTATTTATATTCTATGTGTGAATTAGTTTATTTACTATGGTAGAGTGTTGTGTTTTAAAACAAAAATGGATAATGTGAAGTATTTTTTATTTATTGTATCTATTAGAGGGGAAAAAGTGACTCGACACACATTTACCAAATATGATGGATGATTTAGTTGATGAATATGTGAAGCTAGTTAGTACAATTGTTTGGGATATTATGGATGTCCTTCGTAATTAAATAGATACATTACACACTAAATTATTCAATGATATTTGGATCAAATTACAATGTTACATGATTTTTATTTTTATGTATATATTTCATATTTCACCCATGAGTATTCAATATTTAAGGTGATGGACTGATGATCTATTATATAAGGGATTAATTTAGGAAATTCAATATCTTTTTTGCACTATGGGGTTCCTCTCCATGAAATAAGATATAAATTATAGAATATTTTTATACTAGTAAATGATAAATCATGTAAATTTTATGAATCACTACCATATTTATTTAATAGAAAATGTTATGGCTAGGTGAATGGATCTAGGTAGTTTTAATATATTTATATACTTCTTTTATGTCGTTGTTTGATGTTGAAATATTCAGATATCATGAAGACAAGTTTCAAGTGTTTGTATGGTAATAATGATTTCATGGTAATTCCATTCAGTTTCATGATAATACCAACAATATTAATGGGACTCATGTAATTGTTTTTCCAGGAGTTCCTCGGCGGGTTTTTAGCTGTATCAATCAATGAAATCCTAATAAAATTAATGTATTAGGGGTATAAATTTGAGAATCTCTATGTTTTCCATTGGTTTCTTTGACACCAACAAATCTATTGATGGGTATCCCATTACATTTTTTAAACATAGGAATTAAATTTCCCTAAAAGTTTGGTGCACTAAATTAGTGTTCCATGGACCTATCAATGATAGAACAATTCATTTATTTTGAATAATATAAGAACCATGAAGTGGTTCATTACATCCTTGTTCATAAGAATTATTTCTATCTATTCCAATATTATTTTTCTTATATAAATGAATTTATGAATAAAAATACTGTGAAGGAAAGTATTTTCACATGGATAAGGTTGTTTAAGGAATTATTCAACATTGAGATGGCGTGATTGATTAGTTTCATTGTGAATTGGATTCAATATAAAGGTATTATGTTTGAAGACATCTTTAATTCCTCCCATATGGTATTAGGATGTGTAATAATGATGTTTTTGATATTGATATCTTATGATTCTAGTAATTCCATTCCCTACAGGTGTAAAACATACATTGATGATCTAGTGTTGTAGGATGTATTAATATCCTTGAATCTGTAGATATGAAACCACATAAACAAGAGAGTTATACTCTTTTAATTCCTAATGTGTCTATGGTGTTAATTATCATAGAGATACATATATATATATATAATTTCTACAATATTTTTTATTAAATTTTCTCTAAGATTATGATTTTGATAAATATTACAGTTATGGGAAGGAATTTTTTTGGATGATGAGTTGATTAGAATGTTGTGAGGGGTGTCTTTATAGAGCCTAAATATGTATGGATCTGAGAAGATGATATTGGGAATTTAATATTGATATCTTGAAGCTTGGAAGTGAAGGATATCCATATATGATGATTTTTTAAATATATTATATACATTAGGTATTGGAGTTATATTTTTGTGACACATTACTGGATGTGATGTGATACTATGTCAGTCATATTGATTCTCCAAAGTGGTGGTTATAGGATGGTTATAACCGAATTCAACCTCATGTAGTGTTTTTTATTATATTGTATTTTTATATGTAATTCATACATGAGATTAACCACTCACAAATAGAATAAAATTTATCTATTTCTATACTATATAAAGGATTTAGTATGTCCCTTTCTTTGTCATGGATGTAGCGGGTGGGGGTAGATATTATTGATCAGTTTTTTCAACTGAGGTAGTGAAAGCTAGTAATTGTGTTCGTGGAGGTTTTGTGTATCCATTGGGTGTCTCTAATTGGATAAAGAAATAAATAATTGTTTATTTCATCAATAGTTCACCCTAGACACAAGTAGGTTCAGAAGTCTTTTTGGGCGATCATTAGACATCATAAAAGGTTATTCTATTTTCAAGTGATATGAGAGATGATTATGGTAAATGAATTTTTTTTAATATGTGGATTAAATTCTATTTCTTTATAGAGTTTTATAGAGTGTTATTTATAATCATGATTCTCATTTCACTATACATGTTTTGAGATCATTGAAACATCTATATGGATCCCAGTTGAACGGTAGTGCTCCTATACATACCCATAAGGATGATAAGATAAATTCTCTCATATAAATGGTGGAGGACATATTTTGGGTATTCTTATTAGATTATAAAAAATTATGGTGGATTTTATTACTCATTTATGAGGTCACTACCAATAACATTTTTCTTACATCTATTAGTTGGAAACCATGTGAGTAGTTGTATGGCTAGTTATGCTTTTCTCTATTATGCGGGAGCAAGGTCATGGAGTTATTTTCATTGGTCCCAATGTGGAATAGTTAATGGAATATAAGAGATTACGTATATTTTATGAAATGAAGGTGTAATTATATAATTATAATAAATATTCAATTAAAAGGTGTAGAACCATATATTTTCTTATCGGTGAACTTGTATTCATGAGTATTTCCCTCATCAGGTGTAGTAGAGGTATATCCTAAAGAGAATGAATCTTCCCTATTTTTAATTCATGTTTATTGGGTTTTATAGTAATGAAATATATTGGTTGGAACTCCCATAACTAATAGAAATCATCAAAAATGTCTTTCACTTATCATAGTTTCATCATTATCTACATGATTACTCCATTATTTTTTACTATGGAGAGTTATATATCATGGTAATTGAAAACAAAAATAATATTGACAAGATGAGAACCAAGATAATGAAGAGAATGTGACTCATAAATGAGTTATCTCATTGGTACATATGCCATTGGGTAATAGTTTCTTTGAGTGTCATACTTTGGAAGATGAGACAAAAATACATACCAAACATCTTGAGTTGCATCAAAACCATACATTATTTGTTTCATAGAGTGATGCAATAAATTAATTATCACAAGGTTATAAAAAATTATTTTTTCTAATTAGGAATGAAACATGTTTTTTTATTTTATGGTTTCAATGAGATAATTAATATATATGTCATGGGATATATTTTCATATCTTTACATATTCCTCATCCTTCTCATGTTTTTTTATTATCAGTGATAATAATTTTTTGGGGGATAACTAATGTAAGGAAACATAGAATGAATAATCTCCCTCTACCTTATTAGATGGTTTGGTGGGTTAAAGGGAGTGTTTGGAGATGGAGTTTAGTTTTATCCATTCGTAGGGTCACCACTCCATAGTGAAAATAATCGTTCATAGTGTTTTCATATTATCATTCATGATTGTGAAAGGTGAAAAAACCAATTTTGGAAGAAATATGATGGTTTTAGAGTAGTTTATTTTGTGATCAAATGTTTATATTGAGGGTAGAAACATGGTTTACCATTTAGAATGGTGTTTCATGTGGAGTGACCACCTATTAATAATGGGAATGAAGGAAACACCTTTTCGATCCAATTTTATTGGTTGTGGTTCTTGGATGGTTTCCCTATGAGAAATGGGAAGTATAGATACTACCACAAATTGGGGTTTGGATTAGTAAGGATGAAAAAATCCATCACATGGAGATAAACCATATCACCAACTAGTGGTGGGTGTATGTAGATTAAACACTCTATGTTATGTCATGTTAAAGGCCTTCTGGTCATCCATGAAGGTTTGAGGGAAATTTTAAAAAAAAATAGAATCGGGGATTGAATGGAATGAAATCCAAATATTCTCTTAAGCTATACTAATTAAGGTAGTTTTAGTTCCTCAACACCATGGTAATGTCATATAAGGAATCAACTTTATCTATGAGTATTCAATCATACATTTATTGATTATTGTTATTTTCCCGACCCCTATTCAACCCCTCGACCCCTCATCAACCTCCAACTACACCTCATGAAATATGAAAGATTAGACAGGTCCAGAACAAACTGCATTTAATAACATGCCAACCCCAAAAATATTTGTGTCTCAGTAACATTTTTGGGACACACCCATTAAATACCAACCTGTATCATTTTAACAAACATTAATACCCAACACTAATATATTACATGTTTTATAAATTACATTTACTAAATATGAATCCCTCATTTCGACTAATTACCATAAATATGATGTAATCATAATTTTCAATGTATAATATCCAAATCATATGTGGGCTCATCCTTTGATTTGGATTAAAAAAATATAATCAAAAAACACTAAAAAAATTCTCAAAGACCCAATGAAACAACACTTCATCAACACTATAAATAACATACCAGAGGTTATGATACAAAATGGTATAATTGGAAACCGAAAATTCCCATACCACATTATAAATTTTGTCTTACGGATATCCTCAAAATGCATATTCAACTGGTTTTACCCTATCCAATGGTAATTATTTAAAAACAAATGATACCCTCTATGTTGATTATAGAGATGAAAAATCATGGGAAAGGGTTACATGATCTCAATGGTCACATGGTTTATCTTTCAATAATCAATACAATGTTTGAGGATCTCATTTATCTTCAATGTAAATTGGATAGGAAAAATCCCATTGTGACATGTAAGGATGAATAAATACCTTATCATCTAATTCTGGAAGATGAACCATAAGTTATAATAATTGAGAAGGATCTGTGTGATAATAAGGAATAAAAATGGGCATCATACCAGGTTGTAGGTCTTTTGTAAAATATAAATCTTTATAAAGTGAATTTTTTTAAAATCATCTAGAATGTACTTAGGGTACGAACACACCACTATATAATGTTTCCATTTCAGTAAAGCATCAATTAAATCGGGTAAAATTTACATCAACTTAAATGAGATCACCCCATTATATAGAAAAATCCCCACACTCGCAAATATAGAATACCACTAACCCTAATGTACATGAAATATTCAATAATGACATATAAATTGATCAAAATTGTTATAATTGTCCATCTAGGTAATAAAAATAATCATAAAATGCATTTCAATGACTAGATCAAAAATATCATATACATGATCAAATAATTCATACTCCAGCACAAGATTATATATCACCAGCTAAAATACAAGAGACATGAAACATCATTTCGATCACTTTTCCATATCCATGTCAATATCTATAAGGAATGAGAAAAGATCTTAATGGAATCAAAACATGTAAACTATCATTGTAGATATAATATATTGATTTTCACCTTTATTAAAAAAATATAGAACCACATAATATTATATTAATATAGTCAACTAATGACACTGACCAAACTAGGTATATTCCAAAAACATCAGGATGGGTATTCTCATTGTTAACAATTCATAACAAACTAACCCAAGTTTAATAGAATATCAACAAAAGTTGGTCCACCACATTGGATAGTAGAACAAAAAATAAGAATCATGTATCATGTAAAACCTGATCAAATAAATCAAAATATAACATATATGAAGTAGGATAAAAATCCATGAGATATATAATACAAGGACAAACTAGATAAATCTAAATATGAAACCATATGTAAATAAACATGTCTCTGTGGGACCATATGTACCACCAAACATTCCCTCTTTAGAGGTGACGTCCAATAAGAGAAATTGCAACACTACACAGTTTCGTTCACATTTCCTAGTTCCAAAAAATCAACTTACACAACTACCGAATATAAAAAAAATTGGAATTTTAATAAATCCTACTAGGAAACCACCAAGGAATATATAAATTTTATAATTTAATTAATTAAAAAACTATATCTTTAAAAATCCTATTTACAAATCATTTTCATACAACATAAAACATTTTTATAACATATTACTTTGGTTTCATAAAATCATACCATTTTAACTAAATCGAAGAACATTTCATGTATAAGTAATATAATATGTTATCCAAAAAAACAATCTATACATAAAAAGTTTTCCATTTCAAAATATAACTCAAAAAATACTATCATTTGATAAATCGATTATAAATAAAAAACAGAATTTCATCACTATTGTACGGTTATGCATTCTAAATAGGTATTGAAAACCCCATTCCCTGCCTAAATTTGATCCAATAGTACAACTTCATGTGGAATCACATACACTAAAGTAAAAAAAATCCTCTTGTGACATTACATTATGATATAATGACATGTATATTCCTAATGAACTGATGGTTACCCAATTTTCATTGTTTTTTTAAATTAATCTCAAATCTATGATAATATTTAATAAAAAATCACATAATATCATTTCATATTCATAGATTGAAACCAAATTTAAAAAACATTTAATTCATTTAATAAAACAATTGGTTTTGAATAATACATTTATAAGGAAAATCCCATTAAAATATATACATACCTCAAAATTTCTATTACAATTCAAAATAATGCATTTTGTTTTTAAAATAATAATAATAATAATTAATATAATAAATTAACGAATTGACCCATTGTGCATGGACACTTATGATGCGAATGGATGAGACATATTCCCCTTAAATTTAGTATATTGGAGACAAATAGATCAACCACTAAAAGACAATGATCAAATGAAAACAACAAAATATTGATAGAAAAAGCGGATCACAATCTTTTCCACGGACACTTCCAATTCCACTACAATGACCCTTGGAAATAAAGAAGGAAAAAATACATCATACCATAGACACAAGGTGAAAACATGTTTTATATAGAATAAATATTGTTGAAGTTATTTTTAATCAATATAACCACCTATCCCCCACCCCAACACACATCAAGGATGGCTTGAGTTTCAGAAGGAGGCATCCACTTGCAATGAATATGTAATATGGTGTTCAATGTAATAAAATATACTAGGTTGATGGATTTATGTCAAAAAACTCTGATTATACTGAAAATAAATCATATCTCAAATACACCAAAAAACATTCATCCTCGAGATATGTTTCCTATATAATTTATTTTATGCCATTAATGAAAATCGTACAGTATAATAAAAATTTACAGAATATAATTATGTGTTAAAACATGAAATATTATAGTATAATAAAAAATTTAATGTCTTGTTCCTAGGGACTAATTTACATAGTATACTCAAAATTTATGGTGAAATCAGTCCAGTTGGCAGAACCCATCCCTGGTTTTGTAGAAACTTCCAGAATGAATCTTATCCCATGAAGAAAGCTCTTAAAATATAAATTGATGTTCCTTTTTTACACTTGTTGCTATATTATATAAATGGGGGTATATCCTTCCCATTTATTGGGTGAACCTTTTTATCTCATGAGATCCTATGGGGACATGGGTATTCATCTCAGTCCATGAAAAGGTTATAAGACATGGGTTGTTTTATGATGACTTCTATGTTATAAGTTGGTTTTTATCTTAGCATATTATTTCATAAAGGTATTCTAAGTTAAACACTGCTTGTGTTATGGCCTCTATAATAATGTTCACAAAATATTACAATGTTATGCATCATTATAATGTCATGTTCACATAGATCACAATTATTTTCTCTTAATTTCAAAATTTTATTAATCAGGTGATATATTACAAATAAATCCACAAGAATTGATTGATTTTTTATAATCTATAGATTCATTAGTATAATCCACTTATGTTTTTTCATTTATATTGATTATGTTCTCATTCTATCGTGTTTATTTTATTCACACATATAATTATAAACTATCATATTTCTTTATTACAATTACTATGAATTTCAGGTATCCATTTCATATATATCAATTCCTTGGGTAATTAATATAATATTAGATATTATATATATAAGTTAATCCTATGTGAACTATATTTGAGGGATATATTGAAGATTTTCTTTAAAATAGGTATGTTATGAATCTATAATATAATTACATTCAATATATAAGATTTGGGTGTGATTTATTATGAGATGAAATGAATATTCCTATGAAATTATATAACATTTATATATATAATGACTAGGTTACCTTACTTATGGATAATTTCATTTACTAACAATTTATATATACTCATTATATTTCTATAATTTTTTTATTATAAAATTATTTTTAATGATATAAATTTAATTACTCATTGTTATATATAGGAAATTATATATGAAATTCTTCTTTTGATAATCTTCATATATATTATATAATGACTATTTTAGATATGGAATTTACACCATATCTATAGTTGTATGTTTTTTGATTCATTTCTCTAGGTAAATTGTATTTTTTACTTATACCAATATTCATAACGGTGTATACCGTGTTTGGTACTGAGAATGTTTTATAAAATTAATATTATTCTTCATAGGATTAGTAAAATAATTTATATTTTCCTGGATTTTTTAATAAGTGAAATCATTTAGTCATGGACATTCTAAACCATTTAAATCTCCACCATTTGGTTATATTTGGATTGAGTAACAACATAGTGTTTATGAAAAAAGTCTTGAAAATATATATTAACATAAAAAATGATTTCATTCCATAGATAATTAATTATATAAATTATTGGTTTTAAAACAAAACATTAATTTCGAAAATACTACTTGTATCCAATAAAATATTATTATTAGTACGAAATAGGTTATTTAAATTATCATTATATTTCATGCATTATTATATAATTTTTTCAATAGTTTCAATATGAAATGATGCATTTAATTTACCATTAGTTTTATAGTAACATTCTCCTAATATAAAATACTCTATTATTGTCATACCAATCCATTTTCTAATGCAATATGGCATCCACCAATAACTAAATGTTTTTTTTATTTTGAAATTGTTTCATAAGTAAACATTTCTCCATATTTTGATCATAGATAACAAAAGTAAATTTTAATTTTTAATGAACTTGTATTCCATTAAAATGTTTTCCTAAATTAATTTATAACCATATTAATATTTATATGTACAGTAATATATTTCATTTTACAGAGAGTATTCCATAGAATGATATTTTTCCATGACATGCTTTTTGATTGGATGGGTAATATTTTTTTAAAACATGGATCCTTTTAATAAATTTTCAATTATTTTGAATTATATAATAATCCTTTGAGAAAACCCACGATACATATATTATTTTGATTTTGTAATCATATATATTTTATTAACTTTTAATGCTTATTTATATCATCATGAACATACAACTACCAATTGAATATATGTATATAGATATATTATTGTATTTTTCTAACTATGTGGATTATTCCATATTATTGTTATATAATGATTAAAAAACTACTTATGTTATTGAAATAGAGGTTGTGGATTATATTAACAGTGATTGGATTCCGTTGAATTATATGGTACATTCATATAGAGGCCCTCAATCTATCTGAAACAACCTCATAGTATCCAATCATTAATCATGTACCCTATTATTATGGGATCATATCAATGTAACTTATTTATGTATCACCTTAATCATGATTAAAATATATGATTTATGTAGGTATATGTGGTTTTATACATTCTTGGTGGTGTATAATTTATCAGTTATGGATTTCAGATTTAAATGGTTAGTGTTTCCAGCCATGCTTATTTTGTAATTTTTTTATGTTGGAAGATTGTGTGTAGAGACACATTATTATGAGAACACCACATTATTGTATAGGTGTTTTTTCTTATTGGACATCCCAATCATGTAATTATTCATGCACAATTCATGTGGACATTGATGTATAGAAAACATTATTTGTTTTCATGTTAGGTATTGTAAGATATCTAGTTAGGTATTTGATATGTTATATATTTGGATAATATTAGATAAAAATTAGTTTTTTTTGGTCCATATAGTGTGTTAAGATACTAGAGTATATTTTTTAAAGATGATTTAATGAAATATAACCTTTATTTGGTTTAGAATTTTTTCCACTTTCCTAGTTTGTGTGCATCTTGTTTACATATTATTTTATATCCTTGAAACATTTAATGTATATAATATTTAAGATGAATTTTTCAATAAAATTGACATTGAACATTTCATTTTTCTATTTAATTTAATTACTCTCAAATATGTAACATAGACCCTTATCACTAATTAGTATCCTCCAGTGATAGGGTATTTTTTGGCGGATAGTTATTGGCATATTTGGATTTATAGTGGATCCAATAATATTTGTTAAAGGTGAGTTTATACATTCTATAAAGCATAGAATTTAAAGGTTTTTTTATACATCATGAAAATTTCATTTATGATATAATAATAATAAATAATAATTATAGATCATAATGAATACATTTTCATAAGATAATTATTATATAATCGTAGGTAAATTACTAATGTAAATGAATAATATGTGACGTCATAGACAAATCAATGGGTATTGTCTTCATGAAATGATCGTAAAGGATAAGGATTAAATCATTACCCAATCATAACTGTCAAATGAAACATAATAGATCATTAACCTACAAAATTAAGCTGGGTTCTGTACATCACATATTATGAAAAATTAATTCAACCATATGATAAAATAATTGATAAAATACTAGGACTGCTGTTTAATAGTGAATAAATACAAAATTAATAATTTTTAAAATATTATTTAGTGATAATATTACATGGATAATTAATTTGGAAATGATGAATATAAGGATGGTGGTATTTGTTTCTTGTCAATTTAAGGAATTGTATATTTACATGTATACCATTCAATTTGAATTATAATGTTTTTAGTGTTAAAAGAAGAAAGTATACAAGAAACATAATAACTAATAAATGTCTTTATTATGGGATATATAAAGTTGTATTCATGGTGTTTAAGTGAATGTATCACTATATAAGGATAATCCTAGTCCATTCAAAAAAAATAGGTGTCAATAGACAAATGACAGGATATGTGATAATTTCATATAATTATTCAACATTATATTTTGTAGAATACATGGTCTAAAACCTATATATATGGTCTATATTGGATCATTACATGACCAAAACTATATCTTTTTGTTTTTCAATGTCAACTGACTTATGGTGAGGGTTGGATGCTACCACATGGGGGTGATAATAACCTCTGTATAGTCAAATTAAATTATAATATATAAGATAATTGTCTATAGAAAAGAAAAGTAAAATTATGATATTTTATTATAACTTTATAGACCCCATGTAATAAAAATACAAATAATTATATAAAAAACATAATTGATCTAGATGATCACAATAGTGATTTCAAAGTTATGCAGTGAAATAAAATCAAAATATGAAACATTAAATATATAAATATATGTGAACATGAAAACACACTATAATAATCACCTCAGCTATATGTATATCCCTATTGATCATTAATATCATGTATTCATTTTATAGGGAGTTTCCCATAGCATCATGTCAACAAAAAGGACTGTAAGTCCGTAGATGTTTATATGTATAAGGTGTGAAAAAAATTATTAGGAGATCACCACCAATGCCTTCAATGATAAACACAATATATACAATCATGAACCATATTAAATTAAATAAATTAGTGACCCATGTTTCTCTAGTTATACATTAGCTGCATAAGAAGAAAATCAAATAGTTGAATAATAATTTCATTATATTTTCTAGAATAATGAATTGATACCTATAACGTTAGAGCATGTAATATAAGATAGACGATTATGTAAAGCTATAATATCTATGGGATGAAGTTTACAGGATTTTTTGGATATATATTTATCCTCTATAGAGAAACAACCTTCTAGTCGAATTATGTTTATAAAATACAACCATATTTTAGGGTCATGTATAGCCTTTTTAATTCTTCTGGGTGAAAATTTATAATTAATAATAGTCTGAGACATTGTTTTTTGATACATGGTGACATGGAGTAAATCCATAAAAACTATAATAGGATCAATAATTTCATTGTGAAAATATATGAAGTATTTTCCCCTAATTATAGCTATAATATGTTTGGAATTGAATTATTTTTTCTATCCATTCTTTAATACGATCTAAAAATCCAAGATATTCTATGAAATAAATATTACATAAATCTAGAATATAATATGACTGAGGATAACATCAATATTCTGTAAGATAAATATTCCATTCATACAGATTCAAATCATCTCAGTAATTAACTCGTAGTAAAACATGTCAGAGTTTACAACCCATTAGAATTTCCATATTTCATAACTATCCTATATTTTTCCCACTAATAAATATAATAATATAATGATCACTATAACCATAGTTTGAGAATTATTTATGTGTATGGATTACAAAAACTATCCGTTTATATTTTCAAAAAATCCAGTTTGGCAGAGATAATTTTTTAGAAGAGTCCTATAGCATAGAGAAGTTTTTGTCATTATTTATAGGGTCACTATGACATAGTGGGATTCATGGTTATGGAATTTTTGATGACTTCTTAAATGATCTAGCATGGGACATGATGTATTATCCATTCTAATTTTGAGGATGGTTGAGGATTTCATTTTTTCGTGTCAGGATGGATAAAATTGTGTAAATCATCTAGGGTATCCTTTTTTGAGGCATTTAAAAATATATACCCACCAAGTGGAATATTAGATGAAATAAATTCATAAGTACCCCATTTTGATTGTTGTGGTCCTCAGATAGTCACCCTACAAAGAATTATCTATGTGGAGACCATAATGACATGACTCTAGGAGTAGTTTGTAGAAAATAGATATGAACATGTTACGATATTATAATCTATAGTTATAGTGGATATCAAGAGCCAAAACACCTAATGCTACACCTCTTCCAAGGTCATAGTGGTGGTCAAAAAAATATGTGTTTTTTTTAAATTCCCAAGAACAAGGGGTCTAATAAATAGAATTTCAGATAATATCATTCACTAAACACCCCATATATGTTTTGAGTATCATCATTCAATTTTTAGGCTTAAAGAGACTTTTATACAAAATCATGAATCCTAGATTCCTTTTCCAATTTTTATTCTTCTATAAAGTCTTTTATGGCCGATTGATTACTCATCATCCTACAACCCCGCATCATGGTATTTTTACTACGTGGTTCATTATGATTAAATTCCCATTAATAAAGGATTACTTTTTTCATATATATCATTAGTTCATGTCAGTCATCATTCCTTGAGTTTTTGGGACTAGAACCAAATTTCAATGTTATAAATAAATTTATTTCTAATAGCGCATCACATGGATTATTTATTATGGTTATTCATTTGAATATGGTTTTATCAAATTGGTGGTGAATTATTGTAAATCAGATATTCAAAAAAATAGAACATTGAGAATTTGGTGGAGGTAGGGGATCCTTTATATATTGTTATTTTATGTAAATATGTTGGAATTTAGAGTTTTTTCTAAAATTGGGTGGATATTAGGGGTAGATAAAATCAATTAAATAATTACAAAATAATGAAAATTATATTGATTTATTGATTTTTTATATGTCTAGTTATTTTTCAGTATTATAAATGAGTTTATATCCATACACGACTATTTCTGAAAATCATAGTTCCGAAGAAGCTTGTATGTGTAGTTATAAGGATCCAACCTTTAACATTACATAATCTTGAATTAAGATAATAATTCACATTGATGATCTTTTCAGGTTAATATTTTTAGAGAATTAGGCCATAACTGTTACATTACGTTTCAAAAATTACAAAGTATACACTTCTACTCAGTAACCATTTTTTTCATTAAATAAAAATTCTTAAAAGACAACGGTAATTCATTTCTTGATATAAATATTCTTGAGTTCGTCATTTCTCTTAACCAGCCTTTTACCCTATGAAAAAACATTTCTAAAACATTGGATGAGCATAAACAGTTCAGTAAGGGTTATAAAATATAAAAAACATTCATTTAACAATACATACAAAATAAAAGTTCTTTAACATACCTCATGAAATCATAAGATTTATGAATAATACATTGAAATCATAAATCATAATGGTAACTTAATGCATCTATATCATACTTACATTATATCTTTCAATGCAACATAGAGAGATACACATGGAATACATATCATAGTATATACCATAAATCTCTTAGGAGAAACATTAACGTTTACCTCTATCACGTTACCCAATGCATTGGAGAGCTATCTCAGGCTCACATTCCCTATGTTTATCATGTAACCACACCCAAGTGTAAAAAAACCCAAAGAAAAATAATATATTTATAACACATAAAACAAGAATAAATTAAAGATTAAATTTCCACATTGCAATCACAATATATCATTTATAGATAATGACATAATAATTTCTTTATCAAACCATTTTCAAAATCATTTAAATCATTTAGTAAGGATATTTTTTAATCATTGTGTCCAAGACCACATTGAATATTTTAAATAAGTTTAATTTTTTGGACATTACTGTCCATATAAATCTTTAAAACAATTTTGAAAACATGGTCATTTATGAGAAATATTTAGAAAAATAAACCATTAAATCATTTATAACAATGTTTTCATTATAGATTCCCTTACCATTTGAGAAAATACTTGAATAAATTTTATTACAGAATAACATTAAAAAAATCTTATATTATCTTGAGAATAAAGAGATAAATGATAAAATATGTCAAAGGGCAGTATATACACCATATAAAAGTGAATTGGTGTATAACATAAAATAATTCTCTATGGAATATAAATTGAGACAAGGTCTCATATAAAGATTTTATTTTTATATTGAGTATAAATAAATGACATAATTATGAATTAGATGATGAACCCAAGGAATGGAAATTGGGTTAAAAACTCCCATTACAAATTTGGTAACATAAGAAAAATACAAAAAATGAAAGAAAGATCATAAAATTAAGATATAAAAACTCATAAATTATAGTATATTACACAAAGAATACAATCATGGGTAGTACATACACCACACAAAATGAAGTAGTTAAAAACATAGCATGAATCTCTTAGGAATAAAAGTGAGATGAAAACCCCGTACTGTGTTGTATCAATTGAGTCGTATGAAAAAAATTTAATAACCACAATATGAATAACATAATACCATGAATATAAATAGAATCATGATAATATATATCAAATTTTTGTACAAAATACTCCACATGCAATAAATAAGTGGTGAGTAATGGAAAACTCATGTAATTAAAAGTGAGATAAGAGACCCCTTACCTCGTGTCCGACATGACCCGTATGTTTTGTGTTCTTCCTGAATAAAAATCTTGATAGAATTTCTAATTCCTTAATGAAATTATACTTTATTATTCCTTTTATATCACTTATAACTTTTCTATAACAATAAGTTAATTATCTGAGTTTGAATCGGTCATTTTGTCGATGTTCGGAACATTAGTTAAAAATGAACTCGTTATAATTAAAAATTTTCCATGTGGTCAAAATTCCATTATCTACACAATTATATTCATGATTTAGATATCATATATATCATATATATCTGGAGTATATGTATTTATAATATTCCATATCATATGAAGTTAAGAAATGAAACACACCATTCATGGAGATGGTAAGTCGTACCTACGCACGAACTCTACATTCATTTATATTTTGTATTTAAAGGAAAGAAAACATAATAATACAAAGGTATATTAAACTTTCAGTATAATATATATTTTATGCAATTTAATCAACTCCATCCTTTATAAGTTCCACATATGGAATGAACGATTTATATCACTTTGAGGGAGCGGTAGTCCGCTCTTCCTCAAGTAAACAAATCATATTTACCCAATATAGAAACCATAAATGTATGATATAACTGATAAATAAAAGAGTATATAGACTATAAAAATATAATATATATGACATGAAAATACAGTTCCATCTTAATTTCTACCATAAGAGTTGGTAGGAGAAAATTTTCTAATCATCATTTTTTGTGGTAGTAGTTCGCCATCTACCGAAAAAGTATTTTATTTACCCATTAGATGGAGGTGTGTGTAAGTGTAGATTAAATCCTTCTCATATTAACAATAAAGTATATTTAGGATAAAATTTTGTTATAAAATAATGTAATAAAAATATTTTAGGGGGTTGGAGAAGTAAAATAAAAGAAATGAACTTAAGAAAGGCGTTACCATTTAATTAGATAACTCCCTTTTGTTTGAACCAAAAGGATATCTTGGTGTGATATCTCCCTAAGGCAAGGATTTTAGGTGGAATAGAGGGATATTTGGATCATATATGAGGTGTTTTGGATAATCCAAGGATCTTTAGAGCTTTGGGTAATGGGATAGAGGTGTGGGATTTTTATAAGGGGGAGGATGGACACTTTACGAATGTTTCAAAATATTATTTTATTATATAATGATTTTAAATTTATAAAGGTAAAAAACTTATTATAGTCGAATATATCATTACTCGTTTTGGAAATAAAATCATCCAAGAAGAAATGTATAGGTTTTTTATATTGTTTTTATCATGATAATCTTATTTATTTAAATCATTCATTAATGAGGTAAACACTACATCAGTATTGTTTCAAAAATAATGTTAATTATTTTATGTTTAAATTTATAACAAAAACCATTATTTTGGAAATCCTTGTATCTATCAAATTATTATTTATAGTTGAATATATATCTTATATAACCCCATGTAAGAATTGATTACTAAAGGATATATGTTTATGTCATTGTTGTCATTACTTTAAATTAATTAATATAAAGTGTTATTATCACTCATAAGTGGCTCCATTGAGTCCCAAAATTCACCCAAGTATGCTCATGGTCGGAAAAGAATCATCAAATAGTATTAGGACACATGTTTGGGTAATTTAATATTATTATAATATCATTTTCACCTTCATTTACCCTATTTTCCTTTAACCGTAGTAAATAAAAGTCAAGAGTTACTATTCACCAAAAATTATTTTCATCTTATTAGACCAGATTTTACATACTAATAACAACCATGGGTGTATTATTTTTGAAATTCAATTCATATAACCGCTGAAATTTTATTTAAATGAAAAATTTGGTTTTTTAACTACTACTCAGTGTTTTCCCTATTCATAGAAATTTTATGTTTTTTAGAATAAATCCAAAATTCAGCCTAATCTATAGTTGATATTCTAAATTAAAAAATGATGTCTATTTTATCAAATTCATAACATCTATATTTGGATAATTAATTTACAATCAATTCTTGTTGTCAAAACAAAAATTGTGTTTTTTAAGAAATAATAACTTTCATTAGATTGAAACATGTTTATAAAAAATTTCAACCTGAAATTACTTCCAATGAAAAAAAATTGGATTAAATGTTAAAAATATATTCTAATTAAAAATTGAAAAAAATTAAATATATAATATAACAATATAAATATATTAGATTAAAAGGATGTTTTGAATTAAAATACAATATTTTAACTATTCAATAAAATTTTTATTTTACCAGAAAAATACCAAAAGTTTACCCAATTTAAATTTTGAAGTCCCTATTCTGATGAAGAATTTTATTTTTTTCAAATATATCATATAAAAGAGACCAAAACTATATTTAAAGAGGGTTATCCATCAAAAAGAGGTAAATTGACCTTTTAAATAATATTAGAGTGTTTATGCTTAATATTATATTCATTCACATATTAATCCTTTAATGTTTATTGGGTGAATGTAAATACATTTAAGTAACATGTTTAATCATAATATATAATTTCTATTCATTCCTGCCAATACAACTGATAGGCATCAACTACAATTTAAATTAATATTATATTATTATTTTTCAGTTTGACCCAACATTTTTAGTTGCGTAAGATTTAAAAGGAACATGTTGTTGCATATCAAGTATTCCATCGAAAATAGCATCCCCATTAAAGTAAAAAAAATTATAATTAAAAAATATTAATAAGTATGAAAATATATTGGTCTTTATTTACTTGGGATGTTACATCTGTGGCTCTTGTTTTTTATACCCTTTTATGACTCCATTCTTGAACTCACATTCAATAAATATATAAGATATTATTTTTGGTTATTGAATTTGTTCCATTATAATGTTAATTATTATGGAAATTTCTAAGAAATAATATCTATTTTGATATAAAATCCATAAAAAAAGATTTCCGTTAGTAAGATCCAAATTAACATTGTAGAGTTCTTTTGTTCTTTTTTCTTTTTTTATCTATGTATATTAAAATAATTTTTTAATTGTGCATTGATATTGGCCCCTATAGAATTTGGGAAGAGTTGTGTCAAACTTTTTGTGACTTATTTTCATTTTTGGTGTTGAGGGATGATGTGTAGTGGTAGTATTTTGACTATTTTTTTGTAGAAAATTTTATCTATGGTGATCATCAACTAGTGATGATGCAACAATCATTGAGTGGTTTATGGGTTTCTTTCTATTGTATTTTTCGAAGTACATTTGTAGGGATATATTGAAATTCCAATAATGAAATTATAATGGAATGTATTTTAAATTAAAATTTTGTGGAATTGGATTAACATGAGGAAAATTAATTAGTCTATGGTAAAACTATTTTATTTTCTTGTCATATTAATTAAAATATATAAAACATGTTGGAGATGAATATATAATGAAATTGTAAAATAATTGGATATTTTTTGAAAATTCATAAATCCATAAGTAGGTAAATCTATAAATAGCTGCTAAAATATATCTTGTATGTGGTTTTGTGGTTCCATTTCATATTTTCCTTTCAATGACAAGTTATTATTCACACATTATCTATTTAGTGAATGTGTGATGGTGTGTTGGGGTTGGATAGTCAACTATATGAGTTTTATGTTAGTTCTGTTAGTTATTAAGTCATTAGATAGTATATTCCATTAAAAATTTCCTGAGATACCATATGTATGATCTTCTATAGTGTAAATTGTATTATCACCCTATATATAAATAAAAATTTTGAGGATTCCATGAGGTTTTGGTGATAGAGATATAAATTACAATCTTCGGTGATGGAACTGTTATTGAGATACATACATAAGGTTTATTGTTTATACATGGATACATTTTTTTTATTTTTTGGACATCATCCATTACTTCTACTATTTTTTATTTCATATATTATATTATTAGGTGGAGTTTTTTGGTGAGTTATATCCTTTTACCCAATTATATGTAAATATTATTTAATGTAATGCCTTATATATGTGTGATTATTATATTCATCTTATTAGTCTCCATCCCAAAAAATATGTGAATATGGAATCATAATTCATTGTATATATTCAATCAATTTCTTATTAAGGGAGTACCCATAATGGGAGAGTGATTTGGAATAGTTTTATTGAATTAATTTTGATTAATGGTTTGATAAAACATATAGTTAGAATTTTATTTTAATTATATGGGTTGTTTGTGAGGTGATAATTGTAGTTTATGTGGTGAAAAAAGAATAGAGGGACCAGATAGGACATGGTATTCTACCCCCCCACCACCCAATTTTGATTCATGTAGTCTAGGTCCATATAAGGAATATTTTATGTGGTTATAGGTGAGGAAAAAGACATGGGTGTGGTCTAGGAATCAAAATTGATTAAGCATTATGTTGAACATAGTAATTTGGGAAACTTTATATGTATAAAATTAAATAAATATTTAAAATATAAAGTCGTAGGGATTAGTTATTCCCTTTGATTTCAATTTTATCTCCATTAAAATGATCACATATAGCTCAGGTAGTAGTGGTTCAATAGTCGGGTGAATGTGATCACAAGAGAGTTGACCCAATCTTACAGAAAAATGAATATTAGAGGGAATTTAATTATTTTTAGTGGTATATCCTCGATACGTATGAGGTTATTATCATGGATTATAACTTTAATTGTTAGTTAATGCTGATAAAAATCTATATTATTTTGATTTAGTCCCAACATGAGTACAAGGATCCATTAGGGGTTTGTTGGATAAGAGGGGTGGTGTGTCTATTAGAGATTCTCTACATTGGTTATTGGAAATATGTGCATGTTTTGTAGATAGATATTTAGATATAGTTCCACATAGATTTTAAATCCATGAAGATAAATACAAAAAGGCTTATTATATAAAAACTATTTTTTAAGGGATATGGAGCATGTGGAAACATAGGATTGTGTGTAAATTCAATTTGAATTTTTACATCATCGACTTTCTAGATGTATAGTATAATGCATGATGTCATTAGGAATCAGATAATAATATGAACAAAAATATAGTCATCCTATATATAATTCCAACATAAATATATGTTTAGTTTATAGAATGGGTTACTGAGTAGATACACTGACTATGAGTAGTGTATCGAGAGGGTGGTCAAAATGGTTTCCCAGCGAGAAAAACATCAGGCAGCGTATCATGTATTTCAGGGAAGATAAGTTTCTAAGCCATGGGGAGTCAACCCTAGTATTAATTATGGTGTTGTTTTGGGGTGATAAATATCATAATTTCTACTGAGGGGTTATCATTTTAATGCTTTGTATGCATTGGTTGATTTCAATATTAGGCCCAGTACCCAACCATATAAGGTTGTCATCATGGTATGTCATGTCGAAGCAATATTAAGTGACACCAATTATTTCCTTTGATGAATTATTCAATGTAGGGTCTTAAAATATTTTTTCAGTAGCAATATCACCAAGCTTATGATTTATAGTTGGCCTAAGTAGTTATAATATTTTAGCCTCATGATGGTCACCATTTTCAAGGATACAGAACTGATCAAGTCCATGGAGGTGGTTGTGAGTGGTAAAGGATCTTGGAATGTGATGATTAATTATTTGTGGGTTCCTTTCATTGTGGGGAGAAATATTATCTATATTATGATTAATTTTTTCAACCATAGTTACTTACTTTTTGAATATAGATCTTTAAACCCCTTTATCAATCTATCTTTTTAATGTACATGTGGTCTATTGTGTGTGAGGTTTCTAGATTCCCTGATATATTCCAAAATAAATGGAGACCCAAACATTTGATTATTGGGTGTTATGTATATTGAATGGTGATGCCGTGGAACCTATCAATGGATGATTTTCTATACTTTGGATACATAGTAACATGTATAGTATTTATAGACCCATTGTTTAAAAACTATAATTTTTACAATTTTAAAAATCCTAGATATAAGCATCAATAATTGAAAAATAAACAATGATTAATTGATCTTTTAAATCCCAATGATAATTTAATGTTTACCGATGTATAGAATTATGACACATCATACACTAATAAGCCACAAATAATTATTTGGTAATAGAATCGTTTTCCATTATTTATCATAAACTACTAAATTTAGGATAAGTATTTAATATTTCCAATAATTTTTTTCAAACATTTTGTCCTTTAAAATGTGTCACATGTGCTACATTTTTTTCAAAACCCATGAAAATAAAACGATAAGAAGGTTTGAAATATAATTATCAATAAAAGAACCATATAATTAAATATATCAAGTCATAAATATGGGATACATTATATGGTTGGAGTAGGAAAAACAAAAATGACATAATAATCTTGATATTATGGGTATCCTTTATCAAAGATAATAAATTAAATAATGGATGTTGTCAATATTGATATAATACTTATGGAATAAATAATTTAAAACATAATAAACATAAATTAAATTCTATATCCCATGACACCTTACATGTCATCAAGACAACTATCACCACATCATACGGAATTATATATGAATTGACCCAGTACCCAACTATATTTTATTCTCATGATACCTATTAATTCATTGAAGGGATAAATGATTTTATCCCCAAATTTCAGCTAAATAATATCAATTCATCAATAAAAAAATTTAAATACGACCTCGAATATCATTCCATAAGGAACCCTTTCTAAAAAAATGGAACTCTATATAAAGAATAATATGTGTAACCAAAACATAAGAACGTGCATTAGTAGTTAATAGTCATCATGATTGTCACTAATTTTACCCATGTAAAAAATATTTATTACATAATCATAAACCATATTTTGAAAAAATGTATAAAGAAAACATAAATATGTTTTCAAATAGTAAATAATTGTCTATATTGGAATCACAATATAGAGTTTATTAATTATTTTCACCATGTCAATAAAATATCATAATTTTTTATATAACGTTATCCAAGCAATGTTATATGAAATATGATGTTCACATCATCTATAAAATTTAGTATAATTCTATTTCAATACTTGAAAATTATGATCCTAATCAATCCATCAGACGTAGGTAGATGGATTAAACTGAATATATCCCTAGGGTAACAATGTAAGCTAATATGGATGTTGAAATATCTAAAAAACATGATTTAAAATAATAGTTAAGAGGTACATCCTAAGAACAGATCATGAATTTCATTTTTTATTATTATGTATTCATTCCAACAAAGGATATATATTTATATATATAAGAGTATAATTGCTGAAACATGAACCCTATTATGGTAAATCTGTACAAAAATAAATATAAATGTGTAATTGAAAACATAGAAGAGCCTTTAGAAAACAATTTTATCATTACTGTAAATAAGATGGTTATAGGTCACATAAAAAGTATATATCAAAAGGTGAAGTGAAAAATCATTGAAATAATTGAAATTCAAATTAATTTCTAATAATGGGGCCATTAAAATTATATAATGTTTTATTTGTGGAATATGGATACAAAAAATGTGATATTTAAATGGAAATTTTAATAATTGAAATTCCCATTATAGAAAAACCATATTGTAATAAGTGTGATGAACCTTATTTTTAATCAATTATAATTTAACCACATATGAATAAAAAATAAAAAATAAAAATATATTATGGTGGGGGAACCAAATATTTTAGGAAAAATAATCATGATAAAAAATTATTATCTTATATAATGTGATTAATGTTAGAAAAAATCCTTAATACTTGGGAAGAAAAATTATCAATAGCCACATGAATATGGGGATGTGATTTTTACTATATATCACAAGAAATAAAATTAATATTTAAAAAAATACCCATGATATTTTTTACATTTTATAAATGAAACATTGTGTATAAGATGTAAGAAATGTCAAAGAATCATAATTAAGACCAAGAAAATAATTTCAAATTTAGTAACACTTTAATCATAACCCCTTGAGAGAGAGTTCATGTAAATAAAAAAATAAAATGATTTGATTATAATTCATGATACTATAAATAAAAAAAGTTATATAAACCACACAAAAGAAATTAGTTTCACAACACGAAATATGACTATAATTGTGGACTTTTAGATTTCAAATACGCTTTGTATACAACATCAGTTTCCCTTTAGACATTTAGTCCCCACACTTGGGCCCACCCAAGTTCTCTAAAGGGTCATATGGAAAATGAATGTCCATATAGGAAAAAACATATTATTTTAATTGTTATTGGTATTCACTCACACACACCCAGGGAAACTCTCTTGAAGGTTTCCCATCCTTATCACTACATTAGGTCATGCATGATTAACTATGGATTTATGATTAGGTGGGATCCCAAATAGAAATGTTCACCATACTGATATGCATTATATATTTTATTCATTTAAGCCATTATCATTTTGGTTTGTCAAATATTTATTTTGTATGATTCATAAATAATCATTCCCTATATTATTTCTTCTGATTTCCCACATTTGGTGTCTATATTTGTGATAATTTTTACAAGTTTCATAATGTTGGATTCTATATTAATTTTTTTTCATTTAAAACATTTTTAAATAATGTTTCTACTTCTCAAACACATACTAATATCATTACCTTAATATCTATAGTAATATCATTTAAAATTCCCCTTAATAAAATTCCCCATCTATCTTCCCACATATTGACATAAATTATGTTGTATCCAATTTAATTCATAAAAATAATGACAAGATCATTTGTGAAACTCTATCATTATCTTATTCTTTTGGGACATTGATAATGAAAAACTATTAATCATATTTAATTTTAGTATGTTTGGAATAATCATAATTTTTTTCACACAAATTCATATTCAAGAGGTTTTATTATTGAGGTAATCTCAACATTTTCCTTGAAAAAATGGTTTTTTTTCATCCATTACATAAATGATAGTTAACATGAGTGATGATCACTGTAAGTGAAATTTATAAATAACCAAAAGTAATTTTAACTATATTTTTCCCACATTATTTCACTATCAATTTATCAAATATATATATTTAGTAAACATCTTTCAGAGCTAGTTCAACCTAAATCACTTCTAATATAACATATATCATTCGTCATTCAACATTTTTCACTTTTATTTAGGTTCTGGCATAATTTTTAAACTAATCATCAAAATAGTGATCCCAATTTACCATGAATGTTATATTTTTCTAAACCCAATATTAATTGAAATATATTATTTAATAATTAACTTATCTATCCTTAAAAACCTACAGTCACTCATAGAATCATATAATCTCAATAAAACTCCTTTCCCAAAATATATTTTAATATAAAACCAAATAATCCACAATGAGATTATATATTCGTCAAAAAGTAAACCCTATATATAACCCTTAAATAATATTAACCACTCATTAATATATTCACATTGTAATGTCTATATTTCATTATCCCAAAAATTTGATCAAATTCTCCATAAATGTAATGAATAAAATATCAATCCCAATATAACTAGTTACAATCAAACTTACCTCTTCAAAATAAAACCAAACTTTATTATCACAAAATTATGTGTATATTAAAATCCATAGTTATCCATACCTCATTAATGTATTATACAATAGTTATCTCCCATAATATATCCTTGACATAATATAACTATTCATATTTATTAATTCCATTGAATTTATTATTCCATTCCTTTACAATAAAAATGTTTTTTAATAGTAATTATAATTTTCACATAATTCTCAATAGCATTTAGAATAGACCAAAATATAAGGAATATTTTCACTTAAAAAATTAAAATACCTATAAGATTCAATAAATCATATTAATTATTATTTCAAATTCACTAAAGTAGGTAAGACATGGAAACTCACAATTTCTATCATTTAAGGAACATTCTAAAAATCATAACCATTTTTGTATTATGCATAATTACATAATTATACATAGTTGTTTGTAGATAAATATCATTCATAACTTCATCATCATGTTCATGTTTCAACAAAATACTAAAAACAAAATTGTTATGATTATATCCAAAATATGAATATGAAAACATTATTAAAATGAGGTCTCATATTATGGATCCTTTTTTACTTATGATACCTTCAAATCAACCTATGACACTTATTTGACTAATAAATGGTTATACATGGTCATTATTCAATTTTATTCTCTAATAAATTTATTTATTTTAATTTTAAAATTATTTAAAATGTTATTTATTGAAATTATTATTATGTATAATATACCCATGTGAGTGTTTTTTCACCTGTTCAGTCTTACACCCACTCATCATGCATCGTGGTTTTGATTGGGTTAATGCCTATCCAACCCTTTTTTGAGTGATTTCCACTTGGTACATCAATTAAATAATAACATCTACTCTCTAATATCTATATATTGATATATTGATAAGAATATCATTATATATCTTATACTTTAAAAAACATCAATATGTTTTCGAATATTTAGAAATTTTCGTAGGTGTTTTAGAAAATATTCCATATCATAATCCATAAATAATATTATTCCTTAAATATTATATCAAATATAATTCCAAATGTTTATATATAAATTTATAATAGTGATCACCCTTAACATACCAGACAATAAACTATACTCAACATATATCATAATCTAAAATGTATTCTAAATGTTTTGTTTGATAACAACTATGACTCCACAGACCTGAATTCTTGAGTCGGGTGATGATGGTCACATACATTATATAATTAAATTAATAATAGTTTTCTATGCTTAGTTATGAACATCCATACTTATAAAATCAATAATGGTTACCAAAACACTTACATTAGATATTTCATTTTATTTTATCATAATAATGGAATTAAGTAACATAATTAATTAATATCTCTAATTCATTTCCCAAAAAATAAACATTATTCCAATTATATATAAAAACCAATTTGTTCATTATAATTCTATATAATAATCTATATATTCTTTCAAATGTGTTATCTATATAAAAAATTCATCCGTACTAATTTTCATAATATCATTGAGAATTTGAAATATATAAATGGGTGAACTCAAATTATTAGTAATTGAATTATATAATTAATTAAATCATGGGGTAAACATTCCAAAACATTTATTGATGTAATGGGTAAAACCATGAATCTATACTATACAAGAAATTGGTAGCACGATATATCCATGTAAAATAATAAAAACATTTGAAAATATAAAACTCATTTTGTAATGATTGAATTCATAGGTATAGAGATAAAATTATTTCAGTTAATGACATATTATAAGAGTAATTACAGGTCAGTGAGGCCATACTCATGGATTCATGTTGAATTTTGTATCCATATCCCCAATATTAAAACCTATTTTGTGTCGTTAGACCTATTTATACATCGAGGGGATATATAATTTCTATCACCACCCCAAATTGGACTATGTATAATGAATTTACCATAAAACTAACTAAGACAATTAATACAATTCCATTAGTAACCCTTGACTGAATAAAGACAACATTATCCATTAAGGAAGAATATAGAATATCAATACATGATAAACCTACATTAGCTATCAACAATCATAAATATTTCCTACACTTTTATCTATATCAATAAAAGGGATAATAATATCATAATTCATCCTGAGAAAGTGGTTGGATTTTTATAAAAATCATAATATACATCCTAATAATGGTCTATATCTAAATCATAATATATGGTATGATAACATATTTTACCATTATAACATAATATCACAATTTATTACTAATTATTATTCAAACAAATATATATAAAATGTGTTATTGAAACTATATAAGAAAATGAGTGTACTGAAACATCAAAACATAAATGAAATGATCATAAACCATCCATGGGGTGTATGTGTATGGATTAAAATAGAATATCGCAATTTTGATGAAGGAATACTAGAACAATGTTGACATATATAATCAATAACCTTGAATGATAATTATTAGACAACACTATATAAAAATCGATCATGAATTGTATTATTTGGTAAAATTTTATCATTGCCCAAAAAATTATATATATGTATATATATTAGAATAAAAAGTGAAACATAAACCTTTTTAGGGTAAATCATTTTTATAAGAAAATATAAAACTGATGTCAAACTATAAAAGTGCATTTAGAATTCATATATAAAATTTCTGTATGTATGATTTTATGAGTCATCTAATAATTTTTTTAGAATTATGAAGTGAAAACACATTAAGTGAGTGTCCAACTGTGGAACCATAAAAATTAAATTAGGTTTTCTACATGTAATATGGATCCAAATTGTTTGGTTACTAATTTTTCATTTTAATACTTGAAATTACCCATTTTGAAACCCTATAATGTAAAATGAGTAATATTATATTCCATGAGTGGAAATACAATTTCTCTATAAGAGTATTATAAAATTACATATAATAATATATTATTTATCAAACTCATAATCATGGTAGAACAATGATTAGGATAAATTATTAGAACACAATGAAAATAATTTTAGCAACAAAAAATATATACAAGTAGGGGAACACCTATATCAATAGAAACATGAACAATAAAACATGATATGGATAGTCAATACTGATAAATACAAGGATTATGATAATAATATATCCATGGGTGTTGAGTATAAAATAAAAATAAATCATTATTCATGTTAATTATATTTTATTAGAGAATCATAATTGACAAGAAGACCCACATCTGTATTGTGTAACAGTTTAATCAAAAAAACATGAAATAGGGAGATTTTTATTTACCATCAAATAAAATTATTAAATGATTATTCGTGATATTTTATCTCTAATATGAATCATATGAAAAAAAAATTGTTAATGTAGGTGTGTAATGCTGAACATGTCTCAAAGAGTGGATTGTGGGACAAAAATCATTACACCTTAATTTTGGCTTCCATGAACTTATATTAACCACATGTATCACCAAACAATTAATAATAATGAAATTTTTTTGGACCATAATCGTAACCGTTTTTCATTCCAACATTTCATCAATATTCATTCTCTACATGAATTCAATAAATTTTTTACATCTTGTGTTTATTGTATGGATCATTTGTACAATATTCATAATCATTCGGTATGTGTTTATTTTTTTCTATGTTAAATATTAAAATATCATTAATTTACTATAATATATGATTTATGATAATTTATGATTTTTAAATATATAATTATAAGTGTTTTAATCTTAACGTATTAATATGAAGTTGATAATAATCAGGTTTCAGTGATTTTTCCAAACCAATGTGTGTTTTCTTAATTATTTAATTAAATATTGTTATAAAATTTTCAAAAAAAAATATTGACATGTCTATTTCATAATATACTGTTAATTATGTTCACATGTCCATTCATGAATTAAAATCATAATATTTTTCACTTGGGTGGTTAAATATACTTAAAATTAACATACCTAGATTTTGTGAATGATTACGATGCCATTTTATAGTAATACCAATTTAATACAATCATAATTGTTAGGACACTTTCCCAACAAATTGTATCCCTCTTAGGCCGAAAATGAGAGGAGAGGGGGGGGGACACCCGAGTCCCACCTCGAATAGGCTTCGGGTTGGAATCTAGCAACAATGGTATATTAAACACTCAAATGGGAGGCATTACCCTAGAAGAGAACAAATGAACAAGAGAGAGATAAGGCAGACACTATCCAACTCCTACTCAGACTAATATTTAAATAAATTCCCAAGTACACCTAAGGAATGTCACTAAAAACTACTACAACTGAAAGGAAAAACTAACAGTCCCAAAATAAATTAAAATGGCAGATACCACACAACCCAAACACTCTAGAAACCCCAAGATAGTAGTAACTAGACTATTCTTCATCTAGCTTCAAGTGAACATAAATTTTTTTTTATGTAAGTAGGTTGAATATAATATTATACACAGTAGTATACTCCCCAGATCCCCTCATGAATAAATAAAGAATTCGTGCTAAAGAATAGTGAACAAAAAAGTGAAACTAACCCGTCAGATAGACAAGTATACTATGTTTCGGGGCTCTCCATTTCTACTCTCACCATATAGAATATACAATAGTTTATAATATAATAATGAATATCGAGGGTACCCCGCTACCACTTCCCCACTTGTTTTTTACTTCAACCCAACATCGCACTTCCAAAACATCTCTCTCCAAAAAGTATTTCCCTCCGACATTTAGGTGAAGCACCACAACATGCACTTCGTCCAACATAACAACCATGTACACATAACCAATGTAACATGGCAGTTTTTGGGATCCAACACACCTCCCATAATGTGGATCATGGATTTGGTATTATACCACTATCCATTACAGCCCATACACAGAATAAGGTCCCTCAAGCCTTTACAACCTATATGTGAAACACCTATAGTATTACATGGGAAAATATATGGAGAATATATTTTTCGGAAAATATAAATGGCCTTACAACACTATTCACACATATATGGGTCAAACTAATTGTCGTGATAACCATCACAAGTAACTACGAAAAGAAGAGAGTGGGTCCAATGGGGGTGTCATCCATCCATCATCACATCCAGATGATGGGGAAAACACCCCACATGGCTCAGAATCCCCAGGGTGTCAGTCCACCAAACCGAGAGGGTAGAGTAGCATATAGAAACACAAAAGTACAGAATATAAAATATCCTACAACCACATTATTGGAATAACATGGTCCTAGATTCAACTGCATCTAAAATATTTCGAAATCCTAACATCCCCTGCTAAAACATGGAATCATATAAGCACACAACCATTTAAAGAACTATATTAGATAACATTATCTCATTTTATAAGTTCCACTTTATGTTAATTAATTATTTAACCATTAATTAAAAATCATCATTTCGAATATTCATTTCATTAGAATTCAACCCAATAATTGTTCCCTCTAGGCATAACTACACTAAGTTCATTATTCCATTAATGTTACAACCTCATCATTTCATCGATGCAAGCTCCAACCCCATGGTTTAAAATCATTTATTCAGTCATTTTTTAATATCATGGTCACTATTCTAAAATTTTCAGGCATTGTAGAAAATTATTATAAGATACAGGACACTAGTGGTTGTACACTGTGTGTAGCTAAACTACACATTAAGTTTCTTCCACCTATATAAAGAGTGTAGGACCATCCATCATTGGGAAGATAAACAAGGAATTCGCATAGATTACCCCCATCTGTGTTCACCTATTTTGGATTAGAATAAAAATAACTATGTGCCTCATGTAATGGGAAATTTAAGAATATAACCAATAATAAATTCAACCGCAACCACTTTTATATCCATGGTATGCCCTACTTCAAACAGTTCCATCACCCACAGTGTCCACCCTGACACCCAAATTCATTAACTGATATATCTCATCACTCTAGTATTAACTAATACCACAACCATTGAGCCTACCTACCCCCACATACAACAATAGCTCTGTAGGCTAATCCTTCCCAGGCTAACACCACAATATAAGAAGCAACAAACAATCAAAATATAAATGGGGTTCTTGGCACTAAACAATGCATGCATACTTCACCCACAATGAGAACTGATATCTCTAATAAATAAGGTGATAGGCCATGAGTATAAAGAGGGTAACTCGGGACCCTTCAAGTGATAATATCTATTTCAAAACTAGTTTATTATTCCATAGCAAATTAACCATTTCATTTAAACATGCATAACTACATCCATTTGATTATCATCAATGCACAACAACAACAAAAAACTAATTCCATATACATGCATCTTCATCATCAGATGATTTATTTTTATTTAATCCCAACATTATGTTCTTTGCTAATTTCTACCAATAATGACATATTAAATAATAAATTCATACATATGGCATGATTTTGAATAATAAGAGGCATTAACATTGCTATGAAAGAGATAAAAATTCTTTAATCTAGATGAATTATTTATTATATAAATTATATTTTTATCCAATGGATAAAACATACAAAATCTACGATTGTAATTAAATGAATATAGAATACTTGAATCCCTGAAAAAAAAAGGATTCTTAAATTTTTAATTGAAGAATAGAACAACACGAATAATCATGATTATCTATCATGCAATGACTGCATCCACACGTGGATGCCATGGCACAACTCCATCAACCAAACCCCATGAAAGGACCATTAGTGACATGTAGACCACATTTCACAACATGTAAATGATAAAAAGGGAAAAAATTAAGTTACCTAGATAAACATATGTATAACAGAAGTTATATCAAATATGTACGAACTCTACCGCATTACACCAAGACATGTGGTGTGCATGAAGTTATAAGACCTCCAGGGAAAACATGATCTAATGTCGACACTAAAATAGCATGTCTCTTCATGAATGAATGGTTCTAGGCACCTCTAAAAAATTTTATAGAGAATAAATTAATGAAGGGAATGCCCCTATATTAGAATGGTTATCTAAAATAGTCATGGAATTAAAAATGTTTGAATTTCAATTATATATGGATCTCAATAACCTACACATTTTGACCAAGTAAGAACATCCTAACCCATATGTATTTAATGAAAGAGTTTGGGATTTTAATCGGTATGAAATCCATTATAATGAGGTTTTGAATTCATTTTAAATCAATGAAAACTTAAAACAGAGGAAACTATTTGATGATGTAAATAGTATTCATTGGTTGATCTAGAAACACTGTAGAACATATTGATTGATGAATTGCTGATAGATGTTGATGACTCACTGAACGACAAAGATGACTTACCAACAGATGACTCAAAAAATATATGACTCATAGACAGATGACTCACCCACAAATGACTCACCAATAGATGGTTCATGGACACGTGATTCACCAATAGATGAATCGTCGATAGATGAAGATGAATCACCAAAAGATGGTGATGGATTGCTGACAAATAGAGATGACTCACCGAAAGATAAAGGCGACTCACTGAAATATGATGAGGAATCCCAGATAGATTTATATAACTCACAAATGGATGATGATGACTCAATGATAGATGAATATGAATCACTGATAGATGAATTTTTATCATCTAAATATGAATATAACACAACTATGATGTTGTTCACACAACATTAAAAAAGGAAAAGTGTTGGTAATAAGTCACATTGACTTCCCAGAAGACCACAAACACCAGATGTTAGCAAAAGAACTAACCAGAGAGGTCTGAGCCATTATGTCAGATACATTTCAAAAAAATTTCATCCAAGAGAATCCAAACCCTTCCAAGAGAGGAAATGTAAAAAGGGTCAAATCAACCACCCTTTGAGATAATTCTCAAGGCACTCACCAAAAAATGAACTCAACCACATCATCAATAGGGAAATGTGAATCCATTTAAAAAAATAAAACTAGATCATAACAACACACTCGGGGGAGATACCTCTAAAAAGAGATATAGCCACAATAAAAAACAAGATAATCCATCTCATTAAAAGAAAAAGTCTACAACCACAAGATGAAATTATTATAATTAATGAAATATAAAGAAAATATATCAAGTTATTGATCATGATTTGGTGACTCATGATCCCACGTACTCTCCTCCATTCCACCATTCTACCACAAGACACGAAGTAAGGGGATAGAACACCCATGCAAACCTTTCTCCTTGTGGTCTTGGATCTCCATAGGCATCTCCTCAAAGGACACAACATCATCAATGTTGATCTCTTCCAAATCGATGATATATGAATTTTCATGAATATAATTATGGAGTTGTGAACAATTAAAACCATCATGTATCATGCTCTTTGGTGAGGGGATGTGCAACCTAATAAGGCACATATCCAACTCCTCGAAAGTCCTAACAAATGATGTAAATCACATACTCTCAGGAAAAAAACCTTCACAACCCACAACAGGGAGTCACCTTCTGAGACATTTGAAACCAAAAGTTAAGATCCAATGGTACGCTCCTATGATTATCATAAAATTGATGATGATCCTGCACTACCATCATCCTATAATGAATAAACAAAACCATCTTTTTAGTGTTCTGTACCTGTTATGGATTTATAATTACTGACTCTCTAGACCCATTCCATATTTATATAGACTGGAAAGGTCGGACACACAAGGCTTCAAACGAAGGCATACCGATGGTGGAGAGGAAACTATTGTTGTTGGTGAACTCTACCAAAGTTTGGTTCCTTGTCCACGAACCTCCATAATCCAAGACACAAGAACACAACATGTCATTAAGAGTACGGATGGTCTTCTCGGTTTCTCCATCATCCTTTGGATGAAATGAATTTCTAAGGAATAAATGAGAACAAAAATCATGATGGAGAACACTCCACACCCAAGATGTTAAACTAGGATCCTGATCAGAAATGATTATCTTCAAGACTCTCTTATTTATCACCACCTCCTCCAGAAAATTCCAGGACAAAAACTCCAGTAATATTGACTTCTTGATTGCATTTAAGAGTGATGATTTCATTAAACGACCCACTGACACACAAATATAATCATTGTCCCCTTTGCTTGAGGTAAATTGATAACAATTTCCATCACGGTGCCCTCCCACTTCCACTGAGGAACATCTAACAACATAAGAAATCCACTCAGAACACAATGCACAACATTCAACATATGGAAGATCCAAAATTAAGAACAAAATTCGAAACAACACTGTACATCATAGTCCACCAAAATTGAACCCTCAATGCCGCCAACATCATTGTTGCACTAGGGTGTAGCTCTATGGGATAACTATGTAACTTCTTCAGAATCATCTCATACATCACCAACAGAATGAAAATACTTCCCTTAAACAACACATAATGTTTTCTATTCTTAATCCAGCCATCAGGGGCCCCACCACAAACAACTCAGTCTCTCCAGACCACCACCTCAAGATCCCTCAACTATGAATCTTCCACATGTGTACCCAAATATGACATCATCATCATTTAAAAGAGACAAAATATTCCCCGAACATCTCATGTATTGAGATGTATTGTTGAATGTTATTCCACTACACTATAATAATCACTTGATTCATGCACAACAACACTATGTATCTTCCTTGACATCACATCTACTACAAACATCCCCTGAATAGGTGTATATGTTATTTCGATGTTGTAATCCTATAATAACTCCACTATGGATTCGATCACATGTTGAATTCATGATGGGAGAAAATATACCTCAGGGTTTTATTTTTCTTCTAGTCCACAAAGAGCTCTCCGATGATGAAATTCCTATTCAACTATAGGAAAAACACCACTGATGGAAACTCTAGATCGCGGGTGCTATAGTTACACTCATGGGGACGTATCTTCCAAGACCCGAAAGAGAAGACCGATCTTTTCTTCAGAAAAACATATCCTAACCATAGACATGAAGTATAAAAGAAAACATTAATCTAAACACCTTCTACTGGTAGACAATTAACTAGAGCCGTAGTAGGATCCTCCATGAATTCTCTCATGAAAATGTAAATAAATCATGCTAAAGCATAGTAAAAAAAGTGAAACTAACTCATCACATAAACATGTTTACTATATTTATTTTCTCAACATGGATACTCTCACAATGTATCAAATTAGATAGTATGTACTAGAATAATGAATATAGTAGGATCGTCGCAACCACTTCCCCATTGGTTTTTCTCTTTGCCCCAAACATCGCACATCATAAGCGTCTCTCTCCAATGAATTTTTCACACCGACATATGGGCGAAGCACCACAACATGCAACTCATGAAACACAACCACCAAATCAATGTAACCATGGTAACCTAGTAGTTTGGTGGATCCAAAATGACTTTCATAATGTGTATCATACATCGTGTGTTATACCTCAACACTTTACATCTCATACACCGATTAAGGATCCTTAAGCAATCATTACCTATACCCATTACACCTGTAGTATTCCATAGTAAATTATACAAATTATATATGTGTTTGAATAAAAATACATATTACGACCCTCCACACACATATATGGGGAGAACTGTCCATTGTGCCTACCAGCACAAGTAACAACCATGAGATGAGAGTTGGGCCAAAGTGGGTAGTCATCCATCCGTCCTCCAATTGGGATGTTGGGGAAAACATCCCCCACCCAACATTATGAATCCTCAGGGTGTCAGTCTCCCTTAATTAAAGGGTCGAGTAGTTTATAGAAACAAAAAATTAAAGAATATACTATATCTCACATCCACACTATGGGCGTATCATCAAAATAGACTCAACAGTAGCTAACGTCTCTCGCACTCCCAGCTGCAACTCCTAAGACTAGGAATACTGTATGAACACAACCATTTAAAGAGATAGATTAGATTTATTTTACCATTTTTATTAGTTTCTCTATATATTTATTAATTATTTAACCATCAATAAACCATTATCATTTCCACATTACATTTCATTAGCATTAAATCCAAGATCCATTCCCTATAGGTATAAAACAAACCAAGTCCACTATTCCTTTATAGGTAAAACCCCAGAATTGCATCCCAGAAAGCTCCAACCACCTCAGTTAACATATCTTATTCAATCATTTTCTAGTATCATACTACTCTTCCATATCATTCTAGAATTATACAAAATCATTCTAAGACACCAAAAACACGAGGGGCTCAATAGGGTGAGTAGTTGAACTACCCATCAAGTATTTTAAACTTATTACAAGATTGTAGACCAATCCATACATGATAATCTACAAAACTCAAATATTGTGGCATACCCTATCATTCTTCTTTTATTTTGGAAGAAGAGTAATTAAAACCAGCCACATCAATTTGTGGGAAATGTAATGAAGATAATAAAATATATTCAATTTAAAAAACCTCCATATCAACAGTAATTCATGGTTAATCCTATTCCATTATACCTATGATTCCCCTTGTCCTCAGAGAGCATAACGCTTCTATGTTGGTGGTCATTGGTAGGGTAAGACAGGTCATGGAGGAGGTTGTGTCAGCCTCATGATTTGGTGTTACCAGTGTCGGGCGAGCCAAACATCATTCGAGGTTCTATGTACTTGTTTTCTACTTATGTGTATTCCTTTTTTGATTTAAGAGAAAATAAATCCTTTATATCACCTACCCTTATCCATGACTTGGGATATGAGGTATTGGTGATTCCAGGGACCAAGGGATTTACTAGACCAGTTGGAGGTCGAGATGATTTTTTTGAAGTATGTAGAGACTGTAAGCTAGTGTTGGGGTAGCACCACTCTTTGGAAGATTTCACATGTATAAAAATACAACCATATGATTCAACCATCAGCATTGATTGTTTTTATTCACTGTTGGATATCCTGGATATCTTCAGGGGGCAGGAGGTGTTCTTTGATTCTGATGGAGAGCCACTTCTCTTTGTTGGCAAGCGAGACCCTCAGATGGGTCTGAGGCTTGTTCCATCTTTTACATACTTGATGGATGAGGTGATACTGAGTTAATTGTAGGTTTAAAATTTGAAGTTTCTTAGGTTCATAGAATACATTGATGCCTTTCTAGAAGAGTATGTAGTGTTACACATTCGATGATAGATAAATTTTGTGATCTAGCTACAACAACAAGCGTCTCCTATATTGATGTATCCATATATAATGGAACCTTTGGAGTTAGAGGATCTACACATACATCTCCATGGTCTATTTTAGTGATGTTTTGTTTGGATGATTGTGTAACCATGGTGTGCACTTGTTTTGTTAAAAAAGAATGGTAACTGAATTTTGTGGTTCAATAACAATTTTCATCTCTTGAATAAAGTGAGTGATGAATAACTATCTTCTTCCTCAGATTGATGGATTTTTCAATAAACTAAAGGGTGAAATTTGGTTCATGATGATTGACATATAGTCAGGATATCATCAGATTCATGTGGAGGATAAGGATATCTTGAATACTTCTATCTGTTGTCATCATGGTTATTAATTGTCTATTGGGATATTTTTCTATGTGGCAAATTCTGCTGATGTGTTCAGGGATTTGATGAACACTATGTTCCTTGAGTTCCTAGATATGTTCATAGTGGTATTCATCAAAGACATCCTTGTGTACTCTATGTATAAGGAGGAGCATATTGATCATCTTAATTCCATTTTGGGAGCTCATTATCAACATTAGTTTTTTTCGATGTTGTCAAAATATGATTTTTGGGAAAGATAACACTCTTTAATGTCAAATTTTGAGTCACGTTAGGTATTACCTATAGATCCATTAAAGATAAAAGTAGTTGTGTCTTGAGATTCCCCCAAGACCGTGGTAATGGTGTGATGTTTTAATTTTCATAAGGGAAATCATGGGAGAGGTAGACTTTTTGGGGATTTGGTCATGAAAATAATGAGCATATTTATTTTGTATTATTCAAATATATCAATATTGTAATGATTTTGAATAATATTTTATGTATATGAATGAATGAAAAATTTTAAAAAAAAGGTTTTCCTTTTATTACGATTATTTGGAATAATGAAATTAATGGTAAAATTTTTTTGATCACATAATTAATATGTTCATAAATTTTTTTTATGACTACCAATATAAAATCTAAAAAATAATATATATCCTTAAATTCCTCCCTTAGATCCATCCTTGTGAGTTGGTGAAGAAAAACGAAATATGTTACGTCGTGGTGGTCGTAGTATGCACCATAAATGAATGACAATATTATTTTACACAATTAGTTGAGTGTATGAATAATAATGACAATAAACAAGATATAGTAACATTAACCTATATAAATGATACTAATATAACTATATATGTTTTGATTGAATAAATTAGGAATAACATAATATATAATAATTATAATTGTTTCATAATATCCATGTTATGGTAATGAATATTCCATTGAAGTCTCCCTCTTAATGTATGACATACTCTTACTAATGATGGCTAAATTATTCTGAATAATTGATTTAGTTATAGGTGGGGGAATATGAAATATTTTCATATAGAAATTCATTTAATTTTTGTTTGATGAAGTGAAGAATATGTTACCCATTATACTTTTTAAAAGTTATAATAATGGTTTTTTTGAAAATACCTTATCAATTTATATAAGTTGATTTCACTATTAAATGGTTTTGGGATTAATTATAGCGACCCATCCTTTTCTTACATTACTATTAAATCATTTTAAAGGTAGAAACATAATAGTATTACACATAGAGGATCCAATGGTTTAGTGTCTTGGGAAAACTAGGACCATACATATCAATTACAACATTAAGCATAAACATTTATTTAATTTCTTCTTCTATACCTTATTATTGGATCTTTACCTCTCCTTAGTACATGTATCCACCTAAGGATATACATAAAAAGGGGTGAGCTAAAATCCGAGTAAGAGGATAGATAAGATCAATATATCATGGGATGAGCATAATCATGACATAGGCAAAAGATCATGAACATGAGAGGAGCATAAATAAATTACTTGAAATGTGGAAATGCATAAAAATTAAACATCATGTATTAGTGGTTAACTAACACACATACTTTTGAACCAATCTATCATGTTTTTCACACTTCATTTCACATTTACACATGAGATTCATCACTTTACCCAATACATTAGAGCGATGTATAATTCCAGGCCACCTGCCACCTCATTACATTATCATTATCATGCTTTCCACATAGAACACATATATAAAAATTAAACAACATACCCATGGAAAGGAATTGGTTTCATCTCATAATAACACATTCATAAACATTGGGTTCCCAAAAGATAGAGGGAATAACATACATGTTACAAGAACCGTCCACATTGAGTGAGAAGTAAAAGGCGTGTTCTTAAAAGAAGGGTTCTTTTGAAAGGCATTTTGTTTGACATAAAAAAACCAGTGACAAAAATGTATATCAAATAAATTGAAATAAAATCATGAAAAAATTATCTTTATGGAGTAACCATATAAAAAATGGAGTAAAAGAGGGAGAACCCGAAAGATGAATGTTGGGTTCTAGAATTTCCCCTTACCTTGTATCTGAATGATTCCTTCTCTTTAATGTCCTGTATAATGAAATTATATTCATTAATTAGAAATACATAAGATTATGTACATTAATATGGTTCATTATGGTTTCATTACATGTTTTTATGTTCCTTTTAATGAGTTATATAATTCAAAAACATTGTTCGGGAATGTTGGTTTTTATGATTTTCTTGACTCGTTCACTTGAATTCTAAAAATGTAGTCTTGGTAGAACATGGGTAAACACCCAGAACTGATATTAAATGATATTAATGATATTACAAGATATTTAATGTTTTTATAATGAATCATACTATATCCATGTGTATGAATCATTATATAATAATTAAATGATGATTATTTGGGAAAATTTGGGCGGTTTTTCGATGACAACGAACATGTTTTAATTAATCACCTAGTAATATGTCCATAATTTATTTAAAGAACATTATATATTAAATAATACATATAAAATATTATGGTTCAACCATAAAAATGGATTCATGACCAGATCTGAAGGTAGAAATTGAAGAAGAAAACTTTCCATTCTTGAAGGTGATAAATTAACACCTCACGATCAACTTTCTCTTTAATAAAATAAAAAGAAGAGGAAAAGGGGGTGGATGATATAATATCCCATTATAATCACAAAATTCAATTATATGTATAATACTGGAGTTAAAATACCTTTTGGATGATGATATGTGGGGATAGATCAAGAAATGAACTTGAACATGAAAGGAAATTAAAGGAGAAGAGGGAGACAAATTACCTCTTAAATCATACTGTTTTAGGGAAGGCTTGGATCTTGAGAGGTGTGAGGAAATGAGGGTGTGAAGGGTGGTATTTATAGTGGAGTGGAGAGGGGTTTCCTTAATATAAAATTCATTAGTTTATTAATTTCCCCTATGACAAGGAATAGAGAGTCATACATGACCAATAATAGTAAATAAGGCATGTGAGTTCCGGATTTTGGTTTTTATATCACTTATGATGTCAGTAATAGTGGGTTTTAATTATAATGTATTTATATGGTAAATTGATGTATTTTACTATTCACCAAAATTTATAGTTTTTTAGAAAAATAACAAAAAATTACCTCAAACATTTTTAGATTTGTAGAATCCAAAAATGAAGTCCATTTTTCCATAATAATTTTCTAAATATTATTAATTTAGTATTTAATTAAAATCATAATTTATATAAAAAAAATTTAAAATTAAAACTGATTTTTTAGTGCTTTGAAATATTACGCAGGGTCTTATAAAATTATATAAAAACTATAATACATTGATTTGATAATTAATGAACACATTTTAAGATAATGAATTTTATTTTAAATTAATTAATTAATTATAATTAATTATCTATGACTTCCAAAATACCAAAATGTTTACTATGGTCAAATTGTCACTCTCTAAGATATCTAAATTTTATTTAATTATTCATTGGTAAGGTTAATCATATGTTGGATGATTTAATTTTCATAAGAGTCGTATTACTATTCATAAGGGTAGGTTACTATTCACTAGGGTGCGTTACTATTCACTGAAAATAATTTTCAATTCATTAGCCTCCAAAAATCATCTTGAACACAACCGTGTATGTTGGATTTTCAAAATTCCCAATACATAAGTGAAAAAATTTTGTTTAAAGGTCACTTATTACTTATTAGTTCATTATGTTGTGTTTTCATGTTATATTATAACATAATTATAAGAAAATAATTTCCATTGAAAATCATTGGGTCGTTACATTCTTCCCCCTTTAAGAAATTTCGCCCCCGAAATTTCACTTTACAAAAACAGGTGAGGGTGTTTCTCCTTCACTTCCTCTTCTATTTCCCAAGTTGCTTCCTCAAACATATGGTTCATCCACAACACTTTAACAAGATGATTTGTCTTCTTGCATAGAACCATATCTCTGTGATCTAGAATTTCTACTGGCTGCACCTCATAAGAGAGATCATCTTTCAGTTGTACCACCTCTGATTTTAGTACATGTGAAGGGTTTGATATGTACTTCCTCCGGAGTGATACGTGAAACACATCAAGAACTTGAGCCATATTCGTTGGAAGTGCAAGTCGATAGTCCATGGCTACTATGCGGTCAAGGATCTCAAAGGGGACAATATACCATGGGCTTAGCTTAACTTTCTTCCCGAATCGCACGACTCTCTTCCATAAAGATATTCGATGGAAGACATTATATCTAATGTCGAACTCCAAGTCCATCGAAGGTTGTCAGTATAGCTCTTTTGCCGACTCTGAGCAGCTTTGATGTGTTTCTGGATGACATGATCCTTCTCTGTCATCTCTTGAACAAGATCGGGTCCAAGTAGCTTTCTTTCTCCAACTTCATCCCAACAGGTTGGAGTTATACAACGCTTTCCATACAGAGATTCATATGGATCCATTTGAATACCCAAGTGGAATCTATTTTTGAATGTGAACTCATCCAATGGGAGATATTGATCCCATCAACCCTTGAATTCTAGAGAGCATGCTCTTAGCATATCTTCAAGCGTCTGAATAGTTCATTAAGACTGGCCATTAGTTTGGGGGTGATATGCCATGATGAAATTTAATTCAGAACTCAAAGGATGTTGATGGCTCCTCCAGAATTTAGATGTGATCCTTGGATCATAGTCGGAGACAATTGAGAGTGGAACACCGTGCAGTCTCACCACCACCTTCACATATATATCTCCAAGTTGTTCTAGCGAGATATCTTCTCGAATAGCGATAAAATGGGAAGTCTTGGTGAGTTGGACAACCACAACCCATATTGAATTATTTCCATTCGACGTCTTCAGGAGACCCCCGACAAAGTCCATAGTATCATTTTACCTTTTCCACATGGGTATCGGTAATGGATTCATCATACCTTTGGACTTTTGTTGGTCAGCATTAACTTGCTGACATTCCAAGCACATTGATATATATTCTGCAATCTCCTTCTTTATGTTATCCCACCAGAAATGTTCTCAGAGATCACAGTAAAACTTGGTACTCCCATGATGGATAGAGAATGTTTAGATATGTGCATTTTTCCAATATCTCCTTCTTTATCCTAGGTGATGAAGGCATAGACATCTGCGTTCCAAACCGAATCACACCATCATTATCGATATGGAACTCCTACAGTTTCCCTTCCATTACTACATTCACCCTATTTTGTATCTCTAAACCATCCCTTTGTGGTTCTTTAATCTTATCCTAGATGGATGGTTGCACATTCATTTGGGAAAGGTACGATGTATCCCCTGGCCTAATGATTTCCAAATCCATTCTTTGCATATCCAATAAGATAGGGTCTTTCTCAATCTGTAACATGGATAGAGTAGCAGGTTCTTTTCAGCTAAGAGCATTACCTACCTTTTTCACCTTTCCAAGATGATAGTGAATAGAAAAATCGTAATCCTTGATTAGCTCTAACCATCTACTTTGATTCATGTTGAGATCCTTCTGTGTGATTATATACTTTAGGATATTTTGGTTGGAGTATATGTCACACTTCTCACCATAAAAGTAGTACTGCCAGATTTTCAAGGCAAAAATCATGGCTGCTGGCTCTAGATCATGTGTTTGGTAGTTCTGCTCATAGAGCTTCATCTATTGTGAGATGTAGACTATCACATTATCATTTTTCATGAGTACGCAAAACAATACTTTCTTTGAAGCATCATTGTATATCACAAAACATTCTCCACTTTTCAGTAGTGTTAGTACAGGTGGAGTGATCAGCCTTCTCTATATCTTATTGAAGCTTCCCTCACATTCTTCTGTCTAGATATTCTTTACCCCTTGTTAACTTATTTAGTGGGCTTGAAAATCTTGAGAAGTTTCTCACAAAAATTCAGTAGTATTCAGCTAATCCAAGAAAACTACAAATTTCGTTGACACTAGAGGTCCTAGGCCATTCCTCAATCACCTTTTTCATTGAAGTATCCACATAAATTCCCTCAATTAAGATCACATGTCCCAGGAATGTGACTTGCTTCATCCAAAAGTCACACTTGCTGAACATTGTGTATAACTTCTCCATTCTCAATGTATCCAACACAAGTCTTAGATATTCTTCATTTTCCTCCATACTCATGGAGTAGATGATAATATCATCGATAAACACTACCAAAAATTTGTCGAGGAAATGTCCAAAGACTCTATATATCAAATCCATGAATATTGGAGTGGAATTAGTAAGTCCAAAGGGAATCAACAAAAACTATGAGTGCCCATACCTTGTTTGGAAGGAAGTCTCTTGAATTTCTTCCTTCTTCACCTTTACCTGATGATATCCAGAATGAAGATCCACCTTTGAGAAGTATTGAGCTCCTCTTAACTGGTCTAACAAGTCAAAAATCCTTGGGAGAGGATACTTGTTCTTTATGGTGATCTTGTTGAGTTCCCGACAATTGATACACAGCCGTATTGTTCCATCCTTCTTCATCACAAAGAGCACTGGCGCACGCCAAGGTGATGCACTAGTGCATACGAACCCTTTGTCCAGATTCTCTTGCAGCTTCTTATTTAACTTCTCCAGTTCGATAGGATCCATCCTATAGGGACACATTGAGATAGGAGTAGCTCCGGGTAGGAGTTCAATTGAGAACTCTACCTCATGATCCGAAGGAATTACGGGTAACTCTTCAGGAAATACATTGCCATATTCCCTTATGATGAGCATTTCTTCATGGTTGACACTTTCCATTGACTCAACCATTTGGGAGAGGTATGCTTCTTCATAAGGAATCAACAACCACACCATTGATGGATTTTTAAAAAGAGATCATGATCTTACATTCCTTTTTAGAGGATCATGGGATGGTATGGAATATGAAAAGATATTTCCTTTTCCCAATAGTTGATATGTGCTCAATATAAGGAGAGCCAAACCATTCCCACTATAGCATCTAATTCCACCAACAGAAGTATTACAAGATTCGCTGGAATAATCTTCCCACATACGCCAATAAGAGAGGAGTCAAACACTTGGGTTGCAAGGATTCCACCACTTGGTGCTTTTATAGATATCTCTACTTCAAGGTTTCAGGGCATCGATTCTATAATTCCAGAAAACATGCAAGATATAAAGGAATGCGTAGAACCAGAATAAAATAATACTTTTTCCATTCTTGAGTGAATAATATGTGTACCTTCTACGACATCATTATCATGTTGTAACTCAATAGCAGTGATGGAATAAGCCTTCCCTTGTTCTATTGGAATTGTTGGTTGCTGACGTTGATTACCCTTGAGAACTCGAGGTTTTGTGCACTAGTTTGTGTAGTGCCCTAGCTCTCTACAGTTGGAGCATTGAACCATGAGTGGTTCTCTCTTTCATCGACTACATTCACTTTCCTATTCATGTCTTTTCGACACTCTTGGGCATGGTTTCCTTCTTTCCCAGACTTGAAGCACTTCCCCATCCCTTTGAGGTAGTTCCCATGGTGCAACTTCACACTTTTTTGGCACATGGTTCATTGATTTTTCTTCCCACCTTTATCATTAGATCCATTGGCTTAAATCTCCGTCTTTCATTTATTATCCCCATAGTTGTGGGACCATTCTCAAAACTCCATCTCCACTTTGAGAGCACATCGAACAAATTATTCATAACGCCCAGAGTCTTGAATTGCGAGATCCTTTCGAAGGTGTTGTTTTAATCCACTTAAGAATATATCAATTTTTCTATCATTATTGATAACAAAACCCGAAGCGTACCTTGAAAGCCTTGTAAAATTCATTTCATAGGTTGTGAAAAATTATAATTATTTTTTTTGAGCTCAATAAATTCTATCCTCATCTTTGTGTGAAGAGTTCTTGGGAAATACTTGTTTAGAAACATTATCTTAAAGTCTTTCCATTCCTTCTCTTCAATTTCCTCCCTTGTCTTGGTGTTTTTAATCAAAGCCCACCATTGATCAGAATCTCCATCTAGATGATAATCCGCTAGGGTCACCTTCTCTTTCTAAGAACATTGAAGCACACAAAATATCTTCTCCAAGTAGTTGACCCATTTTTCCGCAACTAGTGGATCGGAGGATCCACTAAATGTCGGGGGTCATTTCCGTATTAAACATTCGATAGCCAATTTCTCCCTCTTTGGTGATGGATAAAGTTCAACATTATTATTGTTATTGGCCATAACCTGAGATAATTGGGTAAATATCACCTTTATTTTTTGAACTCCACCTCCCAAATCATTGGGAATGTCGTTCGGGCAATCGTTTCATTGGCCCTCACATGAGTTGTTGGCATGATTTCTCCTAGTTCACACCATTTTCTAAAATAAAAATGTTTAGAACAAAACATAAGTAAACAATTCATGAATAACATATTAGATTAAAAACTTTATACCAAGAAACATAACATATAGGATCCCTATGTTAATTTTCTTGTCTTCATATTTTTACTTAGTCTCTTTCTAGAGGTTTTCTCTAAGGTTTACTAATCCTAATTCCCAAATTAACTAAACCTCCATCTGATTCCAACTATAGAGACCCAACCGTTTCATAAATTACTATTACATCATTTTAAATGTAAAAAAATAATAGTATTACACATAACAGATCCAACAGTATAGTGTCTTATGAAAACTAGGACCATACATATCAATTACAACATCAAGCATAAACATTTATTTAATTTCTTCTTCTCGAGCTTCTTACTGGAAATTGACCTCTCCTTAATATATGTAGCCACCTAAAGATATATATCAAAAGGAGTTATCTAAAATCCCAGTAAAAGGATATATAAGAATAATATAGCATATGGAGAGAATAATCATGACATAGGAAAAATTTCATGAACATGAGAAGAGCATAAATAAAAGTCTTGAAATGTGCCAATGCATAAAATTGAAACATCAAGTCTTAGTGGTTAACTACTGTACATACTTGTGAACCAAGATAACATCTTTTTCACACATCATTTCATATTTACTTGTGATATTCATCACTTTACCCAATTCATTGGAAGGCTGTATAATTCTGGGCAAACCCGTCTCATTGAAACATTCATGTTGAGCTATATAATTCTGCCCGCACCCGTCACATCATAACATTATCATTATCATGCTTTCCACATAAAACACATATAAAAAATTTACATAACTTACCCATGTAAATTAATGGGTTTAATCTAATAAGAACACATTCAAAACTTTGGGTTCCCAAAAGTAAGAGGGAATAACATAAATGTTACAAGAACTGTCCACTTTGAGTGAGAAGTAAAAGGCGTGTTCTTAAAAGAAGAGTTCTTTTGGAAAAAATTTTGTTTGGCATAAATAATCCAATTAAAAACAATTATATCAAATAAGTGTAAATAAAATTATGTAAAAATTATCTTTAAGGAGTAACAATATCAAAAATGGAGTGAAAGAGGGGGAACCTGAAAGATGAATGTTGGGTTCGAGAATTTCCCCTTACCATGTATCTGAATGCTTCCTTCTCTTTAATGTCCGGTATAATGACATTATATTCATTAATTAGAAATACATTACGTTTTTTACATTAATATGGTTCATTATTGTTTCATTAAGTGATTTTATGTTCTTTTTAATGAGTAAGTGAGTTTAAAAACAGGGTTTGGGAATGTTTGTTTTTATGATTTTCTTGACTGGTTAACTTGTATTCTTAAATAGATGTTTGGGTAGAACATAGGTAAACATACAGAAATGATATTACATGTTATTAATGATATTACAGGATATTTAATGATCTTATAAAGAATCATATTATATCCCTGTTTATTAATCATTAGAAAATAATTAAATGATGATCATTTGGGTTAATTTGGGCGGTTTTTCGATCACAACGAACCTGTTTTAATTTTTCACATAGTAATATGGCCATAAGTTATTTCAAGAACTTCAAATATGAAGTAATACATATACCATATTCTTGTTCAACCATAAAAAGGTTTCATGACCATATCTGAAGATAGAAATGGAAGAATAAAACTTGTCGTTCTTGAAGGTGATAAATTAACACCCCACGAACAACGTTATTTTTTATAAAATAAAAGGAAGAGGGAAAGGGGGTGGATGATATAATATCCCATTATGTTAATAAAATTCCAGTATATGTATAATACTATTGTTAAAATACCATTTTTATGATGATAGGTGGGGAGAGATCAAGAAATGAACTTGAACATGAAAGGAAATTAAAGGAGAATAGGCAGAGAAATTACCTCTTAAATCCTCCTATTGAGATCCTCATTAAGGTAGCTACGCATGATATTTTTTTGAGACCAGCAGCTCTTGAACGTGGGAGAGGGGCTAGGGAGGATGTTTGGGTAGAGTTTAGATAAGTCTTGGAGCTTGAGAGGTGTGAGTAAATGCGGGTGTTAAGGTTGGTTTTTATAGTGGAGGGGAGAAAGGGTTCCTTAATATAAAATTCATTAGTTTATTAATTTCCCCAAAGAAAAAGAATAGAGAGTCATCCATTTCCAAGAATATTAAATAAGTCATGTGAGTTTGGTATTAGTGTGCTTATATCACTTTTGATGTTAGGAATAGTGGGTTTTAGTTATAATGTATTTATACAGTAATTTAATGTATTTTTCTATTCACCAAAATTTCATGTATTTTAGAAAAATACCAAAATTTTACCCCAACCATTTCTCGATGTGTAGAATCAAAAAATGATTTCCATTTTTCAAAAATAATTTTCTAAATAATATTAATTTAATATTTAGTTGAAATATTAATTTTGTTAAAAACAGTTTTTAAAATTAAAACTGATTTTATAGTGATTTAAAAAATTACGTAGGGTATAATAAAATTTTATAAAAACTATAAGACATTGACTTGATAATTAATGAAAACATTTAATGAAAATAAAATTTCATTTAAATTAATTAAATAATATTAATTAATTATTTATGACTTACAAAATAACAAAACGATTACTAAGGTCAAACTGTCACTTTCTAAGATATCTAAATATAATTTAATTATTCATGGGTATGGTTACACTTATGTTGGATGATTTAATATTTATAAGAGTAATATTAATACACATAAGGGTAGGATAATATTCACCAGGGTACGTTACTATTCACTAAAAATTATTTTTGTTTCATTAGATTCCAAAAATCATCTTGAACACAACCGTTTATGTCGGATGTTCAACTGTCCTAATAGAAAAGTGACAAAATAATGCTTCAAAGGTCACTTAGCACTTAGTAGTTAATTATGTTGTGTTTTCAAGTTATTTTATCACATAGTTATAATAAGGTAATTTCCATTGAAAAACTTTTGGTTGTTACAATCTTCCCCCCTTAAAAAATTTCACCCCTGAAATTTATTTTTACATATGCAGGTGAGGGCGGTTCTCCTTCATTGCCTCTTTTGGTTCCCATGTTACTTCATCAAACATATGTTTCCTCCACAACACTTTAACAAGATGTGATTTTTTGTGGCATAGGACAATATCTCTCCGATCCAGAATCTCTACTGGCTGCTCCTCGTAAGAGTGATCATCTTCCAGCTGTACCACCTATGAGTTTTGTACATGTGAGGGGTCTGATTTGTACTTCCTCAGGAGTGATACATGAAACACATCATGAACTTGATCCATATTCAGTGGAAGTGCATGTCGATAAGCCACATCACCTATGGTCATGGATCTCAAAGGGGCCAATATACCTTGCGCTTACCTTGTCTTTCTTCCAGAATCACATGACTCTCTTCCATGGAGATATTTGAATGAAGACTTTATCTCCAACGTCGAACTCCAAGTCCTTTAGACGATTGTCATCATTGATCGTTTTCTAACTCTGAGCTGCTTTGATGTGTTTCGGGATGACTTGAACCTTCTCATTCATCTCTTGAACAAGATCGGGTCCAAGTAGATTTCTTTCTCCAACATCATCCCAATAGGTTGGAGTTCTATATTTCCTTCCTTAAAGAGTTTCATATGGAGCCATTAGAATACTCGAGTGGAATCTATTGTTGTATGTGAACTCAACTATTGGTAGATGCTGATCCCATCCACATTTGAATTCTAGAGTATAGGCTCTTAGTATATCTTCAAGTGTTTGAATAGTTCTTTCAGACTAGCCATCAGTTGGGGGTGATAGGTTGTGCTGAAATTTAATTTATTACTCAAAGCATGTTGAAGGATCCTCCAAAATTTAGATGTGAAACTTAGATCATGGTCACAGACAATTGAGAGTGGAACACCATGTAGTCTCACCACATCTTTCACATATATATTTTCAAGTTTTTCAAGTGATGGATCTTCCTGAATATAGATAAAATGGGAAGTCTTGGTTAGCCGGTCAACCACAACCCATATCGCATTATATCCCTTTGACGTATTCGGGAGGCCCCCGGAAAAGTCCATAGTAACATTTTCCCATTTCCACATGGGTATGAGAAATGGCTACATCATACCATTGTACTTTTGTCCCTCAGTTATAACATACTGACATACCAAGCACCTTGATATATATTGCACAATCTCCTTCTTCATGTTATCCCACTAGAAGTGTTCTCGGAGTTCTCGGTACAACTTGGTACTCCCAAGATGGATAGAGAATGTTGAGCTATGGGCATTATCCAATAGCTCCTTATTTATCTCGGGTGATGAAGCCACAAAAGGCTGCATTCCAAACTGAATCACACCATCATCATCGATATGGAACTTCTGTAGCTTCCCTTCCATTACTACATTCACCCTCTTTTGTATCTACACATCATCCCTTGGTGCTTCCTTAATTTTCTACCAGTTGGATGGTTGCACAGTCATTTGGGAAACGTAGGATGTATCCCCTACCCTTATGATTTACAAATCCACTCATTGCATATCCAAGAAGATATGGTCTTCCTTAATCTATAACATGGATAGAGTAGCAGGTTGATTTCTACTAAGAGAATCTACTACCTTGTTCGCCCTTCCAGGATGATAGTTAATAGATACATCGTAATCCCTGATAAGTTATAACCACCTCTTTCGATGCATGTTGATCTCCTTTTGTGTGAATATATAATTTAGGCTCTTGTGGTCGGTGTATATGTCTCACTTCTCACCATAAAGGTGGTGCCACCAGATTTTCAAGGCAAAAATCACAATTGCCTGCTCAAGATCATGTGTCAGGTAGTTCTGCTCATTGATCTTCAACTGTCGTGAGGCGTAGGAAATCACATTACCATTTTTCATGAGTACCCAACCCAAGACTTTATTTGAAGCATCACTATATATCACAAAACATTCTGAACTTTTCGGTAGTGTAAGTACAAGTGCAGTGATCAGCCATCACTTTAGCTCTTTGAAGCTTCCCTCACATTCTTCTATCCAAACATATGTTACCCCTTTCATTGTTATATTAGTTTGCAGGCTTGAAAATCATGAGAATATTCTCACAAAACGTCGGTAATACACAGCTAATTCAAGAAAAATACATGTTTATGTGACGCTAGAGGTCCTGGGCCATTCCTCAATCGCATTTTTCTTTAAAGGATCCACATAAATTCCCTCACTTGTGATCACATGTCCCAAGAATGTGACTTTCTTCATCCAAAAGTCATAATTTCTAAACATGGAGTACAACTTCTCCTTTCTCAATGTCTCCAAAACATGTCTTAGATGTTCATGATGTTCCACCTTGCTCTTGGAGTAGATCAGAATATCATCAATACACACTACCAAAAATTTGTTGAGCTAATTTATAAAGTCTCTATTCAACAAATACATGAATATTTCAGGGGAATTAGTATGTGAAAAGGGAATCACCAAAAACTCATAGTGTTCATACCTTGTTTGGAAGGCAATCTTCTGAATATCTTCCTTCTTCACCATTACCTGATTATATCCAGATTGAAGATCCACCTTTGAGATGTATTGTGCTCCTCATAACTGGTCGAACATGTCATCAATCCTTGGGAGAGGATATTTGTTCTTTATGGTGATCTTGTTGAGTTTCTAATAATTTATACACAACCACATTGTTCCATCATTCTTATTCACAAAGATCAATGGTTCAACCCAAGGGGATGCACTAGGGCATATGAACCCTTTTTCTAGATGCTCTTGAAGCTGCTTCTTTAACTCCTCCAATTCGATAGGATCCATCCTATAGGGACACATTTAGATAGGAGTAGATCTAGGTATGAGTTCAATTGAGAACTCTACCTCATGATCTGGGGGAATTCTAGGTAACTCTACTGGAAATTCATCATCGTATTCCCTCACGATGGGAATTTCTTCAAGGTTGAAACTTTCCTTCGACTCAACCATTTTGGAGAGGTATGAATCTTCATAGGGAATCAACACCCACACCATTGAAGGATTTTTCATTGGATATTCATGATCTTCCTTGCATTTGTAGTGGAGCATGTGATGGTTCCGAATATGAAAAGATATTTCCCTTTCCTAATAGTTGATATGTACTCTATATAACGGGAGCCAATCCATTCCAATTATAGATTTGAATTCCACAAAAGGAAGTATTACAAGATTCACCGGAAGAGTATTCCCACATACGCCAACAGGAGAGGAGTAAAACAATTATGTTGCAATGATTACACCACATGGTGTTTTTACAGATATCTCTACTTCATGGTTTTGTGTCTTCGATTGTATAGTTCTAGAAAACTTGTAAGATATAAAGGAATGTGTATAACCAGAATAAAATAATACTTTTTCCATTATTGAGTGAATAATAAGTGTACCTTGTATGACTTCATTATCATGCTCCACCTCTATATTATTGATGGCATAAGCCTTCCCTTGATTCTTTGGCTTTGGCGACTACTGACACTGATTACCCTCGAGAACGTGAGGTTTAGTACCCTGGTTTTCATAGTGCCCTAGCTCCCTAAAGTTGTAGCATTGAACCATGAGTGGATCTCTACTTTCATCGGCTACATTCTCCTTCATTTTTATGTCTTTTCGACACTCTTGACCATGGTGTCCTTCTTTCCCGCACTTGAAGCACTTCTCCATCCCATTGAGGAAGTTTCCATGGTGAAACATCCCACATTCTTATCATGGGGGTTGTTGAGTTTTCTTCCCACCTTTATCATTAGATCCACCGACTTGAATCTCCTTCATTGATTTGTTATCCCCATAGTTGTGGGACCATTATCCAAACTACATATCCACATTGAGAGCACATCGAACAACATCATCATAACTATCAATTTCTTGAATTGCAAGAGCCTTTTGAAGGTGTGGTTTTAATCCACTAAAGAATCTATCAATTTTTATATCATTGTTGATAACAAAACCTGAAGCGTACCTTGAAATAATTGTAAAATTCTATTCATAGTTTGTGTCACGACCCACCTTCACCAAAAGGAGGGAAGAGTCAGCGGATTGCCAGGCCCTTCCTTCTTTAAGTTGAAGGAGAGATAATGAACCCCGAAACCCGCCTTCAATAGGTCCCAGAGTGGCAACTAGCACCAAGGGTATAGAAAATTTTCGCAAATGGAAGGCATTACCCTTTTTATTATTTAGGATCGGGAAAAAGGACAAGTCGACCTCCCAAAAAGGAAAAGAAACAAGTTTATATAAATGAACCCAAAAAAAGTCCCCATGCATGTTTAAACAGTTTACAACAAGGTACAAGTACAAAAGAAAAAGAAAGCTCTCAAATACAATACCAAGAGAAAACAAAGGTACGACAACAGCGACAACTCCAACTGTCCGACTAATAGGGTCCCGCGCAGCCCTGGTAGTCCTCCTGGAAACCTGAAAGTAAACGTAGGGTGAGAATACAAGTACACTCAGTAGGGAAAACCAAGACACTCGTGCACAAGTGGGGGAAACGTACTAAAGTCCCGTGAGAAAAGAGTGAACCAAACAACTAACAAGGCAAACTATCCATCCCAGGCCTCACCAAGGCTCACTCCCCAAATAACGCAAGTCAAGTAATATATATAATAAGAGCACATCGATGTTTGGGTACCCCGCGCCACTTCCCCACTGGTTATTGAGACATCCTACGCATCAGACCAATCCCGCCATTCTCACCGCAGTCCCACTGCCACACCCGCCCGCACACACCTGGGCCACCACCACACGCAGTCCCACTACCAAATCCCGCCCGCACAAACCTGGGCCACAACCACACGCAGTCCCACTGCCAAATCCCGCCCGCACACACCTGGGCCACAACCACACACAGTCCCACTGCCAAATCCCGCCCGCACACACCTGGGCCTCAACTGTCACAAGTAACCATGCCTGCAAACACCTAGGCCAGAACAACCACCGCTACGCCCGAAGACACCTGGGCTAAAGGATCCACTGCCACGCCCGAAAACACCTGGGGCTCATCCCGAAGACACTTGGGAAACCACCTGCCGCACACACCTGGCCAACCACCGCAACACCCTGCCCGATGGTTCTTGGGCTAATAATGGACTTCAGGCCATCACAGCCTACCCGAAGGTACTTGGGCTATCCGGGAAAGGGAGCAGAAAAGGAGCTAATAACCAGCCACTAAGTATAGTGTTGGGAAAAACACCCTTCCCCCATAAATGTGGGTGTTCGGCACTAAGTGCTCAACTTGGGTGGGGCGCGAATAATAAACACAAAGCTACAAGTATAGATATAGGTAACAAACACTCACCCAAAGCTTAGGTTTTCCTAGGCAACCTACAAAACACAATACCACAACGTCCGAGTCACAATTCACGACCCTTGCCCACAAAACCATTTGTCCCATTCTTGTTTCACGTTCAGTCAAAATGTTCAATTAATTTTAAGCACTACTGGGCAACTACCATAAGCATAACCAAGGAAAACGTCAAAGCGTAGATCAACCAAAACATTCACACCCGGTTCTGCCAACAGAGGATCTCTCCCCAATTTGTGATAAAAACTCACAACCACTGAAACCATGCCAACAGGAGATCCAATCCCCCAAATTCACACAGCCACCGAGAGTATAAAAAGAACAGGGGATCCCATCCCCTCCCACACTTCCAGCAAACGGCCCGAAGGGAAAACAATCACTAACCACTACCAACACAAGTTAGGGATTTTCAGATTTAAACGATTTAACACACTCCATGATTTCAAAATCCGTGTGTTCTAACCGGGAGTTATCACAGAAGGGCCGGTCCTGGTGCTTTCAATTATTTAGCCGGATATACGTGGTTAACCGATTTCACAGCAGGAGTTCGCAATTTCAGCAACCCATTTAAAACATCATGAGGGGATTCAAGTGCACACACACGACCACCAACAGCCTCAATTTTCAGAAAACATAAACCAGTACAACAAAAGGACTGATCACAAGATAAAGCATAACAACGATCACAACCCCTTCCCCTTCTTCCTTTAGAACTTCGTTTATTATCTTCATTAGGGTTTGGTTCAACAAATTCCATAGGAACCAAAGTAACGCCCACCCCGCATGATACACAAAAGTGAGAGACGAGAGAAATTCCCTACCTGATGATAGATGATCGACGTTTAGGCCGGGGGCGCGGAACTTTACGGATAACGATGCGGCGGTCCCGATGCACCAGAAGAGCCACGATCGAAGAAGGGGGAAAACCACGGCCTAACCCTTAATTATAAGAGCTGGGGACGGTTGAGATGAAACACAAAACCACGGAAGACGAAGGAGTTGTGGGTTGACCAGGTGGCTTGACTCATCATTAATGGCACTGGGTGGTTTTAACCGACCCATGAATTAATGAAGCATTTAATTAAAACCTTTGTGCGCGTTTCGGATTCCCAAGACATTTTTAACAAGGCAGAATAGGGTTTAAAACCCTATTCGCGAAAAAGGAACGTTACTAGAACAACTTGGCAAGGCCGGCCGACGTCGGCCGGTTTCACCGATCAGACTCACCGATCGGTCGCACCGATCGGTCTCACCGATCGGTACCCCGCAAGGAAACCGGATTTTTGGCAAAGGAAGGGACCAAGGGGGGTCTGGGTCATCACATCAGATACCTCTTAAACGATTCTCGTCCCCGAGAATCAAAACAAACCAGAAGGAAAGAGAGGATCCGAACAACCATCTTCGAAGATACCTCTTAGGAGTGGACCCCCGCTAATTGAAAACACTCCCTGTCAAGAACCAAGCAACATACCACGCAAAACTGCCCGGTCATGTGGGTTTGGGGAGTTCCCCTCCCCCATGTCAAGATATTATCCGCTTTGGGCGGCACTGACTCGCCCGCACGGGTTTAATCGCATCCACCTTAATGCGTCCTGATTAGGGGTCGGGTTTCCCTTCCCTTTAGCCGGGGCTTTCCACACATAACGGAGGAAAGGAACTAGCACATTTCATAGACAAAAAAAAGGTCAACGTTCTGTCACAACAGGCACCAAAGATTCAAAGCTCAGAACAACTCGGGGTATTGGGCACGCATCTGTGCTTCCCTCTCCCACGTGCTCTCTTCGAGGCCGCCATGTCTCCACAACACACGAACCAGGCCGACGGTTCGTCCACGGAGCACTTTCTCCTTGCGATCCTCGATTCTGACTGGCCGTTCCTCGAAGGTCGCGTCTCCTCCCACATCTAGCTCTCCCCAGTTGATGACATGAGAGTCATCATGTAAGTACTGACGAAGCTGGGAGACATGGAAGACGTCATGGACCCTCTCCAACTTAGGTGGTAGGGCCAGCTGATATGCTACCTCGCCAACTCGCCTCAGCACCTCGAAAGGTCCGATGAACCTAGGGGAGAGCTTACTCCCCTTTCCGAACCTCCGCTGCCCCCGTCGAGGGGAAACCTTCAAAAACACATGATTTCCCACCTCAAACTTCAGGGGCCTCCTCCGACGATCAGCATAAGATTTCTGCCGATCCTGAGCTGCTTTCATCCTCTCCCGCACTATCTGGACATTCTCCGTGGTGCTCTGCACTACTTCTGGTCCAAGAGTACCAGTCTCACCAACCTCTGCCCAGCATAAGGGTGAACGACATGGTCTTCCATACAAAGCCTCAAAAGGAGCCATGCCAATAGTAGAGTGAAAACTGTTGTTGTAGGCAAACTCTACTAAAGGCAAGTGTCGTACCCATGATCCTCCGAAATCCAGATCACATGCTCGCAGCATGTCCTCCAAGGTCTGGATAGTCCGCTCTGTCTGCCCATCAGTCTGAGGGTGAAAAGCAGTGCTAAGGCGTAGTTGGGTGCCAAAAGCATGTTGTAACCCCTTCTAGACTCGTGAGGTGAATCGAGTGTCCCGATCTGAGACGATCGTTTTCGGAACTCCATGCAAACGCACCACCTCATCCACGTACCTCTGTGCTAAGGTACTCACGGGTCCTGACTCCTTGATAGCCAAGAAATGAGCAGATTTTGTCAATCGATCCACCACTACCCAGATAGCATCATGCCCGCCCTGAGCTCTGGGTAGTCCCGTGACGAAGTCCATCGAGACGTCGTCCCACTTCCACTCGGGAACATCTAGAGGATGTAACAGACCACCAGGAACACGGTGTTCAGCCTTCACCTGCTGACACACCAGGCATTTAGCCACGAACTCTGCCACTGCCCGTTTCACCCCGGGCCACCAAAACTGTCCCCTCAGGCCTTGGTACATTTTCGAAACACCCGGATGTACTGCCAAGGCTGAGCTATGGAACTCACGAAGGACTTCATCACGCATCACCTCTGGAACAAACAACCTCCGATGAAAGAGCATCCGACGTCGGCTGTCCTCCGACCATCCTTCCGGGGCGTTCCCCTGATCGATACGATCCCGCAACACTTCCACCTCAAGATCTCCCCACTGAGACTCTTCCACTTGCTGCAACAAAGAGGACTGTACAGTCATCTGAAACAAACAGCCTCTAGTACCTTCCACCCTTGCATCCAAGTGTAAGGCAGCCAACTCCCCCATCGCCTTCCAAGCATCAGCAGATCCCCGAACCACCTCCTGATGCGGCTTCCTGCTCAGGGCATCAGCCACAACGTTTCCCTTACCTTCAGTGTATGAGATCTCGAAGTCGTAGTCCTGGAGAAACTCGACCCACCTCCGCTGTCGCAAGTTCAAGTCACACTGGGAGAAGATATAGCGCAAGCTTTTGTGATCAGTGAAGACCACAAAGCGCTCCCCAAAGAGGTAATGTTGCCACAGCTTTAATGCGAACACTACCGCTGCAAGCTCCAGGTCATGGGTGGCATAGTTCCGCTCATGGGGGCGTAGCTGCCTGGACCCGTAAGAGATCACCCCTTGTCGCTGCATCAATACGCACCCCAGGCCCTGTCCCGAAGCATCACAGAATACCTCATAGGCCATCCCTTCTTCTGGCAATCTCGAAACTGGGGCACTAACCAGTTTTTCTTTTAGGTAGCTGAAGAACGACTCACACTGCTCGCTCCACATGAAAACCTGGTCCTTCTTGGTCAAAGCCGTCAAAGGGACTGCTACCCGGGAGAAGTTGGGTACGAATCTCCGGTAGTAGCCCTCCAGTCCGAGGAAACTCCGAACTTCCGCCACATTCTTGGGTGCTGCCCAAGAAACAATTGCCTCAACCTTTGATGGGTCGACTGCTACTCCCTGCTTAGACACTACATGTCCGAGGAAGTGCACTTCTCGTGCCCAGAACTTGCACTTTGACAACTTCCCATAGAGCTGGTGCTTTCGGAGGACCTCCAAAACCGTCCTCAGGTGCTCTGCATGATCCTCTTCTGACTTTGAATAGATCAGGATATCGTCGATGAACACCACCACAAACCGATCCAGGTACTCCCAAAAGATGGAGTTCATAAGCCCCATGAACACGGCCGGGGCGTTCGTAACACCAAAGGGCATGACCACGAACTCGAAGTGCCCATACCTGCACCTGAACGCCGTCTTCAGGACGTCGCTATCCTTCACCCTCAGCTGGTGGTACCCGGATCGCAGGTCGATCTTCGAGAACCATCCTGCCCCCTTCAGCTGGTCGAAAAGATCATCTATCCTCGGAAGAGGGTAGCGGTTCTTGATCGTTACCTGATTCAGCCTCCTGTAATCGATGCACAACCTGAGGCCACCATCTGCCTTCTTTGCGAACAAGACTGGGGCACCCCACGGTGATGCACTTGGACGAACATAACCCCTCTTTATCAGATCGTCAATCTGTATCCGCAACTCCCGTAGCTCCGAAGGTGCCATCCGGTAAGGAGCCATCGAGATTGGTCGAGAGCCGGGCTGCAGGTCTATCCCGAACTCGATGTCACGTCGAGGGGGTAGAGTCGTCACCTCCTCAGGAAAGACGTCCATAAATTCACGAACGATCTCTGGTACTTCCACCATTTCCTCATCTGTTGATTCTATCGTCAGTTCAGTCAACAAGGAGAGGAGAGGTTCCTCCCTCCTGTTTCCCTTCGGACAACTCCTCTCGCCGGTGAAAGTAACAAGCTGGCCGTCCAAACCGGAGAACACCACCCTCCCTTGGGAACAGTCGATGACGGCGCACACAGAAAATAGCCAGTCGATGCCTAGGATGACATCGTACGGCCGAATCTGTAGCAGAAGGAGATCCTTAACCGACTGATGTGGCCCCAACATCAGTCTACATCCCCGACAAACGAACAGCAAGTCGGTCTGACCTCCAATTGGTGTGCTCAACACCAGGGGAACTGGAAGTCTCTCGGCATCTAGACCCAAGGCGCGGGCTAGACTGGGTACAACAAAGGAGTGCGAAGCTCCGGTATCGAACAAAGCATAAGCAAGAGTGCTAAATACACTGATCGTACCTCGAACAACCTCTGGCCCTGCTGGAACTGTTGCTTATGCGGCGTGTAACTGTCCACGCCCAGCTCCCCTACCCCTCGGCTGTCAGCCACCTCCCCGACCACGCCCTGGTCGAGGTCCCTGGGGAGCGCCCTGAGGTCGGCCTCCCCCTCCTATGTCTGTCTGCGGGGGAGCGGGAGCTCGCTGTCCCTGCTGCTGCTGCTGGATGGGTCTGGCTGGGAACTGCTGCTGCGGCGGACGCTGGGGATGACTGCCACTGCTGTACTGCACCCGATCGGGGCACTGACTCCGAAGATGTCCAGGGCTCCCGCAGATGAAGCACCGTGGTCCCGAGCCTGAAGGAAAAGAACGTGGGCCAGGGGATCGAAACTGAAACTGTTGCGGCCTGCTCCCTGCGGGTCGGAACCTGGAGGGTCCCGATGCCGGAGGCCTGGTGCTGACGGCCTTCCCCTTCGATGGTCCCAGCTGGATCCCTTCTCGTGACAGTCCGCCTAGAGCGTGCATCCTTTCCACCACTTCGGCCTTCTTCTGAACCTCTAAGTATGTCGGAAGGGTAAAGGGGGTAACAGCATACTGGAGGGAGGGTCAGAGCGCCTCCTCCAAACGTCTTGCCCGAGACTCCTCATCGGGAAAGTGGTCCGGGGCAAAACGCAGGAGGTCCTTGAACTTGATTCCAAGTTCCCTCACGGACATGATCCCCTGCTGGAGGGAGAGTAGCTCCTGCCTCTTCTCCGCCTTCATTGTCGAGGAGAGGAACTCCGCCCTGAACTCCCTCTCGAATTCCGCCCAAGCAACCTCAGATTCCTTCCTACTCCCCAGGTGAAGCATCCACCACTGACGCGCCGCTCCTCGCATCTGGCTAACAGCCAGAGGAACCCAGTACTCCGTCGGGGACCGAATCAGGCCGAAGGCTATGACTAGCTCCTCCAGCCAGCCTTCTGTCTTCATGTCGGAGGTGCTGCCCTCATATTTCTCGAGGGCCTGTCGCTGAAAGGCTCGAAGAGTCTTCTGCCACTGGTCGTCCTCTTTCTCCCGATCAGCCCTCTGCCGATTGGCCAAAGTAGTCTCAGGAATCTCGATCGCCTGTACCACACGTGGTCGCCTTCCGGGTGCCATGACTGCAAGGTAAACAAGGAATTCCTAAGCCCAGTAGTGCAAAGAAAACCGTTCTCAAAACTTATTAAGGTTTAATTTATTCTCAATTTCCCAAGACATCCCAGAAACACAAAAACACAAGTCATTTATGATGCATGTACCCTTCCTAGGGTCTCTACCCTGCAATCAGTGTGGCCTCACTTGGTCGTTCGGTAGGTCCAGAGTCCTTGCATCGGATCACGGGGGGGCCTAAAATCCCGTGTCCTAGCCGGTCCTCCCTGGCCTAATTCACGCACCAAGGTCACCCAACGTTGTTGCCTTACCATCCCATGCAATCCTTACTGTGCCTAACTCCAGACTCCGTCCTATCTCTCAACCTCAGCCTTTGATACCATTCTGTCACGACCCGCCTTCACCAAAAGGAGGGAAGAGTCAGCGGATTGCCAGGCCCTTCCTTCTTTAAGTTGAAGGATAGATAATGACCCCCGAAACCCGCCTTCAATAGGTCCTGGAGTGGCGACTAGCACCAAGGGTATAGAAAATTTTCGCAAATGGAAGGCATTACCCTTTTTATTATTTAGGATCGGGAAAAAGGACAAGTCGACCTCCCAAAAAGGAAAAGAAACAAGTTTATATAAATGAACCCAAAAAAAGTCCCCATGCATGTTTAAACAGTTTACAACAAGGTACAAGTACAAAAGAAAAAGAAAGCTCTCAAATACAATACTAAGAGAAAACAAAGGTACGAAAACAGCGACAACTCCAACTGTCCGACTAATAGGGTCCCGCGCAGCCCTGGTAGTCCTCCTGGAAACCTGAAAGTAAACGTAGGGTGAGCATACAAGTACACTCAGTAGGGAAAACCAAGACTCTCGAGCACAAGTGGGGGAAACGTACTAAAGTCCCGTGAGAAAAGAGTGAACCAAACAACTAACAAGGCAAACTATCCATCCCAGGCCTCACCAAGGCTCACTCCCCAAATAACGCAAGTCAAGTAATATATATAATAAGAGAACATCGATGTTTGGGTACCCCGCGCCACTTCCCCACTGGTTATTGAGACATCCTACGCATCGGACCAATCCCGCCATTCTCACCGCAGTCCCACTGCCACACCCGCCCGCACACACCTGGGCCACCACCACACGCAGTCCCACTGCCAAATCCCGCCCGCACACACCTGGGCCACAACCACACGCAGTCCCACTGCCAAATCCCACCCGCACACACCTGGTCCACAACCACACGCAGTCCCACTGCCAAATCCCGCCCGCACACACTTGGGCCTCAACTGTCACAAGTAACCATGCCTGAAAACACCTAGGCCAGAACAACCACCGCTACGCCCGAAGACACCTGGGCTAAAGGATCCACTGCCACGCCCGAAAACACCTGGGCCTCATCCCGAAGACACTTGGAAAACCACCTGCCGCACACACCTGGCCAACCACCGCAACACCCTGCCCGATGGTTCTTGGGCTAATAATGGACTTCAGGCCATCACAGCCTACCCGAAGGTACTTGGGCTATCCGGGAAAGGGAGCAGAAAAGGAGCTAATAACCAGCCACTAAGTATAGTGTTGGGAAAAACACCCTTCCCCCATAAATGTGGGTGTTCGGCACTAAGTGCTCAACTTGGGTGGGGCGCGAATAAGAAACACAAAGCTACAAGTATAGATATAGGTAACAAACACTCACCCAAAGCTTAGGTTTTCCTAGGCAACCTACAGAACACAATACCACAACGTCCGAGTCACAATTCACGACCCTTGCCCACAAAACCATTTGTCCCATTCTTGTTTCACGTTCAGTCAAAATGTTCAATTAATTTTAAGCACTACTGGCAACTACCATAAGCATAACCAAGGAAAACGTCAAAGCATAGATCAACCAAAACATTCACACCCGGTTCTGCCAACAGAGGATCTCTCCCCAATTTGTGATAAAAACTCACAACCACTGAAACCATGCCAACAGGAGATCCCATCCCCCAAATTCACACAGCCACCGAGAGTATAAAAAGAACAGGGGATCCCATCCCCTCCCACACTTCCAGCAAACGGCCCGAAGGGAAAACAATCACTAACCACTACCAACACAAGTCAGGGATTTTCAGATTTAAATGATTTAACACACTCCATGATTTCAAAATCCGTGTGTTCTAACCGGGAGTTATCACAGAAGGGCCGGTCCTGGTGCTTTCAATTATTTAGCCGGATATACGTGGTTAACCGATTTCACAGCAGGAGTTCGCAATTTCAGCAACCCATTTAAAACATCATGAGGGGATTCAAGTGCACACACACGACCACCAACAGCCTCAATTTTCAGAAAACATAAACCAGTACAACAAAAGGAATGATCACAAGATAAAGCATAACAACGATCACAACCCCTTCCCCTTATTCCTTTAGAACTTCGTTTATTATCTTCATTAGGGTTTGGTTCAACCAATTCCATAGGAACCAAAGTAACGCCCACCCCGCATGATACACAAAAGTGAGAGACGAGAGAAATTCCCTACCTGATGATAGATGATCGACGTTTAGGCCGGGGGCGCGGAGCTTTACGGATAACGATGCGGCGGTCCTGATGCACCAGAAGAGCCACGATCGAAGAAGGGGGAAAACCACGGCCTAACCCCTAATTATAAGAGCTGAGGACGGTTGAGATGAAACACAAAACCACGGAAGACGAAGGAGTCGTGGGTTGACCAGGTGGCTTGACTCATCATTATTGGCACTGGTTGGTTTTAACCGACCCATGAATTAATGAAGCATTTAATTAAAACCTTTGTGCGCGTTTCGGATTCCCAAGACATTTTTAACAAGGCAGAATAGGGTTTAAAACCCTATTCGCGAAAAAGGAACGTTACTAGAACAACTTGGCAAGGCCGGCCGACGTCGGCCGGTTTCACCGATCAGTCTCACCGATCGGTCGCACCGATCGGTCTCACCGATCGGTACCCCGCAAGGAAACCTGATTTTTGGCAAAGGAAGGGACCAAGGGGGGTCTGGGTCATCACAGTTTGTTATTGGTTCTCCTTCTTTTTTTAAATCTATAAATTCTATCTCCATCTTCGTGCGAGGAGTTCTTGGGAAATATTTGTTAAGAAAAATTATCTTAAAGTCTTCCCATTCCATCTCTTAAATTTCCTCCCTTTTATGGTTTTCATAATCAAAGACCACCATTGATCGGATACTCCATATAGAGGATAAATGGCTAGGGTCACCTTCTCCATCCTAGAACAGAGAATCACCGAAAAGATCTTCTCAATTAAGTTGACCCATTATTCCGATAATAGTGGATCAGAGGATCCACTAAACGTCGGTGATTGTTTCTGCAAACAACCTTTGATATCCAGTTTCTTCCTCTTTGGTGAAGGAGGACATTCCCAATTATTAAGGTTATTGTTCATAACCTGAGATAATTGGGTATGAATCTACAAGATGTTTTGAACTCCACCTCCCAAATAATTGGGGATGTCGTTTAGGAAATCAGTGAATTGGCGCTCACACGTGTTGTTGGCCTGATTTCACCTGGTTCCCTCCATTTTATAAAATAAAAAAGGGTAGAACAAAAAATAAGTAAACAAGTCATGAATAAAGTATTCATTTAAACTATATATACCAAAAACATAACATATGGGATCTCTATGTAAATATTCTTGTGTGCATATTTGTACATAGTCACATGCTAGAGGTTTTCTCTAGGGTTCACTAATTATAATTCCAAAATTAACTAAACCTACCTCTAATACCTACTACAACGACCCAACCTTTTCTTACATTACTATTACATAATAATAATGGTAAAAAACATAATTTTATTACACATAGAGGATCCAACGGCATAGTTTCTTGGGAAAACATGGACCATACATAGCAATTACAACAGCAGGCATAAACATTTATTTAATTTCTTCTTCTCAAGCTTCTTATTGGCACTTTACCTATCCTTAGTACATGTATCCACCTGAGGATATAGATCAAAAGTGGTGATCTAAAAGCCCAGTAAGAGGATAGATAAGAACAATATAGAATGGGGTGATCATAATCAGGACATAGGCAAAAGATGATGAACATGAGAGGAGCATAAATAAAAGACATGAAATGTGGTAATGCATCAAAATGAAACATCATGTCTTAGTTGTTAAATACCAAACATTCTTGTCAACAAAGATAGAATCTTTCTCACACATAATTTCACATTTACTCATGAGATTCATCACATTACCAAATGCATTGGAGCAATATATAATTCAGGGTGCACCCGTCTCATTGAAACATTTATGTTGTGCTATATACTTCCAGGCGCACCCATCACATCATAACATTATCATTATCATGCTTTACAAATAGAAAACATATAAAAAATTTACACAACTAAACCATGGAAAGGAATAGGTTTCATCTCATAAGAACACATTCATAAACTCTGGTTTCCCAATGGAAAGAGGTAAAAACATACATTTTACAGGAACCGTCCACTTTGAATGAGAAGTAAAAGGCGTGTTACTAAAAGAAGTGTTATTTTGGAAAACATTTTGTTTGACACAAAAAAAATAAGTAAAAAACTTTAATATCACAGAAATGGAAATAAAATACTGAAAAAATTATCTTTATGGAGTAACCATATCAAAAATGGATTGAAAGAGGGAGAACCCGAAAGATGAATGTTGGGTTCGAGAATTTCCCCTTACCTTGTATCTGAATGCTTCCTTCTCATTTATGTCATGTATAATGACATTATATTAATTAATTATAAATCAAAAACCTTTTTTACATTCATATGGTTCATTATGGTTTCATTATGTTATTTTATGTGCCTTCTAAAGAATTATTGAGTTTAAAAACATTGTTCGGGAATGATTGTTTTTATGATTTTCTTGAGTGGTTCACATGTATTCTTAAAATGAAGTTTGGGTAGAACATGGGTAAACATCCAGAACTGATATTACATATTATTAATTATATCACAGGATATTCAATTATCTTATAATAAATCATATTATAACCATGTGGATGAATCATTAGATAATAATTAAATGACGATTATTTGGGTAAATTTGTGCGGTTTTTCGATCACAACAAACCTGTTTTAATTTATCACTTAGTAATATTGCCATATGTTATTTCCAGAACATTAAATAGGAAATAATACATATACCATATTCTGGTTCAACCATGAAAATGTTTTCATGACCAAATCTGAAGGTAGAAATGGAAGAAGAAAACTTGTCGTTCTTGAAGGTAATAAATTAACACGCCACAAACAACGTTCTCTTTAATAAAATAAATCGAAGAGTGAAAGGTGGTGGATGATATAATATCCCATTAGCATCATAAAATTCCATTAAATGTCTAATACTTGAGTTAAAATACCATTTTGATTATGATAGGTGGGGAGAGATCAAGAAATGATCTTGAACATGAAAGGAAATTAAAGGAGAAGAGGGAGAGAATTTGCCTCTTAAATCCTCCTCTTGAGATCCTCCTTAAGGAAGCTATCCTTGGTCATTTGATGATACTAGGAGCTCCTGAACGTGGGACGGTGTCTAGGGAGGATGTTTGGGCAGAGTTTAGAGAATTATTAGAGCTAGAGAGGTGTGAGGAAATGAGGGTTTGAAGGGTGGTTTTTATAGTGGAGGGGAGAGGGGTTTCCTTAATATAAAATTCATTAGTTTATTATTTTCTCCTAAGATAAAGAATTTTGAGTAATCCATGAACACGAATATTAAATAAAACATGTGAGTTCAGTATTTGGGTGCTTACATCACTTGTGATGTCAGGAATAGTAGGTTTTAATTATAATATAATTATACGGTAAATTAATGTATTTTACTATTCACCAATATTTCATGTATTTTAGGAAAATCCCAAAAATTTTCCCCAACCATTTTTCGATGTGTATAATAAAAAAATGAAATCCATTTTTGATAATTAATTTTCTAAATATTATTAATTTAATATTTAATAAAATTATTATTTACTTAAAAATAGTTTTAAAAATTAAAACTGATTTTATAGTGCATTCAAAAATTACATAGGGTCTTATAAAATAATATAAAAAATATAAGAAATTTATTTTATAATTAATGAACACATTTTATGAAAATACATTTTCTTTTAAAATAATATTTAATTATAATTAATTATTTAAGACTTACAAAATACCAAAACATTTACTAAAGTCAAATTGTTACTTTCTAAGATGTCTAAATTTCATTTTATTATTCATGGGTAAGGTTACTCTTTTGTTGGATGATTTACTATTCATAAGGGTCATATTACTATTCATAATGGTAGGTTACTATTCACAATGGTATGTTACTATTCACCAAAAATTATTTTTGTTTCTTTAGACTCTAAAAATCATCCTGAACACAACTGTGTATGTCGGATTTTCAAAATTCCCAATACAGAAGTGAACAAATTATGTTTAATGGTCACTTAGAACTTAGTAGTTCATTATGTTTTGTTTTCATGTTATTTTATGACAAAATTATAAGAAGGGAATTTCCATTGAAAAAAATTGGGATGTTACATTAAGAATGAGAAAATAAGGAGTGGGGGAAGTTTTTCTATGCACAGTTCAATAATCACATTTAAAATATGTTAAAACATGTTTTTCCATTCCACCAAAGTAAATGAAAATGAAAATGTTTACTTTTTACCAGGGATTATTTTTTATAAACTTATTAATTTAATTTAATAATTAAAATCTACAATATTATCTAATTCAAACTTTTATATTTAAAAATTGAAAACTATTTTCTCTCATAAAAATCCCACATGTATACAATGATATATTTATTAATAAAACACATAAATACATTAATCCATTATTTGAAAAATATGATAATTTGTTTTTTAAATTTATAATTGACAATGTTATTATATTTATGATTTATATAGCCATTAATTATTTTATCAATAATTGAATAAAATTTTTTACACTATCATAAAATGAAAAAAACAAATACCAACTTCAAAATACATGTTTTATAAGAGAAAATAGTTTTTTTAATATATATGTAACATTAACATTTTTCTATTAAAATGATTTTTTAGGTTTTTTATATACAAATATTATTTAAAACTTTTAAAAAATTCCATTATTAAATTTTTTTATTTATTTAATGGTTCTTAAATCCTTTAGGTAATTCATACATTCTGAAATAATTATGGAAATTAAATTTCTCAAAAATCCAATATTTTTGTACTAAAAACGACGTTTTTCAGGAAAAGATCAAAAATTCAAAATGTCTATATTTTACATAATGAATTACTAGATGAATTTAATTTTTATTAGTTTCATTTTTAAATACAATATATATTAAATGTTTTTTAAATATGATAATATATAATGAAAAAAGGTTTTAATTGGTAATTGGAATTTAAAATCCTAACTATTATTATTCATATTCTATATCATTTATCAAATAAAATATCGTTAACAGAATATTGATAGGAAAAATAAATATTAACTCTTAATGTGTTTCTTGTAGTTGAAATTAATAGAAAAATTACCCAAATATGTTTAAAAATTTTAAATACTATTAATAGTCATTGTAGTAAATGTATTTTTTTATTCAGATTGAATGCATGATTTATTTTAATTAATTGTATAATTCATAATGTGGTTACTCATTTTATATCATGATAAATAATCATCTAGGTTTAATAGTCATACGTAATATCTATATATATATTTAAATAAATGATTTTTTTAAATTTTTCTATTTTTTCAGTAAAATATAGAAAGACATTGAATTTTTTAACAGAGATCGTATATTAGAATTATGTGTTTTTATCTTATTTTTTCTTTTTGAAGATATAGACATAAAATTTTATTATTATAATTTATTGGATATATTATATTTTTTAATTAGTTAATTAGTTATGGTGGATTCTTTCATTTTATAACATAGATGACCAATTTGTATATATCATTTCTGGTCGAAGCTAATAAAGGAGATGTCAGTGGAATCATATGTTATGTATCTTATCATTATCATTGGGGTGTTTATTTATTTCTTCCCTAATTTGGTAGAGACATTACCTCCTCAATGCTGCATTGAGTTTTTTATAAAGTTACAAAATGTGTTCCTTATTATTTTGATGACTCTGTGTCAGGTGGAACCCGTGAGTTTATACATGTAATGTAAGAGTATTGATCATATAATGTAGAAGGTATTCATCTAGAAAAGACTATCTCATATCAGTTTATGTTGTTTTTCACAAATAAAATGCACAATAGTATTAGAATGTGTATAGAATTCCATAATTAGAATCATGTAATAAATAAGAATCAGTACCCACTAAAAATAATATAATTTTTTAACCTGTTGAAGGGAGATATATTTTTTATAAAATTTTATTACAAATAGAAATATCTCCTCATGTTGTTGAAATTTGAGTACTTCATCAACCCGTCCTTCATATGAATTTATAGAAACACTACGTTCAAGGCCTTATCATTTAGGGTCATTAACAGACTAGATATATTTATGTGACTCATGTTCTCTTTACTGTTTGAGTTTCCATACTATTTTTCTATTCTATTATCCAAATACATATTTATATATTTTATGTTATATGAGAGAAAAATAATTATAAAATAATTCCTTTGGTTTTCCCTACACCAAAAACCACAAGGAAGGATATATAAGTACATGTTTTAGATGTATTACGTTCATTTATTTAGAAATCTAGAGTCCCAAATGGGTTGGTTCATTGACACATGAGTGATTGATTATGTAATTTATTAGGAATCACATAGTAACCTATAGTAAGTTCAAAACATCCTTGTTCATTTAGATTATTATCATATTATCTCATAGTATTTATCTACTATAAAAACCTTTCTAAATACCTTTACTAGGAATGACAATATATCACATGGATAGGTTAGATTTTTGCATTATTCAACAACATGAAGGATAGATTGATATGTTGTTTATATGTCTATTTTATAGAACAAGGAGTGATATTTGAAGAATTTTTTAATGATTCCAATCATCGATTCGGAAAAAAATTCAGCAGTTAGTAATATCTTATGATTTTTGGTTTTTCAATCTTTATAGGTGTAACTATTCAACTAATGTTCTGTAGTTGTAAAAATTACCGTTTTCCCTAAATATGTGGAAATTTATCATAAATTTTGATCACGTAGCTGAATTTAATGAATTAAAGTGTCTATGGTATGAAATTTCCTAGTAGGATCTTTATCTAATATAATAGTGTTGATGAATCCTCTTTAAACATTATGATTTCAAGATCTCTTAAACTTCTTTTATAGAAATATTGTGGGTAGTTATTTGAGAATAATCTTGTGAGATGATTTCTTTTTTGATCATGGTGAATCATGGATAAGGTAGAAGAAAATGGTTCAATACATATCTATATAGTTAATGTTATTCATATATGATCTCTCTAACTGGTGAATGTGGAATCATTTTTGATGCATATGTTAGAGAAGTCTCAATGAGAAGACATAGTGGTGGAGCGGATGCGAGCCTGTTTCTGTCATGGTAATGCTCTATAGGGGTGGTTAAAGGTTGTCTAAAATTAAATTATAATTTATCCATTATTGTTTTCCCATTGGTGATGTGTTTTTAATTCATACATGAAATTCATAACTCACCCTTAGTGGTAGATCATGGTGTCTCTATAGTGTATGGAGGATCGATGAGGTAGCATTGGTTTCCTAGGAGGAAACAATTAGTGTTAGTGTTTTATAGACAATGTTTGTGTATAGTGGGGTGAATGAAAATTATTGTCTTATTGGAGGTTTTTTTAATCTATTTGGCATCTCCAACTGGATGTGGGTGAACATATATTTGTATTTCATCACTAGCCTAGCGAGAAATGATGGATAATTTAATGCAGTTTGTGTAATCACTGACTATATAATGATGATGGAATATTTTTGGGTGATCTATAAGCAATGTATGGTGGAAGATTTTGTGAGGTGGTATATAGAATAGGTTTTTTTATCACATGGTGTTTTATATACTAATTTCAAATTTGGATCCTCATATCAACTCACATTTTTAGATATCATTGAAATATATTAATGGATCCATGTTGAACCATAGCACTACATTGAATCCCTACATAGATAGGAAGATATATTGGGTTATCATTATGAATAATGATATATTTTCGGAATGTATCCTCAATTTTGGTAGATTTTTGGTGATTCCCTTACCCTCGTTTGAGCGCTCCAATATATACAATTATCAATAATTTGATGGTATTAAAATAATTGAGTATTTTTAGATCATCTATGTTTTTCTCTATTGTGTTAAGCCATGTTTGGGGAGTAATTAGTCCAGGGTCCGGATGTGGCATTGAGCACGACATAGATGAACCTGAGTATTTTTATCAAATAAAGAAGAAACTATATCATTACAAGAACTATTCCATTTGATGTTGGTGTCCCCTAGAGTTTCATGTAGGAGATCTTGTTATCATGTTAGTTTTCCCAGATCAATGGTAGTAAATATTTCTAAGGAAGAGTGTGATTTCTCCCAACTTTTTGGAGCCTTCATGATGTTGGAGTTAGTTGGGAAGGATACATATTGGTTGGAACACCTAGAATTGGAAGACATGATAAATGAGGACTTTCACATATCTCAAGTGCATAAGTATTATTGTGACAACTCTCTTGTATTTTACTAATGAGTGTTAGATATCCAGGTAGATTGGACAGTTTTTGGAATGTCCTTTTGTGATCCATGATCATTGAGAGAAGGTGACTGATGGATGAGTTATGCCTTTGATTCATGTGATGTGGAAACACAGTGTCCATAAGTAGCAATCTTTGAATCTTGAGAGACAAATCCATGCCCCATTTCCTCATTTGTTTTGAATTATAACCTTTTAATCCTTATCCTAGTGATTTTTAATGGTATTATTGTTACAAGCTTATGATGTGTTCATTATTCCTCTTACGAGCCATGTCTGGTTTGTGTTTGTATTAGTGATGGAATAAAATTATTAATAGGTAGGTCATGGTATATTTTTCTATATCATTCCCATTACTTTTTAATTCACATTTTTTGTTTTGATTATGAAGGATGGGAATTGTTCAATAGGCATCCAATGTGTTGGACCATAATCCTAATATACCACCATTACATTATTAAATGGTTTTGTAGTGTAAATGTAGTGTTTGGGGCTGTTTGGGGGGCTAGAAGAATATTTTCTCTATTCATAGGGTCATTACTCTATGGTGGTTGTAATATATCAGACCACTCAAATGATATGTTGTAGGATTTCACATAGTTTAATATTTTTTTTCACTTTTGGAATTTGGAGGATGGGAATGTATTTTTCATTTGGTTATGGGATTCACCATTATGATCTATACAACTTGGATAGTAGTTTAGGAGGGCTTTTCATGTAGTGTGACAACATACATGTAATGAGGGGGAAGGAAAAACCCCTTGTATACCATTTTATTGGCCCTAAATCATGGATAGTCACTCTTATTAAAATGGTATGTTTGGAGAATACAATCCATTGGGGTTGGTTGTAGTGATGAGAAACGGCCAAGAACATGGTGTTACACCATTGTATCTAATCATAGTGGAAATATGAGGATAAAAATCCATATGTCACTTCTTGGACATGGCTACAATGTCGGTCAAAAAGGGAATATGTATTTTTTGATGTCTACGGTAATCATCGTTTGAATGGAATGAAATTAAAATCTTCCCTTAAACTAGGCTCAATAATCTTTTTGATTCCCACTCACCATGGAAAAGGATTATATATAATATTATAAATAAGTGTGAATCCTAGCTTTCTTGGATTGGTTTTAATTCTTTTCATAATCCATAGTCGACCCCATGACCCCTCATCATCCTACAACTACACATCTTGGGAATTCAAACACATTAGATCTTCTAGATCTAAGTATCATGAATCAATGTAATGTTACGTCTCTAATCATGTATATTATTTTTCATTCATGTAGATTAGTTATGATATATGTTATTTCCTTCAAGTCATAAATCGGGTTAGAATGACAGTATAGTGTTTTTGATATGTTTTGGTGGAAATTCAATTATATATTTTTTAGCCACCATTGGTGGTGGCTGATTTGAAATCATCTATTCATTATGGAAGAGGATTGAATATCTAGATGATCTTGTGGATCTTCAATCTCTCTTTATTTTATGTAAATTTGTTGGAATTATATTATTTTTTTCTCTATTGGATGGTTAGTTTGTAATGAAAAATTCTTATATATATTTGGTATAATCTAAAAATTAACTGTTCAAGTGTATTGACCCATGTTGAATTATTTTGTGATATTACATATGAGTTTATATATTCTCATTTATATTGATAAATATCATGTTTATTTCTCATTATTATCAATGTTGGTATTGTGATTTTAGAAATTATGTTAAATATATTAAAAAACAATCCACGCATAATAAGATTTGAAAATATATATTTATTATGAATCCACTTTCCATGTAAATATATATTTTTATGATAATACCCATGAATGAATGTATGTTATGATGTAAAAGATCTATAATAAATTATTAGTATTTTTGAAAGCTAAATTCACTTTTATAAGTATTGTCGTGATTTTATGTTTATCTTATGTGATATATGGGAATCATGACGAGATTATATGGTGATAGTTGTGACTTAATCATATTTGGGATTTGTTTTCGTAACATAATTATGGTAGGGGCATGGTATGCGATCAAAGAAAATGTTCAGTTGTTGGATTATCATTGTCAATGTGGAATGATGGTAGGGTTATGGTGGTTTTTGGTATGTGATGAAATTATTCTTTTGATTAAAATATAATATATTTTTTGGTGTGTGTTGGTCAGAGTTTAATCTTAAGTGGGGGTGAATTGAGTTCATAAAAATTTCAGTTAAAAACCTTTTGATAATGATCCCCCAATTTTGAAACAGCCCAGTGAATTATGCTGTAGAGATTAATATGTTTAGTTGGTCAACATGTTTCTCAATGGTTTATTAGTCCTCAGTAGAATCACTATAAAACACCTCTTCAACTTTTGAAATAGGTACACTGAATTAACCACATTGACACATTACCCAGAACTATCTATAAGATGCAATGAAAAATAGTTTTATTATTTTTTATTTATAAGAAGCAGAAAATTGAAAAACATTGTATTAAAAAAACATAGAACACAAAAGAGTTGAACAAGAGGTTCATTCTCAAGATGAAACTTAATCCACTCCACTTGGTGGTCACCTACCACTATGATGTTTTTTAAATAATATACATGATACACAGCCTATATCGAGCTTTCCAAAAGTTTTGACAAGCAATCCAAGGTTCACAACCTCTACTGTAGTTCATCATGGGAGAAAATAAACAATAAAGACCACACATAATCTCTTCCACAATTATATGTGGGAAACAAGGTGTATGTGATGTTCGATGTGAGGATTTTTAGTATCCTCCTGTTCATGCACAAGAGACAGTGTGTGCTACAGAAAAACACACACACTTCACATAAATGTAATATAAAAGAACACAACAGAGGTAAAATTTTAATATTGAGTTTATTAGGCTCTATGTATTTTCAGTTTATCTCTTGACTCCTTTGAGTTGTGAAATTGAATATTGAGTCTTACACAAGATGTTGTCCCCAATACAGAGTGTTGTAACTCCATGTTCTGGCATTCAAGAACTGATATGTTCTTCTTCATTGTCGGACAGAGAGTTGATGAAGCATAGAAGGAACCCTGGAATTTGAACTCTAGAAATGATCTTCTTCCGGATCTTGTGTTAAAATTGTATGTGTTGGAAGTTTCTTCTTTTTTCTCTTTGATCTAGCGAGTAAGGTCTTTCACATGCATTCCTCTGTTGTTACACACCTCTCACGTTATATCTTTTTCTTCCTCAGTCTTATTTTTATAGTAAATGTCTGAAAATGGGAATAAGTAATCCACATGTGGTCCTCCTCATACCTCATACTGTCACCAGATACAGTCTATTGATATGTATACAATCAACATTACTTAATGTTAGAACCATTAAATATACAAAATATGACCATAAGAATAATCATAAGAATTTGAAAAATTATGGAGTATGTGACTGAGTATTAGTAGACTGGTAGTAGTATCCTTCTAAACAATAGCCTTCAGCGGTAACCTTCTCAAGGGTAGGCTTCAGTGGTAACCTTCTCAACGGTTGCCTTCAACGGTAACCTTCTATCAGTGACCTTTCATTACTGACCTTTCATCGATGGTATTTCATCGGTGACCTTTCATCGGTATCCTACTATCGGTTACCTTCATTGGTAACCTTCCATCGGTGACCTTTCTTCAGTGAACATTCATCAGTGACCTTTCTATCATGACCTTTCTTTCTGTTACCTTCATCGGTGACCTTTCATTGGTGAATTTTCATCAGTAACCATATATCAGTGACCTTCAACAGTGACAATTATACATAAATAAATTTTACCCTATAAGCTTAAACAAGAGAGAAGTGAAATTAAAGATCCATAGTTATCACTTGATAGAATCTTATATTATTAATGAAACATGATTATACTATAATAGAAACATGATTATCACATAAATGAAACATGATATGGGATTATCAAAATAGGTCAGTCTAATAGTGTGGTTATGGAATTTTACAATAATTAATGGAATGGAATGGTATTAGTGAAATTGAAGTGGCTTGGGATGATAATTTAATTTCTGTGGATTTTAATTAGAATATGTAAACTAAATAATTATGGGATGAAATAATTTTTTTATAAATGGATTATAAATTCAATGGTGGATAAAATGATGGAAAATGTTATGGGATGCAATGGATCGTGATGTGGATTTTGTATTATAATACTATATCTACAAAATGGTTAAATCTTGATAGATTTATAAAATATGGATTTTGTGTGGATAATTTGTCTAATATGTTGTTTTTAGTTGTTTTTGTGGTTGATGGAATGTGTTTTGTGATATTGTGGTAATTTATTGGGATATATAAATAGTGTTCTATGGGAACCCATATGTTGGTATTATATGTTCTCCATCTATATTTTATTTTCAATTGATTTATATATTCACTCCACTGTACATTGAAACCACTGAAAAACCCTATCTATTTTGAGTTCCATGGGATTTCCCTAATATTAATTTTTGTTTTGAAATGGGTGGATGTCAACAGCATATTCCATACTCTTTCTTCACTTGTACTGATGATAATTACTACATGTGTTGATACCAATAGAAAATTATATCTACTAGTGTAGAGTCATAAGGATGATAATTGATAGTGTTCGAGATTCCTATTGATTATGTGAAAATGTTTTGTGGTGGTGTTAATGAATTTTAGTATGATGGAATGATGTTTATGTCCTTTGTAGTTGTGATTGAATAATTCCATGGTTATTCTATGAGTTTTTTATTTGGATGTTGATTGATGAAAGAACATTATGTTAGACCATGTAATAATTGGTTAGATAAGGATGAATCCTGAATAAAATTAGATATAGATAGATATATGAGTGATCGTATGTATGGGAACATAGAACATAAGAATTTTCATTGGAGCGTGAGAGTAAGAAACTATTGAGGATGGTTTTTTCGGGAACATTTTTTATGTTAAATTTTTTAATAAATTATTTTATATGAATATGTTATTTGGTGATAATATCATGATGAAAATGGGATGGATATATTACCTTATTATGTTCTTATTGGTTAATATATTTATGGGGTTGATAATGGGTTTAGGGAGGGGGAATAATCAATAAAATACACTCTTTAGTGAAAAAATACTTTATTTTCATACTTTTCTAGGCTACATTGGTATCACTAATGGATCAGTGATGACCTACCAAATATATTGTGGTAATAGGAATAATTATTAAAAAGTAGATTTTCAATTGGCGGTGAGTGGCTTGTGATAAACCCAAAGGTTGATCAGGAACTATGCATGTGACAATAACTTATCCACCGACTAATTGGTGGCATGTCACCACAAAGATGGTGGCCATCCTTTATCTTAGGCCAGCCCAAGTCAATCCAGTAACTCAATGGTGACCCTCAAATGTAATATAGTGGACCACTTATAGATTTTCCATTTATATGCTCATGTCCATAGCTACACTAACTCTCATGCTTACTCCCCTAACACCTAAAAGAATAAATAACAAAAGGTATAACTAGAGATAAATAGTTAATGAGAAAAAACAAAACACATAAATGGTATTGCCCCATAAAATTAACAATGTATTATAATTCACTTAAGAATATTACATTCTTAGTCTATAAATACATGTTGAACAGGGATAATCCACAAAAATAATAGGTTATATCTTCCTCATTAAGGACTAGAACTTCACATTTCACAGTTATTTGAACCATTATTCCACAAACCTCAAACAAATTGTATTAACATCCCATATAGAACAATTACAATATATTTAAAAAATTTAAATTGTTTCCCTGTCACCAACGTATATTCTTTAAATTTGTAGTCTACCCAATCCAAAATACGAAAAATTTGTGTTTGGTAGGTCATTAGTTTAGAAAAATTCGAAAAAAATTGGATTCATGATATCGATGGTGGTAAATCCATGAAATATTATAAATTTATTGGCAATTATATATCATCAAATGGCCCAAAAATTCAATGACCTAGTGTCCCATGGATTCTGAGATGTTGGTGACCCAACCGAAGTGAGTCATTTTGGAATAAATTTTCATCGGCCAAAAATGAAAAGGTATAATAATGTTAATCATCGTATTCTTTATACCATCTTTGATACATTACAATACATTAACAATATAGAGGAGAATTATACTATAGACAATATAAATCATTTTAATGTTCCATTTATATGGATTAAAGTTAGATATTATTATAGAAAACCAAAAATATCATGAAAGGGATATCCCAAGAACCATTTATTTCAAAGAAACATGCATAATGAATATCAAATAGAATTGGAAATGCATATTAATTTTTCCCATCAATATAATGATTATATGTTGTCATCAACTTGAAATAAGATCAAATCGCCTCCTCGATTCCCTTCCATTATTGAGACACAAAATACTTTTGTATCAATTAATTTGGCCACTAGAATCCTATGAGACATGATTATGTTATTCACAAATGACTTTCTAAAGTCATCCAAATTGGTGGTTACTTGAATCTACCTAAAATAATATCTCTTCTTGAACCGTTCAATTACTATCCAATTGGAATTATTATCCCCAAATGTATATGGTATCAAATAATAAATTCCATTGATATCTCATTAAATTTATTTTTTAGCATTACGATAGGTAGAAGAATACAAGACACCTTCTGGTTATATACGATAATTTCTTAGACTGTGTAACATCAACATATGAAGTTTTCAATACAGCATTTTATAAAAGGACACCAAAAAAACCTTTTAGTTATTATTACATCATTATAATTCTTGGTTCTTCATCATATGGATTATTAGGAAAATATATACACATGGCCATTATAGTGGTTTACGGGGAATCATACTTGTTCCTGATTCAATGAATACCTTCACATGAGAGAGACCATTAACTTATAATCTCCTCACTATATAATGAATTTTTAGTATTCCAAAACACATTATCTAGATTTTTCACTGGTGTATCATCTTAATAAGATAGAATTATTATTGAATTATATCTAAAAAATTAACTAACTCTTCCTCTCTAACTCCGTAGTGAAACAATTAAAATATTATCACCTGTTTCTTTTAAACATTCACTTCTATCACACCATCATAAGGAAACAAAGCACTATCAAAATTAACATGCATATTACCCATAACTGCTGTATATGAAATGTTAATGATTAATTACAATAGATATTCTACCCATAATATTATCTAGATATTCAAATATTTCTAAGAGATGGTGGATATGAAACTAATATGTTCTTAGAAAATGATAATCTTTTCCCAAAGAGATATTGTGACCAATAGTTAAGGTAATGCACAATGTATATTACTTCCAAATCATAAATGGGATAATTAATTTAAGGAGGTTGAAGATGGAGAGATCAATAAGACACAACATGAATTTCTTGTAATCAGGTATATCCCCAAAAAATACCCAAAGCATTTAAATAAACCACATACACCCTTTTGACCAATGGTATACTTTGAATTGCTACTAAGGTCAAAATATGATTTATTTAATTGAAATAAAACATTCAATTAGAGTCCCATAGGAATGTTACCCCTTTTCTACTAATGGTGGTAAAAGGTGATGTATTATTTTATAAATTATTCACCTATAGTTGGTAATATTATACTAAACTACAAGGATTAAAATATAAATTAAATTAAATTTTTATTTCAATCAAATTATAGTTTCTAACCATTTCAAGATCATTATAAATACCATATCCCATGAACTGTTTTCTAGATAACCTAAAATCTCTAATCTAAAATTTATATTTTTAAATTTTTTCATACATGAGATAATCCCCTAGGAATAAAAAAAATTAATTTTTTGAAGCACATAATATTTTCTATTCATTGAGTGAAACATAATTTCATCCATGAATAACATGACAAACAATTCATGACACTGGTGGAATATATGCTTCATATTTTCCATGTTCACTTCATAGGATTTATTAAAACCAAACATCTTAACAAGGTACTCAAAATGGTCAAACCAATTACTAAATGCTGCCTCCCAAATATCTAATTCATTCATTCTAATACAGTGGTATCTAGATGAATGATTAATCTTTAGTAACCACATTTACCGTTAAATTTTTGTAATAAATCATCAATATAGGTAATGGTTATATGTTCTTAACTATTACATGGGGGATCATCCTAAAATAAAAAAAATAATTGTATTGTTCCATTCTCCATCATCAAAAATATCATAGGAGATGCCATGGGTGATATAGTAAGGTGTATTAATTTATATTCTCTATAATTTTATAGCTTAATTGTGATTTCATTCAACTAAGATTGATCCATGTGATATGATGGAATCTATATTGGATGAGTTCATAAAACCACATCAATCATAGACTCCCCCTCCAAATCTAGAGGAGGACATGAACAAATATTAGAAGCCCCTTTAAATTTAATTGACTACCAATGAAATTTCGACATTGAGTGTCTTCGTTTCCTATTCAATATCAAGAAATTGTATCAAAATAACATGCACTACGTGTGTAAGTACCTCCTAATAAGACTATGGGTCCACTCTCCAGGAATCACATGGAAGTTTACATCATCAAAATGAAATGACTCTCACAAAAAATAGAAAAATGATTCATTATATTTGGTAAATAAAAAAATAAATATAAATATTCATATAGATGTGGAAAAGATGGAGAATTAGAGAAAACCCATACAAATCAACACCAGGAATAATTAAATGGAATGAGGTGGAAAACCTTTCTCCACCATTCCTAAATGCATTAGTAGACCTTTAATGAATGGAATGAGTTTTGTGGGATGTTTTAAATAAATTACACAATTTCACTTCATGAAAGAGTTAAAGTGTCTTATTTTAATTAATGTTGTATCTATGTTCTGAACAACAGAAATGGTACATGTCATTGCCATGAAACCTGTATTATATTTGATTGGAGATTCATATAATGAATGTGTCCTCTTAATATCAGTGGAATTTAGTAGATCAATGATTTTAATGAAGCATATGACCACACCATAGATCATATAGTTACTAATGTGATTGTTCTAGGTAAAGAAATACCAAGATCTTAAAAGAATAATTTTGTGACTATGGAACCAATAAGAATTTTAGATTCTTATTGGTGTTGGGAAAGAACATTTCACATGCCCTATCTTTCCAAACTATCAAAAATTCATACCACTAAATGATTCCAATGGTTCATAGTAAGACTTTTATAAAAACCCATAATTATTCCAATTTTGAAATCCAGTCCACTTCCACTGACCTTTGTAATAACAGTTGAAACTCCAACTAGATTTTAGAGTAACTATAGTCATCCGTAACTTGAAAACCAAGTCAATCAATTTTTTCAATGAATGATCCACCACCTCAATATAGTAATTATTAGTTTTTCATGAAATATTTTTATAGAATATTAGTTCAAAGGGAAATATAAAACATTCAAGCCTTCATGTTCTCATTTTACATAATATCATGTAAAAATAAGGAGATATTTTTGAAAATATAGTGTATTAAATCTCTATCTGTTTCCCCTACTCAATGTTTAAGAAATATATAGATTTATCCTATGATATCAAATATCAGTGGAGTTTATCAACAAATATGTAATTAATGTATTTATTTTCCAATAAATATATATTATTTTACAAAACTATTGTATCCAACTACGTTCTACTCATGCCTTTAGTATTTATGAATACATACCTCGACATGATGAAATATATGGTACCAAAAATCCAAAGAGACATTAAATCCTTCCTAAAAAATTTGTATGCCACATAGGAATCATTATTTTCCTAAAATGATGATGTTTTATGGTATTGAAACTCATTAGATAAATTACTATCTACATCTAATCATGGCTCTACCACTCCATTCCATGTTAGTGAATTTACATCACCTTTTTTAACAGATCGAACTATGCATAGAACTACATAAATGGGATTCTAAACAACTTGAGGTTTTCAATGCAAATATCATTAGTAAAATACTCCTGATAATTATATAGATGTATTTTAGGGGAGATGGTACTGTACATTATTATGTAAAGGGTTTTAAGATTAGTACCAAAAAGAACCAATTGCATCATTAATTAATAAAATTTATCTAAAATCATAGTGATATATGGAAAAATAAGAGGGATTATAAATAAACATTTATCTTAAGAATATTACATCTTCAATACAATGGAATTAGAAGATTCATAATGAAAATACGAACATAAAATCATTTCTTTTGACAGAAATATATCATGAACCAATATAATTTAACAAACTAAATAGGAACCCAATATAAGGCCCCAGCCTTAAACCTTACTTAATCTTGAGTTATTATGAGATTACACATTGGGGATCTTTTCAGGTTTAGATTTTTAGAGAATTAGATCATGAAACTTGCATTACATTCCACATTTAAACAAAGTGGTGACATAAAAGAAAATATTCATTCTTCCCATCAATGAAAACCTATTTAAAATAAAACATGGATTCTTTCTTGACACATCCTTGACACTATCACCACATCATGTACCTTTCCCTTGACCTGTGAAAAACATTTCAAAAACTTGGTATGAGCATAAAAAGCTCAGTAAGGGTTATAAAAATATGGAAAGGAAACATGAGTTCATATATACATAAGAATGAAATCATAATCTACCCATAAAACATAGGTACTTTAACATACCTCATCAAACCATGAATAAATCATAGAAAACATAAGAAATAAAGGTAACTTGAGGCATTCATAACATTCTTACGTAGGGAGTAACCCTCTTGGTTACGTTTGGAATACCCATCACAGTATATTCCCTATATCACTTCGTAGAAACCTTAACGTTTCACTCCTTCGCATTACCCAATGCATTGGAGAGCTATGTCGGGCTCACCCGCCCTTAGTTTATCACGGAACCACCCGTTCTTCATAACAATGCCCAAGAACCATAACATAACCGTATCACATAAACATGAATAAAGGAAACATAACATTTCCACATTTCAATCACAATATAACATTTTAGGATATTGAAATAATGATTCCATTCAAAAAGAAACCATTTCCAAAACCATTTAAAACATTTAATAAAGAGATTTTTGAATCAAAGTGTCCCATACCACCTTGAAGCTTTTAACATTTTAAACCATTAATATCCATATAAATAAATCCTTAAAACCATTTTGAAAACATGGATATTAATAAGAACAAATAATTAAAACATTTAAAATGATATTTTGGTTAAAGGGGTTTTACCAAAATTAGAGACACTTGAATACAATAATCGAGGAATAAAATTTAGTCAGAACTTTATAATATCATGAGAATAAAAGTATTCATGATATAATACTCCAAAGGACAGTATATACACCATATAAGAGTGAATTGGTGCATAACAACAATGAACCCTCAATAGAAATGTCAAATCTGATGAAATCCCTTATAAAGAAGGTATCCTAAAATTAAAGACAAATCAATCTCAAAAATATGTGTGACAAATATAAAGACACCCAATATAAGTGGATATTAAGTGTAAAACAATAAAAGGTCATTCACACATATTCAATGGATGACATATTCAATGACTACATGTTGAACCCAAAGAAATCGAAATTGGGTTTAAAAGTTCCCTTGACAGCCTAACGACATCACATTAAAATGAGTTGATGAGAGATAAAAAGTGTATCTCATCACTTGGACATAAAATTTACATCAATAAGGATATATGATAACATATCCCAAAATAACAATATGTAAATTAAAATACCCAACAAAAGAAGTCTTTTAATAAAAGAGGAGGGTGAAAGGTTCCCTTACCGACTTGGGTATCTTTCAAAACATACACCCCATGAAAGAAGTACAATAGATCATTGATGTAAATACTCATAAACGAAATTATATTACACAAAGAGTAGAATAATGGGCAGTACATACACCACTCAATGGAATCTGTGGAAAATGTAGCATAAATCTCATGGGAATAAAAGTGAGATGAAAAATCCCTTACGAAAACTCGGCAGCCTAACGGCGCCACATAAAATTTCCGAATATGGATTGATGAGATCAAATAGGGTATCTCATCAAATTACAATAAAATGTACATCAAGAGAAATATAAAATAACATCCCCCAGCATTACAAAGAGGAGCTTAAAAGAAGTGACATAAAGGAGAGTACTTAAAAAGAAAGAGAGTTGTAGGATCCCTTACGAAAGTTCGGCAGCCTAACGGCGCCACTCAAAACTTCAAAAATGGATTGATGAAAGAGAATAGGGTCTCTCATCACATGAACATAAAAATTACAGTAAGTGTAATATAAAATATCATCCCAATAACAAGAAATATGGGCTTTAAAAGGAATGACATAAAAGTGTGTACTTAAAAAGAAAGAGAGGAGTAGGATCCCTTACCTCGGGTCCGACTTGACTCGATCGTTCTTTAATCTCCTGAATAATAAACTTGAGTTAATTTCTACTTCATTAAGAACCCTTTTCAAGTTAATTATTCCTTTTATATCACCTATTACCATGTCATAAACATTATGTAATCATTTAAGTTAATAATATTTGTTTTGCCGATATTTGGTTCTTAAGTCGAAAGTGGACTTCTTACAATTACATGTTGTTCATGTGGAAAAATGTTTATTATATCCAGAATTGTATTCATGATGTAGATATAATATATTTCATATATATATCCAGTACATGCATGCATTTATAACATTAAATAATCATTTAGAGGTAAGAAATGAAATGCACCGTTCATGGAGACGGTAAGCCGTACGTACACATGAACTCTACTTTCATTTCTATTTCGTATTTTATAGAATGGAATAATAATTATATAAAGGTATATTATAATTCCAGTATAATATCATATATAATATCATAGTTCCATCCTTTATACATCCCACATATGGTATTTAACGAATCAAATCACTTTGAGGGGGCGGTAGTCCGCACTTCCTTAAATGAAGATATCGCGTTTACCCATAATGGAAACCGTAAAGGTATGCCCAAAATGAAAAAAACAGAAGCTTAAGGAAATCATAAACATATGATATATCATATATAAAAATAGAGGCATCATAATGTCCACCTATAAAGGTGTTAAATGAGTATTGAACAATCATCGTTTCGGGAGGCAGAATTTCACCATCCACGGAAACTGTATGTTCTTTAACCATTTGATATAGTTGTGTGCGAGTGTAGCTCGAATAAATCTTATAACAACATCCTAGTATATTGAAGATACTGGTGTTGTTACAAAATAAATAAATAAAAAGAGTTTAGGGGGTTGGAGAAGAAAAATAAAACAAATGAACATGAGAGAATGAATTACCTTTAAAAGTGTAACTTCTTTTGATTTGAGCCTAAAGGCTTACTTTGAAAGGATTCTGCCCAAAGGGAATACTCTAGGATGAGGAGAGGGATGTGGATAGAGTAAATGGGCAGGGGTTGGCCGAGCCAAATGCTTGAGGAGTGTGTGAAATGAGGTAGAGGTTGGGGCCTTTTATAAGAGGAGAGGAGGGGCACTTTTGGAAAGTAAGAAATATTAATTTATTTGAAAATGTGTTTCGGTTTTAAAAGGTCCCACATTGATATAATTCTTGGATAAGGTGATAAGGCTTCGAAATACACTCATCCAATTGGTTTTGGACATGTTTAGTTCATAGATTGTACATTATCTTTCCATTTTATTTAAATCTCCAAATAATGATGCCATCGCTGCAGCATTATTATGTCATAAATAATTTAATTTATTTAATGTCTAAAAATTAAAAAAAACTACTATTATGTAGTAAATCTTTTTATCTTTCCAATGACTATTTATAATCAAAATTTGGACCTGTTTAACTCTACTTAAAAATTGTTTTAGTAAAACAACTCATGTTTGTGTCAATTTAATTTTAACATTAAATAAAAAGTTATTTATGTCATTTCCCAACCAAAGTGCATCCATGGGGTCCCCAAGTTGACCAATGGATTTTCTTGGTCGGCCATGATACAACCAATGAGGGTAAGACATGTGTCAAGCTCATCTCATTTTATTAAAGCATTATTTTTACCTTAAACTACACTAATTACCACTAATCGCGATTAAAAACTTAATAAGTTACTATTCCCCAAAAAAATATTTTAATCTCATTGAACCACATTTTACTTCTTATTGACAACCATGTATGTCGGATTTTTGAAAATCAAAACACAATGATGGCAAAATTTCATTTAAACGGAAAATCAGTTTTTATAAGTACCACTTAGTGGTTTCACTATTCATCAAAAAATGAAGTTTTTCAGAAAAATCCAAAAAATTCACCCTAAGCTATATTTGATATTCTGAATTCAAAAATGAAGTCCGTTTTACAAAATTAAAAACATATAAGTCACATTAATTAATTTAATAATTGATTCCCGCTGTCATGACAAATAGCGTGTTTTATGAAACAATAAGTATCAAAAGATTGACACTAGTTTAAGTCTGATTTCAAAGTGAAATTGATTCCAACGACCACTATTGGATTTAATGGTAAAAATATTTTCTAATTTCACTTTAAAAAAAATTCAAAATATAGTCTAATCATATAAATAAATTAGATTAAAAAGTGGTTTTGAATTAAAATACAACATTTTACACTATTCATTAAAAAAATGAACTTTATCGGAAAGATACCAAAAATTTACACAAAGTAGATTTTGATGTCCCGATTATTAATAAGAGTTTTATTTGGTCCAAAAGAATGTTTAAGAGTGAACAAAACGATATTTAATGATGGTTCTCCATCAAAAGGTGATAAGTGAACCTTCAGTGAAAACTAGGGCATATAGGCCAAAAATTGAATTCTTTCTGTATTTTAAGCCTTTATCTTTTATTGTATAAATGTAAAAATATTTAAGAACTTATATAATCATATTTTAGTTATTTCTATCCATTCCCGCCATTACAATGGCTACATGTTAACTACCATTTAAAATAATATTTTTTTATTATTACAGTGCAACGTAAGATTCCCAAGAAACTCGTTGTCGCGTGTTGGGTACGCCATCGAGCATAGTGTCCCCTTTAAAGTCATATTAATATTTTATTCACAAATATGGATAAATATGAAAATGTAATATTCCTTATTTACTTGGGGTGTTACATCCTTCCCCCCTTTTGGGAATTGCATCCTCGCAATTTTAAAATTGCGCTTGGAAACATCCTTGAACGTCCCACATCGAAATAAGAGTCGGTAAAACAATCAATTTAAAATAAAGAATGATAAGCACAGAGGTCACCTGAGTTATCCCATACTAGGATTCTAAGTATGAAAATATGGACATGGAGGAGAAAACATAGGGTCATGTTCCGATGGAGAGTGATAGAAAACATGTTTAGGAGAAAGTTAACAATAAGAAAATCACAAACTTGTGATGGGTTAAACGGTGTTGGGTTCCCCAGTAGGAAAAGTTAATAGACAACATTTTTGTTTTAAGTTACTTTTTATTGAGGAATTTATTCATAAGGAAGCATAATCACTTATCATGTTGACTTTCAACTTTTACTAGATTCCTTAGTCCAACTCATATTTTTTCCAAAAGATGAGTATTTAGGGAGACTTGTTCGCATTAAGAGTACTATAATCAACTTCTAGAGAATCACCTAATCCCCAAAAGAGAACTATATAAATCCCATGTATTTAGGCTTTAACCAAAACCAAAACCAAAAAGGTTAGTACAATATCAGATAATCCAGAAAAGGATAACCCCTTATAAAAAGAAAATCTATTCTTAATCTCCAAAATTTGTCCAACAAAACCCAAAGTTCAACGAGGACCATCCGATAAACAATTTGTCAATAAAATTCTTCAAAGTAAACTAATATAAGATTGAAACCCAAATATTTGAAGGATTTAGTCACATAGTCTTCCACGTTAAATCGTAACATTTACCTCCAAACAACATCTGTTGCTCCTAAAGTCTCGTATTGAAAAGTAATTAACCTAATCACATATCCTCCATGATAGGTTAATCATTTTCATAAATAACCCAAAATCAACTTACTCTTAATTGATAAAATCATATAACTAGAAAGAATCAGTCTAACTAACCAGGGACTTCATGTATTCCAGTGGTAGGTGATAAATACCAGTCGCACTTTGGTTGTGGGTTCGATTCCCGCAGCATTGTCCGACGCAACGGGTTGTCACACGGTCTGTGTGTTGTCCTTTTTCCAAAACTATATAATTCTTAAAACATCCCCCAAAACGAGATAAAATCTTAAAAAATGATCATAACATATTTTAACCTCAAGTTTATCTCATTCCTTTCATTTTCCATCATATCATAGAGCAACCCATAATTACCTAAAAAGTAAGGATCATATAAACCCTAATGGTTACCTTAATAATTATTACCTGAATTTCCACATCGAGTTGGCCATCTCGTACATGATGCATTAGAGAACTCACCAAGGTTGAAGTGGTTGATCATGACTCCTTGATATTTGGTTTAGAACAACCACGAGTTTCCTCATTGAATCCTCCATTTTATCTAGTATCTTAATCAGAGTACCACCACAGTTTCCTTCAAACCTGTTGTCTCTTTGGTGCCTGCTAGATCCATCCATTCACTAAAAATAGAAATGTCAGTGTGAGTATATCAACAAAACCATCATGTACTAATGAAGAAGGTAAACACTAAGATACACTTACTCATTCACTTTATCTAAAACTTGGACTCTTTCTGAAATCCTAACCATTATGGTAATTGTCAATTTTGCTTAAAGAATACCCTAACCTCTAAAGTTATCTAAACCGACCTTTGATACCAACTATAAGGCCCCAGCCTTAAACCTTACTTAATCTTGAGTTATTACAAGATTACACATTGATGATCTTTTCAGGTTTAGAGTTATAGATAATTATATCATGAAACTTGCATTACATTCCACATTTAAACAAAGTGGTTACATAAAAGAAAATATCCATTCTTCCAATCAATGAAAACCTATTGAAAATAAAACATGGATTCTTTCTTGACACATCCTTGACACTATCACCACATCATGTACCTTTCCCTTGACCTGTGAAAAACATTTCAAAAACTTGGGATGAGCATAAAAAGCTCAGTAAGGGTTATAAAAATATGGAAAGGAAACATGAGTTCATATATACATAAGAATGAAATCATAATCTACCCATAAAACATAGGTACTTTAACATACCTCATAAAACCATGAATAAATCATAGAAAAAAGAAGACATAAAGGTAACTTGAGGCATTCATAACATTCTTACGTAGGGAGTAACCCTCTTGGTTACGTTTGGAATACCCATCACAGTATATTCCCTAAATCTCTTCGGAGAAACCTTAACGTTTCACTCCTTCGCGTTACCCAATGCATTGGAGAGCTATATCGGGCTCACCCGCCCTTAGTTTATCACAGAACCACCCGTTCTTCATAACAAAACCCAAGAACCATAACATAACCGTATCACATAAACATGAATAAAGGAAACATAACATTTCCACATTTCAATCACAATATAACATTTTAGGATATTGAAATAATGAATCCATTCAAAAAGAAACCATTTCCAAAACCATTTAAAACATTTAATAAAGAGAATTTTGAATCAAAGTGTCCCATACCAACTTGAAGCTTTTAAAATTTTAAACCATTAATATCCATATAACTAAATCCTTAAAACCATTTTGAAAACATGGATATTAATAAGAACAAATAATTAAAACATTTAAAATGATATTTTGGTTAAAGGGGGTTTTACCAAAATTAGAGACACTTGAATACAATAATCGAGGAATAAATTTTAGTCAGAACTTTATAATATCATGAGAATAAAAGGATTCATGATATAATACTCCAAAGGACAGTATATACACCATATAAGAGTTAATTGGTGCATAACAACAATGAACCCTCAATAGAAATGTCAAATCTGATGAAATCCCTTATAAAGAAGGTATCCTTAAATTAAGGAAAAATCAATCTCAAAAATATGTGTGACAAATATAAATACACCCAATATAAGTGGATATTAAGTGTAAAACAATAAAAGGTCATTCACACATATTCAATGGATGACATATTCAATGACTACATGTTGAACCCAAAGAAATCGAAATTGGGTTAAAAAGTTCCCTTGACAGCCTAACGGCATCACATCAAAATGAGTTGATGAGAGATAAAAAGTGTATCTCCTCACTTGGACATAAAATTTACATCAATAAGGATATATGATAACATATCCCAACATAAAAATATGTAAATTAAAATACCCAACAAAATAAGCCTTTTAAAAAAAGAGGAGGGTGAAAGGTTCCCTTACCGACTTGGGTATCTTTCAAAACATACACCCCATGAAAGAAGGACAATAGATCATTGATGTAAATACTCATAAACGAAAGTATATTACACAAAGAGTAGAATAATGGGCAGTACATACACCACTCAATGGAATTTGAGGCAAATGTAGCATAAATCTCACGGGAATAAAAGTGAGATGAAAAATCCCTTACGAAAACTCGGCAGCCTAACGGCGCCACATAAAACTTCCGAATATGGATTGATGAGATCAAATAGGGTATCTCATCACATTACAATAAAATGTACAGCAAGAGAAATATAAAAGAACATCCCCCAACATTACAAAGAGGAGCTTAAAAGAAGTGACATAAAGGAGAGTACTTAAAAAGAAAGAGAGTTGTAGGATCCCTTACGAAAGTTCGGCAGCCTAACGGCGCCACTCAAAACTTCAAAAATGGATTGATGGGAGAGAATAGGGTCTCTCATCACATGAACATAAAAATTACAGTAAGTGTAATATAAAATATCATCCCAATAACAATAAATATGAGCTTTAAAAGGAATGACATAAAAGTGTGTACTTAAAAAGAAAGAGAGGAGTAGGATCCCTTACCTCGGGTCCGACTTGACTCGATCGTTCTTTAATCTCCTGAATAATAAACTTGAGTTAATTTCTACTTCATTAAAAACCCTTTTCAAGTTCATTATTCCTTTTATATCACCTATTACCATGTCATAAACATTATGTAATCATTTAAGTTAATAATATTTGTTTTGCCGATATTTGGTTCTTAAGTCGAAAGTGGACTTCTTACAATTACATGTTGTTCATGTGGAAAAATGTTTATTATATCCAGAATTGTATTCATGATGTAGATATAATATATTTCATATATATATCCAGTACATGCATGCATTTATAACATTAAATAATCATTTAGAGGTAAGAAATGAAATGCACCGTTCATGGAGACGGTAAGCCGTACGTACACATGAACTCTACTTTCATTTCTATTTCGTATTTTATAGAATGGAATAATAATTATATAAAGGTATATTATAATTCCAGTATAATATCATATATAATATCATAGTTCCATCCTTTATACATCCCACATATGGTATTTAACGAATCAAATCACTTTGAGGGGGCGGTAGTCCGCACTTCCTTAAATGAAGATATCGCATTTACCCATAATGGAAACCATAAAGGTATGCCCAAAATGAAAAAAACAGAAGCTTAAGGAAAACATAAACATATTATATATCATATATAAAAATAGTGGCATCATAATTGCTACCTTTGAAGGTGTTAAATGAGTATTGAACAATCATCATTTCGGGAGGCAGAATTTCGCCATCCACGGAAACCGTATGTTCTTTAACCATTTGATGTAGTTGTGTGCGAGTGTAGCTCGAATAAATCTTATAACAACATCCTAGTATATTTAATATACTGGTTTTGTTACAAAATAAATAAATAAAAAGAGTTTATGGGGTTGGAGAAGAAAAATAAAACAAATGAACATGAGAGAATGAATTACCTTTAAAAGTGTATCTCCGTTTGATTTGAGCCTAAAGGCTTACTTTGAAAGGATTCTGCCCAAAGGGAATACTCTAGGATGAGGAGAGGGATGTGGATAGAGTAAATGGGCAGGGGTTGGCCGAGCCAAAGGCTTGAGGAGTGTGTGAAATGAGGTAGAGGTTGGGGCCTTTTATAAGAGGAGAGGAGGGGCACTTTTGGAAAGTAAGAAATATTACTTTATTTGAAAATGTGTTTCGGTTTTAAAAGGTCCCACATTGATATAATTCTTGGATAAGGTGATAAGGCTTCGAAATACACTCATCCAATTGGTTTTGGACATGTGTAGTTCATAAAAGTTACATTATCTTTCCATTTTATTTAAATCGTCAAATAATGATGTCATCGCTGCAGCATTATTATGTCAAAAATAATTTAATTTATTTAATTTATAAAAATTAAAAAAAAATACTATGATGTAGGAAATCTTTTTATCTTTCCAATTACTATTTATAATCAAAATTTGGACCTGTGTAACCCTACTTAAAAATTGTTTTAGTAAAACAACTCATGTTTGTGTCAATTTAATTTTAACATTAAATAAAAAGTTATTTATGTCATTTCCCAACCAAAGTGGATCCATGGGGTACCCAAGTTGAACCATGGATTTTCTTGGTCGGCCATGATACAACCAATGAGGGTAAGACATGTGTAAAACTCATCTCCTTTTATTAAAGCATTATTTTTACCTTAAACTACACTAATTACCACTAATCGCGATTAAAAACTTAATAAGTTACTATTCACCAAAAAATTATTTTAATCTCATTGAACCACATTTTACTTCTTAATGAAAACCATGTATGTCAGATTTTTGAAAATAAAAACACAATGATGTCAAAATTTCATTTAAACGGAAAATCAGTTTTTATAACTACCACTTAGTGGTTTCACTATTCATCAAAAATTGAAGTTTTTCAGAAAAATCCAAAAATTTCACCCTAACCTATATTTGATATTCTGAATTCAAAAATGAATTATGTTTTACAATATTCAAAACATATAAGTCACATTAATTAATTTAATATTTAATTCCTGCTGTCATGACAAATAGCGTGTTTTATGAAACAATAAGTATCAAAACATTGACACTAGTTTAAGTCTGATTTCAAAGTGAAATTGATTCCAACGACCACTATTGGATTTAATGGTAAAAATATTTTCTAATTTCACTTTAAACCCAATTCAAAATATAGTCTAATCATATAAATAAAGTAGATTAAAAAGTGGTTTTGAATTAAAATACAACATTTTACACTATTCATTAAAAAAATGAACTTTATCGGAAAGATACCAAAAATTTACACAAAGTAGATTTTGATGTCCCGATTCTTAATAAGAGTTTTATTTGGTCCAAAAGAATGTTTAAGAGTGAACAAAACGATATTTAATGACGGTTCTCCATCAAAAGGTGATAAGTGAACCTTTAGTGAAAACTAGGGCATATACGCCAAAAATTGAATTCTTTCCGTATTTTAAGCCGTTATCTTTTATTGTATAAATGTAAAAATATTTAAGAACATATATAATAATATTTTAGTTATTTCTATCCATTCCCGCCATTACAACAGCTACATGTTAACTACCATTTAAAATAATATTATTTTATTATTACAGTGCAACGTAAGATTCCCAAGAAACTCGTTGTCGCGTGTTGGGTACCCCATCGAGCATAGCGTCCCCTTTAAATTCATATTAATATTTTATTCACAAATATGGATAAATATGAAAATGTCATATTCCTTATTTACCTGGGGTGTTACACCCAATCCAACCCAAACATATCTTATTGGTTATTGTTGTTCCCTACATTCTAGAAAAATGAGCATATAAATCAGGAACTACCATTTGGAATTATATAACTATATAACATCACAAAATAAGGTAAAATTTATGATCATAAATTTGGTATACCTATAAAAACAATGTAACAGAAAATAAGAAAATGAAGTAAAACACGTCTATTAAACAACAAACCATACTAACGTGCATAATTATAGGAATATTTCATCTTCAGATGACCCATATTTAGCACTTAACTCCTAAACCATGAAAACTAAAAAACATGATGCCACCCTAAGATAAATTTCCTTTACAACAATTAAGTTAAACATTGTCTAAAACCAACCAATAGTATATATATTGTGTGAAAAAAATTCCATGTTGGATCCCACTAATTTGATCATATTACATCTTTATAATGTAAACCAATTATTCTAAAATAAATAAAATAACGAATGAGGTATAGTATTCACATATTTTTTCAAAAAAATGAAATTTACCATATAAAATATTATAAAATATTTCAAAAGAAACTCTATATTAATGATTTACCATAATAATCCTAAAATAAATGAATATTATGTAAAATTTATGAATAATAGAATCATGGGAATTACCCTAGGGTAAATTATATGAGGCATAGAAAAATTACAATAATTATTTTTGTGATCAAGGATTACATGTTTCATACATTACAACATACCAATGGTGTTATGGGGAAATACTATAACACCATGGGTTTCACTCTAGCTTAATAATATTAGGACACATAGTTCAAAACTTAACGTAGAACAACGTGAGATATGGGGTAAAAGTATACTAAGGATAGTGAGAACGTTCCACAATAATAATTAAATTAGGTTTAACAGTTTTCACTACAATAATCATTCAATTGGAGTTTCACATATAGTTATTCATGCAGGGATTTATGTCATTACAATTTTCTTTGAAATCCATATAAATTACCAAATCATATTGGAGAAAATTTTTGTAAAAACCCCACGATACAACTATAATTAAAAAATAATTCCACTGAAATAATACAAATTTAATTTTGATGATGAACTTATAAATCATTCATTTAAACCATTTGAAGAATAAATTTAAATTAGTGTAAAGGAGAATTTAAAATAATAATTTTTTTTTTGAAGTGACCTACCTAAAAACATTTTGAATTTTATCTACTAGAATGTATCATATAGTAACAGAGATTAATGGATTAGAAAAGAAAGAAGAATATTCCTAGAACCTAAACTCCACATCATAAACTCAAATCCAATGAATAACCCTATTATTCTGGATTGATATATATATAATAGAAACATAATTACGTATAAGATCTAAGATTAAATTGGAATCAAAAATAACAAAAGAGGATCATATATTTGATCGACAGATCTGTCCATGATGGAATCATGTTTGAAGAGTAAAAAATAACTAATAAGGGCACCTAGGTTTTTACATGTTGATGAAATTATGATGGAGGAGTAATAAAAAAATTTGGTGGAGACTTAATGTAAAAATTATTATATGCCCCAAATTTTTATAATCCACATCAACATAACTAATGAGAATGTGGATCCCATCATCTGGCTAGTGAGACAAGCTACATAGATAATAGTTTCTGAATGAATGGATATAATTTATATTATTTAGTGGATATCTATTTTCTAGTGACTAGCATGCAAGTTTTTGAAGTATGAATGAATAAAACCCATATTATTTATTTAGTTGTTTAGTGGCTAGAAACTGGTGAGTTGATGGACTTAATTGTGCCTGTTTATCCTATGTTAAACTAGCTCCTTCTGGTGTCCCTCACAAGCTATCCAATTGAACTCAAATAGATTTTCCATTTATAGACATTGTTCCATAGTTAAACTAACATTCAAGAATATGATACTGACAAATTAAAAACTAAAAAACCAAAATAACCACTAATGATCAACAAGGAATGATAAAAATAAATAAATCATTATACCGATAAGTAATAGATAGATGTGAATCCAAATCCCACATACCATGTATATTATAAAACTTCTTACTCAATGTTCATTATGGATTGCGTGTAATAAAAATATCACCACTCATAGTGGTGCATAATGTAAACCACTTAATATCAAATAATATTCAAAAGTTTTAATAGAACGATGTGATACACCACTATAAATATTATGTATTACACATAGAGTGGTGTCCCATTAGTCTTAATAACTCGTGATTAACCTATAGACCACAAATATACCTTAATTCAAAAACAATCCTAACAAATCACTATCAATTAATATTTTCATATACATACTAATGAAATTAATATAACTATAAGAATCTCATGATCACACATAACATCTTTATTGTTTCTAAATAAACCATGTGTTAATTATTTACATCTCTAAAGGAATTTAAGTTTCTCAAAATACACCTCTATTCAGTGATAACCTCCCATACATTTACTAATTTAATTTACTAATTATAAATGTTCCCTATTAATTAGTTAACATAATTGACTCATCCCCATAGAGAGTCCAATCATATAACATATAGTGTCCATAAACTATTCAATTAAAAATGCAATTATATAGTTTGTTTCCTGAAAAGAAACTCGAATGAAACATTCTTATATTACTCATGGATTCCAATAATCCAATACTCACATACTTAGAGTCTCATTCATATCATGTATAACAATATTTATTCTATCATCATTAAAAATGTCATAAAATTATTATTCAAATCAATTATATAACTATCTTGTGGTTCAAATTTCATAATTCGTCATTAATTATTAAAATTTTATAATAAATCAAAAATATTTTTTAGGGATAATACCTAATAAGGTAATATTTATTTTTTAAATAATGCAACCCACTATTTTAACAAAAATATTAATAAAACATTTTTACTAACATGTTATGTTATCATATCTTCGATGTAAGATTCTTTTACATAAGACACAAGGTATGTTATGCAAAGAGTAAAAAAAGTAAAATATTACATAAACAACAAACATTATCAAAATAGATTTTATATTAATAATGAAATTAAATAATAACAATTCCAACTCTCTAGAAAACTATTTTTACCTAATACATTTTCTAAAATAACATAAAAAACATTGAATAAATTCTTTATGTAGTGATATACCAGTACACCATTCCATAAATCATATATCAAACAAAAAATTGATAAATTAAATAATTATAATTCCCTAAATATAGAACCTAATCCCATAATCAAATGGAAAGAAATACGTAACCTTGACTACGCCACAACATATTCCAAATAATAATAATGTGTATTTATGAAAGGATAGTATTATCTTTCATTATAATTTAATTATTATACTCAGAAAAAATAAATACAAACTACTAAAAAACAAATAAAACATCAGATTATGGAATGAAAATTCTATGTAAGTCTTATTATGATTATCAAAAAACAACTATTCTATAAAATAATGACATCACTATATAGTATATAGTCCTAAATCGCAATGGAAATTTCCTTACATATAAATAGTATAATACTGAACATGATATGAATATATATATATATATAAATATATATATAAATTCTAAAACCTGGAAATTTTCTAATAACATGTTATCTTCACATACTTTTTCATATCCCAACGACCAAACTCCTTTATTTGAGACCTTATAGATACTTTCATGTCAACCATATTGTCTCCATATCCCATGAGGTGCCCATATACGAAGTTATAATAAAATTATTTGTAAGAAACCATATTGATATGAACTAATCATGTCATATATTCAAATATATTAAATTATTTTTCATAATTATACAATAAAATAATTTAATAATAATAGTCCCAGAACATGATGTTTTAGTTTATTAATATACTAGCTATATAAAATTCATATTACAAAATAAAAAATAAATTTATTATCTAATATTCTTATACAATAAACCCTTCACAAAAAATGTTACATAATATGATCTTTCATTTCCTAGGAAATTGGGAAACATATGAAAAGGGTGTGATTAAATTCACAAAAAGTTGTCAAATAAACATTACATAAATCTGGTTAACATGTGTGTTCACTAAGATAATCAAAAACCAACTGATCCAAAAATGATCATATATGAATTAAAACATAATCTTAAAAACATTGCCAATGGAATAAGAACCATTAAAAATAATATATAAATTAACATAATTATTATGGTATAAAATAAGAATGTGAATATTTAATATATATATATAAAGTATATTTACATATTTCATGGTTTCATTCCATGGCTCTGATAACATTGTCCTTATATAATGAATAAATTTATATACTACCAATGTATTCCTAAAATAGTAAAAAAGGTAAATATAAAATATACATATATAACATAAGAATCCCATAAGTTATCAAGAATTTATCAATTCATTGTTGGGATATATAATTATAGGCCCTACCCACAAATAATGATATAATTATATATTTTTATTTAAGAACTCAAAAAATATTAAATCCTACAAAACGTAATAAAACATGAAAATAAATTCATTTACATGACAGAATTTAGAAGATATAAAATGTAATTCCTTTATATATATATAAATGAAGATTATTTAACAGTATACCACTAATAGAACAAATGGATTATTAAATTATTATAAAATAATGGGTATTGACAACGATTTTGAAACCATGTTATAATGATAATAAATTTTAAATATTTTTGATGAAATGTCATTCGAATTTAATAATTTTTATATTAAAAACACATTCAAAACATTACTAAATGGGTAATGGGATAGGAAATAAATTTTTTAGAGTATAAATGAATAATATTACATTAATATTAATATTATTATGAAAATAAAATAATTTAATATAGAAAAATTACTAAAAGATAAAAATGAAGGGTGAGAAAAATAATTATTCTATTCCAATCTTATTAATTAAGTCAATTTTTATGTATATATCCTTAAAATCGTTAAAATAAATATGTATATATAAAATAAACCAGTGAAACTATATGAAGAACTTGGAAATGGAAGGGAACTATTCCATCTAAAAAAATTGGAATAGAATATTTCCCATAAATTTCTCCCAACATTCTCTAACATGTTGTAACACCCAATATAATGAATGTATACACAATAATCATTTATTTATGATCCTTATATATTCTTATTAACCATTAAACTATTAAATTAAATATGTAATATATAAATATATATATATTATATAATTTTGTTTTTATAATTACATTCTAATGATATTTGTTTCAATTGATTCCTTCGTATAATGCAATTTTAGTAATGATTTTTATCCATTTTAATATGCCCAACATCTCATTAGTTATAATGGTGCTAGAATAAAAATTTTATTATGATTTATAAATTCAAATTTTTTATCTATGGAAGGTATGTGAATGGTTCATAAAAAGACATTCATTTCTAGTAGGATTACCAACAATTACAAGTTACACTATAATGATAATATTTTTGTATTTCTTTTATATAGAAGTAATCATTTCGTATGTTTATAATTATTTCTATATATTTCTATAATTTTTCATTTTTGTTCAACCATAGAAAATGCCATTAGTATTGTATAAAATATATCATGTATGATGATGAAATTTTCCATACAATATAATGTCATAATAAATTAATGATTAAGTGTATGAATGAATAAAATACTATAAAATTTTATATCGAATATTTAATTTGAAAATATTAAATTATTTGATTTTTTAATAATATTTATGAATAGTGGAGATGAAAAAATAAATAAATAATATTAATATGACCTATTTATATTGATGAAACCCATATATTCATGAATGTAAATCCTTTAAAATAGAATATATATAATGTCATCTTCTAAAGAGAATATCCAAACACAACAGAGGATTGTAAATCACTATATTTGGGTAAATATTTTAGTTAAAATTAAGTAAGTTATATAGCTAGGAAATTGGTATGGATGGTTCATTTTATTATTGTTTTGGGTTTATTTTTTGAAAATATCAACACTTAATTATCAATAATGTTATTTTAGCTAGAATATTCCAATAATTTATTCAAAACCACTTATGAATGAGATTATATAAATAATATTGTATGATTTTTATAAATTTAAAAAATTATTTATTTATTTTATCATATATTACATGTGATAGTTTTTTCAATGATTTAACATAATTAACTATTCAGCCATGAAAATTATTTATTTTTACAAAATAAAATTTACACACCTGAAAAATTTAGATGTAAAAAATTTAAATATTAAAACCATTTTTATAAAATTAAATCCATAAATATGATAGTTCTATCAACTGAATTAATATTTCATTAAAATATCATTTTTATTTTAATATAATTAATTTTTTGAATTGAATTATTATATTCAAATTTTTATATTACAATAATTTGTAATGTATATAAATTATTTACTATAAATTTTAACTAAATGATTTCTTAAAAAAACTATTCAAAATAATTATAATATTCTAATAAAAAAATTGATATTAAAATTATCTCTATGTAATATCTATTTATTATATATATTATTGTGATAATATAAAATTCATCATACCCTAATTAGTTCCTATATTTTTCTATGATTAGTATTCTAAATTACATTAAACATACTTCTTAATTATCATCATTAATTACTACCATATTTATAAGGATTGTAATTATATCTCCAATTATACCCTATCACATTATTTTAATTATATACTGTGATGTTGAATACATCAATTCTTTAGTGAATTTATGTACTTTTGGATATATTCCTCATATAATTCTCTAAAAACCTATTCTATATGTATTTCATGTAAAATTAACTTTACATTCTTTTCTTATTTAAATATTCATCAATAATTAAGTACAACATTATTAATTTTTTAGACATTAATATAAAAATTTTCATTAAAAACATTAATGTAATATTCTTACCCAAAAGTGGGGTGAATTTCAATCACCATATAAAATAATTTTATCATAACAATGCTATTTCAAATTTTATAAAAAATGATATTATATTTGATTTAATACATATTTAGGTTACCTTGTCACTTCCTTAAAAAATGACTTCACCAGAGAACATTTACTATAATAGTGGTCTAATTTAATATTACTTTATTTACATTAACCATAATCTTCATATGTAATTTTAAAATATAATGTTCTTGTTCTAATTGTATAACCTATAAGTCTAATAAAAGTTACATATCAAGTATATATGACCTAAATATTTATACAAGGAACATATCATTCTCTTTTGATAGGTTTGGTGTATACTCAATGAAATAATCAATATTCCCTAGAAATTATAGAATCTCTATTGTGTTGACATATTTAGGGATCATAATTACCTTATTATAAAATATAATTACAATTTTCCTTTGGTATATTCTTAATAATATATTTTAATTAACATTAAAGGGAAAATATCATTGGAAAATATTTTCATAGATCTTATATCAATATTGTGAATAATTCTTCAACTCATAAATGGATTGAATATTCACATAAATTTACTGAGAAATGAATACTCCCATTATATTATTCTATAAAATATTATCTTACTGGGTTTAAGTTATGTACTACTACTTATAAAAATACATATATGGTTCTATTTAAACCATTGAGTGGAAACTATATTATATGAGAAGTATACTAAGGATAAGTCATAATCCTACTACAATTAATTTATATTTGGTAACATAAAAACATAAATTCCAATATCCAACTGATTATTTTTAAAAATTCCATTAGTTTTAGGATGATGAAAAATACCAATTCATAGATATTTGTTCAATTCTTGAAATAGGTTCTTCTAACACATTATTCTCACATTATCATATCAGTCACAAATAATTTAATGATTTACTATGTGTCTCCATACAACGTCATATATATATATAATATATTTTCATGTGAGAATGTAGAGACAAATTTTCAAATATGAGAATGATATATCTCAAAATATGGTTAGGGTCTCATTTATTTTCTAGTCCAACACATAGATAATCGATATGATTACATTAATAAAATAGGCTTTCTATACCAATATCTTGTTAATTAGTTTAGTTCCCTTTTAGATTCAATTATTTTTTGGATGAAACCCATTTTTTGTTATCCAAGCTCCAGGGAATAAAATGTATATTTAAACGAGAAAATTATGTATATATTTTTTGATATTTCTTTCATATCTTATATTGTTTTTACACTTGATTAAATGTTTTATATATGTTCAATAATTTTATCAAAATGGGTTCTTTAATATATTAATAATTAAATTAATTCTACATGTGAGATTGAGATTAATTAATTTAATATCCACAATATATGTAGAAATAGAAATTTTATAACCTTCTATTTTCATGAAAAGATGATTCCTAACTAGGAGTTGTATAATCTATGTTAGTGCTTTTGTCAATGAATTGGGGAAATCCTACATGACCTTAAAATATCTAGATATTCCCACTAATCATGAGATTATCCACCCTTGAAAGATTCCCTAAATGAGAACTATGGTTACCATTAATAAACAAGAATGGGGAACATTTCTAAAAGATAAGATGAATAAAAGAGGTACGATTAATATCAATAGAGGTATCCCTTTAATGCATGTTCCCTACTCAAATTTACATGCTGATAATAATTTATGATCTAATAATTACTATTGTTTATATAATTTATTGAAAAATATTATCAGGTTTAATTTTATGTTCATAAATGATAATAACATTTATTTACTTATTCATAAAAGAAATCTAATAAATGAAATGGGAAATGTCTATTTGAAACAAATCTTGAAAATATAAACACTATTTTTTGCACACTATTTGACGAAATGTGTATAATGAAAAAAAATATCACATATGAATCGATTATCTATAGGGTATCTAGACATTTACATAACCAATCGGATCACTTAATATCTCTTTGTCATTTATCTATACTATCATTCATGAAGTTATAAATTGGTGACAAACCACTAGCCTTCAAAATGGTTATAGTGGGAATGGGTTCTTAATATATATTTCACATTTATGACATTTGGAACAACCATATAATATCTATCATAGGAGGTAATGTTGCCTCAAATATAATAGATCTACTTTGGGAAAAGTGTATTTTATGGATATTATCTATGATGGTAACCATTCATCATATATGTTAGAGGTGGGATATCATATTTTCCTTATAGGGGGTGAGTGGAAAGAGATAATATGTTCTTCTATTGGAATAAGTTTTCAATGCACAATCCTAGCCCCTACATTTGGAAAACTGGTTTTGTCCACACACATAGTTTCTTACACAAATCCATCTAACTATACTGTATAACACATGTTAGGTATAAATAATCAACATGATAAAGGGGAACATGTTCCTTCTTTCCCCTCTCAGCTAGCTCATTCTTATATCTTAGTGGGGAATGGGATCATTTTTGGGTCTTGAATAACCAAATAAATCCCTATATTGTGTTCTCATCAAACCAGATAGGCATGCCTCCGCTATTGTTTGGGTATCCTATTCCCCACTAGGGTTACATTACCCTCATAGATTTGATAGGTGGTGCTATTTTGGAGAAAACCATGTAACTTGATAAACCACAGTTCTTGTAATTGTCACACATTTAACTTGTTTATTTTATTCTAGCAAGATAATAATCCCCTTTTATTTTTTTCTATATTGATAATAGTGGTGATTTCCCCATACCCATTGATATCATTTAAGTGGTCACATCATAATTTTAATTTATTATAAATGTTTAGAAGTAGTAGAATATACCACGGGTGACATCAAAGGTAGTTAACAATCTTCTTGTACTATGAGAATATTGTATAACCCATTATGTGTATTTATGATCTACAGATTTATAATTTACATGGAAAAATAGTAATGCATTAGGAATTTCATTGTAAATTACCTAGGGAATATTTCTATAGTATTTTTTATGTTATATTTTATTCATTGATCCTCATGGAGTTATGTATTTTTATTACTCAACATATATTACATTTTAGAAATGCATGCATACAACAATATAAAAATAATAAATAGATTATTTTTCTCTATCAATTCACTCATTCCTTGGTGATTAATTCGAGAACTGAATATAAAAAGTTTCACTCCCAGTTTGGGATCATAGGAATATTTTAGAAGAAATGTTGGGGACATTATATCATTTTCATATAAATGAATTATCCCCTTATAAAATCCATGGATTTAGTTATCATGATTAATAGAGTGGGGAGAACACATGATTAGTTTTACCATATTGAATAAATGATTAAAATGGTGTGGGTTCCCCAGATGTGGATATCTTTGGAACTCGTCAAAGGATTGGTGCATAGTCACATGACAATATTCATGATTCTGATGGAACAATGAATCGGTACCACTATCAATAGTTCATTATATTCCCAT